>OX422212.1:333184370-335675620 GCA_949130495.1 Sambucus nigra | reverse complement strand
GTTAAGCATAATTTCATCATGTTCATGTCCAATCATGTGAGCCACACAACACATAAAAAGACCGTACATATAAGTTATCCTTTAATAAAATAATGTACCACACAACACATAAAAAGACCGTACATATCTGCAATCAGTGGCAATGGTTTGAATAAATGAATTTGCATTTTATGGCCATCCAGGTGCCCCTCAAATCGTTTTTATTGTGTTTAGTTTCTAGTTATTGTGTAGAATGAGGAAAATATTTATTACATTCAGAAGAACTACAAAAGGCTGGAAAATTTGTTATAAACTTCACAAAAAAGTTACACAGCTAACCGATGTGATTGTGATTTAATGGAACAAGTAGTTCGCTTGCTAGCAAATAGTGAATCGTATTATCCTACCAAGCTTAAAAAAATCAATTTCAAATTGGTATAATTCTAAATTGTTTATGTTGTATTTTAGCTTGATCACAATTTGGAGCATCTCCAACTAGTGGAATGTCGCATTTCCTCTTACGTCATTTGATCTGGTACGCATTCATATTCAATGCATTTAAAAAACTACAGATAATTAAGGTAAATGTCATGTTCCTTCCGATATTTGAATTTTTAGGACAGTGCTTTTGAAGTTTAATATCTAGTTCCTATGGTACAGTAGCATTTTTTGTGACCCTTTTAGAGTTCGGAGTTTATTTTTTTTGTCCGCGCCAACAGCACCATTTTTCATGGTGTTCTTAATACAGGGACTAAAATTATAAAATTATGTGGAGTATGCTATTTTTATACACTTTGAGAATTATGAGGACCTTTCCCCAAAAAACCCTTAAAACTAATGCGGCAATCGACTTGTCGTGCACTCAAAAGTCATACAACTCATTCAAAGTTGTTCATCTTTGTAAATGCAAACAAATTAGAAGTTGACATTCAAACATGTTAGAGAAGGTTGTTTCCCTCTCCCCATGAGGAATATATTCTTCTCCCTTGAAAAATAATATCCAGAGGTAGATTGGACATCCAAATCGACTCAAAAGAGTTATTGCCACTATTCAAATCTTCCATTCTCACACACTGGAATGTACCAGAATTTTCCCTCAACAACACATCTTCATACTAATAATGTTGATTAAATTTTTGGGGGGGGGGGGGGGGGGGGGGGATGGGCGATGTCCACTAATCTAGGGACACCCCTTTTAAAAGGGACCCAAACTAAAACTAATTGAATCATATTCTACATATAGTACATCATCCCCAAAGAAAGTCACATTGTACATATATTTTACATTAATTATGTTCTAAACTTTCAAACAAACTCAGTGATTTCAAGCAATTCTTTGTGATCGGAGTGCAGTTCAACCCACTGTCAAGGAGAATGTTATAGATGTATATAGCAAATAAGCCAGCCACAAGGTATGTAAATTAGAAAGGTGCAGATATAGGCACTAACAACAAGAGAGGAAGCAAGTATGAAGTCACCTCTAGCGCAATCTTCAAGTTTAGGAGAACCAATCAAGTTAGTTTGAGCATGTCAATGGAAGGGAATGAAAGGAGAGAACCTTCCCTCTTACCAAGTGGCTATTAGGGAAGTACAAGTTAGCGAGGAGCATATCTGTAATGTTAGCGGATAATTTGATATAGTTCTAGGTCCCAAGTCTTAACAGTTGTAAGAGTTTGGCTAATGGTGTCCTTTGCCGACAGGCAACAACTACGACAGCGTCTCCTTGTGGTGCCTCTTGTCCTAGAACGCATAGATATATTACCCAGAGGGGATTTATAACTTAAGACTTTCAGAGCATGTACCCTTCAGCTTCCAGGTGAGAATTCGATCAAGGATCTACTGAGCCCCCAAAGTCCTGCTAGACTTGTGTTGTAGCTGTTACCCTAGCGTTGTTGTTATGACGCCACTTGTGTTGAACTAGCCTTAGATTCAACGATAATTATATGTTCGTTCAAACTTTTATCATTCTGAGAGGTCCCACTTCTCTATGTTATGATGTGGGTTGTCCTAGAGTGGATCCAGCTAGCCGATAGATATTTTCTTTACGGGTGTTGTTAAAGGCACCCCCTTTTTTCAGTCTCCAACACCATGCATTGTCTATAAATGATTGTACAGTATGTTTGAATAATACTGTGGTGTTAGGAAGGAAAAAAATGGGTGCTTTTAACGACATCTTTATTTTGCCAACAAGAAAGCAACAATCAACTTCTTCTCGTGTTCGAGATACAATAGCTATTCTTGATTCTTCACTTCCTGAAAACTCAATTGAGCAAGTTGTCGCATTTCCTGCCTCCTTTATTTGAAATGACACAAGCCGATGAACTAACTCATCTAAAGCTTCTTTCATCCACCAATGCGCACACACTTCTCTAGCTTCCTTGGCCGACATCTATATGATAAAATTCAATTTAAAATCAATTATCATATTTTCATAATGTTAACAATATACTCAAGTGAAAATACATGTGATGATTCGTAATCACGTGAAAATGGGTTGACAATAAATGATCACGGACCACCAAGTAATACTCGAACAATTAATATCTTCTTTTAAAATGAAATGCACAAGTCCTTATCAGAAACTCTTTTTTCATGGAGAAGTTCAAAATATCTCCCTGTATTTTTCAGTTTTAGTAAAATCCATTAAATCATTTTTAACAAAAGAAACTCACTTTTGTTATGCATTTTGTTACAAATACCTCGTTCTGGGGGAGTTTTTAGAGTGATGTTTTTAGCGACAAATTGGGGGGCTTTGCAACAAATGTCTAGCATTTAGAAGTTCACAGAGAGCTTCTTTTAACACTTTCCCCATTTTCTTTTCTTTTATTTACATGAACACAGAAGTACATGTTGAAACATACCCATATTCTTCTGCGGGCACATTGCTCAGGCCAAACTTCATATTCCTCTGTGACAAGCAAAGGAAACATGTGTCCCTCATTAAATATGTCTCGACTTTGGCTCTTAAAACTCCATTGGCCTAATTTACACTGCACTCGCATCAAATACAAGGGAATCCAAATTAGGAAAACAAAATTAAAAAATAGCATAGCATTTATATATAGAGAAGCATAATTAAAATTAACATTTTGTAAATACTCACCCCAACAATGCCATCTACGCCTGCTTCCTCCACTGTCTCTCGTGCCGCTGCTTGTTCCATAGATTCATCAACTTCCCAACCACCCTGAAAATCCATTTCAATGCACAATATGTTAATCAAATCATTTTTTTATAAAGAGATTAACATGGGAAATGTACACATAGGCTAGCCTATACCTTAGGAAACATCAATTTTGGACTCTTCTGTGAGCTTATCAGGAGAACTTCTAATTCCTCAGTGGGGACTCCATTATTTGAAGCTGATTCATTAATTGTTCTAAATCTGTATGGTATACATCTGTACAATTTGAATTCATAAACAGAAAATTAGACTTCAAATTGGGGCCAAAACATATTAACCCATCAAAATGAAAACTAGGGGAAAAAATAAAGATAACATAAATAAAAGAGAGAGAGAAAGAGCAACTCACCCGACAACTTGACGACAACCTTGACTATTGTAACGCTGGAATTCCCTGCCTGTGCGAGAAGCCATAGTTACCATAATTTTTTTTTTATCTCCAGAGATTCCTCCGTGAAAAGATGGAAATAAGGAAGAAGAGCTGGTGGTTTTGGCCGTTAAATTCACTCCTATATGTAACCCGGAGATGAAAAAATTCCAATGGGTGAGATATCTGTTAAAATTCTAAATCTGGATTGCCAATGTGAATAGGCTAACTCTGGCCAATCAATGTGAGGATAAGAAAGATGCTTTGGTATGTCCAATTCTTTATAATAATTGGTAGTGAAAGAGAGAGAAATAAATAAAGAGATGAATGATTGGAAGAGGACAAGGCGGGGTAGACCCAAGTGGTAACATACGTGTCGCCCATGGAAAATTTAAAGTAAAAGAGAGAGAGAGAGAAGATTCAGACAAATGAATACGAACTCTGTCTGGGGTAAAGTCCAAAAAAACACACACCCACTCCCAAACTGGGAGCTCAAATACGTTTTGGATCGTCATCTATGTCTATCCATCCCTATCTCTATGACTATACGGCGTTTGTCTTTTGGATTAGAGCATCTAGATAAATTAGGAAATAAGTATCTATCTAAGTGGGATTGACAAACAAGGCAATGTGGATGCAGTAAGTTACTGTGTCACATCACACTCCATTACATTTTTTAATCACTCTACAATTATTGTTATTTTTATATGAACGTTGTTGGAACTCTATAAGCTTGTGAAATGAAAGTAATAAACAAAAGCATCGCCCTTTAATACAGGGAGGGCACAAAAGTATTTCAGCATAATTTTATGTGTTTTATCTTTAAAGACTTATGTTCTAAAAGTCATTTTAGAATAATTCTACTAAACTGCCTGTTGATGTAAAAAACTAGATCACTCTAATTCTTCAATCACAGATAAATAAATAAGACAAAGATTTTTAAAGTGGTTCGGCTAGGAATAAAGCCTACGTCCACTGTTATGTTATTGCTGAGTGTTTGTGGAATTCTTGATTACAAGTTCTCTCAAGAAATTCCGGTCCCTTTGAATGAGGGAGATACAATGTATTTATAGCCTTGAGGCTGTACATGAAAGGTCCAATACATTAAATGATATACATATGAATGGGTAATACATTTAATGCAGCGTGTGCGTCAAGAATCTAATGAATAGTTGAACAGTTGTCCGTCTGATAATTGATGACACGGTCGAGGTGCAGTTCGGACCGCCTTAGTTGCTCGTTGATCAAGAGTTCCTCGGAGTGCTTAGAGTATCTCGGAATGATGGAGTTCCTCGGATGGAGTTCCTCGGCATGATAGAGCTCCTCGGTGTATTATCGTTGCTCGGTACCAATCATGGTTGTTCAGTAAATGATCTTCCTCGCTGTTATTGTGCCACGTAGATCGACACGTGTCTTCATACTATTCGTCCACATCAACATATTAATTTTGGTATCAACAGAAGCCCCCAATGTTTCATATTTCGAACTTTGAGGAATATGGGACATTCTTTCTCGGTATATGGTAATATTAAATGACCTTCCTGGGTTTTAGGAGCATTGTATTCAAATTTTCTTCTCATTTCGCAGTTTCCGCCTTTTTTATAAGCGCTTCGATCTTCGTGCAACTTTTGTCTTTTTAGCCGCCGGAAGTTCAGTAGTTTCTTTTTAGTAATCATTTCTTTCGCCGCTTCCCAATGCAAAGTATTTAAACTCCTTTGGTAACCATACCGTCGTCTACACTTTCCATTTTTCTGCATTCAAGTTTTCTATTCTCTTCCTCTCTCTTGTGTGTTCATCATTGTTTCCGTTCGTTGTCAGCATATCTCCTTTCTTTCTGTAAGATCTTCTTCCTTTCTTCTGCATCTCTTTTATTCAATATGGTTTATATTGTTGAATCTGCTGAGAAATTTCGTTCTGACTTTTCCATTCCTTCTTGGGTAACTCTAGAGGTTCTTTCTGAGCCTTTAGATTACTTTCGATTGGCTGAGGGACATTGGTTCCCCAGTCTTTTCATTGCTGAATGTGGTTTTTCTTTTCCCCCAAACCCATTATGTCTTGAGTTTTGTCAATATTTTGATCTTGTTCCTGCAAAAATAGCCCCCAATTCATGGAGAATAATTAACGGGGTGCACAAGTTAAATCTAACTCATGGGACTTGTATAGGGATCCCAGAAATCATGTACTGCTATAAATGGGCCACTTTAGATAATGTTTATTATTTAAAAACTAGGTTTTTAAATAGAGCCCTTGTAGTTAACCTCCCTGATTCAAATAGAGATTATTTTGAGCATGGGTTGGTCATAAAAAATTGGCAACACGCGCCTTTATCTGGGAATGAAGTATACAATGGTCCCAGATGCCCCCCATACGGCAATGGGATAGGTTTATTTTTCATTTTATTTTACTTATGAAATTGCGTTTTCATCATGTTTGACAAAATGTATGACTGAGATTTATGTATTTATTTGCAGCTGATAGCAAAAGAAAAACTCCAAAAGAGTCGGAAGTGAATATCAAGCATTTAAAACTTATCTGGAATTTGCATAAGACGATTGCAGACGAGCATATTAGGTCTGCATCATATTTGCTGCAGTATAAGAGCTACACAACCTCTTATACTGCTCGCCCTGTTGAACCAGCCTCAACACCAGAAAGTTCATCTTCAGATTCTCATATCCCCCTATCTCAGAAAATGGGCAAGAAAAGAGCTCCTCCTGCTCTATTTGGTGAAATTTCTTCTGCTGTTGGGGCACAGAAAAGCAAAATTGATGTCCCAGAGGGGACTAAAAAAGTAGATGCCAGTTCCTCCAAATTTGCCGAGAAGCCCCCAGTGGCCCCGAGCAAGAAAAATGCTAGTGCTGATGTAATTACAATCTCTCCGACCAAGACTTCTTCCTTGGTTGATGCTGCTGACCCTCCTTTGAAGAGATTGAGGAAATCATCCTCGGTTAATCTTGCTGGAACTGCATCTTCTCTACCCGCTGGTGGTAGTAGTATTTCAAAAATCATTCTTCCGAGCTCTTCAACGAGCTCAGTTATACCCGAGGTTCTCGGGGTTGATGAAAAGATTCCTAGGGATACATTGACATCCCTAGCTGCTCGCCATCTTTCTTCAGTAAATTTCTCATACCTTTGGTCTTTCTTTTCTTTTTCCTAAACTCTTATATTTGTGTTGACTCTATTGTTTTTCTTATCTTTCAGCTGGTGAACTGTTTCAATACCATCGTGAAGAAAGATCAAGCTATTAAAGCTTCTAGTTCCTCGTCCGATGTTGACGATGCCCTCTTGGGTTTAGCCCAATCTGTGAAAGAATCTCGCCAGCAGTACGTCGAGGAGAAAGCTGCCTGGGAGAAAAAATTGGCTGCAGCTGAGGCTGATAAGATGAAGATGGCTGAAACCTCCAAGAATTTGGAGGAGAAGGTGAAAAGCTTAGAGGTCAATCAGCAAAAATGCGATGACCAACTGAAGAATGCAGAAAAAGAACTATCTATCTTGCGAGACATCAAAATCCAGAAAGAACAATTGGATGTCAAACTCTCCTCGGAGAAGTTGAAAAGAAAAGCTGTAGTCAAGAAACATTTCAGTGCTGGTTGGGAGAAAGGATGGGATAAAGGGATTGCAGCTATGACATCTCAAGTCAAATATGGGGAGTTGAAATACTTCTATGATGGTTGGGTAGCTGCTCTACAAGAGCTAAAAATCCAAGACGATTCTGAGCTATTCCAAAGGCATCTCCCTGGTCCTCCTCCACCAATTGTGGAAGAAGAAGAAGATGAACCTGCTTCAGATGAATCTTCCATGGCTGTGGATGTCCCAATCTCTGCTTCTCAACCCTCTGTCATTGAGGATATTTCTTCTATGCCTCCTCCTGCCGAGAAGATTTCTGCCGATCAAGCTGTTGTTATCACCGAGCAACCGAGCTCCTCGTCCCAGCCTCCCGAGAAAGTCTTGGGAGACAAGGAAAAGGTGTGAAGTTGTTCGGTATCATTTCTATCTTTTATCATTTGTAATCGAACAATGTAATCCTTTTATGATCTAATAAAATACTTCTTTACTCATCGCTGTTATTGATGATTCTTTGTTGATTGTTGTCTTTTTCTTGTCTTTAGTTTGTTGCTAGAATGGAACTAATCTCTTCTCATGATACCGAGCTGATGCAGCAATGTCACCAATACTATAGGGCTGGTCATACAAACCTTAGTTCTTCTGAAATTGCTGACATTCTTGGTCATGATGCTTCAGAACAGGCGACTGAGGCTTATCGGTACTTGAAAGATTTACTCGACCGAGCTGTAGCTAACAATGTCGCTTATTATGACTTGATTGAAGAGCTGCATTGTTCCTTAAAGGATCTCCAAGGCCAGCACAATGAATCGATGGCTTCATTACACGAGGAATATGAAAATAGATATCAACAACTTTCCTCTGATACAGGTCATAAAAAGATCATTGCTGCATATGACATTAGGGAAAGGACCCTAAAAGGTGAAGTTGAAGCCTGCCGACAAATTGCCGAGATCCTGGAACAAGAAAATAATAGTCTGCAGAAAAGATTGGCTCAATATGAATCTGTTGCCTCCTCTTCCACTGCATTAGTACCAGTTACTGATGAAGGTTTTTCGTTTCTAGAGGTTGAAAACGCCAAACTAAGACAAGAGTTGGATGACTTGAAAAAGTCTATTATTCCTGTGACTGCTCGGGGACGAGGAAGGATTTCTCGGGGACGAGGAAGAATCATCGAGGAGCAAAATTCTCCAGTTGCTTCTCGGAGCCGGTCAAGAGTTCTTAGCCGCAGTGTTGAAGAATCTCGTACCCAATCTACTCTGGAAACTCAAGCATTCCAACTGAATGTTAAGGATCGTGATCTGTCTGATTTGTCTAAGAAAAACTTATCTTTAGAGGATCAATTGGCCGCGATGAAGTCTGCTCTGAATAATAAAGATGCTCTTATCAAGAACTTTCTCGAGCAAGTAGATAGATTAACTTTCCAATTCCATAAACAGCCTCGGGAGTTCTGGAATGCAGGCTATAATGAAGCTCTTTACCATTTGGATGATCGCCTTGAAAATGCTAACAACGAAGGTTATAAGCAGGGATGGTTGAACGCCCTGGGTGTATTAAAATTGGAACGAGGTCATTATTTATGGGATTATCATGCTCCTGGATTGCTAGACTTGCCTGTTCCTCCCTATAAATTGGATATGGCATGGATTCCTGCTCGTTCCATTCCTCAGAGTTTGATCTCTAAATATCTTGGTGATTATAACCTTCATTCTCAAGTTGAAGTATCTCGTCCTGAGCACCTGTTGGACACTCCTACAATAATGAATGTCAGAATGCTGAAGGACATGAACTTTATTAATTCTCCTCTTTGTCTAGAGGATCCTCCTGCCGGCGAGGAACCTGTCTCAAAGGATAAAGGAAAGAAACCAATAGAGTAGGAATCTTTAATGTAATAGTTAGCACATACATGTAACATGTAATACATTTTTATCTTAATGAAAGAATTTCATTTTCTGTTTTGCCAATAGCTATTTTTCTGTTTGCAAATTATATGGTTCATCAACCAACTTAGAATTTATAATAAGCATAAATTGTTCAAAATTGTTTCCAACCAACCAAGGTGGATAAATAATGTTTGTCGACCAACCACAGTTGATGGGTTTCTATCCCCGACCAGCCATACTTGGTTCAATTTTCAAATATAAACATGTGTCCGACCAACTAAGGTCAATACTTTTGTCCTCGTCGACCAACTACAGTTAGTAGGTTTTTATCCCCGACCAACCATACTTGGTACAGTTTGGAATATTTTGTTCTTCAAAGAACTTTTTGTAATAATGTTACCTCCCGACCAACATAAGCTGTAATGCGAGAGTATATAAAGTCTTACCAACCGTAGTTGATCATGCTGGTATACACCTCCTAATCAAAGGAGTAGTAGGGTTCTTTCGAACTTTTTGGCTCCTTGGAGCATGTCCTCCTAACCAAAGGAGGTTGGCTACTTATAGCACTTTTGCTCCGTAGAGCGCTCCGTAGAGCTTATCCTCCTAACCAAAGGAGGTTGGCTACTTATAGCACTTTTGCTCCGTAGAGCGCTCCGTAGAGCTTATCCTCCTAACCAAAGGAGGTTGGCTACTTATAGCACTTTTGCTCCGTAGAGCGCTCCGTAGAGCTTATCCTCCTAACCAAAGGAGGTTGGCTACTTATAGCACTTTTGCTCCGTAGAGCTTGGCTCCGTAGAGCATGGCTCCGTAGAGCAGTCTTCTTCTTGTTATCAAGCAGTGTAGTGTTCAACACTAATATTCCCCGAAAAACTTTCAACAGAAAGAAAATGGTGAACCATCCTCGTTTTATTCATAATGAAGGAAATACTTTACATTTTACATCACTGATAATACTTTCGCAGGTGTTCAGCATTCCATGCATTCTGAAATTCTTCTCCTTCTAGAGTTGCTATTCTGTAGGTTCCAGGTCGAACAACCTCTGTAACTCGGTAAGGTCCATGCCAGTTTGCTTCCAGTTTATTCTGTTTCTGAATGACTTTCTTCAGCACATAATCACCCTCCTTCAAATCGCATTTCTTCACCCTTTTGTTGTAGAACAGAGTTGTTCGTTGTTGATAAGCAGCATTCCTAATGGCTGCCTCTTCTCTTACTTCTTCGAGCATATCCAAATCCATTCTTCTCATCAAGTCACTGATCGGAGAGTTGAAATTCAGCACTCTATGCGTTGGGAGACCCAACTCGGCCGGTATCACAGCCTCACTTCCAAATGCTAACATATATGGTGATTCTCCAGTTGCTGCTCGGGGAGTTGTTCGGTAGGCCCATAATACTGATTGGAGTTCATCAATCCAATTTGCTTTAGCTTCACTTAGCCTCTTTTTCAACCCATTTAGTAATGTTCTGTTCGTCACTTCAGTCTGTCCATTGCTTTGGGGATGGCCTGGTGCTGAATGAAACTTCAAAACGTTCGACTGATGACAATAGGCAGCAAATTCTTCATTATCAAATTGTGTTCCATGATCTGTGATGAAAGCATGAGGGAGACCATATCGACAAATGATATTCTTCCATACAAACTGGTATACCTTCTCGTACGTCATATTGATAAGAGGCTCAGCTTCCACCCACTTAGTAAAATAGTCCACTGCAACTACGAGATACTTGAATCTTCCTCGGGTGGTCGGCAGTGGTCCAACCAAATCAATTCCCCACATGGCAAATGGCCAAGGGGAAGTTATTGGTGTTAGCAATGCTTGTGGAGTTCGTCGGATGGAGGAAAAACGTTGGCACTTGTCACATTTCTTGGCATAAGCTATACAATCAGCCCTCATTGTCGGCCAGTAATATCCCTGTGTCATCACTCTTTGTAAAAGTGTTCGACCTGCTACATGAGCTCCACAAGATCCTTCATGGATTTCTTCAATCAATTCTTTCACCTCGGTGGGATGTACACATCTCTGCAAACCTGCTATAATTCCTCGTCTATACAAAATACCATTAGTTAATACATACCGAGCAGCTTTATACTTCAGTTTCTTGGCAGCGAGTTTGTCCTCCGGCAATTCACCCTCTTCAACATATTTCCTGATTGGATCCATCCAAGATGGTCCTAAATCAAAGGTAATCACATTCGTTGTCAGATCTTCATCTATGCTCCGACCTTCTAATACTTCAATCGGTATGGTTCTTCGCATCTCGGTACGAGTAGCTGATGCTAGTCGGGCCAGTGCGTCTGCTTGTACATTCTCCATCCTCGGTATTCTCACCAATTGAATGGCCTCAAATTCTGTCAACAATTTCATCACCTTTGCATGATATTTGATCATTAAGTCTCCTTTAACCGCATATATTCCCATCATCTGATTCACAATTAATTGAGAATCACTGAATACCATCACTTGTTGTGCTTCCATAGTTTTTGCTAGGCTAAGACCTGCTATCATGGCCTCATACTCCGCTTCATTGTTAGAGGCTTTGAATTGGAATCGCAAAGCATATTCCATATCAATCTCGTCTGGAGTGATCAAAACAATTCCTGCTCCACAACCAGCTGTGCAGGATGATCCGTCTACATATAATCTCCATGTAGGTATTTCGTCTTCAAATTTCTTATCTGTCAGAGTTCCTCGATAAAATATCTGCTGTTTTCTTCCATCATCCCCCGGTATCTTTCGCTCCTCGTCAGTCATCTGCTCGTACCCTTTTACCAACCGTGGTTGGTCTGAGTTTGAATATAATGATTTCTCTACATCCACAAGTCCTTTTACCAACCTTGGCTGGTTTGGACCTATTTCTGCTGATCCTGTATCGTCCACAGGTAGGTCAGCAAATGTTTCTGTTGATCCTGTATCGTCCACAGGTAGATCAGCAGATGTTTCTGTTGATCCTGTATCGTCCACAGGTAGATCAGCAGGCACCTTTTGCTCCTCGGGGGTATCAGGGTATGTGAACTCTGCTATAAAATCTGCTACAGCTTGCCCCTTGAATGATGATCTGGGCTCATACACAATATCATATTCACCAAGTTCTACTGCCCAGTACATCAGTCTCCCTGATTTTTCTGGCTTGTGGAGGGCTTGTCTCAATGGCATATCAGTATAAACGATGATGGTATGGGCTTGGAAATATGGCCTCATTCTTCTACTTGCTTCAATTAGTGCCAATGCCAATTTTTCTAGCTTTGGGTACCTGATTTCTGCACCTCGGAAAGCCTTACTTGTGTAATAAATTGGCTTCTGGACTCCATTCTCCAATCTGATCAACGCTGAACTGACTGCGTTCTCTGATACTGCCAAATATAAATACAACTTTTCTCCTGTTATTGGTCTGGACAACAGTGGAGGTGCTCCCAAGTATTTCTTCAAGTCTTGAAAAGCTTTTTCACATTCCTCATTCCATTCAAAGGTTTTTCGAAGTGTTTTGAAGAATGGTATGCATTTATCAGTTGCTCGAGATACAAATCTGTTGAGCGCTGCAACTCGTCCGGTAAGACTCTGCACTTCTTTCTTCGTCGTCGGAGATCGCAGCCCTAGAAGAGCTTTGATCTTATCTGGATTTGCCTCAATACCTCGCTGATTGACGATGTATCCGAGGAACATTCCTTCTCGTACTCCAAAGGTGCACTTCGTCGGGTTAAGCTTCATTTGGTATTTATCCAATTGATCAAAAGTTTGACTCAAGTCAACCAAATGATCAGCAGCTTTCTTGCTTTTAGTGAGCATGTCATCGACATAGACCTCCATGTTGCGGTTGATTTGTTCGGTAAAAACCTTGTTCATCAACCGCTGATATGTTGCACCTGCATTTTTTAAACCAAAAGGCATAACATTATAACAATAAGTTCCCCTAGGGGTAATAAAAGAAGTACTTTCCCTGTCTTCAGGTTTCATTTTGATCTGGTTGTAGCCAGAGTAAGCATCCATGAAGCTGAGTAGCTCGTGTCCCGAGGTAGCATCCACCAGTTGATCAATTCTGGGCAATGGAAAATGATCCTTGGGGCATGCCTTATTGAGATCGGTGAAATCGACACACATTCTCCATTTGTTGTTTTTCTTCTTTACCATCACCACATTAGCCAACCAATCTGGATATTTTACATCTTCAATGAATTGGGCTTTCTGGAGTTTCTCGACTTCCTCCTGTATGGCCTGGTTCTTCTCGGGACTAAACACCCTTCTTCTCTGCTTTACAGGTTTAATCTCCTTATTCACATTGAGTTCATGACATAAGAAGTTTGGATCTATTCCTGGCATGTCTTCATGACTCCAAGCAAAAGTATTTTTCCTATTCTTCAAGAAAGTTATCAACTCCTCTTTTATTGACATATCCAACGATGAACCTATCTGGGTTATTCGTTCAGGATGTTCGTCGTCCAGAATAACATTTTCTGTAGATTCTACCACTTGCCCTTTCACAAGTTGGGACTCATCTCTAGGATCAAGAGTTTCAATTTCTGTACATTCATCCACTTGATAAGTAGTAGTCTTTTTCATCGATCCTTCTAGTTCTTCTTGCTCGGCCGACGAATAATAGCATTCCCGAGCTACTTTTTGATCACCTTTCACCACTCCAACTCCAAAATTTGTTGGGAATTTCAAACATTGATGTACTGTAGAAGGAACGGCTTCGAACTTCTTCAATTCAACTCTTCCCATGATGATGTTGTAGGCCGATTGCACATTCTTATCCATCACAAAGAATCGTATTCTTTCTGTTCGACAAACAGGCCAGGTTCCAATGAATATATCCAACTTGATCGTCCCAAGTGGAAAAACTTTCTCGCCAGCAAAACCCAGAAGGGGTCTGTGATAAGGTTCCAATTGAGATAATTTCAAATTCAGGCTATCAAAGCATGAATAGTACATGATGTCTGCCGAACTACCATTGTCTACCAACACCCTTGAAATGATCACGTCCTTCATTCTCATTTTGATCACCAAAGGATCATCATGAGGGTAAAGAACACCTGCCAGGTCGTTTTTTGAAAAACCAATTACTAGCTTCTCTTTGTTTACCTTCCTCGGACGATCATCCTCGGCCAGGTTTATTCGCTGAATATATGAGCAAGCTTGAGCCTCTCCGAGATAAGCTTTTCTTTCTGCAGTAAGGTCTCCTCCTCCTGCATCTCCCCCTGTAATAACGTTACAATGAAATGATCCAAAACGTATGGAAAATACCTCTCGTTCAGGTTTTCTTGGCTTCTTGGGAAGATCGGGGTCATCATCCGGATCCTCTTCATGGTCCCTCCTCTTTTTCTCCTCTGCACGACGAGGAGATCTAGATCTCTCTCTAGTTCTATCATTATTCTTCCTCTCACCTCTGCGATCTACATACTTTGATAATTTTCCTCTTCGAATGAGTGTTTCAATCTCGTTCTGAAGGGCTATACAATTTTTGGTCATATGGCCATGATCTTTGTGAAACTCGCAATATTTGGTCTTATTCCTCATGTCTGGATCTGTCTTCAGTTTCTCTGGCCATTTGATTTCCTCGTTATTCCGGATCTCTTCTAAAACATGATTAATACCCATTTTCAATGGAGTATAATTATCATATTTCTTTAGGGCTTCCAACTTTATCCTGTTATTCCTGGAATGTTTGTCACCACCATTACCTTTCTGATCTTTCTTCTTAGAGTTGTCGACCTCCACTTTAACTTCTTTATCCATATTCTTCTTCGCAGTCATAGCCTCCTCGGCATTCATGATTTTGGCCGCCTTTGCCATCAATTCCGACATATTTTTAGGCGGATCTTTGGCCAGAGTATAATATAGCTTGTTAGGCAGCAAACCACTCATCAAAGCAGTGATTGCTGTCTTTTCTTCATAATCTATGACTTCCAACTTCTCGTTATTGAAATGAGTTATGTAATCTCTAGTACTTTCTCCTGATTTTTGTCTAACACTTAGTAAGTGCGCTACTCGCTTTACTGGCTTTTCTCCAAAACAAAAATTGCCAATAAACAGCTCGGCTAACTGAACAAAAGTTGAAATCTTACCCCGAGGAAGATTATTGTACCATATCTGTGCAGATCCGGTAAGAGTTCCCGAGAATGCTCTACACCTCATCTCGTCGGGGACAGCATAGATATCTGCAGCAGCTTGGTACTGTTCTATATGAAGTACGGGATCTGTCTTTCCATCGTACTTGGGGGTCACTACAGGTGCTTTGAATTTCGACGGTGTAGGGAAATCCACAATGGCTTGCACAAAAGGTGTCCCTTGAACAAAAGTTCTCTGTAAGGGGTTCCTCGCCTTAGCCATTTCTCCCAGTCTATCCTCCAATCGTTGAATGGAACCTTTCCATGCTTCATTCCCTTCCTCGGGCCGCTTAGTCCGAGCAACTGATTGCTCTGACGTAGCTTCCTTAGATTTATCTCGACGAGTAATTGGTCGTGATTGTGCAGATCCTTCTCTCAAACCTGGTGGTGGTCGAAAACTTCCTGATGGAGCCCTAGGTGGACTCATGTTCCTCCTTGGTCCTAACCGACTGAAAGGAGACACCCTGCTTAATCTTTCTAAAGCGCTAGTTCTCTCCGGAGAAAGAGAGATATGTTGATCTGTATCCGTAGCCCGTATTGATGAAGTTCGCCCAGGTTGATAAGAAGAATCATTGGATTCCCCATTGCGATATGACCCAATACGTCTGGATCGTGATTGCCCATGATCAGTCCTTTGCCCTGAATGAGTAGGTACACCGCCTTGAAGAGTTTGAAGGAGTTGCCTCATAGATTCTTGCATGGCGGTTTGTCCCTGAGCCAGATTCGTCATAATTCCGGCTAGATCTGGAGATGCAGATGGATTTGGAAGATTTCCAGTATTTCCAGCATTTCGATTACTGGATTCTGGATTATCTGCCATTGGTGATAAATGATTTTTATGAAAAACGATAACAACAGTCGTTTCCCACAGACGGCGCCAATCTGTTGATGTAAAAAACTAGATCACTCTAATTCTTCAATCACAGATAAATAAATAAGACAAAGATTTTTAAAGTGGTTCGGCTAGGAATAAAGCCTACGTCCACTGTTATGTTATTGCTGAGTGTTTGTGGAATTCTTGATTACAAGTTCTCTCAAGAAATTCCGGTCCCTTTGAATGAGGGAGATACAATGTATTTATAGCCTTGAGGCTGTACATGAAAGGTCCAATACATTAAATGATATACATATGAATGGGTAATACATTTAATGCAGCGTGTGCGTCAAGAATCTAATGAATAGTTGAACAGTTGTCCGTCTGATAATTGATGACACGGTCGAGGTGCAGTTCGGACCGCCTTAGTTGCTCGTTGATCAAGAGTTCCTCGGAGTGCTTAGAGTATCTCGGAATGATGGAGTTCCTCGGATGGAGTTCCTCGGCATGATAGAGCTCCTCGGTGTATTATCGTTGCTCGGTACCAATCATGGTTGTTCAGTAAATGATCTTCCTCGCTGTTATTGTGCCACGTAGATCGACACGTGTCTTCATACTATTCGTCCACATCAGCATATTAATTTTGGTATCAACACTGCCCTTTATCTCCCACATCTCCCATTAATCGTCCATTCTATATTTATCTCAGCGAAAGTTAGCCGAAAGTGACTGTCACTCCCAGCACCATTCATACTTTTTCCTTCCTCTCATTAGTTTTAATGGTTGTATAAGGAGGTGGTTCTTATCTTGGCCATATATGGTCATTCGAAGATATGAGAGGAGATAGATCTGACACACTTGGTTCTCTCTCGAATAGTTTTTCATCTTCAAAAATAAAGAAATAGAACCAACACAAAATTCAATATACATGACCAAAAACGAAATTGCTCTATCTCATCTCAGAATTCTTTTTAGCAATTTTTCTTCTCGAAAATTATTTAATCCCCCAAGTTTAAACACTTTGATATTGAGCAATTAATTTAAAATGGGTGTTAGTATGTCATATAATTACAGTGCAGGTAATACTCGCCCCCCCGAAATTTTACCCTTCACCTGTGTTATTTATAATCATGAGGAATTATTGAGAATTGAATTATTAGTATATGGGCTTTCATCTCTATATTTGATTATTCTCATGACCTTGGTGCTAATTGTTGAAAATTATGAGGAGAAATTGAGAATGTAGGAAAAATCAGTGGTTCGAACGAAATTAAGGTTGGTTCGAACGAGGCGTCATTCTCGTTTGAACAAGATAAATGCTGGTTCAAATGAAATTTTAGTGTCTTTCGAAGTTGGGTTCTAATAAGGATCGAACGAGATGTCCGTGCATAAGATTCCAACCTCGTTAGAAGGTTGTTCGATGGGAGATCGAACGAGATTGAGATCTCGTTCAAACGAAGTCCCATTCTCGTTCTATCGACCTGTTCAAAAATCTTTTATATCGATTTGTCCTTGTGTGCTATCACATTTTGGACTGTTAGATAAATGACGTGTCGCCTCTTGGGGCACCCAGATAGTCAAAATCGGAATTTATATGATAGGGGTTGTTTTTATAAAGGTTTGGTTGGGTTGTTTGTGAGTTTGAAGAAGAGAGAGTGAGGGTGGGTTTCCCCCACCAAAAACCCATTCGATCCCTCCCTTTTCTCTCTTCTCTCTCTCTCTCTCTCTCTCTCTCTCTCTCTCTCTCTCTCTCTCTCTCTCTCTCATTTCAAGGATATTTCCATCTCTCCAAAGCCTTTTCTACTATACCTCCACCATATTTCCACCTTATGCCACCATATTCTACCAGTATTTCACCATAAATAATTCGTATACACCCATTTCCTCCATTGTTGTGTAGAGCTACGACAATTGGAGTGATTATTGGGAGTTTTTGATGAAGAAGAATAGAAGATTAATGGAGCTTGAACGGGGTTTTAATGGAGCCTTCATAGAGGCAAGCTTTGTGGAGCTAGGCAAGCTTTGTGGTGTTAGACAACCTCTTTAAGGCCTCCTTAGGAGATGGGGGAGTTGTTATCACCTTCTTCTTCTTCATCCACCATTTTTGGAGCTCCATTCGAGGTGGGAAAACTCTACTCTTTAGTTACAAACTCTATTTTTTCATGTTCTGATCATGTAGTTGAGTTTGCAAGAGTAGGAAGCATTTATGATATAAGAATGATATTTCTTAGATTTGTGAAATGAGTTTAAGAAAGGATTTCAATAGTTGTGAGTAAAATAATATATTTCAAGAAAACTTAGTATTAAATATTTTTATGAAATATAAATGTTGGAAGAATGTAACTTTGTTTGGAGTAATTTATGAAATAATGTTTCAAAGTTTTCTTGTCAAAAATTGGGATGTTTATATAAATGGGCCTTTTTTATTCAAGTTTTGAAGAGCCAAAAATGTATTTTGCCTTGAAAAGTACGTATGTACAAACATTATGAAATTTCTAGAATAAATGATATGTCACATCCTTTTAATAGGATTTTTGGACTTAAAATTCAAATTCTCATGCATATAAACTTATAGTATTTCGAGGATCAATATATAAACAGGATTAATGAGGGTTTTATTGGGTTTAAAAATGAAATGAAGAAGATAAAAATTTCAGCCCATAAAGTGTGTGAAAAAATGTTGATAATGATAATGTGATAAGTATAAGATTTCAAGACTACATGTAATAATAAAGGAAATGGTGTTTTTCTTATGAAGTAGTCTTTAAATGTTCAATGATTTCTTAGAGAAAGAAAGTAATGAAATAAAGATGTTTTTCACTTGAGAAGAATGCTACTCCAAGTTGTTAAATAAGTATTAATGAGTTGAAAACACCCAAAGTTAGTTTGGGTAACTTAGTAATATTTTGAGAAATAACACTTGTAAAAATAGAGGAAAAGATAAGTTTGGAAACGAATGGGTAAGATGGTAAATTTACGCAAAGCGGAACATTTTAATGAAATAAAAACGTTGGAAAGAGTCTTACACAAAATGGTCCTAAATGAATATAACTTCTGGGATAATATCAATACTAGAGTAAAAAGGACATAAATGATGATTTTAAAGTATAACACAAGTTGGAGTGAAACCCCGGGTCTTGGCTTCGGACAGTAAAGGAAAAGTGGAATAATGTGAACATTTATAAAATGTTAAAATACATTAATATAGAATCAGATGATACTGGCATAATTAAGGAGGCCCCGGAGGCCTAGGTTAGAAGACCCAAAAATGCTGGCCAGAGCATATGGTATCATAGCCGATGGTGTGGAGCCCATTAAAGTATGCGGATATTGGAAGATTTCGAAAAAAAGATAATGAAAAGTGGAACGTGTCAAGAAATGGGTTGTGTGGTGAATATGAGAAAAGATAACCTAACTTGAATGAATTAATAAATATTCCAGTAAAGGATAACATGGACAAGTAAATGTGAAAATTGATTAATGTCCATAAATAAAATGAATGGTAAAGTGTATTAGCTAAATGGGTTATTAAGTAACCTAAAGATGTTTAACCCATAATTAACACGAGGGTGTATTTATAAAAGGTTTTCAAAAAAATGAATAAGTATTTTTTAACAAGGTGCTTGCTTATGTTGAAAGGCGATTATTTTCAAGAAAAATACTAACGTGAAACAGTATGGACAAATGGGTAATTTCGGTAAAAGAAATGATTTTTCCTAAACAAAGGATATTTACTTAAAGGATTTAGCTAGGTATGTAAAATCAAGGAATAAATGTCAAGTTAAGTAAAAGGTAGTTCTTTGATAAGATTAAGGTGAATTAATAAGAATAAGTAACGTTTTTGGAATTAAAATGGTTTCATGCAATCAAGTATATATATATATATATATATATATATATATATATATATATATAAAAAGTTATTTCGTATGCACGTAGATATAACATGTTTAAGTCTCCTTTCTGTCGTTCAATTCTATATTGCATTGTTGTAATTTTCAACTGGGCATTCGGCTCATTCCCTCGTATTTGTGGCAGCAGGTTGGGTGTTGCTCTGTATTTTGATAGCGTTGCACAGGTAAACATTTTTTTTAATATTATGTCAGTATCTATGTATGCTTGGATTCCGAGGAAGCTTCCTGCAGGTCCCTCACGTGGCTTGATTTAAATAGATACTTCATGCTAAATAAGTGAAATGTTAATTAAACAAAATTAGATTAGTAACATTATGTAGGTTGTTTCATTGCACTTCACATTTAACACTCGGGTTGGACCGAATTGACCACGGTTAACCCGTTAATTTGGATCGGGGGGTTACTGATATACATAAGTCTGGTCTTATCCAAGACTAGACTGGGCCCATCTCAACAGCACCAATTCAGCACTCATCAGGTTGACCTACTCGTGGGCCGGCATACATAGGTCCACCTACAGTAGTCTTAGCCTCCGGGACCTCAGCCTCAATAGTCACGACACTCAAAAGAGCCGAGTCACCAGTCCATGACTACCGCGAGCCCTCTCAGCCCTGCCTCATGTCGGCCCGTACCATAAGGGGGAGGCCGAGATCGTATTCACCATGTTTGAGGTAACTATTTTAGCCTCGCATCAGTCTGCTTGGAGGACCCTCATCAACCTCGGCTCGGCTAGGGGCCATCAGAGCCAACATCATCATTTCATGTGGATCACGTGATTTGTTCATCATCTTCCCATGTAGACCATACCATTATTGCATATTTTTCCCTCACGCGAGGGAATATTTCTTCATCATGTATTACACATGTGTTGATCTCTCATTGGGTCATTTACCTCATCCACACAAGTTGCATGCATGGGGGGCGCATTGTGCACCCCCAATCCTATAAATGGAACCTTCATCATCTTCATTCAGGGATCGAATATTAAAAACCCTAGCTGAAACTCTGTCCAAACACATAACAAAGAGAGAAAGCTTGAAAGTTGTATTTTTTTTGCCATTAGTACTAATTGTTGTGCATATATTACATACTTGCACAGTTGAGTGGGTCTAATTGGCTGAACCACTTATATCATGGGTCTTCTATATTCTCTCATCCCCATCTTGTTATTTACTTTCCTGCACTTATATACTACTCCATTATTAACTAAGCTAGAGCTTGAACTGCATATAAATTTAAGTGGTGATTCACACCATAATTTGTGGAAAGATATTATCTTCTCCCTCTTTATTTTTCATCTTAAACTCTCACTTCTACCTCTGGTGGTGGTTCATCTCTACCATTATCAGACATGGACCACCATTGAAAGAGCTGGGTGGGTGCTCTTTAGGATTCCTTCCTACTTAGTGTTCATTTATGTTTATTACTTCTTCTCACCAGAGATATGGCATCTGAATTGTCTCCAGGTGAGGGCCCAAGATCCATCCAACCACCACCTTAATTGGAAATGGCTAATGTGGCGGCGGCACTATGATCCTTAGTGTCCAGTCAGCAGAAGATGCAGGAGGAGTTCATAAAATTTAGCCAAAGTGTGTTGGGGACGGCCCCATTCGACCCAGGGACGGAGATTATTACTCCAACCTCCAGAGAGATAGTGAATTCGGTAATAGGGTGCCACCCCCGGCCCCACAAAAAAAGGCTCAGTGCCATCAGCGAAGAAGGAACATTATTGATCCTAGGCATCTTCACCTAGGAAAGTAAGTTCAGGACTTTTCGAAAGACCAGGCATGCGACGAAGAAAACTATTGGGAGCCATATGAGGTTTTCGGCAACACAATTCGCCCACACTTAACCTGCCAAGGAAAAAACTGCTCAGTCGACACCTAATGGACGATCCAGAAATTCTACTTTTGATAGGATCAACAGAGGGTCGGCCTTCGATCGACTCGACCCGAAAAGAGACTTAAGTGATCGGCTCTCCCGTTTTAATGTGATGTCGCATCCAGGGGAAATAGTAGACGTGGTGATGATCGGTTTCGATAAGGCCAAGACGGGGAGAAGAAAAGATAAGTAAATAACCAACAGAGGACAACTGGCCGAGAACCAGAACCAGTGGTATTGCCTAAAGAAGGTGGAGGCGACAACGAGGTGGCAGAAGATAAGCCATAGAATATTTCCATACAAAGCCTGGAGGACAATATCGGTAGATCTAAAATTGAGACTTAAGTCGTCGAGGCTACACAGAAGGGTCTCAATTCATTACCAAGATAGTAAGATTTCCTACTCCTGCCAAATTTAAACCTCCCACTATGACCCTAAGGTATGATGGAATTGCAAATTGGGTGCACCATATAGAGATGTACCAGTTAGCAGCCAATACTCTACCCCGGACGAGATGAGGTGCAGGGATTTCGCAAGCACTCTCATAGGTGCTGCCCACATGTGGTACGCATCCTTTCCCAAGAACTCTATCAAAAACTTTAAACAGTTGGCCAAGAATTTTATTAATAATTTTTTCTTCGGCATGAAATCGATAAAGAAAGTGACCCACCTCCTGAACGTGAAGAAGGGAAAAAATAAAACTCTGAGGGATTACATCTCTTAATTTAACAAGCAGAAGTTGGATATAGAAGACTATGAAGAGAACATATCCATAGAGGCTCTCATTAGTGGTTCACAACCGAGAAAACTCCTTTGGAATCTCTCTGAGGATCCTTCAAAAACCATAACAGAACTTCAGGCTTCTGCCAAAAGAATCATGAATGCGGAGGAGGCCATGGAGGCTAAGAGGGGAGACACAATGGAGGCCGATGGAAGTAAACCCTACCAATCGAAGGAAAAAAATACAAGAAGAGGTCTGTCAAAGATAAATTTTCCAGGAGTACCCCTCTGATGGTAAGCCCCGACATGATCCTCAACAAGATCGAGGACGATAGGGAACTTTGGTGATCAGAGAAGCTCAAGCGCCCTCCTCACAAGAGGGATAAGGGAAAATAGTGGGAGTTTAACCAAGACCATGGGCGTACAATTGATAAATGATTTTCTTTAAAGGAAGAAATGGAGAAGCTATTGAAGCAGGGAAAGCTCCGAAAGTATATAAGGAGGAGTGTTGCCAAAGATGACCTCGGGAATAAGCATAGTGGGGGAAAGAATGACAAGCCGAGATGATAGTCCCCGATAGATAAAAAGGATGATAAGTCAGATAGTGAGGGAGATTACCCCGGTCTCCCAACGAAAATCCCAGAGGCCAAGGGTCGGATGCATATGATATCTTTTGATGTAAAAATAATATGTAGAGGACTAGTCGGTGGCGGCACGGAGCCGACTAACCATAAAGCCCATGTTGTGGAGGACAAGTCGGTGTATAAGAGGATTGATATTAACTCGATCAAGACAGAGACGATGCCGGGAAAAATGAAGAAAGTTGACATGGACACCCTAGTGGTGAGATTTTTAAGACTACATTTCAAGAGGTATCTAGCTCCTCATGACAACTCTTTGTTCATCAGCACCTCGGTCCGCGGGTCTAACGTATCTCGTATCCTTATTGATGGTGGTAGTTCGGTCGATGTTATGTTTTGGAATTCATTTAAAGGGTTAAAGCTCAGTAAGAAAAGACTCATCCCATATTATCAGCTGTTGATCGACTTTATCGGAGAAAAATTTCACACCTTGGGGGTGTTGATACCAAAAATTATCCTGCTATGTGGACCATTCATATATGAACATGTTTTATCTATCTCGGCATTAATCTAAGTAAGCAAGGGCGAGTCACTGACCAACTGAAGGAATGTCGACCAACAAGTTAAAGAAGCCCAACCAACACCAGGAAGACCAACCAACATTAACAGTAAATCGCCAATAATTGTATACATTATTAACATTGTACAGATGTAAATGCCTATATTATAAAGGCATTCCATCCTTTAATATTCAGACTCTTGTACACCCTCAAGGGGCTATAAATACATTGTAAACCCTACATCCAAGCGACAGGAAAAAGAGATAATAAGAAATTGAACAAGCCCAATGCAATACACAACAGTGGACATAGGCTTTTCTTTTAGCCGAACCACTTTAAAAATTCTTACCACTTTTACTCATTTTTATCTGTGATAAATTAATTAGATTCGTCTAATTTTTTTCATCAACAGATTAGCATCATCTGTGGGAACGTATTTCTGATAGTTCGCATTCATTCAAATACTCAAATGGATGATATTCCTGAATCAAGTCTCAAGAATGATGGCATTCTGCTTGTCCCTTCTGCCCCACCAGCAGCGAATGAATTAACTGGAATTTTTCCCAGTCTTGCAAGAAGCCAAGAGGATATGCAAGATACTATCAGGAAACTCGTGCAAACTCTTCAAGCAGGAGCACCTGCTCTATCTGCCCCTGGAAATACGCCACCATCACCAAGAGGTGGCAGGCGAAGTTAGTCAATAACTACAAGGGATATTTCCTATCGCCTAGGGTCAAATTCATTACTCAGGGGGTCAGAATCCTTCAATACACAATCCTACTCTCCTGAGAGGCTAAATGCTTTAGAAAGGCTAATAGGTACTTCTCCCTTCAATTGATCGAAGGGAAGGCTTTGCCCAGTCTAGATCAGATGCCTAACATACTACTCGAGCCGAGCAACAATCCCAAGGAGAAAGGTCAGCAAATAATAGAATAACAACGCATAGGTTTGATATTGGTAATAACGCTTAGAAAGGTTCTATCCAGAGATTGGAGGACAGGCTTGGAGAGATAGCTAAGGCCAAAAACACACTACAAGGAAGTTTTGTAAAAGGATCTCCCTTCGTACATACAATTGTGGATTTTCCCACTACAGCTAAGTTCAAAGCTCCAGTAGTTACACCCAAATACAATGAGAAAACTTACCCAGTTATCCATATAGAGCAATACCAACCAGCTACCGATATTTATGCAGTTCCCGACTAAATGAGGTGTACACCATTCTCTGGAACAATTACTGGTTCTGCCCAAATCTGGTACAATAGCCTTCCTCGGTGACATATTTCCAGCTTTAACTAGTTAGCCGAGCTATTTATTAGAAACTTTTGTTTTGGATCCAAGCCTGTAAAAAGGGAGCACATTTTCTCAATGTACGACATAAGGAAAGAGAGAGCACTAGGGACTACATCACTCATTTCAATAATGAGAAGCTGGAAGTTGTGGATTATGAGGAGAAAACTTCTATAACAACCCTTATGAGTGGATTGCTCTTCGAGAAGCTATATTATACACTTACTAAGGATCCCCCAAAGACCATAGTAGAATTGATGGCTAAAGTAACCAAAATTATGAATGTCGAGGAAGCAATGGCAGCCAAGCGGAGCTTGAGAGTAAAAGCTGAAGGCAAAAATGACAAGAAGGATCACAGATATTCCAAAGAGCACAAAGAGTCAAAACAGAAAGGACTTATAAAAAGGCTCAAGAAGTATAACAGTTACACTCCACTAACCATTAGCATTCATCATGTCTTGAAGGAGATCAAACATATAAAGATGTGTGTTGGCCTAATAAGTTGAGTAGCTCCCCTACTAAGAGGGACAAAACTAAGTACTGTGAGTTCTATAGAGACCATGGTCGCACGGCGGATCATTACATTATCCTTAAAAATGAGATTAAAAATCTCATACGAAGAGGAAAATTGAATTAGTTTGTTGACCGATGAAATAACGAAGGAGCTCGACATAGATCAAAATATCCTTGCAGACCTAGAGAGGAGAATAAGAGGGCTCATGAAGATGACCAGGATAATGATCTCGACTTACCCAAAAAGCCCCGACAACTGAAATGCGAGGTATTCACACTTAGTTTTGGTTCTTTTGATTGCCAAATGATAACAGGTGGAGATGCAGGAGGAGGAAATCATACTGCAGAGAGAAAAGCTTGCCTCAATGAGTCTCAAGCTTGCTCGTACATACAGAGGATTAATCTTGCCTAGGAATACAGACTAAGAAGGTTAACAAATATAAGTTGGTGATATGATTTCCTAAAAATGACCTATCAGGAGTATTGTACCCTCACGATGACCCTCTAATAATTAAAATCATAAAGGAAGATATTATTGTCTCTAGAGTGTTAGTAGATAATGGCAGCTCGAAAGATATCATATTATATCCTTGTTTTAATAGCTTAGACTTTAAGCTCAGTTAGTTAGAGCCCTATCATCGACCACTATTAAGTTTTGCAGGTGAGAAAGGTTTTTTCCCTTTAGGAACTATTAAGATAGAAGTGATGATTGGAAAATGGCCAACCAACCGAATAGAAAAAATCCATTTCTTTGCAATGGATAAAAACGTCCATTCAGCTTATAATATAATTATAGGAAGAGTTAGGCTAAAGAATTTTGAGACAATGCAATCTACTATTCATTAATGTTTGAAATTCCCAACCAACTTTGGCGTAGGAGGTGTGAAGGGTGACCAAAAAGTACCTCGGGAACGCTACTACTCATCTGCCGAGCAGGAAGATCTGGAAGAAATAAAGAGAAAACCCACCACTTACTAAGTGGATACCTCTGAACCTGATGAAGAATTTGAGGTTAAAACCTTAGATCCAAGGGAGGAAACAGAGCTGGTAAAGGGCCAAATTATAGAGGCAACAGAAAGCATTGTGTTAGATGACGAAAAACTAGAACGCACCACTCAAATTAGTACAACATTGGATCCTATTCTTAAACAGGAACTAGTGAGCTTCCTTAGACAGAGAAAACATCTGTTCGCCTGGAGTCACGAAGATATGCTAAGAATTGATCCTAGATTCCTTTGCCATGAGCTCAACGATAATAAAGAGGTCAAGCCAATAAAGAAGAGACGAAAAGTATTCAGCCTCGAAAAGAACCAAGCCATACAGAGGAGGTTGAAAAGCTTCAAAAATCCACCTTCATTGACGAGGTGAAATATCCATATTGGTTGGCCAATGTAGTTATGGTCAAGAAGAAAAATAACAAGTGAAGGATGTGCATAGAGTTCACAGATCTCAACAAAGCATGCCCAAAGGATAACTTTCCTTTGCCCCGAATAGATCATCTTGTGGATGCTACTGTAATAACCCTTACTTTTGATTAATTTATTCTATATTAATTTTCCATGTGAGGTAATTATATAAAATATTAGATAATGGGGTAAATATTATTTTAAGTGAGTTAAAAGATAATATTTACTAGATTTTTCATATTTACAATTGAGTGAATGTAAATGGCATTATGTTATGATTTATAGTTTCCAAGAAGCTATGGTAACCAAATTCAAGTTGAGTACCTCCTATCACCCTCAAACAGATGGGCAGACGAAAAGAGTCAACCAAATGTTAGAGGATATGATCAAAATGTGTGTGCTTGATTTCAAAGGAGGTTGGGAACAATACCTTCCCTTGGTCAAATTTGCTTATAATAATTCGAACTAATTCACTATTGGGATGGCACCCTATGAAGCATTATATGGTCGATCGTGTAGATCACCTGCTTGTTGGTTGGAAGTAGGGGATAATAAATTTCTTGGACCTAAGATGATCCAGGATACTTATTCAAAGATTAAACTTATTCGCAATCGCATCTAAATGGCTCAAGATCGTCAGAAGAGTTATGATGATGTGAATAGAAGGCATGTGGATTTGGAGGTTGGAGATCAAGTCCACGTGCGAGGTTTCGCCGATGAATGGTATAAAGCGATCTGGGAAGAAAGGAAAACTTGTGTCATGCTACGTAGGTCCTTTTCCCATTATTACCAAAGTAGGCCCAGTAGCTTATCAACTTCCCTTACCGGAGCATTTACAACAGATTCATGATGTGTTTCATGTTTCATCCCTGAAAAAGTATAAGAGGTGTGAAGGATCTCACTGGCACATTCCTTTAGATGATATCGAATTGCAACCCGATGTTTCATACGAGGAACAACCAGTTGCAATCTTAGATCACGGGGAGCGTAAGCTAAGATCTAGAGTGGTGCCCTTGGTTCTGATCCGATGGGGACATCACAATGCCAAGGAGTCAACGTGGGAGCAGGAGGACGATATGCGAGAAAAATATCCACATCTCTTTTTGCAAGGTATGCCTAAATTTTGAGGGCAAAATTCCCTTATAAGGGGTGGAATATGTAATAACCCTTACTTTTGAGTAATTTATTTTCTATTAATTTACCATGTGAAGTAATTATATAAAATAATAGATAATGTGTTAAATATTATTTTAAGTGAGTTAAAAGATAATATTTACTAGATTTTGCATATTTACTATTGAGTGAATGTAAATGGCATCATGTTATGATTTATAGTGGCATTGTGCTTTAAACGACATTTATGGTTTAAATGAATTTGAAACTTGAAATGATTTATATTATTCTGGATGCCATTTTAGAGGGTGCGGTCAATCCTGAAATAGTCGAGATAGTCAAAATAAGTGTCATATTGTATTTTTGGGTTTCGGGCACTTTTGATAGGTTATGACTTAATTATGTAGTTACAAGTCATTTTAGTGGTGTATTAACATTTAAGGATGGGAATTAATGTTAAGGTTACGATTAAGTCTTGCAACCCCTCTTATTTCCTAAGTGTATTCTCACTAAACCTAGAGAGAAAGAGAGATAAAGAGAATTTGGGGAAAAAGAAGATAAAGAATGAGAATTGAAGAAATTGGGTTTGATCTTGCATCTACCGAAAGGAAATACTAGATTTCAGCTTAAGGCAAGCTTCTTACTTGCTAATATATGATTTAAGGTGAATAAAATGTAGTGATGGTTGTGTATTGGGAACACTTGAACAATTATGGGTTTTTACGAATTTGTAGTGTTTGAACCCTTAAACTTTGATCTAGATAGTTATTGTGTGAATTATAGTAGTTAGTATGTATATAGGATTGTTATGGTTGGTTTAATGGTGGTTTTTGTGGGTAACAATGGAGGAAAAAATGAGTTTTGGGAAAATTAGGGTATTAAACTCCATAGCCTAAATTGGGCATTCTGGCCCAAGCGAATCGATTCGCCCCTAGCGAATCGATTCACTTAGGCTACATGTCTCTAATGAGCGAATCGATTCGGCTTATCCGAATCGATTCGGCAGTATGTAGAATGTTGGTTCTTCTTGACCGAATCAATTCGGCCTATCCAAATCGATTTGCTTTCAAGACCGAATCGATTCGTCCAGGGTGAATCGATTCGAAATTCTTGCTATTTTGGGATATTTTTCTAACTTAGTTTGTAACACTTTTCTTGTAGGTTTAGGACCTAGGAACTTTCTCTTAGGATAAAATAAAGTGTATTAGAGACTTACCTTAGGTATGTAACCACACTAGATTAGAAAGGGGATACTCGGGCCTATCTCGGTGTTTATGAAATAGACGTTAGGGTGTTTATTTCTTGAACGAACTGGTTTGAGACTAGGGAAGAGTAGGATCATATAATTGTGGAAATTTAGAGACGTGTTTGAGGTATACTATACTTGGTGGCTTATAGCAACGTCATTAATTCTCGGAGACTAATTTCGGGGTTTATTAGACGTTGAAGTTTATAATGATGACATTAAACGCTTATGGCTCCGGATAAAAACTTAATGTATATTTTAAAATGGGAATAACTTATGAATGATAAATTGCTCATACACACCTCTCTAAATGCTATCATTGGGGAAGTTACGCGCATGAGGTGAAGTCCCATGGCTAGTGAATGCAGGGTGAATATAGTCCTCGGCTATAGGACCCGTTATTATATATTGTGTGATTATTATTCAAAGTGAGGTAATTCTGGGTGTGGTTATGACTCACTATCGAAGGTATATGGCCGCGTCCCGACGTCACACGATGTAGGATGATCAGGTTGTCTTGGTGATAGGCCCTAGAAGATGGTAGCTATTTAGGGGAGCATCCAGTGGGCAAACCCAGAAGGATGGTCTTAGAATCGTTATATGTTGTGAAATATAACTATTCTTATTTAAGTGGGATTTTTTTATAATACGGAACTTTATGAAGTAAATTGCTTAAATACGTTTCCTAATGAGAAAAGGGAATGGTGAAATGAAATTGTGTCAAAAGGAAATGGAATCTTGTTAAGTAATAATTTATTTATATTCTCCTGCACAAATAAATTGTGATCATTGTCATTATTATTGCGTTAGGTTATGCTTTTAGATAGAAAGGTTATATTTCTTATCATTATTTATGGTGAACGAAACAATCTCATTCATGGTAATTAAATTTTCCATAACTGTCATGCACTTTATTCACTTGGTAATCATATTAAACCGGGCCCTGACCCGTTTCTATTTCTTTGTTTTACTTGAATCTTATATTCGCCCAGGTTCTCCGCCACAAGGATGCCATATTGACCTTTCTATTCCAGTATACTGGAGTTGTAACACTTTGCAGATGTTATGGGATATTTTATATATACGCTTCCATCTTTTTTGTATTCTAGTTATGATTGGTTACATATTTGGCGTGTTTCCCAAGTTTTGTTCTTGTATTATATAATGTGATATTGTATTTTAATACTCGGTGTAACCTAATTATAAATGTCTGTTAATCGACAACTTATTCGGTTATTTTTATGTATATGGTTGCTGATTTGCTATCTGTCTTTATTTTTATCCACCTTCCTTTTAAATTAGATTGTTTAAATTTTTTTCAGTAACTTACAAAATAAATTTTGGCAATCCGTTTTCTAAAATAATGGGAGGTTATCTCGTATACTATTTGTACTTCAGTGATGCTAAGAATCGACCATCTATGATTCCTGTAATTATTAGAGTATCGGGCTGGCCACCTCTAATTTTAATAAGCGGGTTGTTTTGAATCTGCAGAGAGTACTTTCAATAGTGTCAAACCCTATATGGATGACGGTTCGCTTATTTTCTTTATTTATAAAAGAATAGAAATAAATCTTGGTAATTTTTATTTTGAGGCTGATTTTCTCATCCTTGATATGGTCGGGTAAGATGTAATCCTGGGTATGGATTGTCTAGTGAAGTATCACGCAATAGTAAATTATTATGGGAAGAGTATAGTCTTTGTCATTCCGGGGCAAGAGATGTTTTCAGTGGCTATGCCTCGTTCAGAGAGAGGTTCTAGCACTTATTTGTATTGCATTACGGAGGAGACTTCTCGTGATATAGTCATTTCCTTAGATTCGATTCCCGTTGTTAAAGACTTCAAAGATGTTTTTCGAGAAATATCAGGTTTACATCCAAGTAGGGAGATTGAGTTTGTGATTGACTTAGCACCGGGAACGCGACCAATTGCTAGGGCTCCGTACCATATGGCTCTTGTGGAAATGAGGGAGTTAAGAGATCAGATTCAGAAGTTGTTAGAACAGGGGTTTATTAGGCATAGTATGTCACCATGGGGAGCTCCTATATTATTTTTAAAGAAAAGAGATGGTTCTCTCCGGTTGTGTGTTGATTACCGGGAGTTGAATAAAGTTACCATCATTAATAAATACCCACTACCTCGGATTGATGATCTGTTCGATCAACTTAGGGGAGCGTCATACTTATCTAAAATAGATTTAAGGATCGAGTGTCACCAGCTGCGAATACGAGAGCAGGACGTGTCCAAATATGCGTTTCTAACTAGATATGGGTCCTATGAATATCTGGTTATGCCTTTCGGGCTAACCAATGCTCCTGCAGTGTTTATGGACCTTATGAATAGAGTGTTTAGGGACTTCCTAGACCAGTTTGTTATCGTTTTTATTGATGACATCCTAGTGTATTCTTAAATTGAAGCCGACCATGATAAGCATTTATGGTTGGTCCTGCAGACGTTAAGGGATCATCAGTTATATGCCAAATTTGAGAAGTGAGGTTTTTAGCTATAGGAAGTGCAGTTTCTGGGTCACATTGTGACAGCTCGGGGTACTTCGGTAGACCCGAGTAAAGTTATTGCTGTGAGGGAATGGGGTCAACCCACAACACCTACAGAGATTCGCAGTTTTCTGGGTTTGGTTACTTGTTACCGCAAATTTATTAAGGTTTTTTCTAAGATTGCAATCCCTTTGATCAATTTAACTCGGAAGGGAGTGAGGTTTGTTTGGGATGATTCTTGTCAACTAGATTTTGATGAGTTGAAAGATAAGTTGACTTCTGCTCCAATACTTGCGTTACCGAGGCCGGGATTGGAATATTTAGTCTTGATGGACGCATCTCTGTAAGGGTTGGGAGGTGTGTTACAGCAAGAGCATCGGGCTATTGCTTGTGCTTCTCACAAGCTAAAGCCCCATGAGAAGAATTATCCAGTTCATGATTTGGAGCTTGATGTAGTGGTTTTCGCCTTAAAGATTTGGAGACATTACCTCCTAGGAGAGAAGCTTAGTCTTTTCACGGACCACAAGTCGTTGCAATATTTGTTTTCACATAAGGATTTAAATACGCGACAGCGTCGATGGTTGGAGTTTGTGAAAGACTGCCAATTTAACATTCATAATGACCCGGGTAAGGCTAATGTAGTGGTGGATGCGTTGACTCGAAAACCCGAGGGGGAGTTAGCACTGGTATGGAAGGATAAATGGAAAGAACTTAGCCAAAAGGACGTGCTGATAAGGGCGTTTATGTCGGTGTTGACCGTTATGCCTATGATAGTGGCAAGGATTGTGGAAGCTCAAGGAAGGGATAAAGGTTTTCAGGATCGTAAGCACCAATTCTTAACCGAGGGAGCGAAATCCTACTCTACGAGTTCTGAGGGTGGGTTATGTTTCCACGGAAGACTTGTTATCCCGGAAGAAGGGGATTTGAGACGGGCCATAATGACAGAATCTCATGGGTCCAAGTTTGCAGTACATCCTGGTGGAGATAAAATGTACCAAGACATATGCCGTCAATTTTGGTGGGCGGGTATGAAACGAGATATTTCTGAATTTGTTCCCTAATGCACTACTTGTCAACTGGTGAAGGTATATCATCAGCGATCGACGAGATTGTACAAACCCTTGGGAATACTGGTATGGAAGTGGGAAAGCATCTCGATGGATTTCATCACGTGATTGCCAACATCACAAAGCGATCATGATTCCATTTGGGTGATTATCGATCGTTTAACCAAGTCGACACATTTTTTACCGGTACGTATAGATTATAATACTGCTCATTATGCCCGACTATTCATTGCAGAGATTGTTAGACTCTATGGGGTGACCATTAATATAGTCTCCGATCGAGACAAAAATTTTGTTTCCCATTTTTGGCAAAGTTTCTAAGAAGCTATGGGAACCGAATTGAAGTTGAGTACCTCCTATCACCCTCAAACTGATGGGCAGACGGAAAGAGTCAACCAAATGTTAGAGGATATGCTCAAAATGTGTGTGCTTTATTTCAAAGGAGGTTGGGAACAATACCTTCCCTTGGTCGAATTTGGTTATAATAATTAGTACCAATTCACTATTGGGATAGCACGCTATAAAGAATTATATGGTCGACCGTGTAGATCACCTACATGTTGGTTGGAAGTAGGGGATAATAAATTTCTTGGACTTGAGATGATCCAGGATACTTCTTTAAAGATTTAACTTATTCGTAATCGCATCTGAATTGCTCAAGATCTTCAGAAGAGTTATGCTGATGCGAATAGAAGGCATGTGGATTTGGAGGTTGGAGATCAAGTTCTGGTGCGAGTTTCGCCGATGAAGGGTATAAAGCGATTTGGGAAGGAAGGAAAACTTGCACCACACTACGTAGGTCCTTTTCCCATTATTGCTAAAATGGGCCCAGTAGCTTATCAACTTGCCTTACCGGAGCATTTACAACAGATTCATGATGTGTTTCATGTTTCATCCATGAAAAAGTATAAGAGGTGTGAAGGAGCTCACTGGCACATTACTTTAGATGATATTGAATTGAAGCCTGATGTTTCATACGAGGAACAACCAGTTGCAATCTTATATCACGGGGAGAGTAAGCTAAGATCTAGAGTGGTGCCCTTGGTTCTGGTCCGGTGGGGACATCACAATGCCAAGGAGTCAACGTGGGAGCGGGAGGGTGATATGCGAGGAAAATATCCACATCTCTTTTTGTAAGGTACGCCTAAATTTTGAGGGCAAAATTCCCTTAATAGGGGGGGGGGGAGTATGTTACAACCCTTACTTTTGAGTAATTTATTTTTTATTAATTTACCATGTGAGGTAATTATATAAAATAATAGATAATGGGGTAAATATTATTTTAAGTGAGTTAAAAGATAATATTTACTAGATTTTGCATATTTACTATTGAGTGAATGTAAATGTCATCATGTTATGATTTATAGTGTCGTTGTGCTATAAAGGACATTTATGGTTTAAATGAAGTTGAAACTTGAAATGATTTATATTATTCTGGATGCCAATTTAGAGGGCGCGGTCAATCCTGAAATAGTCAAGATAGTCAAAATAAGTGACATATTGTATTTTTGGGTTCCGGGCACTTTTGATAGGTTATGACTTAATTATGTAGTTACGAGTCATTTTAGTAGTGTATTAACATTTAAGGATGAGAATTAATGCTAAGGGCACGATTAAGTCTTGCAACCCCTCTTATTTCCTAAGTGTATTCTTACTAAACCTATAGAGAAAGAGAGAGTAAGATAATTTCGGGAAAAAGAAGAGAAAGAAGGAGAATTGAAGAAATTGGGTTTGATCTTGCATCTACCGGAAGAAAATTCGAGATTTCAGCTTAAGGCAAGTTTCTTATTTGCTAATATATGATTTAAGGTGAATAAAATGTAGTGATGGTTGTGTATTGGGAACACTTGAATAAATATGGTTTTTTTATGAATTTGTAGTGTTTGAACCCTTAAACTTTGATCTAGATGGTTATTGTGTGAATTATAGTAGTTAGTATGTATATAGGATTATTTTGGTTGGATTAATGATGGTTGTTTTGGGTAATAATGGAGGAAAAGATGAGTTTTGGGAAAAGTAGGGTATTAAACTCCATAGCCTAAATTGGGCATTCTGGCCTAGGCGAATTGATACGCCCCTAGCGAATCGATTCGCTAAAGGGGTAGGCTACAGGTCTGTGATGAGCGAATCGATTCAACTTATCCGAATCGATTGGGAAGTATGCATAATATTGGGTCTTCTTGACCGAATCAGTTCGGCCTATCCAAATTGATTCGCTTTCAAGACCGAATCGATTTGGCCAGGGCGAATCAATTCAGAATTCTTGTTGTTTTGGGATATTTTTCTAACTTAGTTTGTAACCCTTTTCTTTTAGGTTTAGGACCTAGGAACTTTCCCTTAGGATAAAATAAAGTGTATTAGAGACTTACCTTAGGTATGTAACAACACTGGATTAGAAAGGGGATACTCGGGCTTATCTCGGGGTTTATGAAATAGACGTTATGGTGGTTCTGTCTTGATCGAACTAGTTTGAGACTAGGGAAGAGTAGGATCATATAATTGTAGAAATTTAGAGAGGTGTTTGAGGTATGCTATACTTGGTGGCTTATAGTAACATTATTAATTCTCGGAGACTAATTTGCGGGTTTATTAAACGTTGAAGTTTATAATGATGACATTAAATGCTTATGGATCCGAATAAAGACTTAATGTATATTTTAAAATGGGAATAACTTGTGAATGATAAATTGCTTATATACACCTATCTAAATGCTATCATAGGGGAAGTTACGCGCATGAGGTGAAGTCCCCTGGCTAGTGAATGCAGGGTGAATATAGTCCTCGACCATAGGACCGGTTATTATATATTGTGTGATTCGAAGTGAGGTAATTCCGAGTGTGGTTATGACTCACTGTCGAAGGTATATGGCCGCTTCCTGACGTTACGCGATGTTGGATACCCTAGTTGTCTTAGTGATAGGCCCTGGAAGATGATAGCTATTTAGGGGCGCATCGATTGGGGAAACCCGGAAGGATGGTCTTAGAATCGTTATATGCTGTGAAATATAACTATTCTTATTAAAGTGGGATTTTATTGATAATAAGACACTTTATGAAGTAAATTGCTTAAATATGTTTCCTAATGAGAAAAGGGAATGGTGAAATGAAATTGTGTAAATGGGAAATGGAATCTCATTAAGTAATATTTCATTTATATTCTCCCGCACAAATGAATTGTGATCACTGTCATTATTATTGCGTTTGGTTATGCTTTTAGATTGAAAGGTTATATTCCTTATCATTATTTATGGTGAACGAAACAAGCTCATTCATGGTAATTAAATTGTCCATAACTGTCATGCACTTTGTTCACTGTGTAATCATATTAAATTGGGCCCTAACCCATTTCTATTTCTTTTTTGCTTGAATCTTATATTCGCCCAGGTGCTCCGCCGCAAGGACGCCCGTATTGACCTTTCTATTCCAGTGTCCTGGAGCTCTAGCACTTTGCTGATGTTATGGGATATTTAATATAGACGCTTCCATCTTTTTTGTATTCTAGTTATGATCACTTACACATTTAGGCGTGTTGCCCAAGTTTTGTACTTGTATTATATAATGTGATATTGTATTTTAATACTCGGTGTAACCTAATTGTAAAGGTGTGTTAATCGATAGCTTACTCGGTTATTTTGATGTATATGGTTGTTGATTTGTTATCTATCTTTATTTTTATCCACCTTCCTTTTAAATTGGATTGTTTAAATGTTTTTCATTAACTTACAAAATAAATTTTGGCAAACTGTTTTCTAAAATAATGGGTGGTTATCTCATATACTATTTATACTATAGTGATGCTAAGAATGGACCATCTATGATTCCTGTAATTATTGGAGTATCGAGCTGGCCACCTCTTATTTTAATAAGCGGGTTATCACAGCTACCTCGGGACATAGGTTACTCAATTTTATGGATGCTTATTCTGGTTATATAAAGATCAAAATGAAGCCTGAAGATAGGGAGAACAAGATTGATAATGGTGCAAGATCACACTCTAATTTCTCAAGAACTCTCTCTTAGGCTTCACAAATGATTCCTTTTCTTCTCTAATGGCTTCTCTCAGTTTTCTATCCTTTAAACTTTAGCCTCTCCCATATATATGCTAATAAATATGTTTAAAATTCGTAGGTCTCTTAACCCTTGGTTACCAAATGACTAACATTCCCCCATACGGTGCCAGTTTAGTCTAAAATTGCCCCTAGACCCAATTAACACACCCGAGTATACTATTTTGACTATTTTGACCCTTCTAAAGTCATCTGTGACCTCAAAATCATCATCTGAGTCACTTTAAACAATTATCCTATCTTGACCTCAATTTAGACTACATGCGACTCCCGATTGAGATAAATCCAATTACGCCAATTTCACTCGCTATGATGTGAAATAATCATTTACTATTAACATAGTAATTATATTGCATAATTATTAATCATTATCTCTCCCGATTAATATTTTAAATAATCACATCATAACTTGTTCACACATAATAATTAATTCAATTAAATTATAGCACACATGTAATTTGAAAATACTTGATTCAATTAAATTATAAATACTCAAATAATGGGGTGTTACATGACTCGGGTTATAAAGAGCAGGATGATTACTTGAGGACATTATAGAGTGTTAAAATTCAAGGAAACTTAGCACTCGGTGTTATTTTTCCATAGTGAATGGATTGGCGTACTACTCAGGTGTGTGTCCCACAGTTGGATGCCTAGAGTGATCCTAGGTTCGTGGAAGGATTTTATGGGGGTGTTAGTTAGGCGCACGAATCGTGACTTAGTAGGTGTATCGCCCCACGGAGTGATTGGCTTATGATATAAGGTTTGTATCAAACATAATGAGATTACGTGGTTATGATGACCAGAGAATTTGAGAAAACTCAGGACGTGTGGTTCTAAGATTATAAATGACTCTTGGTGATGAATCAGACCGGGCATTAATCATACGTCATTTTGCTCTTAGGTGAGGATTGATCACTAGATAGGGTTGCCCGATAAGGATGCCAATATGCTTTGGCTATTAGCAAGTTAGTCTTAGGACTTGATTGAACGTGATCGTCAAGTGAGTGGAGACTCGGGGATGGTTGTGGACATTGATGGTTAGCATGAAGGTGAGCGTTAGAACATGTTGTGTGTTAAACTTTTGGTGACAACCCCTGTGGAAGATAGTATGATATCATCTTATCTATTGAGGACTTCGATAATTTAGTCTTATAGCATTCCTAGAACTTAGAATAAGAATTGATAAACCGTAGGAATTTGAGAAATTGACGGAACGATAATTTCAGGGACGAAATTTCCTAAAGAGGAAAGAATATAGTACCCGCCCCCGGGATTTTACCCTTCACTTTTGTTATTTAGAATCATGAGGAATTATTAGGATTTTGAATATTAATATATGTTCTTTCGTCTCTATATTTGATTATTCTCATGACCTTGGGGTAGTTGTCAAAAACTATGAGGAGAAATTAAAAAAGTAGGAAAAATATGTGGTTCAAATGAAATTAAGTTTGGTTCGAACGTTGCGCCATTATCATTCGAACGAGATAAATGTTGGTTCAAATGAAATTCTAATGTCGTTTGAAGTTAGTTTCTAATGAGGATAAAGCGGGATTTCCCTGCATAAGATTATAACCTCGTTCGAAGGTCCTTCGATGGGAGATCGAATGAGACTAAGATCTCATTCGAACAAGGTTCCATTCTCATTTAAATGACCTGTTCAGAAATTTTTTAAATCAGTTTTCCCTCGTGTGGTTTCACATTTCTTACCGTTAGACCAATTACGTGTCACCTCTTGGTGCACCCAAATGGTCAAAATTGAGATTTATATTATTGGGGTTATTTTATAAGGGTTTATTTAGGTTATTTGTGGGTTCGAATAAGAGAGAATGAGGGTGGGTTTACCCCGCCAAAAACCCATCAGATTTCCTCTCTCTCTCTCTCTCTCTCTCTCTCTCTCTCTCTCTCTTTAATATTAAGGATATTTCATCTCACCAAATCCTCTTCCACCATGCCACTGCCATATCTCCACCTTACGCCACCATATTCTACTAGTATTTCACCATAAATAAGCCTTATACACCCATGTATTCCATTATTATGTAGAGCTACAAAATTTGGGGTGATTATTGTAGTTTTTTTAGGATGAAGAATAGAAGATTAATGGATCTTGAAGGGGGTTTCTAATGGAGCCTTCATGAAGGCAAGCTTTGTAAAGCTAGGCAACCTCCTTGAGGCCACCTTAGGAAGTGGGGGGTTTGCCATCACCTTCTTCTTCATTCAGCATTTTTGGAGCTCCATCTAAGGTGAAAAATTATACTCTTTAGTTAAAAATTCTATGTTTTCATGTGTTGGTCATGTAGTTAGAGTTTGCAATAGCAGGATGCATTTATGATATAAGAATGATATTTCTTATGATTTTTGAAATGGATTTAAAAAGGAATTTCAATGGTTTTGAGTAAAATGATGTATTTCAAGAAAACTTGGTATTAAGCATTATTATTAAATAAAAATGTTAAAATAATGTTACTTTGTTAAGAGTAATTTATGAAATAATATTTCAAAGTTTTCTTGTGAAAAATTCAGATGTTTATATAAATGGTCATTTTATTCAGGTTTTGAAGAAACAAAAATGTCTTTTGCCTTGAAAAGTATGTTTGTGCAAACAATATAAAATTTTTAGAATAAATCATATGTTAGACCCTTTTAATAGGATTTTTAGACTTAAAATTCATCTTCTCATGCATATAAACTTGTAGTATCTTGAGGATGAGCATATAAACAGGTTTAATGAGGGTTTTACTGGGTTTAAACCTGACATGAAGAAAATAGAAATTTCGGCCCCTAAAGTGTGTGAAAAAGGTGTTGATAATGTAATAAGTGTAAGATTTTAAGACTACATGTAATAATAAATGAAATTATATTTTCTTATAAAGTAGTCTTTAAATGTCCAATGATTTCTTAGAGTAAGAAAGTAATGAAATAAAGATGTTTTCAACTTGAGAAGAATGTTACTCCAAGGTGTTAAATAAGTATTAATGAGTTGAAAACACTCAAAATTAGTGTGGGTAACATTGTTTTGAGAAATAACACTTGTGAAAATAGAGGAAAAGATAAGTTTGGAAACGAATGGGTAAGATGGTAAATTTACGTAAAGCGGAACATTTTTATGAAATAAAAACGTTAGAAAGAGTGTTACATAAAATGGTCCTAAATGAACATGATTTTTTAGATAATATCAATTCTGGAGTAAAAAAGGACAGAAATGATGATTTTAAAGTGTAACGCAATTTGGAGTGAAACCCCGGATTTTGGCTTTGACCGGTAAAGGAAAAATGGAATAATGTGGACATTTGTAAAATGTCAAAACACATTAATATGAACTCGGATGACACCAGCTTAATTAAGGGGGCCCGGAGCCCAGGTTAAAAAACCTAAAATCACTAGACAGTGAAGCACCTTATACTCTTGACTCACTTGAGTCTACATTGTATAAGTGCTCATCTAGTTTGAAAATATGTGTCAAAATAATAGTCTCATTCCCTAGATACCAAAGAGCCTCATAATCTTCTTCTTATGACACACTTGATTCATTTGAAGGTATAAAGCTCATTCACACACACTAGGGTTGCATACATTGTTCATATAGTGTATTATTTGATTGTGTGTGAGTTGTGTGTGATTAATCCCATTTAAATTGGCTTTAATAATTTTTTTGGAATTTTTAAATGATTTTTCTAATTAAAACTTGGTTTATAAAACTTTTGGGGTTATTGTGTAATTATTGGTTTTATGTTTTCATACCTTTGGGTAGGATCCGAAAGCGCTTGAGATTTCAGGGTGCATATGTAATTATTTTTCAACACGCGAGTGAGAACTAATCTCAGCCCTACACCTGTCCATGTTATACCGGTCTGATTTGTGTTTGTTGCAAGACATATAAACCTTGTGTAATCTCAGCCATTGGATCATTGTTATCAACCCTCTGCATGCGTTTGAACTCAATCCCTATGAATCTATCTAGACCAATCAGCTCTTGTTTAATCCACCGTTGAGCGTAAACCGTTGGATCAATGTCAAATAGCCTTGACCATATCTCATCCCTTAGATTTGCATCAACCTTCTCGATCCTTCCTTTCCCCCAATATAAGGAGGCTTACCCTCAGCATTTGGGAACTTTTGGCAGTTCGTCTAAATAGGGAGAGAAGAGAGAGAAGATAGAATCCAGAGAGAGAAAGAAACCCTAAATCGTCCAAACCCTTTTCGTTTTCAAACCCTAACTCATTTCTCTTAAGAAATCGTATTTATTGATTACTATTCTGTAAATGTTTTTTTAAAAACTTTAGTATCAACAAATCTATTTTATGTTTCTAGTTATTATGAAACAAGACTGTTGACCTAGTTGGACTCGCAATTGGCGATTTTCAGTTTCAAAAATATTTTTAAAACCCTCTGAAATTGATTAAAACATTGAACCGTCTTTTGAGAAAGGTAGCCTTGGATTCTGGGTTTATTTGAAAGGTCAAATAAAGTTTTTTTGTTTCTAAAGAAGAGAGAAACTGAAAGTAGCATCATTTAGATCTAATTTGTAATTTGATAGGACTATTTGTATAAATAAGTGTGTATGTGTGTGTGTGTGTGTGTGTGCAAGCATGTGTTAGAAGCACTTTCACAACACTTGTCACACTACAACACATAAGTGTTAGCTATAAGATATTGAATCTTCAAGAGTCGACGTAAGGACGGGAACAAAGTGTAGAAGTTAGCAAACTGAGAAAGCCACATCAACATCACACCTGTAGAGAAGTTAGAATCAAACCAGTGGGTAGATATTCTAAACTTGTATAGGACTGTTTTGTGTCATTGTGTGTTAAGTAGTTTGTAACTTGTATATTTTATTTTAGTGGATTTTTGGTTTGTGACTTAGAAGTCACCGTGGATGTTTCCTCAGTTGGGTGAGGTTTTACCATGTTAAAAACGCCTTGTCCTTAATCTTTCTACATCTACTCATCTCATTATTGGTGGTGTTCTGATTTAAAACTTTTAGTTTTGTTTTTCGAAACTTGTTACATAATCTTGAACAAATCTCGTGCATGTTTTATTAAACACGTCTTGTGATTAACTAGTTTTGATTTAAAGAAAAGAGTTTCTTCAAAAAACAGTTCGGAGTTATTTCAATAGTTTAATCATGTATTAAACGTCCTAAGTAACAGATTTTTCAATTGGTATCAAAGCTTTGGAAATTTTCTTTAAAGATTTTGTGTTTTCGAAATTATTTTCTTAAAATCAAATAATGGATGAGAAAAATGAAAGATTTGGTAACTTGACCATACGTCCTCTCTTTGATGGAAACAACTTTGCTTACCGTAAAGTAAGGATGGTTTCTTTCATACAAGGAACGTTAGGAGATGATGTCTGGGATATTATTGAAAATGGATATACTTATCCTAAAAAACCATCCACTGAAGGAAGTAATGAGAGGATTAAGAAATTTTTAAGTGAATTTACTCAAGAAGTGAAGCAAGTTTCTCGAAACAATAACAAAGAAAAGAATGCCATTTTTATGTCTATAAATGAACATGAGTTCAAAAGTATCTCATCTTGTGACACTTCTAAGGAAGCTTGGGATACACTGATTACTGCACATGAAGGTGACACTAGAGTTAGGGATGCTAAAACACAAATGCTTATCCAGCAGTATAATTCTTTAATTATGTCAGACTCTGAATCATTTGATGATTTTTACATGAAATTGAATGACATTGTGACCAAATTGCATGCTAATGGGATAACTTATGATATACATGAAATTGTCTCTAAAATTCTAAGAACATTACCACAGAAATTTGATAACAAAAGATATGCTATTGAGGAAATGAGTGACCAAAATCTCACTCCTGAATTACTCAATAGTAAACTGAGAACTGTGGAAATGGAATTAGAATTTAAGAAATAATTGACCCATTCCCATAGAAAACAGACTAGTTCCAATTTGAGTTTTTCCTCTAAGATGATGAAACCTGAGCTTATTATTCCCAATAATGACTTTGATGAGGAATGTGATATAGATAGTTTGGATAATCAAATTGCCTTAAAGTCAAAACAGCTTAAGAAAATTATCAAATTTAGAAAAAAAAAATGTCAAACAGACAAGGCAAGCCAAATTATCCAACTCAGTCTAACCACAAACCTCATGAGAAAGGTCAAGACAAACATCACAAGGACATTCATACGAGACATAACAAAGACTTTAAGTATATTTAATGTTTTTGATGTGGTAAATTGGGTCATATAGCATAAGACTGTAGAGTTAAACTAAACAGGACCAATAAACGCAATAAGGCCAACATTTACAAGACATGGGATGATTCAAGTGATTCTGAAAATGAGGAACCTGAATCATCTGATGTTTTTTATCCTTGCATATACTTCTTTGCCAAGATAATCTATAATGATGATATGCCTGTGCCTTTGTATGAGAATGATGATAATATTTCTACTTCGGTTGTTATGAATCATACTGCTACTGGTTTAGATTCTTTAATTTCTGAGAACAATGTTAGTTCTATAGCGGGGTGTGTAAGTCAAAGGGAAAGAGATAATGACAATGTCAATGTGTGTGTGAGTTCAAGAATTGAATCCTTAGGAGTCACTTCACACACTACACTTAGTGACTCGGACACTGAAGACCTCCCTGATGTTCACACACTTTATGCCAAAACTCTCAAGAAAATCTCTAGACTAGAGAGGATAGTGAAAGATCTTACTAAGAAACTAGAAGACCTTAGTCTAATGGTTAAACTTAATGCTAAAGAGTATACTACCCAATGTCTAACTCATGAAAATGCAACCAAAATTTTTTATCAAAAATTGAAAATTTTGATTGAAACAAATGAAAATCTAGAGAAAAAATATAAAGGGATGTTATTAGAATTTGAATAAGCTAAAGAAAAGACAGCAACTGTTTTCAAAAAATTTGATGATTTTGTTAGTGACTCAAAAACCCATTATGATGATCGAGCTGGAATAGGGCTTTGCCGAAATTTAAAGACACAAACTAAAAACTTTGAATCAATCAAATTTGTGTCAGGAGGCAAAAGACCTATAGAAACTTGCCCAGATTTTCATTCCCTAAAAGTTGAGTTTGATGAAAAATAATAAAACATTAATATTGGGAAATCTAGTTACTCCAATTGTGATAGTCAACCTAACTCTAGATACATCTGCCCTCCGATTAGGAAGAGTGTTTCTGCTTTTCAAACTGTACTCCCTAGGAATAAGTCTCAACATTAAAATCCCATGAAACCTATGTTTAGAGACTTTTCTAAGGAGATACCCTCTTCAAGCAATCTATATTTCTCTTACTGTGACATATAAGATCATTCTTTTAAAGGTTACTACTCTAGACATTTAGTAAACATGTCTATAACTCTCCTCTATACCAGAACTTTAACTACTCTATGAGAAGCCGTAACAATTATGTCTCGTCTAGACAACCAGACAAAAACTCTAACTATAGAAAGCGAAATACCAAACCTAAAAGATCATTTCCAAGAAGGACAACAAGGCACTTTCCTAAACTAAATGCTCATATTTTTCATAAAATTCAAACTCATGTACAAAACATTTTTCAACAAAAATCTAATGCACGCAAATTTTATCAAATGAGAGCAAATATGCGCAAAATAAAAACAAGAGCTATTTGGGTTAGAAATGATGAGATTTTACCCCAGATGAAGTGTAATATTGTGATTACTGCTTTAAAAGATGAACACACCTCTTCGGGTTGGTATTTAGACTCTGGGTATTCAAAGCACATGACTAGTGAGGATACAAAACTTTTAAACAAAACCAACTTTTGCTGGAGGAAAAGTCATTTTTGGTGATGGTGTATCATCTCAAATCATTGGTAAAGGAACACTCCAAGAAGAAGGAATGATTGTTCTTAAAAATTTTCTTCTAGTAAAAGGTCTTAAGGCTAATCTACTTAGTATCTTGCAATTTTGTTACTCAAATCATACTGTCACCTTTTCAAAGAATAATTGCAAAATTTTAAATGAAAAAGGTGAGTGCATAATTACAGGATTCAGGACTCCTGACAATTGTTATACTGTCAAGAACAGTACTGAAATCTGTAATGTTGCCATAATGGATGACAATGAAATATGGCATAATAGGATGGGTCACATAAATTATGACAATCTTAGTAGATTATCTTCACAAGAAATAGTTAGAGGGATTCCAAAGATAAATATATCTCTAATATTGTCTGTGGATCATGTCAGGAAGGAAAAATTATTAAGGCACCTCATAAGAAAGTTAAAGATATCCTTACCTATAAACCCTTGGAGCTCATCCATATGGACCTATTGGGTCCCTCTCGAACTGTTAGTCTCTGTGAACACAGTTACATTCTGGTTATGGTTGATGACTTCACCAGATTTACTTGGGTGGCCTTCTTAAAACAAAAGTCTGACACTTTCCAAATCTTTTTGAAAATTCTACTTCGGATTGAAAATGAGAAGGACACTCAAGTAAATAGAATTCATAGTGATCGAGGTGGAGAATTCGTAGATATTTGTATTATAGAGTATTGTGACTATAATGGTTATAAACATAAGTTTAGTGCTCCTAAGACTCCTCAACAAAATGGAATTGCTGAGCGAAAGAATCTTAACCTTCAAGAAATGGCACGTGTTATGATTCATGCCAAGTGTTTACCTAAATATTTTGGGTAGAATCTATTCGTACTGCTTGTCACATATTTAATAGGGTCTATCTTAGGAAGAATTATAAACAAACTCCTTACGAACTATGTTATGGGGAAAATCCCAATCTTAAATACCTTAGAACGTTCGGTAGTACGTGTTATGTCTGCAAATACAGAGAACACTTATCCAAATTTGAGACTCGTGGAGATAAACCTATCTTTCTAGGATATTCTCCTGACAGTAGAGCATACCATGTCTATAATCTTCGCACAAAAACCTTAATGGAATCCATAAACGTTATTGTAAGTGACACTACTATTAAGAGTAAGACTGGAGAACCAACTATTGTGGAAGAGTCTAAAAATGTTTTATAAAATGACTCTCCAGAAATAAATGACTCTTTGCCAATTGAGACACCTGAATACCATACTGGGTTTCTAAAGATCATCCCATAGATAATGTTGTTAGTAAACCTAGTGTGCCTGTACGTACAAGATCTCAATTAAGAAACTATGCTCATTATGCATTTTTATTTCCCTTATGGAACCAAAGAAAGTAAATAAGTCATTGAATGATCCTCATTGGATTTCTGTCATGCAAGAAGAACTTCTTCAATTTGTCATTCATGATGTTTGGTATCTTGTACCTAGGCCTGATCACAAAAAGGTTATTGGTACATGTTGGATATTTAAAAATAAATCTGATGAAAGTGGGATAATCATTAGAAACAAATCCAAATTAGTTGCTCAAGGATACTCTCAAATTGAAGGAATAGATTTTAACGAGACTTTTGCCCCTGTTGCTCACTTAGAATCTGTTCGTCTTCTTTTTGCAATAGCTTGTTACTTGCATTTTACGCTTTACCAAATGGATGTCAAATATGCCTTTCTTAATGGAATCTTGACTAAAGAGACCTATGTTGAACAACCCAAAGGGTTTATTGACCCTCAGTATCCAAACCATGTTTATCGTCTTAAAAAGGCTTTGTATGGTCTAAAAAAAGCGCTAAGATCCTGGTATGAACGTCTTTCCAATTTTCTCTTAGACAAAGGTTTTAAGAGAAGTGGAAATGATCAAACTCTTTTTGTCAAATATTTTGACAAAGATATCATTATAGCTCAAGTCTATGTCAATGATATCATTTTTGGATCCACTTCCCCTTCAGAAGTTAAATATTTTTCTGAAATTATGCATAGAAAATTTCAAATGTCTCTTATGGGGGAGTTAAAAATTTTCCTAGGTCTTCAAGTCAAACAGAATTCAAATAGTTTATTTGTGTCGCAATCGAAATATGCTTTAGAGATTGTCAAAAAATTCGGGCTTGAAAGTGCAAAAGATGCTAAAACTCCCATGAGTACTACGGTTAAACTTTCTAAGGATGATAATGAAAAATCCATAGATACAACTCTATACCATAGTATGATAGGAACTTTACCATACCTTACTGCCTCGCGTCCTGATATTATGTACGCAATTTGTGTGTGTGTCCATTATCAAAAAAATCCTAAAGAGAGCCACTTAGTTGTGTAAAAAGAATCAATAAATACATAAAAGGAACTCTAAATTTAGGACTTTGGTACACCAATGATACTCCTAGTACTATAATAGGATACACTGATGCCGATTGGGCAGGGTGTACTGATGATAGTAAGAGCACATCAGGAGCATGTTACTATATTGGTAACAATCTTGTAGGATGAAGTAGTAAGAAATAAAACTGCACTTCGTTGTCCACAGCTGAATCTGAATACATAGCCGCTGGTAGTTGTTGTGCTCAATTACTTTGGCTTAAGCAAATGCTAAATGATTATGGTATTCAAGAAGATCAATTACATCTCTATTGTGATAATCAAAGCGCGATAAATATCTCTAAAAATCATGTTCAACAGTCGCGAACTAAACATATAAAAATTAGACATCATTTTATACGCGAATTAGTTGAGACTAAGGAATTAGAAATCAATTATCTTCCTACTGATTTGCAACTCGCAGATATGTTTACCAAACCTTTGATTACAATAGATTTCTTGCTTTGCAAAAATTGGTAGGAATGGTTTGTTCTGAATAAGCTTCTATGACTTAAGTACTATTCCCTTTGTCCATTTGAGACAAAAAGGGATAGAAATTTGAGTCTTATGAGTTCATTTTTTTATTTTTTTGCACATATTTCTAAAAAGCTTGATCTTTGTGATTATTTGCAGGAATCTGTACAGTTGTATTCAACATATGTTATTAGGGTATTGGCTTGTAATTAGTTGAGTTATGTAATTTTCTATTTCTAGGAAATAGGTAGATAGAATTTTTGTGTCATAATAGGTTTTTCCTTATTTCTTTGTAGCCCTACGAGTCCTAGTTGACTCAAAGGAGATTTTGTCTCATATTTCCAAAGGGGGAGATTGAAGCACCTTATACTCTTGACTCACTTGAGTCTACATTGTATAAGTGCTCATCTAGTTTGGAAATATGTGTCAAAATTAGAGTCCCATTACCTAGATACCAAAGAGCCTCAGAATCTTCTTCTTATGCCACACTTGATTCATTTAAAGGTATGAAGCTCATTCACACACACTAGGGTTGCATACATTGTTCATATAGTGTATTATTTGATTGTGTGTGAGTTGTGTGGTTAATACCATTTAAATTGGCTTTAATAATTTTTTGGGAATTTTTAAATGATTTTTTTCTAATTAAAACTTGGTTTATAAAACTTTTCGGGTTATTGTGAAATTACTGGTTTTATGTTTTCGTACCTGAAAGTTAGTTTGGGTAGGATCTAAAAGCTCTTGAGATTTCAGGGTGCGTGTGTAATTATTTTTCAACACGCGTGTGAGAACTGGTCTCAGCCCTACACTTGTCCATGTTATACCGGTCTGATTTGTGTTTGTTGCAAGATACATAAACCTTGTGTAATCTCATCCATTGGATCATTGTTATCAATGCTCTGCATGCGTTTGAACTCAATCCCTCTGAATCTCTTTAGACCAATCATCTCTTGTTTAATCCATCGCTGATCTTAAACCGTTGGATCAATGTCAAGAGGCCTTGACCATATCTCAGCCCTTGGATTTGCATCAAACTTCTTGATCCTTTCTTTCCCCCTATATAAGGAGGCTTTCCCTCAGCATTTGGGAACTTTTTGAAGTTCATCTAAATAGGGAGAGAAGATAGAGAAGAGAGAGAAGAGAGAATCCGGAGAGATAAAGAAACCCTAATTCGTCCAAACCCTTTTCGTTTTCAAACCCTAACTCATTTCTCCTAAACAGTATTTTCCAAACACTATACCTGTGTGTTTGAGTGTGTTGTTGGTGGGGTTTGAAGGGTGTTTAAGGTTTTATCCTCTGAGATCGATATCTTATCTCCAACTTAGACATTTCATGTTAGATCTCTATTTATCTTTCATAGAAATAGTAGATCTGATTATTGCATGTCATATTACACTTAGATCCGCACATTTTAGTTTCTCGTCTTGAGAAATCGTATTTGTTGATTACTCTTCTGTAAATATTTTTTAAAAACTTTATAATCAACAGATCTATTTTATGTTTCTAGTTATTATGAAACAAAACTGTTGACCTAGTTGGAATCGCAATTGGCGGTTTTCAATTTCAAAAATATTTCAAAACCCTCTGAAATTGATTAAGACCTTAAACCGTCTTTTGAGAAAGGTAGCCTTGGATTCTGGGATTATTTGAAAGGTTAAATAAAGTTTTTTTTGTTTCTAAAGAAGAGAGAAACTGAAAACAGCATCATTTGGATCTGATTTGAAATTTGATAGGACTATTTGTATAAATAAGTGTGTATGTGTGTGTGTGTGTGTGCACGCATGTGTTAGAAGCACTTTCACAAACACTTGTGACACTACAACACATAAGTGTTAGCTATAAGATATTGAATCTTCAAGAGTCGACGTAAGGACGGCAACAAAGTGTAGAAGTTAGCAAACTGGGAAAGCCACATCAACATCATACCTGTAGAGAAGTTAGAATCAAACCAGTGGGTACATATTCTAAACTTATATAGAACTGTTTTGTGTGCATGTGTGTTAAATAGTTTGTAACTTGTATATTTTGTTTTAATGGATTTTTGGTTTGTGACTTAGAAGTTACCATGGATGTTTCCTCAGTTGGGTGAGGTTTTACCACGTTAAAATTGCCTTGTCCTTAATCTTTCTACATCTCCTCATCTCTTTCTTGTTGGTGTGATGATTTGAAACATTTAGTTTTGTTTTTCAAAACTTGTTACATAATCTTGAACAAATCTCGTGCATGTTTTATTAAACACATCTTGTGATTGATTAATTTTGATTTAAAGAAAAGAGTTTCTTCAAAAAATAGTTCGGAGTTACTTCAATAGTTTAATCTTGTATTAAACGGCCTAAGTAACATATTTTTCATCCAAAGCATATGGTAGCATAGTCAGTAGTGTGGTGCCCGTTAAAATATTCGGATATTGGAAGATTCTGAGAAAAAATAATAAAAAGTAGAACACGTCAAGAAATGGGGTATGTGGTGAATATGAGAAAAGACTACCTAACTTGAATGAATTAATAAATGTTCTAGTAAAGGATAACATTGATAATTAAATGTGAAAAAATATTAATGTCCATAAAGTATAGGAATGATAAAGTGTATTGGCTAAATGGGTATTTAAGCAAACTAAAGAGGTTTAACCCATAATTAACACGAGGGTATGTTTATGAAAGGTTTTCAAAAGAAGAATAAGCATTTTCTGACATCTCTGAGGCAAGATCTTTGAGGCAATATTGATACGAATATCTTTGGTGATCTCTAGTTATGACAACCAGTCATCCAAGTCAATTAGGTATGTGAACATAGGGATTGTAATGGGGAATCTCACTTCACACATAAATTTTCATATGATTGAGAGTGCTACTTCCTACCACCTTTTGATAATAAGGGTGTGTATGTATAACCACGGTTAGTTCCTTCGACATATGACCAATGTGCTAAGGCAAAAGTGAAGGGGACTGAGATCGTTATACGTGCAACTAAGAAACCCTTCACAATCGAACAGGCTCACTTAGTGGATGCATTATTTTATTCAAAGCTAGAAGAGGACGTAAGAATCCTAACGAGATAAATGGTAGGAGCTAGAGTTCCCTCTATCAGAAAAATGATGGGGATTGTGAATGGTCAAAGCAGCAAAGGAGCAGGTAGGAGAAGAGTAGCTGAGGAGGCCAACCACGTTGATCCAAAACCTCAGAATATCTCTAAATAACTAAGAGATTGTATGAGTCCTAGGATGGACTCAATGGAGCATGAGGTCCCACGACAAAGCACACTAAGAAGATTTTTGGGACACAGGTTGGCAGAAGCTTCAAGAGACAGGAAACGAAAAGAAGTTGTGATGGCCAACAGACAATAAAAGAAAGTGATAATAGAGGATGGAAGAGTGATCTATCACCTCTTAAGGCATGAGCAGGTGGTCGAAGAAGTTGTTCCAGACGCAGACCTGATGTACAAATATTTTTTGGTGGACCAACAGGGGCAGTGCATGGTCATAGATAACTCAAACATACAAGAATTTTTGTAGTAAGTAGAAGAAGAACCAGAGTACATGATGGACCACCCAAAGTTGCACGTGGAGGAATTGGAGGAGCTAGATATAGTCGAAGAAGGAGAAGATCCAAGGCCCATCTTCATTTTGAAGGATCTAAGCATAGAGCAAATAAGGGCCTTGATTAAGCTGATTCGGGAATATAGAGACGTTTTTGCATGGAAGTACACAGACATGGTGTAATACCCCGCCCTATAAATAAATATTTAATTTTTAAATTGAATAGTTTATCAAGAGAAATTATTTGTTAAACAAATGCATAAGGAATTAGGCCATATTGTACAAAAGGTGACACGTCGCACGTAAGGACTAAAAAGGACAAATTTACGTTGCATGGTCCGCATGGATGCATTTTTATATTAGAATGTTTATAATTGGTATATTGGTGTAGTACGACATGAATTAGTCAAGGAACGGATGTGACACAAACGTGGTTAATATAAGGTGATACTGCGATGGTAAACGACACAGAAAAGTGGAACTTGTAGGATTTTTATAGGGTTCCTCGTGGACAATAAAAAATAGTTTGAATATTTTTTAGTGGTACTATATATATCAAAATACCATGGGAATAAATTATAAAAAAATAAAAAAAATTCGCACTTGTCGACCACACTAGTCGGTTCGTCAAGTACTGCCAAGCATGCAAGTGCTCTAAAAAAACCAGTTGTAGACACCCCATTATAATACCCCCCCCCCCCCCCCCCAAACCTCTCCTTAGGTCCCTAGCACCTCCCTTCATCATTGCAAACCTAAGTCATACCCCAGGTACTGACCTAGAGGCCATTGGGAACTCCCAAACTCCATTTGACCAAAAAGTCAAACTCTTCAGCTCGAACGAGAGTGAATGAATCATCTAAGGGCACTGAATGCCCTTTCCAACTGTCCGTCCCATGCGCAATTCTGACTTACGGTGCGGACGAACGACCCATTTTCCCCCAAAACTCGATTAGGAGGCTACCGGACGCTCCCAGGCTCCGTTTGATCAAAGTCAAACTCTTCAACTCGAACGAGACTGAATGAATCTTTGAAGGGCACTGAAACCCCTTTCCAACGGTTCGCCCGGTGCGTTATTCTGACTTACGATACGGATGAACGATCCATTTTACTTTGAAAGGTCACCGAGCGCTTCCAGGCCCCGGTTGACCAAATTCAACTCCCCAAACCAAGTCAAACTCTTTATAATGTCAAAGTACATCTCCTCATCTTTCCAACGGTCCTCCTCGTGCACAATTCTGACTTACCATGCAGACGAACGATTCGTTTGCGTCCGAAGTTTCCTCGTCCAGAGGACCTACGAGCACTTCCGAGCCACATTTGACCCAAATTAAACTCCCAAACCCAAGATCAGTCCAAAGTACTTTCGAAGGTCTCTGAAATAACTTTCCAAAGGTTCACCTCGTGCACGATTCATCTCAACGATTTGCGCTCTACGACCGATTTTCCGAAAGAGCCTGAAAGAGACTGTCAAACGGCAGGTTCCAAACCCTGCCGATTGGCAGGACCAGGGCTATGCCGATCGGCAATTCCCTGGGCCTATAAAAAGGAGGGATTAATCTCATTTCAAAAGGAGAAGAATATCAGAGATCCATCACTCTCAGCAAGCTCAGAAAACCCCTTTCGAAGTCAGCGTGATTTCCACATTCAAATCCCTTTCCAACCTTCACCTTTCATCACTTTCTTCATCAAACTTGGTGAATTAAATACCCTCCATCATCACCCAAGTGCAAGGGCTGCTCTCCAACATCCAAGATCAAGCTTAAGATCTTCAAGAAGGTCCAACTTTCTCAACTCTCTCTTTAAATTCCCCTAAATTCGCATTAACTTGTTTTATTACTTAGCACTTTTATTCTCTTATCTCACATATCCTAATATACTTTTTATTTAGTATTATTGCATATCTCTTATTTTTCATATAAAAAAAACCCCAAAACAAGAAAAATAGGATTTTCTCATAAATTCCAAACGGGAATTATCACTCTTCACACACTTTTCTCACAACTAAAACACTTTCTTACACACACACAAAAATAAGAGAAGTTCCCGGTTAGATTTATGGGATAAATCCCACCCCTCATTTTGCATACGAACTACGTGGACTTTGATGCCTCTATAGGCTACGTAGGCATCTCGGGGTAAAACCCGAGACTCGAGTCCTTTTTTCTACTGTTTTTCCTACTTTTACGACGTTCTTTAAACTTAACCCTCTTAAATTCTATATATTTACATATACATAGATTTGTTCTTAGTGGCGTATTATTCCACATGCGTTATCATTCCCTTATAATGATCGACGCTAGGATAATCGCATAAATCCTATTTTCTAATATTATTTTTAGTAACATTCCTATGGATGACTCGCTTTATCTCTTCCATGATACAAGTCGATGATTCCTATCTCCACTACGTATACACATGCACACATATCACGGGTAAATAAAGGAAAATAGCAACAACCCATGAGAGACCTTAACGGCCGAATGGGTGCCTAACACCTTCCCATTTCATAACTTGGCCTCCGGACCCCCTTTAGAATCATTTTTGGTTTCGTATGTATCAGTATGTCTTTGGATGCTGTCCTTCGGGATGGCTCCCTTTTCTTTTGTCCATTTTGAGTAAAATAGACTGGCGACTCTATCTCTCTACATTTTTCACCTCATCACCGACGTCGGCCGAAGCACTCTCGATAGGGACGCGGGAGACTAGGGATCCTCTCCCATCGCGATGAGAGGGGATGGCCACTGTGGCGACTCGACTGGGGACAGTTTATTTTTAGGGCTAGACTCTATTTACATGGGTGTTATATCTGTTTAAATTTTCCCCTATGTTGCATGTTCCCCTTTATTATTCATGCGTACCTCATGCTTATGCTTCTATTCACACACTTGTAGAAAATTCTCCATGTACACTTCACAGCACGTGCACCTAGGATCATATATATCCCCATCTCCCACGCATTACCCATATTTGGCATACCATTGGTACTCATACTTTGCTTCCTGTTGGGCATGATAAAAAAAGATACTCTCATAAGATACTAATCAGAGAATCACGCATGATTCACACGATATCACCAAAGAGCATTGTTATTGACCAAATTTTATCCAGTAATTGGAGGGTCACTTCGTGATGGGCGCTGGTCCGATAGGGTGCAGTTATCCTAAGCGATATGACTCTCACCTTCCATTGGCCAGGTACTTTCGACGTATATCGAATGGTTCCCCCGCATCATACCGCTTGACCGAAGTTATAACGGGAGGTATATCGCAGGGAACTCGTTCACGTAAGCTAAGTATTTCGAATTCGCTCTCACACGTACCGTCCCCATGAGGTATATAATGAGACAATTCACGTACACTCAGGTATATCAAATGGCTTGTCCACACGTACCGATTTCCCTCAAAAGCAAGACGTATATCGTGGAAGCCACGCCAAAGAGGGGAACTCTTTTCGATTCACCCAACCAAGTTGAATACCCGCATATAGGTATCAAGCCTAGGACACACATGTTAGATTGTCGGTTTCAATCCAAAACTCTACCAAAATTACGGGTCGGCCTGCCTCCCAAATTTTTGCGCATTTTAAAATGGGACCCTACCTGTGATCCCGGTTACAAGTCCAGCCATAGCTTTGCATATGTTACAAATCCAACTTTTCCAGGCTTGAGTCCCATCCGGTATTTCATTTTGCATTTAGGAGAATTTAATACAAGTGAGAACATAATTATAATAATCACGCTGAGACCCGTCTTCCAAAAAAATTTCTCCTTTCTTTATCAAAAATCCAAAAACATTTCTCATTTCTTTATCAAAAATCTAAAAATACTTCTCCTTTCTTTATCAAAAATCCAAAAATATTTTTGGCCTGGCTCCTTACTGGCTTCGGTCTTCAGTCAAATCACCCTGGAGCTCCGTCTGTTCCCCTAATACCCCTTTCGAGTCTGGTATCCATCTGCTTTCCATGGAGAACACAGATCAAGTACCAGTTGCGTAGCCAGATCTGACGACAGTTTTAGCCCAGCTCGTGTCCAAGATTGACAACCTTTAAACTGAGGTCCAAGAGATGCAATAAAACCAGGTTCATGTTCCTCAAGAGCCTGAGGCCTTATTCCCTCGCACTATGGGTCCACTCGAGCCTATCTGGGTTCCCAAAGAATATCAGCACGCTCCCCATACCCCTCCTGTTAATGGGCCACCGCCTACCCAGCTACCCATTCCAAACCTTGCCCAGCCTAGAGCTAACTTGCCTCTGATCATTGATCCGAAAGAGGAATAATTGAAAAATGTCAAAGAATATCTCAAGATGCTAACTAAGAAGTTCGACCAAGTCAGAATCTCTGGAAATTACATGAACTACACCCACATGTCTCTTTATCCTAAGGCGAGGTTACTCGAGTAGTTCAAGATGTCGAATATCAAGAAATTCGAAGGAAGTGGAATTTCGATTGTTCATCTTTGCAGTTTTCACCGTGCTATAACTCTCCTAGGGGCTTCTGAAGAAGTGATGGCCTAATTATTTTAGCAAACTTTGAAGGATACAGCTCTTCGATGGTTTTTATCTATCGTGGAGTCCAGAATCCGTAGCTGGGAGGATGTATCCCGTCAATTCATATCGCAGTACAAATATAACGAAGAGCTTGAGGTCACCCGTCGTGATTTAGAGCTTCTAAAATAGAACTTTAGGGAATCAGTCAGTAACTTCATAGCCCGATGGAGGGAAAAGGCAGCCACTATGACCAATCGGCCATCCGAGGAAGAACAACTCAACATAGTGAAGAAGAACTTCTTGCCCTATATCCGAGCAACTATGGGAGGACAATTCTATCCCCACTTTCGAGCTCTCAGAGAAGCGGGAGTAGAAATCGAGGAAGGTCTTGCTAACACGGAGGTTGAACCAAAGAAAGTATTCGAACAGTTCACCCCCAGAAAAATATGACAAACCTGTTAGTGTTGCAGTCTCAATGATACGACGCAAATAATGCGTATTTCACCCGTTAACCTACGCCTTATTATCCCCCTTGGGTATCTTAATCCCTATACTTATGCCCGTTAACCAGACAACCTCGTCTTTCTATGTTAACATGTTTTGCAGGGGTTAATTGAGCTTTTGTAGGTATTTGGATGCTTAGTATGAAGTTCGGACGCTTTTCGGAAATGTTTCGTCGACTTTTGCAGCTTCGGGGGCATTTTAGTAATTCTATCATTCGGGTTTGAATCCCGATCTCTTCATGGAAGTTGAATCCCTTTGATTTCTCTTCGCGTGGCCGCCGACGGTGCATGATTCCGAGTTATAACGATGGAGTTATGGCATTTTTAGGATGGTTTTTACTATAAAAGTACACTCAAGGTCACATTCAAGGGCATTTTAGTCATTTCATATTTTGGTTTGTTAGCCTGATGTCTTCTTGGATGTTGTAGTCCTCTGAGTTATCTTCGCGTAGCCTCCAACCGTGTCTCATTCCGAGCTATAACGAAGAAATGGCGGCATTTTCCGTAAAACAGGGCAAAGCTGCAGAATTGCAGACCTGTAGGGGCGAATCGATTCGGCCCTACAGAAAGTCCGCAAATTGCTATTTTTAAGTGGATTTTGGTGAGGTATTTTTAGGAAAAAGACTTGTATAAAGGGGGAGATCTTTTTTTAGACATGATATAATTCATTTTAGGTTAGAAGAGGGGATTTTGGTGGTGGAGCTTCTCTCTCTAGGGTTTGCACCATTTGGGTTTGTAAGTAACACTATTCATCTTCTTCTCCATTAATATAGTTGTATTTCCTTTTCTAGCTTTATTTCCATTGATGGCATTCCATTTCTTGCCTAGATAATTAGTTGTAGTTATTTATTTCTTGCTTTAATTAATTAATTAGTTGTTTAAAGTAGTTTCATTTATGTATTGTCCGTAGATAACGGGTTGGGATTGCGTTTCCGCCATTAATGGGCGTTGAGCTCTGAAAGTTAGGTTTTGTGTAAAATTGCGTTTAATTGAAACCGTGTGTATTAAAGTTGGATTGTTATGCGTTTAACTTTATTTGTCACGCAACTTTAGTGTTTATTGCGACAATCCGAATTTAATCCGCGTGTGAACATTTTTGATTAAATGTTTAATCTCGCAACTTTGGGTTAAAGTCCTTATTGTGTGATGTTTATGATTAATTAAAAATACTCGATTAAATGTTTTCGAACCGAAATTCTAATTATTAGTTGTTTAGCCCATGGTGGGGGCGCGATCCCGACTCTCGTTTTATTAATTGTAGGATAGTGTTAACTTCTTCCTTTTTCTCTTTTGTCACCACAACCAACCATCACCTTTTCTTATTTCTTTTACACCATTTTTATTCCTGAAGTAATTAAACAATTAACATCTAAAATTCAATCACTCCCTGTGGATTTCTTACGATACCCGACTTACCGCTGTGCTTGCTTGTCAAGTGTAGTAGTAGCTTAGGTTTTTTGTATCGCGGCGGCGAAACACACAACGATTGTGTCCTCACACGAACACACTTTTTCCGCCCGACCACAAATTGGCGCCGTTGCCGGGGAGTGTGTTTTAGATAGTAATTGTTTTATTATTTCGTAGTATTTTTCCTTTTGTATTTGTATTCTTTGTTTTAACCTTTTTTGCAGGATTTGCATACTTTGAGCGCTAAGAAACTTTGATTCGCGGTTACTCACTTTATTTCTCGGATTCTCCATCTGCAAACAACGAGGTAATCATGTCCTACTATTATAGTTATTACGGTTATTCTAATGATTCATACTTTGGGGATAGTTTTCAAGTTTTCCATTTTCAAGATTTTCTTGAAAGACATGAAAACATTTATCGGAATGAAAATCGTTATTGGGAGCTTGAGTTGGATTCATTATTCGAATCCAATGACGATTCTTATTTCATTACTTTCGAAGATGAGTTTCAACCAAATGAGGAGTCCGAGGCTCTTGAGCCGAGGAAGCCTACTTTGGAAGAGACTTTGCTTCTTTACTCCCAAGGTTTGGAAAGCCTAAATGATGCTGGAATGAGACTTGGTGCACTTTGCGATGAGATGAATTCTTATGCACAAAACAACGAGGAGGTGGAAACTTGTGTTTCACCTCAATTTTTCAGAGAATTTCTCATCGAATATGAATCTTTCTCCTCCGAAATTCAATCTCCTTCCAACGATGAGTCGATTGAGATTGAATTTGTTTCATCACCATATTCGTTTTCCGTCATTGAACCATTAGAATTACCGGTTGATTCCTGTGAGTCGGTAGAAACTTTTAAAACTTCTACACTTTTTGCCGATGAGGACTCTTTACCGGACTTATTTTCGATGGATGTTATCCTCATGTGTGCACCATCTCCCATTCCATTTGAAAAACCTTTGGGAGATGAATCGATTTTTCTTGGTCCTCTAGTGTTCTTTTCCCCCTTGTTATCCAAATCCCCCATCGTCCGCCCAAAATTTCAAATTGGCAATGGTTCATTTTTTTCACCACCCACATGCCTTCCGTTGTTCAAACGGAATTCATATCTTTCGGGAGGCATGTTCACTTTGGAGGGTCCACCGTTGATCTTTCAAAGTCAAATCCCTTTTTGGGTGGACCCTCAACTATTTAGACTTCTAGTGTATAGTTAGTGTAAAGCCTAAATAGTAGGTTGTAAATAGTTAGCTTTTTAATTTTCTTTCTTTCCTTTTTTTTCTTTCCTTTTTAATTTAGTCTAGTGTAATTAGTTAACTTTTTGTTATTTGTTTTTTCTATGCTCGGTACTAACTTGTTTTGTAGATTTCATTGGACTCATGCTTATGGAGATCGCTCCAATTTTGGGTAATATCGTTCTTTTCCTCTCTTTGTGTTGTGTTCTTAATGCGCATTGAGGACAATGCAACATTTAAGTTAGGGGGTGTAGGATATTCTATCCATTTCATGTGTAGTCCATGGATTTGCTCACATTTAGTTACTAAGTATGCCTTTTTGTGAAAAATTTGAAAATTTTCAAAAATATTTTCTTTCTTTTTTCTCCTTTGTTGGGCATTTTGCCTTGTTTCCAGTGATAAATTTTAATAATTGCCCGATCCAATAGACAACTCAATGATGCATGTTCTCGCTTTTAGAAGTTATTAGACTTTAGTCCTCAAATCATTGATATTGTGAATAACTTCATGAATTAAACTTTATCCCATGAGCATATGCACTTTCCTGGTTCTATTGATTTGGTTTAAGATTTTTATAACTCGGTAATCTTTTGTTGCATTGTATATACTTACACCGAGTAAGCTTTGTACCTTTCGTCATTTGTGAGTGTTATACACTATTCTTTTCTCATTGAAAACGTTGAATTCGTTGGTGATCTCTCTAATCTTTCATTTGACCGTTCATTAATTGAGTTCATGCTTGAAATGTGTTACTTGATCATGATTTTCATATATTATTTTGACTTGAGAATTGTGTAAACTTTGTGAAATGATCATAGGCCATCTTTGTTATATCACCCATATTAGCCTTGACCTCACCATATATGTTTCCCTAGTCAACCCTTTTGAGCCTAAATACTAGCCTTCCGTTTCATTACCCAAAATCCCATAACCAACTCCAAATTGGAGTTTTAAGCCATACATACACCTTACATACCTTTGTTTGGAATGTTACTTGGGATTGAATGTTGTTGTTGTATTGCGATTGCAATTTTAGGCATATGAGAGTATGATAAGCAAAGAAAAGAAAGTAGTGAAAAAAGTGAAGAAAAAGAGAAAGCAAAAAGCAATAGAAAACAAAAGAGAAAAATGAGAAAAAGAAGAAAAGAAAAGAAAGAGAAAGTTGTATTTGTTGCGTATAGTTCAATAAGCTTTGATTACTCTCCAAATGATACATTTAATGCTTGTTTTGGAACTTGTTTTTCCAATTTTGTTATTGCATGCATTCTCTCATTATCCCGAGTTTTCATCCCGAACACTTTGAATCCGTACATACATTCCTTCATTTCGTACCCTAGCCTATCCTACATTACAACTCTATTACAAGTCCTATGTGATCTTAGGTTGATGTAATTCAAAAGTTTAAATAGTTTTGATAATCTGTGAAAATGCATTTCGCCTCTTTTAGTGAGTGGTATCTTTCATTGAGATTGCAAGTTTTTCATTTCCTATATAGCGTTCCTCATTTGTGACATGTGTGCGGCCTAGTTTCCATTTACATTTACTCTTTATGCCCGCATGTCACGTGTATTACCTCCCATTCCGAGTGATTTCATTTGTTGAGCGTAATGCCCGTGAGGATTGAATATATGCTTGCTTTGATTAGTATCCGATTTATATTAATTTTTTCGCCAAATCACACTATGCATGTGCTCTCCCCCCTCCCACTTTTAAAGTTTCAATTCTATGAGGTGCATTCAACTTGTTAATAACAACGGACTTTAGCTTGAATTCGTTCAATATGCTAATAACATGTTTGAAATCTTTTTCGTTGTTGTTGAGTTTGTCGCATGTTTGGTTGGGCATATTTTGAGGAAATCAGATGATGTTTGTGGGTTTCATCCCTGAAAACCCTCACGAGACAACACTCGTCCACTAGGGTAACCTAGGGGTTTAACGGCTTATTGCATACGCTAAATGCAATCGAATCGCCCGCGAAAGTGGCCTTATGCTTTTATACCATACTTTTGTACTATCTCCTACTTTTGGTCTGCTTGTTGTTCTTGTTGTTTCCTATTTCATTGCTAGGGACTAGAAATGTGTAAGTTAGGGGGTGTGATACGACGCAAATAATGCGTATTTCACCCGTTAACCTACGCCTTATTAGCCCCCTTGGGTATCTTAATCCCTATACTTATGCTCGTTAACCAGACAACCTCGTCTTTCTATGTTAACATGTTTTGCAGGGGTTAATTGAGCTTTTGTAGGTATTTGGATGCTTAGTATGAAGTTCGGACGCTTTCCGGAAATGTTTCGTCGACTTTTGCAGCTTCGGGGGCATTTTAGTAATTCTATCATTCGGGTTTGAATCCCGATCTCTTCATGGAAGTTGAATCCCTTTGATTTCTCTTCGCGTGGCCGCCGACGGTGCATGATTCCGAGTTATAACGATGGAGTTATGGCATTTTTAGGATGGTTTTTACTATAAAAGTACACTCAAGGTCACATTCAAGGGCATTTTAGTCATTTCATATTTTGGTTTGTTAGCCTGATGTCTTCTTGGATGTTGTAGTCCTCTGAGTTATCTTCGCGTAGCCTCCAACCGTGTCTCATTCCGAGCTATAACGAAGAAATGGCGGCATTTTCCGTAAAACAGGGCAAAGCTGCAGAATTGCAGACCTGTAGGGGCGAATCGATTCGGCCCAAAGCCAAATCGATTCGGCCCTACAGAAAGTCCGCAAATTGCTATTTTTAAGTGGATTTTGGTGAGGTATTTTTAGGAAAAAGACTTGTATAAAGGGGGAGATCTTTTTTTAGACATGATATAATTCATTTTAGGTTAGAAGAGGGGATTTTGGTGGTGGAGCTTCTCTCTCTAGGGTTTGCACCATTTGGGTTTGTAAGTAACACTATTCATCTTCTTCTCCATTAATATAGTTGTATTTCCTTTTCTAGCTTTATTTCCATTGATGGCATTCCATTTCTTGCCTAGATAATTAGTTGTAGTTATTTATTTCTTGCTTTAATTAATTAATTAGTTGTTTAAAGTAGTTTCATTTATGTATTGTCCGTAGATAACGGGTTGGGATTGCGTTTCCGCCATTAATGGGCGTTGAGCTCTGAAAGCTAGGTTTTGTGTAAAATTGCGTTTAATTGAAACAGCGTGTATTAAAGTTGGATTGTTATGCGTTTAACTTTATTTGTCACGCAACTTTAGTGTTTATTGCGACAATCCGAATTTAATCCGCGTGTGACCATTTTTGATTAAATGTTTAATCTCGCAACTTTGGGTTAAAGTCCTTATTGTGTGATGTTTATGATTAATTAAAAATACTCGATTAAATGTTTTCGAACCGAAATTCTAATTATTAGTTGTTTAGCTCATGGTGGGGGCGCGATCCCGACTCTCGTTTTATTAATTGTAGGATAGTGTTAACTTCTTCCTTTTTCTCTTTTGTCACCACAACCAACCATCACCTTTTCTTATTTCTTTTACACCATTTTTATTCCTGAAGTAATTAAACAATTAACATCTAAAATTCAATCACTCCCTGTGGATTTCTTACGATACCCGACTTACCGCTGTGCTTGCTTGTCAAGTGTAGTAGTAGCTTAGGTTTTTTGTATCACGGCGGCGAAACACACAACGATTGTGTCCTCACACAAACACACTTTTTCCGCCCGACCACTCAACCATCAACAACATCTCTCAACCAACCGCTTTATAGGCACCAGAAATTCGCCCCATCCCAGCTCGAAAAGAATACACCGAGCTCCATGATCCCCTCTCCAAAGTTTATCAGAACCTGTTAAGCCGAAACCTCATCAAGCCCTTGGATCCCCGTCCATTGCCCAATCCACTTCCAAGAAACTTCAAGGAAAATCCCATTGTGCCTTTCACCACACTACTGGTCATACTACCGACCAATGCGTTCACCTTTAAAACATAATCCAAGGTCTAATTGATCGGGGTACCATTGCCCCACCAGTCAATCCTAAGCCAAACACTACTCACAACCCACTCCCAAATCATACCAATGCTATGTTCCTAGAAATGAACCCAGGATTTGATCCCTCAATTCAAATCACACCCATACACTCTCCCAAACCTCTCCAATCTTGCCCATATTTCCTCCTACACCCTGTTAGCCTCAGTGATCAGGCACTATCACTCCTTACTAGAGCATGCATCGATATCCGTACCCGTTATAAAAATGGAGGTATGGAATTATCAGAAGTGTTAAACTAACTCCTAGATTTTAGGTTGAAATTGCCCTCACAGATGATCATTGATTACCAGAGGTTCAGCAAGTTGTTCTTGAAAGCACGAAAATGGGCTTGAGAATCAGACGAATGGGTGTTACCCAGCGATGAAGTCATCCTAGATGACGTCGTCCATATCATGGTAGAATTATTCGGGAAAACCAATAGCATTTATAGCATCACCGGGTTACTTGAAATTTTGAAGCTACAAGGGTGCTTAGTCCCTTCAACCATACGTATCCCCACAGAATGGGAGGACATGTATGAAGAATCCATTGAAGTTGTGGAATGCATTGACTTTGCATGGAAAGACAGAGTTGTTACCACCGGATGGGGGGGATAATTTGAAGATCCGAATGACAAACAAGCTTTAGAGAAACCTGGCCCGATAGCCGACATGTGTGGGATAATATCATTTGAGGAGCTCCTCGAAGAAATAAATAAGGTAGGAAAATAACTCGAGATCGACGAAGAAACAGGGTTCATGTTCTTCCATTCTTCAGTAAATCACATGACCAGATCAGGGAGGCATTACCAGATCCTAAGCTCACTACCAGCCAATGACAAGGTGAAGGGCATTTAAAACCTTCCTATGCCAGAAACGAACCTCGAGGAAAGCAAAATCCTCGATCAACTGAAGAAAACTCAAGCTAACATCACTCTATAGGGGCTTTTCATGTCTTCTCAGCTGCACAGAAATGCTTTGATCAAATTTATCATTGGACCCATAGTTTCTCCCTCTACTACACCAGAAGAAGCTGTAAATTTAGTTGGATCCTTGACCTCTACCCGAATGCTATCCTTTTTCGAAGAAGAAATCCCCAGAATTGGGCCAAACCACAATCATGCACTCAACATCTCCATCAAAGTGATGGAAAAAATCGTACCACTCTCTCTTGTTGATAATGGATCCGCCTTGAATGTCTGCCCAATAAGAACCTTCAAATGCTTAGGAATGAAAGAAAGTGACCTCACTCCAACTTCCGCCGCTATATGTGCTTATGATAATACCCGCCGGGAGGTGATGGGATCCATAAAACTTGTAATAGGGGATGGGCCTATAAACCCCATCATTGAATTCCAAGTTATTGACATCCCAGCTTGTTACAACCTGTTACTCGGATGACCTTGGCTTCACAGTATTTAGGGTGTGTCTTCCTCACTCCATCAGAAATTGAAGTTCTTCGCCGACGGACGAGTCATCACCATTTTGGGCAACGACGATAATACTGAGGGTGAAAGTACCAGCAGTCCAATCCTTGAGATACAGCACGGGTCAAATGATATGCTCCTATCAGGATTTTGAGTTGATCCACTCCTACTCCCGGTAGGGGATGATTTTAAAGAAAGGGTTTGTCCAGAATATGACCCTCATGGCAATATCAATGTGATTCAGATGTTCAAAAACATGCACTTCATGCCCGTACTAGGGCTAGGGCAAAGACATCAAGCGATACTTGAGCCCATTGAACTGAAGAAAGCCTTATCCCCTTGTGGTTTGGGGTATCAACCATCAAAACAAGAGCTCAGAATGATCTGCCAGTCTCGACTAAAGAGAATACTAGACAGCCTCCAAACCATCTCAGGTGACTCCTTGAATGGACGATTCATCAAAGAGGGTGAGGATTTCCCCTTTTGCGACTTTTCGGAACCATGGTATGACCATACAGACAAAAAGATGAAACTCGAAATGGAGATCTTTTTCCAAGACAGCTACCTATGGGCCGAAAGCTCCCAACGCCATGTAGAACCGCTCATCAAATATACTGAAGAGACTTAGGAAAGTGACTCTGAGGACTTATTCAACTTACAGAGACTGGGGCTGACACTCTGCATGGTCCATTCAGGCACTACATCACAGGATCCATCCCACCTGATTAAAGCTGCTGATACACCTCTCCTCAACTAGCATGCTGGGCCAGTTCTACCTATTGAAATCCCACCTAACCCTAATGTTTACCACCATTTATTCTTCTATTCTCTATCCTTGCTCAAACGTAATAGAGACCTCTTTTGATGAGGTTCTCAATGTTGTTTTTCCTGTCAATAAAATAAACGAAGATTTTGAGCATCTTGTTATGTCTTACATTAATTATTTAGATTTTAATCAAACTTTTAATGATGATGATTTTGCAAATGAACAATTCTTAACCGATCTAAATAAAGGTTAATAACAAACAACATAATCGCGTTCAAGTTAATGAATAAGAGACTATTATTGTTAACCTCGATTCTAGTAGCCAACTGCGCGAGATTAGGATATGGGCTACCCTTGATGAGCATGAGCGCGCACAACTAGAAGAATTATTAAAGGAATTCGTGGATGTCTTCGCGTGGTCCTACGACGATATGCCTGACATTGATCCTGAAATTGCTCAATATGAGATCCCCACTCTTCCAGATTATAAGGCGGTTAAACAAAAGCTGAGAAATTTCTGCACCGAATGGTCGTTCAAAGTTAAAGAAGAGGTGGTCAAACAACTGAATGTGGGCTTCATTCGTATGATCAAATATCCCACATGGCTAGCCAATATAGTGCGTGTGCCGAAATTAGGAGGGAAAGTTTGGATGTGTGTAGACTACCGGGACTTAAACAAAGCCTCTCCAAAGGATGATTACTAGCTACCCAATATAGACATGACCGTGGACAACACATCTAGTCATGCTCTCAAGTCATTTATCGACGGCTTTGCCGAATACAACCAAATCAAAATGCACTGAGATCATCAAGAAAAAACCGCATTCATCACCCCATGGGGAACCTTTTGCTACACGATTATGCCATTTGGTCTCAAGAATGCTGGGGCTACCTACCAGAAGGCTGCCACAACCATCCTGCACGATTTGATTCACAATGAAGTTGAGGTCTATATGGATTATATGATTATCAAATCCAAAACTAGATAATGTTATGTTCTCTCTCTTCGAAAGTTCTTCGAATGATTTTGACGGTATCAGATGAGACTCAATCCACAGAAATGTGTCTTCAGTGTTACAAAGGGAAAACTGTTAGGATTCATAGTCAGTGAAAAAGGGATAAAAGCATATCCTTCCAAGCTAAAAGCCATACTTGAGATGCCACATCCCCAAAGGGAGAAAGAGGTCTGGGGTTTTCTTGGGAAATTTCAATACATCAACCGGTTCATCAGCCAACTCACCTTCATTTGTGAACCAATTTTCAAACTCCTCCGAAAGGATTCAACCAAAGTTTGGAACAAGGCCTAACAAGAAGCCTTCGATCGAATCAAATAATACCTGACTCAACCTTCGGTACTCATGCCACCACAGCCTGGTCTCCCCTTGCTCTTATACCTAACCATAACCGACATTGCAGCTGGGGATTTGCTAGCCCAATATCTTAAACATTCCCGCAAAGAAAGAGCCATCTATTACGCCAGTCACAAATTATCCGGGTACGAAGTCAACTACACCACTTTGGAAAAAGCATATGACGCGCTTGTTTGGGTCACCCAAAAGTTACAACACTACATGCTTGCCTTCCCCATTAAACGTGTATCCCAAATGGACTCCATCAATTACCTGCGTGAGAAACTCACCTTATCCAGCCAAATGACTCGATGGTTGATGCTTTTAGCCGAGTTTGATATCATGTATGTCACACAGAAATCCATGAAAGGAAGATCCATCTCTGACTACCTCGTTGATTACCCCATGAAAGGGGCTGATGACTGGATCTCCGAATTCCCAGATGAAAACATCTTCTACGCTGCTCAAGATGACCTTCTATAATAAATGTTCTTTGATGGCGCGACCAACGAAAAGGGATATGACATTGGGATACTTCTGATCTCCCCAAATGACTCCCATACTCCCATCGCCATCAAATTGGATTTACCCTGCACCAACAACATGACTGAATACGAGGCATGTATGGTAGGCCTCAAAATTATTCTCAAGAAAGGTATTTAATGCCTAGATGTCTATGGGTATTCTTCCCTCATCATTAGTCAGGTGCTCAAAAAATGGAAAGTCAAGGATGAGAAACTCCAACCCTTCCATGCCCACCTAGAAGAACTAGTCTCTTAATTCCAAGACATCACCTTCCACTACCTACCTCGAGTAAAGAATAACCTAGCTGATGCCCTTGCTACCCTAGCCTCCATGGTGGACATGCCCGAAGGAATAACAATGGCCCCCTACCTGGTCCAAAAGCAAAACAAACCAACCCACGGCTACCACATTAAGATCATCACTAAAGAAGATCCCGAGCTAGCCAATTGCTGGTACTATGATATCTGGCACCTTCTCAAGCATGGTAAGTATCATGAGGGTTCCAATAAGAAGGACCAGGCAACCCTCCAAAGACTGGCCGCCCATTATATCATCAGTCACAAAGCACTGTTTAAGAAAAACTTCGATGGAACCCATCTACACTACATCGCAGGGGATGATATTGAAAAGGTAATGCAGAGAATCCACAACGGGGAATGCGAACCCCACATGAACGATCACATACTTGCCAAGAAGATCATTCGACAAGGCGACTACTAGACCACCATGATCCAGGATTGCACTGTCTATATCCAAAAATGCCTTAAATGCCAACAGTTCTCCAACCTTCAACACTTGCCTCCACGAGAATTATACAACATGAATTCTCCCTTGTTGTTCTCCACCTAGGGCAACGACATTATCGGGAAGATTACACCCAATGACTCTAACGGGCATGAGTTCATCCTCTTTTCCATTTATTCCTTCACCAAGTGGGTCAAAGTCGAGTCATACGTAGTCTTGAATGCCAAGAAAATGGTCAAATTCATTAAGAAAAAAACCATTTGCCGATATGGGGTCTCGCATGATCTAGTGTCAGATAACGGGTTGCATTTCGAGGCAGAAGTCACAGAGGTGGTCAACGAGTATGGGATTAAGAGACATAAATCTTCTCCCTACCGACCTCAAACCAATGGTCCAATCGAAGCCACTAATAAGAACCTCAAATCCATCATCAACAAGATGACCGAAAGTTATCAATATTGGGCCAATCGAATCTCATACTCCCTTTGGGGATATCGAACCTCAATCTGAACCTCTATTGGGGCTACCCCTTACTCTCTAGTCTATGGCATGGAAGCAGTCCTACCCATGGATATAGAAATACCCTTATTATGCGTCATGCTTGAAATCAATGTCAGTGAGGAGGACTAGCATCAAATCCACCTCGACGAGTTGTCACTCTTGGACGAAAGGGGGCTGAAGGTGTTGTATCACATAAAAAGGTACCATCGCCGAATGGCACGTTCATTCAATAAGAGAGTCAAGGATCGTGGTGTCCAAGAAGGGGATTTATCCCTCAAAGAAATAATAGAGCCCATCTGGGACCCCATAGGGAAATTCAAGCCCAATTGGAGCAGCCCATACATTATCAAGAAGATCTTGTCCGGTGGTACCGCCATGCTCACCGAGTTAGACGGAGAAGAGATGGCTCGTCCAGTCAACCTGGACCGTCTTAAGAAATTTTACCCCTAATCCAAAATCTCGACGCGCTATGACTCTTCTCATCTCCCTTCTATTCTAAAAAAATCTCTTCATTTCCCTCTACCCAAAACTACGTGAGCCTGATCCTCTGTAAAAAAAATCATTCCCTGAAAAATTAAAAAAATTTAAAAACCCTAGAGGTACGTAGGCAGCTCATACATCTTACATGAGCTTCTCCCCTCAACCCTCCAGATATTGTATGAAGGAGTATGCCGCCAGAGGGAAACTCCAAAGTCGCCGCCGCCAAAGATGTCGAAGGACCGCCACCGCTGTGGGAGGACCCCATTAGCCGACTCGAACCCGCAGGAGGGAAGGGCAGTGCATCATATATATTGGGCGCCATCAGCCAGCTCATCATAAAGTCCATTTAATTATACGACACAGCCGTATTGGTGTACAGCAGGTAGGACTCGCCAATCATCGCCGCAATCCTCACAGGTGGAACCACCACCTCCCCCTCAGTAATCTTTTGGACCACCATTTCCCCAAGATACCAAGAGTGGCCAAACTAATGGCCCAGCAAATGCTCATTTGTGCATTTACTCCGATCAACCCCATATCCTGAACAGTTGTCCCCTAAGGGTAAAAGGTCACTTGAAAAATCTCTAGAAGATATGAGTTAAATATGAAATTAGAGCACACAAAGGTCTTAGAATGAAGAAGAAAGAAGTCTTACCCTATCACTGGTCAGGACATTCAAGATCTGAGGCACCGTTTCTAGAGAAAGACCTCTGCGACTGTCGATTGGCCTTACACCATCGATGAAACAGACAAAAGTCCCTAACGGTCTCGTCCTGCAAAGCATTCAGTTGGGTAATACACCCGATCACCTCATAGAACCACATCTGCCAAAGACAAGAAATACGCAATCAAAAAATGTGCATAAGGAAAATGCGAATGCATGAAAGGAAAATGCACAAAATTAAAGAATACCTCAAGCAACTACATGGCTCCAGTGAAGGACTGTCGACAGCACCGGCTGAATGCATCCAAGGAAAAATAAAGGGTCGCCAAAGTCAGGATCCTCCAATCATAGAGAGGGATGTTCGAAAACACCCTCAAGTATGGTAAAAACCATAAGTGGACAACGTCTTCGCTCGACGCCACCAAAAATCCCTCCAACACCAGCAACATAAACAACTGGGCTATCTGCCTCACTTGCAGCCCGTCCTCCACATTGATCACTCTACCCAATAAAACATCCTTCAGCAGGGACAAATGGATGGAGTACCCAGACACTATCCTCCCCACATCACCAATCGCCACGCGCACTTCCTTTGGCCCCATAAAGATCAATCCACCTCTATCTGCTCTCCATCACAATCCATCCCCATCAGTTGTTGCACGCCTATGGGAGTCACTGTCATCTCCCCGAAACCAAAATGAAAGGTGTGGGTAGTGTCCCACCACCTCTCCCCCAGAGATCATAAGACTGTCATCGAAAGAGACGTCTCATCTAGCACAGATGCCAACCTCCTAAAGCCTGTTGAGGATACCACCCAACGCACCATAGGTGGAAGATGCTCCCAGAAATCCTTAAGCCCCATCGTCCCGCGAGCAAGCATATTCGAACAAAACATTAGACTTCCAAAAAGAGAAAAACCTTGTCAGAATCCAAGAAAAAAAGGAAAATCACCAAAAAAAGAATGCCAAGAGACATTTTACTTACATAACCTGCAGGGTTCACGACCCTCGAAGAATGATAGCGCGATGGCTCCCACAGTAAGGTCCTCTTATCCGTAACCGGATCGAATGCGTCAAAAGAGTTCTCGCTCCCCAAAAGAAAGAGGCGCCCTGGCCCTCCACTCCACGTTTTCCCACTCATCAACAGCCAACCATTCCCGGTGTACTACAGTGCTCACAAAAGCGGCCATTTTTTAGATTGTGAAATGCTAAGATGATTCGCAAAAGAAAATAACAGAAAGAGAGAAGGCAAGAAGATGTGGAAAATGAGGGGAATTCGCCCCCATTATATAGGATGCCAAGGGTCATGCCGATCAGCATTGACCCCCAACCTACCGATCGGCACTGACCCTTTACCATCTTGAGGTAGCCCAAAAGTCCATGCCACTATCGAATGGCACCCCCCACACCATGCCGACCGGCACCCCCCTAAATTTTCGTACAAAAATTCCCAGAAAATACCACAAAACCCTGAAAAATCCTCAAAAAATTCCTAAAAATCCCGACAAGGATTTATAACATTTTCACCAAGAAAATTTCACACTCCCCCAAGTGGAACCCCTATTTCCCCAATGGAAATATCAAAAGCCAAGTGAATCTCTCCCCGGCAACGTATCCAAAACTTCAGGATCGTATCTTATTTCCCAAAGGTCTCAAATATCCCCGAGAAATACATTCAAACCCTGGACCACCTAATCGTTTCCCCAACAATAGATTGGTTGTTTCTCGGTAAAGTCTCCAAAAGACACAAGGATTTCCCCAGAAATCGGCTCCCCAGCTCAAATCAAAATCATAAGGTAGTTTTCCCAACAGCGTTCCCCAAGAACTTACCACCTTAAGCACGCAAAATTGGCTTCGGCCTGCAGAATTGGTCATCTCACCTTAAGCCCACAGAATTGGTCATCTCACCTTTAAGCCCACAGAATTGGTCATCTCACCTTAAGCCAGTAGAATTGGCTTCGACCCACAGAATTGGTAATCTCACCTTAAGCCAGCAGAATTAGCTTCGACCCACTAAATTGGTCATCTCACCTTAAGCCTGCAGAATTGGTCATCTCACCTTAAGCCCGCAGAATTGGTCATCTCAAACTTAAGCCTGCAGAATTAGCTTTGACCCGCACAATTGGTCATCAAACCTTAAGCCCGCAGAATTGTCTTCGACCCACAGAATTGGTCATTTCAACTCAAGCCCGTAGAATTGGCTTTGACCCACAGAATTGGCTTTGTAATAACCCGCGTAATTTTGGGCTATTTTAATTAATTTCTGAAATATGGAGGAAAATAAAGTTTTTGATAAAATTATTTTTATTACTCAAATAGGTTGGTTATTATTTTTAAAGGCGAGAATTTCAAACGGTTTCGAAATCGGAGTTAAAATGGATTTTAAAATTATTTTTAAATATTTTTAACTCTTGGAGTTGTTTTGACTTCCAACTTTTTATTTCTTTGCCTTATTTAAAGGAGTCTTTTGGATTCCAACTCTTCATTTCTTTTCATTATAAAAGGAAGTCGTGGGCAACCTTTTTAACCTACTTTTGGCACAAATTTTGGCAGCAAATATATTTTGTATTCCTCTTCTTTTTATATACACATTGGCCCTTGAGATTTGTGAGTTCCAACCTTAGATTAGAGGTGTTCTTGGGGATATTTTGTTGGAGGTTCTTGGAGGAGCTTTTGTAGATCTTTTGTGTTGATCTTGAGGATGTGATCATTGGTTTCTCATCATGGTTTGAGGTATGGGGTTTTACACAATATGCTCCTTAAATCTCGCGAGTGTCATTCTCTTTGAATTCTTGTTAATTGAATTCATATTTGAATTGATAAATTCATTGACATCTGGAAAATAATTGTTGAAATTATTTTGATTCATGTGGTATCATTATATTTTTGATGAGCACGTTGTCATGAGATTTTAATATGGCACGGATGTTGGGCACCCGCTAAAATGCCTGTTTCCCGAGCTATGGCTTGATAAAGCATATACGGATGTGGTGAGGCCTGGTGACCCAGTTAAAGTGTTGTTGAGAAATTATATTGATAAATGCTTTGAGATTTTCATTTTGAATTGAATATTCGTACTCGTGTTGTTATGCTTTATTCATCGCTAACATATATTTGTTGAGCATCTTTCTTGTCGTATTATGTACTTCCCCATATTTTCTTTTAGTGACAGGTTAGCGTGAATTTGGGCGCTATGGATTATTGGAGATAGATTTTATCTTGGATATTTTGGGAAGAATTTTTAATACATTTGAGAAGACTTGTATTTATTTATTTTGATGTATAGAGCATTGGGATTTATTTTATTTCGAGTTAGATGTTGTATTTAATTCGAGAGATTTGTTGTATTTATTTGAAGAGATTTGAGATTAGTGGATTTATATTATTACGAGTTTATTTAGATGCTCTATACCTTGTCACTTGTGGATTTGGATTTATTTTATCGCATTAGCGCTCCGTTCGCTCTCCCTGGGCGGGCGGGGTGTTACAGGCTTCAGCCCGCAGAATTGTCTTTGACCCACAGAATTGGTCATCTCACCTTTAATCCCGCAGAATTATTCATCTCACCTTAAGCCCGTAGAATTGGCTTCGACCCGCAGAATTGGTCATCCCCAACTTAAGCTCGCGGAATTGGTTATCTCAACTCAAGCCCACAGAATTGGCTTCAACCCTCAGAATCGATTATCACAACCTAAGCCCTCAGAATTAGCTTCGACCCATAGAATTGGTCACCCCCATCAATGTTGTAGGTCCTTAGAATTGACCTAAATATTTCCTTTAGGACCATCCCCAACATTCCCCTTTAAGCCCTCACAATCGGCTTCGACCCGCAGAATCAGTCACCCTTATCTCCAAGCCCTCAAAATTGGCTTCGACCTGCAGAATCGGTCACCGTCATCTTCAAGTCCTCAAAATTAGCTTTGACCCGCAGAATCGGTCATCCTCATCCTTAGGTCCTCAGAATTGACTTCAACCCTCCGGTCATCCTCTTTAAAAGGGATCACGTGGTGTTTATTCAACGGTTATCGTTTGTTCCAAACTCACCCGTATAGGGGATCTAAATACACCCCATTCTAATACCCCCCCCTAACCTCTCCTTAGGTCCCTAGCACCTCCCTTCATCATTTCAAACCTAAGTCATACCCCAGGTACTGACCTAGAGGCCATCGAGCACTCTCAGGCTCTGTTTGACCAAAAATTCAAAGGGCACTGAATCCCCTTTCCAACGGTCCATACCATGCATAATTCTGACTTACGATGCGGATGAACAACCTTTTTTCCCTCGAAACTCGATCATGAGGTCACCAGACGCTCCCAAGCTTCGTTTGACCAAATTCAAACTCTTCAGCTCGAATGAGACTGAATGAATCTTCGAAGGGCACTGAAACCCCTTTCCAACGGTCCTCCCCATGCGTGATTCTGACTTACGATATGAACAAATGATTCGTTTTACTCCGAAAGATCACCGAGCGCTTCCAGGCCCCGATTGACCAAAGTCAACTCCCCAAACTAAGTCAAAATCATTGTAATGTTGAATTACATCTCGCCACCTTTCCAATGGTTCACCCCGTGCGCAATTCTGACTTACCATGCGAACGAATGATCCGTTTGCATTCGAAGTTTCCTCATCTAAAGGACCTACAAGCGCTTTTGAGCCACATTTTACCCAAAGTCAACTCCCAAACCCGAGAGCAGTCCAAAGTACTTTCTAAGGTCTCTGAAATAACTTTCCAAAGGTTCACCTCGTGCACGATTCATCTTAACGATTTGCGCTCTAAGACCGAGTTTCCGAAGGAACCTAAAAGAGACTACCAAACGGCAGGTTCCGTGCCTAAACATACCTACCGATTGGCAGGACCAGGGCTATGACGATCGGCAATGCCCTAGGCCTATAAAAAAGAGGTCCTAACCTCATTTCAAAAGGAGAAGAAGATCAGATATCCATCATTCTCAGCAAGCTCAGAAAACCCCTCTCGAAGTTAGCATGGTTTTCACATCCAAATTCCTTTCCAACCTTCACCTTTCATCACTTTCTTCATCAAAATTGGTGAATTAAGTACCCTCCATCATCACCAAGGTGCAAGGGCTTCTCTCCAATATCCAAGATCAAGCTCAAGATCTTCAAGAAGGTCCAGCTTTCTCAACTCTCTCTTTAAATTCCCCTAAATTCGCATTAACTTGTTTTATTACTTAGCACTTTTATTCTCTTATCTCACATATCTTAATATACTTTTTATTTAGTATTATTGCACATCTCTTATTTTCATATAAATAAAACCCAAAAAACAAGAAAAATTGGATTTGCACATAAATTCCAAAGCGGAATTCTCACACTTTTTTCACAACTAAAACACTTTCTTACACACACACACACCCAAATAAGAGAAGTTCCCGGTTGGATTTATGGGATAAATCCCACCCCTCATTTTGCATACGAACTACTTGGACTTTGATGCCTCTATAGGCTATGTAGGCATCTCGGGGTAAATCCCGAGACTCGAGTCCTTTTTTAAACTTTTTTCCTACTTTTTCCACGTTCTTTAAACTTAACTCTCTTATATTCTATATATTTACATATACATATATTTGTTCTTAGTGGCGTATTATTCCACATGCATTATCATTCCCTTATAATGATCGACGCTAGTATAATCGCATAAATCCTATTTTCTAATATTATTTTTAGGAACATTCCTATGGATGACTCACTTTATCTCTTCCATAATACAAGTCGATGATTCCTATCTCCACTATGTATACACATGAACACATATCACGGAGAAATAAAGTAAAATAACAACAACCCATGAGAGACCGTAAGGGCGGAATGGGTGCTTAACACCTTTCCATTTCGTAACTTAGCCTCCGGACCACCTTTCGAATCATTTTTGGTTTCGTATGTATCAGTATGTCTTTGGATGTTGTCCTTCGGGATGGATACCTTTTCTTTTGTCTGTTTTGAGTAAAATAGACTGGTGACTCTATCTCTCTACATTTTTCACCTCATCACCGACGCCGACCGAAGCGCTGCGCGGGACCAGGGATCCTTTCCCGCCGCGAGGATCCGAGGATGGCCACACCAGCCTTTATATTTAATGTGTTGTCAATCGTGGGACTACTAATGGCTGGATATGGAAACATTTTGGGATGGTGAGGTTCCTTTTTTGGTAAAAACACTTTAGTCTGAGTTATAAGGAGCAATTCGTGTAGGTCTTAAAGAGAGAAAACCCCATCGGTTTTTAAAACACTCTCTTTCTCCCTCCAAACTCTCAAGCTCTCTCCCACTTCTTCCCCAAAACTCATGGGAAATACCCACCACCATTTCCACCATAGAACCATCTCTAGAAACCCTCACTACAACCTTACATAACTATGAACGCCCTAGGACAACTTGTTAAAGGAAGAAAATGCAGTTTTTGATGTTTGGTGGGTATTTGAAGAGGGTGTTCTAGGTATGTGTTGATGGGTGTTTGAAGGGGGGTGTTCTTAAGGCTTTTAGAGACCCCCTTGAGGCCACCTTTGGAGGTGGGGGTCCTCTATCTTCTTCACCATCTCCACCATTTTCTAGATCTCTTTAAGGTGGGGAAAACTAACTTTCATATAAGAATGAACAGTGCTATGAAATCAGCATGCTTGTGTACTTATATTATGCTAAATATATGTATGATAGATGTTAGATTTGCACCCATGTGTTGTTTGGTAATATCTTGGTGTTACATGAATAATGGGTTTATAAAGAATGATTTAAAAAGGGTTTTAAGACATAGAAATTTCCAGAATATGTGTCTTGAACATTTTATATTTTAAAATGTGTTAGAATGGTGGTTAAGAGCTAAATAATGTGATTTTGTACAAATAAATGTTTTTGGCTTATTAAAGGCATTTTGTGGAATTAAAGTGTGACTTCATATGAGAAAAGAAATACGAATATGAATATGAGAAGAGATAAAAGAAAGTAATGGACATTTTTATGGAATAAAAATGTAGAAAAACGTTATTCTAGTATATTTTCCAGTAAAGAAAGAAATGGACATTTTATGGAATAAAAATGAATAAAAATATTATTCTAGTATATTTTATAATAAAGAAATAAATGGACATATTATGGAATAAAAATTTAGAAAAATGTTATTCTAGAATATTTTCTAGTAAAGAAAGTAATGGAGATTATTTTATGGAATAAAAATGTGCGAAGATATTATCTTAGTGTGTTTTCTCTTAGAACTAATAATGGACATTTTTAGGGAATAAAGATGTAAGGAATTATTATTCTTGTTTAGAATAAAAAGAGGATGCATGTTTGCTGCAAATGATATAAACTCTAGAAGGAGCGTATGTTTAAACCATGAAAAAGGATTCTAGAAAATTAAGGTTCACTTTCTCATGCATATAAACTTGTAGTATTTTGATAATAAATATGTGAACAAGTTTGAGGAAAGTTGTGTTGGGTCTAAACATGAAATAAGACAAATGGGAGTTTTGGGTCTTTAAAAAATGTGTGAAAAACGGGAGAATATTGTGACGGTGTTATTTTATATATTCAAGTTATAAAGGTATCAAGTATGACAATTGGATAATAGAATGGAATCGAACGAGTGTTAAATGTCTAAAATTGTTTTAAATATTAAGTTGGACACTTAATAACCATTTTGAGAAAATAATACTTTTTAAGGGAAGAAAGTGTAAGTTCGGTAAGCAAAAGGGTAAATTAGTAATTTACTTAAAGTGGAATATTTTTATGGAGTAAAAATGTTAAAAGAACGTCTTACACTAGTTGGGGTAAAGAATGAATTAAGTCCTAAAGAGTGAACGAATTTAGTATAAATCACGTGTGGGGGGACGAGTGACTTAAAAGAGAAAGAAACAACTTTCCAAGTGTTAATGGAAAAACGAACTGTTAAGTTTGGATTTTGGCTACGACCGGGCAAAAGCAAACAAACGGAATAATGTGAACATGCATAAAGTGTTAAAAACATTAATAAAGACTCGGTTGTAACTAAGAACTAACCAAGAAGGGCCCGGGGCCCTTGGGTGAAAATCCCTAAATCACTGGCCAGAGCATATGGTGCACATAGCCGGGGGTGTGGAGCCCGTTAAAGTATGCGGTTGATGTGAATGATTCGGAGAAAAAGGTAATGAAACATGGGACATACCAGGTATAACCTGAAGATTTGAGAAAGGTGTTCATATGGATCCCCGTTAAAGTATGCCCGTCAAATCGAACAATGAATAGTCCCATCTGGATGATTTGAGAAAGGTGTTCATTCGTTGTAGGAAGTATAACCTGAAGATTAATCCACTAAAGTGTGCCTTCGGAGTTACAAACGAAATGTTTTTAGCTTCGTGGTGGATCGACAGGGGGTGAAGATGGACCAGGACAAATAACGGGCAATCCTAGAGATTCCATATCCAAGAACAACGAAGGATCTCAAGAGTTTTCTCGGTAAAGTATCCTATCTCAGGAGATTTATGCCAGGACTGGCCGAGATAACTCATCCACTGATGGAGATATTGTGAAAAATCACAAAGTTCAAATGGGAGGAAGCTCACCAAGAATATCTCTCCAAGCTGAAGAAGCTTCTCACTTATCCACAAATAATTATTCCTTTAAGGGCATGGATACCGTTGTAGCTCTACCTCACGTATACCACCAAATTTGTCTGAGCTCTCTTGGTATAGGAAGTTGATGGGCAGGAATGACAAGTATACTATCTGAGTAGGATCATACATGGACCAGACGTAAGGTATAGTAATATAGAGAGACATTGCTTAGCCTTGGTGTTTGTAGCACAAAAACTTAGACATTATATGTTGTCTTTCACAATTCACATTGTGACAAGATGTGATCCCATTAATATTTTGTTGGCAATAACTATTTTAGTTGGAAGAGAAGCTAGGTGGTTCCTCATTCTTTAAGAATATGACTTGAAGTGTATGGTCCCTCATGCGATCAAGATCCAGGCATATGCAGATTTATTGGCAATCTTTTTGTCTGGAATATTTGAGCCACCTCGTGAGAGCATTACTAGAGTCGATTTGCAGGTTAACTTTTTGAATGCAAACCTTGAAGAGTGGACTATGCAGTTTGATGGTTCTTCGACAATAAAAAATGGGGGAGTAGGGATTATTCTTTCAAAAGGGAAGGAAGGGATTTGCCTTTCCTACAAGTCATATTCCCCTTGCTCCAATAACGAAGCAGAGTATGAGTCTTCTGTGCTGGGATTACTAGAGGCCCTTCGAAGGGGAATCCATTCATTATGCATCAAGTTTATTCAAATTTGGTGGTCCAACAAGTAAAAGGGGAATATCCGTTAAAGCACCTCAGCCCGGCGCCCTACAAAATAATCATCCAACGACTGATTAACCAGTTCCATCAATTCAACATAAAGAAGCATATTAAAACAGTGAATAAGCATGCTGATGCTTATGCCACCATTACTCAAAAAGTGTCCATAAAGAGTGACACAAGTACGGTTGTGATGAAACGAATAATAGCTCTCTCGGTAGTACATACGATTTTACCATTGGAAGACTATTCGGATTGGAGAGACAAGATCAGGAAATAGTTAGAGTCTGGGGAAGGAAAGATGGAACTCAAAGAGCTAGAACAATATTTTGCAAGACAAGGAATTCTATACTTCAGGAACATGGGAGGATGGTTATCAAGATGCATCGGGCCAGAGGAACCAGAGTGAAAGTTTAAAAGGACACATGACGAACACTGCAAAACAACTGAGATCCCTTTGTATAAATGAATCCATAAAGAGGGATATTGTTGGCTAATGATGAAGCAGGATGTAGTAGAGTTACACTGTAGGTGCGATAAATGTCAACTCTTTTTTTCATGAGCTAAATGTCAATTCGTTAAAACTTAGGCTGATTGGAGGCATCCTTATAATGATTTTATCAAGGATGGATTTGTTCCTATGGAGAATTAATGTAATAGGACTGAAGCGAAGTGCCCCATGATTCTACGGTCAAGAGGAATAGCTCTATCATAGAGGATACTTCAACAGGTCATTAAGATGCATCACGAAGAAGGAAGAAAATAAGTCTTAAAGTAAGCTCACAAACCAGCTCACATCAGAGGGGAAAATTTATATGACCAATTAATGACCTTGGGTTATTATTGGCCAAATCATGGAAAAATATTCTGCCGAGTTTGTTCGAAAGTGCAAGGTGTGCCCGCTGCATGGAAACATGATCCATGCTCCCTCGGGGGATTTACACTCTTTGGACACTCCTTACCTATTTCACACTTGGGCATTTGACCTTATAGGGGCAATACATCCATCATCGAAAGGGAAGATCTAGATATTAGTGGCAACGGAGTGCTTTACAAAGTGGTCTGAGGCAATAACACAAAAGAGCAACAACATGGGTGGTGGCCAACTTCATTAGACAGTACATAATTTGTGGATTTGGGATTTTAAAGGTTGGCCTCTCTCATAACAGGACCCCATTTATCAAATAAGAAGTAACGATGCTCAGATATAAGTACTCCATCATTCATCATACCTCAACGGTGGTGTATCCCACTATGAAGAGGAAACCCACAGGTTAAACGTTGTTCTCTCTTTTATTTGGAGCTAAAGAAATTTTGCCAATGGATCTCTAAGTTCCCTTGGCCCGATATGCCTTGCGAAGCATCATGCTTCCTTGGAGTAAACACGTACAGTTGGAAGAACTGAATGAACACAGGGACAACGTGATGCAACACTTCTAAATGTACACGAAGCAGCTCTCGAGGGCATATGACAACTTGGTGAGACCAAGAAAGTTCATAAAAGGCGATCAGATTTTAAAGGCAGCTTTGAAGAACATTCGAGGGACCCATTGCCTAAATTTGTCCTGAATTGGGAGGAACCTTTTATTGTTAAGGAGGCTCACAATTTAGGTTACTTCTTAATCTCTCAGATGGAAGATAATAAACCGTTCAAGATTAATAATAAGTGGCTAAAGGTCTATCATTTTTTAGCGAGTAACCTCAATTAGAGATTTATTTTGTGTTTAACTATTGAAGTTATCTTACAATTCATCATGAGTTATTTCTTTTGTTGTGATTCTTCTCATAAGTTAAGAAGAAAGAGTTTGCTCTTAAACTGTAAGAGTCTAATTTTTGCAATAAATGAATAGAAGAGAGTTGTAATAAATAATGAAGAATGACATGGTAAAAAGGAATATATTTTTCATTCATATATTCAAAAAATGTTACAAAATTGGGAACTCTTTCCCAAGACTTACATATGAGAAAATGAAAAATTACAACACCAAAAAAGGGGGGGACTTCAACTCAATAGGAACCATAAGTCGGGAGAAGAGAAGAAATTCCCAGGCAAGCCCGAAGAGGCTTCCAAGAACGTTCTCTGAGCAGTAATAGTGCCTTCAAATCTAGTCTGGACTTAATCCCGTTCAATGAGTAAGGCTTCACATTTTTGCTTGGCTTTGAGCATCGCTTCTTCGGCAGCCTTAACCTCCTAATCAGCTACTTCCAACAGAAGGGCCAACTCCACCAACCTAGCCTCCTCAGCCCGTTGGGCCTCTAGATATTTTTTATAGGGATCCTTCTGGATCTCTAACTGATTTCTCTTTACAAGTTCAAGTAGTTAATCAACTAGTTCAGTTAGAAGCCATCCTAGCCCATCTTCCTTAAGTTACCCAGGTATTGATTGAAAAGGGGCCTAGTAAGACTTGAAGTTTGAGTATTGATAACCTAAAAAATAACGATTGCCATACCCTGGAGACTATAGCTCATCACCACCAGGTTTGAATGGAGACAGTTAGTAGTAAAGGTTTGAGGGTAATGAGTGGAAATTTATTCGATGATAAAATGATTACACACAAAGACTTGGGGAGACTGGCGAAGGACCATAAGGTAAAACTCGTGAGGAGCCATGTTAGGTATAGGAATCTCATTAGAGAATTCACTATCAGCTGGTAGATCTGTATTTGAACCACAATCATTTTAGCGTGTTTCCTTCAAAGAGAATGGTTATTGATGAGCAGAGGAAATAGGCGAGGGACCATGCTGGGTTGGCTCTTTGATAGGTACAGGTTTCCTCACAACTTGGAACCTAATAAAATAGAATGAATTTGCAAAAAATCTTTACAAGTGGGTTTTCATTGTTAAGTCGCCGTTATAGGTGGAGTTTGAGAAAAATCTTAACAAGTGTGTTTTCATTGTTAAGTCACCGTTATAGGTGGAGTTTGAGAAAAATTTTAACAAGTGTGTTTTTAATGTTAAGTCGTTGTTATAGGTGGAGTTTGAGAAACATCTTAACAAGTGTTTCATTGTTAAGTCACCGTTATAGGTGGAGTTTGAGAAAAATCTTAACAAGTATTTTTCATTGTTAAGTCACCGATATAGGTAGGGTTTACGAAAAACCTTACCAAGTGTGTTTTCATTGTTAAATCACCTCGAAGGTGCGAATTTGTGAAAAAACTCAACAAGTGGTTTTCATTGTTAAGAAAGCTATATTTTGCTTCTTTTTTTCCTTCGTTTTAGTTGGCATAATGATAGGACTTATGCAAAAGAAGGAGAAGGCAGTTGTTACCTCAGCAGCAACTACAGGAGTAACGACTGCAAGAGTAACTTCAACATCTCTATGGGTTTTAGTTGAACCTTTAGAAAGAGGAACCTCAACCATTGGTGATGTACCTTCCTCACGAAAAGGCGCAAATTCCAAGATTAAGGAGGGTTACACTAAAGTCATTTGAACTCTAGCTGTATCAACCACCATAGGGGACGAAGGAACCCCTGGGCTAGAAGATGAACCAACTATAGCTTGAGGAACCTATGGAGTCCCATAATGGGAGGAAGGAGTGAGACTTGGAGAAATCTGCAAATAATATCAGTGTTAGACACAACAAACACCACATAAAATAGAGCAAATACACAATAAGTGAGCTTACCTCAGTAATGGTAGAAAAAGAGGAAAACCCAACAACAGACCTCACTAGAGGGAAATGAAGAAGTGACCCAATTAGAGATGTGGCCAGGTTAGAAGCAGCTACAACCTGTAATGCAACAAAATACTAAAAACACAAGCCAACTAAGTGGAAAAGATAGCTAGAAAAGAAAAAGCTATTACCTTTGGAGGACTTGAAGAGACTGGAATAATATCTAGAGGAACCACAAGCAAGGGAGACGCCCCAGAAGAAGCTAAAGGAGTCTCCTCTAGCTGATAGGAAGCACCAATAATTTCCACAGATACAACAGTTATTCTAGAATCCTCCTCTGCACGTTGGGAGGAAGAACGGCAAGAATATGTCAATCCAATCATAGGAGAATAAGGAGGAGATACAACGGTCTTAGGAATACCAAAATGTCTTCCCACAAAAGTCTTATGGGAGAGAAGGTCTATCTGCTTCACCCTCCTATAGAGAAAATAAATTTGCACAAGTGTTAGAGAATATACCTCACAAAGTTTGAAATTTCTTAGTGTTGGAGAACATACCCATTGATTTGGAGAAGAGTGAGATGAAATAACCATGGGGCGAAAAAAGTAATGAAGGCACAGAAGAAGCTCCTTCAGTGGGACCACACTCAACTTCAGGACTGTCATCAAGAGTAATGGTCTCAAGGGGAGATGGTGGAGCAGAGGTCCTGGGAACAGGGGAAGTAGATGTTGGTTGCACTTCATATGCACGTTTATTTTTTGTACCCAAAGTCTTATTCCTTGTGCCAGAACCACCAACAGTAAAGGAGACTCTGGAACTCTTTCTTCTTGATGTGGCCCCCTCAATTGGCTCTACCTGTGACACCCCGACTAATTAAATACCGGGTAGCTACTCCTTTATTAAATTAATTCAAAATGCCAAGTTGGTCCAGTTAATAGCATCACAGTCGAAAACATTTTAATGATTACTAACCACCTAGTATTTAAAAAGTAAGTGCCAAAATTTCAATTAAAGTCTGATTAACATGCAACAAGTGTAATAAAGAATAATAACACCATTCACCATAATGAAGTAAATAGAATGACCATCGCATAACGTAAATAGTCTGGAGGAAACTCCTCACTACAAATCCCACAACTGATAAGTAAACGGAATACTAAAACAATACATGCCAAAGTCTGAAAACTGTAATGGAAATGTAACTCTAATAGAAATGGGCAACATGCCCTACAACTGATAGATGATGAATCTGGAATCCAAGTGATAGAAGCGTCTACAAGCAAATCCCTGTAGCTTCCACAAACAGCTACAGCTCGTCACCTGAATGAGGTATATTCTGTGCATGGTGTCCTTGTGGCTGGGCACCTAAAATGGTTTTACAAAGAAAAATAGATTTGAAAAGCAAACGGGTCAGAGCCCGAATGTGGAGTTATATTTTAAAAACCTGCAAGTGCTTTAAAAACATTTAAAACATTAAATGCAAAGTACATGTTAGGACGTGCACTCACATGTTATTCTCACCTCTCGTCTAACTGTGCACTCCTAACGTAAGTACCCATCTATAACGACACAAACCACTAGCTAAGTGCCATCATATATAGCTAGACTGTCATAGGTCCTACCCTTATCACTCGGTTCTATTAACGTTATAACGCTCGTAATTAAGTAGGGGTTTAACATAAACTCAGATGCTCAATATGCACTATATAACACTATCAGTTAACTCGTTATATTTCTCGAAGCAATGCCGTAATTATATTCACAACATTAACATGAAGGTTCCCATTAATTAAGTGTATATTAATCACATTATAAATATACAATACAAGCACCCCGAGAACTAAGCTGTGGTGCACACATACTCTGCTATCCATCCCGGTACATCACGTACATAAGGATTACATATTCCGAATCTCTCAGGAATAGTTCACAGATAACAATATCACAAATAATGGAGGCGAACACAGTCACATCACATGGGTCACGCACATACCTACGCTCCCACGATCAGCGGACTTATTAATATCCCAATAAGTCTTTCTATGACCTATGCTCATCAAGGTAACCAGTCTAAATCCGGGCAACACAAGGATTAGAGGGCCCTAAGCGAACGCAAACCTCCCGTGATAGCAAGTATGGTAGGTATGTCATACACACAATTCATATACCAATACTAAGTAAACACACATCTTAGTAATCCCGTAGTTTAATCGTAGTACATATCGCATTCTCGTACCAACTTATAATTATCATAATTTATACTATTCATGTTTATAATCATACGCACCATAATTTATTCTCTCGTCGTAGTAGACACCCACGTCTATACCCAAACCGTCCATTTAACATAACTCTCGTATATAATTTCCTTCTCATAAATACCCAAAAGTCCCAATTCTATCATTACATCATCATCGGAATGTTATCTATATCCTTGAACAAGTTTACGGGACTCCAAAAATCAAAACAGTCCAAAAAGGCCCAAACTGTCAACTCGTTAGAAGTCTCGTTCGAACGAGACTGTTCGAACGAGATTCCTCTGTCAACTCGTTAGAAGTCTCGTTCGAACGAGGCTGTTCGAATGAACTGTACCTTCTAACGATATCTCGTTCTAACGAAATTATCGAACGAGGCTCCCTTTCGTTAGAACGACTGGTCAATTCGTTAGAAGCTCGTTCGAACGAGTTCGTTCGAACGACCTGGGCAGGGGCTTCTAACGACCTACCAGATTCGTCCCAGATTTGTCTAATCTCATTTTTTCACCATTCTTACTCCTCAAATCTCTTCTAAACTAAGTCCCAACAATCATTTTAAGGTCTCTAAACAATCCTAAACATATTATAATCACATCCTAACACGTTTTGAAGGATTAATCCTTCCTAACATCAACCAAATTTACAAATCTCTACACTTTTTCCCTATTTTTCAAGAACATGAACCCTAACTTTTTGAATCATGAATTAACCCAATATAAATCCGTTTTAATTTCTTCCAATCACAAATATTATGGGAATACTCATCTACCTATCATTCTACATGCAATCCTCCTCAAGATTTTCAAGTTCTAAGTTCCAAACTACATGGGTTTTCATTATCTTTCAAGAACAATTGATATTCTTCAATTTTCTAACATGGAAGAAACATTATATGAATTTAAATATAATTAAAACACTTGCCTTGATTGTCTCTGAATTTGGATGATGGTTTGATAGAGCTTTTCTGCAGAATTTCTTCTCTCACCAAGCTTCTTCTCCAATGGTGGTTTATGGTGGCTAGGGTTTTTCTTTGGGAAAGTTGTAAACCTAATGATAGCCTCCGTAGCTTAATGGGTTAATATGGGTTGGTTAGTGGGTTTAGTGGGTCAAATCCATATCAGATGTAATTAACCAATTTTCGTCACTTTTAATTTCCCAAAATACAAAATTACCAAAATACCCTTTATGATGTCGGTATGGCCTAAAAATACCCCGGAATCCAAACTACACCCCCGGCTAGTGTTTTCTGACTATCTCGACCCTTCCGGACGTGTTGGCGCACTCAAAATGATCATACGGATAATAGAAATAAAAATCACTTTTATAATTAACATAATATACCATGACGCGGCGGTCACACGCGTCTCAACAAAATTCCCAATTTGCCATATATTAATCTCACAACAATTTTCATGATTCCAAATTCATATAAAACATGTATGCACATAATCAAATACCAACTCGCATCTCGTTAGTATTTTTAACCCGGATTAATTTCCAATTAATACGCATTTAATTAATTAATCCCAAAAATAAATATAGCCAAAAGTACGGGGTATTACATACTTCCCCCCTAATAACTGAATTTTGTCCCGAAATTCGAAACTAGAAAGTACCTGGTATGAACAACTCTGGATAACGTTCACGCATCTCATCCTCGCGCTCCCATGTGGATTCCTCGACATTGTGATGTCGCCACTGAACACGCACTAACGGGACTATCTTTGACCGCAGTTTCCTCTCGCTTCGGTCCAAAATAGCAATCGGTCCCTCCTCGTAGGAGCTATCCGGCTGGAGATCGATGTCCTCCACAGCAATGTGAGAGTGAGACAAATTATCTCTAAGGTATTTCCTTAGCGAGGAAATATGAAACACATCGTGAATCCGATGTAAATGCTCCGGTAACACGAGTCTATACGCAACTGGTCCGATCCGCTCAATAATGGGAAACGGCCCCACATACCTCGGAGCCAACTTCCCCTTCTTCCCGAAATGCATAATCCCCTTCATAGGAGACACTCTAATCAAAACCTGGTCCCCCACTTGGAACTCCCTGAAAATTCTCTTCGCATCAGAATAACTCTTCTGTCTGTCTTGAGCTACCCGAATGCGACTCCGAATCAACTCAATCCTTACCGAAGTATCCTGAATCACTACCGGCCCAAGCAGTTTGTTGTCCCCCACCTCTAACCAACATGCTGGGGAACGACAAGGCCTACCGTACAATGCCTCAAACGGAGCCATGCCAATAGTGAACTGATAGGAGTTGTTGTAAGCAAACTCCACCAGTGGAAGGTACTGCTCCCATCCACCCCAAAGTCAATAATGCACATGCGTAGCATGTCCTCCAACATCTGATTTGTGCGCTCAGTCTGCCCATCAGTCTACGGATGATAAGCCGTACTCAACCTCAATTCCGTGCCCATGGCCTCCTGGAAACTCTCCCAAAACCTTGAAACAAATATCTTGTCTCTGTCAGACACGATATTTAGGGGCACACCGTGAAGTCTCACAATCTCTGAAATGAAGAGCTGGGCATACTGTCCCGTAGTGTAGTCAGTCCTTACGGGTAAAAAGTGAGAGACCTTGGACAACCTGTCCACAATTACCCAAACGGAGTCGTGACCTCTCTGCGACGTAGGCAACCCCGTGATAAAGTCCATGGATATGCTCTCCCACATCCACACCGGGACCTCCAATGGCTGTAGCAATCCTGCCGGTCTCTGATGATCCACTTTTACAAGCTGATAAGTGGCGCATTTCGAAACAAACTCAGCGATATCTCTCTTCATACCGCTCCACCAATACTGTCGTCTCATGTCCTGGTACATTTTGTCCCCTCCGGGATGTACCGCGAACCGTGAGCCGTGCGACTCTGCCATCACCTCGTGTCGCAATATCTCCCCTTCTGGAACTACCAATCTCCCATTGAAGCGTAATCCCCCGTCTTAGCTAACGGTATAGGACTCGGCTCCCTCTGCTAGTAATCGAACTATTTTCTCCTGACAGAACGAGTCATTAGCATGTGCCCGTACTACCTTCGTGACAATCGGCGGTGTAACGGTCATCACAGACATGAAATATCGGGCAACTGCATCCTGGTGTCCCAATTCCTTCCACTTAGCCTTCCACACCTCTGCCACCTCATCTACTGGCCTACGGCTCAACGCGTCTGCTAGCATGTTAGCCTTTCCCGGGTGGTACTGGATGTCGAACTGGTAGTCCTTCACAAACTCAAGCCACTTACGCTGCCGCATATTCAATCCCTTCTGCGTGAACAGATACTGTAGGGACTTGTGGTCCGTGAACAGTTGGAACTTCTCCCCCAAAAGATAGTGCCTCCAAATCCGTAGGGCAAATACCACTGCCGCCAACTCCAAATCATGCGTGGGGTAATTCTTCTCATGAGGCTTAAGCTTACGGGAAGCATAAGCTATGGCCTGTCTCTCCTGCTGCAATACACCTCCCAGTCCTTGCAAAGACGCATTGGTGTAAACCAAATACTCAACTCCTCTCGGCAATGCTAACACAGGTGCTGAGGTCAATTTGTCCTTCAATTCATCGAATGCCAACTGATAGGCATCACTCCAGATGTATGGCACACCCTTACGAGTCAGATGTGTCAAAGGACCTGCTATCTCTGAGAAGCCCCGAATAAACCTCCTGTAGTAACCTGCTAGACCCAAGAAACTACGAATTTCAGTCGGTGTTGTGGGTTGTCCCCACTCCCTCACCGCTGATACCTTCCCCGGATCAACAGATATTCCCTGGTCGGAATTAATGTGTCCCAAAAACTGGACCTCCTTCAACCAAAACCCGCATTTCTCATATTTTGCATACAACTCGTTCTGACGAAGTGTCTGCAAAACCTTCCTCAAATGCTCGGCGTGCTCCTCCTCTGTCTGGGAGTAAACCAGAATATCATCAATGAAGACAATGACAAACTGGTCTAGGAAATCCCTGAACACTCTGTTCATCAAGTCCATAAACACTGCTGGAGCATTGGTTAAACCGAAAGGCATAACCCGAAACTCGTAAGAACCATATCTCGACAAGAACGCAGTCTTCGAGACATCCTCCTCCCTGATACGCAATTGATGGTATCCCGATCTCAAATCAATCTTCGAGAAGAAATAAGCTCCTCTCAACTGATCGAATAAGTCATCGATTCGAGGCAACGGATACTTATTCCGTATCGTGACCTTATTCAACTCTCGTTAGTCCACACACAATCTCAGTGAACCGTCCCTCTTCTTCACAAACAAAACTGGAGCGCCCCAAGGTGAGGTACTCTTGCGAATAAAGCCCTGACCTAGCAGCTGCTCTATCTGATCCCGTAACTCCCTCATCTCAGCTGGAGCCATACGGTACGGTGCGCGTGCTATAGGTCTCGTACCCGGTAGTAAATCTATAACAAAGTCTATCTCTCGACTGGGGGGTAAGCCTGGTATCTCCTGAAACACATCCGAATACTCCCTGACTACTGGGATAGAATCTAAAGGAATCACTACCTCCTTAGAGGTATCCTCCTCAATGTAATACAGATGAGAGGTCGATCCTCCCTCTGGGCGAGGCATCGCCACTACAAACATCTCTTGCCCCGGAATGGAAAAAATAATGCTCCCGCTGAAGCAATCAATCATGGCCCTATAAGCTACGAGCCAGTCCATACCGATAATCACATCGTGAACATGCATATCTAATACCAACATGTCTGCAGGTAATACCAAACCACCAATCTCTACCCCCACTCCCCGGCATATAAAGAAAATAAGTGACCCACTCCCCAATGGTGAGTCGACACACGTCACTGTGCTCTCTGCCGTGGCTAACAATCCTAAAGCTTTCGCGAAGTGTGTAGCTATAAAACAATGTGTATCCCCCGTATCAAATAATACCCGACCCATAGTGCCATGGATAGGAAACGTACCCTCAATCGCGGGCGGTGCCTGTGGAACTGCAGCCTGGTGGACGTTGTAGACACGTCCATACTGTAGCTGCCCCTGCTGAGCTGGGACTGCTGAAATGGGTGGCAATGCTGCCATCTGTGGCGGTGGGGGAAGAGCGGTGGGAAACATAGGCCTCTGTGGCTCCAGGCGAGCACCCTGCTACTGCTGTGGGGCCCTGCCCCTATCAGGACAATCCTGTCGCTTATGGCCAGTCTTGCCACAAACAAAGCACTTCCCTGGGAAGTTCCCTCCTCTCTGCCCCTGCTGTCCCCGGCCCTGGTGGTCGTTACCGTTCCTCCCTTGGCCCTGCTGGCCCTGGTGAAACTGCTGCCTATTCTGCCCCTGTTGGCCCTGATGGCCGTTTGGACCCTGATGGCCCTGACGAAAACCTCCTTGTCCCTGCCTGTAGTTCCCTGATCGAAACCTCTTATTATCCCCTCGCTGGGAGCCCTACTCATTCTGTCTCTGCCCCTGACCAGATTGTGCCCCGCTGGCACCATGTCCTCCAGTCCTGCCCTGATGGCTAGACTCCCCCGACCTCTTGCCCTCGGCCATATGATAACGGTGGTCCTGGCAGTGTAACAATGCAGCGTTAACCACATCAGAATAAGTGGCCAACGATAGGTTCCCTAGCAGATGCTGACGGATCCTCCATGTCAACCCGTCTGTGAACTTCTCAATCTTCTTCTTCTCTGTTGGTATCTCATCTGGAACGATATTCAACAGATTTGTGAACTCGGCCTCATACTCGGCCACAGTCTTACCCTCCTGCTTCAGACTCATCAATTTCCTCCTCATTTCCGTGTGAACAGCCGACGGAAAGTACTTGCGGTCAAACCGCACCCAGAACTCCTGAATAGTGAGAGTATCCCTATCCTCCGCGATGGTAATAGACTCCCACCACTGTAGCGCAGATCCAACTAGCTTGAAAGTAGCTAGCACCTGCTTCTGGACGTCCGTGCACTCATACATCCTCAAGTGCCTCTGCATATCCTTCCTCCACTGGCTCGAGACTACCACATCTGAGCTACCTGCAAACTCTGGAGGATGCGCTTTCTGAAAAGCGTCACGTACACGCTCCCAAGCAGACGGGAATGCATTAGTCTGTACTGGCGCGGCAACCGGCGCCTGAGGTGGTGCCTGCTGAACAACGGCAATGGCGGCATTTACCGTTTGGGCTACTATAGCTGCAACCTCAGCGGCGTTCATCATGCCCTGAACTGGAGCGGGCTGGGGTTCGGGAGTTACATCCCTGGGAACTCATCGTGCACGTCTTGGAGGCATCTGAAATAAGAACAAAGTATATAAGTTCGCTGTTTATATACTTAAAATAGCTGAAGAACGAAGCATACACAAAAAGAGTACAACAGTCCTAAAATATAGGGCTCTATATCAAAGAAACTTAGCGGAAACATAATAAGCCGTCAGATCCTAAAGGACACTAGAACCTGATGCTCTGATACCACCTGTGACACCCCGACTAATTAAATACCGGGTAGCTACTCCTTTATTAAATTAATTCAAAATGCCAAGTTGGTCCAGTTAATAGCATCACAGTCGAAAACATTTTAATGATTACTAACCACCTAGTATTTAAAAAGTAAGTGCCAAAATTTCAATTAAAGTCTGATTAACATGCAACAAGTGTAATAAAGAATAATAACACCATTCACCATAATGAAGTAAATAGAATGACCATCGCATAGCGTAAATAGTCTGGAGGAAACTCCTCACTAAAAATCCCACAACTGATAAGTAAACGGAATACTAAAACAATACATGCCAAAGTCTGAAAACTGTAATGGAAATGTAACTCTAATAGAAATGGGCAACATGCCCTACAACTGATAGATGATGAATCTGGAATCCAAGTGATAGAAGCGTCTACAAGAAAATCCCTGTAGCTTCCACAAACAGCTACAGCTCGTCACCTGAATGAGGTATATTCTGTGCATGGTGTCCTTGTGGCTGGGCACCTAAAATGGTTTTACAAAGAAAAATAGATTTGAAAAGCAAACGGGTCAGAGCCCGAATGTGGAGTTATATTTTAAAAACCTGCAAGTGCTTTAAAAACATTTAAAACATTAAATGCAAAGTACATGTTAGGACGTGCACTCACATGTTATTCTCACCTCTCGTCTAACTGTGCACTCCTAACGTAAGTACCCATCTATAACGACACAAACCACTAGCTAAGTGCCATCATATCTAGCTAGACTGTCATAGGTCCTACCCTTATCACTCGGTTCTATTAACGTTATAACGCTCGTAATTAAGTAGGGGTTTAACATAAACTCAGATGCTCAATATGCACTATATAACACTATCAGTTAACTTGTTATATTTCTCGAAGCAATGCCGTAATTATATTCACAACATTAACATGAAGGTTCCCATTAATTAAGTGTATATTAATCACATCATAAATATACAATACAAGCACCCCGAGAACTAAGCTGTGGTGCACACATACTCTGCTATCCATCCCGGTACATCACGTACATAAGGATTACATATTTCGAATCTCTCAGGAATAGTTCACAGATAACAATATCACAAATAATGGAGGCGAACACAGTCACATCACATGGGTCACGCACATACCTACGCTCCCACGATCAGCGGACTTATTAATATCCCAATAAGTCTTTCTATGACCTATGCTCATCAAGGTAACCATTCTAAATCTGGGCAACACAAGGATTAGAGGGCCCTAAGCGAACACAAACCTCCCGTGATAGCAAGTATGGTAGGTATGTCATACACACAATTCATATACCAATACTAAGTAAACACACATCTTAGTAATCCCGTAGTTTAATCGTAGTACATATCGCATTCTCGTACCAACTTATAATTATCACAATTTATACTATTCATGTTTATAATCATACGCACCATAATTTATTCTCTCGTCGTAGTAGACACTCACGTCTCAACCCAAACCGTCCATTTAACATAACTCTCGTATATAATTTCCTTCTCATAAATACCCAAAAGTCCCAATTCTATCATTACATCATCATCGGAATGTTATCTATATCCTTGAACAAGTTTACGGGACTCCAAAAATCAAAACAGTCCAAAAAGGCCCAAACTGTCAACTCGTTAGAAGTCTCGTTCGAACGAGACTGTTCGAACGAGATTCCTCTGTCAACTCGTTAGAAGTCTCGTTCGAACGAGGCTGTTCGAACGAACTGTACCTTCTAACGATATCTCGTTCTAACGAAGTTATCGAACGAGGCTCCCTTTCGTTAGAACGACTGGTCAATTCGTTAGAAGCTCGTTCGAACGAGTTCGTTCGAACGACCTGGGCAGGGGCTTCTAACGACCTACCAGATTCGTCCCAGATTTGTCTAATCTCGTTTTTTCACCATTCTTACTCCTCAAATCTCTTCTAAACTAAGTCCCAATAATCGTTTTAAGGTCTCTAAACAATCCTAAACATATTATAATCACATCCTAACACGTTTTGAAGGATTAATCCATCCTAATATCAACCAAATTTACAAAATTCATGACGCGACGGTCACACGCGTCTCAACAAAATTCCCAATTTGCCATATATTAATCTCACAACAATTTTCATAATTCCAAATTCATATAAAACATGTATGCACATAATCAAATACCAACTCGCATCTCGTTAGTATTTTTAACCCGGATTAATTTCCAATTAATACGCATTTAATTAATTAATCCCAAAAATAAATATAGCCAAAAGTACGGGGTATTGCACTACCTATATCATGGAAAATGCTGCCGGGGAGGGGGGGAATGAGAGGAGTGTGCCATTGAAACTCACGTTGAACCCGTTCAAGATCTTCTCAGCATTGTTCTCATATCTCCCCACTTAAGTCTACAGATTTGGGAGGGGGAACGGAGGTAATAAGAAAGGAAACAATGGGGACTTGGATTTTGAGGAAGTCCCACTTTTTGAAGTCCTTGATTTCTTTGAAGGGGGTTGAGAAGGCCCCTCTTCAGAAGCACTTGAAGCAACGGTACCTTCTAGGGGCAGTTGTTTTTTGCGCTAGAGTTTTTTTGGGCCTAGGGCCAGCTATAAGACAAGAGGGCAGTAAGGAGGTAACTCTTTGGGAGGATGTTTAGGGTTTAACTTAAAGGAAACCCAACTCCCAAAACTGAGTTACCTTTGAGACGCAGCTCAAGGGGTGGAAAGTTAAGGACTGGAGGGTAAACAGGTGGGCTTTCGATAAACTCACGAATCTTTCCCAGCTGCATTAGCTAATATTTTATGGAAAAAAAATAAGTCTCATTGCCCTTAATTGTTATCCTATGGATGGTGATTCGGCCAACAATCGACGAACAAACGAAGGAGGCAACTGTTGTGGTATAGAAAGAGCAGGCCTCAGAGAAATTATCCTTAGCATGGGATCTCTGAAAAATAGGGTGAGGAACCCCTTGATCAAAGCCAAATCGTCGAGAAAAGCGATTGGGGTTTTAGTGCTTAGAAGTGTATCCCCACTCGGTGTAAGAAGAAGACAGCCTAGGGTTAATAGGAGCACAATAAAAAATGAATCATCTTCGTTTATGAGCTCTTCCAAGATGGTTTGAACCTTTCTTTAGGCGGGGGTAAAAAAGGACCAAGTCTGGGAAAAAGCATTTTCGCCATAGGGACGCATGACGAAGCAACTAGATTTGTTGAAAATTGGAAGAAAAACTTTCCGACTTTTTTTATGAAAGCAAAATAACCAAAGGGGCTTGAGATCTTTGCGAACTTAGTAGGGTTTTTCACTAGGATCTATCTCGGGGTAACGACTATAGAGGAAACCGGTCAAAATTATGGTGTTGATAAAATTGGCCAAGTTGTAGCGGCCAAGGGATCATTTCATATCTAAGTGAGTCATGTTTAACCAAGTGTAGAAGGAATCCAAAGCCATTGTGTAAGGACATAATTTCCATTGTCCTTAAACTACATAGAATATGTCGTATACCGCTACAACCGTCGAAGAAGTTCACGTTCATTGTTCAAGATGACAAATCTGAATTACAAACATCTTTAACATAAGCGCAATATGATGTACAATTTCATATAGAATGTGTTTAAGTTTTGTGAATGTTTTACTTTAGTATTGGGACACTTTTCGAAACTATTTTAAAACAAAATGAGTCATTTTTTCTAAGTCAAAATAAATTTTCAAGACCTGTAGGCGAGCGTTTTCAAATAAAATTTTCTCGCTCTTGTCATTCAAACGACAAGGCAATGTCATTCAAACTAATTTGACAAGTTGTTCAAATGATAGCATCCAACGACACGCAATGTCATTTGAAGGGTCACTCGAAGGGTCGTTTCCTATTTGCTTCAAACGAACCCATACTATTTTGTGTTTTTAAAGGTCGTTTCTTATGTCCCTCAAACTTGTTTCTAAAGACATTCAATGTCATTCAAACGACCTAAAGATGTCGTTCTAACGACCTTCACTGCCTCAACTTCATTGTTCAGCTAGAAATACCTACTTTGGAAGACTTTTTCATTAAGACTTTTGATACACGGAAACTACTTTTTGGCAGACCTTTAATCTTCATCTTTTAGGGTTAAAAACCTAGTTTTGATTCACCAAATCATCCCAGTTCTTTTTGGAATCATTTATGGAACCCAAATCACTTCTATTGAAGTTTGTATTTGTAGAGTGTCATCTCTACTACTAATTGGTGTTTCTTTTGGGAGCTACTTGCTAACGACTACGATTAATTGGGGATACTTGAGGGTGGTCACTTCTGAGAAACGACTGCGATCATTGAGGTTTTCAAGGGGATCTTAGTTGGTTGATAGGTTGCGGTCTATATGAGTTTTCTGCTGAAGATTCATTGAAGATTTTTGTAAGTGTGTTGTAATTTGGGATTTGCAAACATTTATTGAAATAAAGATTTTACCCGAAAGTGATTTTTTCCTCAAACTTGAGATTTATGATTTTTTTCTTATTTGCATATTTGATTTATATCACATAGATGCGTGATTACAGTCGAATTAATTTGGATCAAAGATTGACTATAATTAAATAAGTTTAAAATTAAAAAGTAGCGAATTAAATAAATAATCGATATCATGCACATTTACAAATTGGTATCAGAGCAGGTTACTCTAATTTATCGAGTAATCCTTTTTTCGTAAAATTTTTGTGATATCAATTTTTTTTTAAATTCGTAATTTTTTCGCTGGAGAACTTATATAATCGGCTTCCCGTCTTTGATGGCACAAATTATGCCTATTGGAAAGCCTGCATGAAATCTGGTTTAAAAGTAACTAATGAGCGTGTACGGATTGTTTGTGAAAGAGGGTGGATTCCTCCCACTGTCACTGTCAATAATGTCACTTCTCCCAAACATGTGTCGAATTGAACTGAGAATGATTTTCAATGGAGTAATTTTAACTCCCGTGGCCTTAGCGCTATTTTTGGGGCCACCACCCCTGACGAGTTTCGCCATATTATAACGTGAACCGCGTCTAAAGAGGCATGGTATATCCTCCAATTGACGCATGAGGGTACCAATGCAATTAAGACATCTAAATTGCAATTTTTTACCACCCAATTTGAGACAATCATAATGTTTAAGTCTAATTGTTTTGATAAGTTTTGTGTTAGGTTATCGAACATAGTCAACACGAGTTTTAATTTGAGTCAGAAAATTGACGAGACAAGGTTGTTGAAAAGATTTTGAGGTCACTTCCATCCCGTTTTATTCCTAAGGTCATTGTTTTAAATTCTTTGGGGATATTAGATACACTTTGGTTAGAAGAACTCATAGGATACCTTCAAACTTATAAGATCAACATGTTTTCCAAAACCATTAAGCCTAAGGATAGAGGGATTGCACTTAAGGCATGATCTAGAAAGAGTGAGGAAGTGTCTAGGAAGAAAGAGAAAAAGAAGAAGAAAGAGAGATTTTATGATTCCGAGTCTAAGGGAGAGTTTAGTACTGATGATGTGGCCATGTTTGCTAAAAAAATTTAAAACTTTCTCAAATTTTCCAATAAAAATATTTTTGCGAAAAAAAAGACCCAAGAGAGCAGTGAGAAAGAGAAAGTGGAAGAGGCGAGATGCTTTGAGTGTGAGGTAAAAGGACACAGAGCCTTTGAATGTCCCATTATAATAAAGATAAAGGGCAAGAAAATTGTTATGCCAGTCACTCTTAGCGATAGTGATGAGGAGGTGAATAATTTAGGGAATGGGTCATCACATGGTATGTGTCGCCTTTTTAGTAAGTCACGTGAGCACACATAGTTTGTCCCATGATGATGAGGACTCTTGTGTACGTGAGAGCCCCGATGATTTGAGTGTTTCGAGTGAGTGTGAGATTAAAATCGAGAGTGAGGGTGAAGCGATCTCCAAAAAGCGATTAGAGATTTGTACGCTGAAACCTTAAAGATGAAGAATTTGAATAAGGAGTTAGGTCTTAAGGTGTTAGATTTGGAGAGAGATGTTGAAGTTTTTAGGGGCTTTGAGGCATCGGCGAGTCAACTCAAGAAGGTGAAGGTTTGTTTAAGTGAGCCGTTGATCATCTTAAGTTGGGAAAATAGTGCACTTGAATCCCATGTATCCCAAATCGAGAGAGATCTCGAACGTGCTCGGTAGGTTAAGGTTACTATAGAGGATAGATCTTAGAAGGTTGGAAAAATTCTCCCCGGTCCTGCTATGGGTAATGTTGAGAGATTAGGAATAGGTCATGACGGTGCGTCTACTTCTCATATTTCACCCGAGATGGTTCTCGAGTTTTTGATAAATCCATATGGCTCTCAACCTAACCCACCTAGGCGTCCGTTTCCCGATGGGATAATGCATCCTCGATGTTTTGAGAGAGGTGTTCTTAGGCATGTATATGTTTTTTCCCATTATAAGAAAAGAGGGCACCTTTGGGAATTCTGTTTTAAGTTGGGTAGTGTGTAACATAGATTGTTGCCACGTGTTTCCAAACACGCACCCACACATGATACTTTACATGATCCTACACATAACATGATAGAGTTTGCACATATTCGAGAGCAATTTAAGTTTTGTGTCAAAACTTCACATGATTTGATGGATGTTTTTCATAGGATGTCACCACCTTTGGAAAACTCCACCGTACCAAATGGTTGATGTTTAGACTTGTTTGCTAGCATAGGATGATTGTCATGATGACATTTTATGCCTATTCTAGCGTGTACCACTTTTGTATTTGTCTTTTCCATTTATGTTATATTTTTCCAAAAACCAAAAAGATTTTTATTTTTGGAAAATTTTGGAAAAATACAAAAAAAATCTAATTTTTTTAAGAAAATTTTGAAAAATCCAAAAGGATTCTATTTTGATAAAAAATTTGGAAAAAGATAAATATTTTTGTATTTCATTTTTCACAGTTTGTGGATGGACATTTAGGATGACCAAGTCACAACATCATTCCATATCCATGTGACTATTTGATAGTGTTTTGAGATGATACATCATTTCATTCATGTGCTTTATAATGTTTGGAGTCATTAAGATGAGATTTGAGATTACTTTCTACATGTTTGACTCGTGATTTCCTTTAATGCACACGTGCACGGATTTATTTTATTACTGTACTTGTCTATCACGTGTTGGTCGAAGTGTTTTCACCTCAATCATGTATTTAAAATGAATCAAATGCGATAAAACTTCACAATAAAAGTAGTGCATGTAAGAACCGTTGCTTGTGAGGAATTTATTTAATATGAAAAAATGATGAGTGCACACGAGAAAGGGCTACAAAAGGATCATCTAACCTTTGCGTGATAGCCACCGTTTAAATCGGGTCAATAAAAAAGTGTGGCATTGTAAAAAGTAGCCAAGACCCATAGAGTTTTAAAAGAGCCATAAAAGTGTGGCATTGTAAAAAGTAGCCAAGGCCAATCTCGTTTATTTTGATATGATCATTCAAAAGAAAGAATTGAATAGAAAAATATGATCATTATTATATATGAGGGGGTTTGGTTGGAAATATATCAACGGGTTTGCACGTTTTGAGAAAGTCTTGAAAAATCATTACATAGTTTTAGACGTTATTAGTGTTGAAATCTTTTTAGACTTTGATTTGTTGATTAGATTGAGTCGGTGTTATTTGAATTCAATAATTTTTACACCTGATGATGATTTTGAGTTCATTCATTAGGAGCATCCATATTCATCATGCACATATGTTGTGTATCTTTGAGTTGATTTACCTATTGAATATGTTCACATCCATTCATTCCATTTCCACAATTTGGTTATCTTAGTGTAAATGCATAGTGTGTGTTGTTTTTGTAAATTTTCTTTGCTTAAAAAATTTTGAAAAATCAAAAAGAGATTTCGAAAGCCTTTTGAGTATATCCTTGCATGAGCGTAGTTGATTTATTCGTGATGATTTGTCTTTCTTGTCTTGACACTTCGTATTATTTTCCTTGTCTATTTCGAACAAATAAAAAGGGGGAGTGAGAGTTTGAATTATGGGGGAGATTTGATCTTTGATTTATTTATTTGATTTGATTTAATTTATGTTTATCTTATTAAAAACTCGATACATCACGAAGGTATATGTTTTGTTTATTGTGTGTAGGACATTGATGATCATTTGGAAAGCACAAAAAAAGCGCAAGGAAAACAAAGAGATTTGAAGAGATTTCAGAGCCGAAGATTTTTGAAGAATTTGAAGATTTGCATTTTTAGTATCTTTTCGGCTTTTGGGTTGCATGGGAGGCTATTAGATTTGTATAGGCATTTTTTTGAAAATTTGAATATTTTATTTTGTACCAACATAGGCATAGGGGGATATTTATAAGAACATAATTTCCATTGTTCGTAGTTTATATAGAATAAGTCGTATACCGCTGCAATTCATTATTCAAAACGACGAATCTGATTTACAAGCATCTTCAACATAAGTGAAACATGAGGTACAATTTCATATAGAATTTGTTTAAGTTTTGTAAATATTTTTCTTTAGTGTTGGGATACTTTTCGAAACAGTTTTAAAATAAAATGAGGCATTTTTTCTAAGTCAAAATAATTTTCCAAGACTTGTAGGCGAGATTTTTAAAATGAAATTTTCTCTCTCTTGTTATTCAAACGACAAGGCAGTGTCATTCAAACGACATTGACATGTCGTTCAAACGATAGCTTCTAACGACAGGCAGCGTTGTTTGAAGGGTTGCACGAAGGGTCGTTTCTTCTTTATTTCAAACAAACACGTACTGCTCTGTGTTTTTAATGGTCGTTTCTTATGTTACTCGAAGTCTCTTTTAACGACATTCAATGTCATTCAAATGACTTATAGATGTCATTCTAACGACCTTCACTGCCTTAACTTTTTTATGAAACTATACATACCTGCGTTGGAAGACTTTTTCATTAATACTTTTTATACACAAAAATTACTTTTTGGCAGACTTTTAGTCTTCATCTTTTGGATTAAAAACCTAGTTTTGATTCACCAAATCATACCAATTCTTTTGTGAATGATTTGGGGAACCCAAATAACTTCCATTGAAGTTTTTCTTTGTGGAATGTCATCTCTACTACTAATTTGTGGTTCTTGAGGGAGCTACTTGTTGATGATTGCGGTCAGTTGGGGATACTTGAGGGTGGTCACTACTGAGGAACAACTGTGGTCATTAAGGTTATCGAGGGGATCTGTGTTGGTTGATAGGCTGCGGTCCATATGAGTTTTCTGCGGAAGATTTATTATAGATTTCTGTAAGTGTGTTGTAAGTTACGATTTGCAAACATTTATTGAAATAACTGTTTTACCCAGAGGGTTTTTTCTTAAACCTCGAGATTTGTGATTTTTTTATTTGCGTATTTGATTTATATCGCGTAGATGCATGATTATGGTCTAATTAACTTGGATCAAAGATTTACTCTAATTACCTAAGTTTAAAATTGGAAATTTGTGAATTAAATAAATAATCGATATCACGCACATTTACAAATTGATATCAAAGCGGGTTACTCTAATTTATTGAGTGATCCCTATTTTGCAAAATTTTTGTGATATCGATTTTTTTTAAAATTTTTACAATTTTTTCGATGGAGAACTTATATAATCGGCTTCCCGTCTTGGATGGCACAAATTATGTCTATTGTAAGGCCCGCATGAAATCTGGTTTAAAGGCAATTGATGAGCGTGTCTGAATTGTTTGTGAAAGAGGGTGGACTCCTCCTACTGTCACCGTCGATAATGTAACTTCTCCCAAACCTGTGTCGCACTCGACTGAGGATGATTTTAAATGGAGTAATTTTAACTCACGTGGCCTTAGTGATATTTCTGGAGCCATCACAAATAATCGATATCACACACATTATCACATTGCTACAAGAGGGATCTTGAACCCCCTGGCTTTTCGAATGGAGATATTAATGAGATCTCGACGATCTGGTCATTGGGTTTGCCAAGTAGCATGAAATAAGAGAGGATAACAAAAATGTAAGCTGGTAGCTATAAGGGTGTACCTTTGACTTTACCAAATCCAGAGAACCACCCTTTTCAGAGGAGGCTTGTAAGAAATAGTTGATAAGGAGTAGAATTTGGCCTTGTTCGAAGTCCCTATACACCTTCGGCAGATCTGATCTAACTCTGCACGGGTAGCACTCGCTTCGACGTCTAAAGCCTCATCGAAATAAGATGAGGTACCTATGGGCTCAAGCCCAAGAAATTCACAAACATCTTCCAACGTCACGGTAAACTCTCCCCATGCAGCCAAAAAGGTGTGGGTTGCAATGTTCCAACGAGATACAAGTACTTGCAGTGCAGCATTATGTTTGGACAGAGTGAACTCACCAAACCAGGTCAGCCGATGAAGCCCAACCTTATTAAGAGAATCTGCATAAGTGGACTACATATAATTGTTCCAGTCAGCAAAATGGGTTGGGGAGCCTTCAGTGACTTCAAACTCTATTTGGGAGCATGGGAAGTCACCTCGATCAAGGAAAAAATGCATAGTCCCCTCTGGGGAAAGAAATATCAAACGGTAGTATCATCATCCTCATCACCTAGGGTCAAGGACTCACACTTGGCATTTAAAATAACGATCTTGCATACATCTGACAATTCGTCACCCTTACCAAAAACAAGTGAAAAACGGTAAAAACGCCATTGTACCTCACGCACCGCCATTATAGCGGTGGCAACCAAGGCTGCAACAAGAGTATCAATAGCATTGGATGGGGTGACTGAAGAAATAGGGGCATCAGATGGAGAAGTCATTAGAGTTTGAGGCAAAGTAGGGATGGTAAGAATAAAAAGAGGAGACTGGAAATAATGGAGTAACAGTGGGTCAAGATGGCAAAGAGAGAAAGAAGAAGGTGAAAAGCTTGAGAAACAATGGCAGAATATATCTTTCTCTCTCTAAAAGCTCTATAAGTATGAAGGCAAATGAAAAGGTTAAAGAGAAAAATACCTTAGTGTTGAGGTAGACGCTTGGAATCTAGTGAGCGTTTTAGTTTCCCACAAAAGCACGTGCCAAGCTATCAAAATGATTACTAATGGGCATATGGCGCTTCAGGGAGTACCCTGACAGTCGAAAAGACAATCTCACGTCATTAACAAGATGGCGCTTGGGAGAGAGAGTGTTGCCTTCAAAAGAAGTAATGATTTTTTACGCTCGAATTTTTAAAATATATTTGAAACCGAAATGTCCAATTATAGAAATTACTCACACTATAAGACCGAATGATAGTAAAACAGGTTGAAGATGCATCAGGGAGAATTTTAACCTTCTAAGAAAAGGAGGTTGCTCGCAGCATAGTTCAAAAACTTACGATGTTCTATCGCCATAAGTCTAAATGGAGATAACTTTGACTCAGGTACATTGGGGAGAATTTTTTCTTTTTTCAACATGTTGAAATGGGGAGAACTACAACTCAAATACATCAGGAAAAATTTTACAAGTTTAAATGAAAATGTCCCCTCACTACAAGTCCACTCAATGGTAGAACGGAATAAAACAGATTGGGGAGAATTTTTCTTTCGAGTAATCAGAATGATGGCGGACAGGATTCAAAGGTACTTTGGGATAATTCTAACAAGCAATGAAGAAGATAGAACGGTTGGGATCTAACAACCGAAAAATTTACGATGTCCCCTTGCCATATGCCCAGATATTGCAGAGCTTTGGTTCAGGTACAAAGGGGAGAATTTAACTTTTTTTTCCAACAGAAATAGCGGCAGTAGTTGCAAAGAAGGTGAATAAGGAAGAATTTTTTGCTCACAAAATAAGACGGACCATCGAATTGAGAATTTTTTCGTGTAGACTTTTCTTATTCTCACAACAAATCTCTACACGAAGGGGAAAATGTTAGAGGCTTGAAGGTGATATCTGAATTAGAGAGAGCTTCACCAATTAACATAAGAGACTAAGGAGAATGATTCAGCATGAAGACAGTGAGGAAACTCAGTGAAGCAACTCAGCAAGGTAGCTCAGTGAGGCAGCTCAGCAAAGAAACTTGCTGAGATAGATCCTTTTTATCTTTCGTCCTTACTTAGTCAAATTGTATCTGATAATTACATTGATTGTAATGTTGCAATGATTGTAATATTGAGTGTGAGGTACTCGCGGGAAACAATGCCTGGTAGGGCTAGGGAGATCTCACATGCACTATCGAATGACTTCTTTGTGGGAACTTGAGAGGGACTTGGTTTGGAGGATTAAGAAGTGAGTCGGCGTTAAGGCTTATCTTGACTATGGAAGCTTGTGCAGAGTAACCTTGAGTTCCATCGTACAGTGAGCTTTGCACCAAATGTCACATCTACTTTCGGTGGCATCACTAGCCACCTGCCCACTTTACAAACAAACTTGAGTAAACCCCTGTGGTATTGGGGTTGTCAGATAGTTTGGTGAGCCACCTCTGTGGTGACAATCCTCAGATGCATAGTGTATAGGTAAAATGCATGTCCTATCATTTAATGATTATGATGTAAGGTGTTCTGATCCATCGTGCATTTAATGCTTGAGACTTAAAGTGTGACAGGGAGGTCTTTCACATTAATGAGGGCTGAGGCATCTCGAAAAGGGTGTGGAGCTATTTATGGGCCTCAACCACTTTTGAGAAGCGGGAGTTCTTTTCTAGAGAGTTTATTGCTAGAAATATAAAGACATTAAAGAGAAGTTATTGCAAATCAGGGAAAGTTTACTCGCCCAATATTGTCATTTATTACTAAGCTTTTAATAGCCAACTAGAGAGATATCAGAGGTTGTTGGTATGTTGGTTGCCTGCCAATGTGTATCTAAGGTGCTTACTTCTCTCTCCCTTTGAATGAGTTATTTTTTAGTTTCCTTTATTATCATTTGATTTATACACGAGAGATTTGTGAGTTCAATCTGAGTGTTTATTATATACAATATTGTCTGTTCATTTGTCTTTATTAAAGAGGACTTGGGTTATCATTTATTACCATACCTATAGGGGTTACGTCTCTACTGGTATTACTATACTCCTAGGCTTCAACAAGACTACCCTCTTATAGTGATTTTCAAGGAAAATACTAACGTGAAACGGTATGAACAAAGGGTAATTTCGATAAAAGATATTATTTTTCCTTAACAAAGGGCATTTGTTTAAATGATTTAGCTGGATGTGTTAAATCAAAGAATAAATATTAAGTAATATATATATATATAAGGAATAAATCAAGGAATTAATGAATTAATTGGGATAAGTAACGTTTTTGAAATAAAAATGATTTCATGCAATAAAGTATATATATGTGTATATATATTTAAGGTAATTTCATGTGCATGTAGATATAATGTATTATAGTATCCTTTTTCTCTTTCGATTCTATATTGCATTGTAGTAATTTTCCAGTAGGCATTCGTCTCATTCCCTCAACTTTGTTATAGCAGGTTGGATGCGGCTCCATATTTTGAAAGCGTAGTACAGGTAAGTATTCTTTTTATTTTACGTTAGTAGCTCTGTATGCTTAAATTTTGGGGACGCTCACGTAGCTTGATTTAAATAGATATTACCTGATAAACAAGTGAAATGTTAATTAAATAAAATTGGCACTTCACACCTAATGCTCAAGTCAGACCGGGTTAACCACGGGTAACCCATAAATCTGGTCTGGGGCGTTATAATGCATAGTTATATGAGACAGAAATTATTTTATCTTGTGGATGACGTGACTGTATATTACTTGCACAACGAGGGTAGAGCCACAAAATGTCATAAAGAGAGCGACCTAGTGCACGGTTCAACCCAAGAATTTTCTACTATAGATTTTATAAACAATTGATGTAATATTATTTATTTTCATTATGCAGTACATATTTGGATTCAATACAGTGTCGTTTATATTTGCGATAATCTTATAAGATAACGACGTAATTTTGAGTAGTAGACTAAAATACAATTTTATGTTTACTATTTGTTGTCTCCACAAAACTCTCTGGTGCAATTTTTAATTGCAATATATGAATTGTCCCAATAATTTTTAGGTATTTGTATCTGCCATGCAGATTGAAAAAAAAATTATGGGCTTATATGATTATTTTTATGATGCCAATAATGAGAAAACGCCAACAAATTTTTGCCTCTAGAAATTATAATTTTGATCTTGTATCTATAAAAAAAACAGTTTAGCTCCCATAATTCTTATATATTATATTTTGAGAAGTAGAAAAATAAATTTCAGTATTTATGTCATTCCGAAATCGATCAATAATTTCGTGCGAAATTACTATTTGAACAATAACGAACTTATTCATGGGAAACTCTTAAAGAGGTCAATCTTATTTTTTAGTTATGAATGTGAAATTTTATTTCACATAAGGCCCTATTGTTGGAAGTTAAATTGAACAACCTTTTTATACATTTCATTTAGATCCACTTGTAGTTAAGAAATCAAATAAAAATTCGATATTTCAAATTAAATAAATATTTAATATTTGAAAACAAATGAATTTTTTTTATATGAAATAAAATTAAAATTTGATATTTGAAAACAAAGTAAAATTCCTTATATGGAATCAAATTAAAATTTGATACAATGATTCGAATGGTAAATAATAAACATTTACGCCTTGTGCTATGTTTACTACGAAAGAAAATTGTTTAAATATTTTTTGAAGTGCTTATATGAAACTGTAGTTAGTAGTTTTCAACCACAATAAAGCGATTGGTGATGGAAAGACAAAATCTGAAATTTTTGTTATGAATTTTCTTGGAATATCATCTCAGTTTTTCGATGATATATAAACTGAAGTTTCGTGAATTTTGACATGCATATAGTATGATGAGATTATGAATATTGGGCTTTGGACTTTCTAAAAAGTGAGTTTTATATCTTTTAGTATGATTTTTATAAATCTGATGAGCAATGTTGAGGTTTTTGAGCATTTTGTAGTAAAACAAGTTTATCTTAACTTATATTTAATATTTTTGGCTGATTCTAATTTTTTATAAAACTAGACTCATATAGGATGAATGCTGGGAAATTCTAAAAAAATTCAATAAGCGAGTTGGTCGTGGTGAAATTTCAAACTTGAAATTTTTGAATAAAATGTTTTGAACCTAAATATATTTTTACAAATTTAAACCACGTTATTATTGCGAAGAGATTCTAAATCTTCTCTATATTTTAGTAGTGTAAGATGTGAGTGCAGATTTGAGGAGGCACCAAGTCGAGCGTGTTCTAGACTTGAGCAACGTGGTTGCTCCTACGTATCCGTCTTTGCGGAATCAAAGTCTGCGTAGTTCGTGGGTCCGTACGATAGACAGGAGAGAGCTCAATTTTGGTGGTTTTGGTGCATGGAGGGTGCCTAATCGGGCGAGCCACCTCTCGAACACCCATATACCGTATAGTGAAACTATAAAAATTTGCTCGTCACTATCAAACCTGTGACGGAGCTCCAAAGGTGCGTGGGGAGGAGAGCTATATTTTCTCTCCTTACTTTGCCCCCAAGACCATCATCCATTAAATGAGGGGGGAGACCCTCTTTTATAGCAAAAGTGCCCCAAGTGGGATTGGTACATGTCATGTTCTCTATGGAACTAAGTGTCCAATATTTATGGTGCCACTTGTCACAATATGTGTGGTGGCATATCAAATAATTAATTAAATCATTACTAGAGTATTGTCTAGTGTATTTTATCAAATGTAGAGTATACACAATATATTAAATTGCGCATGATAATATTTCAGCTCATGTAGGGTCTTGTTTGTAGTAAAAGTCGATAATCATTAATCAATATTTGATTAAATATGTGGTGTAATTTATTAGAGTGTTGGCGGTTAATTCACTTAACACCACTATACATTTGCCCCTTCGTAGACATAGTTGGTGTGTTGAGGCCTCGACTGAGATATATCAACTATGTGTATGAAATAAGTCATTTAGCCTGTTCGACTAGAAAATCATCACATAACCATATTTGGTATGTTTATCATGTACGCATATGCATTTATCATCTGTATGTAGTTTTGAGGGCTATCTTTGCTTCCTCTACTTTTCATTTTGGAGGAGTATTTCGGGGGGGTGCCCCCATTCCTCTTGAATGAGTATATCTCCACAGTTTTATTGTGGCTTCAGACATTTCGAATAACAAACTTTCCAGATGTACTGGCCCTAGCAACCAATTGGTGCTTATATAAGCACAGTGGATCTTTTGCGATCATAAGATCAAAACACTGTTTGAGGGTACTCGGTAGAGTAACCACCAATGCCTTGAGTGAACTGGGGGTTCTCAACCAACATGTTTTATAAGTGTGCCCAAAATTCAAGGTCTTTAAGAGTGCTTAGTAAGATAGGACTTTAAAATCAAAATCTCCCATAACCGAGGGTCAGGCGGACCTAGTCTTATAGGCATAAAATCTCCCATAATCGAGGGTCAGGCGGGCCAAGTCTTATTAGCATAAAATCTCCCATATCTAAGGTTCAGGCGGGCCTAGTAATGTAGGCATTAAATCTCCCATATCTGAGGGTCAAGCGGGCCTAGTAATGTAATACTTTATGAGAACTGTAACGCACCACTTTGGGCGACTTACCACGATACTGGCAAGGTTTGTAAGAACTATAATGTGCCTTTATGGGTGACTTACCTCAAAATTGGTAAGGTTTTGTGAAAACTATAATGCACCTCTGTGGGTGACTTACCTCGAAACTGGAAAGGTTTGTGAGAAATATAATGCACCTCTCTGGGCGACTTATCTCGAAACTGGTAAGGTTTGTGAAAACTATAATGCACCTCTGTGGGTGACTTACTACAATTCTGGTAAGGTTTTGTGAGAAATATGATCCACCTCTGTGGATAACTTAACTCGAAATTGGTAAGGTTTGTGAGAAATATGATGCACCTTTTTGGGCGACATACCTCAAAACTGGTAAGGTTTGTATGCAAACTATGTATCTATGCTCCAGGTTTTGCGGGTAATTTTTCCTGCCCCTGTCGCTTTGTTGTAAATAATGTAATGTAGCCAATGTTATATATGAGCCATCCGGTGGCTATGCTGAGCAACTCTGATATTTCTTTTGTGGATGCTTCATCAATGATGGCCATTGTGGGATCGAATCTGAGCATGCTTGTCACCTGTGTTTTCATCTAACTACAAGTGGTATACTATACAGTACGTTTCCCCCTCTTTACTTTGCTTTGACTTTTATCTCAAAATAAAGTAAAGTAAAGAAAAATAAACAATTGGTTACAACACCATCTAAGAGTTGAAAGCATTTAAATACATTTCACGGGGTGTTTGCCCCCAATTAAAATAAAATCTCTAGAGGGTTTGTCTTTAACATCTGTAAGTCCATATGTAATTGCTCAAGATCGATTTGATCATATGCGTTCAATATCTTCAAGGATAAGAAATTATCTTGAATTCTGGTACAAAAATCATTAGTAATTCATGAGGCATGTTGTAGTACCGTAAATAATCATATGGGGTATATCTTTCCCCCTTTATTTTATTTTATGCTAAGATAATAAAATAAACTCGAAAACATGCTTCGAGGAATCACAAACATATTGTTCTGTGCAATCTTTATGATGCGAATGTGATATGCTACACTATGAAACTGATAGAGTGTAGATATATCATGTGGTGAGTTATTTATCTCATGCCCCCGCTATTTTATCAAAATTGAGAAAACTCATAAATGGTCCATTAAATCATTTATAGAATAAATTAGTCAATAAGCATGCTCGGTCACCTCGAGGTGTGTAATAAATATCAATTTTCAAATTTCATTTAGCTAACATCATCATGTGACTAAATCATAGTTTAGCATAAATCGAATACAAGATAGCATAAAAAGTTATTCCGGTCAACCATGGATGTGGTTGCTCCGAGCAACCATAAATGAGGGAGCTCGAGTCACTAGGATGAGGTTTCTCGAGCCACTAGGACAATGTCGCTCAAGACACTAGGGTGATGCAACTCGAGCCACTAAGGCGAGGCAACTCGAGCCACTAGGGCGACGTCGCTCGAGGCACTAGGACGAGGCATCACGAGTGAGGTCGCTCGAGGCACCTGCTCAAGGCTCCGCGGGTGAGGTTGCTCGAGGTACCTACTTGAGGTATCATGACTTGATAAAAATGCTAAGTTTCAAAAAATATTTTTTATGTGTGAGCTTATCGAGGAGGTTCCCCGGAGGCCGCTCGAGGAGGTCCCTCCGAGACTGCTCGACGTACTAGGACTTGACAAAATTTTCTGCAAAAGTATTATTTTACTAAGGTCACTTGAAAAATATAATTTTGATATGGTTGTTCGAAGGATGTCATTTTTGACATGGTTACCCAGAATTATGATTTTGTTAAGAATGTTTGAGTACATGTACGTACTAATTCTTTAAATGGTCCATTGTGGGATAAAAATATTCACAATTTCGAGGGGTATATGATTTTTTCAGAAATAAATATTTTTTTTGCTCGAGGAACTTAAATTCGTACAAAGCTACAAATATTTTGAATATTATTTTTTCAGTGTATAAATGAAACACGCACAAAATTAAATTTTATAACATGCAAATTTAAAATTATAATGTTAACCTGCTTGGATGACATATACTTAATATTGTGAGTATTTTTAAAACTATTTCGGATGTGGTTCATTACCACCGTACTGTCTGTACCCATAAAAGTAGGTACCTCGAGTACTTTAAACATCTCAATGCTCTTATTATTGATATTTAAACAAAAACAAGACCTTCTAACTTGGGACTTGGCGTCCCTAAATAATCAAGTATGTACCCTAACAAAGTCACATCACACAACAAAAACCATTATACACGAGTGTATAAAACCCGTCTCTGAGGCAGCTCGCCCATCTTGGACGTAGCTCGCACACTCCGGGTGTGTTCAGGGGTGGAACCTCCTCGGACATCAAGGTCCTACGAGTTCTAATTGATCATGGGTTAAAACCCCCTAAGAGTAAATGGTTCGGAGATCGAAGGTTTCTTATTAGGAATTCATGTTCGAAGGTCAGGTTCTTCGGAGGTCAAGTAGCTCAGAGGCAACCAGTGTAAGGTCAAATACGCATTTGAATGGGAGTTGGTTGTTTATAAATCAATTTGCTCAGAGGATAATATCCTCGGAATATCTATTCGGAGGTAAGGTTTGTTCGTAAATCAAATGGCTCGGAGCTTCAGATTGTTCGGAATACCTGTTCGGAGATTGTTGTTCGAGGATCATTGTTTTGGTTCCGTCGGAGGTGGCTCAGAGGTGATCAGTTTGTTTGAGATTAAATGGAGATAGCTCGTGAATCAGATGTCTCGGTTGTCAAGCCTTTTCGAATCTAGTCCGTTTGGGGGTAGCTATTCCGAGGCAGTTGTTTGGAGGTGAAAACCTCCTCAGAGGTCAAACTCCCCGAAAAGTGTACCAGAGGTGGATCGGGGATCCAAAGTTGTTCGGAAGTAACTGTGCCTCAGAGATTAAGATTTTTGCACATGGTAGAATTTTGAACTGGGTCGATTTTTCCATTAATGGATCATACAAAGCTTGAAGAAAAATGATTTTTGATTTGGGTCTAGTATTTAACTGGGTTTGTTTTTGTTTCCATATTTCATCTTTTGGATTGCAAGTTGAAACGCCGAAATGGGTATTGTAACTTGAGGAATCCCATTTGAGAAATGGGTAATAGCTTTCGGAGAATGGGTTTTTTCCATTCGTTAGCCGAAAGTAATACAAACAACGTACATGTGTGGTAAGGCTCACATGTGATACACTTGCTTTATTTTACACGCCCCATATGGGTAATTACAATAAGCGCCATGTGTGGTAGCATCAGTAGGCATGTATGTAACTTTTATACATCTAAAATAATATTTCAGTTACATTCGTACAACTGGAGAAGCGTGCTCTATTAAATTTGTCAGTACATTGTGTGGCTCAATCTTGAAACTGAACAAATGCAAATTATTTTTGATAATTTTTTTATAATCCCAAGATTATAACTAGCATGACTATATCTTAGGCTAATAATATCAAAACTGATACCCTTACTTACATACATATAAATTTTTACTTTCGGCTCTGATAAAAGCTAAAATATTTTTTAAAAAAGCTGAATAAATTTATAGCCCCATGTACTGACATACGCAACCTGCTATTAAAATTTGATCTATAATTTTTTGAGCTACATACCACGTAGACAGATGCTATCCTCATAAGCTTGTATTAGCACATAATTTTCAAGATAAGTGTGTATCATACACTCTGCTCGTTAATCAACCTTTGTTAATTAAAATAATAAAGGAATACAATAAAATATTTTCTTCATACAGCAGAATCGTTCACATATATTTTTAATTCTGTCTATCTAAATATTCAAACTATTTTTTTTTTAGATAAATATCATAATGTCTTATATCTCAATATATATGATTCATGATATTCATAAAAGAAATATATATATGGAATATTCAACAAAGTAAATGATAGAATATGAGAAATAATACTTATCTTTGTTGAAGAAAAGTGTTCCACCGCCACCGAGTTCTCCGTGTGTGCGCACGAGGCGTTACGCAACCGAAATCATGAATATCTCCCCAGTGGAGTCGTCAAATTTAAGATGTGAGTGCAGATTTGAGGAGACACCGTGTCGAGCATGTTCTAGACTTGAGCAACCTGGTTGCGCCTACGTATCCATCTTTGCGGAATCAAAGTCTGCGTAGTTAATGGTCCGTACGATACGCCAAAGAGAGCTCGATTTTGGTGGTTTTGGCTCATGGGGGTGCCTAATCCGGCGAGCCGCCTCTCTAATTCCCAGTCTTGGTAGTTTCGGTGCGTGGGGGTACCTAATCCGGTGAGCCGCCTCTCGAACACCCATATACCGTGTAATGAACTATAAAAATTCGCTCATCACTATCAAACGCATGACGGAGCTCCAAAGGTGCATGGGGGAGGAAAGCTATATTTCCTCTCCATACTTTTCCCCCGAGACCATCATCCATCAAATGAGGGGGGAGACCCTCTTTTATAGCAAAAGTGCCCCAAGTGGGCTTAGTACATGTCATGTTCTCTATGGAACCAAGTGTCCAATATTTATGGTGCCACTTGTCACAATATATGTGGTGGCATATCAAATAATTAATTAAATCATTACTAGAGCATTGTCTAGTGACTAGTGTATTTCATCAAATGCGAAGTATACGCAATATATCAAATTGCGCATGATAATATTTCAACCCGTGTAGCGTCTTATTTGTAGTAAATCTCGATAATCATTAATCAATATTTAATTAAATATGTGGGGTAATTTATTAGATTGTTGGCGGATAATTCATTTAACACCAATCTACATTTGCCCCCTCGTAGACATAGTTGGTGTGTTGAGGCCTCGGCTGAGACGTATCAACTATGTGTACGAAATAAATCATTTAGCCTATTCGACTAGAAAATCATCACATAACCATACTTGGTCTGTTTATTATGTTCGCATATGCCTATATCATATGTATGTAGTTTTGAGGGCTATCTTTGCTTCCTGTAGTTTACATTTTAGCAGTTTTAAATTAGAAGACTATAAAGTTCTAAGAATATTTTGGGCTAAAAAATGAAAGATGAATATTAAAGAATTTTATAAGGTAGTATATAATTTATGAAATTATTTGTGCAACATATGGAAATTATATATAATAATTTACACCTCTTGTATATGATATAATCATGATGGTAAGAGATCTCATATGTCAAACTTCATAATGAGTAAATCGAACCCATATCTCGATATGATAATAATGGAGGATTTTATCATAATTGAGTTTGATGCAAATATAATCTTTACGCTGGTAAGGATATTCTAGTTGAATGAATTGGAATACAATTTTAAACTCTAATATGAAATATTATCTTATACATCGTGAAAATGATATACGAAAACGTATGTGTGAGTACAAGAAATCACAATTATATAATTATAGAAAGCATTGGTATTAAAAGAGAAAAGAAAAAGTGTCACAACACACAATATGTATGTGGTTCAGTAACTACCTATATCCACGAAGGGGGTTCTCAACTTTTATTAATTTCTCAGAGGTTCGAAATTACATGCACATTTGCCTCGGGGTGAGGGTTGTATTTCTAGCAGTGAAAAGTAGTTGAGTTCTACAAGAAACTCTCCTAGATCCTTATTGGCTCGTTGGTGATACTTGTTTATCTTGTCCAATAATATAGATAACCAGTTGAGTCCTTGATTATCCATGTGAAAAGGTTTTGTGATTATTCAAGAAGCACTAAAATTGACTTGGACAGCGTGTTAGGCATGTTAAGGCGACTAAAGGTTGGGCCTTTATGGCTTGATCCCCATAATTTCCCCTAAAACTCTTTGCCAAAGATGGGCCAAAGAATTTTAAATCCTTTGTAGGCCCAAGTTGAACCCAAATGTAGCGATTCATGCTCGAATATATTTGTGATTGCTTGAAACCGACAGGGGTACACGGGTCAGTGAAAAAATTGAACCTCCAAAAACTGCACCGAGAATCGTTCCTTATGATTGATTTGTTGTATTATTTGAGCTTCACTTTGTTTCAAACTTTGTACTATCGTTTAGTCCTTCATTTGTGCTTAAAAGATCTCTAAATTTTTCGTTCTCTTTGCTTTCTCTCTAAGTTATCTTCATTTTCTCTTTCTTTTCCATCTTCAAAGCTCTTTTCTATTTGTGTCCGCTATATATTATTCTTTTATTCCTCCATTTTGTGAAAATGGTTTACACATTCCATGAGAACAACTTGGAGGATTTCAAAAAAACTTATTGTACGTGGGTTATAATCGAGTGTGCCCCATGCCTAAAAAATGCATCGCAATTGATAACGGACACTAGATTCATACTCTTGTCATGGTTCAGGAGGAATAACTTTTCCCTTAAACCAACTTCTCCTAGAGTTTTATGAGTATTTTGAGGTCTTCCCAGCCCAATGTGACCCCAATACATGGCGCATTGTCAATGAGGTTCATAGGATTAATGAACTATATGGGACCAACCTAAAGATCCCAGAAATTAAGTATTATAATTCCTAGGTGTTTTGTATCTAACGGTAAATAAAGCTGTTAAAGTTTTAATAGTTAGCCTGTCTGATTTTAATAAGGGATATTTGGATTAGGGATTTATTGCTCACAATTAGCAACATTCTCCTCTCCCAGAGGGCAAACAGTACACTAGGTTTTTGGTCCCAGAATGGGGGAGTGATATAGGTTAATACTTTTACTTTTTTCCCTTTATGAATTTTCTTCTAATTGTGTTAAGTGATAATGTTTCTTCTTGTCTTTCTTTGAACATCTTGATCAAAAAATAAAGAGCCCTCCATTTCTCATCAACAAGGAAGAACTATTAAGATTTTGGAAGTTGAGAAAATACCTAGTTCCAGGTGGTGATCATCCTCGCTTTTCCTCTTTTCTTATTAATACAAGAATTCTACTGGTAGCTTCATATCTCGTCCAGTAGACATTTTACATGATCTCTCACTTCTAGGTAAGGAAGCTAATGTTTCTTCCTCCTTTGAATCACTAGACGTCGGGTCCATCCCTATTGAGTAAGAGGATTCAATAGACCCAAGGAAAATAATTTTTCTAATTGAGGATGATGATGTTGATGTTGGTGCCTCTTCCCCCATGCCCAAGTCCTTAAAAAGGACTGAATAAGAAAGACCTAGATCCACTGACTCGAACCTTGTCATTCGAGAGAAGAATAAGAAAAACAAGGCTCATATGCCCCTATAATCTTCCAAGAAGGGTGATTCCCCCTTAGTTTTTGGTCTTCACAGGCTGTGTCGGTGGCCAAGAATCCCTCCATGGCCTATGAATTGTTGAAGGGGCTTGTGTTCACTACTGATCATGAGCAGGTCAAGCAGTTGTCTTATGAGAAACTGACCACCCATTCTTCTCAGTCATTATCTCTAATAAGCCAAGAGTTACTTTATTATATTACTCTGAAGTGGTTGGATGCTTTTCTTTTATGGCACTAGCATGTCCCTTATTTGTTCGTTTACAATTTGTGGTAGATTTTGTCTCAATTTTGGAGAGTCTCTTTGACCGGTTCAAAGTTAATAACGAGCTGACTTATACTTTTCAAAAGTCTAAGAAAGCCCTGAACTCTACCATAAAAGCTTACGAGGATGAAAATAAGTCCACCAGTGATGCCATGAGCGAATTGAAGATTGAACGCGATCAACTGAAGGTTAATAATGATCAACTGAAAGACGAGAACGATCATTTAAAAACAAACTTGAATACCTCTCCTCGGCCAAGGAGGCAAGCTATGATAAAGTCTATACTAGGGCCTTTGAGGAAGCCAAATGTTAATTGTCCATTATTTAAAAATCTAACTATAAGAAAGACTGGAATGCTACATTAGTGAGAGCGAATGTCCCCACTGATTCAAAACTCTTTAGCGAGCACAAGCTAGGTTCTCCACCAAACGTTGATGAAGAGGCCACCACCAGTGCCCCAGTCGATCAAAGTGGTGATGTTGCGTCTAAGGGTAAGGCCCTAGAGAGTGAGAACCAAGTGAAGAACAAAAGAACTTAGTCTAGGACTGACTATTCTTTAATGCTCTTGTATCTTGCTTTTACCCTCTATTTGTATGGGCTCTGCCATTTGTTATGTTATTAATGAAAAGCTTCATTTTGTTAATGGCAATAATGTCTAGACGAATTGCTAAATATTTCTTTTTTAATTTTTTACTTTTTGTAGTATGCGAATGTTACTGAGGACGTTTCTTCTTTACTAGAAACTTAAATGTCCTCCTTAGTCGGGATGCCAGTGCCCGAGCTCACTTAGCATTTATTTCTGTTCGCAAGGCCCCTAAGAAGATGACTAGTGCTTAGAAATACCAGTTAACCTTGGTGGCCAAGCTAGAAGATGATGTGCATGACTTGGGGGATATAAGTACCCTCGTGCAAGAGGAGGTGAATACTTTGAAGGCCCGACTATCTGGGGTAAAGGACATCAAAGATATTGGGGATCGTCCCCAAACTGAGAATGATGAGCATAAAAAGAAGCTCGTCGATGAAGAGGACAATAGTCTAAGATCTCATGTCATGGTGATGGGACTTAGACGTGGTATTATAAAGCTTTGTTATTTATTCATAATGGGTCCCTGGAGTAGCATGGTCAGATGGTTATAAAGAATGTTGGGCAGATGCCCCTACTAGACTAAGTGAATCGAAGAGCGTAGCATATAAGCATGGTTGGTTGAACACCTTGGGAGCCTTAAAAGTTCCAAAGGACTCCCAACTTTTGTATATGTACCAAGTTGATTGTTCAGCCTATCCTCATCCACCCTTTGATAGTGAAGAGATTTGGGTTCCTTTACACTCTGTTCCTATTTAGCTGGACATTAGCTATTTTTCCTCTCATGAGCATGTGTTTTATTATCTTTCTTACCTTTTAGGTTATGTAGTCACACCACCTTAGGCCTAGAACAGACTATAGCAAAAATGAACCTGATTTAAGGGCCATCTACTCGTTCAGGATTTTATCCAACCAAATCGGGTTCATTCAGTGCCAAGGGGTCCCCCATAGGTCTTTTGATTGGCTGAGAAATTCATGAGGCCTTTATGTTTTTTGTGACGCAGATCTAGAGACCTTAGATTTAATTCTAATTAGAAAATTTATAATTATAATTAAGTTAAGGTAACACTGATCGGTATTTTGATCGTTAATGGAAAATGTGAGCAAGTAATTTTATATCAATGCTAAGTAATTGAACCACTTGGATCTTTATTAATGATCTTAATTCAGGCTGCAAGCACTATAAGTTTTGAAATAAAAAAATTCAAAAACTAAGTATGCTAGAAATAAAATCAAAAGTAAATTACTTGATATTAGTCACATTCCAAGCTTTGGGTCTCTCTCTGCCCTCCATTATTTATAAGTTATAGGCTCCTTTCATATCGTCTCTGATCACCTTAAATGTTCCCTCTCAGTTAGGTCCCAACTTACCGTTCGAAGATTTTTTGGCACTGCTGAGGACATTTCTTAAGACATAATCCTCAATACGGAATATCCTCGAATTTACTCGCTTGTTGTATAACTTTTGCTAACTGTTGTTAGTAGAAGGACGGCTTTATCATGGCATGTTCCCTTCGTTCTTCTATCAGGTCAAGTTCAACGCTCATAGCTTTGTTGTTCAAACCTTGCTCGGTAATGGTAGTCCTCATGGTTCACAGACCATCTTCCAAGGGAATTATAGCTTCCATTCTATAAGTTAGAGTGAAGGGCTTTTTTCGAGTAGGTCTCATCGGCATAGTGCAATATACTCAGAGAATATGAGGAAGCTCATCCACCCAAGGTCCTTTTGCTCTTTCCAACCTCTTTTTCAAACCGCCGAGCACCATTTTATTGAAAGCCTCTGCTTGGCCATTTCTTTGGGGGTAGGCCCCAGAACTGAAATGGTGTTTGACTCCATACTCATCGCAAAAACCTTGGAAAGTTCCTTTTTAAACTATGTGCCATTGTCCGTTATAATTTTCCTCAGTACCCTAAAGCGAGTTATGATGTTCCTCCAGATGAATCTGATTGTATCAGTGTATCTAATATTAGCTAGTGGCTCTGCTTCAATCCATTTTTTAAAATAGTTTATGCAGACCAACAAGTACTTGAGATTTCCTAATGGAGTTAAAAGTGGCCCTATGATATCCATCCCCCACTACACAAATGTCCATGAACCAGTTAGGGACTTCAGGTCGTTGGTTGGTTGATGAAGCATGGGAAAGAACTTTTGGCACTTTCACACTTTTGGGCATAAGTATTTGTTCCTTTATACATATATGGCCACCAGTAGCCTTCTTTGATTGCTTCGAAATCCAAACACATTCCTCCTGTGTGGCTCCCACAAATCCCATCATGTAGCTCATAGAGAACTCGGTCGACATATCTGGATGCACGCATTGAAGGTATCGGCCTATGAAGGATCTTCTATAGATTTTTTCTCCTGTTTCAAGGTAAAATCATGTAGCTTTTACCCTGACTTAATAAGATTTTTTTTATCGGTTGACAAGGTATCATTTTACAGATAAAAAAATATCAAATCTATCCAGCTCGAACCCTTTTCTACGAAGAGAATATGCTTGGAGGCCAGCGTCTTCACAATGTTAGGCTTGTCGAGGTACTCCACTTGAATTGTTCTCATCATATTGGAATCTACTTCAGAACTTAGGGCTTCTAAGGCATCAGCGTGACTATTATGCCACCAGTGAACGTAGACATCCTCAAACTTTTATATCAAATCACAAACCACCTGTAGGTATACTTCCATCCTTTTATCTTTGGCATTGAAGTATCAAGTGACTTGGTTGGATACCATTATTGAATCTCAATACACTTCAATATGGTTTGCCACCATTAAGTGAGCCTTAGACAGTCTAACTACAAAAGCTTCGTACTTGGCTTCATTATTGGAGGCTTCAAAGCCCGGCCTGATTCCTTGCTCCATTATCAAATTCTTCAGAGTTATGAGCATAATTCCTATTCCTGCTCCTTTAGAGTCAGAGGCACAATCAAAATACAATATCCACTTCCTGAATTGATTAAGCCCATGATCTTTCAAATAATTGGCGAGTTGTTGATCAGTATGGGATCTTTCTCTAATAAATTCAGCTATAAAATTATCTAACTCCTACCCCTTGATTATTGTTCTTAACTAATAATGTATATCAAATCTTTCGAGTTCGATTGACCATTTGGACATGCATATAAATAAGTCGGCCTTGCGAAGAATAAATTTAAGAGGGAAGGATGTGATGACTGTGATGGAATGGGCCTTAAAGTAATGCTTTAACTTTTAAGACGCGATGACTAGAGAGTAAGCTAATTTCTCCTATGAAAGGTAGCACTGCTCCGTGTCCAGGAGTGTCTTGGTGACATAGTAAATGATAAACTATATTCCTTCTTTCTAACATACCAAATTTAAACTTACTGTGTGGCTTCAAACTACTAGGTAGAGGTAGAGAGGATCCCTTTGATTTGGAATGGTTAACAGTGGAGGTTTGCTCAGATAAGACTTGATTTCTTCAGGTGCTTTAGAACATTTGTCATTCTATGTGAGGGCTTTCTCCTTCCTTAGCAGTTGGAAGAACAATTTGTAATGCTCGAATGGCTTGGAGATGAAACGATTCAGAGCTATAAGCATCCCACTTAGCTTTTTAATCTCTCGCAGCGTCTTTGGTGGATGAACATCGTTGATTGTTACTATCTGGTTAGGGTTTGTTTTGATCCCCCTCTTGCTGACCAAGTAGCGTAGGACATTTACTTAATGGACCCCAAATGATCATTTGTTCGCATCGATCGTCATCCGATAATGCTTGAGCATTTTAAAGGAAACTGCCAAGTCTTTGAGGTGGTCGTCCTTGCGCTTACTTTTGATGATAATGTCGTGAATATGCACTTCCATCGTCTCTCCTATTTGTTGCTTGAACATCTTGGTAACCAATCTCAATTATGTAGATCCAACATTTTTAGTCCAAAAGGTATGACCTTATAACAATATAGTCTCAGCGGCGTTATGAATGATGTTTTGCCTTAGTCGAGGCCCAATCGGGGGATCTGATGGTACCTCGAGTAAGTGTCAAGGAACTTTATTCATTAATGGGATGTTGTGGAATCGACCAATATGTCTATCTTTAGGAAAGGTAATCTATCTTTAGGACCAGCTTTATTGAGATCGATGAAGTCTACAAAAACTCTTCAACTATCGTTGCTCTTTCAGACCACTACGAGGTTTGAGAGCCATTTTGGGAATTAAACTTCTCTGATGGACCTTGCCTTTAGAAGTTTCCCTACCTCCTTTTCCACTGCCTTGGCCTTTTGGGGGGCAGTACGATGAGCCTTCAGTGTGATCAGTGGAAGTAATAAGTCAATATGAAGTTGATGACAAGTGACTTCGAGATCAATCCCAAGTATGTCATATTGTTTTCAAGAAAAAACATCTAGGTTCTGCTTTAGAAAAGCAATTAGTTCCTTCCTTTCCTGATCGAACAACGTTGTACCAATTAGAAACTTCTTCTATATTAGGCTCTCATCAAAAGCTACCTCCTCTCTTTTTTCCATAACTCTGTTCTCGTGGTCAACTCTTATCTCCTCGGCCCCTGGTCTGCCATACTTTATTTGCTACTTGGATGGAGTGGATCCGTTATTCCCTGATTTGTGATACACTTGAGTTTCTACCGGTAAGTTGAGGTTACTTCCCTCGTAACGTGTATCCAACCTCTCCTTATCATAGAGTGGTAAGGTGAGTGAATATCTACCACTAGAAACTCGATGAGTTTAGAAATATTCCATGCCCTTACTGACAGGATTACCTTCCTCGATGGCACGATCATCTTTTCGACGAAGCTGACTAATAGGACGGTCACTTCCTTTAAATCTGTCATCTTTAGTTTGAGCTTGTGAAAAATCTCCAGTTGCATAACCTTCGAAGAAATTTCTTGACCCACTAATAGTTTATCTGCATCCCAATTTATAATCCTGAAAGTGATTACTAGTGCATCGTCGTGTGGGGTTCTCACCCCGATCATGTCATCCTCTGTGAACACTATGTGCTTGTTATAATACACATCTTCTGGTCTCCTGCATTTGATAGCTTGGATTTTGGCGGGATCATTCAGGAAGGCCTCTATTACTAATGTGACCTTATTGAGTTCCATTCGAATGGCATTATCTTATATCTGCTTGAGGTCGGACGCTCCGTGTATAACACAAACTCGTGTCCCACTTCGTTATCATCACATTATCTAGTTTTGTGTGACTGTTAGTGGAGACCTGATCAGATTTCTTCTCAATGTACTTGTTCAGATGCCCTATCAGGGCTAACTCCTCCATATGAGATTTTAAGGCCTTACAATTCTCTATCTTGTGTCCATTTCCTTTGTGGAAGGCGCACCTTAGTGCATTGTTTTTCTTAATCTGATCTTCTCCCATCTTCTTTGGCTATTTGAGAAACTTTTATTCCTTGATCTTTTCCATGATTTTGTAAATTTGTTCATCGAATACCGTGTTAATGGATTGGAACGCTTTGGATGAATCTGCTCTGTCCCTATTTTTAGATTCTCCGTTCTATCTCTTATTCCCTTTTTAGGAGTGCTCTCTTTGTTGTTGTCTTTGTTTGACTTTGCATGACTAGTTTCTACTTGGCTAGTGTTGACCACATCTTCCACCTTGGCCTACTTATCAATACGCAACATGAGATCATCAATAGTGTCTGCTTCTTTCTTATTGAGGGGTTGGGGAAGCATGGAGGATGGGGTTAAGCCAATCTTGAATAATGCTACGGCCACATTCTATAAATAATCTTCCATTTTGTTTAAAGTTTCCCATCAGCACTTGGCATACTCCCATAAAGTCTCATGTGGATTTTTCTCATGGTGAGTAGAGATTCCATACTCTTCGAATACGAGCTGCTTGTAATGAAAGGAGTTGTCAAGACCTCAACGAGGGACTTGAAGCTCTTAACCGACCTGTGGGGTAGCCTCTTAAATCAATTCTGGGAAATATCTCATAGGCTGGATGGGAATATGTGTCACACAAGAGAATCATTATGACTCCACAAAGTCATTGCTTGCCTATACTAGCGAACGTGATCTATGGGTCATGTCTTCCCATCGTATATCTTGAATCTTGGGGCTGTGAATTTCTTTGTGGGTTTCTCTTCCTCAATTTCCCTCTAAAAAAGGGACTGCATCTGCGTGATGAGGGCCCTTATCGCCAACTCTTTTATAGATCTGGCTCCTCTATATGCTAGGTGTTGGTCCATCTCTTTTCAGACTAGACTTCTTATATCATGCTTGTGACATTCTTCATCCCAGTCTCCCTTCACCAGATGACTTCCACGCTTTGAACAGTCCTAGTTGCGTCCAGTAATCCTTTCTCGATTATGAGTTTTGCTCGCTTGAGGGCTAGAATTTCGACTACGATGTTTTCATTACCCCTAAAGAAGTTCTATCTCCATCTTCTCCAATTATCGCTGGAGGCGTGCTCCTCCATTTGGAGGAGAGTTGCCGCCTCTTGTTGGTGGAGTCATTCTTCATAAGCGTTGACCAATCGTGAGATTTGTGTTGATCTAGGTTGCTAATTGCTTTGCTCAAAGAGCTAGTCTTCCGAAGGAAATATAGAATTTTTATCTTGGCGAACCTCATATTTGATTCTGAGTGGGGCTAGATCATCTCACACATTGTCAGCGAGGGGTGCATTGTTTAGAGCATGAGACATTATGTTCACTCTTTTGCTATGGGTTACTTTTTTAGAAAGAAAATCGATTCCCACAGATGGCACCAATTGTGATTACAAGAAATCACATTTAAATAATTCTATAAAGCAGATGTATTAAAAGAGTAAATAAAAATGGTCACGACACATAATATTTATGTGGTTAGGCAACTGCCTACATCCACAAAGGGGGTTCTCAGCTTTTATTAATTTCTCGGAGGTTCAAAATTACATGCCCCTTTTCCTTGAGGTGGGGGGTTTATTTACAACAGTGAAAAGTAGTTGAGTTGTACAATAAACTCTCCTAGCTCCTTATTGTTCCGTTGGTGATCCTTATTTATCTCGCCCAATAATATTGGTAACCAGTTGAGTCCTTAATTATCTACATGATAAGCCTTTGTAATTATCCAAGCGGCACTGAATATGACTGGGGCAACATGTTAGGACTGTTCGGGATGCTAAAAGTTAGGCCTCTATGACTTGGTCCCCATAGTATGTTTCATTTCTTTAAGAAATAGATTGTGTAATCTATATGTGGCTTTCAGCCCTTGAAAATCTGAACTTACGACTATAACGAATGAACATGTTTTTTTAATAGGCTATACTTGCAAGCATGAACCCTGTATTAATTTAGATATAATATTAATTCTTATTTAATACTAAAACGCTGTGAGTTTAGATTCTATTTTTATGAATTAAGCATATATAGTCGGGGCATATTATATTTTTCTTCTCGATGTTATAGCTAGAAATAGTGGGGGCACTCAAGAGAATACCTCATAACTATAACTGAATAACATTTTAATGGAACCTAAAAGATTTTTTCAAGAGAATTATTAATTTTAAGAGTATTGACTTAAAAATAAAAGCTTGTGAAGAGTGTGCGTGCATTCAGATAAGGAAAAAATTTAATTAAATCACAGTTTTTCAATTAAATCCTAAAACATGCATCTAGGTGTGATTAGAAATAATATGATCATGCAAGAATATTTAATCACACACAAAAACACAAAAATGAGGAAAAATCCACCAAATGGGCAAAACCTTTTTATTTTCACTATAATTTTATAAGATACGGTTACACGGATTACAATAAAAATAAGTGTGACACGGAAATACCCGCAGGTGTCGGTTCTGATGTCATCGGCTGGAATCTCTTGCAAGAACTCCAGGTGAGCAGCAATAAAGAAGAGAGCGGCTTCTCCACAAGTATGAATAAAAGCAAAGCAGTGTTCTTGAGTTTCAAAAGGATTCAAAAAAATATGAGAATGATTTGTGATTCAAAACATGAGTTTTGGGACTCAAAAATATGAAGACTTGAGCTAATAGAACTCTCAAAATCGTCTCTCCGGGTCTTGTAAAATAGCTCCCCCGAAGTTGGATTTTGTAGGAAACCAAAAGGAATTTTAAAACTTTGGAACTCTTGCCAGCGTCAGGTACCCTGAATCGAGGGTGTACCGCGAATCGGTTCGCCCCCGAACGGATTTGGCCTTCGGTTCACGAAAGTTCGCTGGGTTGGGGCTAAATGGACTCAGCATTTTTCCCTGTCTTTTTCTTAGAATTTTCTCCATTTTCAAAGGTCCATAATTTCTTCATTGTATCTCGGATTAAGGTGCCGTTTCTTCCAGTTTCTTTGTTGTTTCAAGCTCTTCAACTTTCCATTTGACTGGACCTCTAAACGGTGGCTATAAAATTACCAAAATTCCCTTGAACTTTCATATCTTGCCTTCTTTCACTGTTTTGACTTCTCTTGCATACCACTTGCATAAAGTCCCTAAAATCACGGAACGTGAAGTCATTGAGGCAGATATGGGACACATGATAGAGATGATGGATGCTTGATTCCCTAAATTCAAATTGAGGCTATCGTGTGTGATCAAGAAGAGACGTGCTTTTTGTAGCGGCGTACGACATGTACAAATGTAAGATAACGAACATGAAAAATATGTCCTTACAAATCCCCCCTATGTCTATGCTGGTACATATAAAAATATCCAGATTATCAAATAACAAATTACCTATACAAATCTACCCTCCCATGAACCCAAAACTGGAAATGTACAAAAGAATAAGTCTTCATCGTTTGATCTTCAAAACTTTTCTCATCAGGGTGTGCAGTATATTCTCATCAATGAAGTACTTACACACATGAGATAAAGTAAATACCAAGTGACATATCGAGTTTGAAATGAGATATACATGGATATCAATTTATGATGAAAGCATACGACAAATCTCAAATCTCAAAAACTCCCTCATAATATGATAATTCTTTCTCTCCCTTTTTATAATGTCCCCAAATAGGCAGATATGAGAAGAAAAAATAAATGCACATAGAGAATGTCACAAGGAAAGAAACTTCTATTTTTTAATTTTTCAAAATTTTTCACACAAAATATACCAACAAAGAATTACACCATGAACAAACATAAAAACAACCAAGTCGATGATAGCGTAAATGTAGGGGTGTGATCAAATTCGATAGGAAAATCAATGCATACAAACATGACATATGTGCACGATGAATATTGGATACTCCTAACGAATAAACTCGGCATCTTCCTTAGGTGTAAAAAGATGGAAATATGAGACATTGACTCAATCAAATCAACAAATCAAAGCTCAAAATGATTTCCACATCAATAACGTCCAAAACGATTTAATGCTTTTTCAGGATTTTCAAGGAAGTGCAAACCTGTTCAAATTCTCCAACCAAACTCCCACAGATTTATATTTTGAATAGAGGTGGTCTAAATTCTCAAACTTTGGAGAATTGATGGTGAAACATAAATGGCTCAAATTTGGCATGAAATTCTTTTTATTGCCTTTAAATTTTTCGGGCTCTTTTAACCTCTTTGGACCCCGGATAATAAAATTCCTCAATTTTTTAGGTCCGATTTAACGGTGTCTTAATCGCAAAGGCTAGATAAGAACCTTTCGTAGCCCTTCACATTTTTTAAAACAAACACAATCTCACCAAATGGTTTTTACATGCATTCCAATCTTGTTAAGTTTTATCGCATATGGTTCGTTGTATAGACAGAATTGAGATGGAAACACTCAAGCCAATATGTGATAGACAAGTACAGTAATCAAATATAGCCGTGCATGTGTCCAATAAAGGAGATAGGAGTCAAACATGTAGAAAGATATCACTAATCACATCTCAAATACTCCAAACAGTGTAAATCACATGGATGCAATGATGTAGCGTCTCAAATCACTATCAAACAGTCACGTGGATAAATGGAATGAAATTTGTGAGTCGGCTATCTTAAATGCTCATCCATAAAAGGTGCAAAAAAAATACAAAAATCTTTTTGTGCTTTTTCAAAAATTTTATAAAAAGAAAATCTTTTTGGATTATTTAAAAAAATAGAAAAAGCAAAAAAAATAATACAAATGATACAACCGAGGAAAAGGAATCATACAATATGAACATGACAATGTATCCTATCCTAGACATGAACCAACCCCTCAGTCAATTGTGAAAATCCCCAAAGACTTACAAAGACTCTCAAATCTAATGGCATCTAAAGGCTTCATGAATATATCGGCTAACTGAAGGTTAGTGGGTATGAAACTCAGGGATATGACTTTCTATTCAACTAACTGACGCATAAAGTGCTCGCGTATCCTGATGTGCTTTGTGTGCCAATGCTGGACTGAATTACGGGATATGTGTATCGCGCTCGTGTTACTAAAGGAAATGGTCATGGTGTCGTGTGAAATCCCATAATCCTCCAGCATCTACTTCATCCACAAGAGTTGCGTGCAATAACTCCCGGCGGCGATGTACTCAGCCTCCGCAGTGGACAAAGAGGTGGAGTTCTACTTCTTGCTCAACCAGGAGACAAGAGTATAACCAAAATAGAAACACCCATCAAAAGTGCTCCTACAACCATTTACATCCCCGGCCCAATCGACATCCGAATAGGCGGACAAACGGTCATTAGTATCAAAGGAATACCAAATACCGTATGTGAGAGTCCCACTCACGTATTTGATAATACATTTTAGAGCGAGTAAGTGTGACTCTTTTGGGGATGCCTGATATCGTGCACAAACTCCAACACTAAAGGATATGTCAGGGCAACTGGCAATCAAGTAGAGAAGATTACCTATCATACTCCGATACAAGGTTTGCTCTACGTTCTTGCCTGAAGTGTCCTAACTAAGCTTGATATAAGTACTCATATGTGTACGTGCATGCTTAGCGGAGTCTAAACCAAATTTATTCACTAGGTCTCTAGCATACTTGGATTGGGAGAAGAACATCCCATCCTCTAGCTGACGAACTTGAAGACCAAGGAAGAAAGTAAGCTCACCTACCATGTTCATCTCAAACTCACTTTTCATCTCCTCCTCAAAGTGGTGAGCATGCTGGGAGCACGTGGATCCAAAGACTATGTCATCCACATAGACCTGGGCAACCAAAATAGCACCGTCATCTCTCCTGACGAACAACGTCATATCAACTCCCCCTCTCTTGAAGCCAAGGGCTAAGAGAAAGGAAGTAAGCCTCTCGTACCAAGCACGGGGTGCTTGCTTCAAACCATAAAAGGCTTTCCTCAGATAGTAGACGTGCTCTGGGTACTTAGGGTCTTCAAACCCTTTTGGTTGTTCCACGTAAATCTCCTCATGTAGAATACCATTTAGAAAGGCACTCTTGACATCCATATGATATAACTTGAAGCGCAGATGACAAGCAATGGCGAGTAGTAAGCGGATGGACTCAAGCCTCGCAATAGGATAAAATGTCTCCCCAAAGTCTATCCACCTGGTACCGATCATATTAGTCTCACTAAGTCGGGGGATAAGTTCCCAGACATTGTTCTTTTTAAACTAAAGCAATTCATCTTGTATAGCAGATATCCAGTGTTCATCCTTGAGTGCTTCTTTGTGATTCTTGGGATCGACTTGGGATGTGTAGCAAAGACGGCTAACAACGTTCTCTAGCTGAGCACGAGTCTTGACCCCTAAAGTGGGATCGCCAACAATGGAAGAGGGATCATGACTCTTGCAAACCCAAGCAGGTGTGTCCCTTAACATAGGAGTAGGGTCCACAGGGAGTGGGTGAGAGACAAGTAAATTGCTACCTGAAAAGTCCTCATCCTCACACTGAAGGCTAGAATCAATAAATCAATAAACGTCGAAGGGTCGTCATCTTGCACGGTGACGTTTATTAACTCCATAGCCTTAGAGACCTTCAGGTTAAAAACCCAGTACGCTCTACTATTTAATGAATATCCTAGCAATATTCCCTCGTCGCTCTGGGAGTCAAACTTTCCTAATTTCTCTCTATCCCCTAGGATGTAGCATTTACCCCCAAAGACACGAAAATATGCAAGGTTGGGTTTCTTGCCAGTCCACAATTCATAAGGTTTCTTAAGTGTGTATGGACGCAGGTAAACCCTATTCATAGTATGGCATGCAGTAGACACTGCCGCTGCCCAAAATCTCCTAACAACCTTACGACCTAAAAGCATAGATCTAGCCATTTCTTGAATCGTCCTATTCTTTCTCCCAATAATCCTATTTTGTTGAGGAGTCTTCACAGCAGAAAACTCATGTTTAATTCCTAGGCTATCACAGTAAAGATCTACCTTTGCTTCCTTAAATTCCATGTCGTTGTCACTACGTATCCTATTAATAGTGACTCCGAATTGATTTTGCAGGACACGGCACTTGGTCGTTAAAAACTCTACAGTATCGAATTTCTCTCTCAGAAAACCTACAATCGAATATCTGGACAAATCATCTACCATCACGAGGATATACCTCTTACCACCCAGACTCTCAATACGAGTAGGACCCATAAGATCCATGTGAATCAACTCAAGCACACGGGAGGTGGTAATGGAATGCAACTTCTTGTGGGGGCTACTAATTTGCTTTCCCAACTAATAGGGTCCATAAAACGTGGAAGTTGGCTTTCCAAGAGATAGTAAGCCACGTACTAGGTCCTTTTTAGCTAAACGTGTAAAATCTCTAACGTTCACGTGACCTAGACGTCGGTGCCATAGATCCATAGGAGTGATCGTGGCATTGTTGCAAACAAGTGAGGACGTGGGCACAGTCCCATAGCAATTATCCTCTGTCCTCACCCCTTACACTAAAATTTACCAACTTGATTATAGACATTACACGCATCCCGGTCCAACTTTACGACAAAGTCAGCATCGCACCGCTGGCTAATGCTGGGAAGGTTTGCTTTCAAACCTTTGACGTACAAAACATTCTCTATCTTAGGAAATCCTGGTAAGTCCACTGTACCTCGTCCTACGATGATAGACTTGCTCCTATCTCCAAAGGGGACTTTACATTCCTTATAATCCTCTAGGTAGGTAAAAAATGAGACATCGCCTGACATATGTCTAGAGCACCCGCTATCAAAATACCACTGTGAGGTATTATGTGCTTTGAGAGCGACATGAACAACAAGGGAATTTTCATCTTTCTTAGGCACCCAAGACGTGGTAACCATTTGTTTACCCTTGTTGTTGGTTTTAGCCAGGATGCGAGAAGCATTCACAGATGGCAAAGACATTTTTCAGAATTCCTCCATCAAACTCTGTGATGTGGCAACTAAAAACTCAACACGCTCTCTCAGATTGGCAAAATCATCAGTATGATGTGGTGGAGAAGTAGTACATCGTGTCCGACCCAAACTATAGGTGGCCTTTTCTTTTGCAGTACGTACAGAAGAACACAGTCTTAGGCGGACCTGGGTTTGCTTTTCTTGGTCGAACTCACCTTCGTGGATTTTAACGATGGCCATATGGAGTCATAGTAAACTCAGGAACTGGTCCAGGTGAAATTTAGGACGTGGATGCACCATTATAACCTATTCACTGCCTATCACCAAAACCTAAAGCGGGCAGTGCAGGTGGAGGACTCTATCTCTCTCAAGGTAGTGCAGGTGGAGGACTCTATCTCTCTCGCTTCTTCTAAATCTTCCTCTAATGAGATGATCCTAAGAACTAACGCTTTATTACGCTTTTTGGTTTTAAATGACTCATTATATAACTCAGCGTAGGGGCGTTGAATATTACTCTTGCTCTCACTTGCATCATCCTCCCCTCACTCACATCGCTCTCACTGTCGAGGTGTCCTTGTGAAGTAGAATCCTCATCGTCGTGAGGAGTACTAGAAGAGCTCACATGACTAGCCATGAATGCGATGAAGTTACACTCATGCGGTGACTCATCTCTAGAGTCCACCAACTCGACCTCACTGTCGTCACTAAGGGTAGCATTAAGGACAGCTTTTCCCTTTTCTTTGTTCAGCCTCGTAGCACACTCAAAATATCTATGACCCCTACCGTCGCACTCATATCATCTCTCACTCTCTTTCTTAGGAGGATCTTTATAATCTTTTTAATTTTTCTTTTCAAACTTATTTTTCTTAAAATTCTTTTTGTCTTTGAAATTTTTAGCAAAAAGGGCCAAATCATCTAAATCGAAGTCACACTCATAATCTGACGTATCTCTCTCTCTTTTTCTAGATGACTCAACTCTCTTTCTTGCCGACCCCTCACTCTTTCTATCCTGGGCATTAAGTGCAATTCCCTTATCTTTAGGCTTGACAGATTTAGGAAACATATCAATTTCATATGTTTGTAAGTCTCCTACAAGTTCCTCTAATTTAATCGTGTTTAAATTAATCATGGAATTTAGCACAGTGACTTTAGGGATAAAACGCTTAGGCAGTGATCTAAGAATCTTTTTAACAACTCTAGCATTAGGAATGTGTTCACCAAGGTTAAAGCTAGTGTTAACAATATCAGACAACCTAGCATAAAATTCATCAAAACATTCAGTCTCAAGCATGGTGATGGTTTCAAATTGAGTTGCTAAATTTTGCAGTTTAGACTCTTTCACAGCATTAGTTCCTTCATGGGTAAGTTTTAAAACATCCCATGCCTCATTTGACGTGGTGCACGTCATTATGCATCAGAACTCTTCAGGAGTGATGGATCTGGAAATAGCACTTAAACCCTGTGAATTAAAATATGACCATTTAAATTCTTCTTCAGTCCAAGTAGTGGCAGATTTTAAACTAGTCACGTTCTCAACAGTGATGTAGGGAGGTGTCCACCCTCTTTCAACTAAAATCCAAACACGTTCATCAATGGCTTTTAAAGCATATTTCATGCAGGCTTTCCAGTAAGCATAGTTTGTCCCGTCAAAAACTGGAATTTTATTATATAATTTATCCATTGAACACGCCCTTTTTCAAAAATCAATTTTTTCAGAAAATTGATATCTTAGAAAAATTTTGCGGAAAATTACACGGTATAATTGTGTAATTGGCTCTGATACCAATTTCAAGAGTGCCCGTGCGTTAAAATAAGGAAGTTATTTAATTAAATCTCTGTTTTTCAATCAACTCTTAAAACATGCATCTAGGTGTGATTAGAAATAATATGATCATGCAAGAATATTTAATCACACAAAAACACACAAATGAGGACAAATCCCCCAAAGGGGCAAAACCTTTTTATTTTCACTATAATTTTGTAAGATACGGTTACACGGATTACAATGAAAATAAGTGTGACACAAAAATACCCACAGGTGTCGGTTCTGAGGTCGTCGTCTAGAATCTCCCGCACGAACTCCAGGTGAGCAGCAATGAAGAAGAGAGCGGCTTCTCTATAAGTATGAACAAAAGCAAAGTAGTGTTCTTGGGTTTCAAAAGTATTCACAAAAGTATGAGAATGATGTGTGAATCAAAACATGAGTTTTGGGACTCAAAAATATGAAGACTTGAGATAATATAACTCTCAAAATCGTCTCTCTAAGTCTTGTAAAATAACTCCCCCAAAGTTGGCTTTTATAGGAAACCAAAAGGAATTTTAAAACTTTGGAACTCTTGCCAGCGTCGGGTACCCCGAACCGGTTCGGGTGTACCATGAACCGGTTCGCCCCCGAACCGATTTGGCCTTCGGTTTGTGAAAGTTCACTGGATTGGGGCTAAAAGGACTCAGCATTTTTCCAAGTCTTTTTCTTGGAATTTTCTCCATTTTCAAAGGGACATAGTTTCTTCACCGTATCTCGGATTGAGGTGTCGTTTCTTCCAGTATCTTCATTGTATCGAGCTCTTCAATTTCCAGTTGACCGGACCTTCGAATGGTGGCTGTAAAATTACCAAAATGCCCTTGAACTTTCATAATTTGCCTTCTTTCACTGTATTGACTTCTCTTGCGTACCACTTGCATAAAGTCCCTAAAATCATGGAAGGTGAAGTCATTGAGGAAGATATGGGACACATTATGGATATTATGAATGCTTGATTCCCAGAATTAAAATTGAGGCCGTCGTGTGAGATCGTGAAGAGACGTGCCTTTTGTAGCGGTGTACGACATATACAAATGTTAGACGACGGACATGAGAAATATGTCCTTACATCTTGCTTATGCTATTGAAAAGGATTTTAAAAATATTTAGAGAAGTCATGGCATTAATATTTGATTAAATTCCATAAAATGAACTAGAAATCAGTTTATAATTGACATATCTTATAACTTTCAGATAATAAGGAGTATACATATTCTTTGAAAGAATAAAAAGACCATTATCATTTATGAAATAAGCTTCGATTTATCGATAGAGGGGTAACTTAGTTATACATGATGCATGTTAAATTCTTCTCATAAAAAGTGAGTTGTTTCATTTAATTTGAATGGAATTGACATTATACATGATGTGGAGTTAAAAATTTAATGTATATAATATCGTATTTGGAATGGTGACCTGAATAAGGCAACATACTTGAACCAACTTAAAGTTGGAGAATTTATGAATATAGAAGTCACCATTATATGGCATGATATTTTGATAATTATAAATCATCAAATGAGAATAAATTGAGAATAATATAAATTGTGTTTATCATTAAGAACGTTGAATGCACTATTATTTGTTTATACAAGTATGATTAGCTAATGTTTGGTTATGATATTTTTCTGCTAAGAAAACCAAACTTATGTTAAGTCATAGTCTTGGCATAATGAGTTTCGATGAAACAAGAATATTACTTATTAATATTACAAGGCCTAATATGGATCATTAATACATCGAGTACCTTGAAATACATAAATACTTAGTTATTAGATATATTCTTATTTTGAACTATCGTTTACTCCATATGAACCAAATATTAATTATTCAAGAACGTTGTATACAGTGTTAAGAAAGTTGAATATGCAAGCATCTTAATTATTCTTTACTGAGCTACTAAATACAGTTAACTAGTAATAGTTTACTTTATGGTAGTACTATGAAGGTTTATAATTGAAAAGGTGTATTTTCATGCTATCGATAAATGTCATGTGTTTTAATAATAACGATGAACCTAGAATTGATTCTAAATCAATTAATGGACATGTGTATAACACATATTATGATGTTGCCCTTTGGAACTCCAAGAAATATTAATTATTGACAAAATTAATGATGGAGTTTATGATGATACGATTATGTATGGCTAGTGAGTAAATAGAAGGTTGAAAGACCTATGATAAGATATCCTTCATGGGAGAGATCGATACCAGTCATTTTATCTACAACAATAAAACCATGGCTATTATAAAATTTTAGAACCGTTATTATAATGGCAAGAATGACAAATATGTCGTAAGCACCACAAAGTTTGAGAAATTACAACTAATGAGTTATGAATGTGGATCATGTTCAGACTGATGAGAACAAAACCTGACTTATCCTTTGACGAAAGGATTAATGCAGGATAAAGTTTTTAACACCTAGAAAGGATGAGACTAAAGCCCGCTGATAGTTGAATCACTTGTAGTGGTAACCCAACCTATGGACTGAAGATCCCAATAAATACGTTCAAAGGGTAAAAATAAGTCACAAGTGATATAGATTAAATCATGCTAATTATTGTATATAGGTATGTACTCTGAGTCCATCCCTATGGAGCATGATGTCCTGAAGCGAGTTAAGGTTGAGTTAATTATAACTCTTAATTAAGATTTATAGCTCTATTTTGAGAGGGATACCTAACTATAGGAGTATCCTTGATAGACTCACTTATGTGAATGTGGAAGTGTGGTCTCTTCCTATGGTAATTTTGGGCCAATTCCCTAGAGCGTTCACTGTACTGTGATAGAAGCACGTGGTCATAACGTACTAACTTGATGACTAGACTCAAGTAGGGTTGTGTGTGGCATGCTGTCAGAGATAGAGTTCAAAACTACGGTTACTCTAGTATATTATAAATCATTTTTACTATATAAAGGTTCAAGTCGAAAGACACATTTTCTTATATATAATTCTATGAATTATTATTGCTCAATAAGTTTTCAAAATTTACAACTGGGGAATTGTTCGAACTGTGTGTAAGCTTTTTAAAATAAAAGTAATAAATAAAAGCAACATCCTTTAATATAGTGAGGTGATTATTGTCACTGAGTGGGCTTCGAAATAGTGCTTAAGCTTCCTTGAGGCAATCGCCAGAGTGCAAGATAACTTCTCTAATGGCAAGTAGCATTGATCGGCGTCCAAAAGTGTCTTGCTGGCATAATAAATAGGGCAATGTCTTCCCTACTCCTCGCACACTAAGGTCGAGCTAACTGTGTGACTTTATTCTGCAAGGTCTACAAGGGATCTCTATTATCGGGGATTGTCAGCAAGGGTTGTTTACTGAGATAAGACCTGATCTTATCTGGGGATTTTAAACTGTCGTCATTCCAGGTGAGGCCCTTATCCTTCTTGAGGAGCTGCAAGAATGGTCGACAGTGCTATGATGGCTTGGAGATGAAGCAGTTGAGTGCTACGACCATCCCAGTAAGCTTCTGAATATCCCGCAATGTCTTGTGTGGTTGGACCCTATTGATAGCATCATTTGGTTCGGATTAGCCACAACTCTTCTCTTACTAACCAAATAACCTAGAAACTTTCATAACTAGACACCAAATGAGAATTTGCTCGCATTAAGTTCATTCAGAATTTCCTAACGATTTCAAAGGTGTTAGCCAAGTCTCTGAGTTGGTCTCCCTTGTGTTTGATCTTAACTAACATGTCATCAATATATACCTCTATAGTACCTCCCATTCGCTGTACAAACATTTTGGTGACCAACCTCTAATAGGTGGACCTAGCATTCTTAAGGTTCAACAGCATGACCTTGTAGTAGTATAGCCCCATTGGGGTGATGAATGATGACTTGTCCCAGTCTGGGCTTCACAATGGGATCTTGTGGTACCTAAAATAGGCATCCAAGAAGCTCATTTGTTCATGTGTTTCCATGGTGTCCACCAGTTGATAAAAATTCGACAGAGGGAAACTGTCTTTAGGGCATGCTCTATTGAGGTCGGTGAAGTCGATGCAAACTCTCCAACTGTTGTTGCTCTTTTTCACCACCCTTGGATTTGAGATCCATTTAGGGATTTGAACTTCCCTGATGGACCCGACATCCACGAGCTTCCCTACTTCATTCTTCACTTCTTTAGCCTTATCTAGAGTTATTTGACCTGCCTTTTAAGTGACTAGATTGAAGGTTAGGTCCACGTAAAGGTGATGGCAAGCTACTTCGGGATCAATCCTTGGCAGGTCATAGGGCTCCCAAGCAAATATGTCCAAGTTTCTTTTCAAAAAGTTGATCATCTCCTTATTTTTACTATCGGTGAGTGTTGTTCCAATCATAAACATTCTATGTGGTAGGTTATCATTAATGTTAACCTCCTCTAGGCTTTCGACGACCCTGTCAGTGGGGGAAACCCTGGTCTCATCCACCCCTGGTCGGCCATACCGTAGTTGCTATTTGGAAGGGGTAACCACATCTTGGGCTCCCTCTGGGACAACTATTTTTTCCTTTTTACTTTATTTTTGGGGCCTAATGGCGGCGGTGAAGCACTTTCTGGCAGTATCCTAGTCTCCAAGAATTTCCACTACTCCCCGATCAGTAACACATTTATGTTTTTGGTGGTAGGTTGATGGCACGACCTTCATATCGTGAAGCCACTCTCTGCCCAGAATGGCAAAGTATGGAGAATCAATATCCACCACCAAGAACTCAACCATCTTTAAAATATTTCCTGCACTCACTGGTGGGACTATCTTCCCCAATGACATTGTGATATTCCCTCAAACCTGACCAACGAAATAATTGCCTCCATGAGGTTGGCTAGGTTGAGATTCAACTTATGGAAGAGCTTTACGTACATTACCTCAAATGACTCCCTTGATCTTATAGAAGCTTATTGACGTCCCAAGTTTTAATACTATGGTGATTACGAGGTCATCATAATGAAGGGTCCTTACCTCAATTAGGTCTTCCTCTATGGAGATGAAGTGCTTATTATAGTCGTTGATGCTTTTCATCCTGACTCTTTATGGGGTCAATCGGGCAGGTCTTAATGACTGACATTACCTTCTTTAGCTCCATGCGAATAGCATTTCCTTGGATATTCTTAACGTTCATTCCGATGCTAGATCCTCCAGATGGGACTTCAAAGCTTTGGAGCTCTCTGTTTTATGGCCGTCATCCTTATGAAATTCACATTGCAACATGTTATTCCTATTTGTAGGGTCTCCACACATATTCTTGGGCCACTTCACAAATGGTTGGTCTTTTATCTTTCCTATAATATTGTAGATTAGTTCCTTAAAGACTGTGTTAACAGCCTGAAAGGCCTTTGAAGGGTCAGCTTTGTTCCTATTTTTTGAACAGTACTTGCCCTTATTCTTATTCCCCTTCTTGGGAGTGTCAGGCTTGTATCCTTCATTATTATCTTTGACATGACCAATTTCCTTAGGACTAGCGTGAACCACATCCTCAACCTTGTCATATTTTTAATATGCGCCATGAGGTCGTAGATGGTGTTAACCTCCTTCTTGGTGAGGGACGAGTGTAGCATAGATATAGTCGGTAGACCAATCTTAAATGATGCTATAATAACCAACTCTGAGAAATTTTCCACTCCGTTGAAAACTTCCCAATACCGCTTAGCATACTCGTGAAGATTCTCATGTGGCTTCTTAATCATCATGAGCAGTGAGTGCATCCACTTCGAGTAGGAACTGTTGGTTATGAAGCGAGCAGTGAAGGTCTATGTGAGGGCTTTGAAGCTCTTGATGGATCTATGTGGTAGTCTCTCAAACCACTTATGAGTTACATCGTGTAGGCTAGCAGGGAAGAAATGATACATGAGGAAGTCATTATGGCTCCACAGGGTCATTGCCTACCTGTAATGCTTGAAATGGTCTATTGGGTCAATTTTCCAGTCGTGGATCTTAAACTTGGAAACAACAAACTTCTTTGCGAGATATTCTTCTCCAATCTCTCTTGAAAAAGGGTATTTCATTTGCATTATAGAGCTCTCCTAGCTAGCTCTTTAGTATAACTAGCCCCTCGGTTGGATGGGTGTTGATCCATTTCTCTCCGGACCAAGCTCCTTATGTCATCTCTTTAATGATCATCATCTTTGTGGAGTCTTTCTGATCATCCATATTTTGACCGATCCCGATCGCTCCTAGAACTCCTCCCTCGACTACGGGTCTTGCTCCCCGAGTACTAGGGGTCCGCTTACGATGTTTTCGATTGTCTCTGCGGCGATCTCTCTCCATTTGTTATAGTAGCCTCTAGAGGCGAGCATTTTGTTCCATTTAGAGGCGTGTGGACTCCTCCTACACTTAAATCCTAGCTTCATATGCGCCAACCAACCTGGATATCTGTGTAGACCTAGAAGGTCCATAACTTTCCCCAGAAGGTTATCTTTACTGAAGGAACCTTATATTTTGCTCTTGGCGAACTTCAGACCTGACCTTGGGGGGAATGGGGTCAGCCTACACATCACCGATCTGAGGAATGTTGTTGTTGTGGCGGCGAGACGTCGTGACACTTCCTTCCAGTGGTTTCCTTCGTAGGAAAAGAGATAATCGTTTCCCACATAAGGCACCAATTGTGAGTGCATAATTATCACAATGAGTATTCCCAGAAAATTAACAGGTAAACAACGGAAGATAAAATAATCACACACACAACATAGAAGATATATGATTCGACAACTTGTCTACGTGCACGAAGATGTCACTGTCTTTATTAAGTTTGTCTCAAACATTAAGAGTTGCATCCCTTAACCTGAGGTGAGGGCTTTATATTTATAATCGTGAATAAGTGGTTGAATTGCACAAGTAATTCATCCAGCTTGTAGATAGCTCGTAAGGTGTCCCTGAATATCTCCCTGAGATTATTCGTAACTTATTTAAGCTTATTAATATTTATTTAAGCACAAGTTAAATACATGGATGCAATTATTAATTAGTTCTGGGTTAGATATTCCTGTGATATAGTGGATTGGTCGTCCATCTCCAAAAATGGGCCTAATGAATAATTTAGTCCCCACAGAAATGACGTTTCGTTTTCAACCACGCGAATCTAACTCAATGAAATATGATGCTATAGAGATCCACCAAAAGGGACATTAAGTTTGAAATTAAATAATTTCCCCTAAAGTTGCATCTTGCAATGAACATTCCCGAAATGCAACCAATTTCTTTGTTAAGCATTCCAATACCGACAAAAACTCAGATAAACCTTGCAAAGTATATATATATATATATATATCCACAACTGGGGTTAACCAATAAATGAGTATAAAAGTTGAAAATAACATACACAATTGAGATAGAATGAATAAGAGTAAATGGCACTAATATACAATATTCGTGACATATCACACCCCCTAAATTAGACATTGTCAGTACCAAGTGATGAAACAAAACGAAAACCATCCCAATAGAGAGATAACAAAAATAAATAAGCATAAAAGATAGAAATGTCACTTTCGTGGTTGCACGATTGTATTTAGCGAATGCAACAAGCCGATAAATCCTCAGGTTATCCTAGCGAATGAGTGTTGTCTCATCTAGATTTTCAATGGTGAAACCCACAAACATCAAAGTTTCCTAAAAAAAGTATGCCCAATCAATCAATAAAAAAAGCTCAACAATATGAAGAATAATTTAAAAAGTTATTATCATTAACATTATAGAATAACTTCAAGGAATTGAAACCTTAAATATAGGAGAAAAATCGAGAGCATGAAAAAATTTTATTTGGCAATTTTTTTGTAAACGGATAAAAATTAAAGCCTGCATGATATTTAATCATCTCTGGTGATTACACTCAATATATGAAAAACACTCAAAAATAGGTTGTCACACACACGGGACATGCAAGCATAAAGAGTAGATGTAAATGGAAACTAGGTCGCTCACTTATCATCAATGAAGAACGCTATATATAACGAAAATTTGTAATGTCAATGAAAGATACCTCTCCTTAAGGGAAATGAAACGTATATTCATAGATATTCGCAATCATTGTGACATTTGAATCGCATTCACCCTAGGATCACATAGGAATTTAAAAAGGTTACAATGTAGGTTTAAGGTAATGGTTATGAAGGGAATGGATATTTACGAATCCAAAGGTGGTCAAGGAGAAACACTTCAGATAATGAAAAATTGCAGGAAATTTCATAATTGGAATATGATTTATATAAAAAGCAATGGATATAATCAAAGAGTGTGACAAAGATTATTGAACACTATGTACATTGAGGAAATACTTTATCTTTCTCTTTCTCTTTCTCCTTCTCTTGCTCTTTCTTTTCTTCTTTCTCTTATCCTTTTTCTTTTATTTTTCTCTTGTTTTTCTTATTTTTCTTCTCTTTTTTACTTTCACATGATTAATTACAACCACATACTAAGAACATCATAAATCACTAAGTACCATTCCAAACAAAGGTATAGAAGATGTATATACGATTTAAAAACTCAATGTGGAGTTTGTTAAGGGATTTTGGGTTTTGATGTGAAAGGCTATATTTTGTCTCAAAGGGTTGACTAGGAAAAATATAAAAGGTGGGGTTAAGGTCAATATGGGTGCATGCAAAGAGGGCATGTTATCCTTTCCTAAGGTTTGTGCAATTCTCGAGTGCAAATCACTTTGAAAATCATGCTCAATTAACACATTTAATAACGAACTCAATTAGTGAATGATCAATAAGGAATAGTGAGATCACTAATGACTTTAATATTTTCAAGAAGGAAAGCATATTTTATAAAGACTCACAAATGAGAAAAAAAATAACGCCCACTTGATGTAAGTATATACCATGCAACAGTAGATCATCGAGTTATAAAAATCTTAAACTAAATTATGTAAACAAGAAAAGAGTATGTTCTCATGGGTTCAAAGTTTAATTCGCGAAGTTTTTTAATAGAATCAATGATTCGAGGAATAATTCTAACATCTTCTAAAATCGAGAACATGCATCACTGAATTCTCTATTGGTTTGACAATTAATTTGAATTTTATCATTGGAAGTAAGGGCAAACGCCCAACAAAGGAGAAAAAGAAAGAAAATATTTTTAAAAATTTTTAAATTTTTACAATAAAACCATGCTTGGAAAGATTATGTAATAAAATAAAAGAAACTACCAATGAATGGAAATAATATCACATACCCCCTAACTTAAACCTTGCATTATCCTCAATGTGAATTAACAACCAAGTTAAAGAGAGGAAGAGAGAGATATTACCAAAAATGGAGCGATCCATGGAGATTACAAGTCCAAAGATTCTACTAAACCTGTCAAAACCAATCATAACAAAAAAGAATAATAAAAAACTTTAACTAATTACACTAGACAATAAGTAAAAAGAAAAAATCAACCTAATATGTACAACCTACAAATTTAATTTTTAATTAACTATACACTAGAAGGTAGATTTTTTTAGAGTCCACCCAAGAAATGATTTGAATTTGAGGGATAATTAGTGTACCCTCATTTGAATTCATATATTTCGAAAAAGAAGAATTTTATTTGAATGACGAAAGACATGGTTTGAGTAGTAAAAAGGAAACATCACAATTTAAAAGTTTATGAGGGGCGATGGGGGCTTTGGATTGAACGGAAGACAAGTACAATTCGGATCCAACAAAATTAAATTTCCTACCAAAGATTTGCAAATGGAATGGTAGGTAGTGCAAGTGGAGGCAAGATTACCTTAATGGAAAGCAACTCAAGCAAGTAATCTTCATCGGTGAAAGGGTTGAACTTTTTCAAGCTTTAAAATGGCTTATGGGATACTTCTAATAGTTAGATAACGGGGAGTGAAAATGGTGAGGAAATAAATTCAACCTCGAGAGATGACTCATCATCGTTCAAAGATTGAATTTCGAAGGAGATGGGATCAGTCTCAATGAAATTTTCTTCCTTATTTACCAAAGAATAAATCTTAATTTCAAATGGATACTATATCAATTTATTTCTCACTTTCATTATCTATTATGACTTGGGATAAGAGAAGAATGGTTTGTTCCTTAGGCATCAATTCCTCATTTGGTTCAAAACATTCCCTAACTTCAAAAGTCTTGAAAAAATAATTGTTAGATTCAAATAATGCATCCAACTCTTGTTCCCAACAATGATTTTCTTCTCGACAATGGTTTTCACGATTTTCATTCTTTAGAATTTGTATTCCCTCACTCAAAGTCATAGGTTGAGGAACAAATTCTTTAGAATAAAAAGTTTGAGAACTATTCTCGAAACAAGTACTAAAATCATTAGTATAAGAATTTTGAAAGTTATTGTAATAAGTTTCAACATTATTATTATAATGATTTTGCGGCCCTTTATTGGAAAGATCATTCTGAAAATTCCCATAATCCATAACATGATTTTTGTAATACTCATCCAAAGTGTCATCGTCTAAAACTATTATATGGATTAGGGTCTTAGTAAGAATATACAAATTTTAAACTATAACAGACAAGGTTCTAAAAAACGCGGGGCGTAATCGAGGCGTGGAGGCCAAGCCTTAAGCCTTAGAAGCCTAGGCGGGCCTTGGCGTAAAAAGGCGTGAAAAGGCGTTTAGGTCTTTTTAATATATTCTAATATTTTTTAACCATAACAAGGCTATTAAAATACTAAAATTGTACATATCATAAAAATATGTCTGAATATTTGCAAATAAAAATACTATATGATTATTTTGGATGAGATAATGGTCCGGTTTGCAAAAAAATCTTTAAAAGGCGATATTGTTTCACTAAAGCATTGTTGTTTTTAGAGAAAAAGTACGCCTTAAGGGTTTTACGAAGCATAAGGCGTCAAAATCTTAAGGCGGGGCGTTTCTCCCAAGCCTCAAGCCTAGGCATGCCTAGGCGGGTTTTTTAGAACAGTGATAACAGATAAGGAGATACAAATTGTAATCATACTTATCTAGGGTAAGTATTAGAGAGAGATGAGAGAAAGATATTGCAACCCAATCTACGTGATTCAGCCGAAAGTGATGCCTATGCCCACAGGTGTAGTGTTAATTGTATTTGTAAGGACAATTTGTCCATCTTTATGTATATGTTATGTCATACGCCGTTACAAGATTGTTGATCACATCGTCATCAATAAAATCCGAAGATCAAAAGAAGAAAGAATTTGGGAATCAGACCTGACCGGACCGATCCGGTCCAGAAAAAGAACCGATTCGGTTTACCGGACCGATCCGACCATCTACCGGACCGATCCATTTTGTCAGACTCCAGTAGCCACCGGATCCATAGCGAACCGATGAAGGCAAAAGTCCCGGACCGATCCGATGCCAACCAGACCGATCCGGTTTCAGAAAAAGAACCGATCCGACTTACCCGGACCGATCCGCCTAATCGACCGGACCGATCCGGCGAGGATAATTACTGCCAGATCGTGCAGCAGATTTTTTAGGGTTTCGATCTCTTATTTAAACCACGATCAGCAGTTGGTTTTCTCAAGACTTATACACGATTATCAGAGCATATCAACCCTAAAGTCTTCACCTATTGAGTCCTATGATTCTAGGTTTTTAGATTCACACATCTTCCGCATCTTTGTGAATCAAATTCGGTAACCCAAAGAACACCATTGATGTTGTTCAACCCTTTATGAAGTGGACCGTTTCTTCCTCTTCATTGCAGCCCTACTGGACAGGGATTGTTCCAGCCGCAAGCCCTACTGGAAAGGGATTTTCTTCCAGCCGCGACTACAGAATCCGATACCCGAGGGTAATTCTTAGTCAATCTGTATTTCATTGTAATCCGATTGTAAACCGTATTTTACAAATTATAGTGATATACAAATGGTTTTGCCCCTGTGGGGGATTTTTCCTTAAACTTTGTGTGTTGAATATCTTGTGCATGATTTCATATTGTTTCATTCACACCTAGTTGCATGCTTAGGGTTAATTTGGGTTAAATTGGTGTTTATTATATTATTTCTTATTTGAACGCAAGCGCCAACTCTCTCAAATTGGTATCAGAGCAGGTTACGCTAATCTATCGCGTATTCCTTTTTCCGCAAAATTTTTCTAAAGATATCAATTTTTGAAATAAATTGATTTTTGAAAAGAGCGTGTTCAAATGGAGAAGTCATATTATAAAATGCTTATTTTTGACGGGTCGAATTATGCCTATTGGAAAGCCCGTATGAGGTCGGCTTTAAAAGCCATTGATGAACGTGTCTGGATTTTGGTTGAACGAGGATGGACTCCTCCAACCGTGACTGTTGATAATGTGACCAACTTGAAACCTGACATCACTTGGACTGATGATGAATTTAAATGGTCGTCTTTTAACTCTAAAGGTCTAAGTGCTATTTCTGGGTCTGTCACTCCTGATGAGTTCAAACGCATAATGACGTGCACCACGTCAAAAGAAGCATGGGATATTTTGCAACTTACCCATGAAGGAACAAATGCTGTTAAAGAGTCAAAATTGCAAAATTTAACAACTCAATTTGAAACCATCACCATGCATGAAAATGAATGTTTTGATGAATTTTATGCTAGGCTCTCTGACATTGTTAATACTAGCTATAATCTTGGTGAACATATTCCAAATGCTAGGGTTGTTAAAAAGATTCTTCGTTCCCTTCCTAAGCGCTTTATACCTAAAGTCACTGTGCTGAATTCCTTGGGTAATTTAAATACTCTAAAATTGGAAGAACTGGTAGGAGATTTACAAACTTATGAAATAGACATGTTTCCTAAATCTGCCAAGCCAAAAGATAAGGGGATTGACCTTAAAGCCCAAGAGAGAAAAAGTGAGGGGTCGGCAAGAAAGAGAGTCGAGTCGTCTAGAAAGATAGAAACTTCTGATTCTGAATGTGAGTTTGACCTAGATGATTTGGCACTTTTTGCTAAAAACTTCAAGAAAATTCTGAAATTTAAGAAAAATGGGAATTTCAAAGATAAAAAGAATTTTCAGAAAAATAAGTTTGAAAAGAAAGACTTTAAAGAACCCCCTAAAGACAGTGAGAGGTGTTTTGAGTGCGACGGTAAGGGACACAGAGCGTTTGAGTGTGCCACTCGTCTGAATAGGGAAAAGGGTAAAGCTGTCCTAAACGCTACCCTTAGTGACGACAGTGAGGTCGAGTCGGTGGACTCGGGAGATGAGTCACCGCATGAGCGTAACTTCACCGCGCTCATGGCTAGTCATGTGAGTACTCCTAGTGCATCTCACGACGATGAGGATGCTACTTCACAGGGACACCTCGACAGCGAGAGCGAAGAGAGTGAGGGAGAGGAGGAAGGTAGTGAGGACGAGAGTAGCCTTCAACGCGCCTACGCCGAGTTATATGATGAGTCCTTCAAAACTAAAAAACGTAACAAGGCGTTAGTTCTTAGGATCACCACGTTAGAAGAAGAGTTAGGAAAGATGAGAGAGAGAGAGTCCTCCACCTGCACCGCTATGAAAGAGAGAGAGTCTGCCTGGGTTAGTAAAGAAAATTTGCTTAAAGAGAGAGAGTGCAGTTTTGATCAAGAGAAAGCGGACTTGACTAAACAAGTGGCTAGTCTTACGAGTGAGCTCCATTCCTCCCTAGAGACTCGAAAGAAACTTGAATCCCTTGTTGCTCAGCTTACTCATGACGTTGAGAGAGCTAGGAAAGTCAAGGTACAAATCGAGGACAGATCTGGGAAGATGGGAAAGATGCTCCTCGGTCCCGCTTTAGGTTTTGGTGACCGGCATGGAATAGGTTTTGATGGTGCCTCCACGTCTCAAATTGCACCCGGACCAATTCCTGAGTTTACTACGACTCCTTATGGCCGTCATAAAAAACCAAGAAGGAGAGTTCGACCAAGAAAAGCAAACCAAGGTTCTCCTAATATTGTGCCCTTTTGCTCCCATTGCAAAAGAAATGGACACCTTAGGGATGATTGCTATAAGTTGGGTCGGACACGACGTACGGTTGCTCCACCACTTCAGACTGATGAGTTTGCCAGTCTGAGAGAGCGTGTTGAGTTTCTAGCCGCCACATCACAGAGCTTGATGGAGGAATTCCGACGGATGACCTTACCATCAATGAATGCGCCCCGCATTCCGGCTAAAACCAACAACAACAAGGGAATACTAAAAGGTACCTACTCTTGGGTTCCTAAGAAAGAGAAAAAGGCCCTTGTTGTCCATGTCGCTCTCAAAGCCCATAATACCTCACAGTGGTATTTTGACAGTGGTTGCTCCAGACATATGACAGGTGATACCTCATATTTTACCCATCTTGAGGATTATAATGATGGGAGAGTCACCTTTGGAGATGGTAGCAAATCTAGCATAGTAGGACGAGGTACAGTAGAGTTACCAGGATTTCCAAAGCTAGAGAACGTGCTGTACGTCAAAGGTTTGAAAGCAAACCTTATTAGCATCAGCCAGCTGTGCGACGATGACTTTGCAGTGAAGTTTGACCGGAAAACTTGTAAGGTCTATGATCAAGCCGGTAAACTATTAGTGCAAGGGGTGAGGACAGAAGATAACTGTTATGGGACTGAGCCCAAATCCTCACTTGTCTGCAACAGTGCCACGATCACTCCTATGGATCTGTGGCACCAACGTCTAGGTCATGTGAACGTCAGAGACTTATCTCGTTTAGTCAAAAAGGACCTAGTACGTGGCTTACCTTCACTTGGAAAGCCAACTTCCATGATTTGTGGACCCTGTCAGTTGGGAAAACAAATCCGTAGCCCGCATAGGAAGTTGAATTCCATTACCACCTCCCGTGCTCTTGAGTTGATTCACATGGATCTTATGGGTCCTACTCGCACGGAGAGTCTAGGTGGTAAAAGATACATTCTCGTGATGGTAGACGATTTCTCCAGATACTCCATTGTAGGTTTTCTAAGAGAGAAATCTGATGCTGTAGAATTTTTAACGACTAAGTGCCGTGTCCTGCAAAATCAACACGGGGTCACTATTAACAGAATACGTAGTGACAACGGCACTGAATTTAAGGAAGCAAAGGTGGATTTGTACTGTGATAGCCTTGGGATCAAACATGAGTTCTCTGCTGTGAGAACTCCTCAGCAAAATGGGATTGTTGAGAGGAAAAATAGAACGATCCAAGAAATGGCTAGATCTATGCTTCTAGGTCGTAAAATTTCTAGGAGATTTTGGGCAGAGGCAGTGTCTACTGCATGCCACACGGTGAATAGGGTCTATCTGCGTCCACACACACTTAAGACGCCTTATGAATTGTGGACAGGCAAGAAACCCAACCTGGCTTATTTCCGTGTCTTTGGGAGTAAATGCTACATCCTACGGGATAGAGAGCAATTAGGAAAATTTGACTCCCGGAGCGACGAGGGAATATTGCTAGGATATTCATCGGACAGTAGAGCGTACCGGGTTTTTAACCTGAAGAGCTCTAAGGTTATGGAATCAATAAACGTCACTGTGCAAGATGACGAACCTCCGACGGTTATTGATCCCAACCTTCAGTGTGAGGATGAGAACAATTCTGACAGTGATTTACCTGTTCCTCTCTCACACTCTGTGGACCCTATTCCTGTGTTAGGGGACACACCTGCTTGGGTTCGCAAGAGTCATGACCCTTCTGCCATTGTTGGTGATCCCACTCTAGGGGTCAAGACTCGTGCTCAGCTAGAGAACGTTGTTAGCCATCTTTGCTACACGTCCAAAGTCGAGCCCAAGAATCACAAGGAAGCACTCAAAGATGAACACTGGATATCTGCTATGCAGGATGAGTTGCTTCAGTTTAAGAAGAACAATGTCTGGGAACTTGTCCCCCGACCTAGTGATACTAATGTTATTGGTACCCGGTGGATTTTCAAGAATAAAATGGATGAAAATGGTACCATAATCAGAAATAAGGCTAGGTTGGTCGCTCAAGGCTACACACAGATAGAGGGTGTAGACTTTGGGGAGACATTTGCTCCTGTTGCGAGGCTTGAGTCCGTCCGCTTATTACTCGCCATCGCATGTCATCTGCACTTTAAAGTATATCAGATGGATGTCAAGAGTGCCTTTCTGAATGGCATTCTACAGGAAGAGGTTTTTGTGGAACAACCAAAAGGGTTTGAAGACCCTAAGCACCCTGAACACGTTTACTATCTGAGGAAAGCCTTGTATGGTTTGAAGCAAGCACCCCGTGCTTGGTACGAGAGGCTTACTTCCTATCTCATAGCCCGTGGCTTCAAGAGAGGGGGAGTTGATATGACGTTGTTCGTCAGGAGAGATGACGGTGCTATCTTGGTTGCCCAAGTCTATGTGGACGACATAGTCTTTGGATCCACATGCTCCCAGCATGCTCACCACTTTGAGGAGGAGATGAAAAGTGAGTTTGAGATGAGCATGGTAGGTGAGCTTACATTCTTTCTTGGTCTCCAGGTTCGTCAGCTAGAGGATGGGATGTTCATCTCCCAATCCAAGTATGCTAGAGACCTAGTAAAGAAATTTGGTTTAGACTCCGCTAAGCATGCTCGTACACCTATGAGTACCACTACCAAGCTTAGTAAGGACACTTCAGGCAAGGACGTAGAGCAAACCTTGTATCGGAGTATGATAGGCAGTCTTCTCTACTTGACTGCTAGTCGTCCCGACATTGCCTTTAGTGTTGGAGTCTGTGCGCGTTATCAGGCGTCTCCCAAAGAGTCACACTTACTCGCTCTAAAACGTATTATCAAATACGTGAGTGGGACTCTCTCATACGGTATTTGGTATTCCTTTGATACCGATGACCGTTTGTCCGCCTATTCGGATGCCGATTGGGCTGGGGACGTAGATGGTTATAGGAGCACTTCTGGTGGGTGTTTCTACTTTGGTTCTGCTCTTGTCTCTTGGTTGAGCAAGAAGCAAAACTCCATCTCTTTGTCCACTGCGGAGGCTGAGTACATCGCCGCCGGGAGTTGTTGCACGCAACTCATGTGGATGAAGCAAATGTTGGAGGATTATGGGATTTCACAGGACACCATGACCATTTCCTGTGATAACACGAGCGCGATACACATATCCCGCAATCCTGTCCAACATTCGCGCACAAAGCACATCAGGTTACGCGAGCACTTTATACGTCAGTTAGTTGAAGAGAAAGTCGTAACCCTGAGTTTTGTTCCTACCGACCGTCAGTTAGCCGATATTTTCACGAAACCTTTAGATGCCCTTAGATTTGAGAGTCTTAGGAAGTCTTTGGGGATTTGCACTGTTGACTGAGGGGTTGGTCTATGTCTAGAATAGGATGCTTCTTCATGTTCATATCATATGCTTCCTATTTCTAGTCTGTTTATATGTACCATAGCTTTCTTGTACAGCTTTTATGTATTTGTTTCTTATTCTTAGAAAAATACAAAAAGATTTTTTTTTGAAAAATTTTGAGAAAAGCACAAAAAGATTTTATTTTGATAAAATTTTTTGAAAAATTCAAAAAGAGATTTGCCTTTTATGGATGAGCATTTAAGATAGCCAAGTCACAACTTCATTCCATATATCCATGTGACTGTTTGATAGAGATTTGAGAGGCTACATCATTTCATCCATGTGCTTAACATTGATTGGAGTCCTTGAAATGTAATTAGTGATATTTCCTACATGCTTGACTCCTATATCCTTTATTGCACACATGCACGGCTATATTTGATTATTGCACTTGTCAATCTCATGTTGGCTTGAGTGTTTCCATCTCAATCCTGTCTATACAATGTATAAAATGCGATAAAACTTGACAAGATTGGATTGCATGTAAAAACCGTTTGGTGAGACTGTGCGCATATTTTCATAACGGGGAGGGGCTGCGAAAGTTGATTCTTATCCTTTGCGCAAAAGCCACCGTTAAAAAGGACCTAAAAAATGGAGGAATTTTAATATCCGAGGTCCTAAGAGGTTAAAAGAGCCCGAAAAAATTGAAAGGCAATAAAAAGCAATACATGCCAAATATGGGCCATTTAGATTTCACCATCAATTCTCCAAAGTTTGAGAATTTAGTATACCTCTATTCAAAATATAAATCTGAGGGAGTTTGGAGATTGAAAAACGGGTTTGCACTTCCTTGAAAGTCCTGAAAACGCATGCAAATCATTTTGGACGTTATTGGTGTAGAAATCACTTTGAGCTTTGATTTGTAGATTTGATAGTCAATGTCATATATTTCCAATCTTTTACACCAAAGGAAGCATTTGAGTTCATTCGTTAGGAATATCCAATATTCATCGTGCACACATGTCATGTTTGTATGCTTTGATTTTCCTATTGAATTTTGATCACACCCATTCTTTTACGCTATCACCGACTTGGTTGTTTTATGTTCATTCATGGTGTGATTTTATGCCTTGTGACATCCCAGTACTTGATTGCTTGATTTATTTCTCTCTTTTGTCTATTTGGGGACATCATAAAAAGGGGGAGAATGAATTATCTGATTATGGGGGAGTTTGAATTTTGGGGGAGTTTTGAAATTTGAGGTTCATCATAAATCTGGTATATATGCATATGTTTATTATCTCATTTCAAACTTGATACGTCACTTGGTATTTGCTTTATCTCATGTGTGTAGGTACATCCTTGATAATTCCATGATACACACCCTGATGAGAAAAGCGTGAAGATTCCTGAAGATTTGAAGATCAAACGATGCAGTCTTATTCACTTGTACTCTTTCAGTTTTGGGTTCATGGAAGGGTAGATTTGTATAGGAAATTTCATATTTGATAATTCGGATTTTTTTATGTTTGTTCCGGCATAGACATAGGGGGAGATTTGTAAGGACAATTTGTCCATCTTTATGTATATGTTATGTCATACGCCGTTACAAGATTGTTGATCACATCGTCATCAACAAAATCCGAAGATCAAAAGAAGAAAGAATTTGGGAATCAGACCTGACCGGACCGATCCGGTCCAGAAAAAGAACCGATCCGGTTTACCGGACCGATACATTTTGTCAGACTCCAGTAGCCACCGGATCCATAGCGAACCGATGAAGGCAAAAGTCCCGGACCGATCCGATGCCAACCAGACCGATCCGGTTTCAGAAAAAGAACCGATCCGACTTACCCGGACCGATCCGCCTAATCGACCGGACCGATCCGGCGAGGATAATTACTGCCAGATCGTGCAGCAGATTTTTTAGGGTTTCGATCTCTTATTTAAACCACGATCAGCAGTTGGTTTTCTCAAGACTTATACACGATTATCAGAGCATATCAACCCTAAAGTCTTCACCTATTGAGTCCTATGATTCTAGGTTTTTAGATTCACACATCTTCCGCATCTTTGTGAATCAAATTCGGTAACCCAAAGAACACCATTGATGTTGTTCAACCCTTTGTGAAGTGGACCGTTTCTTCCTCTTCATTGCAGCCCTACTGGACAGGGATTGTTCCAGCCGCAAGCCCTACTGGAAAGGGATTTTCTTCCAGCCGCGACTACAGAATCCGATACCCGAGGGTAATTCTTAGTCAATCTGTATTTCATTGTAATCCGATTGTAAACCGTATTTTACAAATTATAGTGATATACAAATGGTTTTGCCCCTGTGGGGGATTTTTCCTTAAACTTTGTGTGTTGAATATCTTGTGCATGATTTCATATTGTTTCATTCACACCTAGTTGCATGCTTAGGGTTAATTTGGGTTAAATTGGTGTTTATTATATTATTTCTTATTTGAACGCAAGCGCCAACTCTCTCAGTATTGAATCTAATGGGAAAAGCCATGGATGAATGACGGTTACAAGCTTTCGTATTCACTCTAGAATTGGGCAGCATAACAGTAGAAAAAATATATCTCAATCGCTCAAAATGAGGGATTGTGTGCCATTTATAGGTTATTAAAGGAGCGAAAGTATAATGGGACAAGTGTTGTTCCTCTATAGGATGGGAAGTTACACATTTTACATGCAAGTAGGGTGGATAATCATGACGTTGTTATGCGCACATAGAGGTGGGATATTTGCATATCTCCCACATGTCCGAGTGATGTTACTGTTGCTTATGTCACTCTATCACATGGTGAATTCTGGTTCTGACGATGTTACATAACGGTGTTAACTGTTGTGAGCTTGCTAAGCTAAGTCATCCACCTATGACACTGGGGGATGACTAGAATTGCAGAGGGTACAACAAAAGCCTTTTAGGGACAAATAGCTCAATTTTAGCGCTCTGATTGGTTACTAGGTTGCACCATATTCATGGTACAACAAAAGCTTCTAAGACTTTGCTCGCGATTGAGGAATGCAGCGAATTCTCTAAGGTATTGTTCATTCGGAGTGTGTGATGAGTAGATTGAGCGAGTGAAGTGTTAATCGTTGGGAAAGTTGTCGGCCTCGATAGCTTTTTACAATTCGGATTCTTCTCGGCGCGCACCAAACAGAAAGAGTTATAAAAAATTCACTTGGGATCGAACTTGCCACATGTCAGACGCTAGGGTTTGGCATTTGGCATAATCATTATTGTAAAATACCGTGTGCGATACTGATTCAAATGGATTCACAAATTTCCAAATCAAACTTATTTAATTGGATGTTTAAATTTGCTCAAACCAAAAACCAATTTTATTCAGCCCCTAAACATGTATCTATGTGTCAAATCAAATCAATAGATTAAACCATGTGATGATTAAGCTGACAAACACAGATTTTAGGAAAAAAAACACTTTCGGGTAAAAACCTTTTTATTTCCACTATAATTTGTAAAAGACAGTTTACACGGATTATAATGAAAATATAATTGACATACGAAATACCCATAGGGGTCGGTTCGTAGTCGTCAGCCCAGGAACACCGCAACACTCCCTATGACATGCAGTCGATCAGCCCATTACTTCCCACAAGTGGCACCTATTGTCAGCCCAATACCTTCCAACGCACCTAGTGTAAAATCATAAACTCCCAGCAAATATGTCTTGGGTTCCACAAAAAACCTCACACAAAAGTAATTGGGATTTGTGAATTGTAAAACAAAAGCTTTGAACCCTTAAATTATTGGTGAACACTAGAAAAATATATTCTGTCAAAAGCAGTTTTTTGTCCACGACAAAAACCAATAGTCTGACACCCAATATGTAGCAGTATTTAAGGCGGTGACATGTCATGCTAAAAGACTTGTCATTCGAACAACATACGCTGTCGTTTGAATGAAATAGCATCTCGTTCAATGAGATAAGTTGTCCTTTGAATGACAGTGGTACTGGCCCCAAAAAGTCTTCAAACTTCGAAAAAAATTGGAAACCTAAAAAGGCAAAACGTGTTATGGAATCAGAAAACTTTTATATAAAAAAAAATTTAATGTTTTTATAAAAACAATTTATAAAAAAAATCATAAAATATCCCAACACTTTAAATGTAAAATGTAAATGGAATTTAAACATAATTTTACTAAAATTATATTATTGGGCACGAATGTTGAAGTCCTCTTGAAATTCGAATCGTCTTTTGTAGATGTTAGCTTCCTCAATTCTCCGACGACTTGTAGCGGTATACGACATAATTAATTGTGACGGATAATGTCCTTACAAATCGCCCCCTATGTCTATGCTGGTACAAAATAAAAATATCAGAATTATCAACTTAAAATGACCTATAAAAATACACCCTCCCAAAAACAAAAGTTGAAAGATAAAATGACAAGTCTTGAAACTTTGCTTCAACAATCAACTTTTCAAAACTTCAAGATTTTCTCATCAGGGTGTGCAATCCAAACATCTTCAATTGTACCTACATACAAGAGACAACGCAAATACCTCATGACGTATCGAGTTTGAAATGATATAAGCATTAACATAAAAGCATAATCAATTTCTCCCCATACTTAAACTCCCCCATAAAATCATAATTCGTTCTCCCCCTTTTTATTTGTCCGAAATAGACAAGGAAAATAATAAATCACATAAAACAAAGCGGGGTGTCACGAAAAACCACGACAAACAAACTATTTTTTATTTTTCAGATTTTTCATACAAAGATGCAAAAACAATGATGTTACAAAAATCAAACACCATGAATTTATACTAAGATAACCAAATCGTGGAAACGGAATGAATGGGTGTGAACAAATTCGATAGGAAAATTTTGACTCAATCATGACATGCGTGCAAGATGCATAAGTATACTCCTAACGAACGAACATCAAAATAGTCCTTAGGTGTAAAATTGTTGAATTTAGATGACATCGTCTAAACCATATCAACAAATCAAGGTATAAATGATTTCCACACCAATAATTCCAAAACTAAGCCTTTTCATGACTTCCAAGGACGTGCAAACAGTTTTAAAATTCCATCCAAACTCCCTCACTAAAAGATAATGTGTTTTATTTTTTTCTTATGAGGTGATGAAACTAAAACCTATTGGCCCATTTTTGGCATAATATTTATTTTTATTGCCTTTTAATTTTTTCGGGATCTTTTAAACCTCATTGGACCGCGAATAATTTTAATTTCCTCAATTTTTTAGGTCCATTTAAACGGTTTCTTTATCGCAAAGGAAAAAATGAAATACCTTTCGCAGTCCTTTTTCATTTTTCAAAACAAATCGCACAAACTCATAAACAATTTATATCATGCACTACTTTTTGTCAAGTTTTATCGCATTTGTTTCGTTGTATAGAAAGAATTGAGATGGAAACACTCAACCAACATGCGATAGACAAGCAAAAAAGTCAAACAAATTCGTGCCTGTGTGCAATAAAGGATAAATGAGTCAAACATGTAGATAACAACACTATGTCATCTCAAAGACTCAAAACTTTGTAAATCACATGAATGACATAACATATTGTCTCAAAACACTATCAAATAGTCACATAGATATGGAATGAAATTGTGACTCGGTCATCAGAAGTGTCCATTCATATACGGTGTAAACAAAATACAAAACTCTTTATGTATTTATTAAAAAAATTATCAAAAGAAATGAAAATCTTTTTGTATTTTCGAACACTTTTTAGAATCAACCCAGTATTACCAAATAATATAGCAATATATGAACCAGGAGACTGCAAACAGAAGAGATAAAATTCTCCAGGGGTCGCTCGAACAAAGCGCCATGTCTCTCGAACGAGAAGGGTTCTCGCGTGAAGCTGCTTTGTGCGACATCAAGTGTCGTACGAACAAAAACTCATCTCGTCTGAACGAGAAAAAATAGATTTCCCAGAATGTCATGCAGTTTTGTCCAGTGAAAACAGTTCTTAAAATAGGCAAACAGATCCAAAACAATGCTAAAACAGTAGCAAAAATAAGAAAACAATATAAATTACAAATGATACATGCTAGCAATAGGCAAAAAATGGCATCATGTAAATCATCCTATGCTAGCAAAAAGTCTAAACCTCATCCATTAGGTGTGGGGGAGTTTTTTAAAGATGGCGACATCCTATGAAAAACTTCCATTAAATCATGTGAGGCCTTGACCAAAAACTTTACTTGCTCACGAATATGTGCAAACTCTCTATCATTATGTTCAAGAAAAGTATCATGAGTGGGTACATGTATACGAACATGTGAAGAAGTAAAGCGAGACACATTACCCAACTTAAAATAAAACTCTCTTAGGTGTTCTCTTCTCTTGCAATGTGTGCAAACGTAAACTGGTCTAGGTACACATTTCTCAACATATCTCTTACGCGCTCACCTAACAGGTACAGGATGCCTAGGTGGGTTAGGTCGAGAGCCATGTGAATCTAACACTAAAGCGGGAACTGGCTCAGGTGAGACAAGAGAAATGGAAGCACCATCATGACCTTTTCCTAAACTCTCACCACTACCCAAAGTGGGATTGAGAACCATCTTTTCAACCTTCTTATATGCATTCACTAAAGGGACTTTGACCTCCCTGAAATGTTCGAGATCACTCTCGAGTTGGGATATACGTGTCATCAAACTAGACATCGTGTCGGTCAAGTCACACTTTTCCCTCATTAAACCTTCTTTTTCTCTCCTCCAAATCTAAAACCCGGCGACCTAAATCCAAATTATACTTTTTTTGTTTTCAAGGTCTCGGTGTACAAATCTCTAAATTCCTTTTGGGGCTCACTTTCATCTCCAGTATCAAACATGCTCTCACATCCACTAGAAACACTCGACACATCACCATCGCTCTCACGAACACTATCATCGTGGGACAAAGTAAATGTGCTCACGTGACTCGAAAAGGATATAAAATTCCTTTGTTATTTTTCATCCCCGGTATCACTCACATCTTCCTCACTATCAGTAAGGGTGGCAGGCATGGCTACATTCTTCCCTTTTCTCCTTAGCCTAGTAGGACACTTAAATGCTCCATGTCCTTTGTCCTTTGTGTTTACACTCAAAATAAGTCATATCATCTAATTCTTCCTCACTCACTTCTTCTTTATCACCCTTTCTCTCTTTTTCACTACCCTCTTTGGCCTTTTCTTTATTTTTATTTTTTCTCAAAAGAATTTTTATTGGAAAAATTATTTTTGTTCATTTTGAGAAAATTTTTTAAAAAAATTCGCAAACAAGGCTACGTCGTTAATACTAAACTCTCCCTCAGAATCAGACTTATAAACTTTCTCTTTCTTTTTCTTACTAACTTGAGTCTTTAAAGCAACGCCTCTATCCTTAACCTTAATGGTTTTGGTAAACATGTCAATCTTATAAGTTTGTAGGTCTCCTACAATCTCTTCTAACTTAAGTGAATTTAACTTTCCCAACGAATTCAAAATAGTGACTTTAGGAATGAAACGTTTTGGGAGAGATCTCAAAATCTTTTTAACGACACGCGCATTATCTCTTTCTTTTTAACGACACACGTGGTATCATGTTATTAGAACCCCACTTCATTATCCACCTCAACCTCAAACCTATCCAAACTTGAGTGGAAAAGCTTATTCCCAAATCCGTCACAACACAACGCGTTCAGTGATTCATTGACATGAATGTCACAAAGTAGGACATATCGGACCATAGTGTCCAAAGTTCTGTTCCGATCCGTCGTCAGTCAAACAAACCCTCACAAAATCTAAAATCCCATCCTATTTAAAATCAACCTAATCTAAATCCTGCTAAGAAAATTGTTCCAATCCCGAGTCATGGAAAGAATTATGAAATATTGCCTACACAAAACTCCCATGACGTTATAGAAGGTATGATATTTTTCCAACATCTTCCTGCACATATTTTATTTGATTCAGGTTCAGAACATTCTTGTATTAGTCTTAGACTAACTAAATTATTGCAATTGCTACCTACATCTTTAACTTCTTCATTATATATTAATTTACCAACATGTGAAATCAATACACCAACACAAGGTTATAGCAATTATAGAATTCTTCTTAGTCTAGAAACACTCCTTGTTAATTTGATAATTTTATATATTTGTGGTTTCGATATTATTATCGGAATGGATGTTCTGGCAAGACATTATGCGTATATCGATTGCCATGCTAATAAAATTTATTTTTGAAATGAATATAATTGTTCTTTTGTATTTCAAGGATCACGTCCGTCTAAACCCTCAAGTTTCCAAATTCAAATCTCTTCTTTAATTCCAAATCTTTTGAAACAATTCAAAGATGTTTTCCCTGAAGAATTACCATGATTACCCGTTTCCCTAGAAATCAAGTTTAGTATCAATCATTATCCTAATACACTTTCTATTTAGATACCTCCGTATCGAATGGCTCCTTTAGAACTTTGATAACTCCATACCAAATTAGATGACCTCCTTCAAAAAGGTTTTATTCGAATAAATTCGTCTCCTTGGGCAACTCTGGTATTAATTGTCAAGAAACATGATGGAAGCTTTAGATTATGCATAGACTATCGTAACCTAAACTCAATAACTATTAAGAATAAGTGTACTTTAACCCAAAGAGGAGATCTGTTTGATAAACTTTGAGGAGCAAAGTTCTTTTTGTAAAATAGACTTACGATTTGGCTACCATCAATTGCGCGTTAGAGAAGAAGATATATAGAAAATTGCTTTTCGAACTTGTTATGGACATTTTGAATTTATGGTAATGTCATTTGGATTAACTAATGTACCCGCAATTTTTATGGATCTAATACATAGAATCTTTAGGCCTTTTCTTGACCAATTTGTTATAGTTTTTATTGACGATATTCTTGTTTATTATCAAAATCTAGTAGAGCATGCCCAACATTTAGAAGCAATTTTAGGTATTCTCACAAGCCAGTTGTCATATACTAAGAAGAGAAAATATGATTTTTCGATGAAGGAAATAAAAATTTTAAGACATGTGATTTTTGAAAATGGAATCCAAGTCGATCCAGCCAAAATTTCTGACATTTTAGAATGGAAAAATCCTACCGATATTACCGAGATAAAAAGTTTCCTAGAATTAGTTGGATATTATCATCGTTTTGTATAAGGATTTTCTCGCATTACTCTCCCCCTTTTAAAGTTAAATGGTTAGGAAGTTCCATTTGTATGTAACCATTTTTTATGAATGTAACCAATCATTCCAAATTTTGAAGGACAAATTAACCACTACTCCAGTCTTCACTATACCTTTTAGTGATGTAAGCTATGATGTATAAACCGACGCCTCATTGGAAGGGTTAGGATGTGTGTTAATGTATAATGAGAAAGTTTTAGAGCATGGGCCACGACAATTCAAAACTCGTGAATGTAATTACCCTGTCCATGATCTTGATTGGAATTTTTGAAAGATTGCCAATTAAAATTAAATTACCATCCAGGCAAAGGCAATGTAGTAGCCGATGCTTTAAGTTAAAATCCAGTAGGAAGACTCCACACTTTAATTTCTTACGATATTGCTGCTACAATAGAGAAATATGACATTCAATTGATATCCCCTTTTGCAAAAAAATTCAACATCGTTGCTTATCCCGAATTAAGAAAGGAAATCTTATTTCAACAAACCCAAGATTCTTATGTACAAACCTTTAGAGATAAAAATCATAACTTTTCATACAATAGGGAAATAAGTTTACGATTTAGAAATAGATTGTGTGCACCTGATGACTCATCTATTTGAGAAGAAATGTTGAGAGATGCCCATCGTTTGAAATTTAAGATTCACCTCGAAAGTTTAAAAATGTACCACGACATAAAGAAGAAATATTTATGGCCAAATATGAGAAATGATATCAAGAATATTGTAAGGAAATGTCTTACCCATAAACAAATAAAGATAAAACACCAACACCCTGGTGGACTCCTCGAATCCTTACCAATTCTCGAGTGGAAATGTGATCATATTACCATGGATTTTGTCAACAGACTACCTCATATGCCCCAAGAATATAATTCCATTTGTGAAATAGTTGATCGACTCCACAAATCTGCTTATTTTCTACTAATGAAGACCATCGACTCATATTAGAAGCTTAGCGAGGTCTAGATTCGAGAAATTATACGATTACATGGAACTCCTTCATCCATCGTATCCGATCGAGATTCCTATTTTATAGGAAAGTTTTGGCAAGCATTGCAAACCGCAATGGCTACTAAAATTTATTTAAATACCGCACTCCACCCACAAACGGATGGACAATCATAATGTATAATCCTAACATTAGAAGATATGTTATGCGCTTATACGTTAGATATGCCCAATAACTGGAATGTACATTTACCCCTTGTTGAATTTTTATATAACAATAGTTATATGACCAGTATTAAAGCTGCCCCGTTGAAGCTTTATATAGAATACCGTGTAGATCACCTATATGTTGGATAGAATATGAAAGTAGTAAACAAATTGGTCCCGAAATAATCTAGGAAACTACTGATAAATTATAATGAATTCAAAAAAGATTTAAGACAACCCAAGATCATCAGAATAGTTATGCAGACCGGTACCGAAAACCCTTAGAATTTCAAGTTAATGACCAAGTATTTATGAAAGTTTCTCCTCAAAAAGGAATCTTACGCTTTGGAAAAAAAGGAAAATTAGCCACAAGATATATTGGACCTTTCACAATTTCTAAACGAGTTGGCTCTGTAGCCTACCAATTAGAATTACCTGTGGAATTATCTAATATTCACAATGTATTCAATGTGTCTCAGCTATGCCTGTATATTTTTTATCAGTCTCATATCATTACGTGGCAAGACATCTCTATTAAACCAAATCATGAATTTGAAGTACGCCCTATTCAAATTCTGGATCACCAAGTGAAGCATCTTAAAAACAAGGAAATCCCCTTAGTTAAAGTACTTTGAGAAAATCAAAATCATCAAGAAGCAACGTGGGAACCAGAACAAGCAATGAAAAATAAATATCTTGACTTATTTCAAGGTAAATTTAAGGACGTTTTTATTTAAAAAGTAAGTAGACTATAATAATCGGTACTTTAAAAATCTATCAACCGACCCTGGTCACCTATAACTAATGTTTCAACCCTTATAAAGTATTCAAATTCAAAAGTCTTCAAGAATAATGAAACTATACTTAATGACCTATAACTTTACTAAATTAACTTGGACAACCTGAAGTTTAAATAAATTACAAGCTAGCCCCGGAAAAATTCAAACCAATATGTCATGACTTATACTTAACCCCTAAACTTCAACTTTATATCAAATAAATCCTTTAGACTTTAACTAATAGAACATTATAATTTCAGCCCTTGAAACTCTCTAAAATTACAAAAATATACCGAAACTTTATCAAAAGTACACTTTTAAGGCTATAAATGCATATACTTGACCAATCAAGGACCAAACACCAAAGTTTTGATAATTTCACATCACCCCCTTTCCATATAAGCCTACACATTAGCACAAGCAGCCAAAATTCACATGTGTACACCATGCACACATGTGAGGAAGATAACCCGGTCTAGAAAACCACATATTTTTTGTTCAAATCCACCTCCCTTTCACATACTATAAATACCCACGAATTCCTGAGTTTAAACTCACTCAAACAGAAGTTTCAAATCTTGAAATTTTAACTCCAAAAAGGGAGGCTGTGATAGTATGTACTATATTCAATTCTTTTAGTTTCAATCGATTCGTGTGTTGTTATAATGCTGGAATATAGCATAATAGTAGAATTCTTATGTAGAAAAAAGACCTTATGGGAAAATTATGAAGTTTCCACCATTAAAGGTTGAGATTTAATGGTGAACTTCCAAATAATGATCGACACTGAGGTTTAAGTCTTTGAATGTCTACATTAGAATCTCAAGAACTCAAGTGTAATGATCAAATTCCATGAATATGCATAACAAGCTCTAATCAATCGAAAGTGTATTTTGAATTAAAAAACTAAAAATCTTATATTCTCCCTCTATAATCTATCTTAAACCCTGAAATCAAAACCAAACTACTTCTACACATAGCAGAAACCAAATATGTTCATAAGAATCCCTGCCATATCCTTAAACTCACGAATGTTAGGTCATTTTTTTTGTAAAACACACAGTTATAGAGCTTAAGATATACTGCATCTCAATCCAAAAAACCTATATATTGGGATTCCTTATGAAATTTTAGGTTGAGTGTGTCAAGAAATCATCTAAAATGGTTTTAAAATGAAGGAGTTATTCAAGGTCAAAAATCAGAACCCCTAAAGTCAACTGTCTAGGGGAAGAAGATGAACTTTTTGACCAGAAACTTTGACCTCTCGCATGAGGGCGCAGGGCCAATCAGAATTTTTTGAAATTTTTTCCAATATCTTTTTTTATTTTTCTAATCATTTAAGGCCATGTTTGGATTAGTCTAGCCTAAGTTAAGGGAAAATGAGGTTTAACTTAGAAATATCTTTCCTAAATTGCAATTTGACCCCTCTTGACTTTTTTAACTTATGAATTTGAACCCCACACTTTGTCTATGAATACTTCAAAATATTATGAGACAAAAAGTCGCTCGTACCCAAGTTCAAATAGACCTCAAGTCCAAGATTTTAAAGTCCCAAATTATTCACAAGTAAACTCCCGGAACTTTAAAGATAGAGTTTTTTGTATAAACTGGCCAACCCAATCCCAAATTCCAATAATTACTTATATACCCAAACATTGTAAACAAATAATTGAGTAAAATTTGCTCCTGATATCCTTTTTTGATACATAAAGTCATGTGAAATACCGAGCAAGTAGGTTTTCCTACCTTCTCAATAGTAAGATTTACGTATTTGACATACTGCTATTGATATCACTATGTGATAGTTCTTATTTACTTTTAGTATGTGCACATTATAATGCTGCCTGTAGGAGGGTAGTGAGACTGGGGTCTATGAATATCTAAAAAGGTGAGGCGTGACTCACTCCAATGGACACTACCTGCAAGGTTTTCAAGGTCTTCTGGTGCAAATTCTCAAGAAACCTTCTCCTTCTAATAACAATGGAACTCAAGCTTCAAATCACTCCCTGCAAAAAGATGAACTTTCACAGCAAAAATAGTAATTTTCTCAAGGGAAACACCTGAGAATGATGGTTGTCAGTGGGGAGTGAAATAACAAGGCACTCAGCACTAAGAGAATGAGCAGGGAGAGAATGCTAGGTAGGTCTGGTGTGGGTTTGGCAGAGTAACAGTGCAATTTCAATTGTGTCTCCATATTGACCTTACCTAGAGGTCTATTTATACTTGGGCATCATGGATGAGTTGGCATTTTTGGGCGCCAAAATTGAGAGGGTTGGTGGGGAACAATGTTTGAAGTGTACCATTTGTCCCTACCAGCAAGCAGCCCTGCCTTTCCCCTCCTGCAGGCACCACCTGGCTCCAACCAAAGTCAAAAAGCACATATGTCTCCTAATGAAGACAAGATATCTGATTTGGTAATTATCTTTTGAAACGGTAACTTGTGGTACAATTTTGTAAATCTTGAGAGAGGGGACCTTAAGGACCCCTCTCTTCTAAAATCGTTATTTTTCTTGAGAGGGACCTCGAGGACCCCCTCTTCTTAAAAAGTCATTTTTTATAAAGAGTTTATTCCTTGTGAGCAGCCAGCTCCTTGGCTGCTCACTTCACTTGTGACTAAGTGTGAAGTGTGTGTAGTCTTGAGTGACTGCTGGGTCTTTCTACTAGTATTATCTCAATACTAAGTGCTAAGTGGTTGAGCTTGCTCAACATACCTTGTCCTTCAGCCACCAAGCCAAAACTCTCAGGAGGTCCCAACTGGCCTACTTGAGCCATGCTTGTTCAACTAGGCAACCTGTATAAGAACATAAGTGTTAGTAATTTTGTTCTTTTTCATGATGAGGGGTTGCTTATGGTAGACACCCCGTCATCCTAACTTGGTTTTCTTGGGAGCTGCGGGGGGGAGGACCTTGCGAGTCCCTCCTCCCATATAAGTTTTTACTGTTGAAGAAACCTTGGGGGGTTCCTTCTAAAATGTCATTTTTGATGTTGAAGAAGCCTTGGGTGGTTCCTTCTAAAATTTTATTTTGGCAGTGGCCCTTGCGGGGTACTTCTTCAAGTGTCATATCTGCAGTGGCCCTTGCAGTGGCCCTTCTCAATCTTGGACTTTTGCAGTGGCCCTTGTGGGGTACTTCAAATGTCATTTCTGCAGTGACCCTTGCGGTGACACTTCTCGAATGTCATTTTCACAGTGACCCTTACTTCGGCTCTTCTCAATCTTGGACTTCTGTAATGGCCCTTGCGGGGCACTTCTCAAATTTCATTTTTGTAGTAACCCTTGTGGTGGCACTTCTCGAATGTCATTTCTACAGTGACCCTTACGGAGGCCCTTCTCAATCTTGGACTTCTACTGGCGGGGAACTTTTCAAATGTCATTTCTGCAGTGACCCTTGCGTTGGCACTTCTCGAATGTCATTTCCGCAGTGACCCTTACGACGGCCCTTCTCAATCTTGGACTTCTGCAGTGGCCCTTGCGAGACACTTCTCAAATGTCATTTATGTCGTGACCCTTGTGGTGGCACTTCTCGAATGTCATTTCTGCAATGACCATTGCGGCGGCCCTTCTCAATCTTGGACTTCTGTAGTGGCCCGCTTAAATGTCATTTCTGCAGTGACCTTTGCGGTGGCACTTGTTGAATGTCATTTCTACAGGGACCCTTGAGGCGGTCTTTCTCAATCTTGGACTTATGCAGTGGCCCTAGACGGGCACTTCTCAAATGTCATTTCTGTAGTGACCCTTGCAGTGGCACTTCTCGAATTTCATTTCTACAGTGACCCTTGCGGCGGCCCTTCTCAGTCTTGAACTTCTGCAGCGGCCAGCTCAAATGTCATTTCTGCAGTGACCCTTGCGATGGCACTTCTCGAATGTCATTTCTGCAGTGACCCTTGCGGCGGTCCTTCTCAATATTGGACTTATGTAATGGCCCTGGTAGGGCACTTCTCAAATGTCATTTCTGCAGTGACCCTGGCGGTGGAACTTCTCAAATGTCATTTTCGCAGTGACCCTTGCGGCGGCCCTTCTCAATATTGGATTTATGTAGTGGCCCTTGCAGGGCACTCAAATGTCATTTCTGCAGTGACCCTTCCTGTGGCACTTGTCAAATGTCATTTTTTCAGTGACCCTTACGGCGGCTCTTCTCAATCTTGGACTTCTGCAGTGGCCCTTATGGGGCACTCAAATGTAATTTCTGCAGTGACCCTTGCAGTGGCCCTTCTCAATCTTGGGCTTCTGCAGTGGCCGAGGTGGGGTCCTCTCAGTATCTCCAAAAAAAGTATTTTTATTTTTTTATAGGTATACACCCTTCAACATTAGCCCCTCGTGCAAAGTTTTTTGGGTTGGGTAGACCAAAAAAACTTTGTACGCCATAAAGTCGATTTCAATAGTTTTTAATTTTTTTATTTTTTTTTAGGGACCCTAGGATCATTAATTGCAGTGTCCCTTCATCCGAGGTTTTTGATTTTCGAGAACCCACGCGTCAGTGTGGGAACTATCATCTCATCATTTGGGATAAAATATGATAACCTTTTTGCCTTCCTGCACGTTTTCCCACTTTAGTGTAAAAAAACATAATGCCCATTTCTTAAACTCTTTCACCTTCTTGAAAACTCTCATAGAGAGTGTTTGAGTTTGTAGTGAGAGAGTGAGAAAAACTTAAACACCATAGCCCCCAATTTTTTTTAATCCACCTTTTTCTCCAACACTTCATTAATGGCTTCTAACCCATCAAATACCTCTTCAAATGTGAACACCCCCATTCTGACCATTGTTTTTGGTTCAATACCATCTTCTATTATCGTTCCTCCTCAACTATCCCCAATGGGTCTATCACCCCCCACGTCATTTTTTCTAACTGTTGGTAGTAAAGAAAATTTTGGGGCTGGAAATTTTACAAACCCTTCATTGGGGGTTTCAGTGATGGCGCACGTCGGTGAGAGGTCCTCATTATTATTGGCTCCCTTTTGCCTTGTGCAGGGTATCACAAATCTTTCATCAGAATTGGTAGGGCCACAGGTTGTAACCATGGGTTCCGTCGCCAACGAGGGTGTGTCTATAGGTTAATGTCCCGTTGGTTCCTAGATCATTTAAGGTGAACCTCCTCTAGCGACTTTCAGTTTTCCATCTGGAAGTGGCGCTACCAAGGGCCTCTCTCGAGACCCCTCCCATATTGTGGGTTTCTCGCCGACGGCATCTGAGAGAAAAAATTTGGGCTTTATTGCAGATAAGGGTCCCTCGCCTATCATTGTTCCCTTGGGGAGTGCGCCGCTAACCATAGGTGTCTCGCGACCCTCTTTATTATTGGGTTCCTCGTCGATGACCAGTGCTTGTAAGGGTTCCTATACACGCGTCGTTTCTTTAGACTTCGTGACTTGCGAGGGTTCCTCATTATTGCCATTTTTTTCTTCAGGTTCCTCATCAAACACTATTTTTATTGGAGGGTCTCACCAACAAAATCTCCCCTTGATGGCAGATTTTACCCCGGGTTCCTCGAGTGTTGAACTTGAACCCGAGGATCCCTCACCGCTTGTTGTTTCCACTAATCAATCACAAATTAATGATGGTTCCTCGCGACCTCTCCCGTAAGCGAGTTCCTCGAGTGCTGCTGTTATGGGGGACGCGCTGCCAGCCGCGGTTACCTCGCGACCATATTTACTGGCGAGTTCCTCTTCTGCTATGGGCTCTACACGCGATTTTTATGTTGGAGATTTGTATTCTTTGGGTTCCTGCTAAAAAGAAACTTTTTTATGAGGGTTCCTCGCACATCAACTTTTCGTCCGAGAGTGTCTGGACCTCAACTATGTTGGAAGAGGGTTCCTCGACGTCTGCTAATGTTGGTGTTGGTTCCTCGCGCTTTACGCTAAACGTGGGGGGTTCCTCGCATCACACAACCAAGGGTTCCTCGCCGAATCAGCTATCGACGGCTTGGGGTGTCTCGACCCCGTGCGTTGTTAACGGTTCCTCGACTGGTCATGTTGCATTTGGGGAAATGCACAATTTGCAATTTGTTTTAGGTGGGGGGTCTCGGCCTCTTCTCGCGTCGAGGGTTCCACGTCCCAGGGTGTCTCGCCAATTGTTGGCATTATAGAGAGTATTCTGTTGACCAGAGGTTCCTCTCTACCCCCTTTGTTGGTGAGTTCATCTTGTGCTGGCGATTTGGGGATTAGAGGTTTCGCACCTTTTGGGACTTCAATCGTGGGACCCACTGCCAAGGGTTCCTTATTATTAGCTGCTGATACCACGGATACCCAGGGCTCCTCGTCCATTTTGTGATTTGTTATTTCTACAGGGGTTTCTACGTCCACTTCTTTTTTAGCAGCTAGGGACACCCAAGGTTCCTCGTAATTTGGTATTTTTACGGAGGTTTCCACTTCCACTTCTTTTTTTGCGATAGGGTACACCCAGGATCCCTCAATCAGAGTCTCTACCAAGATGAGTTCTTTTCTTGAGCCAATGGTTCTTGGTAGTTCTTCAACTACGTCATCCTCCTCTCAGGCATGGAAGGACTATATGCACATTCGCCAAGGGTGGGATTTTGGTCTTTATCGTCGTGCTCCTTTTTTTGGTCCAGATGACAACTTCATGGTTTCTCTTTCCAAATTTGAGGAAAAAAATTCTGACACTATTCTCGAGCGCCCTCGCGTGGTTAAGTGAGTCTGTCAATCCCCCTACTATTTCTCCAGACTCTATTCTCCGAGTCCGAGTCGATCGCGGTGATTTTCCTTATTCCAATGTTGAAGTTAAAACTGCTAGCGGTGCCACGGAGGAGTGGGCTAGCTGGGTTGACTATGTTCTGAGCGTTCCCGATTATATGGCTATTCTTAGGGAAGTGGGTCTTTTTACTGCCATCAGTAGCCTGAAGTCCTGCACAGTGTCTAAGAATATTAAATCGCTCAATATTTTACTATCTCGGTGGAGTATGGAGTCTCACACCTTCGTCATAGGCTGGGGCGAATTTACAATCACCCTAGAGGATGTATGTGAATTGTACGCTTTTCCTTTCTTTGGGCAATGGGTCTTTTCTAATGACTGCGAGTATCTTTTAGAGCAGGATATGGTGGTCGAGCTATAGTCAGATCTTGGGGAGTGCTCGAAATATGTAGCTATAAATATAACTGGTCATTCCAAGCATTCCTTTGCCAAATGGCAAAGGTACTGGTTCAGAGATTTCGAGCAGTTGCAGAAAGGGGAGACTTCTCGCATAGCCCCCAGGACCCAGGATGGCCCCAAACTCCACTCTCCTTCACATCTAGCCACTTTCATAGTTATATTTTTGACTCAGTTACTTCTGCCAGTAAGCCCGAAGATTCTCCTCGCGAACTTCTTTTTAAATTGGTTTTACGATTATCTCGCGACAGGTCAATATCTATGGCCGCCTTGAATTTGGGTTCCCTTTACACCTGGATGGACCGAGCACATATAGATGTAGAGAGGTCTTGTGGTCGGTATGATGTTGCTAATTACGCAAATGCCGCTCTCTTAATAGCCTTTCTATTTGAGCATTCCCCCCACTTTACTTCAGGGGCTCATGCCTGTCATAGCGATGCTGCACGACTTCTTCGATGGCACAAGAAAATTCCCAAGAAATTTTTGGGAATATTGATTGATGATATTGAGGATTTTGAGTTTCGGCCTTATACCAAGTGCCGTGGGGGCACTTTCAGCTGGCTTTCTTTCTCTGGCGATGGCGGGACATTCTATTGCCCTTCAGCAATGGAGTCTGTTTCCACCTATCCTCATATTAATGTGGTGACGATGCGCTTACCAGGACACCTCCCTTGTTGGACCGAGTTGGGTCCGCGCACTGAGTTCTATCATTCTGAGAGGACAAGACGATAGTTTGGCTATGATCAGGGCATTCATTCCCCTCCTCTTCCTACCTATAGCGATCCTTCTTAGGCGTTTTTAGAGGCTTGCACCAGCTTCACTTTTTAGGGACTATTTCACAGAGTCAGCGGTATAGGGAGACTCTACGTGCCTCCCAGCGATTGTCATCCTTCGTTTACTTCATCCTGGTTCCTACTTTGGCAGAGACAGGTCCGTCTTATCCAAAAATGTGTAGTTAGACCCCCTCATGAGACTAACCCAGTTAAATATATCAAAGCCTATTTTTTGGTCAGGCGGACGCAGAAAGATCCTTGGTTTCTCAGCACCACTCCTAGGCCACCCTTGGAGAAGGCCATTCCTATTTTAGTGAAGCCTCTTCTCGATGAGTCACTTCAGCATCTGCCGACTAAGCTTCCCCCTATAAAGTCTAGGAGATGATAAAAAAGCAGAAGGAAAGTGAGCACCTCTACCACAAATAAAAGGAAGCACCCTGATATGGATGTATCTAATTTCATTCCTGCTACTACCGCTTCTCCTCCCTCTTCTCCTGTGAGGACTCAGGTTGTAAAGAAGAAGAAAGGAAATGGTGTTGGCATGGATGCCTCCTGCCCGGTGGACCAAGGGTTCGATACTGATGATCTCGGGGTGGAGGATACCTACCAAGTTGTGAAAAAGAAAGGTTATGGAGCATTGGGCCTTTCTTCCCAGGAGGCGTGAGTCGCTTCTATTCCCATCGCAGAAGGTACTATATCCCAACATTCTTTACTTAGTGGAACTAATTCTCTCAGAGTTTCACCTCTTGGATCTACCTCCCCTTCATTGGAAGAGGAACTAGTTGATTATGGAAGCACCCCTTCCTATAATGACCATAGTTTTTCTTCGTGTGATATGGGAAGCTTGGATTTCCATAGCGAAGGCACTACTGACGCTTATGCTTTATTATCAGTCTCGAGAGAGTCTTCCAGTGATGATAAGGCATCCCATTCTCCTAAGGGAGTTAGCTCCACCACTCGACCTCTCCCTTATGGCCAGACTACGCGCCCTGCTGCTGTAAGTGTTCCCCTTTATTGGAATTTTTATGTATATGATTTTCTTTCTTCCCCCTCATTATTTTATTTTCTAATAAAAGTATTCTGTTATATTTTCCAGGTCATTTCCATGGAGGCAAGTAGTTCTCCTCTTCCCCCACTACGGCTAACGCCTTTTCAGCGGGAGAGGAATTCTACACTCGTTTCTTCCCGGGGACTTTTTAGAGAGGTATGATATTTCTTTATTTCTTCTACCATCTAATGCGATTCGTTAATTTGCCAATTACATCTTTGGTTGTGTATATTGGCATTTTTCTGCAGCTTTCATCTGTGCACCTTACCAACACCAGGACCACTTTCGTGACTTCTCCTTCTGCTCAGGTATGCCCTATTTTTAAAACTTTCATTGTGCCCTTTTCCTTTTTACTTCTTCCTTTTCTTTACCCATTTTCAATGTGTAGAGGGTTGTACCTTCTGGCATTGTCATTTCATCTTCTCTTACTTCGGCAGTGGGCACTGCCACAGCTAAGCACCTAGACACCTCCTCATCTAAGGTATGTATTTTCGAAAGTTTGTGTCCTTTCAGTAATAGGCACTTTATATATTTTGGCCTTTTGCATTTTCGTGGGTCCCGACAACTTTTGGACTTTCTTCTCAAGGAGGGAATCTTCCCTTATCTGACATTACTATCCCAAGTTTATCCTCTTCGGGGAGGATTTCTATCCCTTGGGTCCACATATCTATGGACGGCAGACCATTAGTTCAGGTAATCTCTCGCTGCCCAATATTTACTGTGGCTTCAACTAGTGAGCCCACGCTTCAGGTTAGGCCTTTTCATTCGAGCATGGAATCTCTTTTTCCTCGAACATGTGATGAATAGCATATTTTTATTCTTTGCAGGCTATCAACACAGCCCCTACTGCGCCGACCGTCCTTTTCCGCTCTTCCCCTCTGGATGGGGCTCAGGTACTTTCATATTTTCTTAGTTAGACATTTCTTTTCCATCCAGCCTGTACTTATCATATCCCTCTTTACTTCTGTTAAGTTATCCCTTAGTGTTATTTCGATGGTGGCTCCTGATATTGTCTCTTCAGCATCCCCTATGCGCGGGTCAGCTTGTCCTGTTATTGTACCTCTTCAAGTAGCTATCTTTACTGCTTTATTGAGGAATTTCACCTTCTTTTTTTTAATTGAGGTGTCCTTTCATTTATGAGGAAGAGAATTTATTAACTCTTACTCTTTCTTCTCATTTGCAGCCTCACCTATCCGCTGCGACTGTCGTCACCGAGGTGCTCTTTCGAAAGCGCCTGTGGTTGAGGTCGCCTCTTTAGGAACACTGGTTACTGAGATAGCCCTTTTAGGAGCGCCCGTTGTGACTATTGTGTTTGAGGTATCTCTTTTAGGATCACCCGAGTCTGAGTCCACCTCTTTAGAAGCACTGGTTATTGAGACAGCCCCTATAGGAGCATCGGCCAGTGTGGGAGCCCCTTTGGGAGCCCCTGCGCCCCCTTCTTTGCCTGCTATGGAGAGCGTTACTCAGGTATAGTGCATAAGGGTATCCACTTCCCTTATGTAATTCTTACATCTTTTTATTTTGTTTAAACTGTGCAAGTCTTCCCATCTTCACCCTTGTTGCATTGTTTTTAGGTGAGTGGCGTTGCTCCAATGACTATGGAGTCTGATAAGGTTGCTCCGATATTCGTGGAGTCTGAGAGTGGGGTGGTTGCGAGAGAGGTACTAAACTAGAATACCCCCTCTTTTCACTATTCCCCTCTTTTTTTCTTGCGTATACTGTGCAAGTGTTCTCATTTCACCTTTGTCTCATTATTTTCAGGTGAATGATATTACTCTGATGACTGTGGAGTTAGGCAGTGGGGCGATTACGAGAGAGGTATTAAACTAGCATACCCCTCTTTTTTTATCATTCCCCTCTTTTCTTCTTACGTATACTCTCATTTCACCTTTGTCTCATTATTTCCAGATGAATGACATTACTCCGATGACTGTGGAGTCTGGCAGTGGGGCAACTGCCAGAGAGGTATTAAACTAGCATACCCCCTCTTTTCACTATTCCCCTCTTTTCTTCTTGCGTATACTGTGGAAGTGTTCCCATTTCACCTTTGTATCATTATTTCCAAGTGAATGAGATTACTCCGATGACTGTGGAGTCTAGTGGTGGGCTAACTGCGAGAGAGGTATTAAAAAAGCATACCCCCTCTTTTCACCATTCCCCTCTTTTCTTCTTGCGTATACTGTGCAAGTGTTCCCATTTCACCTTTGTCTCATTGTTTCCAGGTGAATGAGATTACTCCGATGACTGTGGAGTCTGGCAGTGGGGAAACTACGAGAGAGGTATTAAACTAGCATACCCCCTTTTTTCACCATTCCCCTCTTTTCTTCTTGTGTATACTGTGCAAATGTTCCCATTTCACCTTTATCTCATTATTTCCAGGTGAATGAGATTACTCTGATGATTGTAGAGTCTAGTGGGGGGGGGGGGGGGTAACTGCGAAAGAGGTATTAAACTAACATACCCCCTCTTTTTACTATTCCCATCTTTTCTTCTTGCGTATACTGTGCAAGTGTTCTCATTTCACCTTTGTCCCATTGTTTCCAGGTGCGTGAGATTACTCCGATGACTGTGGAGTCTGGCAGTGGGTCAACTGCGAGAGAGGTATTAAACTATCATACCCCCTCTTTTCACTATTCCCCTCTTTTCTTCTTGCGTATACCGTGCAAGTGTTCTCATTTCACCTTTGTCCCATTATTTCCAGGTGCATGAGATTACTCCGATGACTGTGGAGTCTGGCCGGGGGATGGATGCCGAGAGAGATCATAGTTTTGGTGGAGAGTCTTCTTTCCTTCCTTCTGAGGTAGGGTCTCGCCATTCTGACGGCGATGGTGAAGTAAAGGATGTTGCAACCATTGCGGGTAGACTATGGCGTGAGGAGTTACCAGGACGATTCAGGACACATGAGAGTCAGCTCTTGGATCTCATCTTAGAGCACCACCCCGAGACATTCACTCCTCAGAGCATACTTCAGATTGACAGTCTCAAGGCCTTCAACCTGAAGACTCTTGCCAGCCATGTTCATGAGTTCTTAGCTACCTCACCTACTAAACTGACCAGGTCTTCTATTTCAATATTTTTGGATGCTCTCCGCGACTTGTAGCAATTCTATCATTTTAGTTTGGATGGGATTGATACGGGAGTTCGCCACTTTCTGAGTGTTCCTTTCCGGAAGATAGTGAGATTTCACACTTCTCGACAGTCTAGGGTCGAGCAGCGGCAGGCTGAGGCTACGATAATCCGGAGTCAGATCGCATTACTGCAGGTGAAGCTCGCCAGACTTGAGTCTGGTGATGAGGAGGACAAGGCTAAATTCGCCAGGTTGGAGGAAGAGTTTATGCGGGAGGCTGGTTCGTCGTATGTCGGTGCCATCTCTCATGATGATTTATTTTTTGTAATTTCTAGTGGATAGGCTACTTCTTGCTTTGTAGTGCTCAAAATTCTATGTGTACATCACTGATCGTTCATTAATGAGAGTAATAACACTTTGTTTGTTCTGCACTTTTCTTTTCCATTGTTCTCCATTTATATTGTGGGTGTTTGTTTTATATGACTTTCTCTAATTTCTGCGAGCATTTGGCCTACTGAAGGTTTCCCTATATACTGCGGGGTACTTGCATTGATATGAGCAAGTTATGTATATATGTATACATTGTACTTTTATTTTTATTTTTTATTTGAAAATTCACCTCTTGTAACTGTGAGGGATTTGCATGTTACTGTTTTGGATCACCCCTCATGTATGTGGGGGTATTCCTGCACATTATTACTTATGCTCATAAAGGCTAGGTTGGAGAAAGGGGGTTACCCCTGTCTCCTTCCTTCAAGTTTAGTTTCATTAAGAAAAAAAAATATTTGAATTAGCTAGCCCTAGTCTTTGGGGTCCTTGCTCTATATTCTCTTTAAGAGCTTCACTGTTCTTTGAAACATTAAAGAGGAGGAATTTAACCCTCCTCTACATTTTCTATTAATTTATGTCTGGGGGACTTTGCTTAGTAGACTTTCTCTTAGGATGGACTTACCTCCCGAGTGTAGTGAGCAAAGTTCTTAAATTTTTTTTGTGTACTCTCTTCTAACTTAGTAGGAAGTGTATATATATTTATGTATATATATAGATGAATAACAAAGCAAGCATCAACAATGATCAGAAACATTGATATTTCATTCCTTTACTTTTATGCGCTGTTTACAATGTGGTATTGCTCTAAAAAATTTACAAAAAAACTTTTCTGGTATAGGACCAATCCTCAAAATACATTACAGACATGACAAACACAAAAAATTTGTTAGCTGTTACTAAGCATAGTACCTCTTCAGCCACTTGCAGTTAGTGGACTGGAGGCAATCACTCTCTGGTTCTGAGATTTGACAGGTGTCCTACTTCCCTACACCTCTTACGACAAAGGGGCCTTCCTAGTTCGATTTGAACTTTGACGTCGACATGCTGCGAAGATGGTGAGTGGATGCTCGCAGGAATAAATCTCCCACCTGGAACTCTCTAGGCTTGACCAAGTTCTCGTAGGCCCTGGAAAGTTGCTGGGTGTAGACTTTGAAATTCTCCTTCGCCTTGTCTCTATGCTCGTCCAGTGCCTCTAGCTGCACATGCCTTGGGTCAGGGATGAGCCCATTACTGAGAGAAATTATGGCTGAAGGTACCGCTAGCTCCACTGGTAGGACAGCTTCGGTCCCGTATACTAAGGAGAATGGAGTGAACCCTGTCGGCTTTCTCTTCGAAGTACGGTAAGCCCATAACACCATAGGCAACTTCTCATCCCATGCCCCCGATATATCCTCTAACAATATATCATTCATGAACGATCAGTGATGTACACATAGAATTTTGAGCACTACAAAGCAAGAAGTATCCTATCCGCTAGAAATTACAAAAAATAAATCATCACGAGCAATGGCGTCGGTATACGACGGACCAGCCTCCCGCGAAAACTCTTCCTCCAACCTGGCAAATTTATCCTCATCCTCCTCATCACCAGACTCAAGTCTAGCAAGATTCACCTGCAGTAATGCGATCTGACTCCGGATTCTCATAGCCTCAGCCTACCGCTGCTTAACCCTAGATTGTCGAGAAGTGTGAAATCTCACTATCTTCCGGAAAGGAACACTCAGAAAGTGGCGAACTCCCGTATCAAGCCAATGCAAACAAAAATGATAAAATAGATGCAAGTCACAGAGAGCATTCAAGAATAGTGAAATAGAAGAGATGGTTAGTTTAGCAGGGGAGGTTGCTAAGAACTCATGAACATGGCTGGCAAGAGCCTTCAGGTTGAAGGCCTTGAGACTATCAATCTCAAGTATGCTCTGAGGAGTGAATGTCTCGGGGTGGTGCTCTAAGATGAGATCCAAGAGCTGACGCTCATGTGTCCTGAATCGTCCTGGTAACTCCTCACGTCATAGTCTACCCGCAATGGTTGCAGCATCCTCTACTTCACCATCGCCGTCAGAATGGAGACACCCTACCTCATAAGAAAGGAAAGAAGACTCTCCACCAAAATCAGTGTCACCGACCAGGGGAGTGGCCTCAGAACTATGATCTCTCTCGGCATCCATCCCCCGACAAGACTCCACAGTCATCGGAGTAATCTCATGCACCTGGAAACAATGGGATAAATGTGAAATGTGAACACTTGCACGGTATACGCAAGAAGAAAATAGGGGAATAGTGAAAATAGGGGGTATGCTAGTTTAATACCTCTCTCGCAGTTGCCCTACTGCCAGACTCCACAGTTACCGAATTAATCTCATGCACCTGGAAACAATGGGACAAAGGTGAAATGAGAAAACTTGCACATAATTGCATACGAATTGCTTCCCATTATCTGTTAAGATCACCTTGGGTATTACCAAACCTTTATATGATATACTCCTTTATAAACTGGGTTACCACTTGGGCGGTGACTCTCCTTATAGGGATGGCTTTCGCCCATTTGGTGTACAATTATGTAGCCACAATGATAAAAGCCATGCCATGAGAGGTCGGGGTGATCTTTCCCACCAGGTCGAACGCCCATGTATGGAAGGGATAAGGAGCTGCCAAGCTTTGCAGGATGACAGAAGGAGCGTTCACCATATTTCCATGAACTTGACATGCTTTACACTTCTTCACATACCCAATGGAGTTAGCCTCCATAGTCAGCCAGTAGTATCCTAGCGTCATCAGTTGGTCATATAGTTTGGCGCCCCCATGTGGGAGGGCTTATGAGCTTGTTTCAGCACCCTCTTCGCGTCCTCTTTGGCTACGAACCTTAGTTCCCTCTCATTGTACCCCTTCTTGTATAAATCGCTTTCGACTAAGTAGAAACGGGCTATCCTTTTTTTAAGATAAATTTCATCCGCTCTCTCGGCGGGCAGCTCCCCATCTTTCAGGTATGTTATATATGGTTGTCTCCAATCTTCTAAGGCTTCCACAAAGTTAACCTCCACCGGTTGGTCAAAATTAGCTTGGCACTTTAAATAGGTTTGTTGCAAATGGGCCGCTTCTGCGTTCATGGTAGGCCAATAGTACCCACCTCGCTGCAGTCGTCTATAGAGAGGAATGTCAGTATCTCCGCAATGCCTTTGGTGCATTTCTATTAACCTTTTCTTCACTACTTGTTCACCGATTGACCTTGCTAAAAAACCTCTGGGACTCTTGAAGTAGAGAGTTCCCTGCAGCACATGATAGTTGGCTAACTCTAACATCTTCATTGTCCATTCTCTAGTTTCAAGCTGCTTCTCCACTAAATGCCTCCAATCTTTCAGCTCGTTACTTGGAAATAAAGATTTTAAAGTAGTGGGTATTGTTCTCCATCGCACTGTGATGGTTTCTTCTGACTGCTCCATGTCTAGCTTTTGAGCTATGGTAGCGAGCGCGTCAGGGTGCCTGTTCATCGTTCGTGCCTACCTCTTCACTGTTACTTCCAAGAATTGTCCCAGCAGCCTTTGGATGATGTGTCTATAGGGTTTCAAATTGGAATGCTTAAGGGAGAACTCCCTATTGACCTGCCTCACCACCAAATTGGAGTCCCCTCGTATACACAACACCCTGACCCCTCTTCTGAGTGCTTACAACATCCCTAGAATGAGGGCCTCGTACTCAGCTTCATTATTTGAGCATTTGAAATCTAACTTGAAAGAGAGAGTGATCTTTTCTTTCTAATCTGATAGTATGATGCCCACTCCACCTGTTCTTTGAGCACTGGAACCATCAAATTCCATAGTCCACTTCTTTACCTCCTCCGCCTTGTATGCTTGAAAGCTCTCCCCGGGTAGCTCCTCACTAGGTGGTTCAAAAACTCCACTTGGGAAGCGGGAAAGAAGATCTGCCACTGCTTGGTTTTCAATGTCCTTGGGCACTATACATTTTAGATCATATTCTGACAAGAACAAGAACCACCTTGCTGCTCGTCCCATGAGTACAGCCCGTGCAAGGAGGTATTTGATGGGGTCGCACTTGGTGACTATGCGAATTGTGAAGGCTAGAAGATAGTGTCTCAACTTCTGGGCTACAAAAACTAATGCCATACAATGTCTCTCGACGCTGGTGTACCTAGATTTTGTCCCATAGATCACTTTTGACAGGTAGTAGACAGGCTTTTTCACTCCTTCCTTCTCTTGTGCCAAGAGGGCCCCTATCGATCTCTCTGTAGAAGTGAGGTAGAACAGCAGCGGTGCTCCGGCCTCGGGTGGAATCATCGAGGATGGAGAGGCTAGGGTTTCTTTAATCTTCTCAAATTCTTTCTCCTGTCTCTCTCCCCAAACCCACTTGGCCTTATCTTTTAGTAAAGGTGCGAATGGATGAGTTACTTCTGCCAGCACAGGTATAAACCTCCGCAGGTAGGATACCTTTCCCAAGAAGATCTTAAGTTGCCTCTGACTCTTGGGCGGTGTCATCTTCACAATGGCTTTCATCTTCTCTGCATCCACTTGCACCCCTATCTATTCACAATAAAACCTAAGAACTTCCCTGAGGTAACCCCTAAGGCACACTTTGACAGGTTCATCCTCATCTTATACCGATGGCACCTCTCGAATACTCTCCTGAGATCCTATATATGCTTGCTTTCTTTCTTTCACCACCAGGTCATCCACATAGAATTCTAGTATATCATGAAATAGGTCATAAAAAATTTCCATCATGGTCCACTGGTTGTGGCCCCAACGTTCTTCAATCCGAAGGGCATGACTGTGTAGTGAAAGTTCCCTAATGGTGTGCGGAAGGTAGTCTTCTCCGCGTTGGTAGGATCCATTTTAATTTAGTTGTAGCCAACGTACCCGTTCACAAAGCTATACATCTCATCTCCCGCAGTGGCGTCAATTAAGCTATCTATACTTGGTAATGGGAATTTATCCTTAGGGCATGCCCTGTTCAAGTCATGAAAATCTACACAAATTCTAATTTGGCTCTTGTCTTTTTTTGCCACTGGTACTATGCTGGAAAGCCATATGGGGTGCTGAATAGGCTTGATGAACCCTGTCGCTAATAACTTCTCCACCTCAGCTTTTATATTCAAGTCCGGGTCCACTTTGTATGTACGTGTGGCCTGCCTTACCGCAAGGGCATTGGGAAGGATGTTTAATCTATGGGAGCTCACTTTTCCATCTATTCCTGGCATCTCCATGTACTTCCAGGCAAACACATCAGTGAACTCCCTAAGTAGCCCAATGATCTCTTCCTTCTGCTTCAGTTCTAGACACTTAGAGATTAGAACGGGTCTACTCTCGCCCCCTTCTGGCCCCAACCTGATTTCCTTTAATTCTTGCAACTGTTATCTAGGTTCATCTTGCATACATTCCGGAGCTTCTTCTGGTTCCTCAACATGCTCAACGATATGGGATTCATCAATAATAAAACACTCAAGTGTAGGGTCGATGCTCTCAACCTAGAACACCCCAAGCGAAGACCGCTATAAGCGGTAGATGATCTTTCCATCAAGCAAGACCACCTTCTTACAGGTTCGAGGGGGGCTAGACACCTCCTTTACTTTCCTCTTGCCTTTTTCCATGTGGGGGATCACCTTCCCCCCTAGACGGTCATGAACGGACTTCTTCTGTGGGGCACTTCCCTCTCCTGCCTTAATCCCTTCTAGCTTTCTTGCAGAGACCTTTCTTTCCTCATCAACTCAGTGTAAAAGGCAGCATCCACCGGGTGAGCCTCCTCAACGACGAAGGTTCTCTGCGTCGCCTTGATCACTATCTTCGTACCTCTAATGTTTGCCTTTGCACATTGATGGTAGGTGGAGAGCACTATGCCATGAGTGTGCATCCATACCCTTCAAATGAGTAATTGGTAGCTAATGTTAGCATTAATAACATGGAACTTGATGTTGGAGGTGAAATTTCCCAACTTGATTCCCACATTCACATATCCAATAGACTGTATTCTGGCATTATCGAATCCATAAATTACTAGTGGTACTGGAACCACCTTCCCTTGGTCAATTCCTGTTTCGTACAATATAGTGATGGGCATGATGTTAATAGATGCTCCCCCATCCATTAATGACCTGGGAAATAAGACTCCATTTACCGTGGCTGTAACATACAGTGGGCGGTTGTAGAAGTAGGGCACCAACCTATCTTCTTCTGAAAACACTACTTCAGAAGTATACTTCTTAATTAGCCTTTCGATTGGCCCCTGCCAATTTAGCGAAGGATCTCTACGCTGCTGCACTACCTCCAAGACTTTCCTCATAATGGCCACCCTTGTGTCGTACTTCACCCCTATCTGGTCGAAAAAACATTTGAACTTGGTGCTCCTTGTTGTGGCCTCACATTCAGAATCTAAGTCTACCTCATACGTCTGGGCACTACAGACATACTCCACCTCGGAGGTCCCTCCCTCATCTAGGGCGAGAATGACATCTACCTCACCCTCTGAGAGGGTCACTTCCTCAACCTCCCCACTTCCATCTTCCTATTCCGGAGTGAATAACCACTCCTCTTACTTTCTTTCTAGCTCAAGTCTTCTCAGTGATAGATTTTCAAACTCCTCCCATAGCTGATCGTCGCTCTCCCACTCCATCAGACCTTTGGTAGCTTCTTCATCATAAGAAGCTACCATGTTGGCGGTGCCAAAGTGATGTGTAGGAAGTGGGTTCTTGTTAACATCCACAGGGGGTATCTGCAAGGTACCATTGGCCACCTGCTAGCCAATGATCTTGTGCAAGTAGTAACAATATTTGGTAGAGTGTTGCACCCGTTGGTGCAACTCACAGTACTTCGGATTTGCCTTGTCAGCTGCAGTGGGGGTTTTTCCTTTCAAGTGAGGAGGTCCTGCTACCCCTTCTCGTACTAAGGTACGGTAATAATCCATAGCCTCAGATACACTGCATGGTAATAGCAGCGGGGAATCTTCCCCAAACTTTCTCTTATTGCTGGGACTACCGGTCTTGGCTCCAGAGCCTCCCTTCTTCCCTTTGGGACTCCCATCCATATAGTTAACTGCTTGCCTCCTCGAAACTTAAAACCTCCCAGAAGTCAGTAGAACTTGCATCCTCCAACCCGGGGCCCTTGGTTTGATTATCATAGCTATGTTGCTAGCAGCCCTGGTGAATTCTCTAAAAGTTATGTCTCTAGTTTCGTTGATCAAGTGCAACTTGTACTCTTCTAAGAGTCCTTCCACACATATCTGCAGTAACCTGGCCTCCGCCACATCCTCGTGGATATCTAAGGCCCTCTCACAAAATTGCTTGATGTAGTGCATCAACTCTTCTCCTGGCTTCTGGACCTCTTGTGTTATGTGCCTCAATGTAAATTCATCCTCCTCTACAAAGAACTTCTGGAGGAACTGCATGTGCATCTCTTCCCAAGTAAGGGCGGTGTTAGGCGCTAAGTGGGAATACCATGTATAAGCCTTCCCAGTGAGGGTCTTAGAGAACTCCCTCAACCTCAGGTTCTTATCACCAGCACGCACTCCGAAGTACTCGACAAACCTCTTCACGTGCTCTCTAGGGTTCTCCCCCCTGCCGTTGAACTTGATAAATTTTAGTGGGATATACCCCTCAGGGTATGGCTTCTCATTTACTTCCTGTGGATAAGGGTCTTGTAACTCCTCATATAGGTGGGAACCCTCCCTCTAGGAGGAGGAGAGTAGCTTCCTCACTTCCTCCATGGTAACAGCCTTAGAGAGTGACTCCTCCAAACACATGCTTTTAGAAGATGGCGAACCTATTTGCGCAAGATCCTGCTCCGGCTCCACCTTTCAGGACGGAATCATCTCCGTCGAAATCGCAACAGGGGTGGCTACCCCTCCAGAAGGGGCAGCAATAGGTGTCACACAACCTTGACCCAAGCTTGATAGGTCCACGTTATTTTTCTTAAAGAAGTCAAAAAAACATTGCCATAAGATTCATACCTGGCATTGAAGCCACTGCCGGCGAACTGGTCTGCCCTCCCTGAGGCGCAGACGCCTTGGCTACGATCACCACCACTTCTTCCTGGGTAGTCTGGTCACTGTGAGCTCCATTACCACATGGAGTGTCCTCAAAAACCAACTGCTTAGAGACATTGAAACCTTCTTTGTCCATTAAAGAAAGAATACCTCCCCAGCGGATTCGCCAAATGTAGGAGGGTAGTGAGACTGGGGTCTATGAATATCTGGAACGGCTGAGGCGTGACCCACTCCAATGGACACTGCCTGCAAGGTCTTCGAGGTCTTCTGGTGAAACTTCTCAAGAAACCTTCTCCTTCTGATAACAATGGAACTCAAGCTTCAACTCACTCCCTGCAAGAAAATGAACTTTCAAAGCAAAAATAGTAATTTTCTCAAGGGAAACACCTGAGAATGATGGCTGTCAGTGGGGCGAGAAAAAATAAGGCACTCAGCACTAAGAGAATGAGCAGGGAGAGAATACTAGGTAGGTTTGGTGTGGTTTTGGCAGAGTAACAGTGCAATTTCAATTATGTCTCCATATTGACCTTGCCTAGAGGTCTATTTATACTTGGGCATCAGGGATGAGTTGGCATTTTTGGGTGCCAAAATTGAGAGGGTTGGTGGGGAACAATGTCTGAAGTGTACCATTTGTCCCTACCTACAGGCAGCCATGCCTGTACCCTCCTGCAGGCACCACCTGGTGCTAGCCAAAGTCAAAAAGCACATATGTCGCTTGATGAAGACAAGATATCTGATTTGGTAATTAACTTTTGAAACGGTAACTTGTGGTACAATTTTGCAAATCTTGAAAGAGGGGGCCTTAAGGACCCCTCTCTTTTAAAATCATTATTTTTCTTAAGAGGGACCTCGAGGACCCCCTCTTCTGGAAAAGTCATTTTTTATAAAAAGTTTATTCCTTGTGAGCATCCAGCTCCTTGGTTGCTCACTTCACTTGTGACCAAGTGTGAAGTGTGTGTAGTCTTGAGTGACTTCTGGGTCTTTCTAGTAGTATTCTCTCAATCCTATAGTGCTAAGTGGTTGAGCTTGCTCAACATACCTTGTTCCTCAGCCGCCAAGCCAAAACTCCCAGGAGGTCCCAACTGGCCTACTTGATCCCTGCTTACTCAACTAGGCAACCTGTACAAGAAAATAAGTGTTAGTAATTCTATTCTTTTTCATGATGAGGGGTTGCTTATGGTAGACACCCCGTCATCCTAACTTGGTTTTCTGGGAGCTGCGGGAGGGAGGACTTTGTGAGTCCCTCCTCCCATGTAAGTTTTTGCTGTTGAAGAAACCTTGGGGGGTTCCTTCTCAAATGTCATTTTTACTGTTGAAGAAGCCATGGGGGGTTCCATCTCAAATGTTATTTTTGCAGTGGCCCTTGCGGGGTACTTCTTCAAATGTCATCTCTACAGTGACCCTTGTGGTGGCACTTCTCGAATGTCATTTCTGCAATGACCCTTGCAGTGGCCCTTCTCAATCTTAGACTTCTGCAGTGTCCCTTGCGGGGTACTTCAAATGTCATTTCTGCAGTGACCCTTGCGGTGGCACTTCTCGAATGTCATTTTCGCAGTGAGCCTTGCGGCGGCTCTTCTCAATCTTGAACTTCTGCAGTGGCCCTTGCGGGGCACTTCTCAAATGTCATTTATGCAGTGACCCTTGCGGTGACACTTCTCGAATGTCATTTTTACAGTGACCCATGCGGCGTCCTTTCTCAATCTTGGACTTCTGTTGGCGGGGCACTTCTCAATTGTCATTTCTGCAGTGACCCTTCTGGTGGCACTTCTCGAATGTCATTTATGCAGTGACATTTGCGGCGGTCCTTCTCAGTCTTGGACTTATGCAGTGGCCCTGGCAGGGCACTTCTCAAATCTCATTTCTGCAGTGACCCTTGCGGTGGCACTTCTCAAATGTCATTTCCGCAGTGACCCTTGCAGCAGCCCTTCTCAATCTTAGATTTCTGCAGTGGCCCTTGCGGGGCACTCAAATGTCATTTCTGAAGTGACCTTTGTGGTGGCACTTCTCGAATGTCATTTCCGCAGTGACCCTTGCGGCGGCCCTTCTCAATCTTTGACTTCTGCAGTGGCCCTTGCGGGGAACTCAAATATCATTTCTGCAGTGACCCTTGTAGTGGCCCTTCTCAATCTTGGGCTTCTTCAGTGGCCTAGGTGGGGTCCTCTCAATATCTCCAAAAAAAGTAGTTTTATTTTTTTGTTGGTAGACACCCTTCTACACTGCCATACTACATACTTATTGAATATCATCGATATTTGAGTTTAAATGTGGATCAATTTAACCTTTCTCACCTAATAATTGATGCCATATTCCTTAGTGAATCAGTTTACCCCTGCACCTTTGTACAAATATTTATATTATGAGCATCAATATTAACTAGGAAGTAGACTGACGTGTTATGCCACAGAAATTACTGCTTGGCCTAATGGTCTTAGATGATTGAGAGCCTTGATTATTGCTACATATGTATGAGTGCCACTTTAATTGTGTGTCTAGTCGGTTACTTTTCTCCAAAGGTTTTGGGGTTATTATTATTTGGTTTTACTGATGGCTTAATTATTTCTATATCCCATAGTGAACTCGTAAGTATGGGATTATTAGTTCAAATGTCCTTGACTTTCTTTATATGATCATTACTGAACCGGTAAGTATGAAATTGTTAGTTCAAAGGGCCTTAATTTTCTTTATAAACTGAAAAGTATGGGATTATCATCTTTAATTCTTTGGCATTACTAAACATTAAATTATATACACACTCTAACTCTCATTTATACATATACTCGTTATAGAACTGGTAAGGCCTACTTAGCATATTTGTGTTAATTCTTTTTTCCTCGAGATAAACTCGAAGAAAGAGGATAATATATCTTCCCTTTTAAAGACAGATATCTGTCACCTGTTTGCATACGTGACTGTGTGGGAAGAGAATAAGCCAGATGGGAGTAAGGAGTGGCGCTTTCAATTTTGTACTTTATAGTCTGTGTTAAAAAAAAGTAACCCACCCCTGTAGTGGTAGTACCCTATGTAAACTATATTAATTATGAATTTCTCTTATTCCTCCTTATATACTCTCTTGTGCATTCATACCAAAAAGCAGGGTGTGAGAGTATCAAAATATAAGGGGTTAAAAATGCACAGGCAAGCGCACTTGCTTGTCTGGCATCGACGAATAGGACAGAGTCGAGAAGAACGGTACCTATAGAGGTTTTAATGCAAGGCAGTATAGAGGAAGAATACGTATTTATGATGGAGATAGACTTTGGTTTATCCTGGATGGAATTTATCAGGGCTTATTTGAAGACCGACGCAATCCCGTCAGATCTAAAGGAAGCGCAGAGACTCAGCTATAACATAGCAAGGTATATGTTGGAAGGAAAAATTCTTTTTAGAAGGGAGTTTATCATATCACTGCTCAGATGTGTTCATCCTACCAAAGTTAATAATTTGATAAAATAAGTGCACGAGGGCTTATATGGATTCCACTCAGCGAGTAGATCATTGGTGAAGCAAATGGCCACTCAAGGCTATTACTGACCCACTATGAAAAAAGACTGTGTAAACAATGAGAGAAATATGACATGCCAGAAGAATGTCTTGATCCATAACAGTCCAGGAGCCTCTTTGACGTCGATCATATCCCCTTGGCCCTAAGTCGTGTGGGGAATTGACCTGGTCGGCCCAGTTCTGAAGATGAGGGGAAGATTCAAATACCTAGTCATATTAGTGGATTACTTTACCAAATGGGTGGAGGTCAAGCCTCTAGTGAGGATATTGTATGAAAATGTTTTCCATTTTATATGGAAAAAACTTATTTTTTGTTAAGGAATTTTTTGCGCCTTCATCACAGATCATGGCACCCAATTCCACAATAAAGAATTTGAGTATTATTGTATATAGTCCTGTCAACGGGTCGGAGACGGGTCGGGTTTAGGGAGATCCAAATCCGTGTAATCGGGTCTTCATCGGGTTCGGGTTTGGGTCCGGGTCTTCATCGGGTCTACAATATTGGATCCAGACCCGGATCCGTTCGGGTCTTCGGATTCGGGTCCGGGTCTGGCCAAATATATACATTTATTTTATATTTATATTATTTTATCCGCCTTTTTTATTTTTTAATCTTAAATTAAAATATTTTGTAATGTATTATTGAGTATTATGACTATAACTAAAACATATATTATTTATATTTATTATATACATAAATATATATTTTTATATATAATACTTACATGTTATATTGATAAGATATATTTAAAAATAGATTTAAATTTATAGTATATATATATATATATATATATATATATATATATATATATATATATATATATATATATATATATATATATATATATATATATATATTTTTTTTTTTTTTTTAAATAATAATGTACAATTCGGGTCGGGTCTTCGGGTCCAAGTCTTGTATAAAATCCAGACCCTACCCGTTTAATACACGGGTCTTCGGGTATTTGGGTCTACGGGTCTTGGGTCCAAAAAAATATGCTCAGACCCTATTATATGGATTGGGTTTGGGTTAGGTCCGGGTCCAGACCCGACCCATTGACAGGCCTAATTGTATATGTTCAAAGATCCAGAAGCTTCACTTAACACATGTTCACCTATAATGCAACCTATAAATAGAGGTGACAAACAAAACTTTTCGGGATGGAATGAAGGAAAAAATGCATGATGCCAAAGGGAACTGGATTAATGAGATACAGAATGTTCTTTGGGCATACAGGACATCGCCAAGAATTGCAATGCGCGAGACTCAATTCATTTAGATATTTGGCACAGAGATAATAGTGACCACTGAGATCGGCTTACCTAACCACTAGGTATATAATTTTAACTCATCAAGGAGTGATTTGATGAGAAGACTCGACATGGATATCATTGAAGAAGTAAGGGAGAACGCAGCGCTATGGGTAGCAACCTACCAGCAGAGAACTGCTCGGTTTTACAATAAAAAGGTAAAATTGAGCACTCTGAAGGAAGGAGACTATGCGCTCAATAAGGTCATTCAGAAAGGGAACTAATTGGATCCTAATAGTCACGACCCGTGTAGAGTCTCCGTCGTCATACGACCCGAAACCTATGGAATTGAGACTTTAGAGGGTGAGAAATATATGAACCCGTGGAATGCCGAGCACATGAGAAAGTATTACCAGTGATGATTATATTACAGACTGTTAAGCTGAAACACTATGTAAGCAGTTTTTTATTTCCTTGTAGCACGTCTTCAAGTAATGAATGAGAATTAAAACTTCATCCTTGATGTATGTTGTTATTTTAAGCTATCCTACATTGATTATTTGTTTCATTGGTATGAGAGATGTGCAAAAAGCCTAGGCCAAAGACATCTTAGAGTCGAGCAGATCAAACACGATCCAAACCATGCAACATATATGACTTCATCTTTATATAGGTCACAGCCAGAAATTTTTAGCCAAATTTAGGATATCCAGTGCAATCATATGGACAATAAGATTCGACCATAATTGACTGATGCAAGGATAGATCCCAATACATTTGGGTGACTCTAGTAACAAATGCTGACACAATGTTAGGATGACAAGCTTCGTCTATATAACCAGTAAGTTGGCACAAGCGTTGGTAGTAACTAAGTCTGGAAAACTCAAGCCCTTCCAAAATTGGTAGCTAGTAAGGCATATCAGGTCCGACCATATGATCATAAGTCTAAACTACTACCACGCTTATCCCAATACCTAGAAACTAGTAAGTCAACAGGGCATGTGAACAATATCTCTCCATGAGTCCATACGGTTAGAACTAACTACAAGGCCGATAAAATTCGACCATATTTACTTATTAAATATATTATCTCAAATAACACTTAACTATAAGTGGTGGCTAATAATTTAGTGGAGAAAAGTAATAAGCAAAGTTAAAACACAAACATACATACAAATAGGAAGTATAATCATAAAGTTGTTTCAAATTCATAAATCATTCATAATAAAAATATCTGGTATGAAAAGATGTTCATTATAAAGCTTCACAAAATTAAAGTTTTAAAATGACCAATCCAAGGGGGCATCTCTAACTTCAGGGGAAACTCCAGGAACCTAATCAGCTTCTGGATCTATCAAATGAGCGATAGTGGTAGGTGCATCAACCATAATGGTATCCCGAGTAACAGGAAGAGTATTCTCCATAGCGATGGTCTGATCATCTTCATTGACTTCATCATTTTTAGTGACAGACTTGTCAACATCCATCAGCTGATCAGTATCCAAAGTCATGGCTTTTTCATCGTCACCTTCCTACTTACTAACTATATCAACTATATTAGGGTAATATTTCATGACCGTCCATAACCATCAAGAAAGAAAGATAGAATTTCAACATTATAGTCAGTAGACGATTTGAATTTTTCCAAGGCATTCTTATCAGACTTGGTGAGAGTTTCATTAGCTATAATAAGCTAATGGTTCACCTTAGTCAAATTTTAGTTGGTCGTGTTAAGTTCCTATTTAGACACAATCAACTTGTCATTGGCTTTTCTGAGGGACGTTTTGAGACTTTTGAACTTGACAGCATCAGTGTTGGCCTAGTTCTTCAACTTGCGAACCTCATCCTCAGCCTTACTGAGGGACACTATCTTCACGACCACCCTATCATTCTTTTCTTAGAGCTCACCAAAAGTCTTTAGATCTCATAAGCAGTTTTGTCTAGCTTGTCCTTCAATTGAGTATTCTCCTTGGTAAGCATAGAAATGGTTCTCTTTTACTCCTCATAAGAAACATGGTTAGTCACAGCCTTATCCCTCAAAATAGTGGGAGCCATGGCACTTTGGAAAGAAAAATAAAAAGGGTCAGCAGAAGACAAAGTTTAGAACAAAACCAATTTAGCATAATTTTAGTTGACTTACCACAAACACACGATGATGCGCTAACCTTCGTAAGGCATCAGGGCCATAACCCCTCAAGAACTCAAAGTACTTTCTATGATCGTGATAATCGAGCAGATCAGTGGAATTATTCATATACGAGAAAATTGAATCAGGATCACTTCTCAGATCCTCGGTCATGATGAGGTTGGCGAGATCAAACTTGAAGTCCTCGACCTCGCCATAATAAGAGGTTAATTCCAGGCCATGAACGAGCTGATAAGATGTTCGTTCTTTGATTTTAATCCTCTCAATGGCATACCCAATTATCCTGGACTCTGGCAACCGTGGAACCTTGGGGTCATTATGAGTGGTGGGGACTTCAAGGGGCCTCTTGTCCCCCACAATAGGAGCAATGGACGATATTAGAGCTTTACCCTTTGATTCTCCCGAGCATCAACTTTGGCCTCAGCTTCGTCTGAGCATTTATCTCGATCGACTTCCTATCCCCAGTGCCAACCCTCTTTTAGGCATTGATCTTCTTTTTGTCCTTATCCTCGACATTAACTTTCCTTTTCTACTCATCCTTCATCTTTTTACGACGGGCAATATCCATAGAAGAGAGATCAAGTATTCGAGGTGACATCCCGTATGAAGATTCAGTAATGAAGCCCAAAGTAGTAAGAGTGGAACCTATATAAAAGTCAATGGTTAGTCATACCAGAGGCATAAAGTAAGAGGCGAAAAAAATGGCAAAATATTGTCACTTACTTCAACTTCCACCTCAGCACCCTAGTCAACCTCAACGCCATGTCCTGCTACTAGTGGAACCAATGTCTCTAAAGGGGGAGCACTGTCGAGGAGTGTGATACCCAACATGGATGAAATTAGACACAGAGAAAATCTTTTCAAGCTTTAGGGGTTTAGTTATGCAGTAACTCTCAACCAAGTCTAGTAGCACGGTAAGAAAGGTAATACATTATAAATAAAGCTTTTCTAGTAGCACGGTAATACATTATAAATAAAAGGGATATCATTAATAGTAAGGGAAATCTCTACATCTTTACCCCAAACGCATAGCCCATACCCAAGTCTAAACGAGCGGATCGAACACCATTGTCCTACTTGGGAGACAAGCACCTCAACAAATAGGATAAGGATAGATAGTACCTAGGTATATCCTTTCCCTGTCACAAGGAATACCATGCTTAGTCAATGTTGTACGCACCCCATAAAATCCCTACTAGTAGGTTACTTATGAGCACACAACGCACCTAGTATGATTGCACATAAAATAAGCAAAACAACATCAAACCTAACTCAATTGGGTTACACAAATATTATCTTTTATTATAATTTTTATGAACATTTAACTACAACCGTAGTTGTATCCCAAACTCCTAACACTCTAATGTCTAGGGATGTCTCGCACATACTGTTTACATAATAATTATAAATTAACAACCACCTTACTCAATGGGTTGGAAATACATTATCATCTATAATAGGATCAACACAATCATTACACATTAACTGGTATTATAATACTTTACCCAAATCCTAAGGTTACTAAACTAGGCATTAATCCCCAATATATTGCCTTTATCTACTTAAAGAGATTAAAAGTACCAAAACTTAGCCTCAATCAAAATCCAAACCAAACAACCCCTAAACTAGGGTAGCCCATGCATCCCATCAGAGATGGATTGATCCGATCCCGGGTCCGATCGATTCGATGGGCCCAGAGTCTTCTCCTTCCATTTTTTTTCCTCCATTAAAGCCAAAGCTCAAAAGATCTAAACCCTACAGACTCTAATACATTAATTTATCCCTTATCCAGCACATATAAACATATGAGTACTAGCAACCTATTTCTATAAGTTTTAGATTACTGAAAATTCATTTAAAAGTATAATCTCAGATATTATAAAATAAACTCGAGGTTTATGTTCTACGCATGAATAATTTAATTAAACTATAAATTCTCATCAGTTAACATGATTACATTTGGGGTTTTACAGATTATAACAATCGTGGTCCACATCTAACAATTTCGATGTCTGATTACAATGATTCAAAGATTAATTTGTTGATTCTTAAACAAATTTACATGAGTTATTTAATTACAAAACTACGATTGTTATTTCTTAATCTTAATTGAGGATTGAGGTTTAATTGTGAACTAAAATCATATTATAATATTATATTCACATATTCCAACATATTAATATTACTCTAACATAAATATAATTATAATCTTAAACAAAGTAAACTTTTCTTGGATTGATTTTATAATTAATCCCTAATTCCTTGTCCTTTTTCTTAGAATCCACGGCTCTCCCAATATGTAGCAAGTGTTTTAGGTTATGTTAATCAGGTTATTAAAATAAGATAACTCGAAATTAGGCTTAGGCCTTTAAAATAGTCTCAACTCAAAAGGCCCAAAATAAGCTCCAAATGGCCTAACAGTTGGCCAAACCCATATACTAACCCGATTGCCTGGGATATTCCACTATAATAAGCTAAAATCGAACGTTCTAAACATCTCATGAACCAACCCAAAAGTTAACATGTTTTACCAGTCAAATATCTTGTTAAATTAATTAATTATCCAAAATGCATAACTTAAGTTTAAATATATATTTTTTAAATCTTAATTAATAATTAATTAAATTAGCACTCATTATTATATGAACCTACATCACAAGTGGTGTGACCTGATGCCAAGGGAATAATCTAAACAAAGAAACCATTGACACTTAGCCCCTGACCATTCCATAGCCACACATAATACTAAGTTAATTAATTATTTATCTTAATAAATTATTATAAATTCTCCAACATATATAGAAATAACAGTATAAGCAGCACATCACTCAATTATGCAATACAACATATGTATCGTCTCAAAGTCACATATCAATCTATTAAATGGCATATTGAAAGTCCAGGATATCAAATCACAAAAATGATATACAGTATGTCATATGAAACAACAACTCATCCATGTCCAATAATCAATTTACCAATTAAATAAATGTCATAAAAATACGGGGTATTAAAAGTCACCAGCACGAATTATCCAACATGATTTTAATGAAGTTTGTTGGAGACCTCTTGTACATGACTCAAAGTGTGTTTTGGATAATCGTAATAAGAAAATCCAAATAACATAGGCCACATGATTGTGATGGGGTTTTATTCTTAAAACCATGTTTATGGTGGTTATATACTCTATTATTCATAAAATTTCATCATAACCGATTTAAAATAGAAAAACATGATTGAAGAGATATTTTACGTTTTTTTATAAATATATCGTAATGTCGATAAATTATGCTAAAAAAAATTTGGTGTGGTTACAGAAGATAATAATTATGGTTCTAGCATGATTGAATAGTTCACAACCTAGATATGATGGTTTACATCTTATCGGTAAGGTTTCGAGTAAAATCTTAGTAGTTTATCTTGACTACGAAAACTTGTATGATGGTTCTGAAACTTGTTCGATAGTTCAAGGAAGATTGTACAGGTACTTTAGGAGAGTATTGAATGGGACTAAGGATTAGCTTCAAGTCTTTATGCTGACTTGATAAGACTTGGACAATCTCATGATTTGTATAGGGTGCGTAGATTCTTAATTCCGAGGGATATGAGGATCGGAGTATTCACATCGTCATTGATTTTATTTGTTGATGTGTGCGATTCAATTTTATACTGGGCCAATAAACCCTATAAATTGGGCAGTGATCGTCTTATTATATCATGTTCCATAGGAATTCTTGTCCAGTAAGTATATTGGAACGTGATACCCCTTGATAAATTAATAAGTTTTGACTATACTCACTGTTCTAAAAAACCCGCCTAGGCTCCTCCTAGACACGCCTAGGCTTAAAGCTTAGGAGAAACGTCTCGCCTTATGCTTTTCACACCTTATTCTTGATAAAACCCTTACGGCGCACTTTTTTCTAAAAACAACAATGCCTTAGTGAAACGATGTCGCCTTTTAAAGAATTTGTTTACAAACCGGACCATTATCTTATCCAAAATAATAAGATAGTATTTTAATTTGCATATATTCAGACATATTTTTATGATGTGTGCAGTTTTTGTATTTTAATAGCCTTGTTATGGTTAAAAAATATTAAAATATATTAAGAAGGCCTAAACGCCTTTTTACGCCTAGGCCCGCCTAGGCTTCTAAGGCTTAAGGCTTTACTTTCACGCCTCAATCACGCCCCGCGTTTTTTATAACCTTGACTATACTAGTAAGCCCGGCTAATGGATTTTATAATCCGGTAGAGATGTCAAATAATTTAAGTTTGAGATCAAAGAATGTTTATAGATGTTAATGAATATCAATTAGTGAAAAATTTGTTTCACTAAGAGAGTATTGTATGCTTTATGCGGGCAACCATATTATATATCACCTAACTGTACAAACATTAAGCCTCTCTCTATTGTGGTAATTTTGAGTAATTAAAATTGGACTGCAGCCGTTAGTCAAATTAATTATGATTAAATGAAAAAAGAAATAAATTACGGGAGAGTAATTTGAATTTTTTTTTATTTGGAATCCAATTTTAGTTATTAGACATGGGTCCCCAATTCTTTTGAGCTCGGGATTGTGTATGGTCACTTATACCCCTTACATAACCAAATGCACCTTTTAGGATATTTTGAAGGAGTCCATAATTGGTTGAACTCTTACCACCACCATTTTGGGCCGAAGAGGATAATTAGGAGTCACCTAATAAGGTGGGGGTAAGTGGAACACAATTAGATCCATTCCGTAGGGAGCAAAGAAGAGAGAGAGAAAAAAATTCAAGGAAAAACTTCAAGGCTTGCTTTAAAAGGAGAAGACCACCCTTCTCGCTTATCCAAGGGATCATATATTGGAAAATAAAGGGATATCCCAAATCATATTCTACATTAACCCTAGAAATGATGTATAGATTTTTTATATACATTCTTGATGTTCTTTTTAATTCAAGATTATTCAAAATCCTTAGAAAATATTTTGAAAGTCCAATCCCATCATTTGGTGTCAGACCATAGGTTTAGGGATCAGTCTTGATTGAATCAAAATGGTTTTGTCCATAAGAATACAAAACCCTAGATTGTATGAAATTGCATGTATATGTGGATTTTATACCCGTTTTCTTTTATATGGTTCTTGTGATATATGCCCCACTATAATGGTCATTAAATTTTACTTTATGATGCATGGATCCTATGATTAATCGTATTTAATTGCTTTATAAATTCGATTAGGCTGTATAATAGGATTTTCTATAATTTACATTGATAAATCTATATGGAGGCGATCGGTAGGGTGTATATATGTTATTTGTGGTTATTTTTCATCTTATTTGGTCGATTATCATCAACCGTGGAAAGATCAAGATGATCCAGATCTAAAAAGTCGAAGATTAAAAGAATATTTGTTTTTATCCCATCAACCGTTCAAACGGTCAGTTTCTATTGTTTACACGCCAGGCTGATCGAACGGCTTTATTTGATATTTCAAATGCTTGTGTTCGCATAACCCTATTTATTTTTCTTCGACCGCTCCCATGAGATTTTTTTCGAATACGCGAGGGGATCTTTTCAGTTGTTTATCTCGAAATTTACAGATTCAAAAGACTCGTGGGACAAGCAAATTGCGATCGAATAAGGATGGGGAGAGGTGTCCCATTGGGATTCTACTTTTTCTAGTTTAGGCCATAATGGAGAGGGAAATTTCTTCCTTCTTTTTTATATTGCACATTTTTATTGCTTTTATAATTCTTCTATCTAATTAATTACGTTGATAAATTACATGTGGTAATTAATCACATTATTTATGGACAACATGGCAATTAATTGTGTAATCCGACCTCACATTTTTATGGAAAATAAAAGGAGTTTATTCTTGTAAATTGAATTAAATTATATAATCAACTTATCGTGGAATAAGTTTTAGCCTCTGTAAGGACACAAATTTCCAATTGAGTCCATATGTAGTTTTGGCTCAATTCCGGACAAAAACATTTATTCATAGGGTAGTATTTAATTGTAATATTCTCAAGCCTATGAAGTGTGTATTGAATACATAGCGGCAAAGAATTTAAAGCTTCATCAAAATGCCGGTTTGCGTGCCTCGTTTCTACGTCATCAACTAAGGTTCCATGCTCCCAAGGTATGAATGTAATTATATTTATATAGGAGCTTGGAACAAAATTTTATTTGGGTGTTAGGTTTAATAAAAAAAACCATGTTTTACTTTCAGAATAATTTAATTGAAACTTTAAAATAAAGTACATAAAGTTTCCTGGTTCGAACGAGTTTGCCAACGAACCTAAACTGGTCAGTCGTTCGATATGTCGTTCGAACGAGTTTGGTCGTTCTAACGAGATATCTAACGAGTTTCTAACGAGCCTGGTCTGGTCGCTCGTTAGAAGTCTCGTTCGAACGAGAGTCAAGTTCGTTCGAACGAGATGCCAGACGGGAACAGTTTTGAGCAGTTTTTGGCAGTTTTCACCCCATTTCCCCACTTGTTTCTTAACTGATTTTTTAAGGCTTTATTAAGGACGGGAATCATTTTTGGAGGTGTATATTTTTCATACCATACAAACTCCTAGAGAGTGTTTTGATAGAAAATTTGTTTAAGGAAAAAGATCAAGTTTTGAGTATTATTCTTTAATGAAAAATCCTACACACTCTAGTGTTTACACCCAATAGTTGTTTATCCAAGTTCTATATACATATCTTTACTTGGAGTTTTGGCACCGGTTTTCTCTACCGAATTGAAAAAGAGACGTTTCGGGTTTCCTTCTACATCCCATCACAAAGAAGAAGAAGTTTGTTACGGTATTACTCACTTGGAGAAAGGCTCCAAGCTTGGGTGACGGTGACCATACAAAGTCCTATCGGTGGATTCTGAGATCGCGGTGGAGCTCCGTAGTTGTCCGCTAGGAAGAGGTTTCTACAAGAAGGAGCAACAAGGCTTGAGAGGGTTCGAGTCGAGGATGTAAGTCTTTTGTCTTGTAAATGTAATTCCATATCTAGTGGACTTGTGGCTAGGGCCGTCCGAGGTTTTTTCCCGTCTTGGGTTTTTCCTCGTACATCGCGGCGTAGTGTGATAGTGTTTATTTTATCTTGCACAATAATTTAGAATCCATGCTTTAAGTTTAATTCAAGATAAAACTTGGTTTAATTATCACACTCATTTAATTTGGGACTTAATTAATTTTTGGGTAAATTTGGTTTATTCAAGTCATTTGCTAAAATTGGTTTCGCCTAACTTTGGATTATTGAAAATTATGACTTAGGCAAATTCTAGGACTTGGACTTAAATTAATGAATTGATTTAATCTTGTTCAATTAAACCAAAATTTGTTTTGTTTAATTATTGTTGAACCATCATCTTTCAACGCTTCTGCATCATTCATTGACTTTTAAATACAAAGGAAATTAACTTTGATTTTAATTGAGAAAATCACCATCCGGGAATTTCTTACGCTTTCAGCCTCTGATTTGTTTTAAATAGTAGTGTAATTTATTCCTCATGTTAGCATAGGCTTTCCTCCCCAACGAAAGGAATTTATCACAGTATCATACGATTTTAAAATTAATATGGTGAGAAAGGGTATTCTAAGTCATACAATAAATAAGGATATTATCATTGATTTATTTTGGAAATATTGAATCGAATAATTTTTTTTAATACTCTTAAGTTATAAATATTAAGTAAGAGAAGGGTTTTCAAACAAATCCTACAGTCCCCGTCGGTACTTTAAAATTGCGATGTAATTGCTTCTCATGTTAGCATTGTCGTCTTTCCTCCTCAATGGAGGGAGTTTATCACGACATCACGGAGATTTTAAAATTCTTAAGTGATAATTCTTTAAAATTAATATTAAGTATGTTCGATCCTCCCAACGAGTAAGTCCAATGCAAATTTAATTTTAAATAGAATGAACCGGTGGTTTACACTTAAACGCGAGTAATGATATCCTCCCCAACGGAGTCATTGCCATTAATTGTGGGAATATAAGTTATCGACTATATAATTATATTGTACGGAATAGTTCCTGAACTATCCGGATAATATAATTAAAATATATAAGGTATGTCTAATTTAAGATGAAGTAATTTAAGCGTCCAATGAGAAATTTTACTTTCACAAGAAATTAGGATGTCCGCGGGATTAGTTTTACATAGCGATAGATGGAAGCTAACTTATATTTAATTAAAAGGTTAATTTATACATACTTAATTGAAAGTACTTTTTCAATTATGAGAATTATATTTTTATATGGGTCAGCTATTCAACTACTTGTTTAGTCTTAATGGTGTTAATCAAATGGAATAAAATTCTAGGATTGAAATTGTTATAGGACAATATTCTAACTTAAGTGTTAATTTTTTTTAACCCTCAATTCTCATCAATATTTTAAAATTGTGATGCAATTCATTTTTCATGTTTGTTTGATCTGGCCTCCCATCGAATGGTTTTAATCGCGGAATCACAACATTTTAGAATATATGGTAATTATTTGTTACATGTGTTTGATCCTCCTATCGTGGAAGTTCTACATGGACGTTTTGATTGATCGAAATAAAGTTCATATTCCTCAGTAGTATTGAAATTGACAAAAGGCATGTATTCTCACTACAAGTAGTTACAGCCTTTATAGCAGCATTGTCCAGTTTTCCTAGCTCTATAAGGAAGATTGGATCAGGATATGGCTTTATCTCTTTAAAGTAGAAGCACGATCTTCGGTCCAGTCAATAGTAACCTGGTTTGTAAATTTGGGAACCACAAATCAGGATTGCAACTTATTGCAAAGGTTCCAGGTAACCAAGCGATTACATAAAAGAGAAATGTTTCTAATAATAAGTAATCAGCATAAGGTCGTGGTATTAAGAAGTAACTATTTATTTAAATTTTTTATGATGACTGAAAGATAATATCTTAAAATTATTAGATGTCTTGTTTTTGAAAGAAAAATTATATTTCAGTTTTCAAGTTTGTTCGGAACAGATATTCGATTAATTTTGTAAACGTGTTTTATTTAAATTAGAATATCTTTTATTTGTTCGGTACATTCGAAAATAATTTAAATATTATAAATTTGTCTCACCGTTATTGTTAAATGTTGACATGAATAATTTTAATGGATAATCATTAATAGAGAAAGTTTTTTTTAGGCTGAACCAAACATAGTTTAAGCATTTATGCTTAGGACATTTTATTCTAATAAGAATTCAATGATTGGTTTAAAATGGACATTTATGTTCATTGGAAGTTAAGGCACTTATAGGCTGTGAATTCCAATTATAAGGTAAAATGAGCAAATAGCCATTTACAGGTATAGGCTAAAGCACCAAAGATGTGTTAGGAATGGTTTATTCCAATTTTGTGGTTCTATAACAATTCGGTCAAGAGGTTATGAGTGTTTCATCAATTTCATCGATAATTACTCAAGGCATGCATTAATTTACTTTATGCACCATATGTCTAAAGCCTTTGACTAGTTTAAAGTGTACAAGAGTACGGTGGAGCATAGGATGGTAAACTAATCCAAACCCTATTAACTTTATTGTGTGGGTGTGTACCTGATAAGTAGCCTTCTTGCGTATATGTCGTTGTAGTGCAAAAGCCGCTAATCAAAAATCCCTTTTGGTATTTAAAACACACTAAAAATGTATATTGGTAAGTAAGGGATCAATCTGCGCTCTCTAATGTGGATAAGAGCAAAATGAAGACAAGTATGTTTTTTAAAATTATTATGAAGGGATATTTATACTACTAATTATGAACTAAAAATAAAAACTACACTAAAAAATAAAGAAAATGATAAAGTGAGTTAAATATGAGGAGAAAATAATTATGAGATAATTCAAGGGATTAAATTTTACCACTTAACTTATTTATTTTTATTAATTAGTTTGTCTATTTGAAATACCCCAAAATATATATAAATTCACAAATCAACTCTCGTTGCAAATGTGAAGTTACATATATTCCTTTTAGAAGACTAATATTTAAATTTCACATACTCTCAAAAATTAGACTTAAACATTTTCCAATAAATCACCCGCTAGGAAAAATTCACTAAAAGTATTTTAAATCACTAAAAATTACATTTTTAGAGTAGAGAAATTTGAACTATAATAGTATTTAAAAATTGTCTATCTCTAGTTTAATTAATAAATAAATATTATAATCTGAATTTTCGATTTTCTCTCGAAAATAATTCACCCTCTCTCAAGGCGTAAATATAAATTATAAAAATTTAATATTAATATTCAAATGGGCATAATAAATAAACAAACCAAAAATAAAAATCGCTAAGTTAAGGGTTCCATCTCACCTCTTGAATGGGGTATTTACCCTCTCATTATGGTAATAATAATGACACAATATAAGGTATACAAAATAAAATGGAATGGAAAAAAAAAATATGTTGAGCCGAGTCTCTTTGAACCCAATAAGTTTTTTTTCGAAACATGAACAATTAAGTGCCCCACAAATATGAGTTTTACAACACTCAAAAATATCACTCAAGTCACTCTAAAAAAATAAAAGAAATACAAAATTTGTATAATACTACACCTAAAATTGAGCTAAAAAAATGGAGCTCTAAAAAAAACTAAACTATTCTCTCTATCTCGGCTGTATCCGTCTGTGTCCTCTGTCCCCTTTTAAATTGAAAGATAGTGAGGGGGGTTAGTGGATTGGGTTGGTCATCTTTTTTGCAGATTTTTGGGGGATGTTGTTTCGGCTTTTGGTGGTAAAAATGTGGGTTAAAAACATGTGGGGTAAAGGGTTTATTTTATTTATTTATTTAGCTTTTGGTTTTTGTCTTGTTTGGTTTAGATTTTGGCAGCTCACGGATTTGGGTTTGGGGGGTATGGGTTAATGGCTTAAAGGTTGGACAAAATGGGAAATAGGTTTTTAAAAAGGAAATGGGTTTTTGATTTTCAAATGGGCTTTGGTTGGCCGGAAAGGTAGGGATGGAGGTCGCCGGCGGGTTGTAGGGGCTGATGACGGTGGTGAGGTGGATTGGGCGCCGGCCGGAGCTGGTGGCTGCTGGGCGTGGCCGGCGACGGGGGGTTAGGTTGGTTTCATGGTTCGTGGGTTTTGGTGAGGTGGGTTTGGGTTGGTTTTGGCTAGACTCGGGTTGGTTCCATCCGGGTTAGAGGTAGGCGGGTTCAGCAGGTGGGATTCGGGTTGGGGCAGTTGGGCGAGGGGGTGGCTGCCCGGATTGGATGGGTTAAGAGAGGGAGAGATCCGGGCTGTGGGTTTGCAGGGGGACGCCGGCCGGAGTGGGTTCCGGTGAGGAGGTCGTGGCGTCGGCGGGCAGTGGGTACGGAGGTTCGTAGAATTATGTAGAAAGAGAGAAGATAAGGTGGGTTATTGGTTTGTTAATGGAGTTTATCCGGAGGAGAGTGTGTGGGTGAGGAAGATGAAGAATGGTGGGTGTGAGTCATAGTGTGTGAGAGGGTGTAGGTGACATAGTGTGTTAGGAGGTGTTTGAATGCGTGTGTTTAATTTGAATCGCTAAAAATAAAAAATAATTAATATTTAAAAAATATATAAAATTCTATAAAATAAAAGACATAAAATAAAAAGATAGATCTAAAAAAAGAAATAAAAATAGAAAACTATTAAATTAAAAATTAAAATTCTAAAAAAGAAAAGTAAAATCCAGTAAATCTAAAAATAAATGAAATTCTAAAAAAAATCTAATCCTAATAAAAACTAAAAAATAATAAGAATCAAAATAAAATAAAATTATATTAATAAAAATAAAATAAAAAAATAGAAAATAAATTCTAGAAATTCTAAATAAATTTAAAATAAACTCTAAAAATAAAACGACTCTAAAAAATAAAAAAGTAAAGGAAAACAATTCCTCGAAGCACATAAAAATATATATATATTCTAAAAATAAATAAAATCTATTAAAAATAAAACTCACATAATAAGAAAAATAAAAACTATAAAAGAAGTGAAAATAAAACCTAAAGTCCTAAAACATAAAATCTAGCAAAACTAAAAATAAATATTACAATTAAAAACTAATAAAAATCAAAAAGAAAAAGAAATATAAAATAACTTCTAGAAAATTCTAAATAAATCTAAATTAAATCCTAAAAATAAAAACGACTTAAAAATAAAAATCTAGAAAAATAATAAAGGTACAAACTCAACACACATAGGCTCGGTGATGGTCTGGGCTCAGTTTAGGCTTAGGTTTGGTCCTGTGATAGGATTTGGGACATCGGAACTCATCCGGCAAGCTCAATGGGACATTTGACTTCGCAGTCACCTTAATTTCTTCGATGCACGCTTTTGACCGCTATTGTGTCGCAATTATACTGATTTAGCATTATTTGTACCGCAACTGCGTATTGACCTGAGAAATAAACAAATACGAACATAAGGCCATTTTTAATTCAAATAAGCGACTAAAATGCATCTATTCGGGGTATTAAATATACACTTTTGGGTGCTTATCATTATCTCTTAGTAATGTTAAGGAATCATTTATTGGAGGTTGGGATTATATCCCAGTTGCCCACACTAAGCACTCTAGTGCAAGACGTTGTAGCGGTAAGAAGGATAAATGTTCTTTTAGGTATGATTAGGTACGTGGTGGGTTATTCAAGACTAAAAGTTTCTTTTTAGGATTTTATAGAGGGATGATTATATACATTTTGTACTGAATTCTATGTAGATACTTTTCTTTCAACTCTCACAGAATATTGGAATCGGTGAAAGCCAAGTCTAAGGCTTGTTCGGTTCTGGGAGTACTCAGCAGCATTTGTGTTGAGGTAAGAGCCAAGGTAGTTGCAATTTATCCCCAAAGTATGTCTTTAGATTGGATATCCCAAAGGTTCCTTAAGTGTTTCCTATTATAATCCTAAGGACAAGAAGGTCATAGTTAACACGATGTTTGGTTCTTGAAATGGGATTATATGATAAACCGCATGCCTAGGGATGAGCCAGTCTTACAAGTTATTGCAAAAGAACATTAGATTACCGATGTTTCGAAACCACTAGTACGGAAAGAAATACAACATTATATTGATAATACACTACCTTATGGTAGTGGGAGCATTATTGAGCATGGGGATGCACATGTCACTTATATTGGAATGTAAGTGGAGCCACGTCATTATGGGAGCACCGAGAGTCATTCTAACAGGTTAGTGATTTAGGTTAACACTTTGGTGACATCCCAAGGAAACACAAACTGGATCCCAAGAATTACAATGAGGCTATCGAAGATAAATACTATTTTCTTTGACTTATGGTTATGGATACCGAAATTAATTTGATGTATTCGAATCAAGTTTGACGTCATGAAGACTTGATTATAAGATAAAACCCATGGTGTGCAAGTAGACCTACAAGAAGAAAAGGATGGATATATAGGAAGGTGAAAAACTTCGAGGCAAGGCTTTTTATGAAAAGCTTACTTAGAAAGATAAGGGATTGACTATGAGTAAATCTTCTAGTCAGTAGCCAGGCTGAAGTCTATCAGGATTTGTTTCATAGAAAGAAGTCAAGAAAGAAAAGTATGCAAGATTAAGAGATCCATTTATGGACTTAAGCAAGCATTATTGTCTTGGGAATATATATTTTGATCAAGAAATTAATTCTTTTAGTTTTGATCAATGCGATGGATACAACTTGGGTGTACAAAAAGTATAAAAAAGCGTGGTGGTATTTTCGGTATATTGTGTGGATGATATTCTCATAATCGAGAATGAGGTGGGTTTGTTTTCTTATATAAGGGTGTGGTTGTACAAGTTATTTGATATTAAGAATTTAGGACAAGCCAGTCATATCCTAGGGATCGAGCTTTTGGTATATTGCAGATATATGGGATGTTCGACTTATGCTAATATACTTATGTCAAATTTTGTATTCACATAGTTTAGCATGTTAAATTCCAAGAAAAGGTTTATACTTTTCGAACATGTAATATTTATATCTAGGTATTAATGTCATGTGACACTTGATTAGATAGAGTATATGGGGAATATACCTAATGTTTCGGGTGTGGGAAGCCTCACGAATGCTATGGTGTGAATACCCTAGTACCTTATGGTACATATACTAGGATCTTCAGTTATATAGGGTTTCTGGTGATTTTTCTTTGGAAATGTGTTAAATTCCGATAAGGGTAGCCATTAGATGGAAAAGTATCGTTTAATCACGTATTTTTTATTCCACCAATGGAGCCAAATATGATGCAGAATTATATGCCACAAAGGAGAATGTATGGCTAGGGAATTTCATAAAGTACATTGGATTAGTTCTTTTTTTGCAATTTCTCAATACCATAAAGGAGTAAGTCACATAAGAGTGTAGGTTTCACCTATTATGAGAGATCATACGAAAAGGTGATCACCTGCATAATGCATCAAGGGCTTCGTCTAACGTGTAAATTGATTGGGTGTTAAGTTTTTAGGCACATAGATTTAAGACTAAGTGGGAGATTATTGGGGTTTTATTCTTAAAATCATGCTTATGATGTTTATATACTCTTCAGCCGTAAAGGTTCGTCATAATCCATTTGAAATAGAAAATAATGACTGTAGAAAGGTTATATATTTGTTTGTAAATGCATTGTAATGTCAGTCAATTATGCTCATTATGAATTTCGGTGTGGGTACAGAAGATAACAATTTTGGTTCTAGCATGATTGACTAGTTCACAACCTACATAGGAGGTTTACATCTTATCGATGAGGTTGCGAGTATAATCTTAGTTTTATATTGATTATGGGAACCTCTATGATGGTTCAGGAACTTATTCAATACTTTAGGGAAGATTATACCAGTACTTTAGGAAAGTGCTGAATAGGACCAAGGATAATATAAGTCTTGATTTTTTATTAATAAGAATTATAAAATCTCATGATTTGCATAGGGTTCATAGGTTATTAAACCCGAGAGATACGAGGATTTGAGTATTCACATCGTCATTGCTTTGATTTGTTGATGGGTGCGATTCAGTTTTATAGTGGGCCAATAAATCGTGTAAGTTGGGCAGCGATCGTGTTAGTATATCCGATTATAATTCGGAGGAATCTACATCTATGAAGTATCTTGGAATGTGATACCCCATCAACAAACTTATATGTTTTGACTCTACCAGTAAACCCGGGCGATGGATTTTATAATCCAATAAAGATGCGAAATAAGTTAAGTTTGAGACCAAGGAATGTTTATAAGATGTTGATGAATATCAATTAGCGGCAAATTGGTTCACCAAGCGGGTATTATACGCTTTGTGCTGGGAATCATATTATGTGCCATTAGGGCTGGCAATTTTTGACACGATAACCCGTTTATGGAAATGACCCGAACATGACACGATTAACTTGTATAGATTTAAGAGTACCCAAAACTTATACTCATATCAAAATCAACGCGACCTGAAAATGACACGACTAACCCGAATTTTCATCTCTATGTGCCATCCAACTGTGCAAACATTATGTCTCTCTATTGTGGTAATTTTGAGTAGTCAAAATTGGAGTGCAGTCGCAATTATTTAGTGGAGTTAATTACGATTAAATGGAAAAAAATAAACGACTAGAGAGTACTTTGGAATTTCATTTTTCTATTTGGAAGCTAATCCTAGTTATTAACCTTGGGACTCCAATGTAGTCCCTAATTCTTTTGAGCCCGGAATTGTGTTTGGTCACTATACCCCTTAATTAACTAAAGGCGCCTTTTTAAGAGCTTTTGGAGGAGTCCGTACTTGGTCCAACTCTTCCAACCACGTTTTTGGAATGATAAGAATAATTAGTAGTCAAATAAAGAGGTGGAGTAAGTGGAACACAATTGTATTCATGCCAAAAATAACAAAGAAGATAAAAAAAATCTTTGAGAAAATCTCTAAGGATTGCTTTCAAGGGAAAAAAACACCCTTCTCGCTCATCCAAGGGATCATAAATTGGAAGACAAAGTGATGTTCCATAATGGATTCTACATCAACTTGGCTTCGCTTCATGTATTAATAACAAGATTTGCAAAGGTATGAACTTTATAAACCCTAGTTTTAATGTATAGCTTTTTCTATGTATTTTTTATGTTCTTTTTCATTTAAGATTAATCAAGATCCTTAAAAAATATTTTAAAAGGTCAATCCCATGAGATTGTATATATACTCTTCAAATCTTATCCTTTGTCCCGTCTGTGACAAAACACATAAAACCAATAATTACAAGCAAATGAATCAAATTCATCAAGTAACACGTGACTTGGTTAGGCAGAGGTATATAAAATAGACAAAATACAATTACAAATATTTAAGGACAAGACCCTTATGGGATTATTGAAATATATTTTTATAACTATTTTATTATCACACAGTAGTAGGCTCGCCAAATACTACTTTGTAATTTAAAGAAAAAAATATGAGTAATATGATGAATCATTTGAATATAACAATATATACATGGAATAATCAAAATACTAAACTAACTCCCCCTTAAATATATAATTCTTCTCAATAAACATGATGTAACATACAAATAGTGTCAATACCCAACATGCTCAACATAGTGTACTCCCCTCATCTGTTAACTTCTCACATTTCACAAATGAGATAATGGAAAGAACTAAGTATGTAATGAGACAATATAAAGCTAAAAATTTTAACGAGAGTAGACATGATAAATAAACTAATAAAATGAGAGTATATCATATAGAAGGTGAACAATTATTATGCAATACAGGTTAGATATAATATGTGGTTATGATACCCGGTAAAATGCATAAATAGATTGATCAATTCTGAATATAAATAATACTAGAGTCTAAACAATTAGTAACATTATAATCATAACTACAAAATAAAAACAATATGAATGCTAACAATGCTAGATAAAATAAAAATAAATAAATTACATATCTTTGATACCATTCAAACCATAATGAGACGTAAACTCCAACAATGGAATACAAGTAACTCATATGAAATAATATGCAATCTCTAAATAATAATGAAGCCTGACACAATATAACTAACTTCTAATACGATATCTGACTCAGATTTGAATACATAAAATGAAGTCTGAATAACTAAAAGCAAATTAGAAAATTATGTAATCAAAATGAGTTGCAAGCTCGATACCTATATCCTATGGTGGTTGCAATGACCTATTCTATGGTAGTTGTGAGGGGTGTGAAGTGTTTGGCCTCTAAAGGTCTCCCTAAGGTGGGAGAAGACATATTTTATTTTATTTTATTTTTCCCTACTAGGGAGAGGCAATAGCATGTCTTTTTGAGATAGCATCCTCAGCATTCATATATTTTTTAGCTCTTTCGAGCAGCTCAGTCATAGATTTTGGAGGCGTCTTGATAAAAAACCTCAGTAAGTCTTCTGAGGTGAGGACCTCGGGGACTAAGTTACGAAATAAGAAGGTGTTAGGCACCCATTCCGCCCTTTTGGTATCTCATGATTTATGATAATACTCGCCTTTTCTCCAAAATGTGATTCGTATGTACATGTATGCGGTGTGAATAATGAAAGAAGTAAACCATCTGACTCACGTCATGGAAATGACGAAGCGGAATCACTCTAAGGATTGTACCAAAGAATAACATAAAAATATAACGTTAGTGTCCATCACATCACAAATCTCTATGAGGAAGTGAATGTGTATATCGAATGGGAACACTAGTATGTAGGCGTATGCATATTCACAATACTACTAAATGCAAGAAAATATAAAATGACTAATTAGGACTCGAATCTCGATATTGACTCGGGACGCTTACACGGCCAAAAAGCATAAAAGTCCATGGAGTTAAATAACACACAAGGGTGTGGTTTAACCCATAAATCCGAAATTAGAACTTCTATTAGTTTGTTTTAAGAAAGTGAGCACAATTGTATGGAATGTAAAAAGAGGGGAAATTCTAGTTTGGGGTTTATAGGAAAAACCTATTTTTGGATTTTTTAGATTTTATGAAAATATGTTTTGTGTGTATTTAATAATAAAAAAGGAGATTAGTTTTGAAGTGAAGAAATAAAACAAATATATATCAATAATGGATAAAGAAGTAAATGACTAATACTAATCGAATGAGTTATAAAAGGATGAGAGTAGACCTTCTATAGGATTTTAATTCTGACTTTGTAGTAGTAGAAGTTGATTTTTGGGTGGTTGGATGATGATTAGGTAAGGGTCAAAATATGATGAAAGATGGATGAGAATGATGTAAGAAAATGGAGAGTGTGGAACAGTGGAATTTCAGCACATTGATTTCGAGGAGAATGTTTCTGACTTCAAAAAGGGACCCTTGGAAATAAGGTCATGGTCTCCTTAAATAGCAAAAAAAATTAGGGTTTCAAGGAGTGCCGATCGGAATAGGCCCTAGCCTGCCTATTGGCATACCCATGCCTTATAGGCAAAGTAAAGAACACCCTACTGATAGGCAGGGGGTTTGGGGTGCCTATAGACAGTCTGTAATGGGCTTTGGATTTTGGTGTTAATATTACGAGTGTAGGTGCACTTGGATTTTGGTTCCGTTGGGGAATATATTTGTGATGAGAGCTTTGTAAGTGCTGATGAATTTTGCTTCTGATCCTGCTGGGGATTATGTTCCATAATGATTTTTTCTCAAAATTATTACACATTCGACCTTGCGGGGATTTGGGGGGAATTTTTTGTGAATGTTTCGGGTAATTTTTAGATTTTTTTTAGAATTTTTATGAAAAAATTCTGAGGGGACTGCCAATAGTCATAGCCAGGAGGTGCCTATATGCATAAGGGCAAGGACTCCTAGGATTTTTTAGGGAGATGAAAGGTTACTGATGATAGGTAGGTCTAGGGGACCGCCGATCGCTATACCCTTTAGTCCCTTATAAAGGGGGCGACCCTCCTTATTTTTTTTCACACCTTCATTTGGGTGAATATATTATGTTCTCTCTCTAGCAATCAATTTTGAGTATATTTTCTTGACAAAACTCGTGGAGGGTACATCAGACAACACCTGGATGGCAATCGATGACTTGACAGGTTTGGAATGGCGCGCTATTGCACCGCTAATACTGGGGAATGAGAATGTTTATGATAACTTTGAGCCCGTTCTTGATACAAGGGTTCTATTGTGGAAGTCAGCGTATCACTTGGCTTTTGTGCAGGTCAACATTGCCTCGTCAAGCATTTACTCCCGTTGTTCGACCAAGATGAAGTAAGTGTGGCATCACCTTCCTTCGACTATTCGATTGATGGAAGAGGCTATCGAATTCATCCCCTTGGTGGGGGGATTTGGATGAGACATCGTGCTCTATATTGGTACTCTGCGCTTTTATAGGGAGGTGGTGGGACACTACCCACAAATTCTATTTAGGTGTTGGGGAATTATAGTCACTCCCCTGGACGTTTTGATGGGGTTAGAGTGCGAGGGCCAAAAGATAGTGGTAGATGATTCCTTGAGTATCTCATAGATTGCAGTGCGGGCTGCACCATGAGACATAGGGAGGATTGTGTCTGGGGATTATGTCTACATATCGAATTTGAAGGACACCTTATTGTCTAGAGAGATTGATGAGATCGATGGGCGGTAGGTGAACTAGGCGGCAAGCTTATTTATTTTACTTCTTTTGGGAGGGTATGTGGTGGAGACAAGCGGTGATGTTATCCACTTGGGATTTTTTTTGCTCTTGAGGATCATCTTCCAAATCCACCGGTACGATTGGGGGAGCTTTACGTTGGCATTACTTTATACTTCTCTGAATGTTTTCATTCGGTGTTACTGATAGATTTTCACGAGGCCCATGTATCTTCTGGAGGTAATGTTTAGATTCGTTTTCCTCTTATTTCTTATTCTTCCATTCTCATTCTTTTTGACATCATGTATTGCTTTATGTGGACATGGTTTTATGAAGTGATCGGGCACAATGTCGGGCAGATATCCATGAAGGCGAGTGATCGAGGGAATTTTTTCTGTATGTGTAGATGGAGAAATTCGAAGAGGAGATCAAACAAGTCCTTATCTTTGAAGGATGTATGTGCGATGCTGAACTCCCTAACGAGCAACTGGGTTAGGCTTTGGCTTCTATCTTTTCCATGATTTTAATACCATGTTTGTACTTTGGTATATTACTGACTTTTGTTAGGAAAATAGGTCACATTTTACCCTTGACATTTGTCTTCGAGGGTTTTGGAGATCACGGGCATGAATGCCCAGATAAGGAGTTTGTTGGCACATAAGTTTGGGTACGTCTGGTACCTAGGAGAGAGAATTTTCAGATAGGCGGTGGAGGGTGAGGTGGAGGTCCCACTGTCAGCACCCCTAACGTAGGGTGGAGCCTGGAGGCGATGGAGAGCGAGCCCTATATGCACTATACTGACACGACGACAAGCGAGGACTTCCTCGACTTCACGACCAACTGGTTGATTATGTCATGTATTTATAATGCGGAGGGTATGCCTCCACCTCCAGCAGGATCTGGGAGGGGTACAAGCGTACCAGTGGCGTCAGCCCATAGCATAGGGAGAGGTGCGATGGTGAGGTTCCTTTCCACCATATTTTCACCCCTTCCTATCATATTCGAGTGCACAGTGGAGAGGTGGTCTCGGTGCCTCATCGCCTTCGGGAAAAGATAGACGACTTCTCGGGTCTTTCTGAGGAGGCTCTCCAGAGAGATCTATGACTTCTTTTCCTGTTTTATATTCATGCTTGTTGATTTTCTTCTTATTGTTACTGACTTGCTTACCTTTGGTGATTTGGTTATATTGCATACTATTCGTGTATCGATGTCCTGACTGCAAGACATTCGGTATTGGATAGCATCGGTGTCCGACTATGTGAGGAATTCAGCTAGTTCCTACCTGGTGCCACAGGCCACATCTGAAGAGAGCCCTGGTTCCGGGAGTGGGGGTCTAACACACGTCGACGGAGGAAGCGTGTTCGTCGGGGCACCTAACGCGGAGGTTTTTTGGGTGTTTGAGGGTTTTAAAGGTTCGGTGTGCATCCTGATTCATCTTTTCTTTTGCTCTTTTGTACTTGGAAAAAATGTAATCGTCTTTAACCAATATAAATAAAATGAATCTTTTTGTTTAATTATCTTGATTTAGTGGTTTACTCTACATGCATTTAAACATTTTTACTGAGGTTTTATTTATTGCAATATTATGATAGAATAAACAGAACAAATACAAGAAATACTCGAAAAGGGCTTTTAACAGACAGGTTGAGTTTTTTACAAAGAAAAGTCTTTATTTTGGAAATGATATATACAAAAGAGGAAAGTAAAGAATTTCTAAAAATAGGGGGTGCGGATCGGCATACCCCTTGGCTTGCCTATTGACATAACGATCAAGTCCAAATCACTTCCTTAGATTTTATTGCACTTTCTCTCTACTTACGAGTACTTGGGAACCGAGTGAATGGTAGCTTCTTGGGTTTCTTTTCTTTTATGGGTGCTTATGGGTATAAAAGGGGAATTTGAGAGGGGGGTTTCATCACCACAATTCAAACTTCTTTCTTTTATAACTTTCTTCTTCCTTTGAAATGTCACTTTCGATATCTGAAACTTTCGCGTATTATCTCAAATGTTTAGAGGCATGTACCTCTATAATGTGAATTACGAATCCTTTAGCTTGCGCCATGTCTCCTTATGACATAACCATCCTATAGATTGGAATCTTTTGGAAGCGGCGGTGCAATTCTGGTATCTTGAAGAACATGTTTTTCGATTTGGTCTGGATGAAGTGCGCCCCACTTATGAAGATTTTCTACTATGTTGGGTGTCAACCCAAGTGTTGCAGCAGCCATGCCAGATTTGTCTCATTCTCCTCGAGTATTATTAACCGAGTTACTCCGTATCTCTCCCTCAATTGCCCGACCACCGGTGTACAAATGAAGTATTATTCTCCTGGTGATATGGAACTCGGTGTGCTAGGGAGATTACACTGATAATGGCTTTGCTAGTCCAGTGGCCCTGGGATTAATGGTCAGGCTCATTTCATCACCGACGATATGATGGCTGACCCTTAGGTAGCCATGATAGTAGGCATATCAACGGGTCGGAGCCGGGTCAGGTTTAAGGAGATCCAGATCCGTTTAATCGGGTCTTCATCGGGTTCGGGTCGGGGTCTTCATCGGGTTTACAATATAGGATCCAGATTCGGATCCGACAGGTATTCGGGTATTCGGGTTCGGGTCTGGCCAGATATATACATTTATTTTTATTTTATCCCTTTTCTTTATTTTTTAATCTTAGATTATAATATTTTGTAATGTATTATAGTATATGATTAATATAAATAAAACATATATATTACTTATATTTATTATATACATAAATATATATTTTTATATATAATACTTTCATGTTATATTGACAAGATATATTTATAGATATATATAAATTTATAGTATAATATATATATATATATAGGGAGAGGTTCATGATAACTCTTGATTTGTGTTCCTTCAGATATGATTTGGAATGTCGCTGCGGTCAAACTTCGAGTATCAAAATTCCTGGAATTACCTACAAAACTTGTTAAAAATTCAGTATCGTGGCAAATTCGGGTATTAATCCAATTTCAAGCGTCGAAACTGTTATTGCAAAAACTTGCAATTTCAATTTTTATTAAAAATCTTTTTGTGTTTTTTTTTATATTTTTTTTAAAACAAATTTTAATGGAGAAAATGAAAATTTACGCAACTAAAGTAACTACGAAATTTTGAAAAGTAATCTAGTTTGGAATTTATGAGAAGAAACAAGAGATGGGATTACTCAACGTAATTAATTTAATTTAATTTCCCAATTATTCATTTGATACGTTCGAAATAATATTGAAATTTAAAATTTAACTCTCGTTACAATCCTAAATTCAAAATCATTTTTTTTTGCAATTAAATTAGAAAGTGTCACTACAAATATAAAATTTAGATTCATACCCCTTTTTAACAAATTACCCGCTAGGATCAATTCATAAAAAATTGGACGGATCTTTGAATTGAACACACAAGATTAATATTTGAATTCAAGAATGAAACCTATCTTTAAGTTAAATCCAAAAATCAAATATCAATTTTTAACATTAATTTATTAACTCTCGTTAAATAAATTAATATGTGATTTTTTTTCAATTTAATTTGCCTAGAACACATCAATTGAACAATTGTTCAATTAATTAAATTAACATACGTGTTTCATCCCACCCCTTGAATGGGGTGTTTAGCCAGACATGATTAAAATTTTAGCACAAACACAATCAACAAACAAGAAATTAAAAAAAAAAGAGAAAGAAATACGATACGCATTAATTCCTTGTGTCAATTGCGGCATGAACACGCGTCCCAAACTCGTCACAAAAATTGGACTGGATTACGAAACTAAAAAACAAAAATTGAACCTACAATTTTTCTCTAAACCATATTGGTGGGATTTTGAGATGGCCAAGTCCAAGGTGGGAGGTTCCCGATTTCGAACAGGGTCGCGGGTTGGGCTGGTTTGCTGGGTGAGAGAAGAGGGTGAGAGGTTTGTTTAGTTTAATGGAGGTGAGAGAAGGAAGAGAAGGTGGGTGTGTGGGTGGTGATGATGAATAGTGGTTTAGGGGTGTGTTTGGGTGTAGGTTGGTTTAGGGGTGTGTTTGTGTTTAATGCGTGTGTGTTTAATTTGTACCCCTAAAAAAATGACATACTAAAAAAATAAAAACAAGAAATAAAATAAAAAATAAAAATCTAGAAAAACTCTAATTTATTACTAAGAGACTAAAAAAATTAAAAAGAAACAATAATAATAAATAAAACTCTATAAAAACTAAAATAAACTAAGAATCTTAACTAAATAAATTAAAACTAAAACTAAATAAATAAATTCCTAAAAACTAATCCTAAGAAAAATGATAAAATAAAATAAAGATTAATAATTAAAAACTAATAAAAATCAAAATCAAAATAAAGAATAAAAAAAATAATAGAAAATAACTCCTAAAAAATTCTAAATAAATCCTAAAAATAAAAATCTAGAAAAATAATAAAGGCACAAACTCAACACACACCGGGCTCGGGGTATGGACTGGGCTCGATTTGGGCTAAGTTAAAGTTACGGGACTGTTTCGGAGCTTCGGATCACATCTCGGCAAGCTCAGAATGGACTTCTCACTTCACGGTCTCCTTTGATTTCTTCGATGCATACTTTTGACCGCTTCTGCGTCGCAATTGCACTGATTTAGAATTATTTAACACTGCGACTGGGTATTGACCTGCAAAATGATAAAATACGAACATAAGGCCAATTTTAATTAAAACGAGTGACTGCAATTCATATATTCGGGGTATAAAATATACACTTTTGGGTGCTTATCAGTTCACAAGTGAACCTAAAAGATGAACTTTTTAATGAACCTTAACAAAATAACACCTAAAAACTCATTACTTTTAATTTTTATGTTGTAATTGGTCCGCTCCAGCGGCAACGAACACGCGTGTCGATGGATTCCCAACTCCCTCCCCCCCCTCGGCACCCCATCCCACCCCCACCCCAACCACCACCATCACCATGGCAGCCCTTATGGCAACAGGGCTGCCATGGGGGTGGGGTGGTGGGGCGCCGAGGTCGGTGGGGTGTTGGGGATCAATCGACACACGTGTCCATTGCCGCTGGCGCGGACCAATTACAACATAGGAATTCAAATTAATTAATTGTTAAGTATTTTTTGTTAAGTTTCATTAAAAAGTTCATCTTTGAGGTTCACTTGTGAACCTCTCCCTATATATATATATATAATAATGTACAATTTGGGTCGGATCTTTGGGTTCGAATTTTGTATAAGATCCAGACCCTGCCTGTGTAGTAAACATGTCTTCGGGTTTTCGGGTCTTCGCGTCTCCGGTTCAAAAAATATGCTCAGACACTATTATACGGATTGGGTCCGGGTCTAGACCTGACCCATTGACAAGCCTACATGATAGTGTTGTGGATGTCTTACCACTATAATCCAGTTGTTGTAATACTGGTAGACATTCTTAATGGATTGGATGCCTGGGAAGAGGGTCGAATTGATTTCTTGTTGTGAGCCCTGTTATGCTATTCGTGTGCTTGTCTGGAAGAATGAACCTGACATCTCCTCCAAAGTACCCTCTGATGGGCATTCCCAATTTTTTTTCTCGGTGTTTAAACAATTTTGTCCCATCGACTGAGAACTGGGTGAATTGGCACGTAGAGCACGAGGTCACGAGTCTTCACTAGTTCGTACCGTGGTGGGGTAACCTGCAGCCTGTCTTGTAATTAGGTGATTATCGGTACGTGCGATTCTTGGGCCTTAGTCAAACCTCTTTCTATCTTTTATGGCTGCTTTTGTGACAAATGGGATGGTATCAAATCGTTCCTCCATGTCTAACTAACTTTTTTTCCCGTGAAGGAGCCGATTGAATCAGTGAGAATGGTTTGGGGGCCTACCTTTGTGACGGTGTCATCAATCATCTATGATCTACCCGTCCATCTCAGTCTTTTAGGAGGTTAGATTCATATTCGAGGATTATCTAAAGTGTTTGTCTAAGTGAGTGGTTGTGAAGATTCTTACTGAAGAGACTGGCCAGAGATGGCTTATGATGTTCGACACTTTAGAAGAAGGCATCGTGGTTTCGTCCAAGATGATTAAAGCTTACCTCCGCACGAAGCGGATATGGAGTCGCAACCAGGATTGGAATTCTTGGGGCCTTTCGGGGATACGCAATAACGATGAAGTGGGTCCGTCTAGTAGCTGAAGGTATGTCTTTAATATGAAGGGTATTTGGTAATGTGAAGCTTGTAAGAATGTTGGTTGTGTAGGTTTGAAGAAGTTTTGGTTTTTCTGAAGCTCTTAAGTAAGTTAGTTTTATTCATTCTTATTAAGGATATTTCATGTGATCGTTGCACCCTTTTTTAATAAAAATGAATGATGATTTCAACGTATTTTGTTACGCATTTAAGGAATTATTTTGTTTGAACTATCTATATCCATCACAAAGGCATACATAATCTTTTTGTTCGTTTAAATGATGAGGGAGACCATCGTTCTCGGAGGGAGAAAATAATAGCATTTTGTGAGAGAGAAAGGACGGCTCCTATGTGTGCCTTATGGGCTGTGACGTTTAAAGATTGTGAGATTTAAAAAAAAATGGTGATTCTTGAGAGAGGATCGGTACCTACGTAGTTTGAATATAGACGAGGGAAGAGATTTTATTTATTAAGAATATCAGGGGTAAGAAGAGTCGTTGTGTGATGAGAGTTCGGATTAGGAGTAAAATTTCTTAAGACAGTCCAAACAGACTAAACGTGCCATTTCTTTTCTGTCGAGGTCTGAGAGCTAGCAGCACCACCAGACATGATTTATCTTATGATTTAAGGGCCACTCCATTTGGACTAAAATTTTCTTCTCGATCCCAGATAGGTTCTATCATTTTTTTTAGGGTAAGATCTTCTTCTCGGACACCGTGGTCCTTGACCTTTTATATGTGATTACAAAATATGAAGATGGTACCCTTGTATATGTTATAGGACTTTTAGTCTCTTTTAATCTAAGAGCATAAGTTCATCGTCGCGATTTTGATGTCAATCTTCTTCACGGACTTTTGACTTTCGATCATAACCCATAGAGAATGTATTTTAAGTTCGACTGGGAAGACCACATCCATACCATACCAGAGAGTAGGAAGTAGTCCCAGTGGGTGTTCTAATGGTGGTACGGTAGCCCCATAGGGCATATGGGATCCGATCGTCCGATCGGCATGGTCTCTGCAGCTTTAAATTATCTTGCTTATGATGGTCTTGAGGCTTTTATTAGGGGCTTCGATAGCCCCATTAGTTTGCAATCGATAAGGACATGAGTTTTGCCTTTGGATTCCATACTCGTCAAATAGATCTATGATCTCAACTTCAAAATGGAGCCCATTATCGTACATTAACTCGTGGAGGACTCCGTAGCAGTAGATGATGTTCCTTTTTATGAACTTGGATACTTTCTTTGCATTCAACACCGCCTATAACTCAACTTTAACTCATTTCGTGAAGTAATCAATGGTGACCAGAATAAATCCATGCTCGTTTGAAGCTTTGGGAGTGACTTTCCCAATGATGTCTATGCCTCAGGTGAACAAGGGTTGCGGAGAGGTCATGTTATACATCTCCTGGGGAAGCAAGTGCTGAAGGTTGGCAAATTGTTAGGATTTTAGGCATCTTCAGACATAAGCAATGCAGTTTTAAACCATAGTGATCCAGTAATATCCTTGACGGTTGATCTTCCTGGCAAGTATGTGACCATTTATGTGGGTTCCACATTCCCCACTAGGGATCTTATGCCTTATATATTCGATTCCATGCCCTGCTATGAAAACTTTTAAAGAGTGCCTTGTCGCAGACGATGTACTGAGCAGTTAACTTGTGGAGGGTCGCAATGTCTTTCTTATCAGTAACCAAGGATACCAACCCTGCTTGAGGAGGTGTCAACTGTCATATTATCACAATTCTTCCATGTATGTATCTTCTTTTGTAACGAGCTCAATGTGGTAGCAGTGAATGGGTGCAACTAATTTCTAAACTAGAAAAGGGGTTATTGCTATCTCCTCAAACATGTCTACCATAGAGGCTAAGTTCGCTAGTGCATCAGCTAGGTTATTCCTCGAGCGAGGAAGGTAATGGAAGGTGACATTTTGAATTGGGAGGTGATCTCTTCTATGTGAGTATGGAAGGGTAATAGCTTCTCATCTTTGATTTTCCATTTAAGGAGGATCTACCCCACGATGAGGGTTAAGTCTCCATAGACATCTACGCATTTGATTCTTTTCTCTAGGGAAATCTTGAGCCCTACAGTGCATGCCTCGTATTTTGTCATGTTGGTGGTGCATGGGAAATCCAATTTGATGGCAATGGGAGTGTGAGAATCATCAAGGCGATCAAAAGTATCCCAATAACTTATCCTTTCTTGTTAACGGTTCCATCGAAGAACATCTTCCATTTGAGGTCCTCGTGAGAGGTGCAGAGGATGTCTTCATCTGGGAATTAAAAAATTCAAACCTCAGTTCCTTCCATAAGATTATTGTCAAGGTAATCAGAAATGGCTCTCCCTTTCATAACCTTCTACGTGACGTATGTTATTTTAAATTCATCCAGTAACATCAGCTAGTGGGCCATGCGGCTAGATAAGGCGAGCTTAATTAATAGGTATTTCATTAGATCCATTTGGGACACCAGTTTAATAGGAAATACAGGCATATAATACCGGAGGTTTTGTGTGACCAAACTAAGGCTATACAATCCTTCTCTAATGTAGTGTAGTTTACCCCAATACCCATCTAGCTTTTAACTAGCATATTAGATTTCTCTATCTTTATGAGATTCCTTAATGTATTGGGATAGCATAGCTCCTGCTGCAGTGTCGGTGACAGTTAGGTATAGGAGGAGGGGGAGACCTTGCTGTGGATGCATGAGTATTGGAGGTTGGGTTAGGTATTATTTGATTTGATTGAAGTTTTCCTAACATGCTTCATTCCAAACTTTAGTTGAATCCTTCCAGAGAAACTTGAAAATAGGATTGCAGATAGAGGTTAATTGGTTTATGAACCAACTAATATATTGGAGTTTACCTAAGAATTCACGCACTTCATTCTTTATCCAGGGTGGTGGCATCTCGAGTATTACTTTTAATTTGGCATGGTCCGCCTCAATCTCTTTTTTACTGACCATAAATTCAAGGAGTTTCCCCTTGTGACACCGAAGACGCATTTATATGGATTGAGTCACATCTGGTATTATCAAAGTCGCTCAAGAATTTCCTTTGGATAGGAGTGCGACCTTCCCGAGTCTTAGACTTGACGATCATGTCATTGACATAGACTTTGACTTCCTCATGGATAAAGTTATGCAAAATGGTTATAGCGACCATTTGGTAGGTGTCCCCAATATTCTTGAGACCGAACGATATGACTATGTAGCAAAAAGTTCCTCACGGGGTGATGAAGGTGATTTGTTTCTAATGGTCAGGATGCATCTTAATCTGATTATACCCGACAAAATCGTTGATAAATGACTTAAGGGCATGACTAGCAATGTTATCTATGATTATGTTGATGTTAGGTAGAGGATAATCATCCTTCGGGGATGATTTGTTCAAATCTCGATATTCAATGCACGTACGAACTTTTCCTCCTAATTTCGGTATGGAAACGATGTTTGTAAGCCACGTAGGATATTCGACCATGCGTATGAAGCCTAAATTTAATTGTTTCACCACTTCTTCATTGAATTTTAGGGAAAACTAAGTCCGAGAGTTTTCTCAGTTTCTGCTTGACAAGTTTGCTCTCTGGGAAGGTAGGGATCTCATGTTGTGTTATTTTTGGGTCAATGTCAGGCCTGTTATTATAAGACCATGAGAAGACATCCACGAACTCTTTTAGAATCTCTTCAAACTGTGACCGCTTTTGTTCGTTGAGGGTGAACCCTATGCCAATCTCGCATGGATGGCTACTAAAACTGAGGTTGAAAATAATAGTCTCATCATCATTAGTTTAAATGCGATTATGTTGTTATATTTTTCCTTATTGCGATCAGTTAAGAATTGCTCATTTATTAAACCATCTTCATTAATAATTTTATTAGAATCAAGATAATTAATGTAAGGCACAACAAGATACTCGAAATCATCATTTACTTCATTAAAATGTTTGCATGGAATACAATGATGAGAACCTCATAAAAGGAGGCCTCGTTCATAATTACATTAGAAATGGAAGAAAAATAGTAGACTCTGGTGTTTCTTCGAGGGAATTAATAGTAGGGTTCAAGTTGACTTACACAGGATAGACATGAATGATGTGCTAGTTGAGGAGGGGTGCATCAGGAATGGTATAGGTCACACTAAGCACCGTTGCGGCAAGATAGAAGGTGCAAGCCTCAACAAAAGTGACCCTTGTATTGTTTTGTTGAAACACTGGTCGAGGGGGCCCTGATCAAAGCCGAACTATCTGTTATATCTATTAGGGTTATAAGGTTTAGAAGTGTACCCCCATTCAGTATAGGAAGGAAGAAACCCAGGGGTGAACAAAAGTACCACAACCTGCGAGGGATCTTCTACAATCGGGATGAACTTGACCGTTGAGGCTACAGAAGGAAAAAAAATCCCAACAATGGGCAAACGTAGACTCGTTGTATGGCCTCATTACAAAAGAGTCCAAACGATCAAAAACTCCCATTATCTCCTTTCGATTCGACTTTTTATGAAAACATCAGAGGCATGGGGACTTAATACCTTGTCTCACATAGAGAGAGAGATAGACTTAGCGGTAATGGTAGGAAAATGGGTGTAAAGAAAGACCGTTAAGATAATGGTGTTGGCGAAATTAGCCAAGTTATAACAACCCAGTGACCGTGCCATATCGATATGAGTTCGATCCAGCCAGGTATAGAGAGGCCCCAAGGCAATGGCGGCCAGGGGAAGGTTGAAACCCCTGGCCAAACGAATGGAAATATTGATGAGGTCCCTCCTAGGCTGGTTGTTGGGTTTCCCAGTAAGAAACAAACGTGAAATCAACACAAGAATATACGCTGGTAGTTCCAAAGATGTACCCCTACCTCTGCCCGTTGCAATAGTGACATCCTTCGAAGTTGGAGCTTCTAAAAATTAACTGATCAGGGGAGTAAAGGTGGACTTTTTTGATGACCCAATGCAACTACGGCAGATTTGATCAAGCTCAGCTTGATCAGCAGTCTCTTCGGCATCCAGGGCCTCATCGTCGTATGCAAACTCACCCATGGGCTCAATCCGAAGTAGCTCATAGACGTCCTCCAACAAAATGCTGAACTCTCCCCACACAGTAAAGAACGTGTGAGTTGTAACGTTCCATCTGGAAATTAGTACTTGGAGTGCAGCGTTATGCTTAGAAAGAGTAAAATCCCCAAACTAGTAGGCTCGATGAAGACCAACCTTTGCAAGAGGAGCAACGTAAGAGCTCTGCATATGTGTGTGTCAGGTGACGAAATGGGATGGCGACCCTCCAGGTGCCTCAAAATCGATCTGAGAATAGGGGAACTCACCACGGTCGAACCAAAAGCGCAGAGTCCCCTTTGGGGGGAGATAGCCCGACTTTGATGAATCCTCATCCTCATCACCCAACAGTAAAGGGTCATATTTGGCTAAGAAATGGCAGGTCTTACATGCATCAGGGAATTCATCATCTTTACCAAAGATGGGAGACCGACAGTAAAAGCTTAGTTGCTCTTGATGTACAGCATTCAGGGTAGTGGTGCTAGAGGTAGCACCAGCGCCAGAGGTGGCAGAAGGGGAGCTTGGCTGAGCAGCGGTAGTAGCAACCTTTGAGGCACTTGAAGAAGCCATAGTAAGCGACGATGAACAAAATAGATTGGTAAGAAGGGCTAGGAACAAAGATGGAGGAGCACAACCACAGGCGGTGGCGTAAAAGATGAGAGAATGGAGAAGTTAGGTAAAGGGTTAGGCAACAATGGAGTTTTTGCACAAAGTTCTCTCTCTAAATAAGACGGGATCTTGAAGAAGACAGAGGAAAGAGAAGGATTTAAAAAAAAGACGTTTGAAACCTTTTTGAGGAACCCGTCTGTGGAGTTTCCCACCACCACATGTGCAAGGCCGCCCATAATCATTTCAAATGGACACGTGGCACTTCGAGAAGCGTCTTGGCAGTGAAAAAGATAGCACCAGGTCATTAATGAAGTGATGCCTGGGGAATGGAAAGGGTTGCCTTCTTAAGCAAGTTTGAGGTTTGACGCCAAAATTTTTGTTAAACAAATCCACTAACTCCCAACGAAGACACTTCCTCAACAATTCAAAAAAGCCACGATGTCCCCTCGCCACAAATCCAAACATTATCTAATTCTGACTCAGCTACATCGGGGAGAATTTTTACTTTTTTAAACATGGTGATTTGTTACAAGGGAGAATTTCACAAGTCACAACAGTCGGGGCAGTCCTAACGACAAACTCACTGCCTACTACTATAATCCACACGAGTAAAAATGGGAGAATTTCACTTACCCAAAGTCGAAACGAGTATTTAAGAAGGTTAACAGGCCTTTCGAAAAAAATCAAATAGTAAAGGTAGAACGGTTGAAGCTTAGTGTAAGGAAAAACTGGCGATGTCCCTTCGTCAAAGCATCAATAAGCCGTAGCACTTCGGTTCAGGTACATCGGGGAGAATTTTACTTTTTCCTGGAGATTATAATGTCGTGGTTCTAACGAAGGAAAAGATGCCAGAATTTTTTCACACTGAGAAGGTTTATCGGATTGAGAAGTTTCCGTGCACACATTTCTTATTCCAACAACAAATCTCTCCACGAAGGCGCAAATGTAGAAGGGGATTGAAGGTAATCCTAAGATTAGGGATAATCCCCCCAATAAAAACAATGTTTGGGATTAAGGCAGCCTGATGTGACAGCTCAAGTGTGGCATCTAAAGCTTGGCAGCTCAAGCAAGGCATCTTAGCGTGGCAACTCATACTTTAACTTGCTGTGTTAGTTAGTCATATTGTATTTTTATTTATCTTGACTATGAGATATAACGATTGTAATGATGTAACGAGAATAAAGATTATGTGTGAGGTCAAATGGTACCGCGAGAGACCAGGCTTGGCAGGACCCGGGAGAGCATTTATGCTCTATCGAACGACCTCGCAATTGGAACTTTTGAGGGACTTGGTTTGGAGGATTAAGAAGTGAGGCACCGTTAGGGATTATCTTAACCATCTTAGATACATCTGGTAAAAAACCGAAGGACCCTTACCATGGAACCTCGGGTGGAGTGGCTTTGAGTTCCATCGGGTGTTGAGCTGCGAACTAAACAACCCTCTACTTAATGTCACATCTACTGTAGGTGATGTCACTAGCCAGTTAGACAATGTCAAATCTGCACTTGAGTAAACCACAGTGGTATTTGGGGATGTCAGACGGTTGGTAAGCCACCTCTGTAGCGATAGCCGCTGACACATAGTGGTTAGGCAAAAGGCATACCCTGGCATTCAATGTCTATGAGGTGGAGATAACTAGTGCATCAGTAATTTAATGTTGGTGACATAAAGTATGAGGGATGTCTTTCACAAGCATTGATGACCGAGTTGCCTCGGGAGTGGTGTAGGGGCTATTTAAAGACCCCAACCACCTCTGGGGAGAGGGCATGATCGTTTTGAGAGTTCAAAAGTTATTGCAAAAGGAAGAAAAAACATACAAGAGAGAGTTATTACAAACTAGAGAGTTTTACTCACCCACCATTGTTAATTTATTACCAAGCTTTTAATACTTGACAGAGTTTCTTGAGGGTGGTTGGTGTATTTGACTGCCTACCAAAGTGTATTTAGGGTGCTTACTTCTCTCTCCCTTTATATGAGTTACTTCTGAGTTCGTTGTTATCTGATTGAGTTATACACGAGAGATTTGTGAGCTTATTCAAGCTTTCTCTTCACTAAGTTGTGTTTGCATGTCCTATAGTTAATCCAAGGTTTTGCTAGTTAACTTATCATTACTGTACTCAAAAAGGGTTACGCCTCCATCTTATCTAAACTACCCTCTTACATTTGGTGACTCTGCTGGGGAGGCATTCTTCTAAGCAAGGAGTATGGCGCAAGATAACGTTAATCGAAGGCTCAACTTTGATGACATCCTACACAATAAAGAATAAGCAGCGAGAGAACTGGAGGCTCTAAAGGGCGGGGCTCCCCGAATGGAGGTACCTCCAGTTCAGGCAACGACAGGCGTTCCAGGGGTGACACAAGCTTCCACGAGTGTTGGGTTGGGACCAGCCCAGGTGACACTCCTCATGAATAAGTTTTACGAGTTTTTGCAAATTCCAGTAGCTTTAACGGTGTTGAAAGGATTTGAAGCCAACTCCTTAGTAACACCAGGGGCTGCCCCAACGGTCCCACCGAGTACAGGCGTAACGAGAATAGTACCAGTAAGTATACCCTCCATTGTGAATCCATCAGTGGGGGCCTTGGGAGTACCAACGGTTCCAACTATGACGATTGCTCCAGCTGCAACAGGCACTCAGCCTATGGTCCCGTTGTTTGTTGCCCCAGTAGCATCACCCATGGAGGAGATGCAGAAAGAGATGCTGGAGTTCATGCAAGCTTACTCGCAATCTGTAGGCGAGGTATCTTCGATCTATGATGACCCAGGAATACAATGACGAGCCCTATACGAAAGATTATATCCCTCCCATCTTTGAAAAATACACAAGAAAAGGTGGAAATCTGAAGGAACACATTAAGTACTTCGTTAAACACTTGGGGCGCATTGTAATAATAAGAAGCTCAGGTTGAGGGAGTTTTCCAAATCCTTAACCGACAAGGCATACACCTGGTATTCTCACTTGGCTCCCAAGAGTGTTTCCATGTGGGAGGGGATGCACGTTTTGTTCGTCCAGAAGTTCTTTTTGGCGGAGGATGAGTTTACTTTGACCCAATTGGTAAGGGAGAAGCAATGACCCGGGGAAGCAGTGGTGGCTTACGTTCAAAGGTTCAGGGAAAGGTCCCTCGATGTGAGGGAGGAGGGTAAAGAGTCCAAGTTATTACAGATCTACGCAGAGGGACTGCTTCCTGATTACATCTGCCATCTTATCAAGGAAACGCGCTAGGGGGCTTTTTCGGTGCCATCTTATCAAGAAACATCTCATTGGTTGTGCAGCCAAATCCAATGGTGGTACCCATGATGTTTAGGCAGCCGATACAACCTGTGGGGGGAAGGCCTCAGCCCCTACGGGTAGGGTACAACGAGGGAGCAGATAGGAGTAAGGCGCTGAAGAAGGATAATAAGAGGAAGTTTGAAAGAGATAGAGAGGACCCACCACCATTGCTTTGTATAGTGGAGGAGGCTGTCAGCTCTTACAACACAATGATCAAAGGAGGAATGGTCTACGAACCAAAGGGCATTCCCGTTGGGGAACCCGATGCGGCGACGAGGGCGGATCCCAAAATTACCAAATTCATCGGAAGATCCAGCATCCAATAGAGAGCTGTTTCACGCTGAGAAGAATCATCGATAAGTACGTGAAGGAAGGGACGTGGCAAATCCCTTCGCAGAATGTTAACAACAACCCACTCCCAGCACATGGGGCCAATCTGGAGGTGGCCTATGATAAAGAGGCAGAGAGAGAAGAAAAAGAACCAACGACGAAGCAGGAGGAGTTCGAATAATCTTTAAAAATCTGTACTAAGGGAATGGATAACGTAGTATTAGCCTACAATAAAGAAAGCACTAAAGACGTGGAGGATGTATACAGCGTTGAAGGTGAGGTAGCAGACACAGTCCTAGAGTACTATGCAGTTTTAAAATCCCTAAAGTTCACCTGGTTCTTCGAACACATGGGGATACCAAAATAGAGTAGGTTGGAAATAACCCAGACAATACTTGACATTGCGAGGAAGAACGAAGTCCCTTCGCTGAGATGGAAGGGACCCATAGCCAGGTTAGTAAAGAGTTTTCTGTCAGAAGTAACTTTCAGTGATCCAGATAGGGCTGTAAGATTCCCTCATAATAGGCCATTGTATGTGACCGCCAGCGTTAACGAAATTAGTTTCACAAGGACTCTTATGGATGGGGGAGCTTCCATCAATATTATATCAATCAACTCTTTTCACGCAGCTAATATTCCGGAGGAAAGGTTGGTACCCATGCCTTTGGTGATTTCAGGATATGACAACTAGTCTTCCAAATCCATTGGGTACGTGAATGTTAGGATAGTGATGGGAAATCTGAGTTCCCATATCAAGTTCCACGCAATAGAGAGTGCAACTTACTACTAGTTGTTGATAGAAAGAGTGTGGATGCACAACCAAGGGCTAGTTCCCTCGACGTATCACCAATGCGCCAAGGTAAATATCAAGGGAACAGAGGTAACCATTAGGGCTACGAAAAGGCCCTTCGCTATCGAGGAAACTCACTTGGTAGATGTGGCATTTTACATAGAGTTAGAGGAGGATGTTCGGGTACTAACGAGAAGAATGGAGGGAGCATGGGTTCCCTCAATCAGAAAAAGGATGGGGCCCTTGAATGAGTAGAATAAAGAGGTTGCAAGCAGCGTAAGAGTGATGACCGAAGAAGCTCACCAGGTGGTCCCTCGGCCCCAAAACATCTCGAAGCAGCTCAAAGATTGGATGAGGCCCAGGGTGGATCCGATGGAACATGAGGTCTAATGACAAAGCGTGTTGAGCTGGTTCTCAGGAAAAAGAGCGTTTGAAGCTTCTAGAGAGAATAAGAGGAAGGCAGTCACCGCTACCAGTAGGCAATGTAAGAAAGTTGTTATCGAAGAAGGAAATATGATATATCGATTATAATGGTGTAAACGAACGACCGAAGAAGCTGATAATGAGGCTGACCCGATATATGAGTGATTTTTGGTGGATCAACGGGGGTAATGTATGGTGATAGATAACTCCAACATACAAGAATTCGTGGAAGATGTTGCCGAATAACTAGATTACATGGTAGATCAATCGAAGCCACAGGCACAAGAGTTGGAGCAGTTGAACCTGGAAAAAGAAGGGGAGGATCCAAGCCCTATTTTTATCTTGAAAGATCTCAGTAAGAGGAAATGAGAGGCTTTGGTTGAATTGATTTGGGAGTTCATAGATATTTTCGCGTGGAAATACACAGAGATGGAAGGGCTGGACGAGGGAGTCAGCGGCCACAAGTTGAAGGTGATGCCTTCAACCATTCCAGTGAAATATGCAACGAGAACGTACAACCCTGAACTAGACTTAAGGATCAAAGAAGAGGTCCAATGTTTACTAACAACAGGGTTCATCAAACCGATACAACACCCACTCTAGCTATCTAGCATTATCCCGGTGGGAAAGAAAGGTAAAGACCAAATAAGGATATGTGTAGATTTTAGAGATTTGAATAGAGCTTGTGCCAAAGATGAGTTACCTCTACCCTCCATCGATAGCCTGATAGATGCAACGACTGGTTATGAGATGTACAACTTCAATGATGGGTATGTAGGGTACAACCACATCAAGATGGACCCCATGAATGTAGAGAAATCGGAGTTTAGAACCCATTGGGCAACTTCATGTACAAGGCGATGCCGTTTGGACTCAAGAACACTAGGGCTACTTACCAGAGAATGATGATGGCCATATTCCATGACTTTTATCATAAATTCGTGGAATTTTTTGTGGATGATTTAGTCATCAAATCAAGGAAGGAGGAGTCCCATTTGAGCAATTTGAGGAAGGTGTTTGCCCGTTGCAGGAAATATAAATTGAAGATGAACCCACTGAAGTGCCTCTTTGGAGTAACAAGTGGAAAATTTCTAGGCTTTGGAGTTGATCGACAAGGGATGCAGATGGACCAGGGCAAACAACGAGCGATCTTGGAGATACCGAGTCCAAGAACGACGAAGGAGCTGAAGAGTTTCCTAGGTAAAGTTGTTTATCTTAGGAGATTTGTGCCTGTATTGGCCGAAATAACACACCCGTTGATGCAGCTGTTATGAAAGAACACGAAATTCAAGTGGGAGGGGGTTCACCAGGAGTCTCTCGCTGGGCTGAAAAAATTATTCGTTTCACCACAAACCATGGTTCCCCCAAAGGCGAGAGTACCGTTGCAGTTGTACCTCACATCCACCACGAGGTCCGTGGGAGCTTTGCTAGCACAAGAGATTAACGGGCAAGAACGACCAGTCTACTACCTCAGCAGGATCATCCATGGGCCAGAAGTCAGTTATTGTAGCTTGGAAAGGCATTGCTTAGCTTTAGTCTTTGTGGCGCAAAAACTTAGACGTTATATGTTATCTTTTACAATTCATATTGTAACTATATGTGATACTATTAAGTATTTGTGGGCAAGAACTATATTGATTGGCAGGGCAGCTAAGTGGTTCCTTATCCTTTTCCAATATGACTTGAAGTGTGTGGTTCCTCGCGTTATCAAAAGCCAAGCGTACACTGACCTATTAGCAATCTTCCCCTCGGGAACGTTTGAGCCACCCAAAGAAAGTATTCCAGGAGACAATTTACAGGCCTATCACCAAGATGCAACTGATGAGGAATGAACGATGTAGTTTGATGGATCTTGGGTGGAAAGGAAAGGAGGAGCAGGGGTTATTCTTTCAAAAGGAATAGAGGAGATTTGTCTTTCCTACAAGCTAGATTCTCCTTGTTCTAACAACGAGGCAGAATATGAGGCATTAGTGTTGGGGTTGCTAGAGGCTCTTCGAAGAGGAATTCATTAACTTTGCATCAAAGGTGATTCGAAATTGATAATTCAGCAGGTGAACGGAGAATATGCGTTGAAACACATGAGTCTGGCACCATACAAGACAGTCATTCAGAGGCTCCTCAGCTAGTTCCATCGGATAAAGATCAAGAGACATCCCAAAATAATAAACTGCCATCCAGACGCTTATGCCACTATTTCCCAAAAAATGGTCATAAGGAACGATACAACTATTATCGTGATCTAACGAAGAAAGCTCCTTCGATAGTACAGTCAATTCTACTGATGAAGGAGGACGCGGACTGGAGGGGAGAGATTAGGAAGCAACTGGAGTCTGGTGAATGAATGATGGGACTAAGGGAATTAGCTCAATACTTCACAAACCAGGGGAACATTTACTTCAGGAACGCGGGAAGATGACTATCAAGGTGCATCAGCCTCGAGGAAGCAGAACGAAGATTGAAGAAAATACATGAAGAGCACTGCAAGATAAATGAGATACCCCTCTACCAAAAGATTTAAAGAGAGGGTTATTTTAGCCTAGAAAGAAACAAGACACGGCAGAGCTACAACAAAAGTGCGACAAATGCCAGTTATTCTTCGTAGCAGCTGAGTGTCATTTTGTGGAAGCTCAAGCAGACTGGAAATAGCCCTATATTGACCTCATTAAAGGTGGAGTTATCCCAACAGAGAAGATTGATGAGATGGGACTCAAGCGAAGGGCCCTGAGGTTCTATGTTCAAGAGGGGCAACTTTTTCGAAGGGGCTACTTCAATAGGTCGTTACGTTATATCATGAAGGAAGAAGTAGTCGAGGTTCTCAAACAGGCACACGATCTAGCTCACATAGGAGGGGCCAAGTTATATGATCAGTTGATGATGTTGGGGTATTATTGGCCAACAATAGAGAAAGACTCTGCTGAGTTCGTTCGAAAGTGCAAAGCTTGCCAACTTCATGGAAATAAAATCCATGCCCCATTGGTAGATCTGCACTCCTTGGCAACGCCTTATCTTTTTCACACTTGGGTATTAGACCTAGTAGGGGCAATACATCCTTCTTTGAGGGGGAAGATATAGATACTAGTAGCAATAGAGTGCTTCCCGAAGTGGGCTGAAGTGATACCACTGAAAAGGGAAACATCGGGAGTGGTGAGCAACTTCATCAAAGAATACATCATTTGCCGTTTCGAGATTCCAAAAGTTATTCTCTCAGATAATGAAACCCCTTTCGTCAATTCAGAGGTAACGATTCTCACAAACAAGTAATCCATTATTCATCATACATTAATAGTGGCATACCCAAAGGAAAACGGTCAGGTCGAAGCAACTAATAAAACTTTGGTTAACATTTTAGCAAAAACGATGGAAGATTTCCCAGGATCGTGGGATGATAAAATACCTGATGTATTGTGGGCCTATTGAACAACTAAAAGGAAGCCTACAGGATACACTCTGTTATCTCTTATTTATGGGGCTGAGGCAATCCTTCTAGTGGAATTAAAAGTTTCCTCTGCTAGATATGCCTTGCGAAGTAGCATGCTCCCTCAGAGTAGACATGTGCAGCTGAAAGCGTTAGACGAACACAGAGATAATGCGACGCAACACTTTCAAATGTATACGAAACAGCTTTCCAGGGCATATGATAACTTGGTGAGACCGAGGAAGTTCGTGGAGGGAGACCTCGTGTTGAAAGCAGCAGTGAAGCACATCAGAAGGTTGCCACTACCCAAGTTTGCAGCAAATTTGGAGGGACCTTTCATTGTAAAAGAAGCTCATGACTCAGGCTATTACTTAATTTCCAGGATGGAAGAAGGTAAACCATTCAATATTAATAATAAATGGTTGAAAGTCTATCATGTGTAAGCAATTATGTGTGGACCGCTTATGTATCTAGCTGTAGTTATGAATTCACAAGTTCTTTTTATGAGTATGCAAGTTCTTTTTATTGTAACTTAAGTGGAGAGGAAAGATTTATAGAACTTCATAATGTACACAAACAGTTGTAACACAAAGAAATGATAGGGGAAAACATACATTTTTCTTCATTCATAAACTTTGGGGCATTACAAAATTGGGAGCTATCGCCCAAGAATTACATAAAAGAAGAAAAGGAAAATATTTACAACAAATCATTGAACTAAGAGGAACCAAAGATCTGGAGAAGAGAAAAAATCTTCAAGAAGGCCCGAAGAAGCTGTCAGGCAAGACAGTTGGGCATTTATAGAAACCTCCAGCCTCGTTTGCGCTTGTGTACGCTTAATGAGGAGTCTATCTTGATTCAGATTGTCCAGACGCAGAGATTCTTCGATACCCCCACCTCGTTGTCAACAGTTGTAAGGAGACGTGCTAACTCAGCCAACTTAGCTTCCTCAGCCCGTTGGTCCTCCTGATGTTTTCAGAGCAGTTCTTTGTGGCTATCCAGTCACTGGCTCTTCAAAGTTTTTAAGTGCGTGATAATCCAGTCATTGCCTCTTGAAGAAATTTTACCAAATAAATATAAGAGAAATATAGATGAAGAATTGTATAAGAAATTCTCTTTGAAAATATGTTGAAAATGTTACTCAATTGCTCCTAAAGCTTGCACTAAAAATGACTCCATAAGTGTTCCCAAAATAATTTTAGAAGAATATAATTTTATTGTTATGATTGTAGAGTTTTATTGCTTATATATTAAGTCTCTTAAGTTGTGACACCCCGTAATAACTAAAATTAGTTTGATTAGTTCTAAATTACAATAGTAAATGAGTCTAAACAAATGAGTACCATTGTAAACGTGCAAGAAAGATATAAATTGAAATCAAAACTTAATATCCATAATGCAAGATATTCCAGAACTCTGATACCATCCACATGAATAAAATCAACATGTCAAAACAACTAATAATAGGCTATACAAAATGTATGAATACAAATATGTATCTCTCTCTACAATAACGGAAAACAAATAAAGTGATAGAATTGGTGCATAGGCAAGTGACACCTACATCCTAAACTAGATACGCAATAGAATGATGAAGAACAATAATACTTTCGATTAAGGAAGTGTAACGGGAGACCTCAACCCCGAAACGTTAAATCCACAACGTTAACTACAAGTTTAGAGAGATTAAAAGTATAACGAAAGTTGAAATAAGTCATAACTATGCATCTGCCTCTAGCTTTTAAACATCTTTTAGATTTACCCCATTCGACAATCCTAATATCATGCTCATCTAAGATTCCAAATCCCATGTGACCCCATGTTAAGTTTTACTCTACACATGTGAAATTAATAACTAAAATTTGGGATATTGATACGCTAACAAAGCCAAGTGTTATAAAACAATTAAAATAACTTTAAAGTCTAAGGATCACACAAGTATGTCAAGCAACGGAGGCCTATCTCAAATGCCTTCGGGGATCACTCACGCATACTAAGTATAGTTATAAACCTTCCCAAACCTAAGACCTCATCAAGGTAAGGGATAAATCCCCATGTTTACCCATCAATCATATAGGCCACCATGCCCAAGGCTATATAAAATAAATATCCCCGTAATCCATCTTGACACAGGTAACTAGACGTGTGACCCAGGGGTAAAAATAGACTAAGGCATCTTATTTGTTCACTGAGGTAACATAGCAGTGTAATACCCCGTATTTTTATGCTATATTAATTTGGGGATTTATTAAATTTATTGTGAAATAATTGTTACATAAAAATCCGAAAATTAATTTTGTTATAATTATAACGTGACGAGAGTTAGTAATTATATGAAATTTGTTAAATATTACTAATGAGCAAAGTAATATATAATATTGGTTATATTGAATGTCACGAGTGAATAAAATGATAATTTCGGAAATTTGAGTCGGGACGTGCTTGTGTCGCGTCGGGACTAAATATTGATAAATAAAAGTGAATATTTTATAAGTTGTTTGTATGTCCGTTTTGAGTGCGCCAGCGCGTCCGGAAGGGTCAAGATAGTCAGAAAAGTGTACCCGGGGGTTTGATTTGGGTCTCAGGGTGTTTTTAGGCCTAATTAGTAACTCGGGAGGGCATTTTAGTCATTTTGCATTTTTGGGTAATTAAACCCACGAAAATTAATTACCTATATCAGCCATTTAGGTTAGTCATTTATGGTTAGAATACTCAGAACCCTAGAACGGCCATTGGAGAAGAGAGGAGAGAGCTCTCAAGGCATTCCAAGGCTCAAAACTCAACCGTTTGCACCGCCGTCACGGCCAACGAGTAGATCGCGAGACGAGGAACGCAACCACACCGAATTCGACACCAAACTAGACTTCTGAACCCAGGCAAGTGTTTATCTTGCTTATTTCGTTGATGCATCTTTCATATTAGTTTTGGAATGATTAAGAATGAATTATAGGGAAGAAAAACCCAATTTGAGATAGGAAAATTCATGTAGTTATGGTTTAATTGAAAATTCTGGAAACCCTTATCATGTAGAGGACATAAACACGAAATTATGATGTTTATAAGAAGCAAATTCTGGGCAAAATCAGATTAGAACCATGTTTAAGAGATTTTGTAGGGTTCTTGATAATTATATAAATTTTTGGGTTATTAATCCATGTTTAATGATAGAAACCCACATGCTTTACGTTAGAAATACCTAGTATGATGATATAATGTTAGTAGTATGAATCTTTGGACGTTTGGGAACGTAAAACTTGAATTTGTATGAAGATAGGTATTAGAACCCGTAACTGCAAAACTACAGAAATCGAAATATCTGTTTGATCGATCGATCGATCGAAGGTTCGATCGATCGAGGCCCAGACCTAGATCGATCGACCCCTCCCAGCAGACTTAAATTTCCCCTTTTAAATTTTTGAATTGATTCAAATGAAGAAAACTCCTTAGACATCCTTGTTAAAATAATTTGGGAGATAATGATGACCAGTAGGATTCATTAATGAATAAGAGACCTTTGAAGTAGGGCGAAATCTATGTTTTGGGATACTTTACATAAGCGACAATGTAAGTATATATTAAAGGGGAGTGACACGTGAGAGAGTTACTGTGGGACAAATATGTATGCCTACTGAATTTTATACTTGGGAGGATAGAATCCATGAGCGTTATGTAGTAAGTGGTAGAGTTCCTCAAAATTTAAGTAAGATGTGAACGGTTGTATGTGATAACTAAATAATGAGAAATAAATACAAATGTCGTAATAATGGGACTTGAGATGTACCTAAATTGATACGGTGACAATAGTATAGTTATATGACTGCGTGTATACATATACTATCTAAATGTGAAAATCATGCCCGCGCTACTTGCTATCCCTGAAGTTTCCGCGCTGGGACGATCTTATCCTGTGTTGCCTTATGGGGGATATTGATTCGTACCCTAGGAGATAGATATCCTTGGTACAGGTTATCGAATCGATAGTTCAGACGGTCCTAAGAGACGTGAGGGTATGTACTGACCTCTTAGAGACTTGGAATCTATGCTTCGCCTCAAAATCTTGTTTGTCTATATGTTGATACAGTTCAAGAGTGCTTCCGAACCTGTATTTCCCTTAATGTGAGCGATACGGGGATTGGATAGCAGAGTATGCCCGCACCATAGTTTTATTTGGGGTGCTGTTATAATATATATATTATACGAGTAGTTAATATATATATATGAAATTCTGAAATTTAGAACTGCCTACTGTGATTTGATAAGTAGGACATGGTTGATGACTCAAATTGTAAATACTTGTTTTGAGAAAGTATAATATGACACTGGAAAACTTTATTGATTAATAAAGTTAAAATGATAACTTTGGTTACAAATTGAAATCTTACGTTGTAAATAATTGTGTTGTTCAGTTTTAAATCTTACGAATAACCTAAGATGAGATGAATCGTTGGGGGAGATTAGTGCGATATATGATAGATAATCCGTTGGGAGGGTTAGTACGATAGGTGTGCACATTAGAAGAGAGGTGAGAATTTCTCAAGAGAGTGTCGCACTAATATGTTGTTGCATTAGCCTGTAATCAATTTAAATACTTGCTAAACGAATTTTTAAAACATATACACTATCGGGCTCTGACCCGTTTCCATTTCTCTTTCTCTCTTGTATATATATATGTATATATTACAGGTGCCCAGCTACAGGGGCGTCTTGCATAGGGTCCTTTGGTAGGAACGCGCTGCAGCTTAGGTGGGAGTTGCAGGCCTATTGTTTAGACGACTACATCCATTTAATTCTACTCCTAGCATGTTCATGATTGGGGCATGTGTCGCCCTTTCCACTATTTATCTGTTTGATTGGGACATTTGTATTTCAGTTATTTCTAGTACTGTTACTTTGGGATTTAGTCAGTATGGATGTTTTGCTTTAAGTTTTAAATGTTGGGATTTTGGATGTTGAATGTTTAAATTAATTGGTTCATGTTCCAGGATATTTATGGTATGATTCTTACTTATTGGAAATGTTGTTAATAAATAAATAATTTTTCTTTAAAAATAAAATTTGGAAAGTAATGTTATAAAATGGTTTTGACACTTAGTTTAATTAATTAGGGTGTTTAAATTGGAAAAGTTATTTTTCGACAGTGATGCTAAGAATGAACCAACTGTTCACCTTGAATTAATTTAATAAAGGAGTGATCGCCCGGTATTTAATTAGGCGGGATGTCACAAGCAGACTGAGTCGTAAGTGTCCTTTTTAATGGAATATCCCTTACTACGTTCGCGACAAGTGCTCATGCATGGTATGCATTACATAAATAACACAACAATTAATAACCATCTTAACCACGGGATTCGAGTCCCCACTATATTTAACCACTTGAATTCTATTTAAAAGTAATTAAGAAATCCATCCATTACTTTAAATTAAGGCCATTCAAATCCTACTATAAACAAGTCATGTATATCAATTTAGGTTAGAAGTCATCCCCAAAACAAACTTCTAAGCACCAACTTCCTAAGAAAATAAGAGAAATTGTCAAATAGTTGATGGCAATGGTCGATCGCGGGGACATGATCGGTCGACCGTGCGCTTCAGTGTTTTTAAAAATTCTCCCCTACAGGGGTTGTCTTCTAACTCAATAAAACTCAATCCAAACCTTCATTAAAGACCAGAAAACCTTCATATATGATTCACGTAACATATAAATAATGTATCCACATACAAAACATGATTGGAACACAATTATATCATCAAAATTCTAATCAAAGTTTAGGAACCCAAATAAAATCTATTTTCTCTCTCAAAAATCCTGACATTCCAATTGTCAATAATTTGGTTTTAAATCTCTACATATTATACATACTATCCTAGGATATTTAATGGATTGTGTTAATAAATTAGATTATATTCAAGATCTAATCAAAACACATCAATCTTTGGGAAGATTCAATCAAAATGATGTTACCTTTCAGCCGGCCACCCTTGTCAAGGTCATTGACTGTGACAAAAAACACGCGTTTTGTGTCACGGTCATTGACCTTGACACGATCGTGATAAAGAATTGTCACGGTCATTGACCGTGACAAGGCCGTGACAAATGTAGTTGTCACGATCGTGCCACGATCAATGACCTTGACACGACCGTGACAACTTCTGCAGTAAAAAAAGCCCTAGGCTTCTTTTTTCCACCCTTTTTTGGTTTTCCCCCCCTCTCTCTCTCTCTAAGCGATTTCTGCTCTCTCTCTCTCTAAGGTATATTTTTTCCCTCTCTTTCTCTTTCATTTCTATATGGGTATATATATGTGTGTAACCGATTAATTAAAAAATTACTTGAGCTTCTTCATATAAATAAGATTTTAATCACTTAATTATGATTTCGATTCAAATTAATAGGCATAGTTTACAACAAATTCAATCATACAATAATTTGAATTAAACTTGATTCCGAAATGGTGTACAACTAGGGTTCCAGTCTTCAAAATCCTCTATCTTCCTCTTTAACATGCTTCTCTCAAAAATCTTAGATTCTGAATTTATAAGGACATTATTTTATAAGTCCGTTATCAATTTAGTATATCGTATACCGTTACACCGTCGAAGAGCATTCAAGCATTAAAGACGGATCTGAATATCAAGTTCTTCAACATTCAAGACTCCGCGAGGTTAATTTCGGTAAGGTTGAATTTTAATTCCTTAGCATTTCACTTAAAGTGTTGGGATAATTTTAAAAGAGGTTTGAAAACTTTTCAAAGTGTTGAGGCGTTGTTTTTCGTCAAAATGAATTTTCCAAGATTAAAAGAAAAAAAATTGAAATAAAAAATTAAATTTATTTTTCGCAAATTTTCTGGTTCGAACGACGCGCCGCCTTAATTTTTTTATATAAAGCGCATTAAACGAGGCGTATTTTAAGAAGGAGACCTGACGATTTTCGATACCAGTAATCTGCTAATAGCAGAACACTTTGTCTTCTTCAATTTTAGGGTTTAAACCCTTATTTTTTAATTCACAAAACATCTCAATCTTTTAGTGAATTATTTTGGAACCCTAGATTCAAGTTTGTTGAAACTTTACCTTTGTGGGGAGAACTCTACAATCGGAGAGGTGCGTGCTATTTTGGAGGGAGTCTCTATGAAGTTACTCTTGTGGGGAGGATAACCTACACCGTAAAGACTGTGTGTTTAGGACTGCGTGTCCTTGTGGTATAGCTCCGTGAACCACTGTTGATTTTTAGCCGTTACTTTGAAGGTTTGACGAAAGCACCGTGCGTTACTCTTGTAGGTGATCAAGTTGTATGTAAGTCAATGGTATTATAAACTTTTCAAAGTTCCAGAAATAAAAGATTTTGCCCTTCGGGGATTTTTCCTGAATTTGGTGTTCCTAATATTTGATCTTGTGATTGTTTGGTTTTCATATTTAATTCAATCACTTAGATGCATGTTTTAGGGTTTAACTAAAATTGGATTTTATTTGAGAATTTGTATTATTCCGCTATAGCGATTCTACAAATTGGTATCAGAGCGGGATACGCTAATTTATCGCGTGATCCTGATTTTTCAAGGATTTTTTTATACAATTTGACTTCTCATGTCGTCAAATTGGTATCAGAGCTTATCTAAGCGATCACCACTTCTACAAATTGGTATCAGAGCATATTGCACTAAGTTATTATGTTTTGATCCTATTTTTAAAAAAATTTCTTTTGGTGGTTTTGATGATTTTCGATGTCAACTTTTTGAAAATCCTAATTGAAAAATTCACACAAATTCTTGCGTTATATCCTCAATTAAAAATGACTCTGAGAGGTGTTCTTTTTGTGAGGGTGTTGGTCACACGTTAGACGACTGTACCATAAATTTAAAGAAGAAATTGAATAAACCGACATCTCATGTTTCTACCCTTAGTGATAGTGATTCTGAAGAAGAAGTTTTTTATGGTTCGAGGTGAGAGCTTCCCATTCGTGTGGTTAGTGATGAGAGTGAGGGTGAAAAAAGTGAGGAGGAAGAAAAATAATTGAGTGAGTTGCAAGATTCCTACAATAATTTGTAGTTTGAATCTTTAAAGACAAAAAAGACAAATTTGAAATTTGAAGCTGAATTGAAGAAACGTGCTTTAGATAATGATAATACTGATGCGTTGATTAAAGATCTTAGGGCACGTGAGGAGATGCTTAAAGAGAAATTAGGATATGTTGAGGGTGAGAGAGATAGTCTTCGAGGTGTGATGGAGTCTATGAAAAAAGAGCTTTTAGAGTCTGAAGATTCTAAACGTTTACTCGAGTCTAGGATAGGTGAGCTTGAGAAGAATTTAAGAGAATCAAGTAAGGTGAAATTTAATTTGGAGTCTAGGTCGAAAAAGCTAGATAAAATCCTATGCACAACCCAAATTAAGGTGGATAGGGATGGTATAGGCTTCGATAAGAGGGTTACACAAATTTCCAAAGCCAACCCCACATGACTTAGGGTTGTTAAGAGAGAGCCTCCGGAGGTTGTTAGGAGAGAGCTGCCTAGGCACATCGTGAGAGATCCACCTAGGATCATTAGAAGAGAGACACATAGGCAAATTCGGAGAGATCAACCGAGAAATTTGAGGAGAGGGCCACCTTTAGGTAACACACATTGCCCAATTTACACTTGCACACATTGCGTTAGGCAAGGTCATCTTAGGCGCTTTTGTTACAAGCTTTTAAAAGGACCTAGGAAGATTAATAAAAGAAAAAATTCAATTCCCCAAACCCCCACGTGTCATTACAAATCTATTTGGGTTAGAAAATCGAATTTAGAGGCTTACGGTCTATTTGTTCATGATTCTCGTTTACTTGCACGTGATTCACCCCATTTGAGATCTCTTGGTTGATTATGTTGGATGTTTGTCATGCACTAGCGATGCATCATGTTATATTCTTTCTAGTGTTATGGCTCATTTTGATTTAGCGCACATTGGTTTATTTGTTGCATTTGTGTGTTTCGCTACTGTTTTAGCACTGTTTTGCATCTGTCAGCACTTTCCAGGTACTATTTTCACGAAAATTTTGCACTGGGCAAAACTGTATGATTTTTTGGGCATTCTAGGAAGTTTTGGTTTTCTCGTTCAAGCGAGATCTAAAGGTCGTTTGAACGACAGCTCTATCTCGCGCGAAGTCACTTCTCGCGACATGCCCTTATTGTTCGAGCGACAAAGCTGCGTCGTTTGAGCGATATGTCTAGAATTTTTGCTTCCCTTCTGTTTTTAAAACCTAGTGTTCATATGATTATGTTTTGGTACTACTGGGTTACTTCTGGATAGTTTATATGCAGATATTCATCATATCCATGCTTAATTGATAGCACTGCATTATTCGTTTAATCACCCATGCTTTGACTGATGATTCATTTGTGTGATTACCATTTGCTAGCATATGATGATTCTTATGTTGACATTATATGCCTATTGCTGGAATTATCATTTTGTAGTTATTTCTTTTTGAAAATTTTTGAAAAATGCAAAAAGATTTTCTATTTTTTTGGGTGACCATTAATATTTTGTCCGGGTCAAATTTTAAAATCCAAAAAGATTCTTGTATTTTGTTTGCACCCTTTATGGATAAACACTTAGGATGACCGAGTCACAATTTCATTTCATTTATCCATATGACTATTTGATAGTGTTTTGAGACAATACATCATGTCATATTTGTGCTTTATAATGTTTGGAGCCATTAAGATGTAATTAAGTGATACTTCCTACATGTTTGACTCGTGATTTCATTTATTGCACATATGCACGAATTTGTTTGATTATTGTGCTTTTCGTATCACATGTTGGTTGGGTGTTTTTATCTCAATCATGTCCTTAAAATGAACTAAGTGCAATAATACGAGTGTAATAAAAGTAGTGCATGTAATATCCATTGCCCGTGAAGAATTTGTTTAAGATAAAAAATGATGAGTGAACACGGGAAAGGGATGCGAGTGAATAATAATCACATCGTGAAAGCCACCATTTGAAAAGAGCCCACACAAAAAATTAAAGCAATAAAAAGATGAAATATGCCAAAAATTTAGGCCAATAGGTTTTCTCTAAGTTGAGAATTAAGAACCTCATTAGAAAAATAAAATTGTTATATTATATATGAGGGAGTTTTGGATGGATATATCAATGGTTTTACATGTCATTTGAAAATTTCTCTAAACGGCACTAAATAGTTTTGGACTTTATTGGTGTGAAAATCATTTAGACTTTGATTTGTTGATTTGATTAAGACGATGTCATCTAAATTCAACAATTTTACACCTAATGATATTTTTTATGTTTATTCGTTAGGGGTACACGTATTCATCGTGCACATATGATTGATTGAGTTGATTTACCTATTGAATATGTTCACACCCATACATTCCATTTCCATGACGTGGTTGTTTTAGTATAAATCCATGATGTGATTTTTGTGTCATTATTTTTGCTTTGAAAAAATTGAAAAGTCAAAAATAGTTTGTGGAAATCTTTTGAGTTACACCTTTGCATGTGCGTAGTTTGATTCATATTTGCTATGCACTTTTATCGTGACACTTCATGTTTAGTTTGTTTCTTCTTATCTGTCTATTTGGAGACATAATAAAAAGGGGGAGAACGAATTATGATTTCATGGGAGAGTTTGCATTATGGGGGATAGTTGATTATATTGATTGATTTATTCTTATATCATTTCAAACTCGATGCGTCACGAAGGTATTTGCTCTATCTCATCTGTGTAGGTACAAAGATTGATGATTATTCGATTGCACACCCTGATGAGAAAAGCTTTGAGATTTTTTGTTGAAGACTTTTGAAGAAAATTTAAAGACTTGCAAATTTTAGTATTTTACATTTTTGGGTTCATGGGGGATATTAGATTTGTATAGGCACTTTGATTTGATAATTCAGAGTTTTTATTTTGTACCGGCATAGAAATAGGGGGAGATTTGTAAGGACATTATTTTATAACTCCATTATCAATTTAGTATGTCGTATATCGCTACACTGTCGAAGAGCATTCAAGAACATTCAAGCATAAAAGACGGACCCGGATATCAAGTTCTTCAACATTCAAGACGCCACGAGGTTAATTTTGGTAAGGTTGAGTTTTAATTCCTTAGAATTTCACTTAAAGTGTTGGGATAATTTTAAAAGAGGTTTAAAAAAATTTCTAAGTGTTGAGCCGTTGTTTTTCGTCAAAATGAATTTTTCAAGATTAAAAGAAGAATTTTTGAAATAAAAAATTAAATTTATTTTTCGTGAATTTTCTGGTTCGAACGACATCAGATCTCGTTCGAACGACGTGCCGCCTTAAATTTTTTTATATAAAGCGCGTTAAATGAGGCGTCTTTCAAGAAGGAGACCTGATGATTTTCGATACCAGTAATCTGCTAACAGCAGAACACTTCGTCTTCTTTAATTTTAGGGTTTAAAACCTTATTTTTTTAAGTCACAAAACATCCCAATCTTTTAGTGAATTGTTTTGGAACCCTAGATTCAAGTATGTTGAAACTTTACCTTTGTGGGGAGAACTCTACAACCGGAGAGATGCGTGCTATTGTGGAGGGATTCTCTATGAAGTTACTCTTGTGGGGAGGATAACCTACACTGTGAAGACTGCGTGTCCTTGTGGTATAGTTGCGTGTGAACCACTGCTGATTTATAGTCGTTACTTTGAAGGTTTGACAAAGGCACAGTGTGTTACTTTTGTAGGCGATCAAGTTGTATGTAAGTCAATGGTCTTGTAAACTTTTCAAAATTCTAGAAATAAAAGGTTTTTCCCTTCGGGGATTTTTTCTGAATTTGGTGTTCCTAATATTTGATCTTGTGATGGTTTGATTTTCATATTTAATTCAATCACTTGAATGCATGTTTTAGGGTTTAACTAAAATTGGATTTTATTTGAGAATTCGCATTATTCCGCTGTAGCGATTCTAAGAAATTATGTTTTGTGTTGAATGAGCTTCCTAATAGTTCAATACTAGCTCTTAAAGACCTGATTGGGATTGGGCTTATTTAGGGTCTTAAGTAGCTAACCCAAAATGCCTCCTTTTAAATACTCTTTAACCCTTATAATTCATCATCATCACAATCAATACTAAAAAACAACACATATACTAATTATTGACCACATTAATCATATTTTACTTGAATCATAGTTAAAATATTTATTAATATTATATGACTTTTAATTTTAAACTTTATTTATATACATATAACTAAGTTGTGACATCACGTGTCACTCAAGCACACGTAAAGCCCGTGAAATATTCTGTTTATTATATAGGAAAAATATGGGGCATTACACAAGTGTGTATGAAACACCCATTTTTTTAGAAAAATAAATATCATCTCTATATTTTCAAGGAAAGTAATAACCATCTCCACTTTTTAAGGAAAATAAATACCACCTCTAAATTTTTAAGGAAAAGAATAACCACCTATTTTTTAAGAAAAAGAATAACCACTTCCATTTTTCTAAGGAAAAAATTGACCACTTCCATTTTTCTAAGGAAAATAATAACCACCTCCATTTTCTTTAAGGAAAAAAATAATCACTTCCATTTTTTAAGAAAAAAAATAACCACCCATTTTTTTAAGGAAAATAATAATCTCTTCCATTTTTAAGGAAAAGAATAACCACCTCCATTTTATTTAAGAAAAATAATAATCACTTCATTTTTTAAGGAAAATAATAACCACCAACATTTACTATTCACGTTTACTTATTTACTATTCACTATTCGCTGTTACTATTCATGCATTTTTTCTAATTTTAATTTCCATTTAAATAATCAATTAAAATCTATCCAAATTTAATATTTAATTGTGTATTTATTACCACTAAATAAGGGGGTATTACATTAGTTTTTCCATGAATTCCTCTATAACAAAGTTCCACAAGTCATTTGCTTCCTTAAAGTGAAACACATTGGCTAAAACATCACAATTTGAAAAGGAGTGTAAGATCTTCAAAGCTTCAATGTTAAGTTCATTTTTCTTTTCAATGTTTAATATAGTTACAAGGGGTGAGTTTTTATTACAATTACTTTTCATAAATAATAATCGATGGAATGGATAACAAGAGATATTATAGTTTTCCATAATTTGTAAAATCCTTATGAGAAAATAGGAAGATCATACCTTTGCTAAATCTTTTTAGAAATACTTGTCATTTTGATTTTTAAACTCAAACTATAATTTAAAAAAAAAGTATCTATGAGTTAAGTTGTGATGCCAATTATTGACCCAAAAATATACCAAGAGGGGGAGGATTGGGTATATGGGTTTAATGGCAAATTTTAAAACTTTATTAACTTGTTATAATAATTAATTGTAATATGTTAAATTTAATTATAAGGGAGCAATTAATAAACAATAAACATAAGTAGTTAAGACAGAGAGAATAATGAAACTTTACAAATTGAAATTTTAACGTGGTTTGCCCTCTTCCTATGTCCATGCTCGAGACCGTACTTGATAACTTCACTATCTCTAGTCTACTTACGACGAAACCAAAACCTTACAAGGAACACTACCTTGTAAAACCACAACCACCAAGACGATACATTCTTCCTTGCCCAAGTGGTACTCACGCAATATGCCAAATACTTTAAACCTTTTGAGTACTCGCAACAATGGCAATCCCGGCCAAGAAGATATAATGAAATTTGACCTCGAGTCACAAAAATAAGATTCGTAACCGAAACGTAAAGCCATGTAACTTTACTAAAAATAATGAAGTAATGTGTTTACTTTCTCTTGCTACAAAGATAAGTAAACAAGTATCACAAGTATAATGCTCAAATGAGTCTTCGGTAAGTATTAAGTTTGTGACTTTGATAAAGAGGGGTTGGGATTGCTCAAGTGAATTTTCTTGAAACTATTGCTTTAATGGAGTTTTTGAGTTTAAAACTCCTAAGTGGGTTATCTTGATTTCTCTCTAAAAACTAAAGGATGGGATGACATTAGCTAGGATGATGGAACTTTTCTTAAGGAAATGATGTTGTGAGTTTGTGTGTTTTGATATGGAGGTGGGAAGATTTATTTATAATGCTACGGGGTAGCCAAATGTTGGTAAATTATTTTGTAAGAACTTACGGTATTAGGATAAAATGTTGGAGGATTTTACCAAAAATACTTCTAGAAATCTAATACTTTTAGTCGACTAAAAGTTAAGGTTTAGTCGACTAAAACTCCATTTAGTTGCGTTTTAGTTAGTTGTCTGAAAGGTTTAGTTGGTTGTCAAAAAGTTTAGCTGGCTAAACTACTTTTAGTCGACTAAAATAAATGTTAGTTTGGCTAAACCTCCCAGGTTTTGGGTAAAAGGATGTTGGGTTTAGGCCATGCTTTGTAGAAGGTTTAGGGAGCTCTAGGGTGTTTTATGTGTGTAAGTTTTGAGCATATACAAGATACAACTTGTTACTTTCCTTTGTACAATGGTTTATAAAGTAAACAAAATAAAGTAAAAATCAACCGGGTTCGCTTTGAAAGCAATCCGATTAGCATAAAGTGATTGACAGTTAGGCTCATCTTGTTGCTTCTAAGAAGTTTGGCTCCTTACTAGCGGAGGGGTAACAATATACTGGACATCACTTTAAAGAAGTTTGGTGGTATAGGGGAAAGGACATAACAAGTCAAGTAGATTAAACCGAAGGCTAATAGAATAGGGTTGGTCACTGCTCTTAAGTCTTAGTCTTATAAGCGCTTTGTGGATTTAACTGAAGCAGCAGGCATGACAAGCGGGAATATAGCTCCTCCGCAGAATAGTGTATCACTACGGGCCCTCCCTCAGCTTCACAATTCCAATTACAGTTTCTTTCCTTGGAATATACAACTCTTCTTTCTTGCTGATTGGACATTGAAAGCCTTTATTAATGATCTTATACTCGCCCGAGCATTATTTGACTTGATTGAATCATCAATTGTGGACATGTGATCTGATGCTTGCATGAGTTTGATCCCCATAGGTTGTGGGATGTGGTGAAACTTTGTTGTTTGATAGGTTGATGTCTAAACAATGCTTGGAGCTTGAGAGCTAGGGTTTGATGCAAGTTATAAGTCAACTTTGAATAACTTGTGATCTTTATTATTCTTGATTATGATCTTCACTGTCTTAGTTTGAAAGGCTTACCCTCACTGTCTTGGTTTGAAAGGCTTATCCTCACTGTTTTGGTTTGGTTTGAAAGGCTTCATTGTATTTACATGGATATGATTTCATGGCTGCTTGAATGATGTGTTCTGGGTAAAATATTTCATAGTGTATTGAGTGCTTGTTTTAATCTCAAGTACATATGTGGGGAAGATAGTGAAGGTGTGATCTTATATCAATTGTATTAATATCATATTAAATCCTTTTGGTTTAAAACATTTAGTTTCACACATTTGTCTTGAGATAAGATTATTATGGATCGGATTAGTAGTTGTTGAGTTTATCCTTGTGATTTATTACTTTGTTTTACCCATTTTAAAAATTTGTTGCTTTAGTGTTAACTCTGAAAGAGAGTTTATGATTTTTTGACGTTGTGACTTACACGACTCTCTCATATATATTTGGTGTAGGATCCTTTTGATAATCTATTGCTGATATACCTTTACTCATAGAATTTTTGTGTTTTTTTGTCTCGGTTTGTAATTTCAGGCTATTGAAATGGTTCTCACATCGCGTTCACGTGCCTCAACATCTACTAACACCCATTTCAAATTTGATGAGTTATTTTCTAAGCGCTCTGTGCATTGGGAACATTCTGTTGATTTGAAATTTCTATTCAAGAATTGTGTGCCTCAAATTTTTGAGAAATCGTGGGTGGATTGGTCTTTGTTCTCAAACGGGGAGGTGTTATCCAAACATGTTTAGATAATTTTATGAATTTGTTACATAAGGATATGATGATATGGGCGAAGAAGTTCTAAATGTCATGGTTCGTGGTGTAAAGGTTTGTATTCCAATCTAGATGAATATTAATAACTACAAACTCTAGGTTGTCAAAACACCTCATTAGCCGATCCTGAAGAATAATCTTGCTCCTTTTAAAACAAATGTTGTTTTGAATTTGAGTGATGACCAGTACCTTCGTTGGCCTTGCAAGAATCATTCTCCAAGTCTTTTTGGCTAAGGATTTTTATATTCTTAATATGGTTATTTCCTCAAGCATTTTGCCAACGATGAATCCATACGATATTTCCATTAAACATGGTTACTTCTTGTATTGTACGCCATCGGATATGATGCATATTGTTTAGTTTAACAAGCATTATTTTTTATCTTACCATGTCTTGTTCGAAGGATGAAATGAAGCCTCATGCATTGTCTTTGAGTCGTTTAATCGGAAGCTTTCTTTTGGAGTTGGGGAATTTGCTTCTTCTATATATTAAGTGACCGAAAAAATTTGAGGGAATTATCAAGTTTAGGCTAAATGATTAATTTAATCTTTTTAATATATTGGGGGCGGTGGTAGTTATAACACCCCGTATTTTCTGTGCAATTAATATTTAATTAATTCGGGAAAATTTTAAATTACTCGTGTGTCGTAATTTAATTAAATTAATTATAGTAATATTTATTTAAATATTAATCGGAGAGGGAATGGTTAATATTTAAGAAAATTTAATTACTAAGTGAATAGTAATAATCTAATTACGTCATACCGTGTATTAGTGACGTGACATTTATTTATCTCAGCCAGGAGTCGGTATAAACTAATTTGGGTGTGAGATAAAGATTTTTATAAATTAATTCGGATGTCGATTCTGAGTACACGGTAGAGTCTGGATGGTTCGAGATAGTCGAAAAAGTGTACCCGGGGGTAGTAAATGGGTCACGGGACGTTTTTACGCATAATTGAGCCCACACGGGAGTGTTCGGGTCATTTGGCCTTGGCCCATTAGGCTAAAAACGGAATTTGGTATAATGAAAATAGGTCTTAGAGTATTGAACGACATAAATCATACTCCAAAACTAGGGCTTTGAGAGAGAGATAAAGGAAGCAAATTGAGAGCATTTTGTGGAGCTTTTGAAGACAAATCAAGAAAGGGATTTAGGTGTTCTTCATCAAACCTTCATCTACCTCAACGGATCAGACTCTTCGAAAAATTAAAGGCAAGTGGTTAACCTGTTGTGATGTTTAATTGTGATATTCAACTCATATTTTTATGATGTGTAAACCAAAATCCGTTTTGGGAATAAATGGGTATGAAAATGGGGTTTTTGGTTAATGGAACACTTGAATGAAATTCAAAGTAATATTGATTGTGTTACATAATTCTGAGTATGGATATTTGATTTGAATGTGAAACCTAGTAGGAATTATGAACGAATTTGGGATAATTAGATGGAAATTTGAATTGAGAGAATGGAAACCCAAAAAATTCTCCCAAATCGAAAAGTAGAAACTCGTGGGAATTAATTTGAATTTAAGGTTTCATAAGATGTTTTGATCCTATTCCTGTGTAAATATATTGTTGGTTGTGCTTGGGTTAGACCAGGGGAAGGATAAAACTTGGAAAAACTCGTTAATGGTGGAAACAGAGCATCAGAGAAGACAGCCACCTGCTCAATCGATCGATCAACGTTTGGGGGTCCATCGATCGACCCTATAGGATTTTCGGCAGTTTGGCCTTGGGATTTATATGGGTAAATATTTTGATTGGATTTCCTACCTAGCATAATTAATAGGGGGAATTAAATTTGGTAGTTAATTCCTAACAATTATAAGGGAATATAATTAGGATTTGGATGGTGTTTATGTGTGACACATTACGAGTGAATTTTTGACGAAATAAATTCTTAAGGATGAGATAACAGACTGGACGCATATGTTCGGGTATAGTAGTTGAGTGACACTACATTATTATTAAATTAATTGAGGTGTAATTAATTAATTTGGAGTCGAAATATAGACTCGGGTAGTAATAAGATACGGGCCAAGTGAGCGAGTCCGGGTATTGGTTGAGTGACACCAAAGTGTTAAATTAACTAACGTGCGGATAAATTAAATTAGAGTCAGACTATAGACTCGTGTGACACCCCGACTATTTAAATACCGGGTAGCTACTCCTTTATTGAATTAATACAAAATGCCAAGTTGGTTCAGTTCATAGCATCACTGTCGAAAACATTTTTAATAATTACTAACCACCTAGTATTTAAAAAGTGAGTTGTCAAATTTTAAATTAAATCTGATTAACATGCAATAAATGAATTATATAAAAAAAATTTAACATAACCATTCACAATAAAGTCTCAATAGAGTAACCATCAAATAATAATGAGTCTGGAGGAAATACTCCTCACAACAATCCCAATACTGAAATAAATAAACAAGTCTGCATCCTAAATTAATTACAACCCAAAGTCTGAATAACTGAAATATAAAATGTCTCTAAAGGAAATGGGGCGACATGCCCAACAAAATAATAAACTCTGATAAAGGAATCAAGATCGAAGATGGAGGCGTCTACTGTCAAGGCCCTGTAACTTCCACAACAGCTACAGCTCGTCACCTGAATGGAATTTCTATGCATGGTGTCCTTGTGGCTGGGCACCTAAAAGGTTTTTACAAAAAAAAAAAAAATTGAAAGCAAACGGGTCAGAGCCCGAATGTGAAAATAATTTAAAAATAGCAAGTGATTTAATGACATTAAAACAATGAATGCAAAATACATGTTAGGACGTGCTCTCACATGAAATACTCACCTCTCGACTAATTGTGCACTCCTAACGTACCCGTACCCATTCAAGTGATTCTCATATCTATCTAGTCCAAAATAAATTATATCATTTCTACTCGGTTCGCACTTTAATTCCAACATTATCAATTGAATAGAGAGTTTTACTTTAAATCTCGGATTCCCAATTATTAGCAAAACCATTTACTAGAAATTATTCCCTTTCTATCTTTATAGAGCGTTACTATAATTACACACAATTAAACATGACACTTCTTTCCAATTAACTATATATTATTCTCAACATAAATATACAGTATTAGCACCCCGAGGTTAAGCTGCGGTGCACACATACTCTGCTATCCCATCCCGGTACATCACGTACATAAGGACTACGCATTCCGAATCTCTCAGGAATCGTTCTCAGATAATAGCAATCACAAATAATGGAGGCGAACATAGTTCACATCACATGGGTCACGCACATACCTATGCTCCCATGATCAGCAGACTTATTAACTTCTCACTAAGTCCTTCTCTGACCTATGTCCTCGAGGTACCAATCTAAATCCCCCTCGTAGGCACACAGAGATTAGATGGCCCTAATCGAACGCAAACCTCCCATGATAGCAAGTATGGTAGGTATGTTATACACATAAAATCATATATACTAAGCATTCACACATCTTAGATATCTCATAATATTAATATAGGTATACTTCTCGTTCTTATACTGTCATTTAAATGTTATACAATTTCAAGTCCCCGATTTGTATATTCAAGTTATCGACCCCTCTCACGTCGTAATTAGGTATTCGTTTCCGATTCCACAACTGACATCCAATATTATTATGAGGTTTTAAGTATTTCTCCTCAACGTACCCTAATTCTCACAATTATACTCACAGATCAACAAGGGAAGGCAAATACTCCAATTAGATAAGTTTACGGAACATTTGAAATGAAAACAGACCAAAAAGCCATTATGTCAACTCGTTAGAAGTCTCGTTCGAACGAGGTCGTTCGAATGAGAGTTCGTTCGAACGAAAGTCTTCAAACGAACTACCAACTCGTTATAAGGCAAACTGTCACCTCGTTAGAAGTTCGTTCGAACGACCTGGGCAGAACTTCTAACGAAATGGCAGTTTCGAACCCAGAAATTTCTACTTCGTTTTTCTCAATTTTCCTCTTCCCTAAACTCTTCCTAAAATCATCCCAATCATTTTACTAAGGTTCTTAAACATCACTAAACTTTCTTAGGTCATTTCTTAACATATTTTTGGGGTCCAATCTCCATAAACAACATACAATTATCATAAATCCCAAAATTTTACCCCAAACCCTATGAGTATGAACCCAGAATTTCATGTCTTCAAATTTATCCTTATAAATCCGTTTTTACATCATAAAAAGTTGTATTTCATATGGTATAATCATCCCATAACATTCTACATGTAATCCCTATAACATATCATGTATTTCTATCTCCAAATTCAAGGGTTTTTATCAAACACCCAATATAATGCAATTATTTCAATTCTAAGCATGGAAGAAACATTCGCTCGAAATTAACGTAATTAAACCGCTTGCCTTATGATTTGACTCGATGCTGAGGGATTTAAGTTTGGCTTTCTTCTTCCTTTCTACAGAATTTCTCCCAAGAATGGTGATGGCTTGATCGTTTTGGCAATTGTAACTTCTCTCCAACTTCCTCAAAACTCCCGTAACCCTCTCTTTTGGCAAATGCTGGTAATGGGTTAAGTGGGTTACTAAATAACCTATAATTAACTCCCAACATTCGTTGGTTAATTTTTTCAAAATTTCAAAATTACCAAAATGCCCTTTTAAGTTGTCGGTTTATCCTAAAAATGCCCCGGGACCCAAATAAAACCCCCGGCTAGTGTTTTCTGACTATTTCGACCCTTCCGGACACGTTGGCGCACTCAAAATGACCATTCGGTTGATAAAAAATAAAATTTACTTTTTAATTCAAATAATTATGTTCCCGACGCGACTGACACGTGCGTCCCAACTAAATTTCCAAATTGCCGTATTTCAGTCTCGCGACAATTTCAATATTTTCAATATTCATAAATTTCCATATATACACATTATAATCAAATACCAACTTACATCTCATTAGTATTATATCCGGATTAATTCTCAATTAATTCACATTTAATCTAATTAATCCCATAAATAAATATCGATAAAAGTACGGGGTATTACAACTCGGGAAAGTATTATATTAATTAATGTGTAAATTAATTAAATTAGAGTCAGACCATAGACTCGGAAAAAATTATACGCTAGTGCCACAGATTTTTGTGCATGGTAATACCGGGAACTAATTATTATATATATACGGTGTCGTGATAGTATCTATATATATATATATATATATATATATATATATATATATATATATATATATATATATATATATATATATATATATTGTGTGTGTGCGCTATTAAATATCAGTGACTAGATATTTATTTAATTTATATGCTCTAGTGCTATTAAGGGAGGTTGCGCGAAGTGGGTGAATCCCCTATCTTAAAGAGTAGGACGAGTATATCCTCAGGTCATAGCGTTCGTTATATGGGTGTAGGCCTGTCAACGGATCGGAGACGGGTTTAGGGAGATCCAGATCCATGTAATCGGGTCTTTATCGGGTCTACAATATTGGATCCAGACTCGGATCCGTTCGGGTCTCGGGTTCGGGTCCGGGTCCGGGTCTGGGTCTGGCCAAATATATACACTTATTTTATTTTACCCCCCTTTATTTTCTTAATCTTAAATTAAAATATTTTGTAATGTATTATAGCATATTATTAGTATAAATAAAACATATATTACTTATATTTATTATATACATAAATATATATATTTTCATATATAATACTTACATGTTATATTGTAAGATATATTTATAAATATATATAAATTTATAGTGTATATATATATATATATATATATATATATATATATATATATATATATATTTAAAAAATAATAATGTACAATTCGGGTCGGATCTTCGGGTCCGGGTCTTGTATAAGATTCAGACCCTACCCGTTTAATAAACGGGTCTAGGGTCCAAAAAAATATGCTCACACCCTATTATATAGATCGGGTTCGGGTCGGGTCGTCCAAACTCGACCCGTTGACAACCTATATGGGTGAGGGGATTATCTCGCTTTCAAGCAAGGAATATGACCGCCTCCATTATGCTTATATTTTGGCCAAGTTAATGAGCGATTCTAACTCGGGGTGACTATGTTATGCGAGTAAATCTAGTGGGATAGCACTTTAGAGAATACATCCGGTGAGTTATTACTCGGGAGGATGGGTTATATTTATATTCAACATATGTGTGAATGTTGTAATATGGCTCTATGTATATAATGGGATAAATAGTTATATACAAGTAATTAAACACAGGAAGTGAATTGTAATTATTATATATGGGTTATATTCATATTCAACATATGTGTGATTGTTTTAAGATAACTTTACGTATATAATGGGGTGAATAATTATATACGGGTAATTCAAATACATGGAGAAAATTATATTACTTTATATAACTAGTGAATGTTATATGGCTTTCAGAGAAAGATTATTAACTAAGTAAAGGTGGTAAATAACTTATAAATCATGCATTGAAAATACTCGGGATTGAGTAGGGCAGTTGAAGAGAGTTATATCAAGTATCTAGTTTCGGGGTAGAGGACTAGGTGGGATATAAAGAAAGCGTTAGGTGTGCACATTAGTTGAGCGGTGAGTTTGTCCTCAAGGGAGTGCGACACTAACTTAAATATGAAGCGCATTCATGCATTTTATATTACTGCAAGTTAATCATTTGCTAAATATTTTCAAAATATTTTGGGTTATAACCCTTACTATAAAACTATTTTCAAAACCTTTTAGGTGTCCAGCCACAGGGACGCCAGTCTTGATATTCTATTTTAGGGACACGTAGCTGCGGTACATGTGGATGATAACAGGAGCTTGCATTAGACGCATCGTTCATTATTTCCTAGTGTATGAATCGTCTATCAGTTTTACTTAGGACTTGTCGCCTAGACTTTTCAGTACAGTTTTCGAATTCATTTATTCAGTTGCTGGACGATTGTTATTAGACTATTTAATTTTGGGGTCAACGATTTATTCGGCAAGTAGCTGATTTAGTTATGTAGTTAATGTGATTTAGTTATTGTGAATGGCTCATTGTATATTTTCGCATGTTATTATTTTTGTTTAAATAAAAAGATAAAATTTGGCACCGACTTTTTGGAATACTAGGTGGTTAGTAAGTCTTAAAATATTTTTCGACAGTGATGCTAAGAATGAACCAACTGGAATTATTATTTTAATTTGATATGGGACTGATCATCCGGTATTTTATTAGGCGGGGTGTCACAGATGGTATCAGAGCATCAGGTTCTAGTGTCCTTAGGATCTGTGCGGCTTTTCACGTTTTAGCTTAGCGTTCTTTGATGTAGAGCCTTATGATAGGATTATTGTATTCCTCCACGTATGTGACTTATGTTCTCCTGCTATCAAGTATAGTGATGTGATTCATACACGAGTTCGGTTGGGCTTTGTACACCGAACATTCTTTGGGACGACCAACGAGGGCCACAGGAGGATTGCAGGAGGAGAGGCTTAACAGAAGACATGGGGTACTCTGGAAATGGTGATCGTGTTAGGAATCACCTTGATTGTTGTTCAGGCCGGTGATGATAGAATAATTACCCGGGAGCGATAGTCTCCCAAAGCACTATTGTAAATAATGGTGGTACAATCTCAGCCTCACCCAACATAGTCAGCAAGGGGTGGGGAAAGTGTGGAAGGACCCTTTTGGAAGGGCCATTTATAAGGATTCGTGTAGCAGAGTAGCGTGATAAGTCAATAGGAGGAGATAACCCAAATACAATTGTGTAGGGTGGTGTGCGGCGGCACCGAGGACTAAATTTTGAATTAAATTTTGGCCCAGTGGGGCGGTGTTGTAGTGGTAGGAGTCAGTCACCACAACCATGGAGAAATACCATGAATAATAAGGAATTTAGGGTGCGGTTTGACCGCAAATCTTCATATCAGCTGTTTAAAGCGGTAAGCAAAGCAGATTTCAGTACTTATGTCAAAAGGGACGGACAGTGGCCAGACATAAAGGAAAGTTTAATTATGCAGCAAACTTCATACCCAACAAGGTGGATGCGGAGGTCAAGAAGGGGTCCATGAGTTAATAATGGACTCGTGGGTAATACACAAGTGTGGACGGAGAAATTCGACTAGGATAACTGGTGATATAGTCATCAAGGTAATATGTTTTCGATTTGATATCAATTCTTTCATGAGAAGGAAGCCAAGAGAGGTGGAGTATATGAACAAAAGGCAAAATCGTATTTAACAGTGCTAGTGAGGCACCACAAGGGGATAACCAGTAAAGTAACCCATCTATATGATTTATATCAGTTAAATTCCTACCGATTGTTGGTGGATTTTATTCTGGTCGTCGAGGCCAGTAACGAGTCCCATAGGGCTAGCAAAGCCAAAGGGACAACGAGGGTAAAAATTTGGGTCAAGAATACCAAGTACGTAAGAGGGATAACCCTGACATGGCCATTGGGTCCAAAGGCAGGGGATTGGCATAAATAGGTGTCTTATGTGTGGAAAGTGGGACCACAACAATTGATTATGTCCACAGTGAGTTAGGGGATAGGAGTGGGATGCCCAGTAGGGACAATATTTATGAAGTTTGGGTTCAGTTGGATAAGAATATTATGTCTAGGAACCATTTGGGTTCACCGATGTATAGGCGAGTGGAAGTATGAGTTTTATCCTCGGATAGATGGGGTGAAATTTGTGACACGAGTGGTCACAGTATTCTTGTTAACACTATATCTACTAAGTATATGTTTACCACGGGGTAACGGGACTTTCTTCTATTTTATCAGTCGGGGAGCAGGTGTGAACACTGAGAGGATATATACGGTAGGAGATTAGCTCGTTTTTAGAGTGCCATACGAGCATGATTTTATCCTGGGTACAGATTGGTTAGCGATGGGTAAGCGGTAGTGGTGGCAGCAAAACTATCGTATTCGCTATTCCAGGGCAGGATGTATATTTTATTTTTGCTATTTTTTACCTGAAAGAGGGTCGATCTCGCGACAAATTTTAGTGTGAAGTAGACTTCATAGGGTACAATTGTCTAGTTCTATTGGATCCCGGTGCGTATGGACTTTTACTGATGTAATTCAGGGCATGTCGGATTAACCATAGGATTGAGAGATTTATATTGTTAGTGACTTAGCGCTAAAGACTTAGTGATAGTGCAAGGGCGACATTATATAACTCCTTTAGAGACGCAGGAGTCGATAATTAGACATGTGAGTACAGGGACAAAGTTTTGGGTGTCCTGATTATATACTCGGGTCTACGAAAATCAATAAACGATAATGCTAGTGTTTAATGCATTGGGGAAAGTTCTTTTGAACTCTATTGTGAAATGTTATGCGTATAAGCCCTAATAAACTTCGATTGTGGAAAGACGTTATTGGATGTTAGGACACCAGTTTAAATGGTGATTATTGAATGTGTGGAGAAAACATTTTGAACTGAGAGCTATTGCTCTAAAAGGCCAGTATAATCGGGTAGTGCTGCGAAAGAAGCACTGAGAAAGCTTTTGCACCGTAAGTTAATGGGCGGGGAAATATCAAGAAGATTAAATTGCGATTTGGGTAAATATCGAATGTACTCATATGATATAGTGTGATATGTGGGATAACCTTGAAAGAAAATATTACGTCTGTGATGTTGTGCAAATATGCATGGGATTTAGGGTGCATAGGCGTCCTGGTTAGTGTGATTTCAGAATCATATTAAATAAAGAAATGTGTAAACAAGCGTGTGGAATATATACATGTGGGGCAGTCAGAAAATAAGTGGAAAAGTGTAGTGAACTGGAGAACTAACTCCACCGTAGGGAGTGGAATAGTGGGGGAGGCTTATGAAATAAGATATCCCCAGGCAAGAGAGAAACCCACATTTTTTGGAAACTATAAAATATTATCACTTAGTTATATGACTATAGTGTTTTTATGCATAGACAAGGTGTAGATTCCTACCGGATAAAAATTGTACAAGGAATGGAGTTCTTGAGCATGGGAATTGGTGTTGAATGACACATGGTGAATTTGTCTCCGGGTAGACCATTTAAGGATGGAAATGGGTTGATTTGAGGGTATCAACCAGGAAATTTTTGAAAATTTATTGTTCCACTGATGGAATTAATGCTCAGGTTGGTAAAAATCGTGGAGGGGTCAAGGTTTCCATCGGGTTCCTGAATGGATTGACGTGAACACGAATTATTATCTCGGAATGGGTTATACTATCGAGTAGTATACCCAACTTTACTATTATCGGGAAGGAGTGAAACTGAACAAGGTGTCGTCCAATATTGTTGGGAATTTGGGTGAGACCTTTCAGTCCCACCTCTGGTAAAAAGTGTCCGGAGGTGATAAGGACAGAGTTACGTATTGGGTTAAACGTGTCGCCCATAAGTCGATGGGTAGATGGGAAGTGAAGATTGTGCATTCTAGATTTTTAGGTAATTCGGGAGTAGTAATTACCACAGGTAGAGTTTCGTGTGATGCCTCGTAACGGTTTAGTCTGCATGACACCTTGGGAGACCTTATGGGAAAAGTTTCATTATCCACCTTTGGTAGATAAGAGGTGGGAAATAACAAGCTGATAGGACTCGAAATGGGTTATGGTCCATCAGCGGGAATTGAGTAAGTTGTATTCTTTCGTATAGTTCAGGGACGTAATGAGGGGTACGTTACCGTGAGTCAAAGGTTGAAGTCTGACATGCTTAGTAGGGATGATGCGTGTGATTACCCGAAAGATAGTCACGTATTTGACAATAAGTAAATTGACACCCATACAGGAGGGGAATTTTCTAACATAAAGATAGTAGAGTCGGTGGAGTATAAGCTCATCGTTTGAGGCACTGTATGGTCGGGGACCATCGAGTTAAAGATTAGTGACCATAGAGAGGGCTTCCTAGCACGGGCCACTCGAGGAGATTGATTTGCAGCTAGACATCTCATAGGAGGACAAATCCAAGGCTATTTCGGGTCGCAGTGAGCGAAATCTACAATCTAAGGTGGTGCCATCAGTCAGAATTTGATGGGGGCACAACAGTATTGACGAGTCTACGTGGGAGCGGGAGGAGGATATGTGAGAGCAGTATCCAGAGTTATTTGCCGCAGTTATGACCAAATTTCGGGGACAAAATTCCTTTATAAGGGAGGGAATATGTAATACCCCGCATTTTCTTTGCATCTAATATTTAATTAGTTCGATTTTTTTTAAATTACTTGTGTGTCGTAATTTAATTTAATTAATTATATTAATATTTATTTAAATATTAATCAGAGAGTGAATTGTTAATATTTAAGGAAATTTAATTACTAAGTGAATAGCAATAATCTAATTACATCATAACGTGTATTAGTGACGTGACATTTATTTATCTCAGCCAGGAGTCGGTATAGACTAATTTGGGTGTGAGATAAGGATTTTTATAAATTAATTCGGATGTCGATTCTGAGTGCAGGATTGAATCCGGATGGGCCGAGATAGTCGAAAAAGTGTACCCGGGGATAGTAAATGGGTCACGGGACGTTTTTAGGCATAATTGGGCCCACACGGGAGTGTTCGGATCATTTAGGCTAAAAACGGGATTTGGTATAATGAAACTAGGCCTTAGAATATTGAACGCCATAAATCATACTCCAAAACTAGGGCTTTGAGAGAGAAATAGAGGAAGCAAATTGAGAGCAATTTGGTGAACTTTTGAAGACAAATCAAGAAAGGGATTTGAGTGTTCTTTATCAAACCTTCCTCTACCTCAATGGTTCACACTCTACAAACAATTAGAGGCAAGTGGTTAACATGCTGTGATGTTTAATTGTGATATTCAACTCATATTTTTGTGATGTGTAAACCAAAATCCGTTTTGGAAATAAATGGGTATGAAAATGGGGTTTTTGGTTAATGGAACACTTGAATGAAATTCAAAGTAATATTGATTGTGTTACATAATTCTGAGTATGGATATCTGAATTGAATGTGAAACCCAGTAGAAATTATGGACGAATTTGGGATAATTAGATGGAAATTTGGATTGAGAGAATGGAAACCCGAAAAATTCTCCCAAATCGAAAAGTAAAAACTCGTGAAAATTATTTTGAGTTTAAGGTTTCATAAGATGTTTTGATCCTATTCCTATGTAGATATATTGTTGGTTGTGCTTGGGTTAGACCAGGGGAATGGATAAAACTTGAAGAAACTCGTTAATGGTGGAAACAAAGCGTCGGAGAAGACAACCATCTGCTCGATCGATCGATCGACGTTTGGGGGTCGATCGATCGACCTTACAGGATTTTCGGCAGTTTGGCCTTGGGATTTATATGGGTAAATATTTTGATTGGATTTCCTACCTAGCATAATTAATGGGAAAAATTAAATATGGTAGTTAATTCCTAACAATTATAATGGAATATAATTGGGATTTGGAGGGTGTTTATGTGCGACACATTATGAATGAATTTTTGACGAAATAAATTCTTAAGGATGAGATAACGAACTGAGCACATATGTTCGGATATAGTAGTTGAGTGACACTGCATTATTATTAAATTAATTGAGGTGTAATTAATTAATTTGGAGTCGAAATATAGACTCGAGTAGAATAAGATACAAGCCAAGTGAGCGAGTCCAGGTATTGGTTGAGTGACACAAACGTGTTAAATTAATTAACGTGCAGATTAATTAAATTAGAGTCGGACTATAGACTCGAGAAAGTATTATATTAATTAATGTGTAAATTAATTAAATTAGAGTCGGACCATAGACTCGGAAAAAATTATAAGCTAGTGCCATAGATTTTTGTGCACGGTAATACCGGGAACTAATTATTATTATTATAATATATATATATATATATATATATATATATATATATATATATATTGTGTGTGCGCTATTAAATATCAGTGATTAGATATTTATTGAATTTATGTGCTCTAGTGCTATCAAGGGAGGTTGCGCGAAGTGGGTGAATTTCCTAGCTTGAGGAGTAGGACGAGTATATTCCCTGGTTATAGTGTCCGTTATATGGATGAAGGACTCACTTTCAGGGAAGGAATATGACCGCCTCCGTTATATTTATATTTTGGCTAAGTTAGAGAGCGATTCTAACTTGGGGTAACTATGTTATGCGAGTAAATCTAGTGGGATAACACTGTAGAGAATACATCCGGGTAGTTATTACTCGGGAGGATGGGTTATATTTATATTCAATATATGTGTGAATGTTGTAATATGTATCTACGTATATAATGGGATAAATAGTTATATACGAGTAATTAAATACACGAAGTGAATTATAATAATTATATATGAGTTATAATCATATTCAACATATATGTGATTGTTGTAAGATAACTTTACGTATATAATGGGGTGAATAATTATATACGGGTAGTTCAAATACATGGAGAAAATTATATTACTTTATATATCTAGTGAATGTTATATGACTTTCAAGGAAAGATGATTAACTAAGTTAAGGTGGTAAATAACTTATAAATCATGCATTGAAAATACTCGGGATTGAGTAGGGCGGTTGACAATAGTTATATAAAGTATCTAGTTTCGGGGTAGAGGACTAGGTGGGATATAAATAAAGCGTTAGGTGTGCACATTAGTTGGGCGGTGAGTTTGTCTTCAAGGAGTGCGACACTAACTTAAATATGAAGCGCATTCATGCATTTTATATTACTGCAAGTTAATCATTTGCTAAATATTTTAAAAATGTTTTGGGTTCTAACCCTTGTTGAAAAACTATTTTCAAAACCTTTTAGGTGTCCAGGCACAGGGACGCCAGACTTTATATTCTATTCTAGGGACACGTAGCTGCGGTACACGTGTATGCTAGCAGGAGCTTAGATTAAACGCATCAATCATTCTTTCCTAGATTAGGAATCATCTATCAGTTTCAGTTTTACTTAATGCTTGTCGTCCGGACTTTTCAATACAATTTTCGGATTCATTTATTTAGTTGTTGGACGATTGTTATTAGACTTTTTACTTATGTGGCCGACAGTTTATTCGTCAAGTAGCTGATTTAATTATTCAGTTAATTTGATTCAGTTGTTGTGAATGACTCATTGTATATTTTTGCATGTTATTGTTTTTGTTTAAATAAAAAGATAAAATTTGACACCGACTTTTTGGAATACTATGTGGTTAGTAAGTTTTAAAAAGTTTTTTGACAGTGATACTAAAAATGAACCAATTGAAATTCATTGTTTTAATTTGATATATGACTGATCACCCGATATTTTATTAGGGATTGGGAGACTAATTTGCATAAGATAATTCTATGTCACGTGCTTGGTAATGGAACTAGGTGTCACCGTGCCAATGGCTGCTAAACATCATCACCACTCGTAAACACAACAAAGGTTCAGAAACTCCCCGCCCTTTTGCATCTAAACTTAACGCCTCCAAAAGTGTTTATTACACAGATTGGAACTACATTAAATGTTTAGATTTATGTCTCCACGCGCACACAGATTCTCTCTTTACGACGTCGGTGTTGAGCTCTGACTGTTACGATTCACAGATCTAACAAATTCATCGCCTTACCTTGAGGTATCTTATGCAAATTTGTATATACGGAGATAATAATTAATAATTTTCTGAATTGAATCCAACACGCAGATTTTGCCTGGAATTTGATTGAAGATCCAAGTTTCAGTTTGTTTTCTATTTGGGATTATCTATGGCTGCCCCGGGGGGACCTAGGCCAGGCAATACACCTCCTAATTACAATCCTAACTCTCTTGCCAATAACATGGAAAACCCACAAATTAATCGCCCCACTCAACCCCCAGCTTCAGGGCCCAATTCTAGTGTCCCTAGGCCCTCTCCTCCTTTTGGGAACGAACCCCCACATTTCCCTTCATCACTTCCCAATTCTTCTCCATTTCCCGTATCTCGTCCTGGCCCTCCACCACCAAGGGCTGCTGCTGGTCCTCAACAATCTACATTTCCTCCCAATAGACCCACTGGTCAGCCTCTTGTTAATCAGCCTATTCCACTACATGGGTCGAGGCCAATGCCTACGGCTTCTCGTCCAACAGCTCCGGTTGGGCTGCCTTCAACCACCTTGGGATTGGGAATGTCTAGTAATGGACCACCCGTCTTTTCATCAGGGGCTATGCACGGCGGACCTCGTTTTCCTTCATCGCGATCACTAACTGGACCTCCGCCACCACCACCAATGTCGTCTTCGGCGGTTAGGGCTCCTCCACAGGCTCCGACTATGCGTTCTCTCTCGGGAAGTCCGCCTGCTAGTTCACTACCTGGTCCTTCGCAACTAGCACCCCCATTTTCGGCACCTCTACAGGGTGGGCCTCCTCTTTCGGGTTCCTCGCCATTTTCAGCACCACTGCAAGGCATACCTCCACCACCTTCAGGTTCTCCATATGGGCCTCAGACGTGGCCAGTGCAACCCCAGCAGGTAAGCTCTTTACATCCTTAATGTAATTTGTATACTCATTTATAATTGACTGGTTGAAGGGATGTGCTTTTGGCTGTCATTGTGTATTTGGATCAAAATTCTTTCCCCGTTGCTTCTTTTCTGTAGCAAAGTAATATGGTTTGTTTTGAGAGAATTATTTTAGATCTGGCATGTGCCTGAATGAGTTGATGATTTAGCATTAAAGTTCAAGATGATATTTATCTATAAATATTTCATACTGAAATATGTCTTAAATGTATTTGCAAGTTTCCATCTTTACAGGTGAAACATGTTTTCAGCCCTAACGTGTATCAGATATTAAGAAAAATAAGTTAATCATATTTGTAGATGCCAGCCAATAAAGTTTGCAAAGTGAGAAGCTAATTAGAGTAGAAAGATAATTTATTATAAAATATTACTGATTTTAGTGTGATTCATATGCACATGTTTAAATGACCCTGAGAAAACTACTCACTCATTGATAAAAACCGCTCAATTCTGTGATAAAAAAATTATCCAATTTCCAATCCGCTAAAAAGTGACACAATTGTAGGGACAGAAGAAAACAAAATTGATAATATATGTTTTGATGATCCAGTTGGGTCTTCAGAGGTGGCAGATTGGACAACAATGCCTTGGGCGGTTTCAACATGAGCGAAGGTTACCTTTACGAGTTCTCTTATGCTCTTCAGGCTTCCATCCCATGTAAAAGCTGTTAAGAGTGCTTGGTTAAGGGAATCCTTGGATTCTAACTTCGTTTCATAAGATTGACTCGTAGTCTTTTAACGTTGGGTGTTGTGGATTGTTCACTGTTGCAGCAGAGGGGCAAGCTAGGGATATCTGTTCTTCTCCACTGTTGGACATTTGATGTCATAATGCGTTTACAAATTTGGAATGTGTGGGTTTCAAAGAGTTTTTAGTCTATGGTGGCAGATAAGGCTCGGTGGTGGTGAAAAATATATATTATTTTAATTCAATGTTTTTAATTTTCGATAAGATATTTCTAGCAAATCGATGCAAAACTTTTAAAGTTCTTCCAATGATTTTAGGGCTTCGTCGATCTTCGTGCCAATAAAAATTAATTTCGCTCAAACATTAATTAATTCTTGGAGGGACGCAATGGCTCGAAGGCTATTCTGCTCCGAAGCCCTCATAGCTACCAACTTTTGATAAATTGAGGAATTCGGACACATAATCATGTAATGCACGCAGATCGTCAATTACTTGCTCAAATTTTGCTTGGCAAATTTTGGAGGGCTAGGATAGTCGGGCTGTTTTAAAATGTCAAAAGTGGTCAGGAGACTTTTCTTTTTGTGTGTGTGGGGTGGGGGTGGGGTTGGAGGGTTGAAGTGAAAGGGCTGGTTTTTACAGTGTTGGGGTGTTGTTTCTGTAAATTCTTGAAACTTGGGGGTAGAGGGAGAATATTCTCAAAAGGTTGGGAAAAATTAGAACATTAGCTTCAGTGACCTGCATGTGACGGGGCGGCTGCCAAGACTATTTTCAGGTGTGCCAGAGCTCAAGTGGGGCTCGCACGGCTCTGGTGGCATTCGCCAGACGCCTGCAACTCTGGTAGGATGTTTGGAAGAGTTGGATTTAGGGCTTTAATTCCATAAGTATTTCGCTTTTGTGCTGTGATGTGGAGGAGTTCCTGAGTATGGGGGATCGTCAGATCGCATTGCTGATCGGAGATGCTTGCGAATGACGACGAGGTTGAAACGATTACACATCGTGTTCGATGCAAGAATTTGAAGAGCATTAAAGGGTGGATGGGGTTTTGTTTGCGCAAGGTTTAGTGGCAGAAGGGTGTTTAGAGCTTCATGCAGAGAAGTGGAGGCTCTTTGGTGGGCAGCGAGGGGCAACACAGGTCCCCGAGGGAGGACGTTGGAGGGGGTTGAGTCCTCAAAGCTATAGGTGGATATAAGGGTGGTTCCACTAGCGATGGGAGTAGAGCTTGAAGGATTTTCCTTGGAGGCTTATATCTATGGCTCTCACAACAACAATGACAACCACATTTGGAGAGAATGTCTATTTGATACTATTTTGATGTATGCATGGGTGGGGCGGAAGTTGGTGAGTCAAGGGTTGGTGAGAGCTAGTTCTTTTTTGGGGTTTGAATGGAGATGGTGGGCGGGGTTCAATAACATTAGAGTTTTGGGGAAATTTTGAGATCCGAAATTTTCATCAGATCTAGGGTTTGGGAAGTAATGGGTGGGGTATTGTTTGTTTTGAAGGTAGATGCCAGGTTTTTCGTTGAGCATGGCTATAGGGTTTCTTCCATTTGGGTAATATGTTTGCTCGTCTTCGGTGGATATATTCGGTGCCATTGGTTGCTTTGTTTTTTTACAACAATAACAACTATAAAGGATGGAGCAACTAGGCTTTGGTACCAATTGACGTAAAAATGAATGCCGTTAAATGCACAAAAGTTGCACACTCAAAGAGAGAGAGTTTTACTCAAAGGTAGAATGAAAATTGATGAGGTGGAAGAGGATATTTATAGGGGAGGGGAGAAGGATCTAGATTGATGTCATCTCCACTGAGAGGGAAATGGGCCTAGGCCTATCCCTTTACAATATAACCTATAATGACTACTTAAATCCAACCCACTAATCCTTTAATACAACGAAAATGTAACAAAAATAAAAGCCGACTAATAAAAGTAAAACTACTAAAAAAAAATACTAAAATAACCCTAACATTATTCTAATTTCCACAATTAATAATAAATAAATACCTCAAAAATACGGGGCATTACACTTTCTTATTTATACTCACTTTAGCATTATACTTGAGTAGATATAGATGTACAAGTATGAGTTTCACAGTATACATGTAATTTTAGTAGTGATATAGTAGCAGTATAATAAAAATGAATTGAATTTTTTTGACTACCTTCGTCCCTTGTAGTAGTTGATGTTTGAAAACAACGGTTTTAAGGATGCGCTAAGTCAAGGGCTAAGATCATATATATGGTTCGTTGATTATGCATAGAAAAGAAAAATGGACTATTATTATGAAGATAGGGGAAATATGATATAAGTAATAAATGGGGGGGCAATTTATAATTTTTCATTCTTAGTTGTCTTTTGTCACATTTGTCATATTTGTAGTGATTAGATATTATAGTTAGGATAGAAATTTCTAGAAGGTTTCATTAGTTAGTGTTGTTATGGATGAGTTGTCATGACAACTCATACTTGACTAGCATTTTCTAGAAGTCCCCCTCATTCCCTATAAATATACTCTTCCCCTCATTTGAAAAGGGGGATCTTTAGCTTGTTAATAAAATTCAGATTTGTGATTGTATTTTTCTCTCTCCTTTGGATCAAATTTTTGGTGTTTGCATCAAATTGGTATCAGAGTGAGTTGAGCTCTTTGTGTGTGTGGGGGGGTGTATGTACCTCTTGCATTACCATTAATGGGTCCATGGAAGAAGATTCACACCACTGAATCGGATGAAGATTTATTGCGTAGGCTAGACACCGTTCCACAAGTTCGAAGTTGCCGATGCAACGAGCGTGTCGAGTGGTTCGTCGCGAACCAACCAGCCGCTACCACCCGTGTACCGTTCGATGAGGATTTATTAGAAGCAGTTGCGGTGGTTACCGTCCCATACCGTTTATCACCGATGATTGCTCCAAACCTCTCACCTAAATCGACCCACTTATCCAGCTTAGCCCCATCCCTTGGGCCCTTACAAACCCTAATTGTTTCCCAATTCATCCCTTAAAAACCGTAATCCCAATCTGTGAACATAAAGTCTTACCCTCGCCATCAAATCCGATCGTCAACATTTGGGGTGATAGTGAAGGTGAAGATGACAAATCTAACACAGAGAATGAATTTGAAGCTGAGGCGGAGTATGAAGGTAGAACAACAAAAGATGATAACTCCTCCCTATTCGATATTTTTCTGGGCCCTTGGCAATGTTGTTTCAAACGGCTAGGCGCCCCCTCTCACGACGGTTACGAACCATTTTACTTGTTGATTTGACCACTGAGCTGGTCAAAATAACCATCATTAAGAACAGAGTTTGCGACATTGAGGATGAGGGGGAAGAGGGTGAGCCACCACATTTGAGGGAGATTGATGCGAAGGATGATGCAACCGGAGGAGGCAAACAGAATGTCGCTAGCGACGGTCTCAAGTTTGAACCTGTTTTAATTGGTTTCTCCCAAGATTGTAAGCTAGAAGATGGGTTGGGTTCTTTAAGTCCACAATCTGATAATAGCAATTTTATTGGGGTTGAGGAGATTGAGCCATTTACAATTTTTAGGGAGTTGGAAAATATTACGACTAGGACCCAGAAAATTGAAGAAATTTCTTTTGAGCCCTCATTAAAGAAGATAAATATTTTCCAATTTTTTTTTTTCATGCGGTATGGTTGGACAAAATGTTGGCAAAACTTGTTCGTTCGACCTGGACTGCTCCAATTTGTTATTTCAACGTTCGATGACAAACTTTTTCGAAGGCGGGGAGAATGATGAAGATAGGGGAAATATGATATAAGTAATAAATGGAGGGTATATTTGTAATTTCTCATTCTTAATTGTCTTTTCTCACATTTGTCATATTTGTAGTGATCTAATATTATAGTCGGGATAAAAGCTTCCAGAAGGTTTTATTAGTTAGTGTTGTTAAGAATGAGTTGTCATGACAACTCACACTTGCCTAGCATCTTCGGGAACCTCTTTCATTCCCTATAAATGTACTCTTTACCTAATTTGAAAAAGGGGATCTTTGGCTTGTTAATAAAATTCAAATCGTGTTTTTCTCTCTTCTTTGGAACCAATTTTGGTGTTTGAATCATATTAATTTGGGATATCCCCAAAGGGAAAGCATGAGTATTAACTTGGGAATGAGGGGGTAATTTATTAGGTGGACAACATGTAATGACCCAAAAGTTAGAGAAAACCACGATTATGTATGGAGCCAAAACCACGAATGTAGTTTAGTTGGAAAGGCCACGACCTTGGACAGTTAGGCCGCGACGTTTAAGTAAGGCCACGACCTTGTGTAACAGGCCGCAAACTTTTACCTTAGGGGATTGCGAGGGCCAACAGGTGAGTTATGACGTTGCCTAATGAGGTCATTTCTTGAAAATCAAGTTTTGGAGGTTCTAAAAGCCTTTTTGGTGGGGTATCTGTGGAAAAGAGATGACATTAATGGAAACCTTAGGATCCCTAGCATTCTTAATAAATAGCAACCCTTGACACACAAACTGCTAGAAACCCTAATTCCCACTTTAGAGAGAAAAAGTGAGATTTTGAGAAGAAGAGGAAGTGCTGTCGAAGAAATGGCCAAGGACTGTTACTGTTCACCAGCAGGAAAGAGGAGTTTGAAGGTATCAAAGTGCCACCGTTCATTGGACTAAGTCCTATAGGTAAGGATCTATCCCCATCCTTTTCTTCCTTGTTTAAAACCCTAATTTTCATAATTTCTATTAAATGCGAAGAGTCCCTGTGTTATAATTTGAGTTCCTGGGTTTAAGGCTACGGAGTTTTACTGATCATCGCATTATGGGTTTAGAGGCCTTGACCACTTACTCTTCATTAAGGTTTTTGAGTTTCTGGGCTTGAACGCCATGAACGATTTATGTTCAACATATATCCTTGCTGTTTGAAGATTTTCTTTTAGGATTTTGGTTAGGGTTTATGGGTTTTTGAGGATAAGTAACTTTGAGGCTGTTCATATCAAACTCATGAGGTTTTAGTAGGGTTTCCCTTTTGATCTTTTTTGAGGTTTTAAGTTATGAGTTAATTAGGGTTTAAATCTTTATTTTACTAAAATAGCCCTGCTGTTTGGAGATCAAAAGTTCTAACTCCTTCTTTTAGGCTGCGGACTTGGACAATATTATATTGTGCATACTGATAGGTGTTTGAGATGGGATTCAATGTGTAGGCTGCGACATTATTTGGCCAGGCCGAGGCATCATGTTTGGAGACGACCTCCTGCTTTGTTCTCGAGGTCAAAACGGTTAGTACTTGGGATATTGGGCCTAGGCTAATTATGTGGCTTACACCTTGGTAGAGCTCGACCAAGGCTGTGAAGATAGCAGTTGACCGTGGATCACTCATCTTGGAATTGGACAGGATAGGAGGCCGTGACTTGTGGCATGATTGGGTCAAAGAAACCTGGAATAAGGTCGTGGAGATTGAGAGGTCCAAGGCCATAATTAAAGGCCGCGAACTAAAGGGCGAACCAAGGGAGATTGAGCTCAGGGGAAGCCGAGGAGGGTGAACCAAGGGAGATTGAGCCTTGGGATATTGCTAAGCTATTTGAGCTCATCTCTTCTATATCCTTGTTTCCTCGTGATGAGTAGTCGTGGAAAGTAGGGAGGTTGCGGATGGTCTATTGTTTTAGAGAGATTTTAGAATATCTTTTATATAAATCTGACTCTTAGGGTCCGTTTGGTTACTCTTATTTGCCATGGCAAATGCCAAATAAGTTGGCAATGGGGTATTTGCCTATAATTTGGTGTGTTTGGTACAAAAGTTTGCTTACAAGTTATTTGCCAATGTACAATACATCCTATGCATAAATGTTGGCAAACTTTGCTTTGCTATTTGAGTGAGAAATATTTGCCACGCAAATTTGCCAATTCTTACAAGTGTTTTTTTAAAATATTTTTTTATACTAAAATGTTTTAAAAAATGTTTTATAAATTAAAAAAAAATGGTTTTAAATAAAAAACTGTTTTATAAACTGTTTTAAATAAAAAAACTGTTTAAAAAAAAATGATCTAAAACTATTTTAAAAATGTTTTCAGACCGTTAAAAAAACTGTTTTAAAAACAATTTAAAAACTGTTTTGAATAATTAAAAAACTGTTTTAAACATTTTTAAAAACTGTAAAAAGTGTTTTTTCGTAACATTTTTAAAAACTGTTTTTTTTAAAATAAATAATTTAAAAACATTTTTGATAAACTGTTTTTTCGTAACAATTTTAAACATTTTTTCATAACAGTTTTTTCGTAACGTAAAAACTGTTTTTTTTTAATAAATAATTTTAAAAACATTTTTAATAAACTGTTTTTTCGTAACATTTTTAAACATTTTTTCGTAACATAAAAACTGTTTTTTCGTAACATTTTTAAACATTTTTAAAAACTGTTTTTAATAATAAAAAGTGGGAGGAAGAAGAAACGAAAAAAACAGTTCGTTAGTTTTATTAATAAATAATTTTGTGGTAAAAAACATTTATATATATAGTTTGTTACTTTTTTAATAAATAAAAACGGGGAGTAAAAAGAAAAGAAAAAACTGCTTTTTTATTAAATAAAACTTGGGTCGAAAATAAAAAAAAACATATTTTTTGTTATTATATATGATAACAAGGATGAAAATGTGTTATTAAAACGTTTTGCCTAAAAAACTTGTTTTATCTCATTTGGTGTTTGATAGCCTAATGTGAGAAAAATAATATTTGTCATGGCAAATTTTACCATGGCAAATTTTGCCATGGCATGCACCAAACGGACCCTTAGTGTTAATTATTCAATTTTATTGTTTTATGTAAAAGATTGTATGAGGAGAGAAACTTTGGAGGCTTTTGTTAGAGACTTTAAATATTATTATCAATGGATTTAATGTTTATTGGATGGTCGCTTCTATGTTGTGCATTATTAAACTGTGATAATTGAATAATTTACCAACTCTGATAATGAGACCGATGCCTCTTAAAGGTCGTAGCATAGTAAGCTGGCGCTATATTTATATGTTTTGGAATATTGCCTTGTGAGAACAAGTGATATAATCCCTCGACCTAATAGGGCAAGGCTGCGGGTGTTACAATTGGTATTAGAGGATTGATTTCTGGAACCATAGGAAGACTTATGCGTAAGAACCTCGTATTAGGATATTGGGCTTATACGTGTGTGATTCTTGCCATGAAGCTATGGCAAGAGGATATCGTTGAGAGGGCCAACAACGTTGCTGCCACGAGGCCTGCTATCCCCAACGAAGAGGCAAATGGGGAAATAGTGCCAGAAGTGGTGGTTGGGTTTGCGGAAGCCCTAGCTAGGGCAATGGCTGTAAGAACGCCCGAGGATGGGCTGGACTATTGAGCACTTAAAGAAATATGGGCCGCAACCCTTTAAGGAAGAACCTGACCCACTAAAGGCCGACGCCTGGATAAGATAGACTGGGAAGATTTTTGAGGTGCTAAACTGCACGGAGGAGTAAAATGTGTCCTTTGCTTCGTTTATGTTTGAGGCTGAGGCGGATCATTGGTGGACAATGGTCAAGAGAAGGTGAGGCCGCAGCCATTTGTTGGGCTGGATTCAAGAATCTCTTCCTTGAAAAATATTTCTCGGCCACAGCAGGGAGAAGCTAGAAGTAGAATTTTTGGAACTAACACAAGGATCGATGTCCGTGGCTGAATATGAAGCCAAATTCGTAGAAATATTACACTTTGCCCTTTATACTATTGATACCGAGGAGAAGAAAACTAAGAAGTTTGAAAGGGGCTTGAAATGTGGACTCCGTAGTAGGTTAGTGGGACTGAGACTTCTGACCTATACAGTGCTGGTGGAGACTGCGAACCTGTGCTGGTGAAAGTGACTCAGATCATGGGTCAAGACTTTGAGGATGGGATGAAGGCAAAGGGTGAAAAGAGGAAGCGACAAGATGAGGGGGCAAAGAAGGATGGCAAGTCTAGGCACAGAAGCCGCGACCAAACCATGTGGCCGTGAAAAGCAAGCAGATATGGTCAGGGTATCACCAATTGAAGATAAAGGATGAGGACATTCACAAAAAACCTTTAGGATCAGATATGGTCATTATGAGTTTGTGATTATGCCTTTTGGGATAACTAATGCCTCGATTGCTTTTATGGATTTGATAAATCGAGTGTTTAGGCCCTTCCTAGACAAATTTGTGATTGTATTTATTGTTGACACGCTGATTTATTCAAAGTTCGCGAAAGAGCATAAGGAACACCTCCACGGAGTATTTGAGGTACTTAGGAAATTGTACGCAAAATTTTCTAAGTGAGTGTGAATTCTGTCTTGAGGAGATTGCCTTCTTCGACCATATAGTGAATAAGGATGGTTTGTCCATGGACCCGGGTAAAGTCGTGGCCATAGTTAATTGGGGGAGGCTAACCACTGTAACAAAGGTGAGAAGTTTCCTAGGCCTAGTAGGCTATATTAGAAGATTTGTCGAAGGATTTTTCAAGATTGCCATACCCTTGATTAAAGTAACACATAAGGATAGTTTATTTTGTCTGTGGAGTATGAAGAGAGTTTTCATAAATTAAACGAAAAGTTAGTGGTCGCTCCCATTTTGACCTTACCTAAGGAAAGGTGGAGGTTATGTGATCTATAAAGGTTATTGCATATGCCTCTGGACAACTGAGGCCACATGAGAAGAATTACCCACCTATGACGAGTTATCGGGTGTGGTATTTGCCTTAAAAAATTGGAGACATTATTTATATGGAGAGACTTATGAAATCTTCACAGACCATAAGAGCTTAACCTATATTTTCACCCAAAGAAATTTAAACATGAGGCAAAGGAGATAGTTGGAGTTAATCAAGGATTATGATTGTTTAATTAAATATCGGTCCGGGAAGGCTAATGTTGTGGTTGATGCCCCAAGTAGAAAGGGTTCTCTTAATGCCAAGATGATCACTAAACAAGAACACATCTTGAGATATTTAGAGACAATGTGGAACCTTGTTTGATTGAAAGAATAAAGGTTGCATAGTTCGCGGACTCCGATCTTCAGGAGATCTGCGAACAAGTAGAAAGATGAGAGAGCTCAACCTTTAGAATAGATGACCGAGATATCTTACGCTTTGAGACGAGGATTTGTGTTTCGCGGAATGAAGAGATTAAGAACGAGGTTGGAAGGAAGTTATTTCTCACCCTTTTCAATTCACTCCGGAATCACCAAAATGTATAAAGACTTCAAGGAAAATTTCTAGCGGCTTAACATCAAGAGAAAGATTGCAGAGTTTGTTGCCAAATGTTTAGTGTGTCAGCAAGTTAAGGCTGAGCACCAAAGACCAGTCGGGCTGTTGCAGTTCGTACCTATCCCAGAATGGAAGTGGGAGACTATTTATATGGACTTTATTGTTGGATTGCCACAGACACAGAGAAGGATGATTTCTATTTGGGTTATTATGGATATATTAATCAATACCGTGCTCTTTTTGGATGTCAAGACGACGACCAGTGTTGATCAACTGGTCAAGCTCTTTATTAAGGAGATTGTAAAACTTAATGGAAATCCTGTCGTGTCTGGCCGCGACCCAAGATTCACCTCAGGATTTTGAAAAGCTTTCGGAATTCTATGGGCCGTGGCTAGACTTTAGCACGGTCTTTCATCTGCAAACAAATGGACAGACCAAGAGAACCAATCAAGCCCTAGAAGAGATGCTGAAGGCTCGTGTTTTAGATTTTCGCGTATGCTGGGAGGACCACCTACCTTTAGTAGAGCTTTTGTACAATAATAGCTATCAGACAAGTATCAAGATGGCCTCTTATGCTGCCTTATATGGGAGAAGATGCCACAACCCTTTATATTGGGATGAAGTGGGAGAAAGGAAGCACTTGGGTCCTGAGATGGTGGAAGAGGCCGCGACCAAGGTAAGACTAATACAAGAAAGGTGTGCAGTGCACAAAGTAGACAGAAAAGTTGGGGGCCGATATGAAAAGAGAGAGATGTGGATTTAGAGGCCGGGGATCATGCATTTCTTAAGTTTTTCCCTTCGAAGGGAATCATGAGGTTTAGGAAGAAAGGGAAACTGAGTCCACGGTATGTGGGACCATTGGAGATACTCGAGAGAATTGGGAAATCATCCTATAGACTAGCCCTGCCCCCAAACTTGCCCCATGTGCATAATGTCTTCCACATCTCAATGCTGCGGAATTATGTGGGAGACCGCGACCATGTTATCAACCATGAACCCATTGAGATCCGCGGAGATTTGAGCTATCGGTGGAAATTTTGGATAGAAAAGGAAAGCAACCTAGGACAAAGAGAATTTCTCTGGTCAAAGTGTTGTGTTGTGGAGATATCAGGTTGCAGAAGAGGCCACTTGAGAGCTAGAGTCATCTGTCGGAGAAAAATACCCACAGTTATTCCAAGGTATGAATTGAATTATTATTCTTTTTATTTTGATTAAATTCCGAGGACGTAATTTCCAGTTGGGGGAGATTGTAATGACCCTCAAGCTATAGAAGACCGCTATCATAAAAGGAGCTATGACCACGAATGGAGTTTAGTTGGAAAGGCCATGGCTTTGGACAATTAGGTCGCGGCGTTTGAGTAAGGCCACGACCTTGTGTAACAGCCCCAAACTTTTACCTGAGGGGCGTTGCGAGGGCCCAACACGTGAGTGATGATGTGTCCTAATGAGGTCATTTCTTGAGAATCAAGTTTTGGAGGTTTAGAAGCCTTTTTAGAGGGGTATTTAGGGAAGGAATTTTACTGTTCACCGGCAGGAAAGAGGTGTTTGAAGGCGGCGAAGTGCCATTGTTCATCGGACTAAGTCATATAAGTAAGGGATCTATCCCTCATCCTCTTCTTCCTTGCTTAAAACCCTAGTTTTATTGAATGAGATGAGTCCCTGTGTTATAATTTGAGTTTCTGGTTTTAAGGCTATGGAGTTTTACTATTCATCGCATTCTGGGTTTAGAGGCCATGATTACGTACTCTTCATTGAGGTTTTTTGATTAGCGGGGCTTCAAGGCCATGAAAGATTATTGTTCACTTATATTTGTGCTGTTTGAAGATTTTCTTATAGGATTTTGGTTAGGGTTTATAGGTTTTTGAGGATAATTAACTTTGAGGATGTTCATATCAAACTCATGAGGTTTTAGTAGGGTTTCCTTTTTGATCTTTTTTAAGGTTTTAAGTTATGAGTTGATTAGGGTTTATATCTTTATTTTACTAAAATAGCCCTGCTGTTTGGAGATCAAGAGTTCTAACTCCTTCTTTGAGGTCGCAGACTTCGGCAGTATTATATTGGGCCTACCGGTGGGTGTTTGAGATGGGATTTGATGTGTAGGCTGCGACATTATTATATGCCAAACCGAGGCATCATGTTTAGAGACAACCTCTTACTTTGCGCTTGAGGTTAAAACGGTTAGTCCTTGGGAGAATCAGCCTACAGACTAACTATGGGGCTTGCACCAGGGTAGAGCTCGGCCAAGACCGTGGAGTTAATAACAGATCGCAGATTGCTCATTCTGGGGCATGACTGGGTAAAAGAAATCTGGAATATGGTTGTGGAGAGGTCCAAGGCCATAATTAAAGGCCGCGGACAAATGGCGAACCAAGGGAGATTGAGCTCTAGGGCAGTCAAAGAAGGTGAACTACGGGAGATTGAGTCTTAAGAGAGGGGGGGGGGGGGGGATCGAAGAGGGTGAACTAAGGGAGATTAAGCCTTGGGACATAAAGGGTATTATGAGGGTTGGGAAAATAAACATTTATTTCCTTCCTATTTACTTCTAAATTGTAATGCTTTGTTATTTGGACTGTTTTACATAGCTTTGTTAGTATATATATTGTTCTTGTTAATGCTAACATTGAGAGGTGGGCTGAGGATCTTTGATTTAATCCTTGCCGAGCTATTTGAGCTTATCCCTTCTATACTCCTTGTTTCCTCAAGATGAGTAGTCGTGGAAAGTGAGAGAATGCAGACGGTTTATTGCTTTAGAGAGATTTTAGAAGATCTTTTATATAGATTTCACTTTTAGTTTGTAATTATTCAACATTATATTTTTATGTAAAAGATTGTATGAGGAGAGAAACTTCTGAGGCTCGTGTTAGAGACTTTAAATATTATTATTAATGGATTTAGTGTTTATTGGATGGTCCCTTGTATGTTGTGCATTATTAAACAATGATAATTGAATAATTTACCAACTCTGATAATGAGGCCAAGGCCTCTTAATGGCCGCGGCATAGTAAGCTTGCCCTACATTATATGTTTTGAAATTTTGCCATGTGAGAACAAGTGATACCCTCCCTCAGCCTAATAGGGCAAGGCGGCGGGCATTACACACCATATACCTGGATAGTTATAGGAGGAAAACCGCGCACACGATGAATTGATAAAATACCATATACATATTGGATGAGAGAGATAGGGGTGGTGAGGGAGGGAGAGAGATTTACTAACACAAAAATATTTACATACAAATCTCCAAGCTTGAGATTTTTAAGAACCTCTCCATATATCTATCTATACATATATACATACATATAAATCACCTTGAGTAGAGAGACACAAAGCGGGAGAGAAATGTGAGTGAATGATTGTATGAAATATTGGGTGACAGTGGCAACTCATATTTTTACGTTGTTTGGTGTGGATTATTTTTTACTCTTCATATATTTCATAACTTATAATTTTAGCCACCAGTATATATATAGGAAACTTGTAAATTTAATTCTGAAATTTGGGGTGATTTTCGATTTTGGATCCGATGTTTTAAAAGTTGCATTGTTAACCCTGAATTTTGAAAATTGATTCAATTAGGCCCGCTGTTACATTGCTGTTAAAAATTGTAACTGAGGTGTGACTTGGGAGTCCACCTAGATTTTTCATTTACTAGAATGATCAATCAAACACTTGACACGTGAATTAAAAAATAAAATTAAAAAATTTTCACATATAAAAGATATATTTTTTTAATTAATTTAATAATTATTTGAAAAAATTAATTCAACATATCCATTTAAACCAAAATAAAAAGTAAGAATAAATAAAAAAATATCAACCCCTCCACCCACCGCCTCCCCCCTCACACCGACTGCATATCGCCCACCACTCACCACCTGCCGTCGACCTCCTTTTTGCACTTGTCCCTCATACATACACACACACACATACCATACATATATACCCACATACAAGTATACACAGATACCTTATATAGCATACATACAAACCCATATATATACATCATTTATGTGTATATGCACACGATCTGTGTACATATACATGGATCGATATATATATGCACAGTATATATACATCGATCCATGTATATATATACAATATACACATATCTTGTGTATATACACACACACACACACACATATATATATATATATATATATATATATATATATATATATATATATATATATATATATATATATATATATATATATATATATATATATATATATATGTGTGTGTGTGTGTGTGTTGGGGGGGGGGGGGGAGGAGAGAGAGAGAGAGCGAAGTCCGTTGTTGGGCACGAGGGTGAGTGCAGTGGCGGAGCCAGGATTCGGAGTTAGTGGGTGCGAAACTGTTTGACGTATCCCGGGAGTTGGCGAATTTTTTTGGGTTATTTGTATTATTTTGGGCATAAATCTAGTACTAAAATAGGATAGTTATTACAATGCAACTTTCCTAGACTTCATTTTTTGGAAAAATTGAATGATATGTTCAGTGTCAATATCATCCAACACGTCTCTTTCGATATATTAATCAAACAGATTTAATCTAACTCAAACAAGTTATTTAAAATTAATAGAATTAATGGAAAAGGATTAATCTAACATAAAAATAAGAATTAATCTAACATAAAATTTGTTGGAAAAAGATTAACCCATTGATGTTGAAATTTATTATTGAATTTATTTAATAAATTAATTCAGTGAAATTTTAATCACTTTGTATGATCAATCATTTTGTAAATTTCAGAAATAAATTCAGTAATAATTTCAACGTAATGGAGGAGAAAATTTTCAATAATAATTTTTATCTTGAACTAGGGTCCGTAATAATTTTCAATAATAATTTTAGTAAACTAGGGCCGTTCACATTCAGGAATTTTTTATCTTGAACCCGTTAATGTGTTGTAGACTAACAAATATGTAAATGGAGGAGAGAAAGGAGATTTACCTTTTGTTTTGTTCTTAAATAGAGAGAGAAGACAAAACTTTGGTTGGGTTGAAAAACTAGGGTCGGCTGCTGTTGTATATATATTGACTTAAGTTTCAAAAATTACCAATTTTAATCGTAATATTTAAGTTATTACACACATGTATATATATAAAATCCCGAAATCCAGTGCATGCGCCCGCACCCTCTCGGGTGTGTGTGGCTCCGCCCATGGGTGAGTGGTTGTGAGAGTGAGGGGGTGTGAGAGACCCAATTTTTTTTTTCTTTTGTTTTTTTATGTTATTTTTATTTTCATTTATTTATTCTAAAAAGGGATTATTTTAGGTTAAAAAGAGTTGCTAGGTGTCAAACTCTTATTGGACGACATAAATTTTTTTGACACACAAGACATTGAGTCAACACCTCTGTTACAATTCATAACGGCAAATGTAACAGTGGGTCTAATTGAGTCAATTTTCAAAATTCAAGGTTAACATTGCAACTTTTGAAATATCGGGTCTAAAATTGAAAATCACTCCAAACTTCGGGATTAAATTTGCATTTTTCCATATATATATATATACTAGCCCTGCCCCCCCCCCCCCCCCCCCCCCACACACACACACACACACATCCCCCCCTTTTTTTAAAAACTAAAAAAAAACATCTTTAAAAAAAAATTTAAAAATTAAAAAAATATTTTTAAAAAAAAAATATTAATATATGTATGCATGCATGTGTAAATTTTTTTTTAAAAAAAGTAAAAATTAAAATAATATTTAAAAAAAAAAATATTAATAAAAAAATAATAATATATGTATGTATGCATGCATACATGCATGCATGTGTATGCATGGAAGACATAAAATATCATACATGAAAAAGCAAAAATATCATACATATATTTTCTATCATCCATACCTAGGGCTGTGTTTCGGCCGGATCGGAAAATGCCTATTCGGAAAAAATTCCGATTTTTTCGGAAAAAAAATAACTATTCCGATCCGATTTTTTCGGAAAATTAAAAAATTTCCGAATTCGGAAAAATTGGAAAATCGGCAAAAATCGGAAATTCACAAAATATATTAAAAATCCAGAAATTTCGGAAATTCCAAAATTTCAAAAAAATAAATTATGGATTTTCGATTACTCGAAATTCTCATTTTAAAGAAACAATGAAAATAGCTTAACCCAACATGTAAAAACATGAGGATTTGGCTTATTTTTCATTTGTGTAGAAGTTAGGAGGATACTCTCCTTTTATAGAGCATATTTTGGAGCCCTCTCCCTCTCCCAACCGATGTGGGATATGGGAAACTTTCAAAAAATCGGAAAAGAAATCGGAAAAATCGGAAATCGGAAAATAATTCCGAAAAAATCGGAAATAATTCGGAAAAAAATCAGAAAAATCGGATCGGCATAGTTTCGGAAAAACCGGATCGGAAAAATTGGAAAATCGGAAATTCAGAATTATTTCCGATTTCCGATCCGATTTTTTCGGAAAAATCGGAAATCGGCAAACTAAAATTTCATTCCAAATTCGGAAAAAATCGGATCGGAAATCGGAAAAATCGGAAAGTTCGGAAAAAAAACACAGCCCTATCCATACCCCTTCCATAGTATATAGATGCATGAAAAAGCAAAAATATCATACATATATTTTCTATCATCCATACCCCTCCCATAGAATATAGATCTATATACACTGCTTCCTTCAGAACCCCATTTTATATTGGGTATAAGGTGTTTTTATCATCTCTTCTTTCAGATTTATAGGTTTTAGTCATTCCCTTGTTTCTTTTGTTTTTTAGAGGAGTGTGACTGACGCGAAGAGACAAGGGAGATCATCATAGTTTTGTGCAAACTCGCAAGTGTATGATCCCATGATATTCATTTCAAGCACTGTCTGAAGGACGAAATAAGTTGGGTGGTTTATAGTACGTGTTTGATTTTAAATTCTCTCTTCATTTTTTGTAACTCAAGTACTAAACTATAGCCAAAAGTACCTTTTGTTTCTGAGCGCATTATATCCTATATATAGATATTTATATGTATTATTTCCCCCTGATTGTGGCTTGTTATTTCAGTCATTACCCCTGCATTTGAATATTAAACTGGAACTGAAATTTGGGAAAACTTCCATGTCCTTACAAATGATTCTGATGTAAACGTTTATGATTTGGAATATGATGAGATCCCACTAATTTATATTGTTTATCTGTGCTTCATCATGTTAATATGTATTCTCTGGAGGTTTGTGATGTTATCTATGGTTTGGGATGTGTGGATGGAAAACGAGGAGATTTTTAGACAGTGGAAAAGTCGTGATAAATATTTGGGTTCCATCCTTTGAGTTTCGGGCCATTATCCTGTATACGCTGTTAAAATTGTGCCTGTGTGTGCGACTTTTCTTCTACATTTTCTTGTGTTTGCGCGTGTGTGGAGTGGTGGTGGTATTATTTAACTCTTTTTTTGTTGTTGGTTTTCCTTATTTGTTTTCTCATCTTTGGTGGACTGCTGATCCTCTGCCTATTATTGTAAACTTTTCTTATATTATATAATAAGTTTTTATCGCTCATAAAAATATATACGACTAATGTCCCTCCTTTATAGTTATTCAATGAGGCCATATATGCATTCCCGTTTTCACTTTCATATTGTGTATGGATTCTAAATTTGTCAGGTGGCGCCACCTTCATTTCCTGGTTCTGCTCAGCCCCCTAGAATGTTTGGAATGCCACCACCACTTCCTGATCAATCTACGACTGCAGTCTCACCTGCCATGAGTCATATGGGTACTTCAGTGACAGGGTTGTCAAAAATCGATCCCAATCAAATTCCTCGACCTATTCCAAGTTCCACAGTTATTCTGCATGAAACCCGTCAGGGCAATCAGGCCAATCCTCCTCCGGTAATTTACCTGACCATTAACTTGAAAACGAAAAAAATTATCAAGTTTTATGTGATATTTTAGGTTTTCTTTCATAGCCAATCCTCCTCCGGTAAATTACTGATCTTTCATAGCCTTTATACCCCTCTATCCTTACAATTTTTTCACTTTTATTGTGAATTTTGTGTTTGTGTGTGTATGTTTTCTTCCTGATAGGTTATTTTGTTTTGAAGCCTGCTACAAGCGAGTACATTGTCAAGGACACTGGGAACTGCAGTCCGCGTTACATGAGATGTACTATCAACCAGGTCACGGTCAAGTATTTAAATTTCTAAACTCATTGTCAGCATTGCACTTAAGCACATATCTTTTGTCTTTGCTGACAAATTATGCTGCTCTTTCTAACTATTTGATTCCAACTTCCATGTTATGGCTGCTGATTTTAAAAATTGCATTTTTCTGTGTTTAACAGGTTCCTTGCACTAATGATCTTTTGGCAACGTCTGGGATGCAAGTGGCTTTGTTGGTCCAACCTTTCGCTCTTCCTCATCCATCTGAGGAACCCATACAAGTACTGCACGGATCTCCTTTATCTGATCTTTTTATATCGCATATTGTGTTACGCTTGATAAATGTTGTCTATAATTTAGGTTTATCGTTTATTCGTTGCTCTGTTTTTAAAAAGAAGGTTACAATATTCTGCTGCCAGTGATCATGAGATCTGGAGTTTACTCCGACAACAATAAGAATTTGACGTAAATGGGCGTCTAATAGAAAGTAAGAAGAAGATTTAACTCTCGTCTCAACTGTCTCTTAAAATCTCAAAATGATAGAATGCCAAGAGAAGTATTTATAGGGGGAGGTAGAAGCTTCTTACTTGGGATACAAGAAAATGACCTAATTACAACTATGCCTGTACTAACCTTTAATACTTCTCACCTATAATACCAATCAAAACAACTAAGAAAAGAAAGTACATCAAAATATAAAAATTAAACAAAATGCCACTATGTATATGACTAAAAATCGCCTATAAGCCTCCTAATGCACATCATTCTCCCGTCCATGAAAACCTTTAAAAAACGTTTGTCGTTGAACTCATAGGCGAATGCTATTGATGAGAGCATACTGGGGCGTGGAATCAGCATTCTCCTTAAGATACTCTGGACCCCCAGAAGCAAGTAAGGCACGACGCCGTGGCAAGGAACAATCTGAAGTCCTATGGTCTACTACTCCACATCTGTAGCATTTAAATGCTATGTGAAGAGGATGAAGGAGTAGTAGTAGCTGGTGCCGCTCTCGTAGTGGTAGAGAGTGGAACACTGGAGGTCGAAGGGGGTGCAAAATTAGTAGGGCGCGTACTAGTAGAGGGGACGGTCTGATGATACGTCTCAACCTTCGTGGTATACTTTACTGCCTTCGCAAAGGTGGAGATGTCACGTAATGTAGGATCCCGTTGAATATAGCCTAGAAGCCCATGAATGTAACGGCTGATACTCTGCTCCTCAATCTCTCCTAGGCGAGCTCGTGTACACAAGATCTGAAACCTCTCAGTATAGTCCAATACAAATGTATTCTGCCGGAGGGCCTGAACTCGGAGAAATAGGTCTTGCTCATATGTGGCGGGGACGAAGGAAACCATCATCGCTGCTCGCAACTCGGTCCAAGACTGAATAGGAGGCTGTCCCCCAATCACCCGACGCTGCTCCAAATCATGCTACCATACACTCGCATAGCCCTGGAATTTGGTCGCCGCAAGAAGGACACAACGTCGACCACTCAACCTCTTATACTCAAATATTCGCTCCATGGTAGCAAGTCAATCAATCACCGTATCAGGCTGGAGATGACCATCAAACATCGGCACATCTATACGTATATTCCCTTGCATGCTCCGAGAAAGCATCCGTAGAGCCATGCGAGTAATGAGGTCGCCTCCCTAGAGATCTAGATCATCCTCATCAAACTCATCCTCGCCTAGTGAAGGATCCTCAACTGGAATTCGGTGGTGCTACCTCAGAGGCGGTGGATGAGCAGGAACTAGGGCTGGAGGGGGGGTCTCGACTGGGGTTGGAGTTGGAATTGCTGGCTGACGCTGTGGCATTGATCCATTAAGTGACCACTCTGGTAGCACAAAAAGCAGTGCCTATTAGTAATTGGCACGAATGGAGTGACTTTCGGACTCAAAGAATCGAAAGGTGACATATCAGTGTGCCACTCTGTAGGCGGAGGTGGCTTAAAATCTGGTAATGACTGTGGCTTAGGGAAAGTGGGTCCATCTTGCTGAGGTGACCTAGCCAACTCTGAACACACTCAAAAAAGTATCAGGAGCAAAGCATGTGGACCGGGCATTTCATAGGGATTGTGGGTGGTGAACATGACCTATGTGGCGGGATTGAGGCAAGGTGATTGTAATACCCCGTACTTTTGGCTATATTTATTTTTGGGTTTAATTAATTAAAATGCGTATTAATTGGAAATTAATCCGGGTTATAAATACTAATGAGATGCAAATTGGTATTTGATTAGGTACATATATGATTATATATGTATTTGGTATTATAAAATTTGTCGTGGGATTTATATACGGCATTTTAGAAATTTTGTTGAGACGCGTGCGACCGCCGCGTCACGGTATTATATTTTGATGATAAAAAGTGAATTTAAAATCCATAATCCGTATGGTCGTTTTGAGTGCGCCAACGCGTCCGGAAGGGTCGAGATAGTCAGAAAACACTAGCCGGGGGTATAGTTTGGGTCCCGGGGTATTTTTAGGCCATACCGGTAACTTAAAGGGTATTTTGGTAATTTTACATTTTTAGGAATTAAAAGTGACGAAAATTAGAGATGTAAATCTGATGTGGATTAAACCCATCAAGCCCATTAACCAACCCATATTAACCTAGAAGGCTACGTGGGTTATCATTTAGGTTTTCTAAGTTTCCCCAAATCAAAACCCTAGCCACCTTAAGCCACCATTGGAGAAGAGCTTGGAGAGAGAGGAATTTCTGCAGAAAACTGCATCTAGTCTACACCAAACTCAGAGACAACCAAGGCAAGTGACTTTATTCCATTTAATTTCTGAGAATGTTTCCTCCATGTTAGAAAATTCGGATTTATGGTTTGTTCTTGAAGAAAATATGAAAACCCATGTAGTTTAGATCATAGAACTTGAGAAATTGTGAAGAGAATTGCATGTAGTATGATAGGTAGATGATTTTCCCTTATAATAATTGTGATTTGAAGGAATTAAAACGAAATAAATTCTGGGATTTGATGATGATATAAACCTAGGGTTCATGTTCTAGAGAAATTGGGAAAAGTGTAGAGATTTGTAAATTTGGTTGATGTTATGATGATTCAATCCTTGAAAACATGTTAGGAGATGATGTAAATATGTTTAGGATGAATTAGAGACCCTAAAACGTTGATTGAATGAACTTTGGAAGAGATTAGAATTGATAAATATGGTGAAAAACGATTTTGGGAAAAATCTGGGCCGAAACTGGTAGCTCGTTAGAAGCAGCCCCCAGGTCGTTCGAACGAGCTTCTAACGAGTTGACCAGTCGTTACTAACGAGTAGGGATTTCGTTCGATATCTCGTTCGAACGAGATATCGTTAGAAGGGACAGTTCGTTCGAACGAACTGGGATCTCGTTCGAACAGCCTCGTTCGAACGAGACTTCTAACGACCTGACAGTCCAAACTCGTTCGAAGCCTCGTTCGAACGAGACTTCTAACGAGCTGGCAGTTTGGTCCTTTTTGGACTATTTTGACTTTTGGAGTTCCGTAAACTTGTTCGAGGATATATATATCATTCCGTAGATGTAATAATGATAGATTTGGGACATTTGGGTATTTATGAGAGGGAATTTACATACGAGAGTGTATTACATGGACGGTTTGGGTTGAGACGTGAGTGTCTACTACGACGTGAGGTAATTATGGCGCGTTCAATTACAAACCGGAATAGTATGAAGTGTGTTAATTATAAGATAGTATGAGAATAGTACTACGATTAAAATATGGTATTACTAAGATGTGTGTTTACTTAGTATTGGTATATGGATTGTGTGTATGACATACCTACCATACTTGCTATCACGGGAGGTTTGCGTTCGCTTAGGACCCTCTAATCCTTGTGTGCCTACGGGGGGGATATAGACTGGTACCTCGATGAACATAGGTCATAGAAAGACTTATTGTGATATTAATAAGTCCGCTGACCATGGGAGCGTAGGTATGTGCGTGACCCATGTGATGGTGACTGTGTTCGCCTCCATTATTTGTGATGTTATCGGTAAACTATTCCTGAGAGATTCGGAATATGTAATCCTTATGTACGTGATGTACCGGGATAGATAGCAGAGTATGTGTGCACCGTAGCTTAGATTGCGGGGTGCTTGTATCGTATATTTATGATGTGAATAATATACATTTAATTAATGGAAATCCTCCTGTTAATATTGTGAACATATTACGGTATTACTTCGAGTTATATAAGGAGTTAACTGATACTTATATATATGGCATATTTAGTAACTGAGTTTACATTAAATCCCTTTTTAATTACAAGCGTTATTATGATAATGGGACCGAGTATTATGGGTAGGACTTTCGGCAGTCTAGCTAGATATGTTGTCACTTAGCTAGTGGTATGGGTAGTTACAGATGGGTACTTGCGTTAGGAGTGCACAGTTAGACGAGAGGTGAGAATATAATGTGAGTGCACGTCCTAACATGTACTTTGCATTTAATGTTTTAAATGTTTTTAAAGCACTTGCAGGTTTTTAAAATATAACTCCACATTCGGGGTCTGACCCGTTTGCTTTTCAAATCTTTTTCTTGTAAAACCATTTTAGGTGCCCAGCCACAGGGACACCAAGCATAGGATACTCATTCAGGTGTCGAGCTGTAGCTGCTTGTGGAAGCTACAGGGACTTTGCTTATAGACGCTTCGATCTTTTGGATTCCAGAGTCACTATCTATCAGTGTAGGGCATGTTGCCCATTTCTTTAGAGACATCTTTTACATTTCAGTTTTCAGACTTTAGCATGTATTTGTTTCAGTTTATTTATTTCAGTTATGGGATTGTAGTGAGGGGTTTCCTCCAGACTTTATTTACTCTATTGTGATGGTTATTCATTTTATATCAGCATGGTGAATGGTGTTATCTATTTCTTCATTTTACTTCTTGCATGTTAATCAGACTTAAATTAAAATTTGGCAACTTACTTTTTAAATACTAGGTGGTTAGAAATAATAAAAATGTTTTCGACAGTGATGCTATTAACTGAGCCAACTTGACATTTTGAATTAATTTTATAAAGGAGTAGCTACCCGGTATTTAATTAGTCGGGGTGTCACAGGTGGTATCAGAGCATCAGGTTCTAGTGTCCTTTAGGATCTGTACGGCTATTATGTTTCCGCTACGTTTCTTTGATATAGAGCCCTATCTTTTAGGACTGTTGTACTCTTTTTGTGTATGCTTCGTTCTTCAGCTATTTTAAGTTTATAAACTGCGAACTTATAAACTTTGTTCTTATTTCAGATGCCTCCACGACGTGCACGACGAGTTCCCAGGAATGCAATGCCCGAACCCCAGCCCGCTCCAGTTCAGGGCATGATGAACGCCGCCAAGGTTGCTGCTATAGTAGCCCAAGCGGTAAATGCCGCGATTGCCGTGATTCAGCAGGCACCGCCTCAGGCGCCGGTTGTCGCGCCAGCACAGGTTAATGCATTCCCGTCTGCTTGGGAGCGTGTACGAGACGCTTTTCAGAAAGCACATCCGCCAGAGTTTGCAGGCAGCTCAGACGTGGTAGTCTCGAGCCAATGGAGGAAGGACATACAGAGGCATTTGAGGATGCATGAGTGCACTGATGTTCAGAAACAGGTGCTAGCTACTTTCAAGCTAGTGGGATCTGCTCTACAGTGGTGGGAGTCCATTACCACCGCGGAGGAGAGGGATACCCTCACGATTCAGGAGTTCTGGGTGCGGTTTGACCGCAAGTACTTTCCATCCGCAGTTCATACAGAGATGAGGAGGAAGCTGATGAGTTTGAAGCAGGAGGGCAAGACAGTGGCCGAGTATGAGGCCGAGTTCACTAACCTGTTGAATATCGTTCCAGACGAGATTCCAACAGAAAAGAAGAAGATAGAGAAGTTCACCGACGGGTTGAATTGGAGGATCCGTCAACATCTGCTAGGGAACCTATCGTTGGCCACTTATTCTGATGTGGTTAACGCAGCATTGTTACACTGCCAGGACCACCGTTTCCATATGGCCGAGGGCAAGAGGTCGGGGGAGTCTAGCCATCAGGGCAGGACTGGAGTACATGGTGCCAGCGGGGCACAAACCGGTCAGGGGCAGAGACAGACTGGGCAGGGCTCCCAGCAGGGAGATAATAAGAGGTTCCGGTCAGGGAACTACAGGCAGGGACAGGGAGGTTTCCGTCAGGGCCAGCAGGATCCAAACGGCCATCAGGGCCAGCAGGGGCAGAATGGGCAGCAGTTCCATCAGGGCCAGCAGGGCCAAGGGATGAACGGTAACGGCCACCAGGGCCGAGGACAGCAGGGGCAGAGGGGAGGGAACTTCCCAGGGAAGTGCTTTACTTGTGGCAAGACTGGCCATAAGAAGCAGGATTGTCCTGATAGGGGCAGGGCCCCACAGCAGCAGCAGCAGGGTGCTCGCCACGAGCCACAGAGACCTATATTTCCCGCCGCTCTTCCCGCACCGCCACAGATGGCAGCTTTGCCACCCATTCCAGCAGTCCCAGCTCAGCAGGGGCAGCTACAGTATGGACGTGTCTACAACGTTCACCAGGCTGCAGTTCCACAGGCACCGCCCGCGATCGAGGGTACGTTTCTTATCCATGGCACTATGGGTCGGGTGTTATTTGATACGGGTGCTACACACTGTTTTATAGCTACACACTTCGCGAAAGCTTTAGGATTGTTAGCTACGGCAGAGAGCACAGTGACGTGTGTCGACTCACCATTAGGGAGTGGGTCACTTATTTTCTTTATATGCCGGGGAGTGGGGGTAGAGATCGGTGGTTTGGTATTGCCTGCAGACATGTTAGTGTCAGACATGCATGTTCACGATGTGATCATCGGTATGGATTGACTCGTAGCATATAGGGCCATGATTGATTGCTTCAGCGGGAGCATTGTTTTTGCCATTCCGGGGCAAGAGATGTTTATAGTGGCGATGCCTCGCCCAGAGGGAGGATCGACCGCTCATCTGTATTACATAGAGGAGGATACCTCTAAGGAGGTTGTGATTCCTTTGGATTCGATCCCGGTTGTCAGGGAGTATTCAGATGTGTTTCAGGAGATACCAGGCCTACCACCCAGTCGAGAGATAGACTTCGTTATAGATTTGCTACCGGGTACGAGACCTATACCACGCGCACCGTACCGTATGGCTCCAGCTGAGATGAGAGAGCTACGGGATCAGATAGAGCAGCTATTAGGACAGGGCTTTATTCGCAGGACTACCTCACCTTGGGGCGCTCCAGTTTTGTTTGTGAAGAAGAGGGATGGTTCACTGAGATTGTGCGTGGACTACCGAGAGTTGAATAAGGTCACGATACGGAATAAGTATCCGTTGCCTCGAATCGATGACTTATTCGACCAGTTGAGAGGAGCTTCTTTCTTCTCGAAGATTGACTTGAGGTCAGGATACCATCAGTTGCGTATCAGGGAGGAGGATGTCTCGAAGACCGCGTTCTTGTCGAGATATGGTTCTTACGAGTTTCGGGTTATGCCTTTCGGTTTGACCAACGCTCCAGCAGTGTTTATGGACTTGATGAACAGAGTGTTCAGGGATTTCCTGGATCAGTTTGTTATTGTCTTCATTGATGACATTCTGGTTTACTCTCAGACAGAGGAGGAGCACGCCGAGCATTTGAGGCAGGTTTTGCAGACACTTCGTCAGAACGAGCTGTATGCAAAATATGAGAAGTGCGGGTTTTGGCTGAAGGAAGTCCAGTTCTTGGGTCACATTATTTCCGACCAGGGAATATCTGTTGATCCGGGGAAGGTATCAGCGGTGAGGGAGTGGGGACAGCCCACGACACTAACAGAGATTCGTAGTTTCTTGGGTCTAGCAGGATACTACAGGAGGTTTATTCGGGGTTTCTCGGAGATAGCAGGTCCTTTGACACATCTTACTCGTAAAGGTGTGCCGTTCATTTGGAGTGATGCCTGTCAGTTGGCTTTCGATGAATTGAAGGACAAGTTGACCTCAGCACCTGTGTTAGCATTGCCGAGACCGGGAGCTGAGTATTTGGTTTACACCGACGCGTCTTTGCAAGGACTGGGAGGTGTATTGCAGCAGGAGAGACAGGCCATAGCTTATGCTTCCCGTAAGCTTAAGCCTCATGAGAAGAATTACCCCACGCATGATTTGGAGTTGGCAGCGGTAGTATTTGCCTTACGGATTTGGAGGCACTATCTTTTGGGGGAGAAGTTTCAGCTGTTCACGGACCACAAGTCACTACAGTATCTGTTCACGCAGAAGGAATTGAATATGCGGCAGCGTAGGTGGCTTGAATTTGTGAAGGACTACCAGTTCGACATCCAGTACCACCCGGGTAAGGCTAACGTGGTAGCAGACGCGTTGAGCCGCAGGCCAGCAGATGAGGTGGCAGAGGTGTGGAAAGCTAAGTGGAAGGAATTGGGACACCAGGATGCAGTGGCCCGATCTTTCATGTCTGTGATGACCGTTACACCGCAGATTATCACGAAGGTAGTACGGGCACATGCTAATGACTCGTTCTGTCAGGAGCAGATAGTTCGATTACTTGCAGAGGGTGTCGAGTCCTATACCGTTAGCTCAGACGGGGGATTACGCTTCAATGGAAGATTGGTAGTTCCGGAAGGGGAAGAATTGCGGCACGATGTGATGGCAGAGTCGCACGGCTCACGGTTCGCGGTACATCCCGGAGGGGACAAAATGTACCAAGACATGAGACGGCAATATTGGTGGAGCGGTATGAAGAGAGATATCGCTGAGTTTGTCTCGAAATGCGCCACTTGTCAGCTTGTAAAAGTGGATCATCAGAGACCAGCAGGATTGCTACAGCCGTTGGAGGTTCCGGTGTGGATGTGGGAGAGCATATCCATGGATTTTGTCACGGGGTTGCCTACGTCGCAGAGGGGTCACGACTCCGTTTGGGTAATTGTGGACAGGTTGTCCAAGGTCGCTCACTTCTTACCCGTAAGGACTGACTACACTACGGGACAGTATGCCCAGCTCTTCATTTCAGAGATTGTGAGACTTCACGGTGTGCCCCTAAATATCGTGTCTGATAGAGACAAGATATTTGTTTCGAGGTTTTGGGAGAGTTTCCAGGAGGCCATGGGCACGGAATTGCGGTTGAGTACGGCTTATCATCCGCAGACTGATGGGCAGACAGAGCGCACCAATCAGATGTTGGAGGACATGCTACGCATGTGCATTATTGACTTCGGGGGTGGATGGGAGCAGTACCTTCCATTGGTGGAGTTTGCTTACAACAACTCCTATCAGTTCACGATTGACATGGCTCCGTTCGAGGCGTTGTACGGTAGGCCTTGTCGTTCCCCAGCATGTTGGTTGGAGGTGGGGGACAACAAACTACTAGGGCCGGAAGTGATTCAGGATACTTCGGCAAGGATTGAGTTGATTCGGAGTCGCATTCGGGTAGCTCAAGACAGGCAGAAGAGTTATGCTGATGCAAAGAGGTTTTTCAGGGAGTTCCAAGTGGGGGACCAGGTTTTACTCAGGGTATCTCCAATGAAGGGGATTATCGTTTCGGGAAGAAGGGGAAGTTGGCACCGAGGTACGTGGGGCCGTTTCCTATTATTGAGCGGATCGGATCGGTTGCGTATAGACTTGGACTACCGGAGCACTTGCATCGGATTCACGACGTGTTCCATATTTCCTCGCTGAGGAAATACCTTAGAGATAATTTGGCTCATTCTCACATTGCTATGGAGGACATCGATCTCCAGCCGGATAGCTCCTACGAGGAGGGGCCAATTGCTATTTTGGACCGAAGCGAGAGGAAACTGCGGTCAAAGATAGTTCCGTTAGTGCGTGTTCAGTGGCGACATCACAATGTCGAGGAGTCCACATGGGAGCGCGAGGATGAGATGCGCGAACGTTATCCAGAGCTGTTTTTAGCAGGTACTTTCTAGTTTCGAATTTCGGGACGAAATTCAGTTATTAGGGGGGAAGTATGTAATACCCCGTACTTTTGGCTATATTTATTTTTGGGTTTAATTAATTAAAATGCGTATTAATTGGAAATTAATCCGGGTTATAAATACTAATGAGATGCAAATTGGTATTTGATTAGGTACATATATGATTATATATGTATTTGGTATTATAAAATTTGTCGTGGGATTTATATACGGCATTTTAGAAATTTTGTTGAGACGCGTGCGACCGCCGCGTCACGGTATTATATTTTGATGATAAAAAGTGAATTTAAAATCCATAATCCGTATGGTCGTTTTGAGTGCGCCAACGCGTCCGGAAGGGTCGAGATAGTCAGAAAACACTAGCCGGGGGTATAGTTTGGGTCCCGGGGTATTTTTAGGCCATACCGGTAACTTAAAGGGTATTTTGGTAATTTTACATTTTTAGGAATTAAAAGTGACGAAAATTAGAGATGTAAATCTGATGTGGATTAAACCCATCAAGCCCATTAACCAACCCATATTAACCTAGAAGGCTACGTGGGTTATCATTTAGGTTTTCTAAGTTTCCCCAAATCAAAACCCTAGCCACCTTAAGCCACCATTGGAGAAGAGCTTGGAGAGAGAGGAATTTCTGCAGAAAACTGCATCTAGTCTACACCAAACTCAGAGACAACCAAGGCAAGTGACTTTATTCCATTTAATTTCTGAGAATGTTTCCTCCATGTTAGAAAATTCGGATTTATGGTTTGTTCTTGAAGAAAATATGAAAACCCATGTAGTTTAGATCATAGAACTTGAGAAATTGTGAAGAGAATTGCATGTAGTATGATAGGTAGATGATTTTCCCTTATAATAATTGTGATTTGAAGGAATTAAAACGAAATAAATTCTGGGATTTGATGATGATATAAACCTAGGGTTCATGTTCTAGAGAAATTGGGAAAAGTGTAGAGATTTGTAAATTTGGTTGATGTTATGATGATTCAATCCTTGAAAACATGTTAGGAGATGATGTAAATATGTTTAGGATGAATTAGAGACCCTAAAACGTTGATTGAATGAACTTTGGAAGAGATTAGAATTGATAAATATGGTGAAAAACGATTTTGGGAAAAATCTGGGCCGAAACTGGTAGCTCGTTAGAAGCAGCCCCCAGGTCGTTCGAACGAGCTTCTAACGAGTTGACCAGTCGTTACTAACGAGTAGGGATTTCGTTCGATATCTCGTTCGAACGAGATATCGTTAGAAGGGACAGTTCGTTCGAACGAACTGGGATCTCGTTCGAACAGCCTCGTTCGAACGAGACTTCTAACGACCTGACAGTCCAAACTCGTTCGAAGCCTCGTTCGAACGAGACTTCTAACGAGCTGGCAGTTTGGTCCTTTTTGGACTATTTTGACTTTTGGAGTTCCGTAAACTTGTTCGAGGATATATATATCATTCCGTAGATGTAATAATGATAGATTTGGGACATTTGGGTATTTATGAGAGGGAATTTACATACGAGAGTGTATTACATGGACGGTTTGGGTTGAGACGTGAGTGTCTACTACGACGTGAGGTAATTATGGCGCGTTCAATTACAAACCGGAATAGTATGAAGTGTGTTAATTATAAGATAGTATGAGAATAGTACTACGATTAAAATATGGTATTACTAAGATGTGTGTTTACTTAGTATTGGTATATGGATTGTGTGTATGACATACCTACCATACTTGCTATCACGGGAGGTTTGCGTTCGCTTAGGACCCTCTAATCCTTGTGTGCCTACGGGGGGGATATAGACTGGTACCTCGATGAACATAGGTCATAGAAAGACTTATTGTGATATTAATAAGTCCGCTGACCATGGGAGCGTAGGTATATGCGTGACCCATGTGATGGTGACTGTGTTCGCCTCCATTATTTGTGATGTTGTTATCGGTAAACTATTCCTGAGAGATTCGGAATATGTAATCCTTATGTACGTGATGTACCGGGATGGATAGCAGAGTATGTGTGCACCGTAGCTTAGATTGCGGGGTGCTTGTATCGTATATTTATGATGTGAATAATATACATTTAATTAATGGAAATCCTCCTGTTAATATTGTGAACATATTACGGTATTACTTCGAGTTATATAAGGAGTTAACTGATACTTATATATATGGCATATTTAGTAACTGAGTTTACATTAAATCCCTTTTTAATTACAAGCGTTATTATGATAATGGGACCGAGTATTATGGGTAGGACTTTCGGCAGTCTAGCTAGATATGTTGTCACTTAGCTAGTGGTATGGGTAGTTACAGATGGGTACTTGCGTTAGGAGTGCACAGTTAGACGAGAGGTGAGAATATAATGTGAGTGCACGTCCTAACATGTACTTTGCATTTAATGTTTTAAATGTTTTTAAAGCACTTGCAGGTTTTTAAAATATAACTCCACATTCGGGCTCTGACCCGTTTGCTTTTCAAATCTTTTTCTTGTAAAACCATTTTAGGTGCCCAGCCACAGGGACACCAAGCATAGGATACTCATTCAGGTGTCGAGCTGTAGCTGCTTGTGGAAGCTACAGGGACTTTGCTTATAGACGCTTCGATCTTTTGGATTCCAGAGTCACTATCTATCAGTGTAGGGCATGTTGCCCATTTCTTTAGAGACATCTTTTACATTTCAGTTTTCAGACTTTAGCATGTATTTGTTTCAGTTTATTTATTTCAGTTATGGGATTGTAGTGAGGGGTTTCCTCCAGACTTTATTTACTCTATTGTGATGGTTATTCATTTTATTTCAGCATGGTGAATGGTGTTATCTATTTCTTCATTTTACTTCTTGCATGTTAATCAGACTTAAATTAAAATTTGGCAACTTACTTTTTAAATACTAGGTGGTTAGAAATAATAAAAATGTTTTCGACAGTGATGCTATTAACTGAGCCAACTTGGCATTTTGAATTAATTTTATAAAGGAGTAGCTACCCGGTATTTAATTAGTCGGGGTGTCACAGTGATATGAAGTAGAGGTGGGGGCGGAAGCGTGGTAAAAAGAGTATGTGGGCGGGGGTGGGCGTCAATGAAAGTAGGTAAAACCGGGGGTATGGATGGAAGAAGGCGTGGATGATATGACTCGTGATGTCTCTGGGGGTGGTAGCGTGGGTATGTGGAAACATGTAAAAAGTGTGAATCATGGTGTGATTTAGGGTTTGATGTGGCAAAGTGGTGGGTCGGAGGATACGTGGTGGTGGAAGGTGTGGTGACGGTGGTCGGTGGTCAAACAAGTTTGGATCGGGTGGTGGTGGAGGAACTTTATAGGGTTCGAGGCTACGGTTTACAAATTGTAGATTTGATTGGAAAATGGGTGGTGAAATCCTAGAATTGGGTTGGTTTGGGTCTTGGATGGAAGAAGTATGAAAATGGGTTGGATTTTGGGGGTAAAGGAAGCAACTTAGGGTGGATAAGGTGGGGCGGATTGCTCTGAGAAAGGAACGGAGGAGCCGCTGCCGGCGGCCCCGGGTGGTGGTTGGCGGGGGTTCCAATGGCCGAGAGGGCTATCTTGGGGTTTTCCGGCGGGGCAGTGGGGGTTTTCGGCGGGATCGTTCCTTCTGATTGTCTTTCCGACTGCCGCGGTGGTGGTGGGAATTGGCAGGGTATTTTTTTTTGTTGGTACTGGGGTGGAATGCGCGGAATTGGAGGAAGTGAGATTAGGGTTTTGTGCTGGAGTGGGGCGGAGTGAGAGCGGCTCGTGGATGCTTCCAATGGAGGAAGTCGTGCGTCGAGAGCGTCAAATTGTTCCACGGGGCGATTTAAAACCTCCTCAAGCCGATCGGTGCGTGAATCAACGAGGGCAAACCTCTTCTTAGGTCCCATTTGCCGTCGTTTACGATTTTTGTTATACAACAACAACGGCTGGAGCCAACGAGGCTCTGATACCAATTGACGTAAATGAGCGTCAAATGGAAAGTAAGAAGAAGATTTAATTCTTGTCTCAACTCGCTCTAAAAATCTCAAAATGAATGAATGTCTCAAGTGAGGCTACAAGAGAAGTATTTATAGGGGGAAGTAAAAGGTTCTTACTTGGGCTACAAGAAAATGACCTAATTACAACTATGCCTTACTAACATTTAATACTTCCCACCTATAATATTAATCAAAACAACTAAGAAAAGAAAGTACATCAAAATATAGAAAATAACCAAAATGCCACTATGTAATAAAATGACTAAAAATAGCCTATAAGCCTCCTAATGCACATCAGAATTAGTGTAGTACAAGTACAACTGGTAAATTTATATTCTTTTTTTATTGTTGGCAACGAAAATTGACTTAACGCGACACACAAGAACAAGCACAATTTAAGAAACTCTTTCTCTCACGAAAAATGTAAAATGGTAATAATGGTTGGTCAAAGGCTTTATTTATAGACTAAAGTTATCTTGCTAGCCAAAATAACCTAAAAGGGTAAAAAGACTAAAGAGGACACACTAAGAATACTCCAATAAAAATTACCCCCAACCTAAAAATGAACCTAAAGAAAGAAAAACATTAAAAGATGAACAAAATAAAAGAAGTACACTTTGACGGTTTTACACTTAAGCATGTACTCTATTCTCATCAAAAATTGAACCCACCAACCACTTGTTCTGTTTTTTAGTTTCCATGCCAATACTTCACCACTATAATACGATAGCTTTGCTACAAATTGCAGTGTCTTGTACACTACATATGCATTCAAATATGTCCTTACTCCTTGCTATTCTCGAATACTTCTTCGCAAGATCCTTCTTTAGAACGCTGCAGTACAATTACTTACGTTTCTTTGTTTGCTTCTGCTTCCACTTTTCTTTTGTAAAGTTACTGTATCTTATCCTTTAGAAGGAACTTCATGCAAGTTATTTTCTTTATCCCACACTCCAAAATTAATAATAAATAAAATGAAATAATTTACAACTATGACTAGAGAAAAATTACCTCGATTGAATATCTAACAAAGCGTCCGAATTCGTGATTAATATATTTAACCGTATATTTTTCATATAACACGGTTCTAGGTTGTTTAATCATCAATGTATACGTCAAAAGTGCTCTAAAATATCTCGAAAGGAAAACTTAATTAGTGTTCCCATCTGGATAATGAATAGGAAGCAAACATTAAGAGTGATCATTACCAAATGATTTAGAAGGTCGGATTTCCTTCAAAAGTTTTAAGTTTTTTACATGGCTGACCGCTTGGGCTGGGGTGAACACTTGCTGTCTGATCTAATTACGGAGATCATTATCTTGTTTACCTTCGAGTTGGTGTATTTTGTGCAAAAAAGAGGTTGAAGTACATATTATGTGTTTTCATTGTAAAAACTTTCATTTCCTTTGGTGCAAGGCTCTGGATGAATTGGTGGTGATTGGAGCTTGTCCTAGAGTGTGGTATGACTTTCTTTCCAGTGAGTTGAAGGGATTGGGGGTTAAAAAGAAGTTTTATTGTTTAAGGAGATTTGTTGTTTTGGCCCTCATGTGACTCGAATGGTTGGAAAGGAATGAGAGAACTTCTGAAGATAGGGAGACAGATAAGGAATAAGCTGAAAATTTGGCTTTACTTTGGGTTTCCACCTCACAACCCTTATCAACATGGAGCTCTCTCAAATTGTGAGTAATTGTAATTAAACCATTCCATTAATTGGGTTCTTTTTTGCGTACATTTGGGGGGGGGGGGGGGGGGGGGGAGAATTGATAGTACACGGAAACTCTTTTGTTGGAGGCTGTCTTTTGAGTCTTCTTTCACCAACTCTTTTTGTCCTATTTTCCTTTCTTTACAATTAATACATTCATTGTATTTTCTGAGAAAATCGACCTGTTTTCATGTAATTACATTTAGTCCCCTCGAGTATATGACATTTGCAGATACTAAACTCATTTTTTTGAATTAAGACACAATTCTTCCATAAGATAATTTTTGGGAATCATAGTTATTGGGATCACCACATCCCCTACATACTGCGACCCAGTATCCCTTCACTTAAAAGACGGTGGATTCGCACACAAAAGTGGGATACCCAATTTCAACATTTATGCTTCTACTTATTACTAGTAATAATACGACTTTTGTTTTAATATTGCAATAAATGGGAAAAAGACCCCCCCCCCCCCCCCCCCACTCCCAGAATTAGGAATATAGAAGAATGAACCATTTAAGCTTACCCCTAGCTAAATCAATGCACCACGTACCCTCGACCAATGCTTTAGTCATTGTTAGAAATAATCATCAAAAGAACCTTTTTTTTCTTCCAATTTTACCCTTGTGGATTCATTATCTGGTTTTAAATAAAAACCTCAAATCTTGTTGCCTAACATAACTATGCCTTGCTGCAAAATGTACCCAAATGTTGTGTCTATCAAATAAATTGAACATTGCAGACAAAGAACCAACCAGTGAACCTTTCTCTCGAATCCAACAATAGAACAAAAGAGGCCTAAACACGTAATGTCCCCTTGTCATCCGTTTTAAGTTAACATTTAACACTCACTGCCATTGCAAAACGCTAGTGTCTCACACCAGCACCAACGACTATTGGGCACTCCTCATCCCACCACCGCCACCTTCACCCATCACCCTCGTGCATGACCTTGGTCACTCATAGCCACCAAAATTAAACCACTAACTTTTCGTCATAGTCATCTGCGGCTGTCTACAATCATTCCCTATGTTCTCAAAATGCTAGACAGTCCTCAGGCGATTGAGGGCCTTCTAACTTGTAGGTGGCTAGGTGGCCTTCTAGGCATTTTTATTTCTATTTTTTTATATGCATACCCTGTAACAAAATTATTCAACTATCAGTTGTGTCTTATAAGACAAAAATAAGTCCAATCATTACAAAAAACTACTAATAAACCATTGATAACATCCATTATATAGGTAACAAAGATTATTTCTACTGATAGATTCTCGGTTCTAGTTAATGGATGCCCGACAAGATTTTTCGGGAGTTCTCGGGGACTCAGATAGGGGGACCTCTCTTTCCGTTCCTATTTATTCAGCTGATGGAGGTTTTGAGTATGATGTTGTCTAGAGCGGTGGAGGGAGGGAGTGTGGAAGGGTTTGGGGTAGGGATGGGGAGGGAGGACATGCATCAAGTGGTGATGTCTCATTTGTTGTTCGCAAATGATACATTGTTGTTTTGCGGGCCAGAGGAGGGGTCTTGGTGTGCTTTGAGACTGTGTCGGGTTTGAGGATTAATAACCAAAAATTCAAGTTGATTCCACTGGGGTGTGTAGTTAGTGTTGGTGGTTTGGCAGAGTGTGGGGTGTGAGGTAGGGGAGTTGCCATCTACGTACCGCTTGGTGCGACTCACAAAGCGACGTCAGTTTGGGATCTTGTCATAGAAAGGGTGGAGAAGAGGTTGTCCCCGTGGAAAGGGGCTTACTTGTCGAAAGGGGGACGTCTTACTCTGATTAAAAGTACCTTGTCTAGTTTGTCTACTTATCTCCTATTCGTTCTTCCCTTGTCAGTTTCGGTAAGGAAGAGATTGGAGAAGTATATGCGGAATTTCCTTTGGAGAGGTAGTGAGGAGGATTTTGAGTACAGTTTGGTGTTTGGGGATGAAGTATGCAAACCGTTGTCAGACGAGGGTGCGGGAGTCAAAAGACTTGGCATGTTTTAATAAGGCATTGCTAGGTAAATGGCTGTGGAGGTATGCGATGGGGTAGGAGAGACTATGTAAGAAGATGGTGAGAGTGAGATATGGGGAGGAGGATTTTGGTTGGGCTGTTAACCAGAGTGTGTTGCCGTATCGTTTGGGATTATGGAAACATATTGGGTTGGATGGGGTAAATTCAGTGAAGTGGTTTAGTTCCAACTGGGAGATGGCTCGAGTGTGAGGTTTTGAAAGGATAAATGGAAGGGGGAGGAGTTTCGGCTAGCAATGAATGGTGAGGCTACTGTAGCATATTATGTGGGGTGGGAGGGTGGTAAGAGAGTGGGGACCATCGTTTAGGAGATCTTTCCATGATTGGGAAGTGAAGGAGGTGGTGGAGTTTTTGCGGTCTCTTGAGGAGGTGGGGCTTCCGGAAGGGGGTGGCAGATAGCTTGCCGGAAGGGTGAGGGGAAGGCTCAATTTTCGATGAGGTCTTATTATTATATCCATAAAGTGAATTGTGGGGTGCAATTTCCATGGAGGGCGGTATGTCGTACTGGGGCTCATCCTAGGGTTGCTTTCTTTATGTGGACTACAGCAAGAGGGGCAATCCTTACGATAGACAATTTGATTCGGAGGAGGTGCTTAGTGAATTTGTGCTGCTTGTGCAATTGGGATAGCGAGACAGTGGAGCATGTAATGATTCATTGCCCTTGGGAGAAATGTTTATGGGACTTACTGCTGACTTTATTTGGGGTATCTTGGGTTCAAGGTTCTAAAAGGCGCGAGGCGTGGTCGAGGAATAGAGGCCTTCTTCGCCTAGGCGTAAAGATGCGTATTATTTGAATTATTCTAAGACTAGTAATATAATAAAATAATACATACCTTGAATTTTAAAAAGATATCTGTATGTTTGGTAGCCATCTTTTCTTATATGCATGCTCCATAATCAATACACAAAATGTATTTCTCAACATTTAATAAGCAATATACAAAATGTAATCTTCATAATTCAATAATTAATATCAATAATCATTTAATAATCGATAATCGAGAATCAATAATCAATAATCAATACAAAATGAGTCAATATAAGAAATGTATTTTTTACCTTTAAAATGAAACAGATAGACTTTTGGTCTGAAGTCTGTTGCTAGTGTTAGGTTTTATTTTGGCCGAGAGGCGGGATATTGTTTGTCTTTTGATTGTTTTGGCGAGATATTGGCCAAATTTATAAAAAAAGTCTTCAAAAGGCGATATCGTATCACAAAAGTTTTTTTTAAAAAAAAAAGTGCGACTTAAGCCTTTTACCAAGAATAAGGCATATGCGGCGTGTTTCTGCCAAGCCTCGAGCCTAGGAAGAGCCTAGATGCACCTTTTAGAACACTGCTTGGGTTATGCCAAGATCAGTGGCCGAGTAAATGTGGCGTTGGAAGGGGAGTTGGGTGAAGAAGTCGAATAGGAGAGAGTGACAAGCAGTTCTGCAGTGCCTGATGTGGAGAGAACGCAATGCTAGATGCTTTGAAGATGTTGAGCCGTCTATTGAGAAAGTTAAATCTCATATATTCAAGGTTATAAAAAACTCATGGCGTGACCGAGGCGTGGAGGCCAAGCCTTAAGCCTTAAAAGCTTAGGCGGGCTTTAGGCGTAAAAAGGCGTTTAGGCCTTTTTTTAATATATTTTAATATTTTTAGCCATAACAAGGCTATTAAAAAATACTAAAATTGTACATACCTGAAAAATATGTCTGAATATATGCAAATTAAAATACTATTTGATATTTTTGGACGAGATATTGTCCCGGTTTGTAAAAAAAGTCTTTAAAAGGCGATATCATTTCATTAAAGCATTTTTGTTTTAAAAAAAGTGTGCCTTAAGGCTTTTACTGAGAATAAGGCGTAAAAGGCTTAAGGCGGGGAGTTTCTCCCAAGCCGCCTAGTCCTCGCTCCTTTTAGAACACTGCATATATTGTCTTTGTTATTTTTATGGTTTAAAGAGAGTTACCCACAATCAACTGTTCTTTTTGTAGAGTTTTTGGAGGGTTTAAGCCTAGCGGGTAATGTATATGTTTTTATATATGGTGTGTGTGTTGGTATACTTCTTGTATATGGGTTCCACCCCCTTGTCGGGTTTTTGTTAATAAGATGGTACTTATAAAAAAAATTAATTCAGAACAACTTAAAAAAAAAAACAGTTGTAAAAAAATAAATTAAAAGCAGTGTTTAAGAAAAACAACTTAAAAAACACCTTTTGGTCTTCCAACATATTAGACTGCCTTCCAGCATATTAAAGGGCCATTAAGCAGCCGTTTATATCCAAGACTTTTTTTAGTCGTTTTATAATAAAACTACAAGGTCTATCACCTTCTACATTCTCGGCGGCCTTCCGGACCGTTCCCGGCCATTTCTTAGAACACTGATAATACCTTTAACTCCTATCAAATTCATTTTATATGAATTAAACAAATCGAACAAAATAATAGACAACCAAAATTTATAACTAGTTTCCTAATCGCAATGTGCCTGTGATAGAAATTACATCCATCCGCGTTCTCAGCCATGTTCACATATATACAATATCTATATCTATATCCACTGAATATGCTAGAAAGTGTTTTCTTGAATTGATGTTGATATCTCGTTCTGCCTCGTGCATTGGCGCGGGTTTGAGTAGGGGTGCTTTGGCAAAAAAGGGTAAGATTGTTTGCTATCTTACACCTCCCATGCCTGCTGTCTGTAGGACCCATGGTTTTAAGTCTCGGTATCGGGCGATACGCAAAGATACACTATTTAGAGAGCGCAAAAAATTCAGAAAAAATCTAGAAAATTTAAAAAAAATACGATTAACAATGTGGGACCAATCAGATAAGTTTAAAACTATCCTTTAATATGCATAACATTGTACAATTGATTATATTGACGTGCTGCGAACTTGCCAGATTCAATATTCCATAATAAATTAATGTTTTATTTCACGGAGGATACAAATATTATGTTTTTACAAAGAAAAACAAATGTTACTTTTTTAGTAAGAGGATAATTTTTTTTTTTTTTTTTTTACAAAGAGGATACAACTATTTTATTCTTAGTATTATTTTTAGTAAGAGGATACAAATGTGTTTTTTAAGTATGTTATATTTTTCTAAAAAGGATAGAAATGTTTCTTTTTTAGTATTGTTATTTTTTTACAAAGAGGATACAAATAGTGATTTTGACAAAACACAACATTTTTTTTACAATCATTTTTTACAAAAAGGATGCAAATGTTATTTTCTTGTAAAAAATGATGCAAATGTTATTTTTTTATAAAAGGAATGTAAATGTTATTTTTTTTTTGTTGGGTTGCAAATGTTCTTTTTAAATTGATGGAAATGTTATTTTTTTACAAAGAAGATGCAAATATTTTTTTTTACTTGTGTTGCAAATGTTATTTTTACATAAAGGATGCAAATATTATTTTTACAAATGTTTAGAGGATACAAATATTATTTTTACAATAATTACAGTTGTATATTTGTTTGTAAAAGAATAATATTTACGTTTTTTTTTATAAATAATAACATATTATAAAATAATATTGGGAACATTATTATAAAAAATAATAAATAACATTTTGATCATTTGCATTCTTTAAAAAAAAAAAACTGGCACATATACAACGCACTAAATTAAACCCACACGTTGACCAAATAACCCCCACACACAGCACACCAAATTAAAAAAACAATTAGCATTTCGTAACCCCCCCAAAAAACGACGCTTACCAACATAACACTGGAGAGAGAGAGAGAGAGAGAGATTGATGCTTAGTAACTTATACTATCTCGGCCGATATATCACCGATATGGGTCGATACTATTGTGATATCGCCGATATGGGCCGATTCCATCGCGATATCGCCGATATGGACTGATTCAACTGCGAGATCATCGATATGGGCCGATTATACCGCTATATCACCGATACTACCGAGAAATTGCCGATATAGGGTCGACTCACATCAATAATTGAAAACTCAACTCGTAACTCAGAATCGGATCGGTGGGCACCGATACCTAGTGAACTCGGCCGTATCGTCGCGGTATCGGCCTTGACTTTGAACCATGGACCTTGTCTACATAGTAAGACCATTATCCTTTGACCAATTTATTGTTTTATAAGCATTTGAAGTCAACTTGTTACTCTTATTGGCATTTACTATTGCCATATAAAATTACTTTGTTAGTTAAAATATTACTCTTGGTAACTTTTTTTGTTTTTAAAGAGTTTCAACGTTGTGAAAGGAAGATTTCCTAACGTTCCATAATATGCTCACACACATTTAGAGAATTGACTTTTTACTGTATGCATATTCTTATATCGCTAAACAGATAAATTACTTGAGCCAACCGGTTTTCTTCATTTGTCTATTCAGATGAGAAACTTACTCTTTTCTTCTTAATGATAAAGATTGTCGTGTTTTAGAAAGATGTGTATGTGTGTGTGTGTGTGTGTGTGGGGTGGGTGGGGTGGGGTGAGGGACTGTGTGGTGTAGAACCAACTAAGAAATTGAGAACACAAAATGAAGAGAAACTAAACTACGATACTAATCTGAAATAAACTTTTATTGTCAATCACCAAAACAGGGTCCTCTTCTACAACAAAAGACATAATAATTTATAGGCTTAACAAAGATAAGGAGTTGAGATAAAATAGGACACTAATAATTCTCCAACAAATTCCTAAATTAACATAATAACATAAATTAATCAATTTATAAAACATAACGAAAATAAAAATATTATTTCTTCCACATCTCTTCCGCGCACTTCTTTTAAATCTTCCCTCTTAATCTCCATCATTTTTCGGCTGAAGAAATTCGCCTCTGGCAAGTCACGACGATGATGCTCCAGAATGTTATAATGTTAGGGTAAGTTGACGAACATCCTCATTAGGAAGCCAAGTAGCGTCGGACAACGGATGATCTCTCCGCTTGACAAGCTCTCTTTGAAACCTCCATAGACCGAGTCAACAATCTCATCATTAACAATATCCTCAACGCGAGATGTGATGAAGGGTTTGGGGTCGCTGCCATGGGTGTAGATGATGGAGCTCTAAGTGTAGAAATATAGTATGCACAATAGGAGGCTCGAATGTGCCTCGATAAGGGAACAAATCCTCAACATTGAAAATATGACTAATACTCATTATATGGTAAATCATGTAAATAAGCATTAGGTCCAAGCCTACGAAGGATACAAAATGGTCTAGGGACTCTAGCATCTAACTTTTTGAAAGAATGTTTGGGTAACGTTCAGGGCGAACATGCACCATAACATATTCACCTTCATCAAATTCTTAATTTCTACGGTGAGCATCTACAACAAGTTTATAATTTTTACTACTTAATGCAATTTTTCGTCTAATATCAACATAGATTTCATGGATGTGTTTGGCAAAAGATGTGACAATGTCATAAGAATGGTAGTCAAGTGGGCGCGGGATAAGGTTAATTGGCTGATGAGATGAAAAACCATGAATAATCTCAGAAGGATTTTCGCAGCTACTGAATTATTATAAGCAAACTCCGCAATAGGTAATAGAAAATCTCAATTTCTCGGTTTTTCACCCACTAAACACCTAAGCAAATCCCTAAGACTCTGATTAACGACCTTAGCCTGATAGGCCGATGGAAACTTCAAATTTGTACGAAACAACTTTCACAGGGTTCTCCACAAGTAAAATGATTGACAAATTTAACATACCTATCGGACTCAATGAATGTAGGTAACCCTTGGAGTCACATGACTTGACGAAAAATAATTTAGCCACAAAAGGGGCATCGATGGATTTTTGGCAAGGTATGAAGTGTGCTATTCAGAGAAACGATCTATGACGACAAAAATGAAGTCATTGCCACGGACACCCAAGACAAAGTCAATGTTAAGATCGCGCCAAGCGAGTGTGGCACAGGCAACGGGGTGTATAATCCAGTGTTCCTCTTTTTTATCATTAGCTGTCAAACACGTACGACATTGCGATACCATTGTGGTAACATCTCGCGTCAAGGATGGGCAACACAACTGATGCTCCAACAACTCAACAGTGTTATCCCTGCCAAAATATCCAGAAAGACCTCCAAAATGAAAAGGCATTCAACGTGTATCTCCCAAATAATGAATTATTGAAGGGATGTATGTGAAATACACATTTGTGTTCCCCTAACAAGCAACCATCACGAATCACATTCAACATCAGAAACCTCACTAAAGACAATGCTAAAATCGGGACAAGCGGAGTACTCCTACAACCGCTCAAACCGACCACAGGAACACTCATGGATCGCAAAGTAGAACACACACAGCTAAGCGCATCAGCGGTCTTGTTCTCAACACCAGCTCGATGTTTAAGAACACAGATGTTCTCCTTGAGTAACTCTACCCACTTGGCATGTTGAGCATTAAGCTTTCGTTGAGAATGGAGGTAACTGAGGATCTCGTGATCCGAGTATAAAACAATATCGCCAATGGCGAAGAGCCATAAAACTCTTTATCATAAGTGAAATATATGTCGAGTGTCATTGAGTTTCTCGCTAAAGTACGCGACGAGATGACCTTTCTGACTCGAGACGCCCCCAATCCCAACCTCAGACACATCACAAGCAACTTTAAAACTTTTGAGAAGTCTCGGTGTTTTAATACAGAAGCCTTCATCTTTTGTTTAATCTCAAGAAAGAGGCCTCACGTGTCATCGTAGTCCATTGGAACTTCCTTTTCTTCATACATTCTGTTATGCGGACGACAATGGTATTAACACCCTTAATAAATCGTATATTAAAAGTGGCTAAGCCATGGAAACTACGAACCTCAGGGAGAGACTTAGATTCAGACCACTCTTTAATCGACTTAACTTTCTCGGGATCAACTTCTACGCCTTGTTTCGAGACGAAAAATCATAGAAACAACGATCGAGGTTGGACGAATGAACACTATTTATGGTTAACGTATAATTTAGCACTCCGAATTGTGAGGAAGACCAATCGAAGGTGACACAAATGTTCATTTTTGGACCCAACATAGATTAGTATATGATGAAAATAAAGTACTACGAATTTGCAATGAATGGATGGAGAAGTTCAGTCATTACTCTCATGAAAGTACTAGGTGCGTTGGAGAGGCCAAAGGCATAACCAACCATTCATATAACCCATCCGGGGATTTAAAGGCATTCTTCCATTCATCATTCGGTCTAGTTCGAGGGTCTAGTCCGAATTTGATTATTACTACTCTGCAAATAAAGCTTCGTGAACCGCTTGGCACAGACGATAACATCTAACATATCCTCAAGCCTGGGGATGGTAAACTTATACTTTACCGTGATTTTGTTGATAGTCCAACTATCAACACATCCTTTAAGATCCATCCCTCCTGGGCATTAGCCGGGGTGACATGACGCAAGGAGTAAGGCTAGACTCAGTGTTCTAAAAGGCGCCTCGGGGTAGACGACTCGCCTAGGGGCTAGCTGAAAAAAATCGTCTTTTTATAAAATATTGTCCCAATTTTGCACCGAGCATCGAGAGTACATTGTACTACAACAGCAAAAAACTATACATGAAATATATATATATATATATATATATATATATATATATATATATATCATACAAATGGATGCTTCTCTGATTATATACAATAATTATAGTAGCATTTTTTTTGCATGCTATTTTAAAATGTTACTCCCTTTTATATCTGCAATATAATTTTTTTTTTGTGTAATCTTCTTATTCTTTGTTTTAGGAATTATATATCAATTGCACAAAATATTTTTGTGTGTAATATTTCTATTATTTGTTTTAGTATTGGCAATCTTTTATTTATGCATGGGACTCCAAAGAAATGTTTGTAATGTTAGTGTAAGGCTTCAAAGTATTATTACCCATGTTCATGTGTAAATCATTTTGATACTTATGAATCGTTGCGATTATTTAGTTTTTTAGTATTTTATATATCGTAATGAACTTTGATTGAAATTGTCTTTTATTTATGTATGAGAATTTAAAGAAATGTTAGTAATGTTAGAATTAAATCAATATTAATTGTTAGTAACTTAAATTTCAAAGTATACTTGGTTTGTATAAAAAAACATAAAAAACAAAAAAAAAAAGCCTAGGTGCGCCAAGGCCTAGACGTCCATCCCACGCCCACCTCGCGCCTTGCGCTTTTTAGAACCTTGGCTAGGATGAATGTGGCCCTTCCCCAAAAGCCTTTCAATTTGCCTATTTATTTGGTTAATCCAATAGAGCGGGAGGTTAGGCAATTAGGATCAAGGGACTAAGTCTATCACATGCTGGATGTTCCTCATGGGCGGTAACTTATCAAGTAACTCTTCAGGAGTGACATCTTGAAAGTCATCCAAGAGGTTGATAACCTCTGGTTGCAAGCCACCCAGGACTAGAGGAGGGCACGTCTCACTCTTGACGACTAAGGCAAACACCATGTCACCTTTCACGAATTGAGCCTAAGTTAAAAGATGTAGTTTCTGCATGTTAGGAGGCTGAGATGAAACAGTGGGTGAAGTGTGTTTTTTCCTAGGTTTGGTGTGTTTTAATAGAATCTTCTTGCTTACGAAAGAATATATTCTCGTTAAAAATTTATGGCGTCTATCGTAGAGCTAAGGACGACCTAAGAGCACATAAGCCATATCCATGTGTAAGACATAGACACGAGATTGTGTTGATGTCGTCACCCATCTCAATAGGACCAAACAACTCTCTGTTACCGGTAAAGATGTCTTATCGACCCAAGCGACGCTGTAAGGCTTATGATATGGTTTTGGATTTTGTTTTAATCGGATCACCGCTAACTTAGACACTACGTTCATAGAACTACGACCTAACTTGCAAATCTTATTGCCACTCTTGGCATGTGTGAAAACGTTAGTGCGCTTCCATGCATTCGTATCTTCATGAGCAGTGAGAATGCTCCACATGACCGTAAGGGAGCCATCTCTTTTGTGCCTACTTCATCAAACTCTTCCCCAAGATTGTTGGGGTCATTATTGTAAAAAATAGATATGTTAGCCTCATTTTGTATGCCCTCTTATCCAATTCGCATAGTTAGTGTGCGATGCGAGCAACGAGACTGATGTGAATCAAGAATGCGGAAGTGTTATTACACTACACAACAACAACAACAACAAATAAATCTAGACTAATGAAATGGGTTTCTTTCTCTCTCTATTATCGATTCTCAATATTCAAGTGTGATTACAAATGAGGGCTAAGGGCCTATTTATAGGAGAGGTTAACTTGCTAACCAAGCTAATACCCAAAAAGAAGAAAAGGACAACTAATAACTAAAAACGACCAATTAACCCCAAACATGATTGGAGATTAATTAAAGACTAAAAATAAAAGAAAATGACTATAAACCCTAAACTAAAAATAGAAAAAATAGATGTCTTCTCCCGAGAGAACAACCACGCGCCACGTGTTGCTATATATCCCATACACATCATTCTCTCCCTATTCGAAAAAGCTCATCCTTGAGCTTGGAGGGTGAATCATCAATGCCACATGATATGAACCAAGAAAAGCTTCGAATCTCAATCAAAATCAACAAAAAGTGGGCAGCCCAACTGGAATTAGTTTCATGCATATGAACCTCTCCAAAAATGGGTCTAATAAACCTAAATCCCGACGATGCCCCTCTATGAAATTCGAGCAACCAAAAACTGACGACCATATCCGTCTTCTCTACACCACGATTACATGGTTGCAACTTGGAGTGGTTGATCCTTGAATCTGACCGGACGGTAACTCCGGCGACCACACCTTTGCGAGTACGATGGCAAAATAAGCGGACTAAAGACGACGACATTCTGGAAAGCCGGACCCAAAATGGCAAATAGTCGAAAAATGGGCTCCAAGTGGGACGCATTTTTCATGGAAGTCATATGTTGTGTGGTGACAATTAAGTTCAGCACAAATTATCAAGAAAACACAATCACCAGAACAAATAAAGAAAGTAAGGAATGGCAATCACACAACATAATATTTTACGTGGTTCAGCAAGAATGCCTACGTCCATGGTGGTGCTCTTATTATTATTTCTCTATACTCGGGAGTGTTTTACAGGAAAAATAATACATGCCCTTTGCCCCGGGTTAAGGGTTTGTTATATACATGTTCGTTTCCGGGGAGTGGGGGTGTTGGACTCCCCCACGTCAATCCACAACTCCTAGAATATCTCCTTACGAGATTTTAGGAATAGACTACGTCGTAACTGAATGAGTTGGGGCGTGAGGCCTCTAGACTTTGGGCCGTAATTTATTGGGCTACTCGTCTGGGCCAATGTGATAGATCGAGGTACCCACATGTTGTGTCACAAATAGGCCCTAGGACCAATTTTGATTCGATTTGAGGTCAAATAAGGGGTAGGGGATTGGATCGGAGTAGGGAAGCCCACTTTTGTTGGGTTGATTGTGGTTGGACATAAATGAGTGGGGTAAAGAGAAATTAGGACAAGAAAATGGGGTGGGGCTGTTTTGGGTTAAGAAAAGGTGACTAGAGTTTTGGTCGGAGGGTTTTTTGGATGGTTTTTGATAATTCTTGATAATAGGGGCTGCCAACCTAGGGTTTCATAGGTGGTAGCACATTCTTGGGTTGATCCAGGCAAGGGGAAAGGGTCGTTGGCTACCTGGGTGGTTGGCCGTCGCTGGCAGGGGCTGGCGCACCTCGGTTGGTGGTGATTCGCGGTAGGGCGTAGGCGAAATCAGTGGCGAGGGTGTCGTCGGCCACCGAGGTGGTGGTCCGACCAAGGATGCGTGGATTTAGGGTTCGATCGGAGGGGGTTTCAAAGGGGAGGTGCTGGCCGACGCCGGAACTGGCCTGGCCGGAAAGGCTGGTCGGTGGGGTGGGGCTAGGGTTTGGGTTTGGGTTTGGGTTGGATTAGGGTTTCTTTAGGGTAGGTGTGTAGGTTAGGGTTAGAGTTTGTAGGTTCTTGGGATTTTTTGGGTTAGGGTCGGGAGGAAAGTAGGAAATGATATTTTATTTGTACGAGGTGGTGGTTGTGTGGCGGTGGGAGGTGGAGGTGGCGGAGGGTGGTGGTGGAGAAGGCTAAAAGGATTGGTATCCCCCCTTTTAGCGGTGATGGAATTTAGAGTTTCTATTCACTCGATTCCCATTTGGACATTTATCAATCTACCGATTGAAGGGTTGCTGGAGTTGGAATCAATACTCGTTACCCCCTTCACGCACCATAACGAACACCAAGAACAAACGCTGCTCTGATACCAATTTGATGTAAATCTACAAACGCGGAAGCATTATTATTACACTACACAACAACTATTACCTACACAACAACAACAACAACAACAACAACAACAAAAAATAAATCTAAACTAATGAAATGAGTTTTTTTCTCTCTCTATTCTCAATTCTCAATATTCGAGTGTGATTACAAATGAGGGCCAGTGGCCTATTGACAGGAGTGGTTAGCTTGCTAATCAAACTTATATCCAGAAAGACAAAAAAGGACAACTAATAACTAAAAATGACCGATAACCCCAAACATGCTTGAAGTCTAATCAAAGACTAGAAATAAAAGAAAATGACAATAAACCCTAAGCTAAAAGTAGTCTCAATATTCGAGTGTGATTACAAATGAGGGTCAATGGCCTATTGACAGGAGTGGTTAGCTTGCTAATCAAACTTATATCCAAAAAGACAAAAAAGGACAACTAATAACAAAAAATGACCCATAGCCCCAAACATGCTTGGAGACTAATCAAAGACTAAAAATAAAAGAAAATGACAATAAACCCTAAACTAAAAATAGAAAAAAAAGATAATCTTCTTCCGGGAGCACAACCACGTGCTACGTGTCGCTATATATCCCATAAACATCAGAGACGCAATATGACCTAAATTGTGGCAAAGGTGGCACTTAATTGCTGCATTTCCTAGACATGAACCTTGGGGTACTAAATCCTTAAGGCTATTTACATTTTATCACTCCAGTCATGATGTGGTGCCCTGCGAGACCTATCAAATGTCAAGGAACTGTTTGATTCCGACTCCTCGGCTTGAAAAATGACCCTCCTTGTGGGAGCGAACTCGAATTTCTCAATGCCAAACGCTTTGTGATATGCATCCTCTATGGCCTCGGGTAAGTGCAATAATTATTCTCGCTTAATCTGCGGACGTAAACCAATAATAAGTCTATTGACCCGAATCTAGTCGTCCTCAAGAACCTCACATTTAGACGTGAAATCCTCAAATCGAGCCATGTACTCATTCATAGTAGAGGCTTGCCTCAAATTTAGCAATTGATCCATTAATTTTTGTCGATAATTGGCGGGGATATATTTTTTTAGCTTTTGCTTCATTCCCGGCCACGGAGTATTTGGTAGTCTACCGTAATGGTCATTATATCGTTGAACCCCTTGCCAATAGAGCTTGACAGCCCTGCGAGTTTCATCTTTTTAAATTGCACGCGATGGAACTTGAACATGCCATAAAACTCAAAGTAATCCTTGAGCTTGGCTATCCATTTAAGAAAAAAGGTTGGGGTCCAATTTGCCATTATAGTTAGGGATATTGACCTTGACTTTCTTAGTTATGTTGGTTGGGTCATAGCGAGGGCGAGGTTGATAACACGTATTTTGATTGTCACCGTCCGGTGGACCAAACGAGGGTTGGTGGTGGTATCGACCGTGGGTGCCTACATGTTCTCGCTCCTCGTGGGGTATCGACCGTGCATGTCTAAATTACCATGTTCATAAGGAAGAAGGGGGTATCTACTGAAGTTTCCACATTCCTCGGTTGGATGGGCATAACTTTCCTGCATGTTAAAGTTTTGCGCTCATACGGAGATGGGTGTAGTTATCAGGTATGTCTATGTTGTTGCGCGCCTCGGGCGGGTGATGCTAGTTACCTTACATCCCAACATTTTCACGCTCAGCGTGCGCACGTGTCGGGGCATGAAGCACACTAGTATGCGGACTTGAAGTAAGAAATCCAATGAAATACTGACTCGTGGAAAAGAAGAAAGGATTGTGGCTAAACTCCACCTGGTGTTCGACCACTTTTTTCCTAATTGTTTTTCCTTGCCGACGAACTAACGGTCAGCTACATTCTTGATTTGGGATGTGAGATTACTGTGCACTGGGTGAGTGATAACAACGAGAGTGGAACCCAAATCTTTGGACTTCTCATTTTTGTCATCCACCAATTTTTCCATAGATTTTTTGCGGATTTTCCATTCCACTTTTTAATTCGTCCGACGAGATTAATTATGGTTTTCTTTGTCGATTTATTATCTTGGTTCAAAGTTTCGACCTTGGAATTTACCTTGGCTGCAGAAACCATAATGGGAGTCTAACGTGAAAGACTGAAAGGTATTAGTAAAAATTAAAGTGAACGAGGGTTTTGGTATGGCAAAAAGAAAGAGACGTTGCTGCTTAAATTGAACGTACTTGCATTTTTATTATTATTATTAAACTTACTGCAACACTCACATTTAAAAATAAGTAATTACAGAAAGTGTTATGCAACGATGCTATGGAGCCCAAACCAACCTGGTGTTTTACTTTCAGTTTTATTTTTTTATTATATATATGGGTAAGTTGAAAATTCAGTTGGCTATAATGAAAAGGTTGTATGCGAGGACCTTAATTACTTAAGTTACGAGCCCAATAATGAATGAGATTAATCAAATTCTCAAAAGAGGATGTGGACCTTAAGGAGAAACTTCGTGGCCGACCAACTATGAAGTGGTTTGTTAATACAGACATAAACTCCTTATTTTCGATTTTCTCCATCCTAGACCTCCATATGAGGTTTTTTTCCAAACACATCCTAAAATGCTTTCTAATCAATTTCATAAGTTCATTACAAGGGATTAACCCAATCTCCAGCGATGATTACTTCTTAATAAATTTTGGTCCTTTAATTGGGTTCCATTACATATATGATTTTAACCATTTAAATTGCAAGTTTCATTCCAAATCTAAGCATACAAGACATAATAATCTAATTTCTCAAATAGATTCAATCATGGACTGTGGTTTCAAACTAATCCTTTATGAATAACATATTGATTCAACCATAATCATATGATTCAATCTAACTAGGGTTATTAACAAAGCATTAAACATAAATAAATTGCAGTTAATAAAGCAAGCAGGATAAGTATATCTTGCCTGGATTCTTATAAGTTCTTTTGGTGAAATCTCTTGTTCACAATTCCTCTCCTCTCCTCTCGAGTTGGAGTTTTGGTTCTCTCTAATGTTATGTTAATTAAATGAGTTAATGACTTTGTTAAATTCTTTAAATTCGTAGATCTTTTGTATGCCTAACTTGGAGCCCTTAAATGAGTCCAAAATTTTATTCATAATTTCAAAAGTTAGCCCAAAGATTACCCAACCATGTGACCCAACTTAGCAAACTTATAACACTATTTTGGGCCTCTATACCCCCTAGAGCTCGGTCTGACGGTACGCAATACAAAATAACTATAAATACTAATATTAGGTCACGAGGTGTTGTTATATAATTCAAATTCTCGATATAAATTTGTTTATAACATGCAATGCAACCAATATTTCAAAGAATCACTCAACTACTCGTGAACGCACGCAATTAAAATTAATATTAAATAAACACTATTTAATTATTTAAAAGTAGGGGTGTTACATTAGAGTCTTCTCACAGCAGTGGTGTCGGTATGAACCAAAGATGGTGGCATCGGTGTGCTCCGACGAAGGCGGTGGTGGAGCGATTCTCTCTGTCTCTCTCTCTTATGCTCCGTTTCTTCTTCTCTCTCCTTTTTTTTGGGCTTGTCACGAAAATGTTGACGAGTGTTTGATAGGAAGTGGGTTGTGGGTATGGTTGCAGTGGGGACAATGGGTTATGAATGGTGGTTGTTGGGTGTGATTATGTGGGTCGTTAAGGTTTGATGATGGGATGGTAGTAAATGGTTGAATATTTGGTGGTTATGATAAACAATAGCAAGAGGGAAGTTGTGATGGTGTGTTAAGAGAATTGACTATGGAATGGAAAATGGGTGGAGATAGCAGTTTGTGTGGAGATGGATTTTAGGGCCTTGATACCAAAATGGTGTAGAATTAACTTAGAAATGGGGAACACAAAATGAAGAGAAACTAAACTACGATGCTAAACTAATCTGAATAAACTTTAATTCTCAAAATAAGGTCCCTTCTCCAACAAAATACTTATTAACTTATGGGCCTAACAAAATACAAGAAGTTGAGATAAAATAGGACACTAATAATTATTTCCAACAAACTCCTAAATAAATCTAATAATAAAAATAAAACTAACGAAAATAAAAATATTATTTTCTTCCGCATCGTACCTTGGTGCGATGGCAAGTGCCCTCGCCCAAGCTACTGTTGATCTCGAATTCGAGACATGGGAGCAGCCTCTCCATATATGGGGTAAGGCCAGCCGATATCTGCAAGACCTTGCAGTTAAGCGGGAGCCTTGTGCACTGGATACGACTTTTTTTCATCTCTCTTGTGCATATCATATAAATCTTGTCTCTTGATCCCCATCACTGTGTCATGTGATCTGGGTGGGTTGTAGGTGGTAGAGACACTCCCGTTGTAATTTACTTCCTACAATTGACCCCGATTATGCTCTATTGTGACAATCTCAGTCCAACTTACATGGCATCTGATCCTCTTTCATACTAAGCACCTGGGGCATGACCATAAATTTTTCTGTGTATGACTTCTTACAGTCATGTTCATTTCGCCGCCTCTGCAGATCAAATTTTTTTTAGGAACTTTCTTTCTTTTGTAATAATTTATTGGTTCATAGCTGTACACATTTTGATTTTTATCTATGATACCCTAGTAATGGTTTATAATAGCTCACATTTTGGTTTACCACTACTTCAATTAGTTTGAAATGCATTTTACTTGTCACATGACATATATTATCTTGCTTCATAGATTGTGGATTTTGGCGAAAGTGGTCCTGTTCGATGTTCTCGTTGCAAAGGCTACATAAATCCTTTCATGAAGTTTATTGATCAGGGAAGACGTTTCATCTGTAACTTGTGTGGTGAGTGATTCTCTTCCTTTATCCACCCAGTACTCGTAATGTAGTATGATTCTTATGCTACATGTATCTTTGTTGTTTGGATTTCTCATTTTTGTATCTCTGATTGTATGGCGTATCATTCTTTGGTTCTCATATATTTTCAGTATGTTAGAAGTTATTTGATTTGACGTGTACGCTTAAATATTCTAGTTGTGTAGATGATAAATCCTTAGCTGTCTATTATGATTACTATTATATATAATATTGCTGATTTTTTGTTTCTAACAAATTCCCAAAGTATTAGTGTCTTGATGAACTATCCCATTATCGAAGATTTGCATTTTCGTATGAAACATGATTCATCATTCCCATAGAATTCGTGAGTAGATAGGCGTTAGTTAGCAACGGAAGGTATTAATTTTAATATCTGTCTGTCCAAATTGCAGTAACAAAGAATCAAATTACATAATCGTGTTATGCCATTATTTCGCTTGAGGCTAGGATTTTACGTTTATCAATAACCTTGTAGTTTGGAGTACCCATATTTCTTTTGATTAAATAACAATGATGAATAATGTGGTTTGTCTGTCTGATCTCTTTGAACACATCATGCAATTATTATGGCTGGGACTATGCAATACATTATACATGCCCTTGTTTTGCAGGATTTACAGATGAAACTCCCCGTGACTATCTCTGCAATTTAGGTCCTGACGGGAGGCGTAGAGATGCTGATGAAAGGCCTGAGCTATGTAGAGGAACAGTTGAATTTGTTGCTACTAAAGAATACATGGTTAGTATCTTACTATTTATTAGCGGTGGACTAATTGTCCTCCAAATGTTAATGAAATTTGTTGTCAATAAATAAAATAGAAGTATAATAAATAATTGAATATGCCCATAGACCAGCCAAAAAAGCACTCCTAATCTAAACTCAACTAGGAGCTCCGAAACTAAAAATATTAAAGGTAAAAGAAAAGTGACTTCATAATATTCAGCAAAGAAGACTTTCTAATATCTAAATAAGTACCGTCAAGAAGTGCTATTTTTTTTATTTGGAAGCAAGAAGTATTATTTGTTAAAAGTATAATATAAGTACATAAAGAAGTGGATCAGCAGCCCACAGAGGATGAATAAAAAGAAATCTATATACAAAAACCAAAATAAAAGAATATCCATTTCCCTGGCTTTCGCAGCAAAGACCAAGACTCCACTGAGCACTAACAGCACACGACCCCTAGCCTTTCGAACGGTCCTGAAGCATACACAAAATCACTTCACGGCCATATATACTTGAAGTTATTTAAAATGAAGTAGAAATCCACATAATGAAAATCCTCTGATACTGACGTGCAAGGGGGTGTGATTATATTTTCTCATAACTCTTCATTTTCGACCTCTTTTTTCTTTAAAATGTTGCTCATGTCTTTTTCTTCATACAATCCATATGCCGGTGCCAAAGATATACATTTTCATGTTGTTCCTCCATTTTTATTTATATTTATATTTTTTTTAACCGGAAACGAAGTTTTTGTCTTTGTTAAACAGAAATATATACAAAGATAAATCTAGTGAACCTGGAGTCCACTGGAAAACAAAAATCACCAAACAGAAAGAGGCATATATCAGCCAAAAGAAAAACAAACAAAAGCAGCTCCAAAAAGATGAAGATCATTGCTTGCTTTGCGGGACCAGTTCTGACATCTGCTGCCCCAATATGTTGCAACGATACTTTTTGCTCATTCCCATCTACTTTATCTTATCAAACCATTAGTTCAGCCCAACTATTGACTACGGAAGACAGCCCCATATTTCTGAAAAGGTTGATGTTGACACCCAAAGAGAAGTTGATAAATTGATTATTTGCCATAGGCCTTCCTTTGATATATATATCCTTCAAAAATTCTCTTGATTCGTACTTTCCAAATATTCCATGCTACACATAAGGAGATGTTCATCCGCATACTTTTCCTTTTCTTTTGCTTCCCGCGGATCAAGAGATCCATAGATAGCAAATCGTACCAAGACCTTGGTATTGCTCTCACAGCAAGTTCAAAAGAAATATTTTCCTTATGTTTCCACAAAATGCCTAGTTTGAGAAATAAAATCATGCCAAGAATATTGAAAAGCTCCCACACAATGTAGCTATTAAACAGCTTTTGTGAAATATCGAGGCTAAAGTCGAATCTGAACAAAATTAAAGTGGCGGGGATAAACTTGAATCTTAAGGAAGTTGATGCATTGGCTTGTAGAATTGGTTGTGGGGTGGAGGCATGTTCTATGTCTTATATGGGTTTATTATCATTAGGAGGGTATCCAAATGATTTAAGTTTTTGTAATCCGATTGTGGATAAAAATAAATAAAAGATTGGATGGATGGAGAAGGGTTGTTTGTCTAGAGTGGGGAGATTGACATTGATAGCTTCGGTCCTTCATAGCATTTGTGTTTATTTCGTTTCCTTCTTTAAACTTGGGGTACGCAAGATTAATTGAGAAACGAATGAGAATTTTTCCTTGGGAGGGCTGGGCGAGTCAAAATATGATCACTTAAGATGGTTTCTAAACCTAAAAACAAAGTGGGGTTGAGGATTGGCAATCTAATCTTGAAAAATAAATCACTGTCAGCTCAGTGGTTGTGGAGTTAGCTTAGTGGGTGTGGAGGTTTCCTTTGGAGAAAGGTTCTCTGGTGTGTATGACCATTAAACAAAATACAAGGGATGAATATTAATGGGTGGTATTTCAAGAGAGTTGATAACAACCTTGCTCCACCCAAGGAAATCATAAAATACGAAACTCTCTTTGGCGTACCATCATAATATTGCCAGCATTCATCCTTTTGGGAGCTTCCAACCACTCAAAAACTTGAGCTTTCATAGGAACCCAACCTTTCATACTATACCAAAAGGGTGAAAAGAGGGATGGGATGGAGCATTGCCCAAGATATACAAAAAAAATCTGCTATATGAATTTCTCACTTTTTTTTCCCTAATCAGAAACAACATTTTTATATTAGATCATATAGAAACAGTACAAGCAAAGTGTACTAGTAATCCACTAAAAACAACAGCAAAGATAAAAGGAAAGGGGGACACAAACTCCAAAACAGCCTACTAATAATCTGAGGGGTAAACGAATCTGCACAGCCCAACATGATTGATAAAAAGAACCCCCCAAACCATCAGGCTTTGACAGATAGGGGAGTTGCTTTTTTTTGGGTTAGTGCGAGTCGACATGCTAAAAATGACCTTTTGAACTTCTTCCATATTACGAGGGCTCGTAAGCATTTTATTATCTTCCTCTACGACCAGAGAGGGGATGGTATCAGGACTAAATAACAGCCTTGCTCTAACCAAGGGAAATCAGAGACGGGGTCATTTGCAAAATGTTTAGATGTTGCTGCCCATAAGGATACTATGCACTTGATCTTTTCTAAAATCCATAATTGCCTTCCTCTTTCCTTCAAATATACTGTTATTTCGTTCAATCCAAATGTTCCATAAAGTGGCTAAGACCACACATACCTTAGAATGCTCTCCCAAACCCTCCCTTTCCCAAAGAGGATTTTTTGGGGAGAGAGGCATTTCCCCAAAACATTATATTCCCCAAACACCTTTCTCCACAGAAATTCTGCAAAGGGGCAATTAATGAAAATGTGACCGTTATTCTTGGGAAACAGCACCAATTTGGGTATCAAGCATGAAGGTTCTTCTCCTTTGAAGCATATCACAAGTGTTAACTCTCTCGTGGGCCACCAACCATTCGAACACCTTAACCTTGAGTAAATACCACCTGCCCAAATCTTCTTTGAAGGAGGAAGGAAAGAGAGAAAGCGAGGGTTTATCGCAAAGGTATTCAAAATAAGATTTACAAGAGAAACCTTGACCGTCCAAATTCTAAAGTCTTCTATCACTCACCCCAGTATGAAGATGAAAACCCTCAATGAGCCTTAACAAAAAAATGAAAAAAAACTTCCAAGAGGCCAAGAAGAGATGCATATTCAAGAAACTCTCTATCGTGGAGTTTCCTGATGAAATTTTGTTTTCATAAATAACTGATAGCAGAAGCAACTAACAAAAGACTCAATTTTGTCACGAGGGTTCAAAGAGATTAAGGAAGCCTTGGAAACATAAACACAAAGAAACATCACCAATCCCCAACTCCCCCCACCCCCGTGCACACAAAATAAAATAAAACATACACTGAGTTTTATAAAAAGGAATTCAAACCTTGTGAAATAAACTTTAAAGGACAGCGAAGGGTCCTATATATATATCTTGGGGTGTCCAGCTTCTTTATGCACCTGCTTGATCTCCAATGTTATGTTTGGACCCTCCAATCTGCACATACTAGAACACATTATGGGAGGAGGTGGGCGACAAAGAGGATTTAAATCGGGACCACCTTTAGGTTGCGAGGTAAGACCACTAGGCTATCCTCTTGGGGTTGTGAAGGGTCCCCTTTTTCCACCAGTTTGGAGTTCCACCTATTGGCATTGATCCCATACTTGCCCCGAAGAATGGAACCCTACAGTTTGTCTTGCTCAATAGAGAATCACCAAAGCCGCATTGCCCAAAGAACCAAGTTTCTTTATAATAAGATCATCTATTCGCAACCCTCCACTCTTCTTTTGAGTTAGTTAGACAAGATGGTCCTTTTACCCCCTCCTCCCTTGGGTTTCTTCCAATAAAACTGTGACGTGTAATTTAAAAATGGAGAATCTGTAAGAAGAAGGAAAAAAGAATGAGAGACCAGCTTTCCTTACCTTAGACCCCTTGAATCAAGTAATTTACCAACCATTGACCATCACCGAAAACTTACACTCACGGCTTCACTTTCTTAATCTCTTTCCCATCCCCCCCAAAAGGAAAATAGGTAATATATCCCTTTAAAATATATTCAAGAAACTCCCTTCTCACATAATCATATGCTTTTTGAAACCAATTTAATAAATCAGCCCTCCTTTTCTTATTTTCCTCACTCCTCCAAGCTTCATTAGCATCTAATACAAGGTGGTCTCTCCCTTCCCCTCCACTCCGCCTCCCCCCACCCCACTCCAAAAAAAAAAAAAAAAAAAAAAATGAGCGCTCTTTGGGGCCCATCAACAATATCATTTACAACCTTCCCAAGCCTTAATGATCTTTGCATTCAACTTCTACATCTAATAAGCCTAAAATCTCTCTATTTCTAAGAGTAGTATATTTTTTTGAATAGATCAAGTAAAAGAAACGTTTGTTTGTCGTATTGACCTCTTCTTGAAAAAAATCTCCAAACACTATCAAGACTTCCTCTGTAGTCATCTCCAAACAACCTTGCACCCCTGCCACAGGAACCTCCCCGGGTCCTAGTGCTTTAGCACCCTTAAACTAGAAAGGGGCAACCTATTCTCTTCCTCTCCGAAGGACCTTTTCAACCAAGCCCTTCTTTCCTCATTAGTGGATTTCTAAACAGGACCTAGCCCAAAGCAATTACTCTCCATCTTGCTACAAAGTTTAAAAAAATAAATAAAAAAATAACTACCTCTTCAACAATTTGCTCTTTTTCCAACATCCCTCCCCCATCATGTTCTAATATCTAAATGACTTTATTTACCTTTCTACCACTAAAAATTCTATGTAGCAGATTTGTTTTATTATCCCACTCTTTAATACCCTTCACTCACAATGTTTGATTCCAAGAGATCTCCTCTTCTAAATTGACCTCCTATCTTTGTTTTACAAGATTATTTATCTCTTCTCGAATCTCCATCAACACTCTGCCCTATTTATCTGATCATTTTTTGATACTTATTAGAGTAACATCCTTTTTCAACGCTGACGTCCCAAAAAATCCCTTTATTTCAGTTTTTTAGGTTGCTTTTGATATATTCAAGATTTTTTAACATGAAATTAAACCCTTTATGTTCCTGAAAATTGCAATTTACCCGCAAATCTTAAAAGTTTTTCAAAAATCTTTCTTTTAGCCACATGTTTATAAGTCTGTAAGGACTAGGCCCTCACATAATTGGATTAGTATCCAATACCACTGTAAAGTGGTCTTACTTTTCTTCCCATCCTTGGGTGAATATTACGTTTTCTGGCTAGTTGAATCAAGTAAATTGATCATTGTTCAAATAAATATTCCTCTATTCAAATTCTCTAATGAAAATATTAAAAAACTCAAAAACGAGAGGATGCTTTTGTTCACCCTTCTATTGTTCAGTTTTCGGAGTCAAAGTGATCCTCCACCCTCTCCCTCCGAAAGAAACACCATTACCACATAATCTAGACAAACCAATCAATTCCTCTCAAATTCATTCATCTTACTATTCACCTAGAAGGTCCATAGTATTGGGAAACCACCCACCAACTATGACCTTCGATATAGTCATAATATGATATAAGGCAACACTTTTTTTTCAAACATCGCATAAAACTTTAAGTGGATTTTTATTAATGACACCCAAAAGTGAATAGCCCACTTCTAGAATTGAAAATTTAAAAGTCAAACCCATTAATAACTTTTAAATCTTACTTTTAACTCCACACAATACAAAAAATTACTTTTTCAACCTACCCAACTTTAACCCTATCCCTGTCACCAACACCAACCGCCCTCCACATTGACGTAAATGGTATCGATGGCACTCAAAGAAAAGACACTTAAATAGTTACCCTCTCAAAAACTCTATTCTCTTGATTGATTTGCCCCATAAGGGGAGTGCACTATTCATAGGCCTAATAGAAAGTTCTAGAGGGCATAGTTCCTACCACTAATTGAATAATTTAGCATCCATGCGATGTCATGGGTGACATCACTAAAGATGGTTCCCACTATGATATCACATGACCTGCTGCATATTGTTTATTTTTTGGGTTTGAAACCACCCAAAGTTTAAACAGGCCCATTTTTTCTTTTTAAATAAAGACCCAATGCACATAAGATTTTAGGGTTTCTACTTAATGTTCACGTATTCGCAGCAACATCAAGTGCATGCCATTGTGGTTTTTGTCGACAACTTCTCCGTTGAGATTCTCCCCCCTTCATCTGTTTCTTCTCGATCATTTTCCTTATCTGTTCTCTATCTCGATTTATGTTTTAGATTTTTTCTCTCTCGATCTATTCTCTGATCGACTCTCTCTTCTTTATCTCTTCTGTACCGTCTCTGATTTCGATTCCGATTTCGAGCTAGCACAGGGCCGTCGACAAGTTTAGGGTTACAAAACCCTAGATCCACTCCCCTTGGGCTGTCGTCAACCCTACCGCTAGAGGTCGTTGGAGACCTCAGAGTGGTGCCGAGGGGGAACCGACTTTGGGGTTTTCGTTTCAGCCTTTTTCTTGCTCGTTTGCTTCACTATTCAAGCCAGCCCTTGGGATGGATCTCCACCCTTACCTTCTCCTTCCTCTTTTGTTTTGGTTGGGGATTAGGGTTTTGAAGAGGTTGAGGGTGGACAATGGCTGGGATGGTGGAATGGTGAGCAAAGTGGTGAGTGTGGATTGGTGATGGTGGGGTGATAATAGCATCGTGAGAGACTCTAAGTTGACCAAAATCGATTCGATTTGCTCCTCCAATTGGGTGATGCGAAGCTTGATTCTGGCATGCGCGTTTTTTCTCAGCACCATTGTTTTGTTTACGATTTCCTATACAATAGTAGTGAAGCGACTAGTTACCAATTGGCGTAAACGGTGTCAATGACACTCAAAGAAAACACACTCAATCATTGAGAATCTCTCAGATTTTCTTGATTTGCCCTAATAGGGGAGTACACTATTTATAGGCTAAAGAGAAGGTTCAAGAGGGCATAATTTCTATCAATAATAGAATATTCTAGCATCCACGTGATGTCATGGGTGACATCACTAAAGATGATCCCCACCATGATATCACTTGGTCTAAATTATTCTTATTGTATAAAAGAATGATGGCCCTCACTAAACCTATTAAGTAATAAATACAACTATAAATTGAAAATAATGAAAGGGAAAATTACGATTTCAAAAATAGGAAAATGCAAAAACTTTCCAAAATACAATATACATCACCATCAAAGTGAATACCCATAGAATTTACAAATTAAATGCCAACCTACTAAAATCTTTTAAATCTTACTTTTAGCCTGTGATACACTAATTACTTTTTTCAACCCATCCAACTCTAACCCAAATCCCATCACCGCCATCACGTTAACCCTAACCTCACCACAACCAATTGTGACCCTATTCTCTCTCTCTCTCTCTCTCTCTCTCTCCACCAGTCCCCTTAGTTACATCTTTTCCAATATGTTACCTTTTAAGAACCCTAACTACTTTGTTTATTTTTTATGAAAAACAAACAATATAAATGATTTTATACAAGTTTTTCAATCGAAAGCAAGTATGAATTAAAATTTAAAGTCCCAATTAGGCCTGTGTTTCAGCCGGATCGGATCGGAACATGCCTCTTTGGAAAAAAATCCAATTTTTTTGGAAATAAAATAATTATTCCGATTTCCGTTCCGATTTTTTTGGAAAATTAAAAAAATTAATGAATTCGAAAAAATCGAAAAATCAGCAAAAATCGGAAATTCACAAAATATATTAAAAATTCAGAAATTTCGAAAATTCCAAAATTTTGAAAAAATAAATTTAGGATTTTCGATTACTCGAAATTCTCATTTTAAAGAAACAAATAAAAAGGTTTGACCCAACATGTAAATAAATGAGGATTTGACCCATTTTTCCATTTGTGTAGAAGTTAGGAGGAGAATCCCCTTTTATAGAACACTACTTTGGGGCCCTCATCCTCTCCCAACTGATGTGGGATATGGGAAAGTTTCAAAAAATCGGAAATCGGAAAATAATTCGGAAAAAAATCGGAAAAATCAGAAAATAAAAAATTCAGAATTATTTTCGATTTTCGATTTCCGATCCGATTTTTTCCGGAAAAATTGGAAATTGGAAAATCGAAAGCCGGCAAACTAAAATTTCATTCCAAATTCGGAAAAAATCGGATCGGAAATCAGAAAAATCGGAAGTTCGAAAAAAAAAACACAGCCTTAGTCCCAATATGCTCAAAAAACATACAAAATCGTTAAAACTGTCCAAAAATGGTCGCCTTGGACATTTGGTGGATTTTCTCGAAGACGATGATAAAAGTGGTTGACTTCCCACCAAATTTTTAAAAATATGAATTTAAAGTTAATTTGTACATACTTGCCGAGTATATCTCACTATATGTGTACAAATGTTTTAAATGTTGAATTTTAAAGTTTATTTGTGCACACTCGGTGCGAAGCCACCTTGTAGTCACTATTCTCGGTGACTTCTCACCGAGTGCTTATAAATTGTAAAAATAAAATACACTTAATGTGTGCACACGTGGTGAGAAGTTACGGAGTATGCCTTACGATTCTCGGTGACTTTTATGTGTACAAATTTCTAAAAGTTGAATTCTTTATGTTAATTTGTGAATACCGAGTATGTGTCACAATACTTGGTGGTTGCTTATCAAGTGTATAAATTTCACCGACTTTGCACACTCGACCGCTTCTACCGATCTTAGGCATCGTTCTCGATGGGTTGCCTGAGTTCCCACCGAACATATAGATTTTTTGATGGGTTTTAAGATTTTGAGTGTTCTTTTGGTATATTAGGTGTTAAATTTTGCTTTATGTTTGTTTTTGGTTGAGAAATTATAGAAAATCATCGTAATGTTTGTTCTTGCCAGCCACCTCCTCCCCTCCCCCTTGGGCAAACGGACAGATAATACTCTCCCGTAATAAATTCCAAAGCACATATCGTCCTGCATAATCAATATAGCAACTTAACAATATTTGGCTTTTCTATGCACAAAATTTCTTTAATGACTTGTCTATTTTTCTTTGATCCCAATACCCTAATATTCCATGTTACGTTCTTCATTGATGAAAAGCAACAACCGTCTTGTTTCTGGAACCATGCTTACTCCTCACAATTTATCCCAAAAGATAACGTCTTAAATTCCGTATCCTTTTTCCCCCCTTTTTAAATGATTTATCTATTTTTTTCAATTTTTAAGCAAAAATCTTGCGAGCTGATTTTTCTTAAAGTTTATGATGTTCAACCCTTATTTGACGTACCATCCTTCCCTTTATTTCTAGACTCTGAATTGGTAACTAGGGTATGTAGAGTTCTCCTTTTTCTTGAATAAGTGCCCTTAAAAACCGTACTTCAGTCTTATTTTCCAAGTCTCAATTCCTAAGACTTGTTTAGTCTCAGTACCGAATTCGTCACCAGAACAAAAGCAAATGCCTCAAGCCTCATTCCCAAATTTGTCACCAAAACAAAAGCAAATTTGTCATTCCTTATCACCCCAAAACACTGCTTAATTACTCATGAACAGAATTCCAAGCCTTTCATGCCATTTGTCAATGACCTCAAAGCTTTCATTACCAATGGCGTAACAATCGATAATCGTATATTCCTTCCCTCTTTGACAACTTATAGGCCATTGGTCACGGTGTCTAAATCAACCGGCTTATTCGTGATGGCCTTTTACAATAAAACGTGGGCCGTTCATCATGTTTCTTGGGTGAAGTGTTAAGATGTGATTGTCCAGGGAAGGTTATTGTCATTGTCCATTTTATTTATTTGTAATCAAATAGCACTGTAGAAGAGTATAATATATATAACAGTTGAATAGAAGAAAAAGGAGAAAGAGAAGACTTTTAAGGTCAGAGATCTTAAGTCACGTAAGCCTCAAGTGTGGGAGGCACCAACCTCTGATAGAGACCATGAGGCTTAAGCCTCGAAGCAATTTTCCCACACCCCGCCTAAAGGCATTAAGCTCAATTAAATCTGCCAATATCGCCGTCTGAGTGACTTCAGCAGAAAACTATCATAGGAGAAAAAAAATTATGATTCATGAAATTGGTGGTGTTCAATACTAATGAAAGTTTTGAAATAAAAAGTATTAGTGATGACCTAGTGCCGATGAATAATTCACGTACTTGACTATGAATTGAAATTGTAAATGTCAAATTTAAATGGTAGTCCAAGCTATGTTATTGGATACGCTACCATGCTCTCCTCAAATGACTAATGTAGGATTCATCTTGTTAGGTGTTAGATTGCAAGTTCTTAATATTCTAGTATTATTTTATAAAATTCTTCTTGAAATAAAATTAAAGGCATAGAAGAGGAAAAGGAAGAGAGTAATTTGGATAGCAAAGTTCGGTGCATTGGAGAATTGTTGCTGCCTTGGACATGGGCTCCCACATGAGGCTTACTCTGCTATTAATTCTACTAGTAGTAGAAATCAATAGAGGTGTTTGGACTTAAAAGATCATGTGTGAGGGCCATGGTCTTTCCACTAGAATTCATCTCTTTGCTTTGAATTGTATAGTATATTTTATAAAAAAAGATTGATGGTGTAAAATTCAATCCCTTTAGCATTTGTTATTTGCTGCAATTGGCTGAGATCAGATGCCTCTTATGTTGTGAATTTGTTCTCTGTTTATGGCCAGCAAGTTTTTTTCTTTCGTAGTTGCAGTTGCAACTGGAAGTGAGTTTTCCTTCTTACATCTTAATATAATTTCCAGGTCCGTGATCCGATGCCTGCTGTGTTTTTCTTCCTCATTGATGTATCCATGAATGCGCTACAGACTGGTGCAACTGCGGCAGCTTGCAGTGCGATCAATCAAGTCATTGCTGATATTCCTGTAAGTTCACTCTCGGTCACATGTCCAAGATTTTTTTTACGAGACCATAATTTAAATATAAAATTATTTATTTTGGACACGTGTCAGACACTTTTTAAATGCCAAACATGACATGTCCATTTCTTCTCGAGTGTCGGACATTAAGTACGAATTCTGAAGGCGGAGACATGACTTTCTCTTTGTAATGCAAAATAATTATTTTGTTAAAAGAATCTAAATTAAGTTTCCATAATAAAAACAAGACAATTGAATTTTACTAGATTAGTAGGTTTGAAGAGTAGTGGATCCTGAAGAAATGTATACTCAACTCAACTCAACACAACAAAGCCTTTTCCCAATTATTTGGAGTCGGCTACATGAATCCTATTTTCCCATTCCATTCTGTTTAGTGCAATATCTTCGGTTAAACCACATGATATCATGTCCTTAATTACAATATCCCACCAAGTCAATTTAGGCCTATCTTTACCCATTGCGTTACCATCAATACTAACTAAATCACCCTTCCTTACGGGAGTATCCATTGGTCTATGCTTAACGTGTCCAAACCATCAAAGTCGATTTTCTCTCAATTCATCTTCTATAGGAGTTACTTTGACCGTTTCATGAATACGTTCATTTCTAATTTTATCCTTTCGAGTTTTACAACAAATCCATCTTAGCATTCGCAATTCTGCCACACTCATTTTCTGCACATTTTATTTTTTGGTTGCCTAACACTCTATCCCACATATAACATGGCGGGTTTAACGTCCGTCCTATAAAATTTGCCTTTTAACTTCCAAGTATACGCCTATCACACAATACGTCGGTAGCACTTCTCCACTTAACCCACTCTACTTTAATCCTATGAGTAACATCATCACTAATATCTCCATCTTTTTGGATAATCGAGCTTAAATAACGAAAATGATCATTTATAGGTATCTCTTGAACCTCCAGTTTCACCACATCCCCGTTTGTCCTCTTATTACTACTAAAATTGCACTCCACATATTCTTTTTTAGTCCTGCTTATTTTAAATTTACTCTAAAAAATATTGTTTATTTTTGAATATATATATATATATATATATATATATATATTTTATTATTGATGTGTCCTCACATTTCCGTGTTCTATTTTTTTGAAAATTTTCTTATCAATGTGTTTGTGTCCATGCTTCATCTAGCCAATAAATTTGTACAAAACTTCATAGGATAACACAAAGTATTTAGAAATTTAGGTATGCATATAAGTACCTGTTTGATAGGGTAATTTGTCATGGCAAATAAGGAATCTTCCTCAATTTCTAGCTTTTGGGTGCATTTGGTAGTACTTTTTAGCGTTGGAAATGTTTTCCAACTTACACTAAGGTACTACTAGGTAATGCAAATTTTCATGATTTTCCATGGAAACCAATTCTATGGGGATAGATAATAATTGTTTTCTTATGGAAAGCAATGCCTTGAAATTTGATTCCACCCTATGCTTTCAAATAGGCCCCCCGAGAGGGAAAGTGGGAAATTTTATGCCATTAAACACTGAATTAGGCAGGGGTACTCTCTGGCAAGTGCCACACTACACATCATACTAGATTTTGGGCAGGGGTACTCTCAGGCAAGATGGTTTACACGTTTACCAGAGTGGGCCTAAAACTCTGAAAATTCAGCAGGAATAATTTCGAGGGTGAAAGAGCATTTGTTATTGGTTTATGGAATGTTGTATACCAAATGTTTTAGGACAAGTACCAACCATGAAATTGCATTGAATTTTATATCTCAATTGGAAGATGAACTGTTAGTTATGGATTGGGACTCGGGCGTTTCTAGCAGAGCTTGTGAATTGTGATCCATGTCTTTGGATACTTTAATTCTTTGAACTATAATTACCGCTCCATATGTGGACATTGATAGCATCTACCATTGTTTTTTTCTTAGGGAGAAGTTGAGGTGCTGGTTAGGGCTACTTTTAAATTAGTGGTGATAAACTTCAGCGCAACAGGTTTTGTTTGAAGTGTGTATCATGTTTCGAACCTAATCATTGGAGCCAGATGTAGTAAAATCCTCTTGTTTCTGTTGTCAGAGGCCTATTTGGAAGCTTATTTACGGTACTTATATTCTGTAGGGTACCTATGTGTAATTAATGTAACCTTAGAATGAGATGGGAGAATGGATGAATTAATTCATTTCATTCTTTCTCCTCCCATATCCGATTTCTCTCCTCTCTCTTCTTTCTCTTTTATACCTTAATCTCTTTTAAGCATAATCTAGGGTTTGGTTACTTCATAACTCAACATGGTATCAGAGCATGGTGTATAAAGCCCTAAGTTATGAAGATGGAATCCTAGGGCTAATTTGAAGAAACCCTAGTGTATAAAGGGTTAGTTGAAGATGAGAAGTGTTAAATACATAGTTGTCAAATCGCGAATGGTATCGTGAATTGATTACCCCCCGAATCGTGAATCGTGAAGCGTGAATCAAATCGGTCGAATTGGAACCAAATGATAATAATGTAGTAAAACATACGTAAATGGATTTGACACTATAGAATTGGTAATGAAGCATGATATGACAAAAAAAACTAATCGTAGCACGTGATAATATACCAAAATATATCACAAAAATTAAACATAGCACATGTTCTCATCCGTTTTAAGCTTAAAAATGTAAAATACAAAAATAAATCATGAAAAGTCGTGAATTAAACTATATTAAAACAACCTACAAATATTAATTTAGAACAATTAAACAGTTAAACTATATTAAACCAGCCTACAAATATTAAAATATATTAATTTAAAACAGTAAAATATATTAATTTAACAAAAAAGGTTTTATAACAGAAAAAAAACAAAAACAGTAGAAATGGCCCTTCCATTAGCGTTATAACAAAAAAAAAAAAAAGCAAAAAGTGTTAAAACCATTATTTAATAATTCAGCAAAAACGACCCTTCCATTATAACAAAAAAACACAGCAAAAAGTTTTAAAACTATTATTTAATAGCTTCGATTATAACAAAAAGTTTTATAACAAAAAAGTAAACAAAAACAGCAAAAATGGCCCTTCCATTAGTCAAAACATACCGTAAGAACAACTAAAGGGTATAGAGACTAGCTATTAGCCCAAACGGCCCTCCGATTTGCAAGAAACACCCTTCTTTTTGACTTCGGTTAGCCAAACGGCCTTCAATCTGTAAGAACAACAAATATGGGCTTCGATTTGCAGCAAAAGAATTGCCGCAAGTGTTTTTAGGGTTTTATTTTTGTTTAAAAATATCACGTGAGTTTAAAACCCATTTTTTAGTGTAAAAACAGGAGCACGTGAGTTTAAAAGACCCCAAATTTTGAATCGTTTTTTTATCCCGATTCCCGATTCCCGATTCCAACTCGAATGAGACGATTCTCACCCGAATCGATCGATTCTTTAATCATTTCCGGTTTCTCTTTCTGATTTGAATCGTTTTACTTACGAATCGAATCGAATCGGACGATTCGACTCGCGAATCGGACGATTTTGACAACTATGGTTAAATCCATCCGCAACTTTCGTGGATCTAACTCCGTGGTGAGTTGGCTGGAGGTTACAGGTGCAGCGCCCCGTCGGGGTTTGGGGAAGATTAGAATCGTGTTTTTTGTGACCTACTTTCTATTCACAAGTTTTTTGCTTGCAAGATCAGAACCATGTTTTTTATCTATTCAACGTCATTTTGTACTGTTCGTTACTCAAGTATACTTCGTGTTATTATCCAAGTGTTTGCTACTATTCATCGCAGTTTTTTGTGTTTATGTTTTGTAGTTATTCTGTTTCTTAGGTTTGTGTTGTCTAGAAACTGTATGAAAAAATGTCTGAATTAAATTCTGGTTGGTGTGAATTCCAACAATGAGAAGCTATAATGATCATCATCCCGACATGTATATAACCACTGTTAGGGTGGACGAAACCAACTATATGAATTGGACTCAATCTGCTAACATGTATATTACTAGTCGTCGAATGATTTCTTGTATTTATGGGACTGTTAAGTACCCTTCCTTGGACGATCCATAATATAATGATTGGGCGGCTGAAAATGCACTATTTATGGCATGGTTATTCCAGTCCATGTAACCACAAATTAACAAGGTTTTTTTATTTGTTAAGTTAGTCAAGGAGTTGTGGAATGCTATCAAAGAGACTTACTTTTTAGTGAGTAATTTTGCAAAGTTGTATGAGATTCAATAGGAGATTGGAAATTTCAAACAAGGCGACCTTTCCCTTGCTACATACTATCAAAATCTCCATGGAAAGTAGGAAGAGTACGATCATTATCAAGACTATGTCCCTGTTTTTGTAGCTGATGTTAAAGTCTTTCAGTTTATGATGGAAAGAAATCATATCTATCCATTTTTGAGCAGTCTGCACCCACAGTTTGAGCATGCTCGAGTCCAAGTATTGGGTAGATTTTTAGCTCCCTCCTTTGTTAGAGAGGTCTTTTCATATATTTAAGCTGAAGAAAGTAGGAGGAAGGTTACGTGTTTCAAGTCTGAGCCAAAAGTGCTAGTGTGTGAAAGCGCTGCTCTTGTTAGCCAGCAGTGAAATAGGAACACCCTTTATAAAGAGGGGAAGCAAGATGATAAAAGTCACTTGAAATGTGGCCATCGTGGTCGGACACGTCACACTCGGGAAACTTGCTGGAATCTTTACGGGAAGCTAGGAGCTAATGCTAGACAACGACCTCCTTCAGTTAAGGGGGCACCCTATGCACCATCTCAATTTAGAGGGCCACATCTAGCTCACACTGCTGTGAATGAGCCTCCTAGCATTCTCCCCGTGTAAGATACCGATGCCTTTCACCACGAAATGTCTTGTCTTAAGGATAAGATATCTCAACATGGCCGACACCGCCCTTCTGATACACCCTTCGCCTCCAACTTTGCTCAGACAAGTGCCTATCATTCGGCACATCATGTTTCCATAAATTTTGGCGCACTACCATGGATCATTGATTCAGGAGCCACTGATCATATAACTGGTATAGCTTATGAGATTTTTCTTCCTGTAGTGTATGTTCGGGTAGGGATAAGATTAAAGTGGATGATGGGATGCTTTCCTCTATTGTGGGAAAATGCACTATTTCAGTCTTCCCTAATATTACTCAACTCTCCGTCCTTCATGTTTTAAAATTAAACTATAATCTTCTATCTGTCAGTCATATTACATAAAACTTGAATTATACCATGACATTCTTTCCTTCTCATTGTATTTTTCAGGACCTGAACGTGAGGGAGATGATTGGGAGTGGACATGAAGACAATGAGTTGTAATTGCTAGATGCCAAGCGCTTTTCTTTTCATGTTGCAAATCAATGTAGTAATAGGGCTAGTAGTGTTAATAAGATCTGTTAATGCGATGGCATAATAGACTAGGTCATATTCCTATTGCTGTTTTGAAGCGTGTGCTACCAGAGTTTGCTGTTGAACCTTATGAATTAAATTGTGAACCTTATGTACTTTCAAAACAATGTCGTGTTCCTTATCCTATCAGTTTTAATGCAACTACTGCTCCTTTGCAACTTTTTTATTGTGATGTTTGGGGTTCTGAATGTACAACTTCCTTACTTGGTTTTCGATATTATGAGGTGTTTGTTGATGATTTTAGTCGTTATACTTGATTTTATGGTGCACTCTATTTTCAAGACCTTTAGCAAAAATGATGTGTACTCTATTTGATTGCTCTCTAAAAATTCTTCGTTTTGGTAATGGAGGGGAGTTTATGTATGGTGGTCTTGCCTCATTTTTCACTGATACTGGATTGTTCATCAAACCTCATGTATTGATATGCCACAACAAAATGGTGTAGCTAAACGAAAATATCGTCATATTACATAAATGAGCCGTTCTTTTCTCATTGTTATGGAAGTACCTAAACCTTATTGGATTGATGCCACCCTAATTGCTACCTATCTTATCAACTGCATGCCCTCTAAGGTTTTAGGATATAAAACTCACGTATATATCCTATATAATAATTCTCATTGTTTATCGTTCCTCCCAAAGTATTTGGTTGTGTCTGTTATGTTCATATTCCTCATCGGATGGATAAAATGGACCCTAAAGTAGTTCAATGTGTGTTCTTAGGTTACTAATTGACTCAATAAGGGTATCGTTGTTATAATCCTATCACTCGTCGTCACTTTGTATTAATGGATGTGACATTCTTTGAGAGAGGTTCCTTTTTTTTTTCCGTTGCTCGGGATTCTCTATATGGGAAGACTGGACTTAGTGTAGAGAATCCATTCTTATCCTTCTCTAGAGCTGAATGTCCTCTTCCATTGTTGATTTTTACTCGGTGAGAGTCTATGCGTGAGTCTGCTACTACTAATACTAATGAATTGTAATAGAAACAAAGGGTCATTCTTGTGTATACAAGAAAAGCAAAACAAACCATTATCTCACCCAGGACAAAGAAGTCTCTCGTGACTCAGGTAATCCCTCAGTTGATATTGATAATCCTATTGCCCTATGTAAGTGTGTTCATGATTGTGCAAAATATCCTATATCTCAGTTTGTATCCTATAATGCTTTTTCTCCAACATATCATACTTTCACATCTTCCGTATTGTCTGTATCTGTTCCTTTAACCTTTCAGATGCTTTAAAGCAAACACTATGGAAAAAAGCTATGATTGAGGAAATGGAGGTCCTTTAGAAGAATAGGACATGGGATCTTGTTCCATTACCTAAAGGTAAGAAATCAGTAGGCTGCAAGTGGGTTTATGCAATAAACTACCAGATTGATGTAAATATTGAAAGATATAAAGCCCGATTAGTTGCAAAGGGCCTCACTCTGATATATGGGATTGGTTATCATGTGAATTTGCTCTCGTTGCCGAGATGAATTCGATACGAGTTCTTATATCATTGGCAATAAATTTGTCTTGACCTTTACACCAGTTGGATGTAAAGAATGTCTTCCTTCATGGTGAGTTGGAGGAAGAAGTGTACGTATGATGATGCCTCCAGGATTCAAGCTTGGTGATAATCTGGATTTGATGTGCAAACTGAATAAGGCCTTGTATGGGTTGAAACAGTCGCCACGTGCGTGGTTTGAGAGATTTAGCACTGCTGTAAAAAGGGTTGGGTACACAGAGTCAGGCAGACCATACTCTCTTCATTAAGAGGTACAAGGATCGCACCACTGCCCTCATTGTGTATTTGATGATATTGTTATTACTGGAGATGATCCAGGAGAGATACAATGGATGAAACCTTTTTTGGGGACAAAGTTCATTGTTAAAGACCTTGGATTATTGAGATACTTTATTGGCATCGAAGTGTGTGTAGATCCAAGTAAGGAGTGTTCATTTCACAACGGAAGTATGTGTAAGATATGTTGACTAAAACGGGAAAATTTGGAGCTAGACCAGCTGGTACTCCTATTGAGAAAAATTATAGGCTCAATGATATGGATGGTGAGTTGTTAGATGATGTGGGGAGATTCCAGCGTTTAGTTGGGCGATTAATATACCTTTCACTTACGCGTTCAGATATTGCGTATGTTGTAACGTGATTAGTCAGTTTATGCATGCTCTATGTACGTCTCATCATGAGGTAGCGCATCACATTCTTTGTTACCTTAGGGGTTGTCCTGGTAAAGGAATATTGTTTGGTCGGCATGGCCACTTGCGGGTTTAAGCATATACGGATGCAAACTGGGCAGGGTCCATGACAGATCGACGATCCACTTCAGGCTATTGTACATTTGTTGGGAGTAATCTTGTTTCCTGGCGCAGTAAGAAACAACCTGTAGTGCAGAGGCTGAGTTCATATCCATGGCACATGAAATTTGTGAGTTGTTGTGGCTACTCACAATGAATTTGTATTGCGAGATCTAGTGTAGAGGCTGAATTCAGATCTTTGCATTGTGATTGCTATGTGAATTCATTTAGGTGTCAGTATTTTGGCAATATTTTTTTTATTTGGTTGAACATGGGTTATAATAGTGACCCATGGTGTTATTGTATTACTTATTAGTTACTAAATGGGTTATTGGGTTTCTATATACGGATTTAGTAAATTACCGTAGTTCGTTTTTTTCCCTGAAAGTTTCCATATAAGGAGTTAAAGTCATGTTTGACGTAAGTGTACAACAACCACAAGTCTATATAAAAAGATGTAATCCTTATCGGTGGAATGGGGACCAATTTACAGAAATTCTCGGAGCATTTGAAGGCCTTATGGACTACTGGGAAGTACACATTAGGATTCTAAGAGTGATTGGGGACTACTACCTTTTTGCAATCTGTATCAGATTTTTAACACTACATCAATCCCATCTATCTTTCCCTACAAAATCCCAACCCTATCACTTCCTAAGAGACCTAAAGCCCCAGATATGGCTACTGTTCACAGTCCTTGGACCTCTAAAAAGCCACCAAATAGACCCCCCCCCAAAAAAAAATAAAAAAAAAATACCAACCAACCACAAAAAGAAAAAGAAAAAATAGAAGATCCCCAAACCCTGAAATCTTCAATCCACCTTTAATCGTCTTATCAAACTTCAACCGGGTAGCTATTTATTGTGTTGAATTCATAAAGATCTATATGAAACCTTATATCATTCTAGACTCTTATTATTCTTTAAACACAGCATTTTATTACTTATATAGATGATTTTATTGCTGCAGAAAGGTCCTCGGACAATGGTGGGCATTGCTACATTTGACTCAACCATCCATTTTTACAATCTCAAGCGCGCATTACAGCAGGTTGATACAGTTCTAGTGACTTTTCCTGCCCACTATTTCAGTTTCCAGTTGAAAGCTCATGATATGCTATTAATTCCTAGCTGTTAGACACTTGCCCACTTTTTCTTATTATTACTTTTATTCATATATATACGCCCATATATTTGGATTAGCCTTATATACTTTTTTGGAGAGAGATCTTAACATTCATAATTATATAATCTGCTTTGCTGTGTTCATCAGTTTGATGCACATATGCATACTCTTCTATCTGTTAATCTTTGCATTGTGATTGATTTTCTTTCCTTACTGGTTTTTGCTCAAAAGAGTTCACATTTGGTATCTTCTTTGGTCATATTACTTTGCGGAAATACTGTAGGGTAATATACTAACCTAATTAATATTGTCTAGCAACATGGCTAATATAGAAATTCGAAATACTGCAAAAAAATTTGATACAAATGTATGATTGCCGTAGACATTCATTTCTGACATTCAATCTATGTTTTCAGCCATTGATGCTCATAGTTCCTGATATCCAAGATGTTTACACTCCTCTCCAAACTGATATTATTGTTCAACTTTCTGAGGTTAGCCCTGCAGTATTTTTAATGTTTAGTCATTTGGGGATTTGTTCTTTCAAGTGATTACAACTGCAATTAATTGTTTGCTTGAGGTTTCAGTGCCGTCAACATCTAGAGCTATTGCTAGAAAACATCCCAACCATGTTTCAGGATAATAGAACTGCTGATTCAGCTTTTGGTGCGGCGATCAAGGTACAATTTGTATATGGTGTTGATTATATTCAATTTATGTGCTAATAGTTATTATTTCTAGGAGATATAAATAATTAAAAATCAAATTTCCGTACGTTGGAACCAAAAGCTTGTCAGTGTAATTTGTGGAAAGATTTTATACATGTCTTTCTCCCCGCATGAAAAAGTTTTAAAGTCTTATAGATGAAGTGATCATTAGCTTGTCAGTGTAATAGTCAGATAGTCCCCTTTTTAAATGATGTTAATAGTTGAAACTTTCATAGGCCGATGCACATCACATCTGTGATTGTAATTTTAATGAATTGAAGTTCCAGTTTTATATTCTGGGCATGCTTCCACAGGAAAGAATGCTAAATCTAGATGTTCTTGTTACATTATCTGCCTGGTATGCCTTTTCACAATAATAATTTGTGAAACAAAATTTGTCTTTTTGCACCTACTTAATTTTGTGCATATATATGTATAAAGGTGGGGAAGCATTCTCAACCATCACTAAATTTGGAACTCAGCAGAATGTGCAACCCACTCTTCTTGATATGTTCTCCTAAGAAGGGGATTAACATAAGAAGATATAACACTAGCCATGATGAGTGAAGTGGAAAGAGTCCACCTTCATTATGGCTCCTGAGTTTCAGGTTATAAATAACAAACGCCCCCTTCTAGGCGGGGCACGTGTTAAATTGTACTCTCTCTCTCTCATCAATAAAAGAATCCTACCCTATCCTCCCCCTCCCCCCCCCGCGGGCGTATGTAATTTGCTGAACCACATATATACCGTGTCCTTTTTGTAGAAATGGCTATAATTCTTGCTCTTCCATTTTTCATCCTGGCTCGTGTGATTTTGAATCAGAGTTTAGCACTTACAATTGGCTGGCGTTGTCTGTGAGACTCAACTTCGTCCGTTCTCATTAGTCAAGTTTTGATCCCGTAACGGCAACCTATGGCTAACACTCAGTCGGAGAACCACGGGGATGGGCATGATATCCAGGAGAATGGTTACTCGTCTCCTCTGCCGCGATGAATGAGATTCATTGTGCATTCCTTGCATGATTAGAGAACTTGGAGTTCCCATTACTAGCCTAGGGAAAACCAGTCGGATGGTGGTTATGGACAACACCACCCTAGCTAATGATTAACGCTTATGAAAAGCGTCTCCATGAGCTGAAAAAATTGCTTGGCAGAGGCAAGAGAGCAACAATTGTTTTTTGCGTCGCCCAACATCAGGACTGGCGACCGTAGCATGAGAGAGCTCATATAAGGTTCCTAAGGCATGAAAATGGACGAAAAGGGAAAGAGATACAAAGATTTAGTAGTAAGGAGTTGGACGGAGTGTGACACGGGTCGAAGCCTGTACCACGAGAAAGTTAGCACTAAGGGATTTAGTAAACCAGATGAAGTCTCTTTTTGCCTGAGCTCTTTAAGAACTAGACCCTCTTAAAAAGTTTGTTGCATCAAGTTTTAATAACGATGGGAAGATGGATCTCACTGATCAGGTTCGTTGGCATGGCCTAGTGTCACTTAATTCGCTGACCCCTTGTACGTATCGCGAATTGGATCACCCGATCCCAAACGGGGTGCGTTTGCCACCTGGATCTCAAGTACAACGACCCCATTTACAAAACAGGATGTTGTGTATAAACTGATGAATTTTGTTGCGTATAAAATGAAACTTTTGTTGAAAACAAAAATCTGACTATTTAATATCAATTTAATCAGAATAGAGGCTGAAATTTTGATAAAACAACAAAAATATCTATTCGAGGTATAAAAAATAAAGTTATTGAGCACATCGTAACCGTCCAACTATTTGCCTCATCAGAATCCTTTAATTTCTCAATCATAAGCCATGGCCGATCAAAGGGGAACTCGAAGCCCCTCCGTAAACTTCTCTTTTGTGGCGCTGCTTTGAAAGTTTAAAAACCCTAAAGTTTTTTTTTTGCCTTGGGTACAAGCAGAGTCTAAAGTTGTATTTTACACGAGAGAGTTGTGAGAAGCTGAAAATATAACATATGGGTTCCTGGGGCCATAAGCTGTGGCTGATGTGAGAGTGAGACAGAAAGTCATAATTTATATAATTGAACTATATCTGTAGTTGGGTTGACGTGTTAGAGTTTTAGGTACTTGGAGTGTTGCCCTTCACTTTTGGTTGTAAATTTGAATAGGTGGCAGTTTTTTATTAATATGGATGGGATCCATCAAATAAATAATTCATATAAAACTTAAAACTTAAGAAGAATCATGAGTTCGTCAATCAAGTCTTGCATGTTTGGTTTAAACTTTTAATTAAAAATTTAAAGCTTGAACTAAAATAATATATTAAATTAAATTGAAAAATTAAAGTTTTCTAATTTTGTTGGTTTTCCAATGAAAAATTACAATCCCAAAGTAACTTTATTGGGTCCAAGGTTCTAAAAGGCGCGAGGCGTGGTCGAGGCGTAGAGGTCAGCCTTAGGAGCCTAGGCGAAGCCTAGGCGTAAAAAAGCGTTTTTCCTTTTTTAATTATTTTAATTATTCTAAGGCTAATAATATAATAAAATAATACATACCTTGAATTTTGAGAATATATCCGTGTGTTTGGTAGCCATCTTTCTCATATTCATGCTCCATAATCAATATGTAAAATGTATATTGATTGTTTTGGATGAGATATTTGTAATAAAATCTCGTTAAATGGCGATATCATTTCACCAAGGCATCTTTGTTTTAAAAAAAAGTGCGCCTTAAGTCTTTTACCAAGAATAAGGCGTAATAAGGCGTAGGCGATGCGTTTCTCTCAAGCCTCAAGCGTAGGCGCGCCTAGGCCGCCTAGGCGCGTCTTTTAGAACACAAATTGGGTCTATAAACTCCCCAATCAACTAATTTAATGTATCACTAACGTTTTATTTTTACACATTATTCATACTTAAAAATGTCTTATTTATATATGTCTACATAATCAATCAATAGTCTAAATTCTTAAATATTGTGTATATGGATATGTAAATGCAATGTTTTAAAAGCGAAATGAGGCTCGCCTCGAGGCGAGGCGCTAGGTGGGCGGATTGAGGCTTATATGAGGCTTGCGCCTTTTGTGACTAAGGCTTACGCCTTGAGGCTTTGCTCCTCAAGGCTGTTGAGGCTTGTGCCTCATTTTTCTCTCTCCTCATTAAGGGTAAAAGTGGTCAAAAGTAAAAAAAAGAAAATTACCTGTCGTTTCCAACACAAAACAAGTCGTTTGCTGCCCAAAGATAATTCCAACCCCAAAACCCTAGCCAATCGTCTCTTTTAAGCTAAATCAAAGGTAATTTCCACGTCTTCTTTGTATTATCTATGCCGTTGTGTCTTTTTTTGTTTTTTCTACTATATATATATATTCTGTTTTTTTGCTATATTATTGTAGTGAGTTGTCACTATTATGGATTCCTTTTGTCTTGACGGTATAATATATATAATGATGACATGATGGTGTTTATTATTTGTATTGTGTTGTGGAATCGGGTTTACATCGTTTGTTTTCATGATAGATGTCATACATATTTTGTTCCTCGTTTAATTATTATTTTTATATCATTTTTGGTGATTTTCGTAGAAAAAAGTTGGGGCTTCCGCCTCGGTCCGCCTCGAGGCTTGCGCCTCACCTCACAGAGGCAAAACGACTCAACTACGCCTCGCGCCTTTTAAAACATCGTGTAATTGCATATATTATTAAAGCGACCCGATTACACGTTTCAAAACGAATTGCTATCCGAAATAACATCCCGTTTAAGCCTACCCCTAGCGAACCTCGTACCGGAGAAGGTAACGTACCACGTACGGAATCGACCCGCGATCCAGATATTGTTGGTATGGCCAAGCTATGATCCCGTGGATCTTCCCTTCCAGTTTAGAAGATGTAGGTTTGAAGTGTCTTGAAAAGTTCTAAGATCACCGAATCCTTTAGAGCACGATTCATCACCAACACCTTTAACCCTAAAAAGATGGATGCACTGCTCATGCTTAAGAAGAAATTTCAGTGAATATGCTCGGCAATATTGGGAGGTTTACAATGAATCGTGACTTCTTTTAAGATCGGCTTGCTTAACAACTCTCTATTATACCAATCGTTAACCTAGAAGGAGGCCGCCACGATTAACAATCTTATGTCCAGAATTGAGAAATACGCGAAAGTGGAGGATATAGTGATCGAAAGTGATCAGGTGGAAGCCGAGCGAAAGAAATTGGCAATGGAACGAATGAGACCGGGTTAAGAAAGTGTGCAAAGAAGCAGAGTAATGTTAAAAAAAAGGACAAAAATTAAACCCAACAAAGGCATACCAAGGCATTAACACTGTATACAAAGAACCAATCTATAAAATTCTTCCCAAGATCAAAGACGAGCATTACTATAAATGGCCGGGGAAGACGGTTGACAATCCAGCAAAGAGGAGGAACCATATCACAAAGATTATGGCCATGAAATAGGAATTGCAAGGCTTTAAGTGCCATTTGGTTGAGAGAATGTCGAGCAAGGACAAAGTTGCCCCTGACTAGAGGCCATATAACGTATTGGATGGCCCAAAAGAAGGGCACATTGTGACACCCCGCCTAATTAAATACCGGGCGATCACTCCTTTATTAAATTAAAATCAAGGTGAACAGTTGGTTCATTCTTAGCATCACTGTCGCAAAGTAACTTTTCCAATTAAACACCCTAAATAATTAAGCTAAGTGTCAAAACCATTTGAAACCTTACATCCATTTTATTAAATCCGATTATAAAACCTTTAATTATTAACATATTAAGAGTCACATATTTAGTATAAGAATAAAAATGAACATTCAAGAATTTAACCATCAATAATAAATCCCAACATTTACAACACTAAAGGAAAACATCCTGACAGTAATAAATCCCGAAATAAAAATGCGGAAAGTAAAAAGAATTACAGTCCCTGATAATATCAACTAAATAATGGAAAAAGGGCGACACATGCCCCCACAGGATAAAGCTGAACTAGAAGTAGAGTCAACAATGAGGCCGTCTAAGCAATGGCCTGCAACTCCCACAAAAGCTACAGCACGTTCCATCCAAAGAGTCCTAAGCCAGACGCCCCTGTGGCTGGGCACCTGTAATACATATATATATACACAAGGGAGAAGAGATAACAACAAACGGGTCAGAGCCCGGATGTAAAACAGTTTTAAAATAGTTTAGCAAGTATTTAAAATGTTTACCGGCTAATGCAACGGTCATATTAGTATGCGACACTCTCTTGAGAATTCTCACCTCTCATCTAGTGTGCACGTCTATCGTACTAATGAACCCCATATATCTCTCTAACTTATTCTCCATAAGTTTTAACACGTGAAATTAAGGTTATGATATTCACTTTAGAAAAGTCTATCTCTTCAAGATTTCTTCCGTTATTTAGAATAATTCCGTATTGTTATAATGTTTCCGAATACTTACAGTGAAGTTGATGAATTTCATAATATACTCAACTACTATTTTACTCAGTAGAAAGTTCTCATATAGTTACACGTATATATATTAATCACTCGTATAATATATATATACCAACAGCACCCCACATAAAATCTATGGTGCTAGACTTCCATATATAAGTATATGTATCCCAATCACTCATAAATTATATATATACTAACGGCACCCCACATAAAAACTATGGTGCTAGCATACTCTGCTATCAAGTCCCCGTATCACACAAACTAAGGGAGATACTAGTTCGGAATCACTCTCGAACTGTATTAACACAAACACAAACAACATTGAGGCGAAGCATAGATTCCAAGTCTCTAAGAGGTCAGTACATACCCTCACGTCTCTTAGGACCGTCTGACCATTGATCAGCTGTACCAAGGATATCTATCTCCTAGGGTACGAGTCAATATCCCCCATAAAGGCACATCGAAATAAGACTGTCCCAGCGCGGTAACCTCAGGGATAGCAAGTAGCGCGGGTACGATTTTTACACAGAAATAATATATGCACAACCACACCGTCATATATAAATATGTATTCACATCCACATTATTAAATTAGGTACTCTCACGACCCAAAATTTTCATTATCCGTTATTACACGTTTTACTCCATTATATCGTATAACGACCTCATTCCGTTTTATTCTCATAATTAATTTATTCTAAACTCACTTCTTGTCACTCGAAGTGTTTTCTTAATCTAAGTACAATTTCAGTAGGTCCTCTCTCGCCTTCTAATCCAACTTATTAGATATTTCGATTATTTAATCAACACACGTATGATTTCTTAAGTCTGAAAGTCTCCCCGTTTACCCTTTATTTCCCTTCACATTAAAGTTTCACTTTATGGGATTTCTCTTGACCCTACTGGTCCTCTTTATGTTCCATTATATTCTAGCAACCCTAATCAAGGTTTACTACGCATAAAATCGGATTAAGCTAACACGAGCAAAAAAATGCAGTTTTCCCTGGAGGGTCGATCGATCGATGGAAGGGGTCGATCGATCGAACCTTTGATCGATCGATGCTCTGGGCTCGATCGATCGATCAAGCAGTTATAGCGAAACTGCAGAAAACCCAGCTACGGAATTGTTACCCCAAACTCCTCCAAACCATCGTATTACAGTCCCAAACTCCCAACAATTCATACTACAAGTATTGTATACCCATTTAAACAATATCCTACGTAACACATGCGAATTTTCATCATCTATAACAAGGAAAAAGGGTCAAAATCTTTATAACTCTCAAGAACCCTAATTTTTCTTTAACTTCGTTTCTTTAATTCTTTTTCCAGATTTTCTATCACTAATATCATGGAAATTCGTGGCTCAACCTCTACATGTGAAATGGATTTCCAGAAATATCATCTTTATCACTATAACATGCTATTTGTATCTCCAATTAACATTTTTCTTTAAGAACACTAATTTTAATCAACCTAAGACTAATATAAAAGGATGCATTAACTTGATAAAAGCAAGATAGATACTTGCCTGGAAATTTAGTCTCTGATTTGTGGAAGAAAAAGGTGTGGTTGTGATCCCCTTCGCGCGATCTATGATTTGGCGGTGACGGCGGTGCAATCAGAGGTGTTCTTGGCCTAGAACTCCTTGGAGAGCTTCTCCTCTTCCTCTCCAATGGCCGTCATTAGTTTTAGGTTGTGTTAACCCTAAAAGATGACACTTAACATCTGATATAACCCTTGCAAATTCGTGGGTTTAATTACCCATAATTACGAAATGTCCAAAACGCCCTCCCGGGGTGCTAATTAAGCCTAAAAACGCCCCGAGACTCAAACTAAACCCCCGGGTACACTTTTCTGACTATCTCGACCCTTCCGGACACTTTGGCGCACTCAAAACGACCATACGAGCAACTTATAATTTATTCACTTTTATTAATCAACATTTAGTCCCGACACGACACAGGCGCGTCCCGACTTAAATTTCCATAATTGCCATTTTATTCACACGTGACAATTTATAAAAATAAATCTCATATATTACTATACTCATCCACTAACATTCAACAAATAACAAATTTCCAATGATTACTAACTCTCGTCACGCTAGTAAATATTAAAAACAACATTCCGGATTAAAATTAATTTAATTTATCTCAATTAAAATTAATAAATCCCATAATTTAAAAGCCATAAAAATACGGGGTATTACACACATATTCACAATCATTCATGAAGTCTCAGACGATGAGCAAATTAAAGGAAACGTAATTCGGATGGAGATGAAAAGGTAACTGTGATGGAAGTTTTCCAAATAGATCGTTGGGGAAGTGCCATCAACCAGAGGAAGTGGATCACACGAAGTATATTATATTCACCGAAAAGGACTTGGCGGGGTGAGAAGTCCCCATCATGACACCTTAGTCATTACTCTTCGCATTGCAAACTAGGACATCGACAAACTCCTGTCAGGGAAGTTCCCTCGAAGTTATGTATCTCAAGTCGTTCAACATAACTTTCACAAGCGTAACTAAAGAAGCCACCTTCCCATTAATCAAATTGTCAGGAAAGATAATCGTGCCAAAGGGAAATTAATGCTAACTCTGATCTTTCAATTGTCGCAAGTTCTTGGGATATGTTGTGGTAAGCCAAAGAGAAATTAATGCTAACTGTGATCAAATTGAGGCATTACGAACAATTGAACCTTCGACCACTGTTAAGGAGATTTTGAAACTCACAGGGATGCTCGCAACACTTAATCAATTTGTCTCAAAATCCACTGATCGATGTTGACTATTTTTCAAGTTTCTGAGGAAGGAGATATGGAATAAGGAATGTGCAACTGCGATAGAAGAAATAAAAGAGTTATTTGGGATCCGATCCAGGAGAGGTTCCATAATTATACTTGGTTGTTTATGAACATGCTGTTAGCTCGACATTGTCGTGAAGAGGCAAAAGGTCAGACACCAGTCTATTAGATCAGCAAGACACTGATCGATGCGGATCGATGGTACCTCCCATTGGAGAAGTTGGCATATTACTTGGTAATAGCATCTCAGAAGTAGATTCATTACTTCGAGGGCTACCCTATCGTGGTAGTAACTTCCTCCCAATTAAAAGCAGTCCTTCCAAAGGCTGAACTATCTCGACGTATTTTCTAGTGGTCAGTAGAATTGGGAAGATTCAACATTCGATATCACCTCCGGATCGCCATCACGGGACAAATTGTTGTTGACTTCGTAACTGACTTTGCACCAAAGGAATCACAACATGCTCTCAACCAAGCAAGAGATGGAAGGCCAACCAACATGCAATACACTGTCAGGAGCCAAAAGAGAGCCAAAAGAGAAGAGCGAATGGATGTTGTTTGTGGACAGGGCATCTAACTCCAAAAGATCAAGGATTGGTATTGTATTAGTAACTACCGATGCTGCAGTCATCGAACAGGGTATACGACTTGGTTTTGAAGTATCCAATAACGAAGCAAAGTACGAGGCATTACTTGAAGGGCTTAGGAAGGCGCAAATTCTAGGAGCTGAACATCTCAAGGTATTTTGCGACTTAAGACGTGTATCCAATTAGATATGGAGAATATTGCTTAAGAGATGAGCATGTGTCGGCCTATCGGGTGAAAGCATAAGAATTGTCGCCCAATTTTAGGACGGACACATCCAACAGTCCCCTCAAGGGAATAATGTAGACACTTTGGAAACCTTGGCTTTAGCAGTTAACACAAACCTAAGGTGGACCATCCAGGTTGAATACCTAGGCTGTTGAAGCATGAAGGAGAGGCTTTAAGTTGCTCATATATAGCCGGTGGCAAAAGCTCCAAGTCGAATGAACTGCATCCTAAAATACTTGATGGACGATTCACTTCCCGACGACAAGTAGGTGCACAAAATTCGAGTAAAAGCAACTATATTCTACCTCTCACCAAAAGGAAAATTGTATCGATGGTCCTTCATAGGTCCATACCTCCAGTGCGTGCATCTGGGCAAAGTTAGGTGTTGTACGAGCTCTATAAATGCATATGCAGAAGCTATATAGGGGAAAGGTCGTTGGCTTTTTGAGCAGTCTAGGAAGGATATCAGTGGTTTTATATGATGCTCCTTATATGTTTAGAAATGTTTAAGTGCCATAAGTTCTCACCGCTACTTCATCAACTGCCAGGCAACCTCAATTCCTTGACCAGTTAGCCTTTTGCTCAATGGGGATTTTGGATATAATACACTTATTGCTCATAACCCCTGGAAATATGAAGTATCTTTGGGTCTGCATTGATTGCTTTACTAAGTGGAAAAAGCTAAGCCAGTGGCTAACATCAGAGATGCTGACATGATAAGATTTATCTGGAGGAATATCATCACTAGGTTTGGGGTACCGAGGACCATCATAACAGACAATGACACTCTGTTTGAGAGCTGGCCCTTAGAAGAACTTTACAACGAGTATGGTGTCCGATATTACTACAACTCGGTAGCTTACTCATAGAAAGATCAAAATGAGGCTCCTAACATAACTTTGTTAAATGAAATTCGCAAGAGGTTAGAAAAGGCCAAAAGGGCTTGTGTGGACGAACTCCCACATGTGCTTGCAGGATAACCCCAAGAAGGTCGATTGTGGAAACTCCCTTTAGCATATGGGATGGAAACAATAGTCTCATTGAATACAGACCTCCCATCTATGAAGATCTCGCTAATGGATTAAGGCACCCGATTCATAGAGCTAGATTTCACAGAAAAGAAAGGGATACAAGCTTTGATCCTACTTGCATCATTCTAGTAGCAGCTCCTCAAGTAGTACAACCACGTCAAATTAAGGGAATTCAAGGTCGGGGACATTGTTCGAAGAAAATAGTCGGGGGTGCCAAGAACCCATGTGACGGAAAGTTGAGACCCAACTGTGAAGGAGTATTCAAGGTCACAAAGGTTGATCTAAGTGGGGCCCTACCACTTGGAAATAATGGAGGGCACTAAGATCCCTCGGGAATGGAATACGGTTAATCTGAAGGAGTTTTACTTTTAATTAAGTTGCTCTTTAATCTTTTGAGCTTAGTCAGTTTAGCTTAGTTAGAGAATTTTAACCCATTGTCCCAAGTGTTAGACAGTTTGCGTCTTGGAATATTTATTTTAATAACTAGTTTCATTTACAAATGATATTGGAATGTGTCATGTTTTGTTTAAAATAACACAAAATTCCCTAGCTGTCCGGGTAATAAGAAAGCACCTACGAGGGATTTCCTGGGAACAAGAATAAAGGTGACACCTTTGGTCGGCCAAAAGTTGGATGGGGGAAGGTCCACGAACAGGTGCATTCCCATTATATATCACTAGACCTAAGGAATGGTGTAACGACACCACCTAGAAGGTAAGGACATGATCTAAATGAGCATGTTGGGGCAGTGAAATGTTCATGCAAGACACACAAATAAATATAAGATTGCTTTTATTGTTCAAAACAGGTAAGGATTACATATTTCTTTTCAAAATAACATCTAAAGGAAAAACAACAAGATACAACTCATATCTTCAATGAGATGGCCTGGATCAACTTGTCGGCAAGGAAAATCATCGATCTCTCTATTGTAGTTCGATGCGTCGTCCTAAATTAGTTGCATTGGGCCATAAGTACAAGATTGATTGATGCCCAAGAGACCTAATGACCAAAAGGCGGTAGTCGGTAAATTGGATTGTCCAGACATACCAAATACCCTAACTCTTAGTGCTGCATTGTGCTCGATCTCCTTTCCTTCTCGGTCTTGTACTAACCCCTGTGCGACTATGTTCTTTTGGTTCAATTATTATCAGCAGACTTCTCTTGGCCGAGTGTCTTCTCTTGGTTGTTTAATTTGTTCGGCAGAAAGATAAAGAGGCTTCTCTTAGCCAAATTAAGGTTTGTTTTTATTGTTATATGATGTATATTTATATTGTATAAATAATATTATACTGTATTATTTTTATTATTATATGACATATTTATGTTGAGTTATTATATTTTTGTGTTTAATCTTTATGTATTACATTTGTAACCATTTGATGTAATATATTTTTGTGTTCACTCTTTATGCGGGTGTTGTTATTGTTAATATTTGGTTATCAAAATGGTTGAAAAAAAATGACACATATTTTTTAGGTCATTATATATTTTTATTACATATTCTAATGTGTTGTCTATGCATTTATATATTATTTATTACATTTTCAACATTTTACACCGATTCATAGGGTTTCCGATTTACAAATTGATTCACGATTTGACAACTATGCCCTTAACTGCTGAGACTTCGAGTGCGAAATCCGACCAAACCTCCGTCTTCTTAAGCTCATTACACATCAACGAGGCCATCGTCATAGACACCAACGACCATCATGAATACATGGGTCGTAGAGTAATCCCCAATCTCCCCAGCAATATGCTCGACAACTCCGTGCCTCATCGCCGGCAACAAAAGAGGAAGGAGATAGAGGTCACTTCCGCTCACATTGATGTGGATGATTGTCCCTAAAAGGAAAGCAAGCTGAGAAGCCTAAAAGAAAAAACAATTCTCCAAGGATCGCGAGCTCAACCTTGTTCTGAAGAATGGGACCGCCTCCAAAGCAAGGGGGTCGCCAAGGATGCCTCGATGGCTAAATCCCTCGACCTGGTCTTCTCAAGGTCGCTTGTTTGTCATGAAGGAATGTTCGATGCCCCTTTAATCTAGAGGATGTTCACGATCACTCACACAAACAAGCGACCTTGAGAAGACCAGGTCGAGGGATTTAGCCATCGAGGCATCCTTGGCGACCCCCTTGCTTTGGAGGCGGTCCCATTCTTCAGAACAAGGTTGAGCTCGCGATCCTTGGAGAATTGTTTTTCTTTGAGGCTTCTCAGCTTGCTTTCCTTTTAGCGACAATCATCCACATCAATGTGAGCGGAAGTGACCTCTATCTCCTTCCTCTTTTGTTGCCGGCGATGAGGCACGGAGTTGTCGAGCATATTGCTGGGGAGATTGGGGATTACTCTATGACCCATGTATTCATGATGATCGTTGGTGTCTGTGACGATGGCCTCGTTGATGTGTAATGAGCCAAAGAAGACGGAGGTTTGGTCGGATTTCGCACTCGAAGTCTCAGCAGTTAAGGGCATAGTTGTCAAATCGTGAATCAATTCGTAAATCGGAAACCCTATGAATCGGTATAAAATGTTGAAAATTTAATAAATAATATATAAATGCATAGACAACACATTAGAATATTTAATAAAAATATATAACGACCTAAAAAATATTTGTCATTTTTTTTCAACCATTTTGATGACCAAATATTAACAATAACAACACCCACATAAAGAGTGAGCACAAACATATATTACGTCAAATGGTTACAAATGTAATACATAAAGATTAAACACAAAAATATAATAACTCAACATAAATATGTCATATAATAATAAAAATAATACAGTATAATATTATTTATACAATGTAAATATACATCATATAACAATAAAAACAAACCTTAATTTGGCTAAGAGAAGCCTCTCTATCTTTCTGCCGAACAAATTAAACAACCAAGAGAAGACACTCGGCCAAGAGAAGTCTGCTGATGATAATTGAACCAAGAGAACATAGTCGCACAGGGTTTAGTACAAGATCGAGAAGGAAAGGAGATCGAGCACAATGCAACACTAAAAGTTAGGGTTTTCAATTTTTAAAACATTCTTTTCTTTTAAACTCAGTATCGTACAAGGTTCTAAAAAGCACGAGGCGCGGGGCGGGCGTGGGATGAGTGCCTAGGCCTAGGCGGGCCTAGATGTTTTTTTTCTTAAATATTTTTTTATACAAATTAAGTATAGTTTGAAATTTAAGTTACTAACAATTAAAATTGATTTATTTCTATCATTACTAACGTTTCTTTAAATTCTCATGCGTAAATAAAAGACAATTCCAAACAAAGTTCATTACGATATATAAAATACTAATAAACTAATTAATCACAACAATCCATAAATATCATATTATATCCAAATTGATTTATTCATGAACATTGGTAACAATACTTTAAACCTTTGCACTTTAAATATTATTAACATTTCTTTGAAGACCCATACATAAATAAAAGATTGCTAACGCTAAGACAAATAATAAAAATCATACACAAAAATATTTTGTGCAATTGAATTATGATTCCTAACAAAGAAATTGAAAAAATAATGCTATTGCATATGTACAACTGAGTAACATTTAAAATATTACACAAAAAATGCTACTATAATGTAATCATTGTATATATACAGAGAAACATTCATGCGTATGGTATATATATATTTATGTAATATATATTTCTATATATTTTTTTGCTGCTGTAGTATAATTTACTTTCGATGCGCGATGCAAAATTGGGGCAAAGTTTATAAAAACCGAGGAGTTTTTTCACATGGTGCACTTTGTTGCTCCCTAGCCCCTAGGCGATGCGCCTAGGCATCACCAAGGCCCCCTTGAACACTGGTTTCGTGAAGGTATCATTTGTTGTTTGCTTCTTTTTTATTTGTTGTATTAAAACGTGTGTCATAAGGGGGAAAAACACCAACCGCGAAGAAAAAAAACTCAACCCATAGTGAATCGGATCTGAATCGTGAATCGCTCCCCGAATCGCCGATTCAGCCCCATTTTTAACCCCAACTGATTCTCAACTCGAGTTGAATCGTTTTATATTCGAATCGAATTGTATTACGGCTTGCTAATCGTACGATTTTGACAACTATGGTTAAGGGGAAAGCAGTGTCTGAAATATGGTCCTTGTAGCCCTCAGGGATCTCTATTCCCTGTCAAAAGGCTTGACGATAAAGGAGGTTGAGGAGGCTTAGGACCGTAAAACAAAGGCTGATCTGGGGTGGTCGACATTTCCCAGCCTTTGCTTTAGTGACCAAATCTTCTTCAAGTCGACGAAGTTGACCTCCTCCGGAAGAGGTTCGTGCTTCTTGTGTTTAGCTGCAATAAAAGGGCAAAAGCAGGTGACCAGGAATCACAATTAAGGCAATACATGCATAAATAACAAAAGAGCAACTGACCTATCTTCCTTCCCAATCTGGGGCACCTGATCCGTAAAGGAGGCTCCCCCTCAAGATTGGGGAAGTGATTGTGACACCCCGCCTAATTTAACCCCGGGTGATCAGTCCTAAATTAAGTTAGAACAGGTTTCCCAGTTGGTTCATTCTTAGCATCACTGTCGCCTTTTTAATTACTAACCACCTAAGTGAGAAAATTTGACTGGTGCCAAGTTTTATCTTTCATTAACTTAAATGAAATTCTCATGCGGAAATAAAATAACACAATAATCACAATTTACTGAAACAACCATTCACAATTAATTAACTGACCGAATAAACCATCGGCCCAAACTCCAACAAGTATAAAATGGAGACAAGTAATCAATCTCAACAGGTCTGACAAAAGCTAAATGAACTGTGAGCGACATGCTCAAATAACTAATAAGAAGTCTCTATACTAGGAATGAAAGAATGAGGCGTCTATCAAACTCCCGCAACATCCACATATGCTGCAACAACGGATCCTTGAAATTTAGTCAAGCCTGGCGTCCCTGTGGCTGGACACCTAAAAGGTTTTTAAAAATTTTCATAGCAAGGGTTAGTACCCAAAAACATTTGAAAAACATTTAGCAAATGATTGACTTGCAGTAATAAGTAAATATGCATGCTCTCCATATTTTAGTTAGTGCCGTACTCCCTTGAGGACATCCTCACCCCTCCTCTAATGTGCACTTCTAACGCCTTAATTAAATTTACCTAGTTCTTTATCTCATGACTAGATAAATTATATAACCCCTTGTAAACACCCTACTCTAACCGAGTATGCCTTAATTATGAGTTTTAAGTTATTATCAACATCAACTTAATTAAATCATTTCCCTTTTTAATTTCATATAACTTCCACTTCTGTTATACATATAATACAACTCATGCTTTGTATTAATTAGCCCGTATATAATTATTTACCTAATTATATACTTAGTCATATTACAGTACTCGCAAACATACTGAAATAACATTTAATAATAGTATCCCCCCGAGTAAAGTCTCATCGGGTATAAATTCTCTAAAGTGCTACCCCACTAGGTGTATTCACACAACCTAGTTACCCCAAGTCAGAATCGCTCACTAACTTGGTTAATACATACATGTTGGAGGCGGTCATATTCCTTCCCTGAAAGTGAGATGCCCCTCACCCATATAATGGACGCTATGACCTGGGAATATACTCACCCTACTCCTCAAGCTAGGGGATTCATCCACTACGTGCAACCTCCCCCTATAGCACTAGAGTATATAATAATAATATCTATCCACTGATATTAATGCACACACCATATATATATACTATCACACGCCGTATATATATAAATATAAAACATCCCGGCTACACCGTGTACTAAGTCCGTGACACAAGCCTATTCCATTTTATTATGAGTTTATGGCCCAACTCTAATTATTAATTAATTTGCACATTAATTTCTTTTGGTATCGCCCCAACCAATATATTCGGACTTACTCTCGTGGCCCGAAATAAAGCATCACCCGAGTCTAAATCCCCGACTCTAAATTATTTAGCTTTCACCGAAATAAAATTTACATCTCGGTATCGCTCAACCATTATCCCCGGACTTGTCCACTAAATCCGTATTTAATCATTTTGAAACAAAATTCCCAAAATTTAACCTTAGTGCGTCACACCTAATTTCCTCCAAATCCCCATTAATTTTTAATCATGATGTGCCACACAAAGTCTCCCTCAAATCCTAATTAATTTTATTCACAATCAATTAGATTTAAACTCATGTATTAATTTCTCAATAATTAAGACATGGAAGAATATTTGTTTAATTTCCCTTTATATACATAACTGGGCGAAACTGTCAAAATTTCCGGAGCATCGATCGATCGATCAATGGTCCACCTTCGATCGATCGATCGATCAGGTCCTCGTCTTCTCCGAGTTAGCTGTTTCAGCCATGGACGAATACCTCCAAACCCTAACTTCTTCTACAGTGAAAACTAAGCCTTCCCTTCGACAATAAATCTCAAAAACCTTATAAGGAACCTCTATACAGTCCAAAAACATCAATTAATTTACTTTCTCTACTGTTTTCACGAGTTTGGGGGAAACATCCAATTTAATCTTTAACCCATTTAAACATAAATTCCGTATGACCAATTCGTTTCTAATTCATCCGGGTTTACACATCTTACCAGACACAAATCCAAAACTCAAGATTATACATGAATTTCTACTCAATTTAGAAATCAGATTCATGGTTTACAAAACCCCATGTTTATCCCCTTTAATTCCCAAAACGAATTCCTTTGATTACCCACATCACATGAATATGAATTGAAATACAATGTAAATGCTACAGCAAGTTAACCACTTGCCTTAGGGTTCGTAGAGTCTGATTTTGGAGTTGTGAATGCCCAAGGTTGAAGATGACTCTTTTTGGCTCTCCTGTGATCCCCAAATTTGCCTTTAACTGCTAATAGGGTTTTCTAATCCACTAAGTCTTTTTCTAAACTCAATTCAGCCGTTCCCTTATTCCTTATCATTGCTTAATTAACCTAAATCTCATTTTTTGCCCAATGGGCCAAGCCCAAGTGACCCAAATGCCCCCATGTGGGCTCGGCTATGTCTAAAAACGTCCCGTGACTCGTTTACTACCCCCGGGTACACTTTTCCGACTATCTCGGCCCATTTGGACTCAACCGTACACTCAGAATTGGCATCCGAATTAATTTATAAAAATCCTTATTTCACACCCAAATTAATCTATACCGACTCCCGGCTGAGATAAGTATATATCCCGTCATTAATACCCGAAATGACGTAAATACATTATTACTATTCACTTATTAAATAAATTTCCCTAAATATTAACCATTCACTCCCCGATTAATATTTAAATATAAATTGCCATAATTAATTCAATTACAATTACGACACACAAGTAATTTTGAATTCCCGAATTAATTAAATATTAAATGCATAAAAATACGGGGTGCTACAGTGATCCCAATTCTTGACAATGAATCCATAATCTCAGTAATCTTTGTTGAAGTCTGGAAGGTTCAGGATCAGGGAATGCTTCATCTTTCAGGCATTTAAATAATAAACATTGTCTCTATTAACAACTCACTGGTAACAGTACCACAGCTCAGCAATGCTCAAATTGGTACCATGGAGTTGGTTGAGGCGGTGAACGTCGTTCACAATCTTCCATACATTGGGGACAACTTGTGCCGATTCATAGAAGCGCAGAAATAAAAGGATTTGGGGGAAAAGTAAGGGTTAACACCATCACCGGGCAACTCAACGATTACCCCATCAGGATGTACCAACTTTTGAAGTCCTCTATGGTGGAGGCGTCAATTTTGTACCCCGTTGTTGATGAAAAGTGAAAAGAAATACAAGAATTGTATAAAAGGCAAACGTATCAAGGCTTGATGAGAACAATGTCTAATGAACTGACCTCTGCACTTCAAGGCTTAAAGAAGAAACGAACCCTTTGAAGGGTTACAGCTCATTTTTGGGGGAAAGCACCAGCTCGATTTCCATGTCATGTTCCATACTCGTGGTTTCCAAACAGTGGTTATCCAGGAGCTCAAGCAACCATCCTAGTCATGCCCAAGAGAAAGGTTGAGAATGCCCCTAGTCATTTCAACCCCCCGCACAACAGCATGGCACGAAGCCTTTGGGAAATTGTGTGAAAAATTCTCAGTCATCATTAAATGTGGGTCCCAGTTGGCGTGCCACCCATGCGTGACAAAAATTGGGTGAAACCTATGTTAAATAGTACTCTCTCTCACCCCTCAGTGGACGGACGTAGATAATTTGTCAAATCACATATATACCGTGTTCTTTATATGGAATTTGGCTATAATTCTTGCACTTTCATTATTCATCTTGGCTTATGTGATTTTTTATTCTGAATCTGTGAGTTTACACACTCGTAGAAGGTATTCTTTATTGTATTGATGTGAGGCGAGAATCCCAAATTGATGACTTCTATGATACCTATTACCTGATAGACATGAATGAAACATGAATTATTCAAGTCAGAGTATATATGTTGGCATTTACATTATTTTTCCTGTTACTTCAGGCTGCTTTCTTGGCAATGAAGAGTAGTGGGGGGAAACTTCTAGTTTTTCAGTCAGGTAAGCTCATGTACTTCCATCTGTATGTGCATATTTGGTGTGAAGAAGAAATCATAATATTGATGTTTTTATAAATTTTTGGAAGGTTTTGTTACTTGAATTGTGCTTTTTTTTTCCTCTTGATTTCTTAGTAATTATCCAGCCATTCAGGCACATAGTCCCATACAATGAGATTATCAATTTTTGATTTGGTTATGTGTGGGAGATGTTATATATGGCAGCCACATAGCTTCACTGAACTGGTATTGGCAGGAAGTGTAAAATAGATACCGAATGCAAATACAGAAAATGAAAAGTCAGATAGTAGCATTGTAAGAATTTTATCACGTGATTTGTTATGTTGAAGCTACTGCAATGAGTTTGTAACTTCAGTAAGAATTTTATCACGTGAGTTGTTATGTTGAAGCTACTGCAATGAGTTTGTAACTTCAGCCAGAATTTTATCACGTGAGTTGTTATGTTGAAGCTACTGCAATGAGTTTGTAACTTCACGTACTTCCTTATTTGTATTTGCCATTTGGATATCATGCATCTACACTTCTTTTCTTCTTTGATTAGAAACATACATGTATATGCACTTATTGTTTTTATTGACATAATTTGCTTCCTTTCACATGGCATGTAAAGCATTTTACATGTTAGTATGGGCATTTTATATGAGAGGGCCTTTTGGATTTCATATAATCTATTGGAAGATCTAGTGACGGAATTAATGGATTTGAATGTTCTAATCTTCAAACTATGTTGCAGTATTGCCATCAGTTGGCATTGGAGCCCTTTCTGCCAGAGAGGCTGAAGGCAGAACTAACATCTCTGCAGCAGAGAAGGTATGAATATTTGATACACGTATTCTTTTTCCATTTGTTTGTGCTTTGGAGTTTACTATTGCATCCATCTTGCTATTCCGATATGTAACTAGTGAGCTAGATGAAGCGGGGACTACCTTTTGATTTTATTATTCATGCATTGTCATGGAGGCCTAATTATGAATTCTTCTATGCAATGTTTTAAAAGGCGCGAGGCGTAGTGTGACACCCCGCCTAATTAAATACCGGGTGATCAGTCCTTTATTAAATTATAACCAAGGTGAACGGTTGGTTCAGTCATAGCATCACTGTCACAAAAACTTTTTAAATTAAAACACCCTTATTAATTAAGCTAAGTGACAAAACCATTTTTTTTTTTTTGACATCGATTTCTCAATTTAATTTAAAACCAATATTTAAAACCTTTCATAATCCATGGTTTAAATAAATCACACAACAATTTGACTGGAAAATATAATCCAAGCAATTTTAAGCATCCAACTAAATAATTCCAACATTAAAACTTTAAAGGAAAAACATCCTGACAGTAACAATCCCAAAGTATAAATACTGGAAATAAATGAATCACAATCTCTGATAAAACCAACTGAATAATGGAAATAGGGCGACACATGCCCAACTGGATGAAATAAAACTAGAAGTGGAATCAATAATGAGGTCGTCTAAGCAAGAGGCCTGCAACTTCCACCTAAGCTGCAGCACGTTCCTTCCAAAGGAGCCTATGCAAGACGCCCCTGTGGCTGGGCACCTGTAATATATACATATATATATACAAGAGAGAAGAGAAAATAGGAAACGGGTCAGAGCCCGATTGTAAAACAGTATAAAATTAGTTTAGCAAGTATTTAAGATACTTACCGATTAATGCAACAATCATATTAGTGTGCGGTACTCTCTTGAGAAATTCTAACCTCTCTTCTAATGTGCACACCTACCGCACTACTAATCCCAACAGTTTAGCTTATCTTAAGTTTCTCACAAGGTTTCAAGCCGATAATTTCTAGTGTTAAAAAATCAATTTTATTTAAAAGCAAATTTCTCACATAAGCCTCATTCAATTATAAAGTTTCTCATAATTGCCTCAAACTTTTCAAACACTAATATCGAAGTTGAAATAATTATTCATTATTTGCCTAGCCTTAGTCACAGTAGATAGTTCCCAAATTTCAAGTTTATATATATATATTAATCACTCATATAATATATATATACTATCCGCACCCCACATAAAATTTATGGTGTTGGCATACTCTGCTATCAAGTCCCCGTATCACTCGTACTAAGGGAAATACTAGTTCGGAATCACTCTCGAACTGTATTAACACAAAGCACATACAAATTAAGGAGAAGCATAGTTCCAAGTCACTAAGAGGTCAGCACATACTCTCACGTCTCTTAGGACCGTCTGACTATCGATCCGATAACCTGTACCAAGGATTCTTATGTTCTAGGGTACAAGTCAATATCTCCCATAAAGGTCCCATCGAGATAAGACTGTCCCAACGCGGTAACCTCAGTGATAGCAAGTAGCGCGGGCATGATTTTTACACGTATATGGTATATGCACAATCACAGTCATATATGTATACTACTACTATCCCCAATTCTAATTTAGGTACACCCATGACCCATACATATGGTATTTATTCATATTGCACATTATTAGATTATTCCGTATAATGGTTTATCTCTTTTATTCTTATTTTTGGGATTATTCCAAACCTTCTTCGTAACACTAGTGAAATCCTATCTCCCTAAGTGTAATTTCAGTAAGTACTCTTTTGCTTCACGACGTAACTTCTTTACGAGTCTCACCCTTTAGACACACGTTCCCATCGTTCCTTAAGTGTAAAACATCTCCGTTAAATGTTAATCTCGTCTTACATTAAAGGTTCCATTTTTATAAAGCCCTATTGTCTTCTTTATATCCCAAAATGTTCTAACAATAATGTCCAAGAATTTCTATTCATTTCAGTTGGAACAACCTATTTACAAAGGGGAATTTGAGTTTTCCAGGAGGGGTCGATCGATCGATGTCAGGTGCTCGATCGATCGAATGGTGGATCGATCGATGCTCTTGGGTGGATCGATCGATCGATCAAGCAGGTATGACGAATCTGCAGAATTTCCAGTTACGGGAATGCTACCTCAAAATCATTCAAATCATCATATTTGATTTCCAAACTTCCAACAAATTATACCCCAAGTGTTATATCCCCAACCAATGATTAATCTACGTAAGGCATGCGAGTTTTTATCAATTATAACGGATTAAAAAGGGTTAAAATCCAGAAAATTTCGAGAACCCTAATAATACCTTTAACTGAGTTCTTCCCATTCTTTTTCCAGATTTTCTATTCCTAACTCAATGAATTTCGTGTTTCAACCTCTACATATGATTTATATTTCCAGAATACATCTTTTACCTCTACAACATGCGAATTAGAGTTTCCCATACATGCTTTCTTTCACAAGAACTAGTCCTAATCAACCCTAGACTAATATTATTGAAGCATTAACTGAAATAGAGCAAGATAGATACTTGCCTGGGAATTCTTGGTTCAGATTAGTGGACAAGATTGGTGTGGTTGCGATCCTCGTTGCGCGATCTAAAGTTTGGTGGCGACGGCGATGCAAACGGTGGAGTTCTTGCCCTGGAACTCCTTGGAGAGCTTCTCCTCTTCCCTTCCAATGGCCGTATTAGGTTTGTGGTTGTTCTATCTTAGAAGACAACTCCTATTATCTGATATACTCTTAAAAATTTCGTGGGTTTTCATGCCCAAAAATGTAAAATGTCCAAAACGCCCTCCCGGGATGTTAATTAGGCCTAGAAACGCCCCGAGACCCAAACTACACCCCCGGGTACATTATTTTGACTATCTCGACCCTTCTGGACACATTGACGCACTCAAAATGACCATACGGGTGACTTATAATTTATTCACTTTTAATAGTTCGAATTTTAATCCCGACACGACACAAGCGCGTCCCGATAAATTTCCAAAATTATCAAATTAGATTCTCGTGATAATTTTACTAAATACAATCACACCTCTTACTTTACCCATAAAGTAACTTGCAGCACAATTCCAATAATTACTAACTCTCATCACGCTAGTAAGTATTTAAATGATTTTTCAGATTAATATTAAATTAATATCTCTAATTAAATTTAATAAATCCCCAAAATTAAAAGTCATAAAAAATACGGGGTATTACATACTTCCCCCCTAATAATGGAATTTCGTCCCGAAATACGAAAAATAAGGTATACCTGCTAAGAATAACTCTGGGTACTTCTGACGCATATTTGTCTCACGCTCCCAAGTGGATTCCTCCACATTATGATGCTCCCACTGGACCCGTACAAGTGGAACTACTTTCTACCTCAATCTCCTTTCGCTATGGTCTAGAATAGCCACTGGTCTCTCCTCGTACGAGCTATCAGGCTGTAAGGCAATCTCCTCAATTGCGATGTGTGTGTGGGCCATGTCATCCCGAAGGTGTCGTCTCAAAGACGAGATGTGGAATACATCGTGAATGCGGTGTAAATGCTAGCAGTCCCAATCTGTATGCTACTGACCAAATCCTCTCGATAATGTGAAATGGCCCCACGTACCTCGGGGCCAATTTCCCTTTCTTCCGAAACCTCATCACTCCTTTCATAGGAGATACACGTAGTAATACTTGGTCCCCCACATTAAATTCTCGGAAGAACCGTTTTGCATCGGCGTAGCTTTTCTGCCTGTCCTGGGCTACCCGAATGCGACTCCTGATAATCTCAATCCTAGCGGAGGTTTCCTGAATCACCTCTGGTCCGAGCAACTTGTTGTCCCCCACCTCTAGCCAACAAGTTGGAGAACGACAAGGCCTGCCATACAACGCCTCAAATGGAGCCATGCCAATCGTGAACTGATAAGAGTTATTATAAGCAAACTCCACCAGTGGAAGATGTGGCTCCCAACCTCCCCCAAAATCAAGGAGACACATGCGCAGCATATCCTCCAACATCTGATTGGTACGCTCTGTTTGTCCATCTGTCTGTGGGTGATAAGCTGAACTCAACCTCAAATCTGTAACCATGGCCTCCTGAAAACTCTCCCGGAAACGCGACACGAAAATCTTGTCTCTATCTGACACAATATTCAGGGGCACCCCATATAGTCTAACAATCTCAGCAATGAACAACTGAGCGTACTGGCCCATGGTATAGTCTGTCCGTACTGGCAGAAAATAAGCCACCTTGGTCAAACGGTCCACAATCACCCAGATGGAGTCGTGGCCCCGCTGTGATGTAGGCAACCCAGTAATAAAATCCATGGAAATACTCTCCCACTTCCATGTGGGTATTTCCAATGGCTGAAGCAACCCCGACGGTTTCTGGTGGTCCACTTTTACCATTTGGCAAGTAGAGCACTTGGACACAAACTCAGCAATGTCCTTTTTCATCCCGCTCCACCAGTATTGTCGATTCATATCCTGGTACATCTTATTTCCCCCAGGATGCACTGCAAATTTGGACCCGTGAGACTGTGTCATCACTGCATGACGTAAGTCTTCTCCTTCTGGAACCACTAATCTCCCATTCTAACTGAATAGGACTCGGCACCCTCAGCTAAAAGCCGTACAATCTGCTCCTGTCAAAACGAGTTTGCTGTCTGTGCCTGTATTACCCTCGTAACAATCTCGGGTGTCACTGTCATGACAGATATGAAGGAACGGGCTACCGCATCCTGGTGACCCAACTCTTTCCACTTTGCTTTCCAGACGTCCGCTACATTGTCTACCGGTCTACGGCTCAACGCATCAGCAACCACGTTGGCCTTCCCCGGATGGTACTGTATGTCGAACTGATAGTCCTTCACAAACTCTAACCATCTGCGCTGACGCATATTCACTTCTCGCTGAGTGAACAGGTACTGCAGTGACTTGTGGTCTGTGAACAAGCGGAATTTCTCTCCCAATAAATAGTGTCTCCATATCCTCAATGCAAAGACGACCGCTGCTAACTCTAAGTCGTGAGTGGGGTAATTCCTCTCGTGCGGCTTAAGCTTGCGGGAGGCAAAAACTATAGCCTTCTCTTCTTGCTGAAGTACTCCCCCGAGTCCCCGTAAGGAGGCGTCGGTGTAAACCAGATGCTCCACCCCCGGCTTGGGTAAAGCAAGGACTGGTGCCGAAGACAGCTTGTCTTTCAGCTCATCGAAAGCCAATTGCCAAGTATCGTCCCAAACATATGGTACCCCCTTGCGAGTCAGGTTCGTCAATGGACCCGCTATCTTGGAGAATCCTCGAATGAATCTCCTGTAGTACCCGGCTAACCCCAAGAAACTACGCACTTCCGTCGGTGTCGTGGGCTGTCCCCACTCCCTCACTGCTGACACTTTACTCGGGTCAACTGCTATCCCCAGTTCAGAAACAACATGTCCCAAGAATTGCACTTCCCGCAACCAGAATCCGCACTTCTCGTACTTAGCATACAGTTGATGCTCTCGTAGAGTCTGAAGAACCTGCCTCAAGTGCTCAGCATGCTCTTCCTCAGTGTGTGAATATATCAGGATGTCATCGATGACGACGATAACAAACTGATCCAAGAACTCTCTGAACACTCGGTTAATCAAGTCCATGAATACGGCTGGAGCGTTTGTGAGTCCGAATGGCATCACTCTGAACTCATAGGACCCATATCTTGTCAAGAAAGCAGTCTTCGAAACATCCTGCTCCCTAATACGTAGCTGATGGTATCCTGACCTCAAATCTATCTTCGAGAAGAAAGTTGCTCCCCTCACTGTCGAACAGATCATCGATTCGAGGTAACGGATATTTGTTCCGTATCGTGACCTTGTTCAGCTCCCGGTAGTCCACACATAGCCTCAATGAACCATCTCTCTTCTTTACAAACAAAACTGGAGCGTCCCAAGGTGAGGTACTCCCACGAATGAAGCCCTGACCTAACAACTGCTCTATCTGATCTCGTAACTCTCGCATTTCCGCCGGAGCCATATGGTATGGAGCGCGTGCTATCAGTCGAGTATTTGGTAACAAATCTATGACAATCTATTTCTCGACTGGGGGGTAAGCCTGGTATCTCCTGAAATACATCAGAATACTCACGAACAACTGGGATTGAGTCTAAGGGAATCACAACCTCCTTAGAGGTATTCTCCTCTATGTAATACAAATGAGCGGTAGAGCCTCCCTCTGGGTGAGGCATCGCTACTACAAACATTTCCTGTCCCGGAATGGCAAAGACAATGCTCCCACCGAAACAATCTATCATGGCTCTGTATGCAGCGAGCCAATCCATGCCAATGATAACGTCGTGCTCATGCATATCTAAGACTAACATGTCTGCTGGTAAGATTAAGCTACCAATCTCCACCTCCACACCCCGGCATATAAAGAAAATTAACGATCCATTTCCCAGTGGTGAGTCTACGCATGTCACAGTGCTCTCTGCTGTGGCTAATAACGCTAAGGCCTTCGCAAAATGAGTAGCTATAAAACAGTGTGTCGCCCCAGTATCAAATAAAACCCGACCCATAGTATTATGGATAGGAAACGTACCCTCAATCGCGGGTGGCGCCTGTGGAGCTGCTGCCTGGTGGACGTTATAGACACGTCCGTACTGTAACTGCCCCTGCTGCACTGGAGCTGCTGGAATGGCTAGTAGGGCTGGTGCTGGGAGGGCGGTTGGAAAAAGTGGCCTGTGTGGCTCATTACGGGCACCTTGCTGCTGTGGGGCCCTATCTCCCTCTGGACAATCATGGCGCCTGTGGCCATTTTTACCACACCCGAAGCATCGGCCCCTGAAATTCCCTCCCCTCTGTCCCTGCTGATTACGGCCCTGCTGGTTGGTTCATTCTTAGCATCACTGTCGCAAAAACTTTTTAAATTAAAACACCCTAATTAATTAAGCTAAGTGACACCATTTTTTTTTTGATATCGATTTCTCGATTTAATTTAAAACCAATATTTAAAACATTTCATAATCCATGGTTTAAATAAATCACACAACAATTTGACTGGAAAATATAATCCAAGCAATTTTAAGCATCCAACTAAATAATTCCAACATTAAAACTTTAAAGGAAAAACATCCTGACAGTAACAATCCCAAAGTATAAATACTGGAAATAAACGAATCACAATCTTTGATAAAACCAACTAAATAATGAAAATAGGGCGATACATGCCCAACTGGATGAAATAAAAAAAGAAGTGGAATCAATGATGAGGTCGTCTAAGCAAGAGGCCTGCAACTTCCACCTAAGCTGCAGCACGTTCCTTCCAAAGGACCCTATGCAAGACGCTCCTGTGGCTGGGCACCTGTAATATATACATATATATATACAAGAGAGAAGAGAAAATAGGAAACGGGTCAGAGCCCGATTGGAAAACAGTTTAAAATCAGTTTAGCAAGTATTTAAGATGCTTACCGGCTAATGCAACAATCATATTAGTGTGCGGTACTCTCTTGAGAAATTCTAACCTCTCTTCTAATGTGCACACCTACCGCACTACTAATCCCAACAGTTTAGCTTATCTTAAGTTTCTCACAAGGTTTCAAGCCGATAATTTCTAGTGTTAAAAAATCAATTTTATTTAAAAGCAAATTTCTCACATAAGCCTCATTCAATTATAAAGTTTCTCAGAATTGCCTCAAACTTTTCAAACACTTATATCGAAGTTGAAATAATTATTCATTATTTGCCTAGCCTTAGTCACAGTAGATAGTTCCCAAATTTCAAGTTTATATATATATATTAATCACTCATATAATATATATATACTATCCGCACCGCACATAAAATTTATGGTGTTGGCATACTCTGCTATCAAGTCCCCGTATCACTCGTACTAAGGGAAATACTAGTTCGGAATCACTCTCGAACTGTATTAACACAAAGCACATACAAATTAAGGAGAAGCATAGTTCCAAGTCACTAAGAGGTCAGCACATACCCTCACGTCTCTTAGGACCGTCTGACTATCGATCCGATAACCTGTACCAAGGATTCTTATGTTCTAGGGTACAAGTCAATATCTCCCATAAAGGTCCCATCGAGATAAGACTGTCCCAACGCGGTAACCTCAGTGATAGCAAGTAGCGCGGGCATGATTTTTACACGTATATGGTATATGCACAATCACAGTCATATATGTATACTACTACTATCCCCAATTCTAATTTAGGTACACCCACGACCCATACATATGGTATTTATTCATATTGCACATTATTAGATTATTCCGTATAATGGTTTATCTCTTTTATTCTTATTTTTGGGATTATTCCAAACCTTCTTCGTAACACTAGTGAAATCCTATCTCCCTAAGTGTAATTTCAGTAAGTACTCTTTTGCTTCACGACGTAACTTCTTTACGAGTCTCACCCTTTAGACACACGTTCCCATCGTTCCTCAAGTGTAAAACATCTCCGTTAAATGTTAATCTCGTCTTACATTAAAGGTTCCATTTTTATAAAGCCCTACTGGTCTTCTTTATATCCCCAAATGTTCTAACAATAATGTCCAAGAATTTCTATTCATTTCAGTTGGAACAACCTATTTACAAAGGGGAATTTGAGTTTTCCAGGAGGGGTCGATCGATCGATGTCAGGTGCTCGATCAATCGAATGGTCGATCGATCGATGCTCTTGGGTCGATCGATCGATCAAGCAGGTATGACGAATCTGCAGAATTTCCAGTTACGGGAATGCTACCTCAAAATCATTCCAATCATCATATTTGATTTCCAAACTTCCAACAAATTATACCACAAGTGTTATATCCCCAAACAATGATTAATCTACGTAAGGCATGCGCGTTTTCATCAATTATAACGGATTAAAAAGGGTTAAAATCCAGAAAATTTCAAGAACCCTAATAATTCCTTTAACTGTGTTCTTCCCATTCTTTTTCCAGATTTTCTATTCCTAACTCAATGAATTTCGTGTTTCAACCTCTACATATGATTTATATTTTCAGAATACATCTTTTACCTCTACAACATGCGAATTAGAGTTTCCTATACATGCTTTCTTTCACAAGAACTAATCCTAATCAACCCTAGACTAATATTATTGAAGCATTAACTGAAATAGAGCAAGATAGATACTTGCCTGGGAATTCTTGGTTCAGATTAGTGGACAAGATTGGTGTGGTTGCGATCCTCGTTGCGCGATCTAAAGTTTGGTGGCGACGGCGATGCAAACGGTGGAGTTCTTGGCCTTGAACTCCTTGGAGAGCTTCTCCTCTTCCCTTCCAATGGCCGTATTAGGTTTTTGGTTGTTCTAACCCTAGAAGACAACTCCTATTATCTGATATACTCTGAAAAATTTCGTGGGTTTTCATGCCCAAAAATGTAAAATGTCCAAAACGCTTTCCTGGGATGTTAATTAGGCCTAGAAACGCCCCGAGACCCAAACTACACCCCCGGGTACATTATTTTGACTATCTCGACCCTTCCGGACACATTGACGCACTCAAAATGACCGTACGGGTGACTTATAATTTATTCACTTTTAATAGTTGAATTTAATCCCGACACGACACAAGCGCGTCCCGATAAATTTCCAAAATTATCAAATTAGATTCTCGTGATAATTTTACTAAATACAATCACACCTCGTACTTTTCCCATAAAGTAACTTAAAACACAATTCCAATAATTACTAACTCTCATCACACTAGTAAGTATTTAAATGATTTTTCGGATTAATATTAAATTAATATCTCTAATTAAATTTAATAAATCCCCAAAATTAAAAGTCATAAAAATACGGGGTATTACACGTAGTTGAGGCGTTTTGCCTGTGAGGCGAGACGTATGCCTCAACTTTTTTCTACTAAAATCACTAAAAATGATATAAAAATAATAATTAAACGAGGAACAAAATATGTATCACATCTATGATGAAAACAAAAGATGTAAACTTGATTCCACAACACAATACAAATAATAACACCATCATGTCATCATCATAATACATATTATACCGTCAAGGCAAAAGAAATCCATAATAGTGACAACTCACTACAATAATATAGCAATAAAAACATAATATATATATATATATATATATATATATATATATATATATATATATATATATATATATATAGTAGAAAAAAAAAAATACATCGGCATAGATAATACAAAGAAGACATGGAAATTACCTTCGGTTTAGCGTAAAAGAGACGATCGGCTGGGAGTTTTGGGTTGGAATTATCTTTGGGCAGCAAACGACTAGGTAATTTTTTTTTTTTAACTTTTGACCACTTTTCTCGTTAATGAGGAGAGAGAAAAATGAGGCGTAGCCGCGTAAGCCTCAACAGCCTCAAGGCATAAGCCTCAGGCACAAAAGGCGCAAGCCTCAAATAATATAGTAGAGGCGTAAGCCTCAGTCCGCCCACCGAGCGCCTCACCTTGAGGCGGAGCCTCATTTCGCCTTTTAAAACATTGCATCTATGTGACAAGTACAAACTTGTTTAATGAGTAGACTATTAAGTATATGCATTGGGTTGTAAACATTTTTAGCTTTTCCTGTACTGCCAATTTCATTATTTTTGCATTGAAAAGAATGGAAGCCAATTAATGGACATCAATAAGTGACATTTATTGTGTGATCAATGCAGTAACAAGATGTATAATATTTGTTGAAGATGTAGAGGATGCTTTACGATGGGGATGTTGCTCCCCCGCTTTGGTACCCTGGATGGTTGCCAATATCCAAGATTCATAATCTATTGTTTTGTTTTATGGCCTTTTTATGCGTTCACATATATTTTTTATTCGTAGCTAGCAGGTATGACATTCGAGTCATTTGACGTCTTTCATGGGTTTCAAAACTTCTAAATAATGTTTGTGATAGTAAGTGCAAAGACATGTATGTTTCTGTAACAGCCCGGGAAAACAAATCCCGGGATGCTACTCAAAACTAAAAATCTGTCCAATTTAAAATCATTTAATCATGCTCAACGGTTAAATAAACATTTGTGAAAGCATAAAATGAATACATAAACTCCTTATTCTAATTAATCTCAAAAAGTTTTTACAATTGTTTTTACAATAAAATGTACAATGCTTTAAAAATGAACTGCAGAGCTGTCTACTCGTCCTTGTATCCCAAATCCGAATAAGTCGAATCAACAATTGCAAACAGCTGCTCGAATCAAAACCTGTCTTGCATATATAAACTATAGGAGGTGAGTGGAAACTCAATAGGCTCGTATAAATGCTCCAAGTGAACTACACACTCATGCGTGCACATTTATAAGAATGTATGCATATGAACACTCAATTATCATCCCAAGATAAAATATCACATCCTAGGATCTCACCGCATATCACTACATATCCCAAGTTCCCCATATATCAAATCCCTGCCGCACTTCCCTCAATACTGTGTGGACTCTTCGATCACCTCTCTTGTCAATTATGCTCCTAACACTCCATGGCCCAAAAATCAATACAATCACAAGGCACGATAGGGTACTCCCCTTATCGTCCTATCACAATGGCTTAACAACCCACAATAAAACGGTTTAACAGCCCCAACATGTCCATATTTTGGCGCACGAGATAAAAGACGAGAAAATAGCCAGAAAGCACACCCTGTCCTGCGGGTGGTTTGGCTAAAGGATACCTTAGCATCATCTAACAACAATAATATCAATCTTGCAATATAACATCTTTATCAAAATAACCACAAATTAGGTAAGATTATTCAACTAATTTCTACAACCCAACACATGCATAATATCATTTAATTACGATTCTCCCATCTACTTGGCATGAAAAGAATATCACATTATCATGTGTGCAACAAGAATGATATATACAAGTATGTCATATAAGTTGCAACACATAACTTGAAATATATATATATATATATATATATATACAAGGGTGAACACATGTAGCACACAATATAACCACGGGAGAACGACACCTACTTCAAACAAATACAATCCACATAGATATAAATATGAAAATCAACAGTTATCCGTCTTCACATTCTGATCTTGAATCCGTAATCTACTCAAAAAACCGAACAACTTTCATCTTTAGTTCATCATCAAACTCCAACAAGAAGGTCCTCAAATTAGGGTTCAAAGAGGTTTAGAGTTATGTTTAAGGTACTGGATGTGTTTTGGGTTTGGGCAGAATCAGCGTGTAAGCGTATTAAAAAAAATAATAAAGCAAGCGCATGAAAAGAAATAAAGGTTCCAGGGTTCTCTTAAATAAAAAGCCCAACTGCAAAAGAGTTCTGAGCCAACCCCTCTTCCTCGCTACCCAACCTCCCCCTTCCTTGCGCCAAACCGCTATAGCGGTTGGGGACTCCCGCTATAGCGGCTCCCCCTTGGGCCGAAACCACCTCCCTTTCTTCTCCTTTTTTCTCTTGCTTTCTCTCGTAATCCTTTTTATGATTCAACCAACACAACCCAATCAGCGTACAACTCCTCTTAACTTGCTCCCAAACAGAACCAAAAGACCAAAATGCGCCTTCCAACTTATTCCGAAAATAGAATAAATCCAAATAAAATTCTAGAAAATTCTCAATAAATTCTTATAAAATGAATACCGAAAATACAGAGTATTGCAATTTATGATTTAAAAAAATAGAAATTTTGTGTATTCTTCTCCAAGTGGAGGCCTTTATATATAGCTCTTACAATGTGAATAAAGGGAACATACAAGCATGATTTATTTTAAAAAGCTTTAACACTCCCCCGCAAACTCAGTTGCCCCTGGTGAGATGAGGTTGGATCGCAGGAGAGTGAAGCGATATCTGTGGAGTCCTTTGGTGAGAATACATGCGAGTTGATCTGGATAAGGGAAAAACTGAACCCGATGAGTGCCGGAGAGAAGGCGTTCTCGGATGAAATGGTAGTCAAGTTCAATATGCTTTGTGTGAGCATGAAAAACGGGGTTTGAGGCCATGTTGGTAATGCCGAGGTTGTCGCATAACAGGGTAATGGGCTTAGGTGGAGGAAACTTGAGTTCGGTAAGACGATGGGAGATCGAGTTGGTCTCGACACAGACATGGGCAAGAGAACGGTACTCAAATTCAGCGCTGGAGCGGGATACAATGGGTTGCTTCCCAAGAAGACACAAAGACTTATAGTAGAGCGACGAAAGTTGGGGTGGCCTGCCCAATCATCATCAGAATAAGCTGTGATAGTAACTGGTGTGGGTGAGCGATGGAAGGTAAGGCCAAAGTTAGGAGATCCTTTGAGATAGCGAAGGATCCGTTTGGTAGTAATGAGGTGAGGTGATCTCGGTGCGCTCATGAATTGAGCAACATGATGGACAACATAGACTATGCTAGGGCGAGTGAAGGTAGGGTATTGAAGGAAACCAACTAGCTGTTACTCAGTGACATAAGATAGGAACTCACTGGTTTGAGTTGATAGTTGGGTTTTGGCACAGGCTGAAGTGGAGCATGGCTTACAGTCCATTATACTGAGTCGCTGTAGAAGGTCAATGGTGTACTTGGTTTGGGAAAGATGAAGATGGTTTGGGGAAAAGTTGGCTTCTAGACCCATCAAGTATGATAAGGGACCAAGATTACTGAGCTCAAACTCTTTGCTATGAGTGGTGATGAACAGGTCACCAGGGAAGGTGCGTTACCTGTCAGAATTATGTCATCAACATAGAGAAAGAGAAGCATAATTGCGAAGTCTGATCGGTAGATGAAGGAGTGATCTGCTTGGCTTTGATTGAAACCAAAATGTAGGAGAAAGCTGCTTAGACGTTGAAACCATGCCCGAGGAGCCTGTTTAAGGCCATAGATGGCTTTCTTGGGGAGGCAAACATGATGAGGGTGATTGGAGTCTGCAAAACCTGGAGGTTGGCTCGTGTATACGGTTTCATATAAACAGTCTCCTACAATTGGGTTATGGACATGTGACTCATAACCCACAGGTCCCAGGATCGAAACCTTGCTCTGATACCATGTAGAATGTAGAAGATAGAAGGAGTATTTTTCTTCAATTGGAGGGCTTTATATATAACTCTTACAATGTGAATAAAGGGAACATACATACATGATTTATTTTAAGAAACTTTAACATTGATAATTGTGGCGAATTCTGACTTAAAAGAAATATAAATTCATAAAGACAATTATAAGATTTATCTAACGGGTCACCATGGTGCATTCTGGCTTAAAACGAAAAGTAATAAATTGATAAAGACAATCATACAATTGACTTCAACTAAGGCTTATATTTTTCATCCTGACAACTGGTTCGTTGACCGGTTTATTTCTTTTCATCAAGTCTACTTGGGTTTACTTGTTCATTGGTTTTCATACATGTACATCTTTACTAGTGAAGCATAAAAAGCCAACTATCACATATGGAAATGTATTATGATTTCTTGTAAAAGTTTTTCATTACAAGTTTTTAGAAGGTAAATATAAGAGTTCAAGTATTGAATTTCAGGAGCCACATAAATTACTCCAACCAGCAGACAAGACTCTAAAAACAATGGCTATTGAATTTGCAGAGTACCAGGTGAAGTTAACTATATTATTGTTTCCTGATTGGAACTGATTTTGACTCTTGCCATGGATGATGGTTGAGAACTGTGGGGGAATTATAATCTTTCGATATCGCTTTCTTATTTCTGGTCATTCCAGGTCTGTGTTGATGTATTTATCACTACCCAGTCGTATATAGACATAGCTTCCATCTCTGTCATCCCAAGGACTACTGGTGGACAGGTATTCATGAGCAAATCATTTGATGTTACAGCTATGTTTTTCATTTGAATTCTAAATTCTTATTCCTCGCATGTCTGTCATAACAATTTTTTTATTTAAATAAGCTGTTTTATCTGCGCATTTAATTTGTTTGTTTTATATTTTATGACCTGTACTTCAAGCTTCAAGAAGAGTATGTTTTTCCCCGTCATTTACCAAATTACAAACCTGCTCCAAATCAGCTTACTAGATGTACTATAGAAGTTGGAAACTGCCTTTCAATTCGCCATATTTGTTAGAATATGGAGAAAGTGAAGAAAATGGTGCTCCCCTCCACCCCCCCCCCCCCCCCCCCCTCCATTTGTTACTTTCGGTGGCTTTTAACAGCCTTTTAATTTCCCCCTCAATTCTCTCCTCAAATCACTCCCTCTCTCAGCCAACTCGCTTCATCTGCGGCTATAAAAGGAACTCTGCAGCAGAAGTGAAAATCACCAATTCACTTACTTTTAACAAGCTAGAGTAGAGAGAAAACATACAGCGTGTATTTTCATAGAGGTGGTGTTAGTAGAGAGAAAAAATACACAATCTGTATTTTCATAGAGGTGCTAGTGTAAGGCAGAAAATATAGAGCGAGTATTTTCAGAGTGTGAGTGATGTACAGTGTGTGTAAGCCAAAAAAATACAGAGCAAGTATATTCAGAGTGCAAGTTATACACAATATGTGTTTTGTTAACAACAATTTATTATAGTGAAAGTGGGCGTGAGCTGTGGACGTAGTCAAATTGAACCACATAAATACTTGTGTATTTGTGTGTGATTTTCTACACTTAGCAGCATCTAATTTCCAATTATATTATTCGGCGAAAATTACTGTGTTTAATTTCCGAACAATATTTACAATAATCATAAAATGTTTAGCCTTGTTTTTCCCGTGAAGTTATCTTCTTCATGTTTATCAGACGCACAATACTGGTGGCTTTATTATTTTTTTAATTCTTAATTTCCAGTAATAACTTCCTTTCCTTACAATCCCCTCCGCTCTAATGTGGCCAATGTTTTTAATTGTTCGCATTAGCGCGCTATTGCGTTTTGCCTAGCAAAAACGCTATGTTGCGAATATTTTTTTGCGGGACTTCTAAATAGCATGCGCTATTGGTGATGTAGCACGCACTTGGGTGTTTAAAAAGAAAAACAAAACTCTGTTGTTTTGAGTCTTATACAAAATTTCTGCTTAAAATGTTTATTTGTTTTAATAATTTTCAGTTTAAAATGTTAATATTTTATATTTATAATTTTCAATTTAAAATGTAAATATTTATAATTTTTAGTTTAAAATGTTACTTATTAACAAAATTTAAGCTTAAAATGTTATTTGTTTTATAATTTTGATTTTAAAATGTTATTTTTTTTATAAATTTCCGTTAAAATGTAAATATTTTATAATTTTCAGTTTTAAATGTTAATATTTTATAATTTTCAGTTTAAATGTTACTTGTTTACAAAATTTCAGCTTAAAATGCTATTTGTTTTATAATTTTCAGCCTAGAATGTTGTTGTTGTTATTATTATTAATTTTTATTATTATTAATTTTTTGTTTAAAATGTTAATTATTTTACAAATTTCAGTTTAGAATGTTATTTTATATATTTTTCTAATCAAAAAACTAAAATGCACGAATTGCGAGTACGATGCGACCTCGGAGCCAAAACGCAACACCTTGCGCGATCGCGATTAAAAACATAGAATGTGGCTAACCTTACTTCCCAGTATTGATGGGTTATCCATTGTGAAAATTCTATCATCCTTGTAGCATGCTAGGGATCAATATCTCTAGGAGATTCAAGTTAGATCCAATTGTATAAGTTTTTATCTCAAGGTTTTCATGTTTTAACGAATAATTATTCTTTTCTTTAAGCCATCTGTTCTCCTTGTTTACAAGTATCTGACTTCTCATATTCATCTCGTTGATTTCTGGAGGTTTGAATCTCAAATGCCTTACATTTGCTTCCAGGTGTATTATTATTACCCTTTCTCTGCTGTTTCTGATCCTGCTAAGCTTTATAATGATCTTCGATGGAACATCACAAGGCCCCAAGGTTTTGAGGCAGTGATGCGTGTGAGATGCAGCCAGGTGAGTTTCACATTGTACTGAGATGTTTTTTTTCCCTTTCTGTGCCTTGTATGATAAAAGAGCTATGATTTAGTGTCAACATTTTGATAATGTTTAAAGATGGGAAAAATTGTAGTACAATTTAATTAACAACTCCTTTCGTTTGTAGGGCCTTCAAGTTCAAGAATATTCTGGAAACTTCTGTAAACGTATTCCTACAGATGTTGACCTACCTGCGGTCTCTCTCTCTCTCTCTCTCTCTCTCTCTCTCTCTCTCTCTCTACTCTAGCTTATTTATAGGCATCCGGATCTTGTATGTTTCGGTTTGTGGATTTACTGAACTTGTACAAATATAGTGGAAATGGTCTGAAGCAGGCATGGGTTTAATTTGCAGTCATACAGTTGATAGTTTTTTCAGTTACTGGTGCATTATTACTGTAGTGCTTATAGGATATCTGTCTTATATTGTTTATTATTGAACTTATGTGATAGCTACAAATAGTTATGTTCTATTAAATCAGCTAATACCAGAATTATATGAATAATAAATGTTGTAGATCGCTTAGTCCAGAGCAAATTTCCCTTTTTTTTTGTATAGATCAATTTTATTTCTCAGCTATTTTTTTCTTCTCTCATTTTCTATCCTTTTGCATAAATGTGTGATTGGGAGTGATTAGCATTTTATACATTTCCTGACAAGATCTTCATTTCTAATTATGACTTCTCTTCTGCAGATCGACTGTGACAAGACAATAATGGTTACCTTAAAACATGATGACAAGTTGCAAGATGGCACTGAATGTGCTTTTCAGGTACAAACTAATATTTCTCTGCACTCTACTGGCTTTCTAAATCTTCATATTACCAGAATCTCTGGTTTAGCTTATTGTATTCTTTGTTCCCGTATAAAGTAATTCTTCTCTTAGCATTTAATATTTTTATGCATTCGTGTTGTCCAGTGTGCTCTTCTTTACACCACTGTGTATGGCCAAAGAATAATACGAGTTTCTACCTTATCTCTGCCATGCACCACCATGCTGAGTAATCTGTTCCGCTCTGCCGACTTAGATACCCAGTTCGCTTGTTTCTTGAAGCAAGGTAGTTGGCTAGTTGTGATAATTTTGTCGTGTTTGGGAGCATGAAATTCATGCTTTGGAATTGAAATAAAATTAGTTTATATTTTGAATTGAAACTCAAAACACAACCTTAATTCAATGCTTCCAAACACAACCTTAATGCTGTTCTTGATATGGCATTTGGTGTGTATTGTTTACATTTAACTGGATTATAATGATGTTTCTCTTGTTCCCTTCAAATATAATTAAATTGTAAACTAATTCATCATGCTGTGTTTCTTCCTCCTGGTTTCTATGGGCACCACAAAAATAATGCTTGTCATCCACACACACTATGCTTTAAGCACAATGTACAAACATTTTTGTGCATGCAGTGATGTCTAATTTTCGTAGTTCCCTTAGCAACCACCTTTTCTTTTGGCCTTCTAAGAACTGTGGGGTCCTCTTTTCTCTCGCTTCTTCAATTTCTTCTTTTTTTCGTAAGAGGAATACTGAACTGCTGTTAAACTGTAATCTCTCTTTAGCCGCAAGTGAAATTCCTTCCAGTCTGCTGTTGCAAGTGAGGGAGCAAATGACAAACCTTTGCATCAACATTCTGCATTCATACCGCAAATTTTGTGCTACTGTATCATCATCTGGACAGCTTATCCTTCCAGAGGCACTTAAACTGCTACCTTTATACACACTCGGTATGTTCCTTCTACTTATAAAGCCTGGCCGAGTTGTTTGAGTGTATTATTTGTGACTATGAGGTGCACACTCTCTAAAATGGTAAAAATATTCCGAATCACAAGCGTACTGATTGGTGGTTCTGATTTGCATTAAATGACACTTCGATTTGTAAATTAAATTTGAAGTTAAGAAATGCATTGATGTAAACGCAATGGAAATTACACTCATAGACATTTAGAAATAATAATATATCTCTCAACTCCTCATATATTCATTTCTCATTAAGATGTAATGTAATAGTGCCCTCTCAAATGCGGGGAGCACTCTATTTATAGGGTACAAGAAAATATTGGAGAGCCTTCTGGAATATGATGATGCATGTGTAGTGGGTATCATCTATGACATCATTAAAGCTAATCTAGACCTATTGTAGAATATTCCCAAAGGAATACTCATTTATTCTAACAATAAAGCACTAAAAATAAAATAAAAGGTACAAATATTTTCCCCGACCCCCGGATATACATTGTGTTTTCTTTGTCATTGTAAAAAGTATAAGGGTTTTAGTTAATAAAAAATTGGATTGTCATCCTATTCTGTTGCACTACCACAGAAAATTGAAGTATGTAGAAAATCAATTTGCACAAATTGGTCTCTATACCCTAACCTCTCTTGTCATAAATCCAAGTCTAAAGAAAGCAGCTTATTGTTTGCTTCAGAGTCACAAGAAAATCAAAATCCAAAGGTGGATTGGCACTTGGTGTTAACTCTTTTCTTCTGACAGCCAATGTGAAGCTACGATGAAAATCAAATCTATTGCAAGATACAAAAAGTTAAATTGTTAACCCTCCAACATCGATTACCCTAACCCGAACTCGTCCCTTTATTGGTGGAAGCTTCTTGAGGTCAACAGAAGTGTCTTGGGATATGTCTATGATATTTGAGAGAGAGGGGAACATATGGAGAAAGAAAGAACAGCTGTTTGACAGGAGTTAGGGATTAAATTTTGTTTTGTTGATTTTGGTCCGGCCTTGGGAATGATTCAGTGCATCTACAAGCAACATACGATAATTCATTCCCAATAAATCTATACTAGAAACAACTTGTTGATGAGTAAAAGAAAATGGAAGAGGTGCGGCAAAGTTGTGCCTTTGGAGATGACTTGCCTGAATGGTCTTGCTATTTTGAATGGAAATATAACGGATTAGGCTAAAGCGAAATGGGTCAAAAGTGTAGGGGCAAAATTGTCAGGTAATAATTTTAAGGAGGGCCAGCCATTGGGGAAGTAAAGTTGGGGATTTAATGTAGTTTGTCCTATAATTTATCTAATGTTATTAGTTTATTATGTGGGACACATGTATTTACTTTTTTGAGATTTTCCAAATCGCAGCACCCACATCCGTGTTTCATAAATTAAACCTATTGAAAAAATGGTCATTTCTTTACCATAAAAACTTCCCCCTCTTTGAATGCCATATTATTTCGGGTACAATATTGAACCTCTCGTTGTGGATTGAATGGTTTTATTGTTTAATTCGTTTATCAGATATATACTAAAAGAAAAATTATGGTTCCTCTAAATTGTTCCGAGGAAACAAAGGAAAGGTAGAAGAAAAAGTTTTCAATTTAATCTAAGATAATATGTTTAATTAGAAGCTGTGCTGAGAGCAGATGAGAGCCAGCTATAAGTATATATAATACAGCAAGTAGAATATACTTGCAAGTAACAAACTCTGTTAAACCTTCTGTTAATATCTAGGATAAAAGTTCAATTCATATCCAAAATAGCTATCTAAGGTAAAATTTATCTTCTAGAGGTAAGACTACAATACTTCTTATAAAGACTATTTCACTAGCCGCTTCTTAGAAAACCCATTGTACTTGTGTTGAGTTTCACTCATTTGTTACTTTTCAGCTTTGATTAAAAGTGCTGGCTTACGAACTGATGGGCGTATAGACGATAGGTCCTTCTGGATTAATTATATTTCCTCTCTCCCCAGTCTTTTGGCAATCCCATTGGTTTATCCCAGGATGATTGCTATCCATAATCTTGACTCACAGGTATATACATTATACTATATTGTGTTGTGCTTAATGTTCTTAGTGTGCTCCTTAGATGATCAGTAATTAATTTCTGAGTTGGCAGGACATGGATGGATCTCATATATCTCCCGCTATTCCACTTTCCTGTGAACACGTGAATGATGATGGAATCTATCTTCTTGAGAATGGCGAGGATTGTTTAATTTATGTTGGGAGTTCTGTCGACCCTGATATTATGCGGCAATTGTTAGGGATTTCTTCTATTGATGATATTCCTACTCAGGTATTATTATTATTATTATTATTATTATTATTATTATTATTATTATTATTATTATTATTATTATTATTATTATTATTATTATTATTATTATTATTATTATTATTATTATTATTATTATTATTATTATTATTATTATTATTATTATTATTATTATTATTATTATTATTATTATTATTATTATTATTATTATTATTATTATTATTATTATTATTATTATTATTATTATTATTATTATTATTATTATTATTATTATTATTATTATTATTATTATTATTATTATTATTATTATTATTATTATTATTATTATTATTATTATTATTATTATTATTATTATTATTATTATTATTATTATTATTATTATTATTATTATTATTATTATTATTATTATTATTATTATTATTATTATTATTATTATTATTATTATTATTATTATTATTATTATTATTATTATTATTATTATTATTATTATTATTATTATTATTATTATTATTATTATTATTATTATTATTATTATTATTATTATTATTATTATTATTATTATTATTATTATTATTATTATTATTATTATTATTATTATTATTATTATTATTATTATTATTATTATTATTATTATTATTATTATTATTATTATTATTATTATTATTATTATTATTATTATTATCGTTGTTGTTGTTGTTGTTATTGCTGTTATTGTTGTTATTATTCTTATTATTATTAGTTATCTACCTTTTTTGTATTAGAATCGTTATAGAATGGGAACTTTAGTCTTAGGGCTCACAGATTTTCCTTCATTTTGATCATGTTGTGTTTCCATTTGCTGAAATTAGTTTCTATGATCATTTTGATGCTGAAACATGTGAATTTTACACATAAGCAGGCGTACCAAATACTAGAAAGAGAAGTTATAAGTGCTAGGAAAGGATTAAAGTGTGTTTCAGAGAATGAATTTTAAGGAATAAATGTTAGGACAGATATTTTCTTGAGAATTATGATAAGACAATGTATTTGAAGGGAGTTGCTTAGTAATAAATTAGGGAAAGGGGTATTTATAGGATGGTTATCGAGGGTTGTCAGCGGAGCTGATGGACGAAGGGATGACTCATCGTTTCGAAGTATGCATATCTACTTATTTGAGAGGGGTGGGTTAGCTGAGTGGAATGTTATTTGCAAAGGGGTGTGTGATTAGTACTTTTCTGCAACTTTATGATATGTGTAATCATAGATAAGTTTAACTTGGTGTAGCTATCTCTTGACTAGATATTCTTGAGGTTATGATATACTGAGTGCCTTGGTGTCTCTTGAATGTAAAATGTTTGGCAGAGGGACCAAATAAGACCCTATTCTCCATCTTCCAAGTCAAAAACCTTGAGAGATTTCATAAAGGATCTTAAACTCGGTTTTGTTGGAGAAATGTTAGTCATAAACAATAAACATCCCAGCATAGAAGCTGTTGGTACTTCAAATATTTGACAATTTTTAGTTTCTCATTTTGGAGTGAGATGTCTTGAGTTATTCCTTAGGGTCTCTCGTTTAGCACCATGACCGTTGTGGATAGCACGCCGTGTGGTCATAAATATGTTAATTGGTTTTGCCTTGCCAAAGTGTCTTGGTTAGCACCTTGCAGTTGGGGTCATTATTTCTTGCTTGGTTTTTCCTTTTCAAAGGGTTTAGGTTAGCACTTAGCACCCAGCTCGGCCAATATCATTGCTCAGTTGAACCTGTGAGCTTTTGGTTTCAAGAGTTTTCTTTTACACTCGTAAATAATTCATCTCTCAGTAAATTACAGTGTTGGATTACTTTCCCTACCAACTTGCTTTCTAATTTCTAACTTCTCTTTTGTGTGCTCAGTTTGTTCTGCAGCAATATGACAATCAGTTATCAAAGAAGCTAAATGATGTCATAAATGAGATAAGACGCCAAAGATGTTCCTACCTCCGGTAAGATTAATGTTTATCGAATTTTCTTTCCCATCATTCTAAACAAAAAATTATTGCCTATGTTGTTGTGAATCATTAGTCTATTATTTTAATTTTTATTCTGTGGCAGCTTAAAATTGTGCAAGAAAGGAGATTCATCAGGTTAGTGCTTCATTCTCAACCTTATGATCAGTGCTTCATTCTCATAAATTGATCATTTTTTATTATCTCAAATCAATTGAATGATTACCTCGCACCCCCATCCCCAAAGGAAAAAGACATTTCAAATGAATCTTTTAGGTGGTCTGGACGCGCCTCTTAAAATGCTACTTTCTTTCTTGTTTTGTTCTACATATCATTTAGATGAGGCCATTATACTTTAAATCACAAACCAGTAGCTCAACTTTATTCTGTAAATGCAGAAGAATTAAATAAAAAATTGAATCAGTTAAAAAGTAATAAACACAAATTAAAGAAAGTATTTACTCTATCGTTTTTTTTGGCTTTACTCCCCAATAGATTTTGTTTTTTTGGTCTAGCAGGTGATTAAAATATTTAAAAATATAGTCGAATGATACTGTGCGTCTTTTCAATGCGGTCCATGTATCGTAATGTATACATGAATTCTAATAATTTATACTTCTTAGGTTTATGTATACGCTAACATATAACATATACATCATTAAGGGCGAGGGACCTTTGTGTAGAAAAAATATGTTAGTGGACTAGAGTGGAGAAATCTTTTTGGCTAGGAACTGACTTAACGAACTCACCTAATTTTTTTTTTATCTCATGCGTCTCTGACATGTTCCTTCTAATTGTTTATATTCTGTTTAATTGTTTATATATTCTGTAAAATTTACTCTCAAACTTTGGGATGTTAACTTTGTTAAGCGTCCTTTTGTTGAACTGATTAGTAGTCTGTCCCTAGTATTGTTTGCAACCGAAGGGTGCCAGTAATTACCCTCACTCGAAACTAGCCTAGCCAAGCACAACAAAATGCTTAATTTTGTCGGGCGTAATTTTTTTTTTTTGTGTGCGATAACTCACTAATTATTAACCCAATTAAAGTATTTGACATTAGATGAGATAGAGAATTAAAATTTGAGCGTGCGAGAGATAAATGAAAATGCTCTGATGTGAGATTAAATGATGAAAATATTTGTTAATAGCACCTCAAATTCATAGAATATGGAAGTCTAAAGAATACAACTTCCATTATGTTTTGCACCTTTTCATTTTAAATTATTTATTTTTATTTACAGGAATGTTGTTCTTTTCATATATGGTGGAAGACAAGTCTCCAGGCGGACTCTCCTATGTTGAGTTTCTAGTACACATCCATCGGCAAATTCAAAGTAAAATGACTTGATCATTTCACGGCTCTTCAATTTTGTTTACAAGTTTCTGATTTAACCTTTATGCGGGGCACACTTGGGGAGTAAGCAAAGGAAGAAAATGGAAACTATTCTTTTATATGGAAATCAAGCTGAGCTGAGCTGAGGTAGATTTAGTATAAGCTTAAAAGGAGAACAGGTGCATGGAGGTAATAAATAGAAAGCATGTTCATTTTGCTGTTTTGCTTCTCTTTTTTCCTTATCATTATGTACTTTTGAGCTGCAAAATGTAAACTATAAATGTGTTGATTAAATGCGCTCTAGATGTACTTTCTGTAGTAAGTTAGAAGAGTTGGCTTAAAGCATTAGTAGGAAATAAGATAAGGTGTAATTTTGAGCTATTTTTTAGGGGGGGGGGGGGGGGGGGGGCCCTAGAATGTTTAAAAACCTCAACAAAAAAAAACATTGGTATTTTTTAAAAGAGTGCATGGCGTGCACGGGCTCTTTTTTAAGCCCGCACCTGAAATTCTCTCTCTCTCTCTACATATATATATATATATATATATATATATATAAAGAGAGGTTCACAAGTGGACCAAAAGAATGGACTTTTTAATTGACCTTAACAAAAAACACATATTAACACATTAATTTTAATTTCTATAGTGTAATTGATCCGCGCCAGCGGCACCCGAGACCACACCTTCACCCCACTACCTCCCCACCCCACCCCCCACCGCCCCTCACCCACCCACCCCCACCGCCCCCCACCCACCCCACCCATCACCATCACCAAAGCAGCCCTTGTGGCAGCCTTTATGACAACAGGGCTGCCATGGGGGGGGGGGGGGGGGGGGGGGGATCGATCAACACGCGTATTTGGTGCCGCTGCCGCGGACCAATTACACTATAAGAATTAAAATTAATGTGTTAATATGTGTTTTCTGTTAAGGTCCATTAAAAAGTCCATTCTTTTGGTCCACTTGTGAACCTCTCCCTATATATATATATATATATATATATATAGTAGGTAGTTTGTTTCTCTGAATATTTTGTTTCCTCGAGTATTAATCGTGAGGGAAAACTTGTTGGTTACTCGTCTATTTTTTTCCTTTTTGACGAAAATCTGAATGAGATTGGATTTGCAGTTGAACTTGGGACCAAATATGATTCAAAAGATTGTGAACATGTGTAGAATGGTTAATAAACTGATCAAAATTCCAATTGATCAATTTTTTATATTATGAATTCTGCTTGGTTGAAATTACTCTTATACTGTGTTTGGGAACCCAATTACAAGTGTTGAAATTAGGATATTTAACGTTCAAAATTGAATTAATTTCGGTTCAAAAATCTTTATAGCAGCTTCAATGCAAATGTGAATTTGAGAGATTTGAGGTGTCATAGTATTCATCATATATTATGAGTTTAAATTTTTTTCTAATGCAACTTTCAATAATCTATGTAAATGTGATTTGGTAACAAGGAGCATCCAGAATATAAAAGAGATGCTCAAAATTTAAACCATTGTGACACCCCACCTATCAAAATAATGGGTGGTCAACTCACTACCAAAATAAAATGGTAGTCTCGTACGGCTTATTCTTAGCATCATTGGCAAAAAGTTAATTAAATTACTAACAATTTATTAGTTTAACAAGCAGTGTTAATTTTAATCTTTTCATTATATGCAAACATAAAACCATCCATGCATAAATAATATGAAATAATGCATGATAAATCATGACCAATAGAATTCTAAATGCATAATAATAACTAGGTGTCAAATAAATCATCGGTCACCATAAATCCGGTACAAATATCCAAAATGAAATAGATAAACTAAACATCACTAAAGGGCAACATGCCCAACTGATGACAGGGAAGAAATCTAGTCTAGGAAATAAGAAATGAAGCCGCTACATTGAAACTCTGTATGCCTTTACATCTGTTGTATCTATGCATTCCTAGAACGAATGATCATTCATGGCGTTCTTGTGGTTGGATACTTAAAAGTTTTTGAAAAATATTGACACGAGTCAGAAGCCAAAACATTTGAAAATATTTGCAAGTGATTAAAGTGCAGTTAATAAATATGCAGTAAGCTTTCCATATTTAAGCCGGTGTTGCACTCTCATGAGATTACCTCTTATTTCCCAACTATTGTGCACACCTAACGCATACATCATAACCCGTCTAGTTACACTACCTTATCTAAGTAGTCCTATTGTAACCTTAAAGAATACACCACTCGAACTCGAGTATTGTCAAACGTTTATTACTAAGCTAGTTTGCTGGTTAGCTTATTTAATTATCTCATCATTTATCATTGATATAACTTTACTCTAGTTATTTCTAAACATTCACGCTTACTGTATTAAATCTGTATATAATTTATTGCGCTATTATATACCTATAAATACACTATAAGAGTTACACATATAATCACTCTATACGCGTTAAACCCGTATATAAATTACTACACCATTATATATGTAAAGGATATATCAAAACAAGCACACATATGTCTCGTATAATTATAATCCCCCGAGTAATAACTCATCAGAGGTCTTTCTCTACAAATCTATAATCACCGAGGTATCCTCACATCCTCCCAGCCATCGACGGTCAGAATCTTACACCGACTCGGTAAAAACGCAAACGTATTGGAGATGACCATAGTCCTTCGACTGTGAGTCATAACTATATCCGCAATTACCTCACTTCGAAATTCAACCTTCACGAGGACACATGCGTGACACTATGACTTGGGGACTATACTCACCCTGCATTCACTAGCCAGGGAGGATCACCCACATCCCCCAACCTCTACTGATAGCATTAAAGGGGTATGTTCAAATCAATATCATACACATATATTATCATCATTCATCTCTCTCTCTCTCTCTCTCTCTATATATATATATATATATATATATATATATATATATATGCAATACCGATTAAATCGTGCCTGTCGCAAAAAGCACTAGCCTAATTACTACGAGTCTACATCCTCGACTCTTGAACATATTTTAATTCTCATTCATAAATATTTAAAATAGAAGCATCACTCCGCTAAATACTCGGATTTATCCAACCAACCAGTGGGTCAAATAAATCACGAATTAACCCACCTAATTCATTAATAAAATTATTCATTAATTAATTCTTGCATTGTAATAATTTCCCCCTTTAATTACACACTCAAATCGAGGTAATATAATTCTGCTTAAATTACCCAACAAAGTTTTCTCATCCTTATGGATCAAATTTTCTATTGGAAACCCTCCGAATTAACTCACAAATTAAAGAACAAAACATGGAGTGTTAGGTGGTCGAATCGGTTTGGCCAGACATTCGAACCGGTTTGCTCAACCAACCCAAAACGGCTCGCCCCGAAATCCGAACCAGTTTGCTACCCCTAATAGTGAACCTTCTTCTCCAAATTCGATAGAAAAAACTCTTCAATATGTTACCCAACCTCCATTAAAACACATACAACATAATGAGACACAAATATGATGATTCTAACACTTTTAAATCATCCTAACATTAGATAGACTAACATTAATGATTTAGTCAATCAATTGGTTTATTTTCAAATCTCTTAACGAAAACCCTAAGTTAAATCCACAAGAATCTCTACATCTCGTCAAAGTTAACTTTTCTAGCAGTAATAAGTCATCCAAATTCATTAATTCATCATTTAAATCAATTTAACATCGCAGGAGATATATTCAACCCTAAAATCCCTTTCTTGTGCGAGAAAGCTCTTCCCTAAAATAATTTTTTGCGCCTACTATGATATGAACACGAATTCCACTCATAAAATTTACAGCCAGATAATTACTTTCCTTATACGGTCATAGGGTTTGAAATTCCATTGGAGAAGATGAATTGCTCCACAAATTGGCTCTCCAAACTCTCTTTTTCTTCTTCCTTCTTCAATTTCCCCTCTTCCTTCACTTGGTTAGGGCTTACAATTGTGTTTTGGCCGCCTCAAAACCTTAACCCTAGATTAAATATTGTTAATCCCAAAAGCAACCTAATGGGCCAAACCCAAATGACCTAAACGCCCCCGTGTGAGCCCGATCCAGTCTAAAAATCCCCCGGAACCCACTTACTACCCTCGAGTACTCAATTCTTCTTATCTCGACCCATTCCGGATCAACCGTGAACTCAAAATTACCATCCGAGTCATCTAACATAAATTGCCTATTTTAACCTATAAAATAGTCTCTCGTCATTCCCACCCATTACGACGTATTACAATATATCGTATTTTATTTATTATACACACTTAGTAAATTTAATACAAAAATATTAATCTTAATCTCTCCAATTAATATTAAAAAATTTCACAACATTTCTTTTTAATTTAAATTATTGAACACATGTAATTTAAAAATTATATGAATTAAATAAATTCTAAAATATTCAAAAATACGGGGTGTTACATACTCCCCCCTTGTAAAAGAATTTCGTCCTCAAAATTCGGACATACATGCGTCGAAAAGCTCCGGATACTGCTCTCGCATATCATCCTCTCGCTCCCACATAGACTTGTTTGCCTTATGGTGTCCCCACTGAACTCGAACCAAGGGCACCACCTTAAACCACAGTTAACGCTCACTAACAACCCGTCTCTCCTCATATGAGATATTTGGCTGCAAATCTATCTCCTCCAATGGGATATGCCAATAGTCCCTCTCGCTCCTCCTATATTTCTTCAGAGACGACACGTGGAACACATCATGGATTCACTGTAGATGCTCCGGTAAACCTAGCCTATAAGCAACTCTTCCCACTCGCTCAATGATTGGGAAAGGCCCGACATACCTCGGCACTAACTTCCCCTTCTTCCCAAATCGCATGACTCCGTTCATAGGAGACGCATGCACCAAGATCTGATCCCCTATCTCCAGCTTTATGTGTCTCCCGTCTGCATTCACGTAACTCTTTTGCCTATCCTGAGTTATTTGTATGCATCCCCGAATAAGCTCGATATTGGCAGTAGTATCCCGAATCATCTCCGGTCCCGACACCTCTAACCAACAAGTGAATGAATGACAAGGCCGTCCATAAAGCGCCTCGAATGGTGCCACGCCAATGGTAAACTGATAGGAGTTATTATAAGCAAACTGTAACAATGGAAGGTACTGCTCCCCCCCCCCCCCCCCCCCCCAAAGTCAAGTATGCACATCTTGAGCATGTCCACTAACATCTGATGTCTTCCCATCCGTCTGTCCACTCACTATCTCGACGGTAAACAACATCACATACTGCCTTGTCTCATAGTCCGTATGAACTAGTTGAAAATTGACCACCTTGGTCAACCGATCCAAAATCACCCAGATGGAGTCGTAACCTTTTTGTGATGTTGGTAACCCACTAATAAAGTCCATCGAGATGCTCTGCCACTTCCACACTTGGATCTCAAGTGGCTACAACATCCCTGTCAGTACCCGTTGGTCTATCTTCACTAAATGAGAACTAGCATACTTCGAGACAAACTCTGTTATGTCCCACTTCATCCCTGACCACAATACTACCTGCGCATATCCTGGTACATCTTATCCCCGCTAAAATATACTGAAAACCTCAACCTCAACTTGTGAGACTTGGTCATCACCGCATGTCTCAAATCCTCATCCTCCGGAACAACACGCCTCCCATTGAAGCGTAATCCTCCCTCAAAACTGATCGAGTAGGATTTCGCCCCATTTGTTAACAACTGTCTCACCCTGTCCTGACATAATTGGTCCCCAGCCTGTGCTTTCACTACCTGCATAAAGAACTTTGATTGATCATGCAATGGAAAGTACAAAACACGAATTAGGTTTAAAGCATAAACTTAGGATTTCAAGAAATAATACCGTTGTGGATCTTGTTGTGATCCTTATGAGAATAAACATGTTGATGAAGGTGATGATCTTGCTGGTCTTCCCAAGTCTCCAAAAATCATACTAGAATGTTCTGAACATCTAGAATCTTATAGTATATGACCCGTCCAAAATACGCTGTAATTGTGAATGTGCGATATCAATTTGAGAGTTTGCAATATTTCAATGGATATAAATTATTTAATTAGATGTCAATCCTATAACAAATTCCAAATTTATTAAACCCTAAATGTACATCTATGTGATTTAAGAAATGAAACAATAAAGCATGTGTTGACTGGCGTCAACAACATGCAATCATAAATTGAGGAAAAATCCCCGCAGGGCAAAACCTTTTATTCCAACTTACAAACTTACAAGGGAAATACTCAATGAATTCCCGCAAGAACCCACAAAGATCGCAACCTTCAGTTAGCAATGACTCCCTCGAGAATCACAAGAACCACAGTGCCTACTTCAACAGTTAATACCCTCGAATATTCCCAAGATCATCAGTAGAGACAACACTATATAAGAATAACTTCATTACAGAAGTGTTTGGGTTCTAAAGATGATTCACAAAAGTAACTGGGATTGATTTGTGTGGATAAAAAGAAAAAATTTCCCTAAAAATTGAAGCCTATTTTGCAGCTATACTGTAGTTTGCGTAAAGTAAAAGTCTTAATCAAAAGCTTCACGAAACAGGTTTTTATAAGCAAACAAAAAAGTTGAGGCAACATAATCTCATTTGAACGACATCACAGGGTCATTAGAACGACGTGGACATGTCGTTTGAAGTCCTTTTGAATGACCTGTTAAAACCTAAAGAAACAGTACGCTCTCGTTTGGGCCATATGAGATCTTGGGCTTCAAGCGAGGTATCTAATGAGATGCTAATGTCATTTGAATGACATAGCAGTGTCGTTTGAACGACATAAACGATTTTTTAAGTTCGCGTACAGGTTTCTCAGAAAACATTTTAAGTTTGAAAAACGCATCATTTTGAAATAAAACATTTTAGAAAAGTATCCCAATACTTGGTAAAAAATCTAAGTAACACGAAACTAAATCCATACCATAATTTCTTTAGTTCGAGAACTTTATTGAAGATGCTCGATATTGGGATCCGTCTTCTTTAACATGTGAACTTGAATACCTTGATGGTTGGAATGGGATATGTCATACACGATGTAAACTAGGAACTAGGGACATGATGGAAAATATGTCCTTTCAAATCTCGCCTTATGGCTGTTCCGGTACAAAATAAAAACATCTGAATTATTAATCAAATATCATATAAAAATCTAATACCCTCCTAGAAACCCAAAAATGGAAAGATACTAAATATGCAAGTCTTAAAATATTCAACTTTCAAATCTTTAAATCTCCTTGCTTTCTCTTGCTCTTCTTTTGTGTGCTTTTCAAATGATCATCATATACCTACACGCAATAGACAAAGAAATACTTTCGTGACATATCGAGTTTGAAATGAGATAATAAAGCATAAAATCAAATCAATAATTAATTCTCCCCCACAATTCAAACTCTCACTCCCCCATAATTCATAATTCGTTCTCCCCCTTTAATTTTCCGAAATAGACTAGGAAAATAATAAACAAAATAAACTGGAGTGGGCCACAACAAGCATAGTAAATCATCACAAATATATTTCGATTAATCTCATGAAAAGATAATCTCAAAATGTTCCATAAACTATTTTTTATTTTTCAAATATTTTTCAATCAAAAATAATTTTACAAAAACAACACACCATGAATTAACACTAAGATAGCCAAATAATGGAAACAAAATGAATGGTGTGAACAAATTCGATAGGAAAATCAACTCAAACAATCAAACATATGTGCAAGATGAATTTTGGATACTCCTAACGAACGAACTCAAAATCGTCCTTAGGGGTAAAAATGTTGAATTCAAATGATATCGACTCAATCTAATCAACAAATTAAAGTTTAAATGATTTTTACACCAATAATATTTAAAACTATGTAATGCTTTTTCAAAACTTTGTCAGGATATACAGTCCCGTTGATTTCCAACCAAACTCCCTTAAAAGATAGACATGATCTTATTTCTATTTTTTCTTTTGAAAGATCAATCAAACTAAACTATTTGGCCCCTTTTTGGCATATATCTCTTTTATTGCCTTAATTTTTTCTTGGGCTCTTTTCAAACGGTGGCTTTCACGATGAGTTCACCTGCCTCTGGTAGCCCTTTCTTGTGTACACTCATATTTTTTTTCATAATGAAAAAACTCTCACGAGCAATGGTTCTTACATGCACTACTTTCACTGTGTCGTTTTATCGCATTTGATTCATTTTAATTACTTGATTGATATGAAAATACTTTGACTAACATGTGATAAACAAGTACAGTAATCAAACAGATTCGTGCATGTGTGTATTAAAGGAAACCATGAGTCAAACATATAGGAAATAATTACTAATGTCATCTTAATGTCTCCAAACATTATAAAGCACATGGATGAAATGATATTATGTCTCGTAACACTATCAAAAAGTCACGTGGGTAATGGAATGATGTGTTGACTTGGTAATCCTAAATGTCCATCCATATACGATTTAAAAAGAAATACAAAAATCTTTTTGTGTTTCCAAAAAAATTATAAAAAATAAAATCTTTTTGTCTTTTCAATTTTTTCTCAAAAATATAGAAAATCTTTTTGTATTTTTTCAAAAATTTTCAAAAACAAAAATCTTTTTGGATTTTTTGATAAATATATCAAAATGAAAAAATAAACACAATGGTTGTACACATTAGCAATATGCATAAAGATATGAACACGAAAATCATCCTATGTTAGCAAACAAGTTTAAACCTCAATCATTAGGTCTAGAGGAGTTTTTCAAAGGTGGTGACATCCTATAAAAAACATCCATCATATCGTGTGAAGTTTTGACCAAATACTCAACCCGCTCTAAAAAATGCTCAAAATCGCTCATGTGATGTGCAGGAGCATGCAGAGTAACATGTGTGGGAGTGCATGTGGGAACACTTGTAGTAGCATAACAAGGTAAATACCTACTAGATAAACTACCCAACTTAAAGAAAAATTCCCTAAGGCGTCCTCTTTACTTGCAATGGGAACAAAGGTAAACGGACCTAGGAACACCTTTCTCAAAAAGTCTAGGACGCACTCTTCTATGGGAAAATGGACGCCTAGGTGGGTTAGGTTGAGAGCCATATGGATTTATCATAAACTCGAAAACCGACTTGGGTGCAATATGGAAAGTGGATGCACCATCATAACCTATTCATAGTCTCTCAACGTTACCCAAAGCGGGACCGAAGATCATATTTCCAACCTTCTTAGACGTGTCCTTTATAGTGACCTTGACCTCTTGGGCACATTTGCTATATCTCTTTCGAGTTGGGATATACGGGATTTAAGTTTCTCACGAGTCTCCAATGAATATTGAAGATCTCCCATAAGACTAGCCACGGTGTTGGTCAATTCACTCTTTTCCCAGACTAAGATGATCAACTGCTCACATAAAGAAACTCTCACCTTCTCGAGTTGACTCGTCGATATCTCACACACCCTCAAAAGTTCTCTCTCTCTCTCTCCAAATCTAACACCTTAAGACCTAACTCTTTATTTAGCCTTTTAGTCTTCAATGTATCGGTGTACAAATCTCTAGACGCTTTTTGGAGATCCCCGTCTCCCTCACTTACGATCTCATCCTCACATTCACTATCTCCCGAATGACTCAAAATATCATCGAGGCTCTCACGTTTACAAGTTTCCTGATCGTCGTGGGACAAACTAGATGTGCACACGTGACTAGATATGAAAGCAACGCACTTTTCATGTGGTGATTCATTCCCGTAATCATCTAACTCGATGTCACTATCGCTAAGAGTGGTCATATCAGCAACTTTTTTTCCCTTTCTCTTTAGCATAGTGGGATACTCAAATTCTTTGTGTCCTTTGCCCTCACACTCATAACATCTCACCTCTTCCTCTTTGTCACTGCTATCCTTGACCTCATATTCCTTTTGTTTTTCTCAAAAATATTTTTATTGGAAGAATTATCTTTTGAAAATTTGAGAAACTTTTTAAAATTTATAGCAAACAAGGCCAAATATTCTAAATCAACCTCACCCTCAGGATCAGACTCACAAACTCTCTCTTTTTCTTTTTCTTAATTTGAGTCTTTAAAACTATCCCTCTATCCTTAGGCTTAATGGTTTTAGGAAACATGTCAATCTCATAAGTTTGAAGGTCTCCTACGAGTTCTTCTATGAACGATGACCTTAGGAATAATTTGGGGTGGGAATGACCTCAAAATATTTTTCACAACTCTCGAATCATCAATTTTCTTATCCAAATTAAAATTCGTGTTAACTATGTCCGAAAACCTAGCATAAAACTCATCGAAACACTCATACACTAACATAGTGATAGTCTCAAACTATTTAGTCAAAATTTGCAATTTTGACGCCTTAACCGCATTGGCACCCTCATGTGTCAATTGGGGGATATCCCATGCCTCTTTTAACGTGGTGCACATCATAATACGTCGAACCTCGTCAGAGGTGACGACTCCAAAAATAGCACTAAGGCCTCAAGAGTTATAGGTACTCCACTTAAGCTCATCATCAATCCAATCAGATATAGGTTTGGGATTAATGACATTATTTATGGTGACAGTGGGAGGAGTCCACCCTCTTTCACAAACGAGCAATACTCTTTCATCAAGTTCTTTTAAACAAGATCTCATGCAGGCTTTCTAATAGACATAATTTGTGCCATCAAAGATGGGCATCAATTATATAAGTTATCCATCAGAAAAATTGTGATTTTTCAAAATCAATTTTTAAAACGATTGATATCAAAATTTTTTTACGAAAAAACGATCTCACGATAATTTGGTGAAACCTGCTCTGATACCAATTTGTATATGCGAATATGCGATATCAATTTGAGAGTTCGCAATATTTCAATGGATTTAACTTATTTAATTAGATGTCAATCCTATAAAGAAATTCCAATTTTATTTAACCCTAAACATGCATCTATGTGATTTAAGAAATAAAACAATAAAGCATGAAATCAGAGATTCAGGAAAAATCCTCGTAGGGAAAAACATTTTATTCCACCAATAAAATGTAAATCGCAACTTACAAACTTACAAGTGAAATACTACAATGAATTCCCGCAAGAACCCACAAAGACCGCTACCTTTAGTTAGGAATAACTCACTCGAGAATCACGTGAACCGCAGTTCCTCCTTCAACAGTGAATACCCTCCAGTTGCCAAGATCAGCAGTAGAGACAACACTACATAAGAATAACTTCATTATAGAATTTTTTGGGTTCCAAAGATGATTCACAAAAGTAATTGGGATTGATTTTTGTGAAAAACAAATTTTACCCCCAAAAGTGAAGACTATTTTGCAGCGGTTCTATAGTTTTCGTAAAGTAAAAGTCTTATTAAAAAAAATTCATGAAACAGGTTTTTATAGGCAAACAAAAAAGTTGAGGCGGTGAAATCTCATTTGAACGACATGGACATGTTGTTTGAGGTCCTTTCGAACGACTTGTTAAAACATGAAACAGTACGCTCTTGTTTGAGCCATATGAGATCCTGGGCTTTAAACAAGGTATTTAACGAGATGATAATGTCATTTGAATGATATAGGAGAGTCGTTTAAATAAAATAAATGATCTTTTAAAGCCCGCCTACAGGGATCTCAGAAAAATGCATCATTTTGAAATAAAACATTTTAGAAAATTATCCCAATACTTAGTAAAAAATCTAAGTGACATGAAGCTAAATCCATACCAAGATTTCTTCAAGTCAAGAACTTTGTTGAAGATGCTCGATATTCGGATCCTTCTTCTTGAACATGTGAACTTGAATGACTTAACGGTTGGAACGGGATATGTCATACACGATGTAAACTAGGAACTAGGGACATCATGGAAAATATGTCCTTACATAAGCCTTGTGTGTAGTCACTCTTGGAGATGAAACTTTGTTGAAATACGAGATAAATCACTCTCTTTCATAACCCCTTCACAAAAACATAAATAGTAATTTTCATCTCCCTATCTAACCCTCCATAATGGATCTTTACCTTAAAATCCTAGGTTACACCAATATATATAGGTATAAGTCATGGGCTTTAGGTAAATTGGGCTTCCAAAGAGTTTCGGGCCTATTACTTTTATAATGGACTATGTTAGGGACCCAAAACTAATTATTAAATTGACATCCAAATAAATACTCGAAATATCAAATTACAACTATCACAATTTATTTCATATTATTATTTAATCTTGACTAATTCCACTGAATAATCACGAGGGCACTCCAATTTAATTATCTCTAAATCACTCGTCATAAATAAGTCTTATTTGCAAAATAGATTTTGGTACATAATATGATTACCCACGTTAAGTTTTTGATACCAGCTTGGTCAAATCAATTTTTTGCTAATCGATTTTAACCAACATCTAATCAATTCCTTGATTCTCAAACTTAACTTATTTTCTACTCTATCGGATTTTAAAAATATCCAGCGGTCGAGTTTAACTAGTGAAAAAATATATATAATTCTATCAAGAGGGTATCAAATCCTAGTTATCTCTTGGACGCAGATTCCTCTAAATTATGATCTCAGACCTAGTCACACAACGATTGCCCAACTTGTGGGGATCTATTCACCCAATATACAATTGAATCGCACCCATAGCAATCAAAGAAATAATTTTGCGATAATTTTAATACTCATAAACCTCGAGATTAAGAATTTATGCAGCATTTGAAAATGGCGTGAGATTAACAAAGTCTAATCAAGATAGTCCTTAGACTTGAATATTGTGGGTGGTCTTGTTCAATACATTCCGAATGTACCAATAGCAACCCTCTTTTAAATTACCTTACAAGTTCTCGAACCATCAGACATGTTCTCGTAATTTGAGATAAGCTACGAGGATTGTGCACGCAACTACATCGACATGAATTCTCTTCCCATTTAAGTTATAAACTATTCAATTGAACTAGAACCAAAATTTCGATCCCCTGTGATCAAGTCGAAACCAAGTCATCAGAATTTTTACCAAGTCCAATTGGCCGACATAGTATATAATAGATTTAAAGCATAAATATAAGGCATTCTAATAAACATTATTCTTATTTCAAAATGAACTGACACACCTTTACTAAAAAGTAAACGTCATATATGGTTTTAAGAATAAAACCCTAACAAATTACATACATGCCTAATTCCCCTTCCCACTCACGTGCTTTCTAGAGAATTTGTTTGGAAAACAAGTGGTATTAGGGCCTAGATCATAGATATTTATTTTGAAAATTATATCTCATTTAAGATAAAGATGATGGAAGTATTTTTAGTGTATTTCCCTCCTCCATTTAAAGGACTTAGTTATCGTATTTGGAAAAAAAATGAAACAATGGCTTTTATAAAAATAGTAAAGAATATCATATATAGAGAATCGTTAAATATGGACCTTTTATATTCAACAAATTAAAGGAGAAATTGAATTTTGAAAGAAAGAAAAAGACACCGTTGAAAATTATGTAAGGAAATCTCATAAAAATGCGAAGATATACACATTATGTATTATGTTGTTGAATTGCATGTTATTTGAAAATTTATTACTTTTTATAACAACCCGCATATTATAATATTTAGGTTAATCAAGTCCAAATATTAGGTTATACAAATTGCTGCAATTAAAATACCATTCTTAGCACGTGACAAATTTATAAGACAATTAAAACTTATCCAAAAATGATACAAGATGTGAATGTGACAATATGAATAACCATCAATTATAAGATATAGTAATATAAAACTCCCTGATTCAAAACATTACCATCAATAGTATTTAATAAAGTCCAAAAAAATCGTGGAATCATAAGTGACCCATAAAAAAGAAATAATTGTCTAATAAAAGTAAACGACGAAAATGAGATTATACTATACATGAAATACATCTCCAAATGCCAAATCCTTCCCTCCAAGATCCAACGGCTCTTAGAAGCACACACTCCTAACCAAAAATGTTAGTCCACAATAATGACGGGTCAGTCCCACTTGAAAAATACCAGCTACGTAGTCCTATATAGGATTACATGAAGCCACACAAAAGTACTAAGTGAAGTAAATATCACATCATAGTCTTTTAAATAATATTAAACATTTAACAGTAGAATATTAACCTGTTTTGACATAATAACATATATAAACAACTATCCATTTAGTCACAATTATTAATAAAATACATTAATAACTATTTACTTTCGTAACTCATTCATATATTATTAACATAATAACCACTTTCCACTTTCATAACTCATTAATAACATTTCTTACTAATTTCACTATAGTCCATTGGTCTCCCAACGACCCCTCACAAATCATAGTGTGCCATGTGTATTATCATACAAATATGGATAACCACATCACATTATCTAGTTGGTCTATCTTGAAACTCCACACATACGTGATGCATCCTAACGTACATAACTATATCATCCTCATAACATACATCACTATAGACAACATGTATCTCTATTGACCACATACATACTCGTGATGTACTAAAAAAAATCCATGTCAACATAGTCTGACTTTATAGGCGGCACACATACAATCTCTATAATCGGTCAACACTAGAACCATACATAAAGTGGCTCACACATATATTCCCGTTTATAGCCTGATAACCTAGGTCTCGTACATACAGACTCATTGTAGCCAGCCAACACTTGGCCTGCAAATACAATAACACACATACAAATCCACGCTACTATAGGCTAAAAACTTAGGTCCCTCACATACAGACTCACTATAGCCCATGAACACAAGATACAAATAGAGGGAATGTGACACCCCGACTAATTAAATACAGGGTAAATACTCCTTTATTAAAATTAATACAAAATGTCAAGTTGGTTCAGTTCATAGCATCACTGTCGAAAACATTATTGAACAATTACTAACCACCTAATATTCAAAAAGTGAGTTGCCAAATTTTATTAAATTAAATTAACATGCAACTAATTAAATTATAAGCTAACTATACCACATCCACATCACAATCAATGGAGATATTAAAGGAATAATAAACAAGTCTCGAGTAACACTCCCCTGAATAATCCAAATACTGAATAAAAACACAATACAAAGTCTGAATAATTAAATAACTCCAAATCGAAAATGAAACTGAAAGTATGAGAAAGCTGCCTCTAAATAGAAAGGGGCGACATGCCCTAATAGATGAATGACCCAGAAATAGAATCAAATGCAAATTGTGGAGGCGTCTACTACCGAGATCATGTAACTTCCATAGCAGCTACATCACGTCAATGGGATGGAACTCCTATGCTTGGCGTCCCTGTGGCTGGGCACCTAAAAGGTTTAACAAAAAATAGATTTGAAAGCAAACGGGTCAGAGCCCGAGGTGAAAATAGTTTAAAAATAGCAAGTGTTTAATTGCATTAAACAGTGAATAATATATACATGTTAGTTACGTGCTCTCACATGAGTTCCTCACCCCTCAACTAGTATGCACGCCTAACGTATATCCTTAACCCATCACTTCCTGTCCTCACATTATAATATAGGGGTTTATTCACATCGTTCTAACATATCCTGCGTGTAACTCACCTTTTCACTGATAAGATTAATTTATAACAATTACGATAGGGAATTCTCATTTTAAGTCCTATTCAAAAAGTCTCAATAATTTATTTTCACACTTTAACAAGGAGTCCGATATAATCACAAGTATATTATTCTCAGTACAAATATACACATAGGGCACCCCTAAGCTAAGCTGCAGTGCACACATACTCTGGCCTCGAATCCCGGTACATCACGTACATAAGGACCACATGTTTCGAGTATCTCAGGAACTGTTTCAATAAGCAAAATCACACATATTGGAGGCGAACATAGTTCACATACCTATGGGTCACGTACATACCTACTCTCCCATGGTCAGCTAACTTATTAACTCACAAATAAGCCATTCACAACCTTATGTCCTTAAGGTACCAATCTAAATCCCCCCCGTAGGCACACAAAGATTTGATGGCCCTATTCCGAAAGCCGACCTCCCGTGATAACAAGTATGGTAGGTATGTCATACACACAATAATCCATATACTAAGCATTCGCACAACTTAGATAACTTGTTAAATTATTAAAGGTATATTCTCAGTCTTATACCATTATTCTAATTCATACGCTACGATTATTTCGGGTGATATATATTATATTTTGCCGATACGTCTCATGTCATATAATTTCGAGTACTTAAACCTAACCGAAGAGGTTACTAAGTCTCCTAACTTTCCCACACATAAATTCAATACTCTTAACTCCTTATTTATGTCCCAAATCCTAACTTCTCACTCCTACTAATTTAAATCACGTTCTCACCTCATAAATTAGGAAATTACTTGTCGAACACTCAAAAATTCAATGATACATTCCAACCTAATTATAATATATTCCGGGTTCAAATATATAACCCTACTGGTCTCCTTCAAATCCTAATGCATTCACATAATCCCCAACTACAACATTCGATGGCCGGAAACATAAAATTAAAGAGGGGAAAAAGTCAACATTTCTGGGGGGATCGATCGATTGAGCTTGATCATCGATTGATCGATGGTCGATCGATCGACCTATGAATGTTGATCGATCAATCAAGTAGGTGAGGCTACGGGTTTCTTCATTTTTCTGTCCCATATTTGTCCCAAAACTTCATTACATGATGTGAAACTCTAATACAAGTATATGGGGTCATTATACAACCTAATTACATGATTCTTAACGTTCTAAAACTTTTAAATCATCAACAATTAGCCTTTCTTGGATAAAATCTTCATATTAACCTAAAAACCTTATTTTTTGTATTTTCTTCAAGAACCATAATATTTCTCTTCTTAAATCCGTTTTTAATTCATCTAAGGTTATGATTTAGTTACTGAATTACTTCCAGAACTAATCTACATGCAAATCCTATCTAAGATTTAGGTTTCTTCTCCAAATTTCATGAGTTTTCATCATTATTTAAGGCTATCATCAAATCCTACACTAGCATGGATGAATTATTCGCTGAAACTTAATGAAATCAAATTACTTTCCTTGGAATTGAGGTTCTGATCCGCTGGTGATGTTAAAGGCTGGTTCTCTCCCTCTCTCCGGTCACAATTTCGGCAAAAAGTGGCGGTGGGTGGTGGTTATGGCTTTGTAATCCTCATGTAACTTCTCCTCTTTGTCACGTTGCGCACTTATTTATTTTTGATAGAATGGCCCTAATGGCCTTCATTTTGGCTGATAAATAAGGCCTAAAATTCGTGGTTCAAAATTCCTTAAAATTTAAAATGACTAAAATACCCTCCCGGGTTGTCGGTTTGGCCTAGAAATGCCTCGAGACCCAAACTAAACCCTTGGCTAGTGATTTCTGATTATTTCGACCCGTCCGGACACGTTGGCGCACTCAAAATGATCATACGGATGATAAAATTATAATTTAATTTTAAATCTAATTAAATTGAATCTTGATGTGACTGACACACGTGTCTCAACTTAATTTTCCGAATTGTCAAATTTATGACTCGCGACAATTTTAATAAATTCTATAATCACATATTACCATATATACCCAGTAATATTCAATATTATCATCATAATCAAATACCAACTCACGTCTCGCTAGTATTTAAGTCCGGATTAATTTCTAATTAATTCCCATTTAATTTAATTAATCCCATTAAATAAAATCAATAAAATTACGGGGTATTACATTCTTCTCCCCTAATAACAAAATTTTGTCCCGAAATTCGAAAATAAAATATACCTGGCAAAAATAACTCTGGATGACGCTCGCGCATCTCATTCCTCCGCTTCCAGGTAGACTCCTCGGCATTATGATGTCGCCACTGAACATGAACTAACGGTACTATCTTCGACCTCAGTTTCCTCTCGCTATGGTCTAGAATTGCAACCGACCCTTCCTCATAGGAACTCATCGGTTGTAGATCGATATCCTCTAAAGAAATGTGAGTATGGGCTAAATCGTCTTGAAGATATCTCCTCAGTGAGGAGATGTGGAACACGTCATGGACCTTATGTAAGTGTTTCGATAACCCAAGTCTATAGGAAACTGGCCCAATTCGCTCAATGATAGGGAATGGCCCCACATATCTAGGCGCCAACATCCCTTTCCTCCCGAAACGCATAATCCCCTTCTAGGAGACACTCTGAGCAGCACTTGGTCCCCCACATTGAACTCTCAAAAGGACCTTTTGGCATCAGTATAACTCTTCTATCGGTCCTGAGCTACCCGAATACGGCTCCGTATCATCTCTATTCTTGTCGAAGTATCCTGAATCACCTCCGACCCAAGGAGTTTGTTATCACCCACCTTTAGCCAACATGATGGGGATCGACAAGGTCTACTGTACAACGCCTCGAATGGATCCATACCGATAGTGAACTGGTTGGAGTTATTATACGCAAACTTCACCAGTGGAAGATACTACTCCCAACCACCTCCAAAGTCTAGAATGCACATACGCAACATGTCTTCCAACATCTGATTATTCCGCTCGGTCTTCCCATCTGTCTGCGGGTGATAGGCTGTACTCAATCGCAACTCCGTTCCCATGGCTTCTTGGAAACTCTCCCAAAATCGTGACACAAATATCTTGTCTTTGTCGGACATGATATTGAGAGGCACCCCATGGAGTCTCACTATCTCAGCTATGAAGATCTGGGCATACTATCCCGTAGTGTAGTCTATCCTGGCTGGCAGAAAGTGAGCAACCTTTGTCAACCGATCCACGATCACCCATATGGAGTCGTGACCTCTCGGCGATGTAGGTAATCCCGTGATGAAGTCCATGGAAATGCTCTCCCATTTCCACATAGGAATCTCTAATGGCTGTAAAATTCCCACCGGCCTTTGATGGTCCACGTTTACTAGCTGACACGTGGCACATTTCAAAATGAACTTGGTAATATCTCTCTTCATCCCCCTCCACCAGTACTGTCGCCTCATATCCAAGTACATCTTATCCCTACCAGGATATACCACGACCCGCGACCCATGCGACTCTGTCATTACCTCGTGTCGCAAATCCTCCCCCTCAGGAACAACTAACCTTCCATTGAAGCGTAAGGTCCTGTATGAACTAATGGTATAAGACTCATCCCCCTATGCTAACGATATTACTATCTGCTCCTGACAAAACGGGTCTGCTGCCTGGGCCTGTATCACCCTCGTAATAATCTGGGGCGTAACTATCATTACAGACATGAATGATCGGGCCACTGTGTCCTGGTGTCCCAAATCTTTCCACTTTTCTTTCCACACCTCGGCCACCTCACCTACTGGTCTACGGCTCAACGCGTCTGCTACGACGTTAGCCTTTCCTGGGTGGTATTGGATATCGAACTGATAATCCTTCACAAACTCGAGCCACCGGCGTTGACGCATGTTCAACTTCTTCTGCGTGAAGAGGTACTGAAGGGACTTGTGGTCTGTGAATAAACAAAAATTCACCCCTAGGAGATAATGTCTCCAAATTCGAAGAGCGAATACAACTACCGCTAACTCCAAGTCATGGGTGGGGTAATTCCTCTCATGAGGATTAAGCTTACGATAAGTATAATCTATGGCCTGACTCTCCTGCTGCAGTACACCCCCAAGTCCTAGTAAGGATGCATCGGTGTAGACTAGATACTCCACTCCCGGCCTAGGCAATGATAACACCGGTGCTGAGGTCAACTTATCCTTTAACTCGTCGAATGCCAATTGACAGGCATCTCTCCAGATGAATGGTACACCTTTACGAGTCAGATGTGTCAAGGGATCCGCTATCTTCGAGAACCCACAAATAAACCTCCTGTAGTATCCCACTAAGCCCAAGAAATTACGTACCTCTGTTGGTGTCGTGGGGTGTCCCCACTCCCTCACCGTTGATACTTTTCCCGGATCAACAAATATCCCCCTGTCTAAAATGATATGCCCCAAAAACTGAACCTCCTTCATCCAAAACCCACACTTCTCATATTTTTCATCCAACTCGTTCTGATGCAGCGTCTACAAAACCTATCTCAAGTGGTCAGCATGCTCCTCCTCTGTTCAGGAGTAAACTAGAATGTCATCAATGTAGACAATGACGAACTGGTCTAGTAACTCTCTGAACACCCTATTCATCAAGTCCATGAACACGGATGGGGCGTTGGTTAGGCCAAAAGGCATAACCCTAAACTCGTAGGAACCATATCTCGTCAAGAAGGTAGTCTTCGAGACGTCCTGCTCCCTGATACGCAACTGATGGTATCTCGATCTCAAGTCAATCTTTGAGAAGAAGGCAACTCCTCTCAACTGGTCGAATAAATCATCGATTCGGGGCAACGGATACTTATTCTGTATCGTGACCTTATTCAACTCCCGATAATCTACACATAACCTCAAAGATCCATCCCTCTTTTTAACGAACAACACATGAGCACCCCACGACGAAGTACTCCTACGAATAAACCCCTGACCCAACAGCTGCTCTATCTGATCCCGTAGCTCCCTCATCTTTGCTGGAGCCATACGGTAAGGTGCGCGGGCTATCGACCGAGTTCTCGGTGTTAAATCGATAACAAAGTCTATCTATCTATTAGGACGTAATCCCGAATTATCCTGGAAAATGTCAGTGAACTCCCTAATAGCTGGAATCGAATCAAGTGGTATCACCACCTCCCTAGAGGTCTCCTCCTCTATTTAATACAAGTGAGTGGATGACCCTCCTTCAGGTTGAGGCATCTCCACTAAGAACATCTTTTGCTCGGGTATGGAAAAAATAATAGTCCTACTGAAACAATCAATCATGGCTCGATACGTAACCAACTAATCCATACCAATGATCGAATCGTACTCGGTCATATCTAATACTAACATATTGGCAGGTAAAGTAAACCTCCCAATATCTACGCCCACACCTCCCCATATAAGAGAAATCACAGAACCCCTACTCTAAGGTGAATCTACACAAGTGACAGTGCTCTCCGTAGTATCTAATAACCCCATAGCGCGTGCAAATATCGTGGCAATAAAATAGTGTGTGGCTCCTGTGTCAAATAAAATACGCCTCATAGTCCCCTGAATAGAAAACATACCCTCAATCGCGAGTGGGTCCTACGAGACTGTAGCCTGCTGGAGCTGATAAACTCGACCGTACTGAAGCTGTCCCTACTGGAGTGGGACTGCTGGGATAGGTGGAAATGCTGGCATCTGCAGTGGCGCTGGGAGGGCGGCGAGAAACATCGGTCTCTGGGGCTCCCACGAGCACCGTGCTGCTGCTGCTACGGGGCCCTGCCCCTTTCAGGACACTCCTAGCGTTTGTGGACAATCTTGCCACATATAAAACATTTCCCTGAGAAGTTTCCCCTTCTTTGACCCTGCTGCCCACGGCCCTGATGGCCATTACCATTCCTACCCTGTCCATACTGGCCATGATGAAACTGCTATTGGCCGTGCTGGCCATGCTGACCCTTCTGGCCATACCGAAAACCTCCCTGGCTATGCCTGAAGCCTCCTGATATAAACCTCTTAGAATCCCCCTGCTGGGAACTCTGATCACCCTACTTGTGCTGACCTTGAGCTGATTGTGCCCCGCTGGGACCATTTTCCCCTGTCCTGCCCTACTGGCTGGACTCTCCTGCTCGCTTACCATCTACTAAATGAAAGCGGTGGTCGTGGCAGTGGAGTAATGTCGCATTAACCATATCTGAGTATGTAGCAAATGATAGATTACCTAATAGGTGCTGACGGATCCTCCACGTCAACCCATCCATAAACTTCTGGATCTTCTTCTCTTCAGTAGGGATCTCATTGGGAACGATGTTCAGAAGAGTGGTGAACTCGACCTCATACTCTGCCACTGTCCTCCCTTCTTACTTTTGGTTCATTAATTTTCGCCTCATTTCGGTGTGAACTGCTGAGGGAAAATATTTGCGGTCAAACCGCACCCAGAACTCCTGAATAGAAAGAACATCTCTCTCCTCCGCGGTGGTAATGGACTCCCACCACTGCAATGTTGATCCTACCAACTTAAATGTAGCTAGTATCTGCCTCTGCACATCCGTACACTCCTACATCCTCAAGTGTCTTTGGATGTCCTTCTTCCACTGGCTCGACAAAACGACGTCAGAGCTCCCTGTGAACTCCAGAGGGTGCGCCTTCTGAAAGGCATCATGGAAACGTTCCCAAGCAGACGGAATGCATGAGCCTGGATTGGGGCTACCACCGGTGCCTGAGGTGGTTCCTGCCACACGAGTGCTAACGCGACATTTACCGCATGGGCTATAAAGGCGGCAACTTCTGCAGCGTTTATAGAATCCAAAACTGGTGCAGGCTGAGGCTCGGGCTGGGCACCCCTGGGAACTCGCTATGCACGTCGAGGAGGCATCTGAAATGAGAGAGAAGTTTTATAAGTCCACAGTTAATATCTCAAAATAGCTGAAGAACGTAAAATACACAAAAGAGTACACCAATCCTAAAATATAGGGATCTATATCAAAGGAAGTTACGCAGAAACTTAACAAGCCATATAGATCCTAAGGACACTAGAACCTGATGCTCTGATACCACCTGTGACACCCCGACTAATTAAATACAAGGTAGATACTCCTTTATTCAAATTAGTACAAAATGTCAAGTTGGTTCAGTTCATAGTATCACTATCGAAAACATTATTAAACAATTACTAGCCACCTAATATTTAAAAACTGAGTTACCAAATTTTATTTAATGAAATTAACGTGCAACCAATTAAATTATAATCTAACTATACAACATCCACATCACAATCACATTGGAAATATTAAAGGAATAATAAATGAGTCTGGAGTAACACTCCCCTGAATAATCCAAATACTAAATAAAAATCCAATACAAAGTCTGAATAATTAAATAACTCCAAAACTAAAATGAAACTGAAAGTATGAGAAAGCTGTCTCTAAATAGAAAGGGGCGACATGACCTAACAGATGAATGACCCAGAAATAGAATCAAATGCAAAGTGTGGGGATGTCTACTACCGAGATCATGTAACTTCCACAGCAGCTATAGCACGTCAATGGGATGGAACTCCTATGCTTGGCGTCCCTGTGGCTGGGCACCTAAAAGGTTTTACAAAAAATAGATTTGAATGCAAATGGGTCAGAGCCCGAGGTGAAAACAGTTTAAAAATAGCAAGTATCTAATTGCGTTAAACATTGAATAATATATACATACTAGTTACGTGCTCTCACATGAGTTCCTCACCCCTAAACTAGTGTGCACGCCTAACGTATATCCTTAACCCGTCCTACTTATGTCGTAAACTAACTAGTCTGTACCACTTCCTATCCTCACATTATAATATAGGGTTTTATTCACATCGTTCTAAAATATCATGCGTGTAACTCACCTTTTCACTGATAAGATTAATTTATAACAATTACGATAGGAAATTCTCACTTTAATTCCTATTAAAAAAGTCTCAGTAATTTATTTTCACACTTTAACAAAGAGTCCGATATAATCACCAATATATTATTCTCAGCACAAATATATAAATAGGGCACCCCTAGGCTAAGCTGTGGTGCACACATACTCTGCTATCGAATCCCGGTACATCACGTACATATGGAGCACGTGTTTCGAGTCTCTCAGGAACCATTTCAATAAGAAAAATCACACATATTGGAGGCGAACATAGTTCACATACCCATGGGTCACGTACATACCTACGCTCCCATGGTCAGCTGACTTATTAACTCACAAATAATCCATTCACATCTCTATGTCCTTAAGGTACCAATCTAAATCCCCTCCGTAGGCACACAAAGATTTGATGGCCCTATTCCGAAAGCCGACCTCCCGTGATAGTAAGTATGGTAGGTATGTCATACACATAATAATCCATATACTAAGCATTCACACAACTTAGATAACTTGTTAAATTATTAAATCTATATTCTCAGCCTTATAACATTAGTCTAATTCATACGCTACGATTATTCCGGGTGATATATATTATATTTCGTCGATACGTCTCACGTCGTATAATTTCGAGTACTTAAACCTAACCGAAGAGGTTACTAAGTCTCCTAACTTTCCCACACATAAATTCAGTACTCTTAACTCCTTATTTATGTCCCAAATCCTAACTTCTCACTCCTACTAATTTAAATCACGTTCTCACACCATAAATTAGGAAATCACTCGTCGTACACTCGAAGATTCAACGCTACTTTCCAATCTAATTCTAATATATTCCGGGTTCAAATATATAACCCTACTGGTCTCCTTCAAATCCTAATGCATTCACATAATCCCCAACTACAACATTCGATGGCTGGTAATATAAAATTTAAGAGGGGGAAAAGTCACCATTTATGGGAGGATCGATCGATCGAGATTGATCATCGATCGATCGGCCTATGAATGTCGATCGATCGATCAAACAGGTGAGGCTACAGGTTTCTTCATTTTTCAGTTCAAGATTTGTCCCAAAACTTCATTACATGATGTGAAACTCTAATACAAGTACATGGGGTCATTATACAACCTAATTACATGATTCTTAACGTTCTTAAACTTTTAAATCATCAACAATTAGCCTTTCTTGGATCAAATCTCCATATTAACCTAAAAACCTTATTTTTTTTTATTTTCTTCAAGAACCACAATATTTCTCTTCTTAAATCCGTTTTTAATTCATCTAAGGTTATGATTTGGTTATTGAATTACTTTCAGAACAAATATACATGCAAATCCTATCCAAGATTTAGGTTTCTTCTCCAAATTTCACGAGTTTTCATCATTATTTAAGGCTATCATCAAATCCTACACTAACATGGATGAATTATTCGCTGAAACTTAATGAAATCAAATTCCTTGCCATGTAATTGAGGTTTTTCTCCACTAGTTATGTTAAAGGCCGGTTCTCTCCCTCTCTCCGGTCATAATTCCGGTGAAAAGTGGTGGTGGGTGGTGGTTATGGCTTTGTAACCCTCCTATAACTTCTCCTCTTTCTCACGTTGCCCACTTCTTGATTTTTGACAGATAATGGCCCTAATGGCCCTCATTTTGGCTGATCAATAAGGGCTAAAATTCGTGAGTCAAAATTTCTTAAAAATTAAAATGACTAAAATACCCTCCCGGATTGCCGGTTTGGCCTAGAAATTCCCCGGGACCCAAACTAAACCCCCAGCTAGTGTTTTCTGACTATTTCGAGCGTACTCAAAATGACCATACGAATGATAAAATTATAATTTACTTTTAAGTCTAATTAAATTGATTCCTGACGCGACTGACACATGCGTCCCAACTTAATTTTTCGAATTGTCGTATTTATGACTCGCGATAATTTTAATAAATTCTATAGTCATATGTTACCATATATACCCAGTATTATTCAACATTATCATCATAATCAAATAACTACTCACGTCTCGCTAGTATTTAAGTTCAGATTAATTTCCAATTAATTCCCATTTAATTTAATTAATCCCATAAAATAAAATAAATAAAATTACGGGGTATTACAAGCAATCCCAGACATAATAGTCCCGCTACTATATCCTGATAACCTAGTCCCCATACATACGGACTCCCCGTAGCCAGACAATACTAGACTCGTACAAACAATATTGCCTACACAACTTTCCATCAAGGTAGCTAGACCATTGTGAGCGAAAATTTATCACAATTAAGTTATTCCAGAAAGAAATCAAAAGATAAATATAAAATTCCAATCACAAAACACACAAATATACGTGGTTCAAAAACTTGCCTATGTTTACCGAGAGGTTAGTGTATTCTTATTAATTTCTCTCAAAATTTCAAAAATTACATCCCCCTTGTCCCTGAGATGTGGGTTGTATTTATAGTTGTTTAAAATGGTAGTGATTGAATAAGCCAAGGAACTCGCTTGGCTTGAGATAATCTTGTGTGGTGATTCCCTAAATATCTCGCTCGAGATTGTAGGTAATCGATATGAGCTAATTGCAGGTTGTGATAGCCTTGCAATTATCCACATGATAAATATTTGTATTAATCCTTTTTATTAGTAAGCTGGGCTAGAGTGCCCCTAATTTCGTTGGGATTAGTCACCCAGTTCTGAATTAGAACCAATTATATTTTGGTCCCCACAATAGTATAGGTCTCGCACATATGATGACACCCACATAATTACCAAAAACTCTAAGACATGTCATCTCCCATGTTCTTATATCATAACCATCACATCATCGTATACAATTATTAAGTATAACATTTGATACCTATCATCTCTGGTACTAGTCTCAAATACAATCGCCTCATCATATACATCTATAAATATTCACTTATTCTTTTACTCTTTTACTCAGAGTATAAAACATAAAACTCCTCTAGTCCCACACCTAGGTAATGCAAAACAACATGTATAATCACATAAACCACCTCTAGTCCTACATTTAGAGATAAAAAATTAACACGTACCAATGCATAAATCATCTCTACTCTCATGCCTAGAATCACCAATGACACATATCAACATACAATCCACCTCTAGTACCATACTTAGAGATCACCAACAACACATATCAACATGCAACCCACCTCTATTCCCATACCTATATATCACTAATCAGCACAAACCAATACACAATCCACCTATAGTGCCATACCTAGACATCACCAAATAACACATATCCCCTAGTTTCAAACATAGGACATACTCTAGTGGTCAATAAAAGGTTCTCCAATTCTTAAAAAATTTACACAACTCAGCATCACGTTTACTCCCAACTTCCAAACTTCACTACTCCTTAGTGGTACATGTCAAAAATGAAATCTAAACAAATAAATATCCCAATACAAGTCCATCTAGATGAATTATTCATTGAGAGCTAACGAATGTCAAACCATTACTTGGAAAATTCCTTAATATATTACTCATTTCTAAATACTCTACTACTAACTCGATCATCATTCTACATTCTATGGTGTCCAACTCTAGCACTCAAATCAATACTACATATTGAAACTCAATATATTCAGATTGTTATGTATCTCGTCTAATGGCATTCCCTGTTAGTAGTTCATTACATCTTTACTACATAATAACTTATTATGTCAATGAAATAAGTGTCAATCACACATGTGCAGTATACACTCAAACTACATAACCCAAACAACCGCATCTACAATCCAACAACCTATAAACCGATGTCAACCACTACACCAAAATAGGCTAGTTGTCACGGTCATTGCTTGACAAGTCAAATTTGTCATGGTCAAAGTTCATGATAGAAATTGGGATGATAACTAGATTTGTCAAGGACTTGCCACGATCAAAGTCCTCAATAAGTTTTCATTTATCACGAACATGTCGCGGTCAAAGTACATGGAAAGTTTAATTTTGTCATGGACTTTGATTATCATAAGTCATTGAAAAAGAAAAACTTGTCATGGACTTTGACCATGACAAGTCCTTGACAAGTAGTCTTTGCGAAGGACTTGTCACGATCAAAGTTTGTAACAAAACTGGACAGCAGAATGAAAAAAAATTGTTGTGTAGTCTGACCACTACCACGGCCTAACAGTATAGTATATAACTCGTAGCAGCAATCAAAGATACATTTTAACAATAACTAACAGCAATCAATACCAATATTAATAATAATCAATCACTAACCAAATATAAATAAGGAACACAATATATTAACTCGAATTTTAATGTTAAATACAAATTATTACGTAAAAAGTAATTGTTCATTGATTCTCAGGTTCTAAGAGAAAGGTAGGCCATACAATATTATAACTAACACAGCCTCAATATGCCGCACACCACATTGTTCATTCAACCAAAGGGTTTCCTTTTCTTTCCCCACCACAACGCCAGCGATGCGAACTCGAGCCTCGTAAGGCTACAATGAACGATTATGCACCATGGAACATGGGCGCATATTCGGGTTCCTGAACCTCCTAGAAATTCTATCGCCTCCCCATAAATATAGTAAATATAATTTCTCCTAACCAATTGTAAATGGAGTCTAGACTGTTGGGACGAGGGGGAGGTGAATAAGTCATACGGAGATGAGGGGTCTATCGTTGAGGGTGAGAAAGAGGGAATAGTGGTCCCTTTATCCACTACTTTCTCCTTGCTCTTCCCTGAGCTGCTCCCGACTCCACCTTCAATAGAATGATTAACCATTGAAAATATTTTATTTAATATTTTTTTGATGTTGTCAAACTTTTGGTATGAGTTGGTCTTCAACTCGTCGGCTTTGCCTTACAATTCACTGTTGTTCGACAAAATCTCGATGAGCTTAGGCTTCCTCACAAGAGAGTTAACACCTCGAGTATGACCTTTATAATCCCGCCTGAGCACTTGGATAAGTGCATTCATACTGTGAGATGCCTTGTCGGCATCACTCTGCGAGTTGTGGACTTTTAGTTTTTCTTGAAATAACAAAAAAGTACGTGATTAGATGAAATAACACAAATAATTAATTAATAACATAAATACGATCATAAGTTACAATAGTGGAAGCCACAGTTAGATTTACCTCATTGTCCTTCCCTTTATTCGTTCGAATCTCCACAAAATCATCGAACCTTTATATCTTACTCCCAGGACCACTCCCCTTCGCCTAAAATAAAATAATGAAAAATTAGTGAATTAGTATATAATTACCACTAAATAGAATATAATAAAAATTAAATTAAATAACATTCAAAACTTACCATCCTATGATCCACCTCGACGTAAGACGTATGGCCGAAGTAGTGCACGTCAACCATCTTGGCCAGTTTTCCCTCCCCGATTCACGAGAGGACAATTGCCTATCTGATACCTCATTATCGAATAATTGTTGCCAGTTTGACAATAAGATTGGCTCCTTCTCAATGATTGTGTCCCTATGCCGTAAGATGGACTCCAGATCCTTGCCAAAATACCGTGAACACATGTATTTCTTCCACATTTTTCATTGCTCCCTTAGATGTTTCAACATGGCATCACGTGATTCTGGGGAAAGTTGAATTTCTCTTGACCAATAAATATAAAAAAATATAAAATTAAGTGACTGAGTAGTATTTAAATTATAAAATAAAATTCGAATAATGTTGAATCAAGTATATACCTATAATGCCCCAAATGACCATATTAAGATCAATGGGTACCCTTCTCCAATTAGTGTTCCTGAGGCCAATACTTATTTTGGCCAATTCCAAAGCCCTAGCTTGGAAGGCCGTCTCGTGCTCCACTATGCTCCCCAACTTGCCCCATTTTAAGGGCCTAGTGCTAAACGAGCCTTCCTCACCGCCTCTTCCCTGATCACACCCTGATAAAGACATATCTTGCAAAAAATATTATTAGTAGAAACATATATATAAGAATGTTTTTTAGAAATATAACTAATGAATTAGTTTGACACTGTTGGATAATATGCATAATAAGTTAACAATGACATTAGAAGAATACAAAGCTATATCATAAACCAAACTAAGTTATTTCAAATAATTCTTAAACTGATTAAAATCCAAATTAATATATTCACTAACTAACCAACAAAGATTGATTCAAATCCCCAAAAACTGATCAAATCCAAATTAAGAAGGCATTAAACTGTCATCCAATAATAGTATATACAACAAAGCATTAAACTGTGATAAATTAATAATGACATTAGAAGAATACAAATTAACAATGACAATAGAAGAATACCAATCCATATAATATGCCAAACTATGAATTGTTACAAATTATTGGAATCATTGTTACAAATCTACGAATTGTCTCAAATTTGGGTTATCATCCAAAATGGATTGATATTTGACAGGAGCAACCAAGACAACCACACTACTATTTAAACACTTTGTCTTGTGTAAGAAGTTTGACCACAACTCATTGCTAATATACTTATAGTAAAACACTTGCTTGAGATTTTGAAAAGAACAAACAAACGACTCATTGCCCACGTGCTCATTACTCTTCATCTTGGTCAAGTCAACCATGATCAAATTGGTACTTGAATCAACTTTACAACCATTTTGTCCTCAACTCTTATCAAATAGCAATAACACACAACCTCTTTAAAGCTTATATAGTCCAATTCAAATATATTCTGAATGACACCATAATAAGTCATTTCAGCTTCAACGAGGTTTTTATCTTTTGCACTCGCTCAAAAATAAGTAAGATCCTTATATGAGATGCTCGAGTTCTATACATTGAGAATTGTAAGGCTCTAAAGTCACGTCTAGAAGAGCTAGCCCAATCAGGGCACGTCAATGAGTACATTGTGAAAAAATTTAACAAGGTCACAGCTAATGGAGACCAGAAGCCAGATAACATCCTCGACGAGGATATAAGGCATGAGTTCATAAGCATCCATGGGGCATCAGACCTCAAACAGATCCAAAGGAACGCTATTTGACTGGAACTCAAGAAAGTCACTACCGTTATGGAGGCTTTTCAAACTGACCCCGCCAAAACCCAGGCTGGTAAACATTGGTGACTAGAGGACATCGACTACACCAAACATATCATGTTTACCGAGCAAGATTTGATCGGGGTGAGAACCCTATATCATGACGCACTCGTGATCACACTAAAAAAAGGCAATTGGGACGTTGATAAGCTGCGTGTGGATCAGGGGAGTTCGTCAGAAGTGATGCACCTAGAATTGTTCCATAAACTGAGGTTTTGAGTTCTTAGTGGTGGACATTGAGTCCCCGTATCACGTCATTTTGGGCAGAGGTTGGCTCCATGCCATGAAGGCCGTACCCTCCATGTACCACCAGAATTTGAGGTGTGTTCCTGATCGAGATGTGGTCAATATCCGTGGTGACCAGGCCATAGCCAGGAAGTACTTTATTGCAACTATCCGCCCGAATAATAAAAAGAAGAAAGAAATAGAGAATGCTCAAGAGGGAGCCCATGAGGGGGGTTGTACCCTCCAAATAGCAACTACGATACAGCTGATTAGGGGTGAAGGAGACTAGGGTTCACCCCGCAGATAGGGTCGTTGAAAACCTGGAAGATGTTACAACCGACGATAATTTAACTGAAAGGAAATTTTTGGTCGGATGCACGCTCGACGGTTAAGATAAAAGAGAATTGATTTTATTCATTAAAAGAAACCTTTACGTGTTTACTTGGGAACTATTTAATTTACTAGGGATTGATCCCAGTGTAGCCTGCCATCGCCTTCACGGTTGATTAGACCTTCAAGATGATCACTCAAAAAGCTCGTCGAATAACCCCCGAGAAGGCTAAAGTGGTGGAGAACGAAGTGGGGAAGCTACTGGATGCAGGATCCATTAGGGAAGTTCAGTTTCCCAAATAGTTTTCCAACCAAGTATTAGTGAGAAAAAGCAATGACAGTTGGAGTGTTTGTGTAGACTTCACAGACCTCAACAAGGCTTGCCCCAAGGATAACTTACCACTTCCCAAATTAGATTAGTTGGTTAATGCTACAACAACACATAAAGTATGGGCTTTCTAGACGCCTATTTAGGCTATCACCAGATCCCTCTATATATACCCGACCAGGATAAAACCTCCTTTATAACCCCCATCGGATTGTATTATAAAAAGGTCATGTTATTCGGCTTGAAGAATGTAGGGGAAACTTATTAAAGGTTGGTCACCAAGATTTTTAGCAAATAAATAGGAGACACGATGGAGGTCTACATCAATGATATATTAGTTAAAAGTAAGAAAAAAGTGACCACCTCACAGAATTAGCCAAGACATTTGAGATCCTCAGGAAATACCAGATGGAGCTTAACGTAAGTAAATGGTCATTTGGTATCCAGTTAAGAATTTTTTTGGGATGTGTAGTCAGTAAAACGGGAATCGAGGCCAATTCGGATCAAATCGAGGCTATAACAAGAGTCCAGCCTCTTCAGATGTTAAGAGATGTTCAAAAGCTTACCGGCATGCTCACAAAACTTAATCGCTTCATCTCTAAGTCTTCACAATGCTGCCAACCATTCTTCTAGCGGCTAAAGAAGGATAAGGGCCTCAAATGTAACGACGATTGCTCGCAATCTCTGGAAGAAATTAAATCCTACCCTAGAAAGCTCCCCTTTTAGTAATTCTAAATGATGGAGAACCACTCTTCCTTTACCTCGCGGTATCTAACCATACAGTAAGCTTTTACCTGTTATGCGAGAAGTAAGGAAGTCAACATCCAGTTTATTACATCAACAAGACACTCCTGGATACAAAACATCGATACTTGCCTCTAGAAAATCTCGCCTATGCGCTGGTAGTTTCCTTGAGGAAGCTGAAGCATTACTTTGAGGCCCATTCAATAACAGTAATCACTTCGTACCCCTTAAAGTCAATCTACAAAAAGCCAGCCTCTATGGACAAATCTTAAAGTGGTCGGTGGATCTCAGGAGGTTAAATATCCACTTCCAGCCCAGAACAACGATTAAAGGACAGGCATTAGAAGATTTTATTACTCAGTTTACAGGAGATCAACCAATAGACCAACTAGACAATGAGCAGTCAAAAATAGAGGAAGCTTAATCTAAGGACTGGACCTTTTACATTGATGGAGCCTCCAATTCCAAGGGGGTGGGAGTTGGGATCGTTCTCATAACCTCCGAAGATGTAAGGACATTTTTCTCATGTCCGAAATGTTTCATTTATTTATGTCGTACGCCGCTACATTTGGCACGTCACCTCACGATCTCACATGACGGCCTCTATCCGAATTCCGGGAATCAAGCATGCATTATCTCCACTAATATGTCCCTCATCTGCATCAACGACTTCACGTTCCTTGATTCTAGGCTTGTAATGCAAGTGGAACGCAAGAGAAGTCAAATCAGTGAAACAAGGCATGATAGGGATGTTCAAGGGCAAATTGGTAATTTTACAGCCACCGTCCGGAGGACCGGTCAACTGGAAAGTTGAAGAGTTTGCCGCAACAAAGATACTGGAAGAAACGGCACCTCAATTCGAGCTACGGTGAACAAGTTATGGCTCGTTGAAAATGGAGATATGTTCATTGAAAAGTCTGGAAATTTTTCTAAGTGTTTAAAGCCTTTTTCCAACACACTTTCCCGAGCCCAGACCCAAACCGGGTTCGGGGGGGGGGGGGGGGGGGGGGGCGAACCGGTTCGCAGGGGTACCCGAACCGGTTCGGGGTACCTGTACGCTGGATAGAATTTCAACAGTTTAAAATCGTGGGTCTCTTCATGTATTTCCCTATAAATACCAACTTCGGGAGAGTTGTTTTGCAAGACTTTAGGAGACGAATTTGAGAGTCCAAATACACCTAGCCTTCATATTTTTGAGTCCCAAGACTCATGTTTTGATTCACACATCCTTGCCTATCCTTTGTGAATCCTTTTGCAACCCAAGAACACAACTTTGGTTTGTTCAACCCTTGTGGAGGAGACCGTTCTTCTTCTTCATTGTAGCCCTACTGGAAAGGGATAATTCCATCCGCGACTACAGAATCCGATACCCTAGGGTAATTCTTAGTCAACTTGTATTTTCATTGTAATCCGATTGTAAGCCGTTTTCTTACAAATTATAGTGAAAATAAATGGTTTTGCCCCTGAGGGGGATTTTTCCTTAATTGCATGTGTTTGAATGTTCTTGCGTAGATTAGCAATTTATTCAATCACATACTGCTGCATGTTTAGGGTTTGTTTGTGTTAAAAGGGTTTTATATATAACTTGATCATTTGAACGCGAGCACACACGTTCTTCAAATTGGTATCAGGGCGGGTTACGCTAATTTATCGCGTGATCCTGATTTTTCAAGGATTTACTTTCTGATACAATTTGTCTACTCACGTTTTCAAATTGGTATCAGAGCAGGTTACGCTAATCTATCGCGTATTCCTATTTTCCGCAAAATTTTTCTAAGATATCAATTTTCTGAAAAAAATTGATTTTTGAAAAAGTGCATGTTCAAATGGAGAAGTCATATTATAAAATGCCTGTTTTTGACGGGACAAATTATGCTTATTGGAAAGCCCGTATGAGGTCGGCTTTAAAAGCCATTGATGAACGTGTCTGGATTTTGGTTGAACGAGGGTGGACTCCTCCCACTGTGACTGTTGATAATGTGACCAACTTGAAACCTGACATATCTTGGTCTGATGAAGAAATTAAATGGTCATCTTTTAATTCTAAAGGTCTAAGTGCTATTTCTGGGTCTGTCACACCTGATGAGTTCAAACGCATAATGACGTGCACCACGTCAAAGGAGGCATGGGATATTTTGCAACTTACCCATGAGGGTACGAACGCTGTTAAAGAGTCTAAATTACAAAATTTGGCCACCCAATTTGAGACTATCACCATGTTTGAGTCCGAATGCTTTGATGAGTTTTTTGCACGCTTGTCGGACATTGTTAACACTAGATTTAATTTGGGTGAGGTAATTGATAACACGCGTGTCGTTAAAAAGATTTTGAGATCTCTCCCAAAACGCTTTATTCCTAAAGTCACTGTTTTGAACTCTTTGGGAAATTTGAAATCACTTAAGTTGGAAGAACTTGTAGGAGATCTTCAAACCTATGAGATTGACATGTTTCCCAAAACCATTAAGGATAAGGATAATGGGATTTCTTTAAAGACTCATTTTCAGAAAAAGAAAGAAAAAGTTTTTGAGTCCAAGTCTGAATGTGATTTTGACTTAGATGACTTGGCCCTGTTTGCAAAAAATTTCAAAAGAATTCTCAAATTCAAGAAAAGTGGAAATTTCAATGATAAAAGGAATGTTGATAAAAATATTTTTGAAAAGAAAAATAAAAAGAAAGGAAAGGCCAAAGAAAGTGGTGAGAGGGAAAAAGAGAATAAATCCGATGAGGAGTGTGAGGAAGATTTTGAGAACGTCACTTGTTTTGAATGTGGGGGTAAGGGACATAAGTCGTTTGAATGTCCTACGTGGCTTAGAAAGAAAGGAAAGAAAGTAACTATGCCCGCCACACTTAGTGATAGTAGTGAAGGTGAGGGTGATGAGACTAGTGGTGAGAAGTTTGTAGCTTTTTCTAGTCGTATGAGCACTCCCACCTTGTCCCACAATAGTGCACACGAAAGTGATAGTGATGGTTTGAGCGCTTCAAGTGAGGGAGAAACTGAGGTCGATTCGGTGGACTCGGGAGATGAGTCACCGCATGAGCGTAACTTCACCGCGTTCATGGCTAGTCATGTGAGTACCTCCAATGCTTCTCACGACGATGAGGATGCTACGTCACAAGGACACCTCGACAGTAAGAGCGATGAGAGTGAAGGGGAGGATGAGGCAAGTGAGAGCGAGTGTGATCTCCCACGCGCTTACGCCGAGTTATATTCTGAGTTTTTTGAAACCAAGAAGCGTAATAATGCTTTAGCCCTTAGGATCACCGCTTTAGAGAATGATTTAAGATTGCTTGGAGAAAGAGAGTTGTGGTGAGAATGAGAGAAATAAAAAACTTGAGAAGATAAGATGTTTTGAGTGCGATGGGACAGGGCACAAGAAATTTGAGTGTCCCACTAGACTTAAGAGAGAGGGCAAGAAAGTTGATATGCCCACTTCTCTAAGTGATAGTGAGGATGATAATGGTGATGATAGTTTGATCCAAAATGCCTTTAGAAAGTTGTTTATCGAGACCATGGAAATAAAAAGGACTAATAGGATCCTAGGTCTTCAGATTGGTGTGTTGAAGGGAGACAATGATGAGCTTAAAAGGGAAAAAGGTGACTTGACCAACACGGTGTCTAGTCTGATGACACGTGTATCCCATCTCGAGGATGACCTCAAACAAGCACGAGAGGTTCAAGTCACATTAGAGAATTCACCCGAGTCTATATCCACCATTGTGAGTGAGTCCCATGGGTGTCCGTCTAGGAATGTTCATCCCAAAATTGTTGATAAATTACTTCCTAGACCGGTTTATGTTTGCTCCCACTGTAAGAAGCAAGGACATCTTAGGGAATTTTGTTCTAAGTTGGGTTTTGTGCCATATCATGCTACTTCACACATTCATGCACATGCACCCACTCATGATACTTTGCCTGCTCATGTTGATAGAGAGTTTGCACATATTCGCGAGCAAGTGAAGTTTTTGATCAAGACCACACATGATCTAGTGGAGTTGGTTCAAAAGATGCCACCATCTTTAGAAAACTCCACCGTTACTCCCAGTTGAGATCTAGTCTTGATTGCTAGCATAGGTTGTTTATCATATTTTTTTACCTATTGCTAGCTTGTATCATTAGTTAGTTTTTCATTTTTAAAAAAAAAAAAATACAAAAGGATTTTCCTTTAAGAAAATTTTTGAGAAAAAGCACAAAAATATTTTATTTTGATAATATTTTTTTGAAAAAGGCCAAAAAGATTTTTCTGCTTTTTGCACCTTTTATGGATGAGCATTTAAGTTAGCCAAGTCACAACTTCATTCCATATATCCATGTGACTGTTTGATAGAGATTTGAGAGGCTACATCATTTCATCCATGTGCTTTACATTGATTGGAGTCTTTGAGATGTAATTTGTGATATCTTCCTACATGTTTGACTCCTATATCCTTTATTGCACACATGCACGACTATATTTGATTATTGCACTTGTCTATCTCATGTTGGCTTGCGTGTTTTCATCTCAATCCTGTCTATACAATGTACAATATGCGATAAAACTTGACAAGATTGGAATGCATGTAAAAACCATTTTGGTGAGACTGTGTGTTTTTGTATAACGGGGAGGGGCTGCGAAAGGTAATCATCTATCCTTTGCGCAAAAGCCACCGTTAAAAAGGACCTAAAAAATGGAGGAATTTTAATATCCGAGGTCCAAAGAGGTTAAAAGAGCCCGAAAAAATTGAAAGGCAATAAAAAGAAATTCATGCCAAATATGGGCCACTTAGGTTTCACCATTAATTCTCCAAAGTTTAAGAATTTAGAATGCCTCTATTCAAAATCATATCTGAGGGAGTTTGGTTGGAGAATCTTTAAACGGGTTTGCACTTCCTTAAAAGTCATGAAAAAGCATAAAATCATTTTGGACGTTATTGGTGTGAAAATCATTTTGAGCTTTGATTTGTTGATTTGATTGAGTCAATATCTTATATTGTCATTATTTTACACCAAAGGAAGCATTTGAGTTCATTCGCTAGGAATATCCAATATTCATCGTGCACATATGTCATGTTTGTATGCATTGATTTTCCTATCGAATTTGATCACACCACTTCATTTACGCTATCATCGACTTGGTTGCTTTTTGTTTATTCATGGTGTGCTTTTATTCTAGTGACACCCCGCACTTGCTTATTTGATTTATTTCTCTAATTTGTCTATGTGGGGACATCATAAAAAGGGGGAGAAAGAATTATCATATTATGGGGGAGTTTGAATTTTGGGGGAGTTTTTGAGATGTTGCTTATATTTTTATCATATATTGATATCCATGTTATCTCATTTCAAACTCGATATGTCACATGGTATTTTCTTTGTCTCATGTGTGTAGGTATGAAGATTGCAGATCTATATGTTGCACACCCTGATGAGAAAAGTTTTGAGATTCCTAAAGAATTAAAGAACAAACGATGAAGACTATTCATTTGTACCTTTTCCAGTTTTGGGTTCATGGGAGGGTAGATTTGTATAGGCAATTTCATATTTGATAATTCGGATTTTTATGTATGTACCGGCATAGACATAGGGGGAGATTTGTAAGGACATTTTTCTCATGTCCGAAATGTTTCATTTATTTATGTCGTACGCCGCTACATTTGGCACGTCACCTCACGATCTCACATGACGGCCTCTATTCGAATTCTGGGAATCAAGCATGCATTATCTCCACTAATATGTCCCTCATCTGCATCAACGAATTCACGTTCCTTGATTCTAGGCTCGTAATGCAAGTGGAACGCAAGAGAAGTCAAATCAGTGAAACAAGGCATGATAGGAATGTTCAAGGGCAAATTGGTAATTTTACAGCCACCGTCCGGAGAACCGGTCAACTGGAAAGTTGAAGATCTTTCCGCAATAAAGATACTGGAAGAAACGGCACCTCAATCCGAGCTACGGTGAACAAGTTATGGCTCGTTGAAAATGGAGATATGTTCATTGAAAAGTCTGGAAATTTTTCTAGGTGTTTAAAGCCTTTTTCCAGCACACTTTCCCGAACCCAGACCCAAACCGGTTCGGGGGGGGGGGGGGGGGCGAACCGGTTCACAGGGGTACCCGAACCGGTTTGGGTACCTGTACGCTGGATAGAATTTCAACAGTTTAAAATCGTGGGTCTCTTCATGTATTTCCCTATAAATACCAACTTCGGGAGAGTTGTTTTGCAAGACTTTAGGAGACGAATTTGAGAGTCCAAATACACCTAGTCTTCATATTTTTGAGTCCCAAGACTCATGTTTTGATTCACACATCCTTGCTTATCCTTTGTGAATCCTTTTGCAACCCAAGAACACAACTTTGGTTTGTTCAACCCTTGTGGAGGAGACCGTTCTTCTTCTTCATTGCAGCCCTACTGGAAAGGGATAATTCCAGCCGCGACTACAGAATCCAATACCCGAGGGTAATTCTTAGTCAACTTGTATTTTCATTGTAATCCGATTGTAAGCCGTTTTCTTACAAATTATAGTGAAAATAAATGGTTTTGCCCCTGAGGGGGATTTTTCCTTAATTGCATGTGTTTGAATGTTCTTGCGTAGATTATCAATTTATTCAATCACATAATGTTGCATGTTCAGGGTTTGTTTGTGTTAAAAGGGTTTTATATATAACTTGATCATTTGAACGCGAGCACACACGTTCTTCAAATTGGTATCAGAGCGAGTTACGCTAATTTATCGCGTGATCCTGATTTTTCAAGGATTTACTTTCTGATACAATTTGTCTACTCACGTTTTCAGAAGACACTGTGATTTAGCAATATATTAAATTGGGATTTGAGGAGTCCAATAATGAATTTGAGTACGAAACATTAATCACCGATTTGCGAAAAGCCAAACGACTAGGGGAAATTTCCTCCACGTATTCGAGGATTCCAAAATGGTCTCCAAGTAGGTAAGCGTATGTTTCAACTCTAAAGATGATCAAATGGTAGCCTACATCGCCATAGTAAGAGGAATCATGGAAGATTTTGAGAAGGTAGAAATTCAACAATTCCCCAAGGGACAGAATAACTGTGCCGATGCCTTAGCAGCTTTGAGTTCAGCAATCGACTCTAACCTAAGGAGGACTATTTAGATGGAGTTCCTCACGCAGCCAAGCATTGACCAGACAGTCATAGCCAAGCAGGTCCTCATCATAGAAAAATCCCCTAGATGGATTAATCCCATCATAAATTACTTAAGGAGCGACACACTGCCCGATGATAAGAGGTCGGCCCATCAGGTAAGGGTTAAAGCTGCTCGATTTTACCTCTCCCCAGAGGGAAAGCTCTATAAGAAGTCATTTACAGATCCCTACCTCAAGTACGTCCACCCACATGATACCGAGCAAGTTCTTAACGAACTTTATGATGACATATGTGGGAGTCACGCAAGAGGAAGATCCCTTGCCTTTCGAGCAATAAAGGGTGGCTTCATATGAAGAAGGACGCAAGTACTTACGTCCGTAATTGCAAAAGATGCCAGAAGAATTCTCCCATGATCCATCATCCCGCCAATGACCTGAAACCACTGACAAGCCCATGACCGTTTACGCAATGGGGACTATACACAATGGGATCGCTACCTATCGCATCTAGAAATCGAAAGTTTCTGTTAGTGGGCATAAATTACTTCACTAAATGGGCAAAGGTATAAGCACTGGAGAACATTCGCGACTTAGACATGACCAAGTTTATCTATAGAAACATCATAAGTCACTTTAAGGTACCAATGACCGTCATCACTGACCATAGAACATAATTTGAAAGTGGTTTCTTTAAAGGCTTTTATGATGAACACAGTATCAAGCACCACTTCAGTTCTGTGGAATATCCCAAAGCAATGGATAGGCGGAGGCTTCTAACAAAACCATGCTTGATGGACTAAAAAAACGGTTGGAAAGTGCCAAGGGTGCCTAGGTAGATGAGCTCCTTCACATTCTGTGGGCTTATCGCACCACCCCAAGGTGACCAACCAGATAGACACCTTATGCGCTCGCTTACAGGATGGAGGCTATCATCCCACTAGAAGTAGGTCTCTCCACCATGAGAAACACCTTAGTTGACGAAGGCCTTAATGATGATGCATTATGCATTGAACTTGACTTAGCAAATGAGCGAAGAGAACAGGTCATAATCAAGTTGGATTCTTATCAACAACAACTGGCTTGGAAATATAGAAAAAAAATCAATCAGAGGAAGTTTCTAATAGGAGTTATGTCCTAAGAAAAGTCCTGGATAGTGCCGTAAAACCATCAAATGGTAAACTAGAACTAAACTGGGAAGGACCCTTTAGGGTAATCAGAGACGAACTTTAAGGAGCATATCACTTGAAAACGCTGGAGGGTAGGGAAATACTAAGAGCAAGTAACGCAACCAACCTTAAGAAGTTATACTTTTAGTCTTATTTCTCTTTTACTAGCACATTTAGCTTAAGTAAATTCTGATTTTCAAACTTATGTTGCTTGTCAGACAATATTTAATGAATAAAGGTCAGATTGGCCCCTCCACTTTCACATTTTGTATTGGTTGATTATTTCTTCTTTGTTACATAAATATGAACCTTTTCCAAAAGATATCTGCTTCGTGAATGTCTAAACTTCTAAGATTACGGAAAGTTATTCAACTTGTTTTCAATCAGGAAAATAAACATGCCGAGCAGGGTTCATAGCAATTGTAACAAGTCAATAGACGCGTTTCAATTACTATATCCCTCAGGTCCTTATTATAAACACAAGGGACCTCATGGGTTTCCTTGAAAATAGAAAAATCCCTACAGGGTATCGTTAAGCAGAAAAGCCAACTTTGGTTGGTCGCCAACTTTGTTGGCCGTAAAAACCTGCTCGGACAGATGGCCTAATTGCCAGGTGCATTCTCATAATCATCTTACTTAGGCCTAAGGAAGTGTGATGACACAACCTAAAAGGTTAAGTAAATGGAATGACATTGCTAAGGCATGTTGGACTAGGAGAATGTTCAAGCACAAACAAACCTGTGGTTAACATTATCTTTTAAATACCATTTAGTTAGCTGGAAAACTCAAAATGAAAGAACCAAAACTAACAATGAACCCAAGGTGGTCGATTAAATATCACACAAGTCAATCAATATTCTTTGGTCTGCGAAGTATGCATGTTTAGTTAGCAATGGCTCAAAACATCAAAAACTGATAAATAAAACGTTTTCATTGATTATAATGAGAAGTTACAGTTACTGCAAGGACCAAAAATATACAAAACACTTAAGCCATGTCGAGATGGGGACCAAGGTACTCAGTAACAACCATTCTTTTACCATCATCTGGTTTGGGAGCTAGATATTCCACATCACTATCTAAGTCATGCTCCAGGAGGTGGGGTGGAATGGCATCTGTTGGAATCCACTGGTCATCCTTTGAGAAAGAATTATGACAGTAAGTAGGACACTCGACTTCCCTTAGAGCGCTCAGCCAACCACAAGAGAAAGATACATCTCCGGATTCCTTTAACTTTGTTGGGGCATCTGCCTAACCTACATCATATCCCTCCGACCAGGATTTCCGAGATCCTATCTTAGAGGCATTACACAACTTCTGAATGCGCTCCTCAAGCCCAGTAGCATTAAACTTAAGCCTAACTACCTCCCTTCACATAGTATCATTCTCGACCTGAAGGACTGCTGCCACTTAACTGACCTCTGTGTTCTCTTAGATTTTGGCCCTTAAGAGATTTACCTCTTCTTGAACGGAAGCCCCAATCTCCTCCATCTCATATAGAATATCTTTTAGTTTGGCCACCAATTCAGATTAGTCCTTGTATTGCTAATTTTTTCCCTTAATGATTTACAGATCTTTCCAAAGGATTTGTGAGCCTTTAAGTTAATGTTTGAACCAAGGATCTGCCCTAGACGGGAGCCAGTCAGGATATATTTGTATAAATCAATGGTCTACAATCATCAAAATGAATAAAAGTCAACAAACACAAAAAGACACCATTGGGTGTAAAGTAAGAGGATTTTTCATTCACTTCTAAAAAAGGTGGCCTAGGACAATACAACTAGCTCCAAAGGAGTGTTATAGATTGTCAAAAGGAAAAAACTTTTACAAGCAAATAAAGCAAACTCCTAGTCTATGAGTCCTGCTCTGTCACGTGTTATTCTTCCACCATGACCTTCCCTTTATCGACATCTCCAGAACTTTGGCCAGCATTGATTTCACCCTCAGCAAGGGCAATCTCCGTGCCATCAGGTTGACTAACATCACCTTCTTCCTCTTCTTCATACGGATCAGGGCCAGGGGAGTGAAGATTAAAAAGATCGGATTCACTTGAAATTTTATCTTCCTTTAGGGCCTGATCCCAACCCTTTTTGAAGGCAGCCTTGCAAGCATAGGCGAGTTTCCCCTCTGCATCGTCATAGGATTTATTACAACCCTCACGATAGTTTCCATCCTTTTTCTAAGCAAGATCACCCTCCATCATGGTGACCTTGGCTAAAAAGCTCTGATTCTCCTCGATGAGATTATCCTTCTCAGCAACCACCTGCTTCGGGGACCCGTCGAGCTCATCAAAGGCCTTAGATATCTCTCCTTTATCTTTATCCAAGGATAGGTGTGATTTATCAAAGGATTTATTCTTAGCCTTCATATCATCTTTTAGCTCCCGCTCCTTCCTGAACTTGTTAGCATGGTCGTCAAGAAGAGTCGTAAAATCAAATAATAACTACACAAGAGAAGCTAAACCACAAAGTTAGCATAGAGAAAGAGAAAACATAAGAAAGAGAAATAGTTTAAGCACAAAGACTTACCAGGGACATTCCTTGAGCAGTCTTTAGGGAAATATCGGATGACCCCAACCTCAAGGAGCGCTCGCAATCAGCAGTGAGCACAACCCTCCTCAGCAAGTTAGGGGCGAGGTGGGGGACATCACCCACACTAACTCCCTTAGCAGCTTCTTTTGGCTTCCCTCCTCTCTTTTTCTATCTTTTTTCCTCTTTCTTACTCTCTCTCTCTCTCTCTCTTCTATCTCGTTCCTCTTCTCATTCTTTTTTTCCTTCTCTTTCCCCTTCTTCAGTAGGTCATAACCACTAGACATTGGGACCCAATATTAGATGCTTTTAGAGACTTAAGCTGATCAGATAGGATGTCTTGATCATCATCATCATCGTCAGGAAGTTTCAACTTCCTCCTCTGTAATAACCCGAGGTCTTGGAGACGGTAACTTATTTATTTTGGGAGAAATAAATAATATCTTATTGGAGAAATAATTAAATTGGCAATTGAGGTCAAAATTTGGGAGTCGTTAGAAAGTGTCTCGAATGGAAATTCTGAGGGTACCATTGTTTCCGAAAGGGTCGAGAAAGTCAAAATGACTGTACTTGGGGTCTATTTGGGTTCCGAAATAAATTAGGACCGTTTGACTCCAATTAAAGTCACCTAGTCATTTAAAGTGTGTATTATCATTTAAAGATGTGTACATTTGGGGGATAGGCTAAATTAGCCTACGGGAGATATTTCTCCAAAGAGAGAAAGAGAAATAGAAAGAAAGAAAGAGAGAAGAAGAAAGAAGAAGAAAAAGGAAGGAGAAAAGAGGGAGAAAGAGGATTTCCGGGCAAATACGCGATCTGAAGGCGGATTCAGACCCTACGAACCCGAGGTAAGTGATTAAACTTGCTAAATAATTGTTGTGTACCAATTATTGCATGATTTGTGGATTGAATTTTGGGTTTTAGGTTTAAATTGTTAAAACCTAACTTTTGGGAAAAACCTTAGATTTGTAGTGTATAAAATGGATTTAAGGTTTGATCATGCTAAGAATCAACACCACCAGGTAAGGTGTTTCCATGCTCAATATATGAATAACAATGGCAGCACAACTATATAAAGAGATAAGAGAAGGAGGTGAGGATATGAGGAATCAACACCGGAATTTAAGTGGTTCAGCCAATCTGGCCTACGTCTACTGTGAGTGTGTGAGTAATATCACTGGATGAAGGCACTAATGGCCATGGATAAAATTCTCTCAATCTTTCTCTCTCTACTGTATATTTAGATAGAGTTTTAGCTAGGGTTTAATAACTGGGATCCTTTTGCAAGGTAGGGGATGACCCCTATATATAGTGCCAAGGGGGTGTAGTGTACCCCCCATGCATGCAATGAGCATGAGTGTGATATCCTCACCAATGTGGGAGTGCCATCTGTCACTGTCACATGTAAGGAATGATGATGAAATATTCTCCCCATGTGTGGAGAATAATATTGTTACAACTGATTTGCGCCCAGGTGTCCTTATCCAAATGTCAACAGATGCTCGGCAGTCATATTGGTGAATGACCTCGGCCAGGGAGAGGCCGAGCTGTAAAGGCTTGATGTCCGTTCAATCCGAGATGTGTCATAGGAAGTCTCGGCCTGATCTCAACCGAGACATTATATTGGGGTCGGCCCCAGCCGAGGTTGGACTGATTCCATGCTGACGATTACTAAGGCTTCTTGTCACCTCGGCCCAAGCCGAGGTAGGACTGGTTCCATGTTGAAGGTTATCAGGGCTCCTTGTCACCTCGGCCTACTATTGGCCGAGGTTGCTATACCCAGGTACATGAGGTTGCTGTTGATGCCTGCGATGCGCATAGTGTCCATTGAAGTGTATATGGTAGTGTCGGCCTGGGCCGAGGTTGGTCTGGCCGAGGGATGATATCGTGGGCCCATGGCCTACATAGGGTCGATCAATGTCTCGTCCTGATATCAGTCGAGGTTGGTGTCTCTAGACCGAGGTTACACTTGGGCATATCAATAACCCCCAGCCCTTAGTCATATGCGAGAGCGAGTGGCTAGGGGATTACTTTCCCTCCGAGGCCTGTCCGTCCCAAGTTAACACCTGTATGACACCTATCTCAAGCTATAGCATGAAAATTTGGCTGGCGCGTGCTGTCAGTAGTTGTCCCTTGGGTTTCCTAAGGCAATGATGGGCCTTGGGAAGTGTGCCCAAGTACTTAAGGGGTTAAACCCTTCCTTTCTCTTTCTTCTTCCTCATTTCTTTCCCGCGCACGCTGTTCTCGCAAATTTCTCTCTCTCGAATTTCTTCGATCAGCACTCATCTGCAGAGGCCTTTGTCTATTTCCTTGCAAGTTTTCATCGTTTTCTTCGTCGATTCACTTCCATGTATTTCTCCCTTCCCATTTCCTTTCTTTCTGATATTTGTTTGCATTTTCCGGCGAGATTTTGAGTTTTCCGGCGAGCTCCATTAACTTCCGGCGAACTGTGTTTTCTTGAAACTTCTGAGTTTGATCTTTAGGCTTCTTCATTTTATAAGCCAAACGTGTTTGTATCTTTAGGAGTTTTTCCCAAGTTTAGGGTCGTCCCAAGTTTTGGGTCGTCCTCTGATGCTCAGACCCCTGTACCAACTTCTTGAGGACTTCCCTTCTCTTGACCTTAGAAAAAATTAGGCAAATAGAGAGAGCTCAGGAAGAAGCTCGTAGGTCCCAGGAGTTCCCTATTAGACCTATCTTTCCCCCACCTCTCAAGGTGGTATATCCTGATCCTCCTGAGAACTTTTATCAAACAGACGTCTCTACCAACCCATTACCGATGTTTGAGTCTGAGTCTTCCACCTCAGACCCCATGTCTGTGGACTCTTTCCAAGAAGCCATGGATTTTACACCTCGGACTGGTCAGGACCCTGACCAGGCCCAAGGTCTCCAGCCGAGCTTCGTCCCAGAATGGCTCAAGCACCTCAAATTCTTCTTCAGAGGTCGAACTTGTTGAGCCAAATGTGGTTGTGCCACCCATTCTTGATGCCATCCCTCTATCGGCCGTTACAGGGGCTGAGTTCGCTTAGAGATTCCCTGATCACCCATCTACGTCTGCTCCAGCCGACATTGAGCCTGACGAGGATGAGGATGCTGAAAGTGATGTTGACATCTCTGAAGCAGTCGAGTTTGAGAGCACAGTCACTGAAGTGGATCTTTTGCACTTCAGATATTTATACTCCATCAGTCCCTCAATCAGATTAAGGAGACCTCTAAGGTAAGAGAGGTCCTACCATGGCCGAGATGGAGAAATTTGCTTGTACGAGCAGATGTTTAAGTTAGGGTTTCGCCTACCCATTCATCCTATCATCAGATCCATTCTTTCCTTCATCAACTTGGCCCCCTCGCAGCTCTCTCCCAATGCTTGGAGAGTCATTATTGGGGCTATCATCTTGTGGAGGGAAGTCCACCACTCTGACCTCCCAGTTCAGGTCTTTGCTGGTTGCTATGTTCCTACCGAGGCCAAAAATCATTCGAGCTACTATCACTTCGTTTTGTGGGAAGAAGATGCTCCAGGTGACTCAGACCTTGAATCACAATTGGAAGCCCCGATATTTTTTCGCCTCAGGGCCATGGGAGTTCGGCTCATCTGTTCCTTCTTCCACTTTTGAGCCGAGGATACCCCTCAGATGGGGTAAGGTCACCATGTCTGCAAGGGCCGATCCCGGTCTAAGTCTTCAAAATATCCAAAAGGTGAAGGCCCTGCAAGATCAAGGGGCACACGACTTGTTTGTTAAGTTCGAGCATTTGCTGACCCCTCAGTTTCTCTCAGGGACGAGCCTGGGTGGGAGCCCCCTTGTTGACTTCGGTAAGGATTTTTTTCTTTTTATTTCAAGTCTAACCCCTGATCATTCATGTCTGATTTCTGACTCTTATCTTTTAACTTTTGCAGAGAGACCACCAGGTATCCCAGACGAACTGTGGGAGATGGCAGCTCCGAGTTTGGCAAGGCTTGCAAAGAGGACTGGTTTGAACGCTCCTCCTCCAGCTCCCTCAACATCCAAATCCATGAAGAGGGCCCCTGAAGTCCCGGCCTCTGAGGATCAGAGGACGACCTCAAGACAAAAGAAGACCTCAGACGCTGCGATCCCAATTTCTTCGGCTGACATTCTGACGGCTCGTCTGGAGCAGTTGAAGTTAACTGACAGCGCCGTCGGCAAAAGCAGACAGGCCATGGACGCACTTGCCTCTGTGATGACCGAGGCAGACAAGCATTTCTACAGAGCCATGGACACCTCCGTGCTGGTTGAGTTCGGCCTTCACAGAGCCGTCCAGGTATAAATTGTTCCTTTGTCAGAATTTTATAAGTGCAACGTCTGATTTTACTCCCACCTAACATCTTCATTAACTGTGCAGGGTGTGACTGCCATGTACCAACTTTCTAACTGGGCCATTAGGAAATTGCCCCTCATTCTGAAGGGGCAGGAGGCTGAGAAGGTCGAGAGCGCCCTGAATGCCGAGGTTGACCGTCTGAAGTCGGAGTTGCAGAATTCTGAGAATAAGGCCAAGAACTCTGAAAATAAGGCCCAGGGTTTGGAAAAAGATCTCTCTGCGCTCGTCAAAAACCATGCTAAGGCTCTGAAGGACAAAGACGATGCTCTGCAGCAGAAGGTCAACGTGGCTGTGAAGGCTGCCCTTGCAGATGCCTCAGAGAAAATAATTTTTGACTATAAAGTCTCTGAGGAGTTCGTGGGTTTTGGTTTTGAATACCTCGAAAGAGGTATCAAAGCCACTACCAAATGGGACGAGGTAAGAGAGAAGGAGGTCGGCACTATAAAGGCCTCCGACTTTGTGGGCCTCGGCTTCGCCGACCCTCAATTTGCCCAGGCACTGCAAGAGGTAGAAGACGAGGCCGCTGCCCCAGCCGATACTGGAACTCTGGGAGGGTCTGAGCTCGGAGGGACAGATCCTGTTGATGAGGTGGCCGAGGTTACTAATGCTGAGTAGACCAATCCGTCCGAGACTGTCAATGTCCCCCCCCCCCAACCAGGAGTGATATGTAACAACAAACATTTTGTAATTTGTAATTTGTAGTAATGAACATCATATGTAATCTCTTCTTTTTACTGAATGCCAATCCTCTTATTTTGATCTCTAAATGCCTCTGAATGCCATTAGTCTCTGAAGTCATTACTTAATATGCTGTGTTCATAACCAACTTCACCAAATTAATGATGTTAAGGGTCTGAGGTCATCTAACCCAGGTGTCTGAGCTCAGACCTCGTCACCACCGAGTGATGTTATGAGGGTCTGAGTTCATCACCTAAGAGGTTAGCCTCATAATAAATATCACCAAATTAATGATGTTAAGGGTCTGAGGTCATCTAACCCAGGTGTCTGAGCTCATACCTCGTCACCACCAAGTGATGTTATGAGGGTCTGAGTTCATCACCTAAGAGGTTAGCCTCATAATAAATATCACCAAATTAATGATGTTAAGGGTCTGAGGTCGTCTAACCCAGGTGTCCGAGCTCAGACCTCGTCACCACCGAGTGATGTTATGAGGGTCTGAGGTCATCACCTAAGAGGTTAGCCTCATAATAAATATCACCAAATTAATGATGTTAAGGGTCTGAGGTCGTCTAACCCAGGTGTCTGAGCTCAGACCTCGTCACCACCGAGTGATGTTATGAGGGTCTGAGGTCATCACCTAAGAGGTTAGCCTCATAATAAATATCACCAAATTAATGATGTTAAGGGTCTGAGGTCCTCTGCTAAGGTGTCTGAGCTCAGACCTCGTCACCACCGAGTGATGTTATGAGGGTCTGAGGTCATCACCTAAGAGGTTATCCCCATAATAATGTCACCAAATTAATGATGTTAAGAGTCTGAGGTCCTCTGCTAAGGTGTCTGAGCTCAGACCTCGTCACCACCGAGTGATGTTATGAGGGTCTAAGGTCATCACCTAGGAGGTTAGCCCCATAATAAACTTCTGGTCTAAAGAACGAAACAAGAACTTGATATGGAAACTGATCTTTATTAATAACCTCTTCTCAGTAAGATAATACATTTTCATAAAATTCTATACATCATATGTAATATCTCTTGAGATGGTCAGCATTCTATGGGTTAGTGAAGGGTTCTCCTTCTAGGTTTTCTAGCCTGTAAGTGCCAGGCACAACCTCTTCCGTTACTTTGTAGGGGCCATGCCAGTTTAGGTGTATCTTGTTTGCCTTCCGTAGAGTCTTATTTAGTACTAGGTCTCCTACTGCAATGGGTCTTGACTTCACCCTCTCGTTGTAGAATTTCGCTGCCCTCTGCTGGTAGGCTGCCTTTCTGACCTATGCGTCTTCCCTTCTCTCTTCGATGAGATCCAGGTCTAGCCTTCTCTTTTCCCCATTGCTGTCAGGGTCGTAGGTCTGAATCCGATGAGTCGACAGTCCTACCTCCGTTGGTATGACGACCTCTGAGCCATGTGCCAGCATGAATGGGGTTTCTCCCATTGGTGTAGTTACCGTAGTTCTGTAGGCCCATAACACTGCGCAGACCTCTTCTGTCCATCAACCCTTAGCATCTTCTAACCTCTTCTTGATTCCGTCCAAGATGGTTCTGTTTGTGACCTCGGTCTGGCCATTAGCCTGAGGACGACCAGGAGATGAGAATAACTGTTTAATCCCCACCCTTAGGCAATATTTTTCTAAGGAGGAGTTCTTGAACTGGGTCCCATTGTCTGAGATGAGAGTGTTCGGGAGGCCATATCTGCATATGATGTTCTTCCAAATGAACTGGAAGGTCTTCTGCTCTGTAATTGTTATCATCGGTTCTGCCTCCACCCACTTTGAAAAGTAGTCAATGGAAACTATCAAGAATCTATAGTTGTTGGCAGCTCTTGGCAAAGGTCCTACTAAGTCAATTCCCCATACCGCAAATGGCCATGGAGAAGAGATTGACGTCATAGGCTGATGAGGTTGATGAGGGATGGTGGCGAACCTTTGACATTTGTCGCACCTCTTCACATAGTCTGCAGCGTCCTTAGACAAGGTAGGCCACCAGTATCCCTGAGTGATGATCCTCTTGGCTAAGGGTCTTCCCCCTATGTGGCTAGAGCAAGAACCCTCATGAACCTCCTGTAAGACCTGGGGTACTTCCACAGGATGCACACATCTGAGGAGAGGTAGTAGAAACCCCTTTTTGTACAAGACGTCTCCTACTAATGAGAACTTTGCAGCCCTGTATCTCAACTTTCTCCTTTCCATCTTGGACTCAGGTAGCTCTCCCTCTCTTAGGTACTTGACGAGCGGGTCGAACCACGAGTCTCCTAGGTTCACATTGTGACAAGGGCTACATACCTCATCCTCCTCAATGCTTGCTTTTCCTAAGACCTCGATTGGAATGGTCCTTCCCAAATCTGTCTTCATTGCCGAGGCCAGCCTTGCCAATGCATCAGCGTGGTTGTTTCTCAGCCGAGGTACTCTCTTCAGCTTTGCTTCTTCAAAATACTCTAGCAACCCTCTTACCTTCTTTAGGTATTTGGCCATCCTTTCATCTTTGGCCTCGTATGCCCCCAACACTTAATTGACAACCAACCTTGAGTCGCTATGGAGTAGGAGTCTCTTTACTCGAAGAGTTGTTGCCAATAAGATACCTGCTATCATGGCCTCATACTCAGACTCGTTGTTGGAGGCCTGGAAGTTGAATCTCAAGGCGTACTCAATGTTGGCGCCATCTGGAGCTGAGAGTATTAGACCCGCGCCGCTTCCACTGTCACAGGAAGAGCCATCAACGAAGAGGCTCCATACGTCTGCATCTGATGAGAAGACCCCTTCTCTCATAACCCCCTTCTTGAAGAGGTATCGATCCTCTTCGTTCTCTTCCACTCTGCTCCGGGTTTTGCCTTGGACTACCTCTTCTCGTCCTCGGAAGACGTTTGGTGCAGTCTCTTCCGAATCTCGGAAGACACTACGGTTCGTCTCTTCGCCGTCATCTGAACCTTTCTCTGTCTCGGCCTCTTCCAAACCTCTATCGGCCTCTTCCCAAGTGAACTCTGCGACGAAGTCTACGAGGGCCTGCCCCTTGATGATGCTAAGAATGAATATTAATGTTATATATGTGATGGGGTTGGATGAAAATGGTTGGAAGATGAAATAATTGTTTTTTGGGTAATTTGGGTTAAGAAGAAAACAACCCATTTCGTAGCTTGCTGCACTTGCCGAATCGATTCGCCCCTACCAAATAGATTCGGTGTGTTGCAGATTGCCCAAGTCTTTAGGGCCGAATCGATTCGCCCCTTTGCGAATCGGTTCGGCATGTAGAAAACTCCCAGGTCCTTTGGATCGAATCGATTCGAATGGGCTGAATCGATTCGTTTCTGGGCTGAATCGATTCGGAGGGGCCGTATCGATTCGAAAACAGGGGAATTTTTGGAGATGTTTTCTAAGGAGAATTTCATCCCGTTTTGTTCGAGGTTATCGATTTGGGGCCTCTATATGAGACACTTGGAGTATGTTTTGGAGACTTCTAGAGGGTTTTCATCGTACGAAATTATGGGAGTCATATTAATTAAAGTTGAGGATTACCGATTAGAGATTTTGGTATATTCTAAGTGGGGAAGTCCACCTTGATTTGGAGATTCGACTTGGGGATGATAATTACAATTATATGAATAAATGAGACAAATTTAGAGATATTGGATCTTAGGATCAAATCCTCAAATGGGAAAATTTTAAAGGTTCATAAAATGATTTGAACCTATTATGGATTGAGAATTATGAATGTAAATTTAGGTGCATTAGGGTAAAGAATACCCTTAACTTAAAAGAATTGAGAGACAATTCGTATTAGAAGCGACATGAGAGATTCAAGCGAGAATTAGTATAGCATATACTAAGTGGTGAAAATGTGTGAGTATTCATGATTAGTGTATCATGAGAGAGATATACTAAACAATGATGTTGACCAAACTGCGCCTAAGGGCGTATAATGAAAATGAATATGTTGTTGCAGGTATACCTTATATAATGGTATATCTTTATTATGTGGGATGTATGTATACCTTATATGATGGTGTATATACATGTTAAGCATACCCCCTCCTTGCTATCATTGGGAAGTTTCGTGCGTAGAGGGTGAGCATTCTGACTAGAAAAGTAGGATGTAGATATTCCCCAGGTCATAGTCGTCCATGGTGGTCAGCAAATGACATATATATACATTTATTTATTTTGGGGGTGAGAGGTCGTGGGTATGTGTCTCTCTCACTTGCCGGTTAGGAGCTATGACCGCTTCCCGGACGTTGTGTGCGTGAGTGGATCACGAGGTGGGTGTCGTTGAACCCCACCAGGTGGCCTCAGTTTGCTACGTATATGGGCTGCTGGAAGATGATAGCATGTGAGCCTGCGTCCTTCGAGTTATAGCTCGGTTGGATGGTTATTATTTCTTGTGTTTGTACTTGGGTATCAAGGGCATAATGGACCTCAATGACCTACATTGCCAGGATTAGTGTATCGGGAGGTTCCTTGTTTGGATTTAGCCTCGGCGAGACATCCCACGCACGAACCGCAGTGTAATGTTGGAACTTGGGGATAAGTTTAGTCCTTAATGCTCATAATTATCTATATATATATCACCTATCCCGACGATCGACAGTGCTAGGAGTAGTGTAACGGGGGGTTTCCTTGTTTGGATTTCGCTTCGGCGAGACGTCCCACGCACGAAACGCAGCGCCGTGTTGAGAATCGGGAGGAGTTTAGTCCTTAACTCTTGATGCTAATAACTCATATAATAATTATATATATGGTTTCATGACTTATAAGGGCATCACTAGAATATAAAATTCTAGTAAATGAGATTGTTGATGTATTGTGATGATGTGGACATGATTGGATCATGTAACTTTATATGTTCAACAAATGAACATTATAAAGATAATTATAACTATTACATTAAAGTTAATGTATATAACTTATAAATTATGGAAACAAATGTACTGGGAGATAGGTTAGATGATTTCACTTAAATACTTCTTTTGGGTTTAAGTTAGGATCCTCTTACCTAAATAGAATCGGACATCCATTTGGAGATCACGTGCATACGTTTAGTGCGCGCTTTAGATGAGAGGTGAGTTGAATTATTATGGAGAGTTCGATTCCAACTAAATTATGTAATAATGCATTTATAATTATTATGCATTTTAATACACTTGCTATAAAATGTTTTTCAAACTCGGGCTCTGACCCGTTTATATTTTCTCCTCCATGTATATATTGTATTACTTCAGGTGTTCCTCCGTAAGGACGCTTTTGATGTTCATCCATTCAGTGTATTTGTGGAGCTGTGGCAATAGCGGACTGCTGCGGCACTTTGCTTTAGTTGATTCCTATCTTTGTATATCTTGATTAGGATTCAGTTCTATTGAGTTAGTATTCAAGTGTTGTAGATTAACAGTTTCATATTTCATTTATCAGATTATTGTACTGTCTGTTACTCGACAGCATATTCGGGTACTTTATTATTGAGATTTTAGTTGTACATTGTTTTGTACTCCTTTATTTTATTGGAGTTTGCACTTATCACTCATCAAAGTTAGATGTTTATTGTTGGTTGAGTTGCAGTATTGAGTTTGTTGTTGTTGTTAAATAAAAAGTTTAAATTTTTGACAATCCACTTTTAATGATTTCGGGTAGTTAGCCTTATATTATTAGTATTGTCAGTTGATGTTGAGACTGTGCCATCTAAGATACCTGATTTAATGTAGTATAGGGCTGGCCACCCGTTATTATTTAGAGAGGGTTGTCACATCCTCTTCATCAAAGGGGCCATATCTTCTTCTTCCTCTTCTTCTGCCTCTTCTTTTTCCTCTCCTCCCTCCTCATTTTTTTTTCTTTACCTTCCTCCTCTGAAGAACTTTCTTCCTCCTCCTCCTCTATCATAATGGGATCAGAAGGGCATACTTGAGGAGCTTTTAAAGTTGGGACCCTATCAATTGGGCGAGCAATAATTCTAGTGCATATATTCTTGTACTCTAACAAAAAGGTCACCGACCTCAGATGCTCACTGTCTGCCAACCATTCTTTAATGCTCCAAGCCTTCACAAGCTTGCCAACATTAATTTCACTAATATCAGGTTTCTTATTTTTAGCGCAAGTTGTAAAAATAAGAGAGGAAGAATATCAGCTAAAATCAGCAGTGACAAAATACCAAGAGGTCAACAGGGAAGAACGAAAAAAAAGAATAAGCGACCTATTTCGGCCTCTCCATAATCAAAAATCACGGGGCCGTGTTGTCTCTCACCCTCAGAGGCAGGTGGACGTTGCCAGTTCCTAGCAATAAAACCATATTCCCAATAATCCTTATGGGAATCTGAAAGATTTACTACTAAAACCCGCTCTGCCTTTCTGGTCTTTAAATACAACAAGCCTTCCTTGGTTTGAGACCACACGTATCAGTAACATAGCTCAGTAAGACCTAAATTTGTTCCATATATAGTGTTTATTCTATGGACTCCATTGACTATCTTCCAAACATTTGGGGAACACTGGGAGGGCATGATGTCAAAGTATCTAAAGAATCTAATAAATAACTCAATTGGGGGGAATGTTAAACCCCCCTGAGTTATCATGAGGGTGGGAATTCAGTGCCTCCCTCAATATCATGGACATTCCGTGGGAAAGGGGCACAATTGATAACAACTCAGTCAGGAATATTGTATTGGCGCCTAAATTCTTCTGCCGATCCAACATCGCCATGATTAAACAAAGAAGAAAAACCCTAGTTACAACTACAAAATAAGTTCCAAGGAAAAATCTTAGAAAGAGGAAAAGCTAAACTTACATGAATCAGCGAAGCTCTGGAGAATAAGAACAACTCAAATTTTGAAGTAAAAAATAAGGAAGGGAGCTTTAAGACGAAGTATACGCAAGTACGACCAAGATTAATGAACTGACAGTTGAGTTTGAACTTGAACTTGTTTTAAAAATATCAAATGATGAGTCACGCTTCCTTGGGAAGATTTTAGGGCTTTAGTTTCTCCAAGATGACCAACGTACCCTTCAGCTCTCATAAAATCACAAATATGCCACACCGGTTTATGAGTGCTGTTTCAGGCCTTGGGCCTTTGACTCGATTAAAATCTATTAGACCATAACTGTTAGCCCAAAGATTTTAGGGGCAATTGTGGGAGCCCATTTACTATGATCCGTGAAAGTAGCCGACCAGCGCGGATGGATTAACATGCTGCGACCCAAATCATGACTTGATTTCCACATGAGTATTTTCGTTATATAAGAATACTTATGGATATGGTCAAATCAGGTACCAATAATATTGGAGGTGATATTTAGGCAGCTCTTGGCATATCCACGTGTTATTTCAAGTTCCTTAAGAAACTCAAACTCTATGATGACATATCTATAAATTGTACACCCTAATTCGGGGTAAATGGATGGTAACTTTAGACTTTGAGATACACTTAATAAGAACAGTAGCCTCCCCGTGGACGTAGGCAAGTTGTCGAACCACATACATCGTTGTGTTAGGATCTTTTACTTTCTGCCTTTGTTATTGTTTTCGTGGATTTCTCTATTGTGATATGTTCTGTACTCACAAATAAATCATACACAAACTGCTGTAATGTATCGTAAACAAACCGATTCAAAGAATGTTCAGATTATGTGAGCTTGTAGATTTAAAAATAATTTCATAATGTAAAGGGAAAAAACACATTCAACATATTAACATTACAAAAAAACACACCAGAAGATCAGAATAAACATTCACATTCAATTATCAATATCAAACCAAATGTGCTTTAACATTCAATACATTTCTAATAATATATATCTACACGTACATACAACTAGGTCCTTTATGTATTTACCATAAGCCACACTTTTTAATAAAACCCAGTTTAAAGATTGAAATCTTTACAAATTAAAAGAGCAAGCATAATGACAACAACAATACAAATCAAAACCTTAAGAACATATCCATTCACGAACATACATTATACAATAGAGAATGATATGTAAAAAACTTCAAGAATTCATTCATCATAGTACATAATAAACAATTATATATAATAACAGTATATAATAACATGTATAATCTTTGAAAAAGTGAGTTGGAGAGAGAGAATACCGATGAGAGAGAGAGAGAGAGAAAGAAAACGATGATGGTGGAAAATAATGGTGGTAGTGGAAAATGATGGTGGTGGTTGAGGTGGAAATCGATTTGAGAGAGAAAGAGTTACTGGACTATTGGAACAAAGAGGGAGAGCGCCGATGGATGATGGTGGCTGAGTAGAGGAGAGAGAGAGAGAGGAGAGCGGAGGTTTGATTTGAGTTATTTGTGTAGAGGGATAAAAAAGGGACGAGGGTTTAATTAATTTCAGATTTGTTGTCATGATCTTTGATCCTGACAAGACCGTGATAGCAAAACATGAAGGTTTTATCACGGTCTTTGACCCTGAGACGACTGTGATAATAGGTTTTCACGGTCGTGTCAGGGTCAAAGACTGTGATAACACCGTTGTGTTTTGTTATTAAGGTTTTTGATCGTGACAAGTCCTTGTGGGATGACAAAAGTTATTTTCTAGTGTAGTGAACTTGCCAAACTCGACAATAGATAAGTCTAATGACAAAAACATAAATTTTTACTCCAATATCCTCTTCCCCTATTTATTAACATTTAATCCAATTACATGTAAATTACATAATTCTCCATAACCTCATATCGCAAGTCGACTTCTCTTACGAATCTTCATTAACATATTACTTAACATGTTAAAGTCTCAAGTCAACTCCTAAAGATATCCTACGTAGACTAACGACAATTTATGTATTTCAACCTCTAACATACATAATAAAAATGCCCACGACATATAACCAATGTTATAAAATTCAGTAATTAACCAACAATCGAAATCCCATCGTCAATAACTGAGAAGGTAAGATCGCCTAAAAAGCTCTGATACCAATTTGTAAATGCGGTGTGATATCAATTACTTGGTGATTCGCAAATTTTCAATTAAACACTTATTTAATTAGATGTCAATTTTTTGTCCAAATTAATTAAACCCTAACACATGCATCTATGTGGAAATTATGCCATCACAAATAAACATAAATGGCTGACACATAGATTTCAGGAAAAAACCCTTTCAGGTAAAACCTTTTATTTCACTATGAAGAGTAAATCACAACTTACATACACAATAAAATATGGAATGACTATTTCACAGAACACTCACATAGGTCGCAACCTAGAATCATCAATGGAATGACCGCATCAAACCCACAATCTTCAGCAAGAAACACCCTCAAGCACTCCCAATGACTGCAGTTTTCGGCCAGAAATTCCCTCGAGAACCACCAAGTCAGTCATAGAGAAATCTTCCCCATAAGAGAAAATCCAATAAGACCGTGTCTTGGCTCCAAACTGATTCACTAAAGTATTTGGGATGATTTGTGAGTTAAAACAAAGTAAAAAACCCTAAAAAGGCGAAGGAGCAAAATTCTGTAGTTTGCAGTTTTCGTAGATTGAAACACTCAGGGTCTTCTGAAGCAAAATGGACTTATTTAACAAGTATTTATAAAAAAGATAAGTCGGCGGGGCCGCTCGAATGAAAAAGGCATGTCTCTCGAACGACATCTAATGTCGTTCAATCTAGGGATCGCGCGACCCTCTAACGACAGTGAAAAATGTGAAACAATGTGATGTCGTTAGATAAAACACTTCAAGCGAAACATGTGTATTAAATAAGTTACCTAATATTAATTCACAAGTCCATGTATCATAATGCATTAATCCATACCGAAATATGTTGAATTAATCAATATGTTCTAAAAGGTGATAGAAAATTTCCAATTTCAAACCAAATTAAATCAATGCATGAACAATTACTCAATTTTCAATTAACATGAATTACACATGATTACTTCAATTGTATCCTGCTTAACAAGTATATATGTGATCATAAAAGAGAAAATAAACACAATAAAGCAACAAGCACACATCTTTATTATTTATGAAGAAAACCCACAACTGGAAAAATCTCGGACGACCTAGCCTTCACAAATTCTGCTATAATATAGTATTTTATACAAGGATGACAGAGTGTATTACTCAATGACTCTACTCCCTTTAAGTCTGATGCAATATTATATTCTTTAACCTTCTTTATAGTCCTTCTACTAATCCACCAACGGGTATACAACACGATCCGCCCACTACTCGATATCCACCAATCTTGACTAACCACCATCAACTGCAACACGGAGTCGAACATGCCAAAAATACTCAAACCATGAAGAGTAACTTAACTTGAGGGTTCCAAATGTGATATATCTACACAATGATATTATTTTGATTCTTATGTCACAAAAACTTTTAAAAGGGTATATTTGAGGCGTAGGTGTTTTTCTCAAAGATTTGTTGAAAAAACTCACACAAAGCTAACAAACATTTTCCTGTTTTAAGTGAAAAAGTGTGAAAAATTATTTCAATAAAATCGAAGCACTATTCGACATGTCATTCGAACAAGATTTACATTTCGTTTGAACAAAATTAGACATCTATTTCAAACAAGACTAGATAGTTAAAAAATACCCGCAAAACTCGTTACAACGAGCTTTGATCTACTATCTAATTGTAATTTTTAAAGTTGGATAATAAGGTACCATTTGAATCACGTTCAATCCTCGTTCGAATGAAACTTTGATCTCATTCAAACTAGGATGAAACCTCATTCGAACGAGATAACTACCCTCGTTAGAATGAAAAAATTGTTCATTCAAATGACTTCGAGAAAAAAAAATATTTATTTCTCATTAAAAACAAGTTTAAAAATGCCTCAAATAAAAACAAAAACACCCAATGAAATCCAGGGATCAAAATAATAAAAAATGTATACTTTTAGAAATACTGAAGATGAAGAGGACATAAAATAAAAATTTGATTTAAATGATACTTTATGAGGTCCAATCCATGTCTTGAATTGCATAGGCTTGAAGGTACAAGCTCAAATAGCCTAACTTATGACTCAAGCCATTTTATCGAAACAAAATAAGCCAATTGTACAAATTATAAAGTATTCATTATTATGCATTACAAAAATATGTCTTTACGCATACAATTGCCTATTTTATTTCACACGAGGTCTCACCAATAAGAAGATAAGAATATGAATAAATATCATAATTCTAAGGGGAAAGTTACATTCTATATTTATAATTTGTCACCTTTTAATTTCCATAAACAATATTGGTGGGTGTAGATATCATGAGAGGCCTCTACCCCAACTGTTTCTCCCCTCATTACCTCAGACAAGTCAAGGGGAAATGTGTCAAAGTAAGAGACAATTATAAAAAGTGGTTTGGACCTCGGCTGAGGATCCTACGTCCATTTTAACGAGTGGTTCTATATGTATTAGATAATAAACTTATGATTACAATCTAAGATACCTCTTGAGCTTTGGTCAAGAGAGTCTGATGTCTCTGTAGTCTTCATTATTAATTCAAAAGAGCTAAAGAAGTAATTGATGTAATTTTTTAAGGGTTCCCAAGTATTAATGTAGAACTCAATAAAGTACACAATAAGTGAGATGGTTGGAAATAAACACTCTCAATAATGGTTTAACAGTGTGTATAATAATGAGAAGCACTTGTTCTACTTGTTAGCTTGATTCTAGCACGTGTATGCTAATTTTAACATGTCTTCAACTGCTCGTAAGCATTCTCTATATATGTGTTCTTTTGGAGAGATAATTAGTGGACTATAACAGTAAGGCTGGGGTTCCTCTGAGGTTTTACAACTATAGTACCAAGGTGGAATGTGGGAGAAAGTCATGCAGGCGGTGTAAGGTAGTTGATTGGTGAATTTAATATAGATGTGAGTAATCGATGCAAGTGGAGTTGAGTGACGACGATCAGTGGACGAGTGGTGTCCTTTTCACCTACTCTCCAAACAAGCTCCAGGGGTTCAACTAGAAGCATAGGAGGTTTGGAATCATCATTGTCTTACCATGGGGTGGTTTTGAGGTAGGTTGTAATAATACTTTTATAGGCTAAGGGCTAAATGACCTCTGGAGGGCATTTCTTTCCAGACCGAGGTTCCTGAGCACGTTAAGGATAATGGGATGTTGGTGATGAGGTCTTTGAGCTTGGTTGTAGAGGTGTATTAGAACGAATGGGTATTCTGGGAAAGTGAGGATGGGTTCAGGCCGACAACATTATAGCAGTTCTTTTTTGAAGACAACAAAGGTCTTGGGAATGTTGTAGTGGTCTGGCAGAGGTCAAAGGTTAACCTTAATACCTTTGTTCTTATGTGAGTGGAGTTGTAAGGTTTGAGGAGCTTTTAAATACCAACAGATAAATTTGGTATCATCAAATATATCATATTATATGTTATTCCCCAATTAACATGTTAAATTCACAATTCCAACAACGCTAACATAATCTAGCCATATAATCAAATGTTAACATCATAAAATAGAATACAAGTGTTGAATAAATTCTTTGAACATAACAAAAAAATAAATTTCTCTTCCCTGATAAAGTCTCTAATCACTTTTAATTAAATCTTAATTATAATTTAGGGAACATTTAATTCAAAAATCACTTTAGGAAAAAAAACTAAAGGATTCTTTCCTTTTAATTAGATTCTAAAATATGATCTTAAATTATTTTCCCACTTCTCAAAGTCTACAATATGTCCTCTTAATGTTATTTAAAATTCCAAGTGCAAAAACTCCAAATCCAAGCCTGAAACATCGTATTAGTGGAGGTTTAGGGGTGGGTTATAAGGTTAGGTATTGAGAAAAAATAGTTCTTGACGGTTTAGTTTTGAGGTAAAATATGAAAAACCAAAGTCTAACTTTTGCATAATGCAATAATATGAACCCATCCAGAGCACCCCATTGTTAGGTTGTGACTAGGTTGCAAGTAAAAAAGGTTGTGATCATGCCATGAACACATGCAGTTGCAGGTTCCTTCACCATGGTCACGCAAGGGATTCTCGTGAATGCGGGTCTCCCCAGGGGCTAGTTGTTATTCTCTCTCTCTCTCTCTCTCTCCTCTTCACATACATCTCATATACACAAAATAAACACACCTCACAACCTTAATTTGTGCCTAAGATAAACCAAAAGACCTTTATGTGCTTAGGGTTTCCAACTGATTCCCAAAATTCCCTTTAATTAAATAAATGTTCATTTTATCCATTTAACTAGTACAAAATTCATATCAATCGAACTCTATTCACTAGTTCAATTGACTTTGCATCAAAAGTCATCTAAATTTTATTATCAATAATAAAAATTGTTATTTAAATTTATTAATCATGAATATGAGGTATTATAGTATTCCCCCTACAACAGGAATTCTGTCCTCATAATTTTTCAAATATAATTAGTGTAATATAAATCACATTATCATTATGGGCTCACTTCTGCCTATCCAACACAATGTAACTTGGGTTAATGGATTCCCATAGATCATCATGAAACAAAATTAAGACCCACATAATCCTAATTAAGTATGCCACGATTGGGGCGCACATACACCCAATCAACCATTCACATACAAAATAATATTAAGTAATATAATAGATATACGTAAATAAAAGCAATAGCTAAAACAAAATATTGCACAAACCCAATTAGTCATATTTAGTCTCTATCCAAAGCTACCCTTCAGATCCTACTAGCGGTGCAATAGCCCTTATGTTAAAATTCCCTGGCCCGAGCCTTAGGAAACCTCGTAGATTTGTGTCCTCTCTATCCACATGAGTAACATGGTGCAACTTTGAAATCCCCTAGCTACCAAACTGGTACTCGTTCGCCATGTTAATGTCCTCGACTATGTTCACGAGTGATATATAGGACCATGTCATCTTGCTATTGATCATGACCTACTAGGGGATTCTTCCAAGGTTGTTCTCCATGTTGGTTGTTTTACCCTTATACTCCACCATAACATTACCTCCTCCTGACTTGGTCCCATCCTGAGATTAAACTCTACTTTTTTCCCAGCCTTCTTCTCATAGTTCACACATTTTTGCCAAAGAACCAAAGCAGAATCCACCACCTTAGCATATGTGGTGTAAGTTAAGTTACCTACCACAACAAGCATAATCAACTAAGTCAATCCATTAATGAAATAATTCTTCTTTTTATCCACAATGTTAACCTCCTCCTGTGTAAACATAGATAAAATAGCAAAGTCAGGATTATACTCAGATATGCTATATGTTCCCTACTTTAAAGTTAGAAATTCCTTCTTCCTATTGAACTTAATATAATACGAAAAATATTTCTCATTAAATTTCACCAAAAACTCTCCATAATGCATACGATCTTTGAACTCGTTTGTGGTAATTGTAAGGGCAAATTTCCAAATAGTTTCAATTTGTATGTTTTCACATTATTCCGAAAAAAAACTACTTTGAGTCATAGGATAGTATTTTGTGTTACAATTACCTTAAGCCCTTAATGTTGTGTTGAAGACGTAGCAGCCAAGCTTCAAAGATAGATCATGCCGCATTTTTTATGCACGTTTTAAGTCTTCACATGGATTTTCGAGATTCTCTCAGGTATGAATTCATAATGGTTTATAATTCACAAAATAATTTATAAGGATGCTATTTTATTTAAAAATATTTTTAAAATGAATATTACAAATCTTTTTCTAAGTTAAATTGTGTTTAGAGTTGTATGAACTAAGTCTTACACTTTATTTGGTTCAAATGGTTTTTTACATCATTCAAACGATATTGAACTCTCGTTTAAACGCGATTGTATACTCGTTGAAATGAGACGCTGATTTCATTTGAACGACATCTTGTTTTTGTTCGACCGACGCGCCACCTCAAAAATTGTGTTTTATTATTCAAGTCTTCTTTGACTGAGAAAAAAAGTGTGCAGAACTGAACAGAAAGATATACATTTTTTGCAAATTGTTTCCAAAGTTTTCCAAAGAAAAAACATCCTTCCTTGTTTTAAGATACGAGTTGACATAATTCATATATCATAGAGATATTGGTTTTCACAACTGGTTTTGTTCATTCTTATTGAACAATTAATTTTGTGTTGATTACGGTGAAAAAGTGATGGATTCTGTGTTCTGAATCATAGTTGGTTACTGAGGTTGTATCGATGGATACTAAGGCATCTGTGGACTCGTGTGTTGTGGACCTTGCATATGTGGACTCTTGCGTTACATTATGGACGAGTGGTTTCTGATAGAAGAGCATCACAGCTTGTGGGGATCGAGTCATTGTGTTAGTATACTGTTTATTCTTTGTAAAATCATCTCATAGTAATTGTCTAGCCTGGCCTGTCTGAGGGTTTTTCCCTTAGTGGTTTTCTCGTACATCGGAGTTGTGAACTTGCTTTACTCTATCGGCTTAATCTCACTAGATGTGTGCTTAAGACTAAGAAGATAAAATTGGGTTAATTAAAATTTGGTTCACATATTTGATGCATAATAAAATTGAGAAATTTTTGAAAAGATTGCATTTGCCTAAAGCACATACACATATGGGCCTCCTCAAATTGGTATCAGAGCTAAAACACTAGGTTATCGTGTGAGTGATCCCATGTGTCTTTAGGTATGAATTTCAGAATGTTTGATGGTTTTAAAACATATATGTTTGATGGGTCAAACTATTCTTACTGGAAAATGCGTATGAAGTGTGCACTTAAGTCCATAGACAAGCGTGTTTAGTTAGCGGTTGAAAAAGGGTGGACTCCACCAGTCATGAGAGAGAGAGAGAGAGGCCACTCATTTGAAATTTGTTGAGTCGCGGACTGATGCCGAACACAAACTTGAACAATATAATTCTAAAGGTTTAAAATCTAGTTCCTCGTCTATTACCCCGAAGGAGTATAACCATATTATGATGTGTGAGATGTTTAAAGAGGCTTAGGATGTACTTGCACTAACCCACGAGGGAACTAGAACTATTAGGGCTTCTAAACTCCACAACCTCACCACTCAGTTTGAAAAAATTAAGGTGTTAGAAAGTGAGACGTTTGATGAATTTTACACTAGGTTATCCAATATTGTCAACTCGTTGTTTAACCTAGGAGAGAAGATACCCAATAACCGAGTCATAAAGAAGATCTTAAGGTTTTTGCCCGTAAGATTTGATCTAAAGGTGACCGTTTTAAACTCTATGGGTATGCTTGACTCAACAATACTAGAAGAGCTTGTGGGTGACCTAAAAACTTATAAGCTTGACAAGTGTACCTCCAGGAAAGTGTAGAAGAAGGAAAAGGGATTTGTTTTGAAAGATTGGAAGGAGGAAAATAAAGTTTTGGATGATAAATCCGCCACAAAATTCAAAGATGTGGCCATGGTGGCAAAGACGTTCAAGAAATTTCTCAAATCACAAGAGCAACCGAAAGGGGCAAAATGGTTGGAGAAAAATAAGAACAACAAGGTCACTCACATCCCTAAGAACCAAAATGAGAATTATAAGAGGGATGAGTCGAATAGGTATTATGGTTGTGAGGGTTATGGCCATAGGGTAACGAAGCACCCCACTAGTCTTAAGAAGGAATGAAATAAATCGATAAAATTTAACATCACCCTTGGTGATAGTGATTCAAAAAAGGGAGAGGATTCCCCCATTGAGCGCAATTACACTGCGTTCATAGTTTGTTATGTGAGCGACAATGATAAATCTTATCATGAAGATACTCATGCGAATGACACTTTCGAGGCCATAGTGAGTGAACCCCGAGTGAGTGAAGGTGAAGCGAGTGAGGATGAGGATGAGGATGTAGAGGGGAGTGAGTTACAAGTTGACTTCCATGAATTATAAGAGGAAATTGTGAAGGTGAAGAAGGCTAACTTGAAGCTTCAAGATAGGTTGAAGGAACCTGCCATAGAAAATAATAATGCATTGAATGAGGATCTTAGGGCACGGGAGAAAACTCTTCGGAAGAAACTAGAGTAACCTAAGGATGAGGGAGATAGTCTTCGAGGTTTGATAGAGGCTATGAAGAAGGATATTCTAGAGTTTAAGGAATCCAGTCATTTGCTCGAGTCTAGGATAGAAGAGCTTGAGGAGAGATTGAGAGATTGGAGATTGATTTGGAGGCTAGGTAAGAAACGTTAGACAGGATGTTAGGCACCGTCCAAATCAAATATGATAGGTGTGGTATTAGCTTCGATGATCGTATTGCGCCCATTACCAAAGCCATCACCACACGTGTGAGAGAGACGACTAGGAACGTTAGGAAAGGTTCACATTTAGGTAACATTCCTCACCGTATCTACAGTTGCACTCATTACGGTAGGAAGGGTCACCTTAGATGATTTTGCTATGACCTTAAGAATGCTCCTAGGAAGTTCAAGAAGAAAGTCATTTTGGTTCCCAAAATGCTATGCGTCGTTACACACCTACTTGGGTTAGGAAATCGGACTTAAAGGCTTTAGGAACTAGACTTCATGACTCTCGTTTGGTTGCACATAATTCTTCCCATGATGGATCTTACGAATGATTGTGTTAACGATTTTTGTCATACACTAGTTATTGCTTCATGATATATCTTTTCTAGTGTTATGGCATGTGTATCTTTTGTATTTTTTTTCTTTTATTGAGTCTTATTGAAAAATACAAAAAGATTTTTAGTTTGGATCAAAAATACTTTGAAAAACACAAAAATATTTTCTTTGTTTTTTGTGTCATGAGTTTACACTTATGATATGGCATATTGGTGTGCTTGGAACCCCTTCACTTCATATTTTCATGTGGCTAGTACACTTGGCTATGATTTTGGATGCATATATTGATCTTAACCATGTGTTTAATGGAGTTGTTTCGAACTTGTTTTGAATTTAGATTCAAATATGTATATGCCATTGCACACACATGCACGAGCTTAATTGAATGTTTGACTTCTCATGCACATTCTAGTTTGGTGAGACATTCTTCTCTCAATCTTGTCATCTATGCGCATATTAGACTTAGGGGGAGTTGTGAATTTAAGAAACATTTCCCGTGAGGATATGTATTATTAATTGAAAAAATTATGATTGTTCACGAGAAAGGACTGCGAGAGGCATGTGGACTCATCGTGAAAGCCATCGTTTAAAAAAGCCTAAGAAAAAATTAAGGCATTAAAAAGAACGTATTTTGCTAAAAGGGGCCAATAGGAAATCTCTTAAAAAGAGAAGGTAGAACTTCAAAACAATAATGAATTTTAAAAGAATTATCATTTATGTTTGTATTTTGAGGGAGTTTAGCTGAAGATCAAGGAGTTTGCACATTAAATCTTAGGTTGAAAAAGTCGTGTCATGACGCTGTCGTTTGGTAGAATGACAAAATTCTAGACTTGTGTGCACGATGTTTGTTTAGTTCATTAATTTCACTTTATAATTGTGACATATGGCTAAACTTTAGTTTGATGACATTTAATGGTCAGTTAGAGCTTCTTGAATGTATCTATGTGTTTAAACGACTTCTTCATGTCGTTCGAAGTACGGTTCTAGCAAAGTTTACGCGAGATGTTTTTGATGTACATTCTTTAGTCGTTAGATATGTCCTTCAAATGAGGTTCGTATGAGAGCTTACTATTTTTCATCTTTATAAGCGAGATACATTTCACTTCAAACGAGATCCTTTTGTCGTTTGAACGACATACATAATCGTTCAAACGACATGTATTGTATTTCGAATTTTTTCCTGCGCTGTTTCAGTACCTGTTTGCTTGATCTTATTATGATATTCTCATATGGTACTTTGGGATTCTTTATGGATAGTGCACATGTAATTGACTTGTATTATTTATGTTTGATTCTTATGCTGCATTTTTAGATGACATTCTGTTTAGTCATATAATTTGTTATAGTGATGATTTATTCATGTGACTGTTTACTAGCTATACTTTGCCATATTCTGATCTTTCATTAGCTAGTTATTCATGTTTATTTAGTTATGCTTCATCTTATACTCAGGCTAGATATGATGTTTAATGTTTATTTGTCCCACTAGTTGTCTATCCCAGACAAAAAAAGGGATAGATAGATATGTGATGTAGGGGGACATTTGATCATATTATATATATATATATATCAAGATAGCTCATGTTTGCTTTCCTACATATTGCAGTCCGTGTTCATAATATTTTTTGGGGGGTTTAAGGGATGGGACATAGGTTATTTGGTTTGACGACCCGATTTAGCATTTCATTGTTTTTGGTTTTGTCCCGGAATAGCCAAAGAGGGACATGTGTAAGGAAAAATTACCAAATGGTGTCAATTAATTTGTTTTGGCATTATTTCAGACAAAAAACCACTTTAAGTCATAGGATTGTATTTATGTGTCATGATTCCCTTAAGCCTTTGACGTTCTATTGAAGACGTAGCGACCAAGCTTTGAAGATAGATCATGCCGCATTTTTGGCGCACATGTTTTCACATGGATTTTCGCGATTCTCTTAGGTATTAATGCATAATGGTTTATGGTTCTCAGAATATTTTATAAGGATGTTAGTTTATTTAAAACTATTTTAAAATGATTTTTATAAATCTTTTTCTGAGTTAAATGGTGTTTAGAGTCGTATGAACTAAGTCTTACACTTTATTTAGTTGAAACGACTTTTTACATCGTTCAAACGAGATTGAACTCTCGTTCAAACGAGATGGTATACTCGTTCAAACGTGATGCTGATTTCATTTGAACGACATCTTTTTTTGTTCAAACAACACAGCGCCTAAAAAATCGTGTTTTATTTTTTAAGGCTTCTTTTACTCAGAAAAAAGGTGTGCATAACTGAACAGAAAGACATACGTTTTCTACAAATTGTTTCCAAAGTTTTTCAAAGCAAAAACATCCTTCCTTGTTTCAAGATTCGAGTTTACATAATTCATATGTCATGGAGATCTTGGTTTGCACCACTGGTTTTGTTCTTCCTTATTGAACAATTGATTTCGTTTTGATAGTGGTGAATAATTGGTGGATTCCGTGTTCTGAATTGTAAATGGTTGCTGAGGCTGTATCAGTGGATACCGAGGCATACATGGACTCGTATGTTGTGGACCTTGCGTAGGTGGAATCCTGCGTTGCACTTTTGAGGAGTGGTTGAAGATAGAAGAGCATCAAGGATTTTGGGGATCGAGTCATTGTGTAACTCTACTGTCTATTCTTTACAAAACTGTATCATAGTGATTGTCTGGCCTAGGTCATCCGAGGTTTTTTTCCCTTAGTGGTTTCCTCGTACATCGGCGTTGTGAACTTGCTTTGCTTAATCTTCTTTATCTCACTAGATCCATATTTTGGATTAAGAAGATAAAATTGGGTTAATTAAAATTTGGTTCACATATTTGGTGCATAATAAAATTGAGAAAATTTTAAAAAGATTGCATTTGCCTAAAGCACATACACATAAGGGCCTCCTCAGTCACACTTTCCCACCATTGCAAATCATCGATTAGATTGAAAGTAGCTAACATCTTCTTCTGAAACTCCCTTAATTCCACTATCCTAAGTAGTCTCTCCATGTCTCTCCTCCACTAGTGATCCGCCGTGGGGTTAAATCCTCTCGCGAATGTGGATGAATTACCCTTATTGAAATTTCCACTCACTTTATCCTTAGACGATGCGGGCACTATATATTTGTAGACACCCCATTATATTACCACCTAAACTCTCCTTAAGTCCCTAACACCTCCCGTCATCAGTACCAACCCAAGTCATACCCCGGGTACTGACTTAGAGGTCATTGGACGCTCCCAAGCTCCATTTGACCAAAAAGTCAAACTTTTTAGCTCGACTGGGACTGAATGAATATTCTAAGGGAATTGAATCCCCTTTCCAACGGTCCATCCCTTGCACGATTCTAACTTACCATGAGGACGAACGACCCATTTTCCCTCGAAACCCGATCAGGAGGCCACCGGGCGCTCCCGGTCTCCCTTTGACCAAATTCAACTCTTCAGCTAGACCAAGACTGAATGAATCTTCAAAAGACACTGCAACCCCTTTCCAATGGGCCACCCCATGCGTGATTCTGACTTACGATACGGACGAACGATCCGTTTTACTCCGAGAGGTCATCGAATGCTTCTAGTGCCCAGTTGACCAAAGTCAACTCCCCAAATAGGGGCAATCTCTTTGGAATGTCGAAGTACATCTCCTAAACTTTCCAACAGTTCGCCCCGTGTGTGATTCTGACTTACCATGAGGATGAACGATCCGTTTGTGTCCCACAATTCCCCGTCCAAAGGACCGATGAACGCTTTCGAGCCACATATGACCCAAAGTCAACTCCTGGACCTGAGAGAAGTCCAAAGGAATTTCGAAGGTCTATGAATTACCTTTCCAATGGTTTGCCCCATGCATGATTCAGATCAATGTTTTGCGCTCTACGACCAATTTTTCGAAGGATCCTGAAAGAGACTGCCAAACGGCAGGTCCCAGACCCCGCCTATCGACAGTGTGCTTAAATGAACCTGCCGATTTGCAGGACCAGGGATATGAAGATTGACAATGCCCCGGGCCTATAAAAAGGAGGTCCTAACCTCATTGCAAAGGGATCCCAAATCTGAAATACCTCACTCTCAGCGAATCCAGAAATCCTCTCTCGAAGTCAGTGTGATTTCCACGTCCAAATCCCCTCCCAACCTTCACTTTTCATCATCCTTTTCATCAAACTTGGTGAATTAACTACCATTCATCATCATCCAAGTGAAATGGATTCTCTCTAATGTTCAACATCAAGCTCAAGATCTTCAAGAATGTCCAATTTTCTCAATTCTTTCCTTAAATTCTCATAAATTCGCATTAACTTGTTTTATTACTTAACACTTTTATTCTCTCATCTCACATATCCTAATATAATTTTTATTTAGTATTATTGCACATCTCTTATTTTCATATAAATAAAAAATCAAAAAAATAAGTAAAAGAGGGTTTGCTCATAAATTCCAAACGAGAATTCTCACACTTTTCTTACACTTTTCTCACAACTAAAACACCTTTTTTACACACACACACATAAGAGAAGCCCCAATTGGATTTATGGGATAAACCCCACCCCTAGTTTTGCATGCAAACTACGTGTACTTTGATGCCTCTATAGGCTACGTAGGCATCTCGAGGTAAAACCTGAGACTCGAGTCCTATTCTTACTTTTTCTCTCATTTCATATTTTCTCTAAACTCAATTCTCTTAGATTCTATACATTCACACACACACGCACACACACACACACACACACACACACACACACACACACACACATATATATATATATATAAGTGGCATATTATTCCACATGCATTATCGTTCCATTATAATGATCAACGCAAGGATAATCGCGTAAATCCTATTTTCTAATATTAACTTTATGAACATTCCTACGGATGACTCACTTCATCTCTTCCATAATACAAGTCGATGATTCCTATCTCCACTACATACACATGCACACATATCAAGGGGAAAATAAAGGAAAATAGCAAAAAACCCATGAGAGACCGTAAGGGCGAAATGGGTGCCTAACACCTTCCCATTTCGTAACTTAGCCTTTGGACCCTTTTTGAATCATTTTGATTTCGTATGTATCAGTATGTCTTTAGATGCTATCCTTCGGGATGGATCCCTTTCTTTTATATGTTTTCAGTAAAATAGATTGGCGACTCCATCTCTCTACATTTTTCACCTCATCAATGACGTCGACCGAAGCGCTCCCGAGAGGGACGCGCGAGACCTAGGATCCTCCTCTCTCACGCGCCGCGGGGATCGAGGGATGGCCAAAGTGGAGACTCTGCTGGGGATATTATTTCGCGAGCTAGACTCTATTTACATGGATGTTATGCTTGTTTATATTTTCCCGCATTTTGCATATTCCCCTTTTTCATGTGTACCCCATACTTATTCTTCTATTCACACACTTGTAGAAAAATTCTCCATGTACACTTCACACCACATGAACCTAAGATCACATATATCCATATGTTGCACGCATCACCCATCCATACTTGGTGTACCATTGGTACTTGTACTATGCTCCCTGTTTGGCATAATCAAGAAAGACATTCTCATCATAAGATACTAATAAGAGAATCATGCATGATTCACACGAAATCACCAAAGAGCATTGTGATTGACCAAATTCTGTCCAGTAACTGAAGGGTCACTTCGTGATGGGCGCTAGTCTAGCAGGGCGTAGTTAGCCTAAGAGATATGACTCTCACCTTCCATTGGCCAAGTACCTTCAAATTATATCGAACGGTTCCCCCGCATCGTACTGCTTGACCGAAGTCATGATGGGAGGTATATTACTGGGAACTCATTCACGTACGACGAGTATATTGAATTCTCTCTCACATGTACCATCCCCATGAAGTATATAGTGAGGTAATTCACGTACACTCAGGTATATCAAATGGCTTGTCCACACGTATCAATTGCCCGTAAGAGAAAGACGTATATCATGGAAGTCACGCCAAAAGGGGGATCCCTTTTCGATTCATCCAACCAACTGCATACCCGCATACAGGTGTCAAGCCTAGGACACACATATAAGATTATCGGTTTTAACTTGAAACTCTGTCGAAATTCCGGGTCGGCCTGCCGCCTAAATTTTTACGCATTTTTAAAATGGGACTCCGACCGTGAGCCTGGTTACAAGTCCAACCATAGCTTTACATATATCAGAAACCTAACTTTTCCAGGCTCGGGTCCCGTACGGTATTTCATTTTGCACTTAGGAGAATTTAATACAAGTGAGAACATAATAATCATAATAATCATGCTGAGACAGTCTCCTAAAAAAATAAAAATTCTCCCTTCTTTATCAAAAATCCAAAAACATTTCTCCCTTCTTCAGAAAAAATCCAAAAATATTTTGTCTTTCAATCTCAAAAAAAAAATGTTCAAAATATTTTTCATTCTTGTTCTAAAAAATAAATCCCATTTTACGCCTTCTCAGGTCGATCGCACACCCTTGCCCTGGCTCCTTAGTGGCTTCAGCCTTCAGTCAAATCACCCCGGAGTTCTGTCTGTTCCCCTGTTACTTCTTTTGAGTCTGGTATCCATTCGTTTTCCATGGAGAACACATGCCAAGCACCCATTGTGAAGCCGGATCTAATGGCAGTCCTAGCTCAGCTCGTGTCCAAGATTAACAATCTTCAGACTAGGGTCTGGGAGATGCAATGAAACCAGGTTCCTATTCCTCAAGAGCCTGAAGCCCTATTCCCTCGCTCTATGGGTCGACCCGAGCCTATCTGGGTTCTCAAAGAGTATCATCACGCTCCATGTTCCCTCCTATTAATGGGCCGCCGCCTGCCCAGCTTCCAATGCCGAACCTTGCCCCGCCTGGGGCTGTGAGTGATCATTGATTCAATAGAGGAAGAGTTGAACAAAGTCAAAGAAGGTCTTAAGATGCTAACTAAGAAGTTGGACCAAGTCAGAACCTCTGGGAATTACATGGACTACACCCATATGTCTCCTTATCCTAAAGAAAGGTTACTCGAGAAGTTCAAGATGCCAAATATTGAGAAATTCGAAGGAAGTGGACCCCCAATCATCCATCTTCACAGTTATTACCGTGCCATGACTCTCCTAAGGGCTTCTGAATAGGTGATGGCCCAATTGTTTTAGCAAACTTTGAGGGATAACACCCTTCGATGATTTTTATCTCTCGAGGAGTCCAGAATCCGTAGCTGGGAGGATGTGGCTCGAGAATTCATGTCGCAATATAACTACAACGAAGAGCTTGAGGTCACTCGCCGTGATTTAGAGCTGCTCAAACAGAACTCTAGGGAATCAGTCAGTAACTTCATAGCCCAATGGAGGGAAAAAGCAGCTACCATGACCAATCGGCCTTTCGAGGAAGAATAAGTCAGCATAGTGAATAGGAACTTCTTGCCCTATGTCCGAGCAACGATGGGAGGACAATACTATCCCCACTTCCGAGCTCTCAGAGAAACAGGAGTGGAAATTGAGGAAGTTCTTTCTAAAATAGAAGTTGAACCAAAGAAGGTGTCCGGACAATTCGACCCTAGAAAATGTGACAAAAATGCCAGTACTGCAGTCTCAACCATCAATAACATCTCTCAACCAACCACTTCATGGGCACCAGAAAGCCGCACTGTCCCAGTCCGAAAGGAATACACCGAGCTCTATGCTCCCCTATTCAAAGTTTATCAAGCCTTGCTAAGCCGAAACCTTATCAAACCCTTGGATCCCCGTCCATTGCCAAATCCACTCCCAAGAAACTTCAAGGCAGATGCCCATTGCGCCTTTCACCAAACTGATGGCCATACCACCGACCAATGCTTTCACCTCCGAAACATAATCCAAGGCCTAATTGATTGGGGTACCATTGCCCCACCAGCCAATCCTAAGCCAAACAATACTCACAACTCACTCCCAAATCATGCCAATGCCACCTTCCTAGAAGAGAACCCAGAATTTGATCCCTCAACTCAAATCACGCCCATATATATCCTAAACCTCTCCAAACTTGCCCATATTTCCTCCTACACCCTACTAGCCTCGCTGATCCGGCACTGTCACTCCTTACTAGAGCATGCATCGCCGTCCGTACCCGTTCCAAAAAGGGAAGTATGGAATTATCTGAAGTGTTAAACCAACTCTTGGAGTTCGGGATAGAATTTCCCTTATAGATGACGATTGATTACCACAGGTTCAGTACGCTATTCTTGGAAGCACGAAAATGGGCCCGAGAGTCAGAACATTGGGTAGTACCGACCGATAAAGTTAGCCTAGATGATGTTATCGAGATCATGACATAATTATTCAGGTAAACCAATGACATTTGTAGTATGACCGAGTTACTTGATACTCTAAAATTGCAAGGGCACCTGGTCCCCTCACCCTTACATATCCCCATAGAATGGGAAGACCTTTATGAAGAAGCCATTAAAGTTTTGGAATGCATTGACTTTACATGGAATGAAAAAGTTATTGCCATCGGATGGGGAGAAGAGTTCAAAGATTCAAATGAAGAGCAAACTTCAGATAAAACTGGCCCAGTAGTCGACATGTGTGGGATGATATCATATTAAGAACTCCTAGGAGAAATAAGAAATTTGGCAGAACATCTTGAGTTTGATGAGGAAACAGGATTCATGTTCTTCCCTCCTTTGGTAAATCACATGACCAAATCAGGGAGGCATTACCAGACCCCAAGCTTGTTACAAACAAATGACAAAGGGAAGGGCGTTAAAAACCTTCCTATGCCAGAGATGACCCTTAAGGAGAGAAATATCCTCAATCAACTAAATAAAACTCAAGCTAACATCACTCTATGGGGGCTTTTCATGTCTTCTCATCTGCACATAAATGCCTTGATCAAGTTGCTCACTGGACCCACAGTTCCTCCTTCTACCACATCAAAAGAGGCGATAAATTTGGTCAGATCCTTGACCTCTACCTGAATGCTATCCTTTTTTGAAGAAAAAATCCCCAGAATTGGTCCAAACCACAATCATGCACTCAACATCTCCGTCGAAGTTATGGGGACGGTCGTACCACTCTCTCTTGTCGATAATGGATCTGCCTTGAATGTTTGCCCACTAAGAACCTTCAAATGCCTAGGACTGAAGGAAAATTACCTCTCTCTAACCTCCGCTGTTGTACGTGCCTACGATAATGCCTATCGGGAGGTGATGGAATCCATAAAACTTGTAATAGGGTCTGGCCCTATAAACCCTGTCATTGAATTCCAAGTTATTGACATCTCATCTTGTTTTAACCTATTGCTCGGACGACCTTGGCTCCACACTATCAAGGGTGTGTCTTCCTCACTCCATTAGAAATTGAAGTTCTTCATCGATGGATGGATCATCACCATCTTGGGCGACGACGATAATGCTGAGGGTGCAAGCACCATCAATCCAATCCTCGAAACACAACACGGGTCAAATGATATGATCCTATCAAGATTCCGAGTTGAGCCACTCCTACTTCCGACAGGGGACAATTTCAATGAAAGGGTTTATACAGAATATGACCCTTATGGAAATGTCAATGTGATTCAGATGTTCAAAAAGATGCACTTCATGCCCGAAATGGGGCTAGGACAAAGACAGCAAGGGATACTTGATCCCATTGAACTGAAGAAAGCTTTACCTCCTTGTGGTTTGGGGTATCAACCATCAGAATAAGAGCTCAAAATAATCCGCCAGTGTCGACCAAAGAGGAGACTAGACTGCGTCCAAACCATCCCAGGTGACTCCTTGAATGGATGATTCATCAAAGAGGGTGAAAAGTTCCCCTTTTGTGTCTTTTCGGAACCATAGTATGACCATACAGACAAGAAGATGAATTTTGGAATAAAGATCATTTTTCAAGATAACTACCCATGGGTCGAAAGTTCCCAACACTGTGTACAGCCGCTCATCAAAGATACCGAAGATTCTAAGGAAAGTGACTCCGAGGACTCACTCAAGTTACGAACACTGGGGCTGATACTCTGCATGGTTCACTTAAGCACTACATCACTGGATCCATCCCACCTGATTAAAGCTGATGATACACCTCTCCTCAACTGGCATACTGCGCCAGTTTTGCCTGTTGAAATCCCCCCTAATCCTAATGTTTACCCTATTTCTTCTTCTGTTGTCTATCCTTGCTCAAATGTAATCGATTCCTCCTTTGATGAGGTTCTCAATGCTGTTTTTCCTATCAATGAAATAAACAAAGATTTTGAGTACCTTATTGTGCCTTACATTAACTGTTTAGATTCTAATCAAACTTTTGATGATGATGATTTTGCAAATGAATAATTCTTAATTGATCTAAATAAGGTTAATAATAAGCAACATAATCGTATTCAAGTTAATGAAGAAGAGACTGTTGTTATTAACCTCGATTCTAGTAGCCAACAACGCGAGATTAGGATCGGGGCTACCCTTGATGAGCATGAGCATGCACAACTCAAAGAATTTCTAAAGGAATTTGTGGATATCTTCGCATGGTTCTATGACGATATGCCTGGCATTGATCCTGAAATAGCTTAACATGAGATCCCCACTCTTCCATATCACAAGCTAGTTAAAAAAAAGTTGAGAAATCTCCGCATTTAATGGTCGCTCAAAGTTAAAGAGGAGGTGGACAAACAGCTGAATGTGGGCTTCATTCATGTGATCGAATATCCCACATGGCTAGCCAACATAGTTCCTGTACCGAAATCAGGAGGGAACGTTTGGATATGTGTAGACTACCGAAACTTGAGCAAAGCTTCTCCAAAGGATGATTATCCTCTACCTAATATCAACATGATTATGGACAACACAGCTAGTCATGCTCTTAAGTCATTTGTCGACGGGTTTACCGGATACAACCAAATCAAAATGCACCCAGACCACCAAGAAAAGATCGCATTCATCACCCCATGAGGAACCTTTTGCTACACTATCATGCCATTTGGTCTCAAGAACGCTGGGGATACCTACTAGAGGGCTGCCACAACCATCCTGCACGATCTGATTCACAAAGAAGTTGAGGTCTATGTAGATAGTATGATTATCAAATCCAAGACAAGAGAAGGACATGTTCCCGCTCTCCGAAAGTTCTTCGAATGACTGCGATAGTATCAGATGGGACTCAATCCATAGAAATGCATCTTTAGGGTTACAAAGGGAAAAATCTTGGGATTCATGGTCAGTGAGAAAGGGATAGAAGCAGATCCTGCCAAGCAGAAATCCATACTTGAGATGTCATCTCCCCGAACGGAGAAAGAAGTCCGAGGTTTCCTTGGGAAATTATAAGACATCAGCCGGTTCATCATCCAGTTAACCTCCATCTGTGAACCCATTTTCAAACTACTCCGAAAGGATTCAGCCAAGGCTTGAAATGAGGCCTTCCAAGAAGCTTTTGATCGAATCAAGCAATATTTGACCCAACCCCCAGTACTCATGCCACCACAGCCTGGTCTCCCTTTGATCCTATACCTAACCATAACTGACACTGCAGCTGGGGCTTTGCTAGACCAATACCTTGAAGATTCTTGCAAAGAAAGATCCATCTATTACGCTAATCGCAAATTAGCCCGATACGAAGTCAACTACACTTCTTTGGAAAAAGCATGTGTCGCACTTGTCTGGTCACCATAAAGTTACAACACTACATGATCGCCTTCCCCATCAAACTTATATCCCAAATGGACCCCATTAAATACCTACTTGAGAAACCCACCTTATCCAGTCGAATGGCCCGTGGTTGATGCTCCTAGCCGAGTTCGATATCGTGTATGTCATGCAAAAAGCCATGAAAAGAAGAGCCATCTCTGACTACCTCGCTGATTACCCCATGGATGAAGATGATGTCTGGATCTCTGAATTCCCAGATGAAAACATCCTTTGCACTGCCAAGGATAATCTCCGGTGGAAAATGTTCTTTGACGGCGCTATCAATAAAAGGGATATGGAATTGGTATACTTCTGATTGCCCCAGATGACTCCCACACTCCCATCGCCATCAAATTGGATTTCCCTTGCACCAACAACATGATTAAATATGAGGCATGCACGGTAGACCTCAAAGTTTCTCTCAAGAAAGGTATTCAATACCTAGATGTCTACGTGGATTATGCCCTCATCATCGGTTAAGTGCTCAAAAAGTGGAGAGTCAAGGACGAGAAACTCCAACCCTTCCATGCCCACTTAGAAGAACTAGCCTCCTAATTCCAAGATATCACCTTCCATTACCTACCTCGAGCAATGAATAACCTAGCCGATGTCCTTGCTATCTTGGCCTCCATGGTCGACATGCCCGAAGGAATAATAATGACCCCCTTACTAGTTCAAAATAAAGATAAACCTACCCACTGCTACCACATTGAGCTCGTCACTGCATAAGATATCGAGCTAGCCAATTGATGGTGCTATGATATCTGGCACCTCCTCAAACATGATAGGTATCCCAAGGGTTCCAACAAGAAAGATCGATTATCCCTCCAAAGACTGGCCGCCCAGTACATCATCTGTCATAAAGTACTATTTAAGAGAAACTTCGATGGAACCCATCTACACTGCATCGCAGGAGCTGACATTGAAGAGGTAATGCAAAGAATCCACAGCGAGGAATGGGGGCTCCACATGAATGATCACATACTTGCCAAGAAGATCATTCGATAAGTCTACTACTGGACCATCATGACCCAGGATTGCACCGCCTATGTTCGGAGATGCCTCAAATGCCAACAGTTCTCCAATCTTCAGCATCTGCCTCTGTGTGAATTATACAACATGACTTCTCCCTAGCCGTTCTCCACCTGGGGTATCAATATCATAGGGAAGGTTACACCAAAAGCTTCCAATGGGCATGAGTTCATCCTAGTTGCCATTGATTTCTTCACCAAATGGGTCGAAGCTGAGTCATACGCAGTGCTGAACGCCAAGAAAATGACTAAATTCATTAAGAAAAACATCATCTGTCGATATGGGGTCCCGCACGAGCTAGTATCGGACAGCGGGTTGCATTTAGAGGCAGAAGTTACAGAAGTGGTCAGCGAGTATGGGATTCATAGGCATAAATCTTCTCCCTACCGACCTTAGACCAATGGTGCAGTCGAAGCTGCCAACAAGAACCTAAAAGCCATCATCAGTAAGATACCTAAAAGCTATCGAGATTGGGCCGACCGAATCCCTTACGCCCTCTGAGGCTACTGGACCACAATCCGAACCTCTAATGGGGCTACCCCTTACTCTATGGTCTATGGCATGGAAGCAGTCCTACTCGTGGAGCTACAAATACCCTCATTGCGCTTCATGCTTGAAAGCAAGGTCAGCAAAGAAGACTGGTGCCAAAGCCATCTTGATGAGCTGACCCTCCTAGATGAAAGGAGATTGACAGCTTTATACCACATACAAGGGTACCATTACCGAATAGCCCGATCATTCAATAAGAGAGTCAAGGACCACGGTGTCCGAGAGGGGGATTTAGCCCTCAAAGATATAATAGAACCCATATAGGACCCCAGAGGGAATTTCAAGCCCAATTGGAGCGTCCCATACATTGTCAAGAAGATCTTGTCCGGTGGTGCCACCATGCTCACCGACCTAGATAGATAAGAGATGGCTCGTCTAATTAACCTGGACCGTCTTAAGAAATTCTACCCCTAGTTCGAAATATCAGCGCGCTACGACTCTTCTCATCTCCCTTCTATTCTAAAAAAATAAATAAAAATAAAATCTTCATTTTCCTCTACCCAGAACTATGTGGGCCTGATCCTCTGCAAAAACAATTTTCAAGCAAATTAAAAAAATTTCAAAACCCCAGAGGTACGTAGGTAGCTCACACATTTTACATGAGCACGACCCTTTCTTTTTCACAAAAAACTATTCTTTTCTTATCTCCGAGAGCGACAGTTCATTCTAACATATACTTGAACAAAAGGATTATGTATGACTTAGAGATCAGTATAGATAATTCAAAAAATATAGAACTCATAAAAAAGGCACAGCTGGATGATCAAAAACTTGTTTATTTCACTAATAAGAAATTACGATACAATTACATAAGAAAAGGAACAGATAATTCCCTCCCCTACCTTTAAAGCCAAATAAAATCCCCACACTTATTTTCCATTACAAAATAAACTCTCAAAGAGTCCTATCCACAACTACCAGAGGAGCCTGCTCCATCATCATCATCTACATCCTGGGGTCCCCAAGCTTCCCCTGCCTGAATAGAATGCCGCATACGCTCCATGGACCAATAAGCTCGAACCATCTTCGAAAAAACCACAACACCTCCTTCCATGGTATCAGATAAGGAAAACCATCTTTGTCCAGTCTTCACTTCTAACATCTTGCTAACTACTCTCCTTTACAACCACTTCATAAAATCCCCAGGGATGTGCCAAACTTTTCCAATAGACTGAGAGGGACGGGTCGACAGATTCCGACTCTCCCACAAAGAGCCAAGCCACATGCGCAGATGCTCAGTCAAATCTTCTATCAGAAAGAAATCTAGTGTCCAAGGTGTCACGAACTGCTCCCAGCTAAATTGGCTCAGAAGTCGCCAAGAGAAATAGAAAGAGGTCTGTCTGGGACTAACCAACCGAACGTATGGATATTCTCCCTACTCCAGAATAGGCAACAACTGTCCCCACCAAGGAACTGACCAATATAGATTTAGATCCCCATGCTCCACGGACTAGTTCTCCCAGCTCTCAATATCCAGGCCAACACTAATAAAATGACGCGAGAAGAAGTTGGGTACAATCGATAAAGGATATTCTGGAGGAGTCACCAGGTGAAGTCTTTCAGACAACCACATGAACAGCATCACGGGTCTCCCCTTCAGAACATTAGAATGACCTTATCGCCAGGCATCCAAGTAGTTTAAAGTCTCCGCCAGTATCCCAGCCGCAGGATTATGACAGTATGACATCCATGAAGTAACGAATGCAAGTTGTGGGTTCATAAACAGCTCCCTAGTCACTAACAAAAATTTTGAAACCAAGCCCAGAACAACGGCTCCGACGTATCCAACATCACCAACCTCCTGCAATGCACGGATTGTAACACCGTCAACAGGGATATCATTCCTCTAGAAACTAGTGGCCTAGCCGTCGAAGGTGAAATACGAAGAAGCCCGACCAACAAATCCCTGGGAGAATGGGAAAATTCAGGTAAAGCCGTAGTAACGCTGGGATTTATCCCCAGCATGGCAGAAAACTCTTAGTAGGTAGGCCAAATCTCATCTAACCCAAAGCGGAATACATGATCTTCGGGGTACCAAAATTGTACCTCCGCCATCAACATGTTCCACTCAATGGGCCGATTGCACCACAAAGAGACTCGGCGCACGTTAAAAGCATCGTAGTTGACATTATAAGAGCACATTGCTTCCAGGGCTTTGAGGTAGTTAGCAAACTCAATGCTACCAAGGAGAGCCATCTTGAAAGATTAAGAAATATTAAGCAAGTGAGAATGTGGGAAAATAAAAGTGTGAAGGTGTGATGGAAATACTCCACCCTTACTCCTTTTTATACTTACAAGCCCTCACAAAAGACATAACCCCTACAGAAATCGGAGGGAATCCTGCCCCACAAAGTACAAAAGGCTGAAGGGGATGCCCACCAAAGCTTTGAATTGATGGGGCAATACTTGACTGCCGATAGGCAGGACAAGGGGCTTGCCGATCGGTAACCCCTATTTTTGGAAATTTTCCTTTTTTTCCAAAATCAGAAACTCATTAAAAATAAATTGATATTCTCAACAAAATGTCAAAAATCCCTCCTATAATTTCTCACCTTTAAAACTTTCCTTCAAAACTCCAAAAATATATCTTTTTATGATCTTAGCAGCAAAGTAAAAAGCACATGTGCATGTATTCATTCATCATTAACAAAAGATAATAAAAAAAACCATTGCATTGCATATATATGTTTTTCTGTGTTACATCAAATTTTTGTAGGAAATAAAGAAAAGCAAAAACAACGGGACACATCCTGAACCCACACTTTCTCTGTATCCCTCTAACCTAAACTTCACCCCTGCGACGCGCTCTCTTCCCCATGCAATGAGATGACGCACCACCTCTACCCGAGCCAGACTCTTCCCCAGATGAAGCAGACGACACCAAGAAAGAAGGAATCGGGACCGCATCCTGAATATGGGCAGTCGCCGAAGATATCCAGTCTCTGATATCCCTCAACCAAGTGGTCGACACCCAGACTTGCTATAAGAAAAGGTAGAATCGGTATCAAAGCAGGAAAGAAATCAAAAAGAAAGAAAGAGAGGAATAAAAAGGTATACCACAGGATGAAGGACCTCCTCTATCAATCCCAACTCCTCCGGATCCATCGCATGAGGACGATGCAACATAGGCACCATCCCTCCATCAGCCCGCCGAATGTTGTACGAAGGGGTGTGAAACCGTAAGAAGGGAACCTCCGAAGTCATCGCCGCCACAGACGTCGACGGACCACCACCGCTGTGGGAGGACCCTACCAGCCGACTCGAGCCCGCAGGAATGAAAGGCAAGGCATAATATATGCTGGGCACCATTATCCAGCTCATCACAAAGTCTATGTAATCATACAGCACAGCCATATCAGTGTACAATAGGTAGGAGTCGTCGATCATCGCTGCGATCCTCGCATACTCCGGTAGTATCCGCTCTCGCCTTATAGACATAGGAGGTTGCGCAGGTGGCACCACCACCTCCTCCTCAGTGATCTGTTGAACCACCCTCTCCCCGAGATAGCAAGAGTGGCCAAACTCATGCACCAGTAAGCTCCGCAACTGTGCATTCACCCCAGTGAACCCCGTGTCCCGAATAGCAATCCCCCAAGGGTAAAAAGTCACCTGAAATTCCTAAGCAAGTATAAGCCAATACAAAATCAGAGCATATAAAGAACAGAACTAAGGAAGGAAAAGTCTTACCCTATCACTAGTTAGGCCATTCAAGACCTGACGAATCGCCTCCAAAGAAAAAGATCCCCTCGACTGCCGATTGGCCTTGTGCCATCGATACAACCGGCAGAAGTCCCCAACAGTATCATCCTTCAGAGCGATCAACTGGGTATTACACCTAATCACCTCATAGAACCACGTCTTCCAAAGACAAAAACTTGCAATCAAAAAATGATACACATAAGGAACATGCGAATGCATGAAAGGAAAATGCGCAAATTAAAGAATACCTCAAAAAGATACATGGCTCCAGTAAAAGTCTACCGGCAGCACCGACTAAATGCAACCGGAGAAAAATAGAGGGTTGCCAAAGTCAGGATCCCCAAATCATAGAAAGGGATGTTCGAAAACACCCTCAAGTGCGGCAAGAACAACAAGTGGTCGACGTCGCCGCTCAACGCCCCCATAAAGCCCCCCAGCGCTAACAAGATAAACAACCGGGTTATCTGCCTCACTTGCAGCCCGTCCTCCATGTTAACCACCCTACCAACCAAAACATCATTAAACATGGACAGTTGAATGGAATCCACAAATACTATCCTCCCCACATCACCGAGCGTCGCTCACACCTCCTCGGATCTCACCCGTAGGGAGTGATCCACCTCTATCTTCTCCCCATCGCAATCTTGCCCCAGCAGCTGCTGCACATCTATGGGAGTCACAGTTATCTCCCCGAAGCCAAAATGGAAGGTATGGGTAGTGTCCCACCATATCTCCCCCAGAGCGCACAAGATCGTTGTCGAACGAGGCATCTCATCCAGCGCAGACGCCAACCTCCCAAAACTCGCTGATGATACCACCCAATGAACCATAGGTGGAAGATGCTCCCAGATATCCTTAAGCCCCGTCATCCCGCGGGCACGCATGTTCTTAAAAGAGACATCAGACTGTCAAAAGGAAAAATCCTTGTCAAAATCCAAGAAAAGAGGAAAACACAAAAAAGGAATGCCAAAGGTCATTTTTACTTATATAATCACCAGGGTTCACCACCCTCGAAGAGCGATGATGCGACGACTCCCGCAGAAGGGTCCACTCATTCGCAATCGGCTCGAACGCATCAAAGGAGTTCTCTCTCCCCAAAGAAAGAGGCGCCCTGGCCCTCCATTCCACGTTCGCCTAGTCATCAACAGTCAACCACTCCCTATGTACAATAGTGCTCACAAAAGCGGCCATTTTTCAGATTACAAAATGCTAGAATGATTTACAGAGAAAAATCGCAGAAAAAGTGAAGGCAAGAAGTTGTGAAAAATGAAGGGAATTCTCCCCCTTTATATAGGATGCCAATGGTCATGCCGATCGACACTGACCCCCCATCTACCGATCGGCACTGCCCCTTTACCTTCTCGAGGTAGTCCAGAAGACCGTGTCACTGCCGAATGGCACCCTCTACACCATGTCGACCGATATCCCCTTAAAATTTTGTACAAAAATTCCCTAAAAATATCAGAAAACCCTGAAAAATCCTCAGAAAATTCCTAAAAACCCCAGGAAAGATTTAGAACATCTTCACCAAGGAAATTTCGCACTCCCTCAAGTGGAATCCCTATTTCCCCAGCGAAACTCTCAAAAGCCAAGTGAATCTTCTCCCGGCGATGTCCCCGAAGGATCTCTAAGGATCGCCTCCTATACCCCAAAGGTCTAAAACCTCCCCGAGAAATACATCCAATACCTGGACCACCTAATCACTTCCCCAATGGAGTTTACAGCATCAAATTTGCCTTTCCTCCGTAAGATCTCCAAAATCACAAAGATTTCCCCAGCAATCGGCTCCTCAGCATCACAAGGTAATTTCCCCGGTAGAGTTCCCCGAGAATATCTAGATTTAAGGCCGCTGAATTATATTCAAATAGAAGAATTGGTCGCCTCTTCATAATCCCGTAAAATTGGCTTCGACCTGTAGAATTGGTCATCTCCATTTAAACCCGCAGAATTGGCTTCAACCCGCAGAATTGGTCACCTCTACATAAGCTCGCAGAATTGGCTTCGACCCGCAGAATTGGTCACCTCTACATAAGCCCATAGAATTGGCTTCGACCCACAGAATTAGTCATCTCCACTTAATCCCGCAAAATTAGCTTTGACCCACAGAATTGGTCATCTCCACTTAAGCCCTCAGAATTGACTTCGACCCGCAGAATTGGTCATCTCAATATAAGCCCGCAGAATTGACTTTGACCCACAGAATTGGTCATCTCAACCTAAGCCCACAGAATTGGCTTCGACCCACAAAATTGGTCATCTTTACATAAGCCCGCAGAATTGGCTTCGATCCGCAGAATTGGTCATCTCCACTTAAGCCCTCAGAATTGGCTTCGACCCGCAGAATTGGTCATCCTTATTTCCTTAGATCCTCATAATCGACCTTGACCTGCAGAATTAGTCATCCCCAGCACACTCCTTAGGTCCTCAGAATCAGCATCGACCCTCTGAATTGGTCTTCCTCATTTTCATAGGTCCGTAAAATCGACCTCTTTCAAAAGATATCATGCGGTGTCTATTCGACGGCTATCATTTGTTCCAAACTCACCCATCGAGGGGATATATTGACACCGCATTATATTACCCCCTAAAATCTCCTTAGGTCCCTAGCACCCCCCGTCATCACTGCCAACCCAAGTCATACCTCGGGTACTGACCTAGAGGCCAACAGACGCTCTCACGCTCCATTTAACCAAAAAGTCAAACTTTTTATCTTGACCAAAACTGAATGAATCTTTGAAAGGCAGTAAATCCCCTTTCCAACGGTCTATCCCGTGCGCGATTCTGACTTACCGTGCGAACGAACGACCTGTTTTCCCCCAAAACTCGATCAGGAGGCCACCGGGCACTCTCGAGCTCCGTTTGACCAAAGTTAGCTCTTCAACTCAACTAAAACTGAATGAATCTTCAAAATACACTGAAACCCCTTTCCAACGGTCCGCCTTGTGCGTGATTCTAACTTACGGTACGGACGAACGATCCGTTTTACTTTGAGAGGTCATCGAATGCTTCCAGGGCCCGGTTGACCAAAGTCAACTCCCCAAACTGGGTCAAACTCTTTGGAATGTCAAATTACATCTCCTAACCTTTCCAACATTCCACCCCGTGCATGATTTTGACTTACCATGCGGATGAACGATCCGTTTGCGTCCGATAATTCCCCGTCCAAAGGACCAATGAACGCTTCCGAGCCACATTTGAACCAAAGTCAACTCCCAAGACCAGGATAAGTCCAAAGGACTTTCGAAGGTCTCTAAATTAAATTTCCAACGGTTTGCCCCGTGCGCGATTCGAATCAACGGTTTGTGCTCTACGACCGATTTTCCGAAGGAGCCTGAAAGAGACTGCCAAACGACAAGTCGCATAAACGCACCTGTCGATTGGCAAGACCATGGATATGACGATCGGCAATGCACTGGGCCTATAAAAAGGAGGGATTGACCTCATTTCAAAGGGAGCCCAAATTTGAAATACCTCACTCTCAGCGAATCCAGAAAACCTCTCGCGAAGTCTGCGTGATTTCCACATCCAAATCCCTTTCCAACCTTCACTTTTCATCATCCTTTTCATCAAACTTGGTGAATTAACTACCCTTCATCATCATCCAAGTGCAAGGGCTGCTCTCCAACATTCAAGATCAAGCTCAAGATCTTCAAGAAGGTCCAATTTTCTCAATTCTCTGCTTAAATTCTCATAAATTCACATTAACTTGTTTTATTACTTAGCACTTTTATTCTCTCATCTCACATATCCTAATATACTTTTTATTTAGTATTATTGCACATCTGTTATTTTCATATAAATAAAAAAGAAAAAAAAAGAAAAAGAGGGTTTGCTCATAAATTCCAAACGGAATTCTCACACTTTTCTTACACTTTTCTCACAACTAAAACACTTTTTTTATGGGATAAACCCCACCCTTCATTTTGCATGCGAACTACGTGGATTTTGATGCGTTTATAGGCTACGTAGGCGTCTCGGGGTAAAACCTAAGACTCGAGTCCTATTCTTACTTTTTCTCTTATTTTCTATTTTCTCTAAACTCAATTCTCTTAGATTCTATATACACACACACACACACACACACACACACACACACACATATACATATATATATACACATGCACTCATATACACATGCACTCATTTCAGGGGAAAAATAAAGAAAAATAGCAAAAAACCCATGAGAGACCGTAAGGGCGGAATGGGTGCCTAACACCTTACCATTTCGTACCTTATCCTCCGGAACCTTTTTGAATCATTTTGGTTTCATATGTATCAATATGTCTTTGGATGCTTTCCTTCGAGATGGCTCCCTTTCTATTGTCTGTTTTGAGTAAAATAGACTGGCGATTCCATCTCTCTACATTTTTCACCTCATCAACGACGCTGACCGAAGCGCTCCCCAGAGGGATGCGCGGGACCTAGGATGCTCCTCTCTCACCCGCTGCGAGGATCGGGGTATGGCCACAATATTATTAAACCTCTTGGGCTTCTGTCCTTATCTCCCAGCTCAATACTAACCTTCGTTTCCTCTTGAATAATTGTCAATAACTCTTCATTCCCTAATAAAAATTTTCCAAGTACTGCTTGACCTATGGGACCCATATATGCATTATCACTTTGGGCTCGTCTAACCGAAAGCCTAAAGAGAGTAAAAATCATCAAATGTATCCAATTTGGTACGTAAAAAATTGAATGAACCTATAACCCTCAAAACCTACGACCATGCTTTGATACCAACTGTAACAACTCGCATATTCTAATATACCAATTGATCAATTGAAAATATTATTACATACAAATTGTTATTATTAAAACACCATTCTCAATGTATGATAGAAATACGAGACGATAAAAAACTTATCCAATAATGATACAAGACGCAAGTAATGGAAATATGAATAACCATCAACTATAAAATCCACCAACATCAAAATATTTAATTTACAACATTACTATCAATAGTCTCCAATAAAGTTCTAAACAATTGTGGAATCATAAGTGACCCACCAAAAGTAAATAATTGTTTCACAAAAGTAAACGACGATTTTTTTTTTTGTATTATTCATGAAATAAAAATCCAAATGCTAAATTATTCACTGCAAGATCCAATAGCTCCTAAAATAACACTCCTGCCCTAAAATGTTAGTCCATAATAATGATGTGTAGGCCCATTGCAAGAATACCAACTATGTAGTCCCAAATAGGGTCACATGAACCCAAACAAAAGTAATAAATGAAGTAAATATCACAATATAATCTTCTAAATAACATTAAGTATCCAATAAAAAAATATCAACTACTTTCCACATAATAATAGATATAAACAACTATCCATTTAATTATAGTTATTAATATGTTTTTTTACTATCGGATAGTAACAACTATCTACTTTCATAATTCGTTAATACATTAAAATCATATTAACCACTTTACACTTTTATAACTCATTATCAATAATTTCATTGTAGCCAAACGACCTCACACATGACCCTCACAGATCATAATGTACCATGTTTATCAGCATAGAAATATAAATAAACACATTAATATACTCAACCCGTCTATCTCATAACCCCTCATATACATGATGTATCCGAACATAAATAACTATACCATTCTCATAACCTATGTCAGTATATCAAGTCGGTCTATCTCGGGACCCTATACGTATTCCCGATGTACTTAAAATAATTTCCCTATTTCTATAAGTTGAGTATCTAGGTCCCGCATAGACAATCTTTATAGCCATCCAACATTAGAACCGCACATACAGTGGTGCACACATAAATTTTTGTTACTATAGCCTTACAGTAGAGGTTTCACACATACAAACTCGTTATATCCAGTCAACATTAGACTCACACATACATCATTTCCCATACATAATATTCCCACCACTATAGCCCGATAGCCTCGGTACTACCTATACGGACTTCTCGTAGATAGACAACAATATAAATGTACATCAGTAATTCCCACATAACTTCTTATCAAGGTATCTAGATGGTATATCTTGCATATACGAATACTACATAGGCAATTGACATTAAACCCCACAAACATAGTTACGCACACATAATTACTAAAAATTCTAGGACCTTTCATCTCCTATGCAACAATTTTAAAACCATCACATCATCGTATACAATTACTAATATAGGCTTTAGTACGTATCATATCTAGGTGCTAATCTAAAATACAGTCGCCTTATCATATACAATTTTAATTATTGAAATATTCTCTTACTCTTTTATTAAGAGTATAGCACACAAACCTCCCCCACTCCCATGCTTAAGGAACATGAAACAACATGTATAATAACATAAACCACCTCTCCCATACCTAGAGGTCATAAATCAACATGTACCAACGCATAAATCGTCTTTACTCACATACCTAAATATCACCAACGACACATATCAATATACAATACACATATAGTCCCATACCTAACTATCACTAATAACGCATTTTAACACGCAATCCGCCTCTAGTCTTATGCCAATAGATCATCAATCAACATGTACTAATATATAATCCACCTCTAATCTCATACCTAGAGTTAACCAAATAACACATATTCCCTAATCCCAGACGTAGGACATACTCCACTAGTCAACAGAAGGTTCTATAATTCTCATAACATTTAGGGAACTCACCATCATGTTTACTCCTAACTCCCAACCTCGACAAGACTCATGCGTGGGACATCTTATAATAAAATCCAAACAAGTAGACCTCCTAATAAACTTTTTTCTATATCATTTAGTCATCGAGAGCTAATGTACATCAAAATATTACCTTAACCAGCTCAAAAACTTCATCAGTCTATTACTCATTTCTATATAGGTTAATATTAACTACACCATCCTTCTATATTATATGGATTCCATCCCTAACACTCTACCCAATATTATATATTAAAACTCCAAAGATTTCCATTATTATGTATCTTAGTTAATAATATTCCTTATTTGTTAGTTCATTACCTCTTTACCACACAATTAATTCGCAAGTCAATTACATAAGTCCCAATCACACATTCTTAGTCTACACCTAAACGACACAACCCAACAATTGCGTCGATAACCCAGAAACTTATATCCCAATGTTAATATGCCAGACCCAACAATTAGTAAGTCTAGTGACAACATAAATTTTCCCACCAATATTCTATTCCTTCACTTATTTACATATAAGAAAATTACATGTAAATTAAATAGTGTTCCATAATCCCTTATCGTAACTCGATAGTCCTTTGCTTACGAATCTTTATTAACATATTACTTAAAACGTCAAAGTCTCAAGTTGACTCCCATTGATAACCTACGTAGTTCAACCACAATTATGTATTTTAACCTCTGCGTGTGAACCTAACATCATAATCCCAACGACCACGTCATATAACTAATGTTTTAAAACCCAATGGCAACAACATATAACCAACAATTTAAATCCCATTGGAAATAACTTACAACTTGTCATACTAAGATCATCCTTTTTTAATTTCTACACGTTCATTATTACTAATTACATGTGGATTAAATAAGTTCCCTAATCTTCGTTCACAAGTACATAAATCATAATGCATTAATTCATACGATTGCCTATTTGATTTCACATGAGAAGAAGCACATATCGAGATAACCATATGAACAAATATCATATTTCACAGCGAATAGTTACATTATCTATTCACAATTTGTTGCCATTCAATTTCCATAAACAATATAACATATTCAATGTTATTTCCCAATTTACATGTTAAATTCACAATTCCAACAATACTAACATAATCTAACCACATAGTTAAATTCGAATAATCATACAATTATATAAGTGCTGAATAAATTCGCTTAACATAACAAAAAAATAATTAGGTGTCTCCTCCCCTAATTAAGTCTTTAATCGATTTTAATTAAATTTTAGTTATAATTTAGGCAAGGTGTAATTCAAAAGGTACTTAAGGGTAAACATAAAGGATTCTTGCCTTTTAATTAGTTTTTGATATCTGAACTTGAATTCTAATTATACTTCTCAAAATCTAAAATATGTCCCCTTAATGTTTCATCAAAATCTAAGTGTAAAAGCCCTAAATCCAGGTTTGAGATGTTATATTAATCGAGGTTTAGGGTTTATAAGGTTAGGGATGGAGAGAAAACAGGTGTTGATGGTATAGTTTTGAGGTAAAATATGATAAATCAAAGTCTAACTCGTACATAAAGCAACATAAATGAACCCATCCAGACCACCCTGTGGCTGTACATGACCAGGCCATGAGCTAAAGTCGTCATGGTCATGTCATAACCCTTACGGTTGTGGGTCCCTTCACCATGATCGCACCCGGGATTATCACGATCGCGAGTCTCCCTAGGTTCCAGTTGTCTTTCTCTATCTCTATCTCCTCTCTTCATGACTTAAACATATGCACCTCATATACACAGAATTTTCACTCCTTACAACCCTAACTTGGTGCCCAAGATAAACAAAAAAAGACCTATGGAGCCTTAGGGTTTACCTTTGATTCCCACAATGCCCTCTAATTGAATAAATGTTAATTTTATTCATTTAATTAGCACAAAATTCATATCAATTAAACTTTATCCACATAGTTTCATGTACCCATAACCCATAAAAACTATGATAATTTTATTCTCAATTATGATTTTAATTATTTAAATATCTTAATATAAATTATGGGGTATTACACTTTTGAAACACTTTCACTTCTACATACTTCTTGATCTCACATAATCACATAGTATGATTCCATGCCTAAATAATACTAGAAGGACTTAAAAATGTGATATCCATCATACACACTTATAATTGATACAATGTAGGTGGAATTGAAGAATTTTAATTCTCACACATGCCACACATATGAAAATTAAAGTATTAGACACATTAGGCTGAACACATGGGCACTTTCCAAATCATCTCTTAAAAATACACATGATCTTGAACATTACTACATTATGAATATTCCATGACCCTAGCATATAAAAATTTTGATTTTTTTTATAAATAAATGATACTATAAGACCATCGCTAAGGGAGCGAACCCGTATACATGAAGTATACAAAACAACAACCAATAATCAACAACAAGGAATAATAACATAAAGCCTCAATAAGGGAACTCGTATACAGGAAGTATACAAAACAACAACCAATAATCAACAACAAGGCATAATAACATAAAGCCCCAACAACATAAACCCATCCTACAAAACTGAGTGGATCTCCTCGATAAACACAAGGAACTCATGCATAGTGACGACAATACTCTCCTTATACCGACTAAGAAAGGTGCTCAAAAACATATAACAAAGCCACGAAGGCATAGTCTCGATACCATCAAAACACCTCGCATTTCGCTCCTTCCATATCGTCCAAAAAATATAGTGGGGAATCATTCTCCATAAATCCCTGTCACCCTGCCATCCCCACGGTGGTTTTCACCCCTCTAAGAGCGCCCTCACAGACCCAAGCCTAACCCAAGCGGTGCTAGTAAGGGAATGAAAAATGTTCCACAGACCTCTGGTTACCTTATAGTGTAGAAGAAGATGATAGATCTTCCAATCCTCCTCCTCCTTACATAACCAACAACGGCTAGCCAGTCGATATCGTCTCTTCTGAAGATCCTTGAGTGTCAGAATGGCCTGTCTCGCCACTGTCCATACAAAGAATCTGACCTTCGGCGATACTTTTACCTTCCATATGTTCTTCCAAGGGAGACGGGCATTGGAATTCCCATTTCTGCTCAGTATCGTATAGTAGCCTTTGACCGTGAACACCCCATCACCACCCCCTTCCATCGCATGGAATCCTCCCTAATCGTCGGACGGGGGGCCGAACCCAACCATTTATAGAATAAGTCTGCCTCCTAAATTTCCCAGTTCCATAACCTTCTTCTGAACTGAGGATTCCAACTCACCCCTCTCCCACTAATAGTCATATGGTCAGCCACTAACCCATCCTGATCCCCTCCAAGGTTAAACATCCCGAGAAAAAGATCCTGTAAAGACCCTTGTTCGCCCCACCTATCCTTACAGAATTTGATCCTATCGCCTCTTCCCAAAATAAACTCTGTATGCCTGGAAAAATCGACCCACATACTTTCTATATGCTTCCACAATCACATGCCATGCGCAAAAGTCCCCACCCCAGTCCCCAACCTCACTGGGTGATGCCACCTCTAGCACCAACCACTCTCCTCAACAACCTAAGATCCTCCCGCGGGAACCTCCACAACCACTTCCCTAGAAAATATCTATTAAAATTTGCCAAATTTCTCACATTCGCCCCCTCCTTAATGGGCTTACAAACCTCCTCCCAACCAATAAGATAGTGCTTAAAACCCTCCTTAGTGCCTCTCCAGAGGAAATCCCTCATTATCTTCTCCATCTTTCTTCAAACTGCGATAGGAAACAGCAGTACGGAAATGAAGTAAGTTGGCAGGTTAGACAAAGGACTCTTAATCAGAGTCAGTTTCCCCCCTTTTGAAAGAAACCCATACTTCCAACCATCCAGTCTCATACGTATCCTTTCCAAAATCGGGTCCCAGATCATAGTAGCCTTATATTTAGCACCAAGGGGTAGTCCAAGATAAGTATTAGGGAATGACACGACCCTACAACCCATGATACCAACAACCTCCTCCACAACTCCCTCTCCCCCAATTGGAATTAACTCACACTTCCCTGTATTGATTCGAAGACCCGACACTGCCTCAAAGAAAATAAGGAGTAACTTCAGAGCGTGAACCTATCTTCAATCAACATCATAAAAGACAATTGCATCATCCAAAAATATAAGGTGCGTGACCGTAACCCTATTAGGTGCCAAATCCCCTAAAGCAGCACCTCATTAACTAGAACTGAGAACCTGGCTATCCAAAAACATCTCTTCATCCAGTGACACCACCGATCTCTAAAACCCATCTTCCTCGAAATGAAAAGAAGACAAATCCAATTCACATGGTCATATGACTTTTCAATGTCTATTTTACATACTATTCCTTGTGTCCCACTCCTAAACCTGGATTCCACGCATTCATTATCCACTAAGACTGAATTAAAAATCTGCCTCCCTCCCATAAATGCGTTTTGATCCTCAGAAACCAAAGGGTCAATGACCTTCCTTAGCCTAACCAGCAACACCTTGGCGAGAAGCTTGTAGACACTCCCAATCAAACTAATGGGTCTTAAATCACTAATATCACAAGAACATCCCTTCTTATAAATTAAGGCAATGAAAGTCGCATTCAACCTAGGCACAAAGTAACCCCTATCATGAAACTCGTGAAAGAACTCAATCACATCAAACCTGACAATGTTGCAACACTGATGAAAGAGGGCCATTGAAAAACCATCAGGACCCGTTGCCTTATCCCCACTCATTGACTTAAGAACCAACACTACCTCATCTTTAGTGAATATACCATCGATATCTTCAACATCAGATTCAGAAATGCTCGCAAACTCGGCACCGCCGAGTGAAGGTATCCACACCTCATCTTCCCTAAATAGATCCTCATAAAACTGCGAAATGTCCCCCATCACATCTCTAGCATCTTCAAACACCACTCCCCCACAGATATTTTCCCAATGTGATTTTTGCGCCTGTGAGAGTTTGCCACGATGTGAAAAAACTTGGTATTCTGATCACCCTCTTTTAACCACAATGCCCTAGATTTCTACCTCCAGTTGATTTATTTTTGAATAAGCCTATTCCCTATCTCCCCTATATTAACTTCCCTAAATCTTTTCTCCTCCACTGAGAGCCCAACTCTCCCCTCCTTTTCATCAAGACGTTGAACCTCCTCCATAAATCTCGCGGTAGTGAGACCTATATTGCCGAAGATCCCTCTGTTCCAACACTTTAAATCCTCCTTAAGCAAGCCTAGCTTTGTGGCCAGTCTAAAACTAGAATTAACCTTAACCTAATACCCTGACCACGACACTCTAACTCTGTCCGCAAAATCAGTCTCCTTAAACCACATGTTCTCAAATATGAAAGTCACCTAACCCTCCCTCCAGCCCCCACATTCCAAGAGAATAGGACAATAATCCGAAGTGACCTTGGGCAAACAAGACTGTATCACGTCAGGGAAGTGATCCTCCCACCCTTGAGAAATCAAAAAATGATCTAGTCTTGACATCAACGGTCTATCTCTAAAACTGGACTAGGTAAACAAGCCACCTTCCCATTGGAAATCCATCAAGTCCATCTCATCAATAAAGTTTGAGAAATCTCTCATATATCTATCGGTCCTAATACCCCTACTTTTCTCCCGTGCTAACCGGACAACATTGACGTCCCCCCCCCCCCCAAAATGAGGGACCTCCCAGATCCTACTCACACCCGCCAGCTCTTCCCATAACTCCCATCTATATGAGTCCTCCACCGGTCCATAAATCCCAGAGAAACTCCACGTGAAACCGTCAACACTGTTCTGAACAAACACGATAATGACCAGGAACCCTCCAAACTACCTACTAAATTGATAACAGCGGAATCCCACACTATAACCACTCCCCCTAATGACCCCACCGCAGCCAGGCTAACCAATTAAATCCTGCGCCCACCCCAAATGGATCGAGCAAAATTGTCATCCATATGTCTCTTCTTAGTCTCCTGAAGGCACAAAATTTTCGGCTTCCATCTACCAATTGCCCCACTCACAATCCCTCATTTGTCAGAATCATTAAATCCCCTCACATTCCATGAAATGATCCTTACCTTCATTAAGATAACTTACTGACAACCACCCTTACCCCCCTTTCCCCTAGAACCCCCCTCTCCCGTAATCGCCCACCCTCTCGAATAACTCCAACGCCTCCTCTTCATGCTCCTCGATCCCAACCCCTGCATCCTTACCAAACTCAGCTAATAAGTCTTCCCTCCGCCCCTCCGGATCCTCTACCCGACCTTCTAAATCTTTAGACCTATCAACCATATCCTGCCTTGGTATAACAATATCCACCCAAAGTCTAGAATTATTCAAATCCGCAAAATCCAACCCAACTCAACCCCTCCCCTTGCTCGACTCTCCCCGTTCCAGCACTCTATAATCCCCCTCTACACCAATCGTGGTCATTTCACTTGCCACTACTATGACCTCATTATTATCTTTCAAAACAACTGTTTTGACAAAATCAACCGGACACCCAAAATCATGCCCAGAACTGGCACATGTTTTCTCCACCCTTTTTGCTTCTTTTTCAACCTTTTCCTGCTATTTTCCCCAAATAAATAAAAGTCTTAATATTCTTAAGCCCAAACAAGCCATTACCAAGATACGTATCTTTTTTCCCCACTAGATTCCTAGCACACGTTGACCCCTCACAAGTTTTTGAAAAATCCCCATCTCCCAATCCTCCAACCAATTGATTCGGAGTGTCAGAATAAGAATCAATCCTAACTGGTAGCGCCGTGGCAAATCTTGAGAAGTAATCGGACCCCGTCTTTGTCAAACAAAAGGTTATTAGACTCCTCACTAAAAATAACGTTGGACTGACATAAATCCCCAGCCATCAACAATGTAGTGTCAACATCACTACCTGTAGCATCCTTTTCTCTAACGACTAACTCCTCTCCCCCTTGGGTAGAACACCCACCTACCAATCCCAACTCAGCACGTATCTGCCCAACTTCCTGCAAACACGCCACCTCCATTCTTTCCCCGATATGCACATTGCCTAACACAGTTCCGACCTCAATGCCTACCTTGGCCGACACTGCCAGAGTAGGTGTACCCACACCTCCCTTCTCGCATCTATCGACTGTCGTATCCTCGCTTGGAACCTCTAAAGATTTCCGAAAAGTGTTTGGAAAAGAATCCTCGTCACCTAAAACAGCTCCAACATTCGCACCTACCATGAGAGGTCGACCATCAGCACTGGGAAGATCTACCACCTGACTCCCCCTAACTGCATGCTCACCCCCCAATCTAAGCACATCATCATCTTCATAAAAGCACTTTTGATATTCCTCCCACACAGCTAACTCAAAAACCCACCCACCGGCACTAACTTTCAATTTCATAAAAATTTTCCCATAGCCTTGAATGAGAATTCTTTCCCACTGCAGCTCCTCTCCAGACTTAGTTGTGCATTATCCACACTGATAAAACCACCGCACTTGTCCCCTATTGCTTTAAAGACCTCCCCCCCCCCCCACAGTTGTAGAGGTAACCCCACAACCCTAATCCAGCTATTTCCATGCATCTGTGGTGATGAAGAAAACCTATATAGAGGGTGCCACCTTTTTAGCCACACCGGAACACCTCCGTAAGCCCTTCGTTTCTCCCCCAACACTCTATTAGCCTCATAATTTGAGGCAAACACAAGCAAGAAATGAGAGGAGTGCAGGTACCTTACCTTCAAGTCGCCTACCGATTTTTAGCACAAGAGTGCCCATTTCAAAAAGTCTTCCTTCGTCGGAGGAGAGCTTTTCGGGCTTCCCACCCGTCCCACCAGAGCCCTCTAAAAAAACTTCACTCTAGAGAGGCAGGAATCATTCGTCATGTGGGTTAGATCTTCCACTACGTTGATAGCCGAAAATGACCATAAGTCCACCTCTGCTGCCTTCAAATACGACTTACCATCCACCTCCTTGCCTCCGTCCATAACAACAGCCTTCAAATGTGACAAGCAAGCAACCTCCGGTTCCATTATTCTGAACACTGCACTAGACCACAACCACCTCCTACCCGCAGCTGACCCCGGGATCTTGATATGCACACTCGAATGAAATTTTTTGAGCACAATATTAAAAGAGACCACCTTCCCATTGACACTAGAGTAGGCAATGATCTTCCTCCGGGTGCAGGATCGCATCCAATAGAACTTCCCTTCCCTAATGGACGCCACCCTAAAATAGTCACTCAACCACCGAACCTCTCCCCTCAATAAGATGGCATCACGAAAGCCCACACCACCTATAATTTTCAATATTTATTTAAAAATGTGTTTCGTTAATTTTTTAAAATAGAAATTGAAAATTATAGGTGGGAAAACAAATACACAATTATTCTAAATACGAAATAAATTGATCATTGATTTATTAATAGATTTATTGAATATTTCCATATCATACATTATATATTGATAGAAAATTTCCTTTCATATCAAATTAATCAGACTTACTAAAGCTCAATAAAACACACTAATTTAAATACACCTTGAAAATGATTTAACATTAGTAAATCTTAAAATTAAGAAATACGCGTCACAAAGAGATTAGAAATTATAGCCCATCACATAAGTATATGCCACTCGTGATAACATCTCAAAAAATAGTCCTACACATTATCACACCTTGTCAGCAACTCAACAAATATATGACCATTTTTAGGTCCATGTAATTAGCAAATGATGAACAAAATTAGATCAAGCCTACCCTTGACACGTGCACAAACATATAGGATGGTTCATCCCACAAAATGTAAATTTCCCTTTAAGGATTGATTATACAAGAGTAACTGTAGAGGTAACATAATGATAATGTCAATACATCTTACCATCTTTGAAAAGAGACATAGTGCTCGAGAGAGGAAGTATATTTGGAAAAAATAACTGTTTGAGAATGAAAATAGATTGTGGAAAAATATTGTCAAAAATGTTATTGACAGAAAACAAGACACACTCACCTTGATTTGAAACGTTTTTACATTTATTAGTTGTGATTATCAATGAACTTTATCACATCTCACACGTGATTATTGTATACATAGATACATTACATCTTCAAAATGATATGTGAACATATAGGAACATTTATACTCTTGTAAACATTAAGATCCTACACATTATGAAAACAACAAGTTTATATAACCTTAACCCCACTTGGATTCTTATACTTTCAGAAGATATGATGTTTCTCATGATATCACAAAATTTTCAAATTGACATTTACTAGAAACATGACTATATGGCACTCATTTGGACTTACTAAAATAATGAAAATTAGTCTCTTTTCACTAAACATCAAAGAAAAGTTGACTTGAATATATTAATATTCAGATGATATCACTTCGACTTCCCTTGAACAAATATTCAATAATACATATTTTCACATTGGAAATAAATTTGACATTTAAAACACCTAAATTTAATGTGAAAATAAAAGGTTTACCATAGTTTCAAAAAGACAATCAAAGTCTTGAAAAGATTAATTAAAATATCCCTGAAACTATGACCAAAGCAAAACATTGCCATGCACTTGTTACACAACTTATGAAAGAAAAAAGGAGATAAATAATATTGAAAAAGAAATTGGGGAATGACTACATATGAGAAATTTGAGAACTACGGAGATGTCAAAACTAATAAACATTCTATTAAAAAAAATAGGCTTAAGCACTAGGTATAAAAACTTAGGAATACAAAGAACTTACAAGTAATAGACGTTTTAGAAACTAAAACACTTGAAATACAAATTTAATATGATTAAACAATAATTCACTTGATAATTTCATAAACACCTCACAAAACTATGAAATGATATATTCGAAGCTTCGACGCTTGGAATTAAGTCACATCGCAACAATGTGACCTTCATTCTCTCGTGATTAGTCTTTAAATATTTCCACACATGCCTCCTATAAATTTTATCACATATACTTTAAACATGGAAACATATGTATTAGTGATACATGTTTCTTATTTTCATGCGCACTTTGAATTGTCCTTATCATTGACCCATTCCACAAGGATATAACATGTTGTCTTATTTAATCATATTATCTATTAAAGACTAATAATATTATTTAATCGTGACAAAATTGTCCTTTTCATTGGACTTATTTAATCCAAGCACATGTTAAAGTGCGTATGAAAATTGTCCTTTCCATGTTGTCTAATAATATTAGACAATAATATTATTTAAAGTTTAGTGAAAATTTAAAGTGCGCACGAAAATGAAAATAAATCACCTTATACTCTTGACTCACTTGAGTCTGCATTGTATAAGTGCTCATCTAGTTTGGAAATAGTGACAAAATTAAGTTCATTCCCTAGAAATCCAAAAAGCCTCAGACACTACTCTACATTCCTCTTGATTGATTGATTAAAGGTATATTCACAATCACCCACACACATTAGGATTGCACTCATTACATATATATTGCATAAATTGATTGTGTGAGAGTTGTGTTTGTTTAATCCCATTTAAAATTGATTTTTATAATTTTTTAGGAATTTTTAATGATTTTTAAATGATTTTTTGGAAATTAAAATTTGGATTAAAAAACTTTTGGGGTCATTCTGCAATTTTTGGTTTTATGGTTTCAAACCTAAAAGTCGATTTGGGTAGGATCCGGAAGCTCTAGAGACTAGACGGTGCGTGTGTAATTAGTTTCAAAATGCGCATCTGAGCCTCAATCTCAGCCCTATACCTGTCATAACTCTACGGGCCTGATTTGTGTTTGTTTACCCTCTCAAAATCGTTGTCCTTTATCAGCCCTTGGATTGTTGTTATCAACGCTCTGCATGCGTTTGCTGTCAATCCTTGTGAAACCCTTTTAAGCCAATCAGAGATGAAAACAGTTACTAAAGCCGTTTAATACAAGATTAAACTATTTAAGTAACTCCGAACTGTTTTTTTAAGAAACTGTTTTCTAGAAATAAAATCAGTTTTTAATCACAAGATGTGTTTAAAATTTGCACGAGATCAGTTCAAGATTTGCTAACAAGTTTTGAAAAACAAAACCAGAACAATTTTAAATCAACACACTTATCAGAATGAGATGAGGAGATGTAGAAAGATTATTAACAGGAGATTTTTAACGTGATAAAACCTCACCCAACTGAGGAAACATCCATGAATCCCTCTACGGAGTAAAAAGAAAAATCCACCAAAACAAAATATAACAGTTACAACTATATAACACACATGCACACAAATCACACCTATACAAGTTTAGGAAAGTACCCATTGGTGTCCTTATAAATTTTCAGCAGTTCTGATTGCTGATGTTGTTTTCCCAGTTTGCTAACTTCAACTTTGTTCCAGTCTTTACGTCGACTCTTGTTTTAATATCTTATTACCAACACTTTCAGTGTTGTAGTGTGTAAGTGTTTGTGATGGTGATCTAATACATGCATGCACACACTCACGCTTATTTTTACAAATAGTCCTAGCAAATTACAAATCAGATCTATATGCTGTGATTTTCAGTTTCTCTCTTCTTAGGAAACTTGAACCTTGTTTGAACTTTAAAATAAACCCAGAATCCACGGCTATCTTTCTCAGAAGACGTTTCGAGATCTTAATCAATCTCAGGGTTTTGAAAAGATTTTTGAAATTAAAAATTGCCAAGTGTGATTCCAACTAGGTCAAAGGTCTTGTTTCAAAAGAACTAGAAACATAAAATGTTATTGTTGATTTTGAGTATGAAAACATTTACAGAAAACAATCAACAACAAATTTCTCAAGATGAGAAATAATATATGAAGATCTAGGTGTAATGTAACATAAAATTCTCAGATCTAAAATTTCTATGAACAGAAACGCAGATCTACCTTAATGCTTAAGTTGGAAACAAGATCTTAAAACGAAGAGGTTACAGCACAAAACCACTATCAAACCACTCTCAAAACTCTCAAACACTCAAGGTTGTGTCTGGTATATAACTTCGTTTGATAAAAAATTAGGGTTTGAAAAAGGTTTGGACGAATTTAGGGTTAGGGTTTCTAACTCTGGTTTCACTCTCTCTCCTCTCTCTCTAAAATGATGAAAGTGGCAAAAGTCTTCTAATGGCTGAGGGTTACCCTACTTGTATAGGGGGCTGAGAAGGATTGAGAAGGTATAGGTAAATAGAGAGGAGAGATTAAGTCAAGAAACCTTGACTTCCATCCAACGGTTAAAGATAAGCAATTGGTTATGAGGCTTGTGATTGGATGAGAGATGTTCGCAAGGATTGGGACAAGGATTCATGCAGATCGTCGATAAGATCAATCCAAGGGCTAATCAAACACGCTGGTTTACTATCTTAGAAGAAACACACATACATCCAACAGGTGTAAGGCAAACACCGGCTATCAAACGCGCATCTAAACTTAATTATATAGACACCCTGACTTCTCTAGTGCTTTCGGTTCCTACCCAAGTGAACTTTACAAGGATAAAACCAGCAATAAAAAATTATACAATGACCCCAAAACTTCTTAATTTCATTTTTAATTAAGAAAAAATGGTTTTAAAATGTTTTAAAAATTCCCAGAAAATTATAAAAAATATTTTTAAGGGAAATTAACACACACAACACACATATAAATAATTTAAACAATAAGGGAACAATGTATGCAGCTCTAAAGTGTGTGAGTGTCAGTGAATATAACTTGATCAATCAAACAAGAGGAATAAATTGAATTGAAGATTCTGAGGCTCTTTGGTATCTAGGATGGGGACTCAATTTTGTCTCTATTTCCAAACTAGATGAGCACTTATACAATGTAGACTTAAGTGAGTCAAGAGTATAAGGTGTTTCAATATCCCCCTTTGGAAATATGAGACAAAATCTCCTTTGAGTCAACTTGAACTCGTAGGCAAATAAAAAGAAAAGGAAAAACCTATTCCTATAAAACAATTCTATCTACCCATTACCTAGAACAGAAAATTACATAACTCAACTAATTACAATTCAATACCCTATTACAACTGTTGAGAATAACTGTACAGAATCCTGCAAATAATCACTAAGATCAAGCTCTTTAGAATATGTACAAAATAAATGAATTCTCATAATACTCAAATTTCTCCCCCATTTTGTCTCAAATGGACAAAGGGAAAAATTATGTAAATCCAAGAATTTATTACGCACACACCATTCCAATTGATTTACGCAAAAAAATGAAACTATTGTAATCCAAAGGTTTGGTGAACATATCTGCGAGTTCCAAATCAGTAGGAAGATAATTGGTTTCTAATTCCTTAGTCTCAACTAATTCGCGAATAAAGTGATGCCTTATTTTTATGTGTTTTGTTCGCGAGTGTTGAACAGGATTTTTAGAGATATTGATCGCGCTTTGATTATCACAATAGAGATGTAATTGTTCCTCTTTAATACCATAATCACTTAGCATTTGCTTAAGCCAAAGTAATTGAGCACATCAACTGCCAGTGGATATGTATTCAGATTCAGCTGTTGATAAAGAAGTGCAGTTTTGTTTCTTACTACTCCAACCTACCAAGTTATTACCAATATAGTAACATGCGACTGATGTGATCTTACTATCATCAGTACACCCTCCCCAATCAGCATCAGTGTATCCTATTATAGTGCTAGGAGTATTATTGGTGTACCATAGTCCTAAGTTTAGAGTGTCTTTAATGTATTTTATAATTCTTTTAACACAAGTTAAATGGCTATCTTTAGGATTGTTTTGATAACGAGCACATACGCAAACAACATACATAATATCAGGACGCGATGCAGTAAGGTATATTAAGGTTCCAATCATACTACGATAAAGGGTTGGATCTATGGATTTCCTAGTTTCATCTTTAGATAGTTTGGCCGTAGTACTCATGGGAGTTTTAGCATCTTTTGTACTCTCAAGGCCGAATTTTTTAATAGTCTCTAATGCGTATTTGGATTACGAAATGAATAATCCTTCTGAATTTTGTTTGACTTGAAGTCATAAGAAAAATTGCAACTCCCCCATGAGAGACATTTGAAATTCTTTATGCATAATTTCAGAAAAAAGATTTAACTTCATTTGGGGAGGTTGATCCAAAGATGATATCGTCAACATATACTTGAGCTATAATGATATGTTTGTCAAAATATTTGACAAAAAGGGTTTGATCATTTCCACCTCTCTTAAAACCTTTATGGATTCCATTATGATGGTATGCTCTACTGTTAGGAGAGTCTCCTAGAAAAATGGCTTTATCTCCACAAGTCTCAAATTTGGATAAGTGTTCTCTATCTCTGCAGACATAACACGTACTACCAAAGGATCTAAGGTACTTAAGATTGGGCTTTTTCCCATACCAAATTTCGTAAGGAGTTTGTTTAGAGTTATTTTTAAGATAGACCCTCTTTATAATGTGACACGCGGTACGAATAACTTCTACCCAAAAATTCTTTGGTAAGGTTTTTGCATGAATCATAACTCGTGTCATCTCTTGAAGGGTACGATTCTTTCTCTCAGCAATACCGTTCTATGGACGAGTCTTAGGAGCACTAAATTCATGTTTATAATCATTATAGTCACAATACTCTATAACACAAGTATCAATGAATTCTCCACCTCTATCAATACGAATCCTATTTACTTGAGTATCTTTCTCATTTTCAATCCGAAGTAAGATTTTCAAAAAAGTTTGGAAAGTGTCAGATTTCTATTTTAAGAAAGTTACCCAAGTAAATCTGGTGAAATCATCAACCATGACAAGAATGTAACTGTGTCCACAGAGACTAACAATTCGATAAGGACCCATAAGGTCCATATGAATGAGTTCCAAGGGTTTAGAGGTAAGGATATCTTTGACTTTCTTATGAGGAGCCTTAACAATTTTTCCTTCTTGACAAGAACCGCAGACAATATTAGAAATATGTTTGATCTTAGGAATAGCTCTAACTATTTCTTGAGATGACAGTCTACTAAGGTTTTCGTAATTTATGTGACCCATACGATTATGCCATATCTCATTATTATCCATTTTGGCAATGTTACAGACCTCAGTACTATTTTGAACAGTATAACAATTTTTTGGACTCCCGAGTCCTGTAATAATGCACTCACCTTTTTCATTTAAAATTTTATAATTATTCTTTGAAAAGGTGACAGTATGATTTGAGTCACAAAATTGCGAGATACTGAGTAGGTTTGCCTTAAGACCTTTGACTAGAAGAACATTTTCAAGTAAAAGTAATCCTTCTTCTTGGATTGTTCCTTTACCAATGATTTGAGATGATACACCATCACCAAAAATAACTTTTCCTCCAGCAAAGCTGGTTTTGTTTAAGAGTTTGGTATCATCCCCAGTCATGTGCTTTAAACATCCAGAGTCTAAATACCAACCAGATGGAGTGTGTTCAGTTTTTAAAATAGTAATAAGAATATTACACTTCATCTGGGGTAATAGCTCATCTTTTCTAACCTAAACAGCTCTTGTTTTCATTTTGAGCTTATTTGCTCTTAATTGATAAAATTTGCGAGCATTAGATTTTTATTAAAAAATGTTTTGCGTATAAGGCTGAATTTTATGGAAAGTGAGAGAATTTGGTTTAGAAAAGTGTTTAGGAATACTTCTTGGGAATGATTTTTTAGGTTTGGTCTTTCTCCTTCTATAGTTAGAGTTTTTATCTGGTTGTCTAGGAAGAACATAATTGTTACGACTTCTCTTAGAATAGTTAAAGTTTTGATACACAGGAGAATTATAAATAGGGTTGACTACATGTCTAGAGTAGATCCTTCAAAGGAATGACCATATAAGTCACAGTAAGAGTAGTATATATTGCTCGAAGATGGAATATCCTTAAGAAAATCTCCAAACATAGACTTTATGGAATTTTGAGGTTGAACCTTATTCCAAGGGAGTACAGTTTGAAAGACATAATCACTCTTCCTTATCGGGGGGTAGACATATTTAGTCTTAGGTTGACTTTCACATTTAGAGTAACTTGATTCCCCAATATCAAACTTAGATTGGTTTTTGTTAAACTCATTTTTCAGAGAATGAAAGTCTGGACAAGTTTCTACAGGTCTTTTGCCTCCTGACACAAACTTAATTAGTTCAATGATTTTAGTTTGAGTTTCTAAATTGGAGCAAAATCCTATTCTAGTTCGATCATCAGAATTTGTTTTGGAATCATCAACAAATCCATCAAAACAGTTTGAGTTATTTTCAAATTTAGCAATTTTTTTTAAAACAGTTGCTGTCTTTTCCTTGGATTGTTCCAATTCTAATAATGTCCCTTTATATTTTTTCCCCAGATTTTCATTTTCTTCAATCAAGTTCTTCAATTTTTGATCAAAAGTTTTAACTTCATTTTCATGAGTTAGATATTGGGTAGTATACTCTTTAGCGTTAAGTTTAACCATCAGACTTAGGTCTTCTAATTTCTTAGTGAGATCTTTCACTATCTTTTTTAGTCTAGTGCTTTTCTTGAGGGTTTTCGCATAAAGTGTGTGAATGCCAGGGAGGTCTTCAGTGTCTGAGTCACTAAGTGCGATGTGTGAAGTGACCCCTAAGGATTCAATTCTTGAACTCACGCACCCATTGACATCGTCATTGTCGCATTCCCTTTGACTCACACACCCCGTAGTAGAACTAGTAATATTCTCATAAATTAAAGCATCTAAACCAGTAGCAGCATGATTCGTAACAACAGAAGTGGAGCCACTAGCATCATTCTCATACGCATGCATAGGCATATCATCATTATATATTATCTTGGCAAAGAAAGACATTTAAGGATTAAAACCATCAGAAGATTCAGGATCATCATTGTCAGAGTCACTTGAATCATCCCATGTTTTGCAAATATTGGCCCTAGTATGTTTATTAGGAGTGTTCAGTTTCACTCTACAGTTTTGTGCTATGTGTCCTAATTTTCCACATCTAAAACACTCAATGTTCTTGAACTCTTTGTTGGGTCTCATGTCCTTGTGATGTTTATCTTGACCTTTCTCATGAGGTTTGTAGTTAGACTGATTTGGATAATTTGGCTTGCCTATCTATTTGCCAATTTATTTCTAAATTTGACAATTTTCTTAAATTGTTTTGTTATTAAGGAAATTTGATTATCCAAACTATCTATATCACATTCCTCATCAGAATCATCAGTGGGAATAGTAAATTCAGGTTTCATCAACTTAGAGGAAAAACTCAAGTTTGAACTGGTCTGTTTCCTATGGGACTGAGTCATTTGTTTCTTAAATTGTAATTCCATTTCCACAGTTCGCAGTTTACTACTAAGTAATTCAGGAGTGAGATTTTGATCACACATTTCCTCAATAGCATATCTTTTGTTGTCAAATTTATGTGGTAATGACCTTAGAATTTAGATACAATTCCATGTCTGTCATAAGTTATCCCATTGGCATGCAATTTGGTCACAACGTCAGTTAATTTCATGTAAAAGTCATCAAAGGTTTCACAATCTGACATAATTAGGGAGTTATACTGCTGAACAAGCATTTGAGTTTTAACAGCCTTAACTCTAATGTCACCTTCATGTGCAGTGATCAGTGTATCCCAAGCTTCCTTAGAAGTGGCACAAGATGAGATCCTTTTGAACTCATGTTCATTTGTGGACATAAAGATAGCATTCTTACCTTTGTTATTTTTTCGAGAAGTTTGCTTCTCTTCTTGTGCGAACTCACTTAATGCTTTCTTAATCCTCTCATTACTTCCTTCAGTGGATGGTTTAGTAGGATAAGTGTAACCATTTTCAACAATATCCCAGACATCATCTCCCAAGGTTCCTTGTATGAAAGCAACCATTCTTACCTTCCAGTAAGCAAAGTTGTTTCCATCAAAGAGTGGGGGTCTGGTCAAGTTACCAAATCTTTTATTTTTCTCGTCCATTGTTTTGAATTTAAGAAAACAATTTCAGAAACACAAGATCTTTTAAAATATTTCCAAAACTCTGATACCAATTGAAAAACTGTTACTAAAGCCGTTTAATAAAAGATTAAACTATTTAAGTAACTCTGAGCTGTTTTTTTAAGAAACTCTTTTCTAGAGATCAAATCAGTTTTTAATCACAAGATGTGTTTAAAATTTGCACGAGATCAGTTCAAGATTTGCTAACTAGTTTTGAAAAACAAAACCAAAACAGTTTTAAATCAGCACACTTATCAGAATGAGATGAGGAGATGTAGAAAGATTATTAACAAGAGATTTTTAACGTGGTAAAACCTCACCTAACTGAGGAAACATCCACGACTCCCTCTACGGAGTAAAAAGAAAAATCCACTAAAACAAAATATAATAGTTATAAACTATATAACACACATGCACACAAATCAGACCTATATAAGTTTAGGAATGTAACCAGTGGTGTCCTTATAACTTTTCAGCAGTTCTGATTGATGATGTCGTTCTCCCAGTTTGCTAACTTCAACTTTGTTCCAGTCTTTACGTCGAATCTTGTTTCAAGATCTTATTACCAACACTTTCAGTGTTGTAGTGTGTAAGTGTTTGTGATGGTGATCTAACACATGCATGCACACACTCACGCTTATGTTTACAAACAGTCCTAGCAAATTACAAATCAGATCTATATGCTGTGATTTTCAGTTTCTCTCTTCTTAGGAAACTTGAACCTTGTTTGACCTTTAAAATAAACCCATAATCCACGGCTATGTTGCTCACAAGACGTTTTGAGATCTTAATCAATCTCAGGGTTTTGAAATTAAAAATCGCCAAGTGTGATTCCAACTAGGTCAAAGGTCTTGTTTCAAAAGAACTAGAAATAAAAAATGTTATTGTTGATTTTGAGTATGAAAACATTTACAGAAAACAATCAACAACAAATTTCTCAAGACGAGAAACAATATATGCAGATCTAGGTGTAATGTAATATAAAATGCTCCGATCTAAAATTTCTATGAAACAGAAACGCAGATCTAGCTTAATGCTTACGTTAGAAACAAGATCTTAAAATGAAGAGGTTACAGCACGAAACCACTATCAAACCACACTCAAAACTCTCAAACACTCAAGGCTGTGTTTGGTATATAACTAGTTTTGATAAAAAAAATTAGGGTTTGAAAAAGGTTTGGATGAATTTAGGGTTAGGGTTTCTAACTCTGGTTTCACTCTCTCTCTTCTCTCTTCTATCTCTTCTCTCTCGAAAATGACGAAAGTGGCAAAAGTCTTCTAATGGCTGAGGGTTACCCTCCTTGTATAGGGGGCTGAGAAGGATCGAGAAGGTATAGGTAAATAGAGAGATGAGATTAAGTCAAGCAACCTTGACTTCCATCCAACGGTTAAAGATAAGCGGTTGGTTATGTGGCTTGTGATTGGATGAGAGATGTTCGCAAGGATTGGGACAAGGATGCATGCAGATCGTCGATAAGATCAATCCAAGGGCTATTAAAACACGCTAGTTTACTCTCTTAGAAGAAACACACATACGTCCAATAGGGAAGCAACAGGTGCAAGGTAAACACCGGCTATCAAACGCGCGTCTAAACTTAATTACCTAGATACCCTGACTTTTCTAGAGCTTTCGGTTCCTACCCAAGTGAACTTTACAAGGATAAAACCAACAATAAAAAATTATACAATGACCCCAAAACATCTTAATTGCATTTTTAATTAAGAAAAAATTGTTTTAAAAATTCCCAAAAAATTATAAAAAATATTTTTAGGGGAAATTAACACACACAACACACATATAAACAATTTAAACAATAAGGGAACAATGTATGCAGTTCTAAAGTGTGTGAGTGTCAGTGAATATACCTTGATCAATCAAACAAGAGGAATGAATTGAATTGAAGATTTTGAGGCTCTTTGCTACCTAGGATGAGGACTCAATTTTGTCTCTATTTCCAAACTAGATGAGCACTTATACAATGTATACTTAAGTGAGTCAAGAGTATAAGGTGATTCAAATGACTATTTAATCCACCGCTTTCATTTCACCGTTGGATCAAGGTCAATTTGGCAAGACTAAATCTCTACCCTTGATTTTGAAAAGCCTTCTCGAATAATCGCCCCTCTGTATAAAAGGAGGCTTAGCCTTTACATCTGAGAACTTTTTCCACTTCGTCTAACCAGAGAGAAAAGATAGAAGAGCAAAAAGAGACACGAGAGAAACCAGAGAGAGAGAGAGAGAGAGAGAGAGAGAGAGAGAGATAGAGACCCTAACCCGTTTTCAAACCCTAATATTCCTTATCCTAAAATAGCTTTTTTAATTGGTATCAGAGCTTGGGAATTTTCTTTTCAAAAGATCTTGTGTTTCTGAAATTGTTTTCTTAAAATCAAATTATGGATGAGAAAAATGAAATATTTGGTAACTTGACCAAACCTCCTCTCTTTGATGGAAACAACTTTGCTTACTGGAAAGTAAGGATGATTGCTTTCATACAAGGAACCTTGGGAGATGATGTCTGAGATATTATTGAAAATGGATATACTTATCCTACAAAACCATCCACTGAAGGAAGTAATGAGAGGATTAGGAAAGTGTTAAGTGAATTCACTCAATAAGAGAAGCAAGTTTCTCGAAACAATAACAAAGGAAAGAATGCCATTTTTATGTCTATAAATGAACATGAGTTCAAAAGGATCTCATCTTTTTCCGCTTCTAAGGAAGCTTGGGATACACTAATTACTGCACATGAAGGTGACACTAGAGTTAAGGCTGCTAAAACATAGATGCTTATCCAGCAGTATAATTCTTTAATTATGTCAGACTCTGAATCTTTTGATGATTTTTGCATGAAATTGACTGACATTGTGACCAAATTGCATGCTAATGGGATAACTTATGATAAAAATGAAATTATTTCGAAAATTCTAAGATCATTACCACAGAAATTTGATAACAAAAGATATGCTATTGAGGAAATGAGTGATCAAAATATCACTCCTGAATTACTCAGTAGTAAACTAAGAACTGTGGAAATGGAACTAGAATTTAAGAAATAATTAACACATTCCCATAGGAAGCAGACTAGTTCCAATTTAAGTTTCTCCTCTAAGTTGATGAAACCTGAGCTTACTATTCCCAATGATGACTCTGATGAGGAATGTGATATAGATAATTTGGATAATCAAATTGCTTTGATGTTAAAATAGTTTATAGCAAACACCATCCTTGTGTTTGAAAGTGTTGTTGGTAGGGGTTTGAAGGTCATTGATAGAGTTTTATCCTCTTGAGTTTAAGATCTTGCGTCCAACTTAAATGTTTAGGTTAGATCTATATTTCTTGTTCATATAAATTATAGTTCTGGTCATTTTATGTTATATTACACTTAGATCTGCATTTTTATTTTCTCATCTTGAGAAATCAGTTTGTTGATTTATTTTCTATAAATGTTTTTCAACTCTAGAATCAACAAATTATTTTCTGTTTCTAGTTCTTTTAAAACAAGAATTTTGACCTAGTTGGAATCGCAATTGGTGGTTTCCAATTTCAAAATCATTTTCAAAACCCTATGAAATTGGATATGACCTTGGCAGTCTTACGAGCAAGGTAACCTTGGATTCCGAGATTGATTAAAAGGTCAAACAAAGTTCTTTTGTTTCCTAAGAAGAGAGAAACTAAAAATCACAACATATAGATCTGATTTGTAATTCATTAGGACTGTTTGTATAAAATAAGCGTGTGTGTGTGCATGCATGTGTTAGAGCACCATCACAAACACTTGACACACTACAATACAGACGTGTTGGGTATAGATCTTGAATCAACAAGAATCGACGTAAAGGCTGGAACATAGTGGAGAAGTTAGCAAACTAGGAAAGCCACATCAACAATCAGAACTGCAGAGAAGTCAGAAGTAAAACCAATGGGTACATTTTTAAACTTGTATAGGTCTGATTTGTGTGCATGTGTGTTATATAATTTATAACTTGAATATTTTGTTTTAGTGGATTTTCGGTTTGTGACTTAGAAGTCACCGTGGATGTTTCCTTAGTTGGGTGAGGTTTTACCACGTTAAAAATATCTTGTACTTAATCTTTCTACATCTCCTCATCTCATTCTCGTGGTTGTGCTAAGTTTAATTGTTTTAAACTGATTTACTAAACCTGTTATAAAATCTTGAACAGATCTCGTGCATATTTTATTAAACACATCTTATGATTAAACTGATTTTATTTAAAGAAAAGAGTTTCTTTAAAAAACAGTTCGGAGTTACTTCAATAGTTTAATCTTGTATTAAATGACCTAAGTAACAACTTTTTCAAGTGTGTGTATATCAGGGAGGTCTTCAGTGTCCGAGTCACTAAGTGTAGTGTGTGAAGTGACTCCTAAGGATTTAATTTTTGAACTCCCACACATATTGACATCGTCATTATCATTTTCCCTTTGATTCACACACCCCGCAGTAGAACTAGCAATGTTCTCAGAAACTAAAGCATCTAAACTAGTAGCAACATGATTCATATCAACAGAAGTAGAGCTATTATCATCATTCTCATACATAGGCAAAGTCATATCATCATTTTAGATTATCTTAGCAAAGAAGGACATGCAAGGATCGAAAATGATTCAGGTTCCTCATTTTCAGAATCACTTAAATCATCCCATGTTTTGTAAATGTTGGCCTTAGTATGTTTATTGGTTGCGTTCAATTTCACTCTACAGTCTTGTGCTACATGACCCAATTTCCACATCTAAAACATTCAATGTTCTTGAAGTCTTTGTTAGGTCTCGTATGAGTGTCCTTGTGATGTTTTTCTTGACCTTTATCATGAGGTTTGTAATTAGATTGAGGTGGATAATTTGGCTTGCCCTGTCTGTTTGCCATTTTATTTCTAAATTTAACAATTTTCTTAAACTGTTTTGATGGTTTTGTTGCTGACTCAAAAACCAATTATGATGATCGAACTGGAATAGGGTTTTACCCAACTTTGAAGACACAAACTAAAAAATTTGAATCAATCAAGTTTGTGTCAGGAGGCAAAAGACCTATGGAAACTTGTCCAGACTTTCATACCCTAAAAAATGAGTTTGATGAAAAACAACAAAAGATTGATATTGGGGAATCAAGTAACTCTAAGTGTTTAAGTCCACCTAAGGCTAAATAGATCTTCCCTCAGATTAGGAAGAGTGATTCTGCTTTTCAAACCGTACTCCATAGAAATAAGGTTCAACATCAAAATTCCATGAAACCTATGTTTAGAAACTTTTCTAAGGAGATACCCTCATCCAGCAATCTATATTGCTCCTACTGTGACTTATACGGCCATTCTTTTGAAGGATTCTACTCTAGACGTTTAGTAAAACCTATTTATAATACTCCTCTATACCAGAACTTTAACTACTCTAGGAGAAGCCGTAACAATTACGTCCTACCTAGACAACCTGACAAAAACTCTAACTATAGGAAGAGAAAGACAAACCTAAAAGATCATTTCCAAGAAGGATTCCTAGGCACTTTCCTAAACCAAATGCTCATACTGTCCATAAAATTCAAACTCATGCACAAAATATTTTTCAATAAAAATCTAATGCTCGCAAATTTTATCAAATGAGAGAAAATAAGTGAAAAATGAAAACAATAGCTATTTGGGTTAGAAAAGATGAGCTATTGCCCCAGATAAAGTGTAATATTGTGATTACCGCTTTAAAAGCTTAACACACTCCCTCTGGTTGGTATTTAGATTCAGGGTATTCAAAGCACATGACTGGAGATGGTACCAAACTTTTAAACAAAACCAGCTTTGCTGGAGGAAAAGTTATTTTTGGTGATGGTGTATTATCTCAAATCATTGGTAAAGGAACACTCCAAGAAGAAGGATTACCTTCACTTGAAAATGTTCTTCTAGTAAAAGGTCTTAAGGCTAATCTACTTAGTATCTCGCAATTTTGTGACTCAAATCATACTGTCACCTTTTCAAAGAATAATTTCAAAATTTTAAATAATAAAGGTGAGTGCATAATTACAGGACTCAGGACTCATGACAATTGTTATACTATCTAAAACAGTACTAAGGTCTGTAACATTTCCAGAATGGATGGCAATGAGATATGGCATAATCGAATGGGTCACATAAATTACGAAAATCTTAATAGGTTATCTTCACAAGAAATAGTTAGAGGTATTCCTAAGATCAAACCTATTTCTAATATTGTATGTGGATCATGTCAGGAAGGAAAAATTATTAAGGTACCTCATAAGAAAGTTAAAGATATCCTTACCTCTAAACCCTTGGAGTTCATCCATATGGACATAATGGGTCCCTCTAGAACTGTTAGTCTATGTGGACACAATTACATTCTTGTTGTGTTTGATGACTTCACTAGATTTACTCGGGTATCCTTCTTAAAACACAAGTCTGATACTTTCCAAACTTTTTTGAAAATTTTACTTCAGATTGAAAATGAGAAGGACACTCAAGTAAATAGAATTTGTAGTGATAGAGGTGGATAATTCTTAGACATCGAAATTATAAAGTACTGTGACTATAATGGTTACAAACATGAATTCAGTGCTCCTAAAACTCCTCAATAAAATGGAGTCGTTGAGCATAAGAATTATACTCTGCAAGAGATGGCACGTGTTATGATTCATGCCAAGTGCCTACCTAAATATTTTTGGGTAGAATCTATTAGAACTGCGTGTCACATCATCAATAGGGTCTATCTTAGGAAGAATTCTAAACAAACTCCTTACAAACTTTGGTATGGGAAGAAGCCCAATATTAAATACCATAGAACCTTTGGTAGTACTTGTTATGTCTGTAAAGACAGAGAACACTTGTCCAAATTTGAGACTCGTGGAGATAAAGCCATCTTTCTAGGATATTCTCCTGACACTAGAGCATACCTTATTTATAATCTTCGCACTAAGACCTTAATGGAATCCATAAATGTTATTGTAAGTGACACTTCTGTTGAGAGTAAGAGTGGAGAACCAACTATTGTGGAAGAGTCTGAAAATATTTTAGAAATGACTTTCCAGAAATAAATGATTCTTTACGAATTGAGACACATGAAGTACCTAACTGGGTTTCTAAAGATCATCCCATAGATAATGTTGTTGGTAACTTAAGTGAGCCTGTATGTACAAGATCTCAATTAAGAAACTATGCTCATTATGCATGTTTTGTTTCCCTTGTGGAACCAAAGAATGTAAATGAGGCATTGAATGATCCTCATTGGATTTCTTCCATGTCGGAAGAACTTCTTCAATTTGTCATTCATGATGTTTGGTATCTTGTACCTAGGCCTGATCACAAAAAGGTTATTGACACACGTTGGATACTTAAAAAAATCTGATAAAAGTGGGATAATAATTAGAAACAAAGAAATATTAGTTGCTCAAGGATACTCTTAAATTGAAGGAATAGATTTTAACGAGACTTTTGCCCCTGTTACTCACTTAGAATCTGTTCATCTTCTCTTTGCAATAACTTGTTATTTGCATTTTACTCTTTACCAAATGGATGTCAAATCTGCCTTTCTGAATGGAATATTGACTGAAGAGACCTATGTTGAACAACCCAAAGGGTTTATTGACCCACAATATCCAAATCATGTTTATCGTCTTAAGAAGGCTTTATATGGGCTAAAACAAGCGCCAAGAGCTTGGTATGAGCGCCTTTCCAACTTTCTCTTAGACAAAGGTTTTAAGAGAGGTGGAAATGATCAAACTCTTTTTGTCAAACATTTTGACAAACATATTATTATAGCTCAAGTTTATGTTTACGATATCATTTTTGGATCCACTTCTCCCTCAGAAGTCAAATCTTTTTCTACAATTATGCATAAAGAATTTCAAATGTCTCTTATGGTGGAGTTACAATTTTTCTTGGGTCTTCAAGTCAAATAGAATTCAGAAGGCTTATTTGTTTCACAATCTAAATATGCTTTAGAGATTGTCAAAAAATTCGGTCTTGAAAGTGCCAAAGATTCTAAAACTCCCATAAGTACTATGGTAAAACTCTCTTAGGATGAGAATGGTAAATCCGTAGATCCAACTCTATATCGTAGTATGATAGGAACCTTACTACTTCGCGTCCTGATATTATGTATGCTGTTTGCATGTGTTCCCGTTATCAAAAAAATCCTAAAGAGAGCCATTTAGTGTGTGTTAACAGAATCATAAAATACATTAAAGGCACTCTGAATTTAGGACTTTGGTACACCAATGATACTTCTTATACCATAACAGGATACACTGATGATGACTGGGTAGGGTGTAATGATGATAGTAAGAGCACATCAGGATCGTGTTACTATATTGGTAATAATTTGGTAGGATGGAGTCGTAAGAAGAAAAATCGCACTTCTTTATCCACAGTGGAATATGAATATATAGCCGTTGGAAGTTATTGTGCCCAATTACTATGGATTAAGCAAATGCTAAGTGATTATGGTATTCAAGAAGATCAATACATCTCTATTGTGATAATCAAAGCGCGCTCAATATCTCTAAAAATTTTGTTCAACACTCGTGAAGAAAACATATAAAAATAAGACATCACTTTATACGCGAATTAGTTGAGACTAAGGAATTAGAAATCAATTACCTTCCTACTGATTTGCAACTAGCAGATATGTTTACCAAACCTTTGGATTACAATAGATTTATTGCTTTGCGTAAATCGATAGGAATGGTTTGTGCTGAATAAACTCCTATGACTTGACTAATATTCCCTTTGTCCATTTGAGACTAAATGGGGGAGAAATTTGAGTCTTATGAGTTCATTTTTTGTATATATTTCTAATAAGCTTGATCTTAGTGATTATTTGCAGGATTCTGTACATTTGCATTCAACATATGTGATTAGGGTATTAATTTGTAATTAGTTGAGTTATGTAATTTTTTTTCTATGAAATGGGTAGATAGAATTCCTGTATAGGAATAGGTTTTTCCTTATTTCTTTTTGTAGCCCTACGAGTCCCAGTTGACTCAAAGGAGATTTTGTCTCATATTTCCAAAGGGGGATGTTGAAGAACCTTATACTCTTGACTCACTTGAGTTTGCATTGTATAAGTGCTCATCTAGTTTGGAAATAGTGACAAAATTAAGTTCATTACCTAGAAATCCAAAAAGCCTCATACACTATTGTTCATTCCTCTTGATTGATTAATTAAAGGTATATTCACAATCACCCACACACATTAGGATTGCACTCATTACATATATATTGCATAAATTGATTGTGTGAGATTGTGTTTGTTTAATCCCATTTAATATTGATTTTTATAATTTTTTGGGAATTTTTAATGATTTTTAAATGATTTTTTGAAAATTAAAATTTGGATTAAAAAGCTTTTGGGGTCATTCTGCAATTTTTGGTTTTATGGTTTCAAACCTGAAAGTTGATTTGGTTAGGATTAGGAAGCACTAAAGACTAGAGGGTGCGTGTGTAATTAGTTTCAAAATGCGCGTCTGAGCCTCAATCTCAACCCTACACCTATCACAATTCTACCGGCCTGATTTGTGTTTGTTTACCCTCTCAAAACCGTTGTCCTTCATCAGCCCTTGGATTGTTGTTATCAACGCTCTGCATGCGTTTGATTTCAATCCTTGTGAAACCCTTTTAAGCAAATCAAAGACTTTTTAATCCACCGCTTTCATTTCACCTTTGGATCAAAGTCAATTTGGCAAGACTAAATCTCTGCCCTTGATTTTGAACAGCCTTCTCTAATCTTCGCCCCTCTGTATAAAAGGAGGCTTAGCCTTTGCATCTAAGAACTTTTTCCACTTTGTCTAACTAGAGAGAGAAGAGAGAAGAGAGAAGAGAGAGAAGAGAGAAACTAGAAAGAGAGAGAAGAGAGAAACTAGAAAGAGAGAGAGAAACCCTAACCCATTTTCAAATCCTAATATTCCTTATCCTAAAAAAAAAAATTCAGCTAATAAATAATAGCGTTACCAATTTAATGTAGTTGGGACAAATTAATTTACTTTTGTCTGATCAATATTTATTTATGTGTTCACAAAAATTCTTTCTCAAACTCTCATTGACCCGATATAATTCGTTATCAGGTCAATAGATGATCACTTCATATGCATTAAATGTTGTAAAGTTTTCTTAAGCCTCATAAAATATGCTTCTCTATTTTTCTATAGTTATTTTTTTAATAAAAATATTGTATCATATTTAAAAAGTTATGTAGAAAATTTAAGTATATTAAATACTGTAAATGAATATGGTTATTATTTAAATATGGAAAATCCAAAAGGAAACTATAACGTTTTAAATATGCACCGTGTTCTTCCATGGGTTTTGGTCGTTTTGTCATCTGCATTGGATGAAACACCGTGTTCTACGGCCATTTTATACGCTCTGGGGGAGAGGTGGTGGGGCACTACCAATACCATACACTCGGGTTTTGGGGAGATGACGGTGACCCCCATTGATATCCAGCAGCTGCTGGGGATAGATTGTGAGGGGATGCAAATAGAGGTTGACTAGTCCCTGAGGGTGACACCGATGACGGTGGATGCAGCGTTAGGCAATGTGGGGAGGATAGCCTCGAGGGACTCGATCTGTATTTCTCTTCTCTGGGAGGTTTTTACTGAGTTGGTAGATCGACAAGACTGACGAGTTGTAGGTGCGGCAGATGGACCGTTTATTTGTTTTCTATTGTTGGGAGGGTTTTTGGTGGCGTCGAGCGCCGACATTGTCCATTTATGGTTTTTACCACATTTAAGGGTATTTTCAAACATCCCTCTCTTTGAATAGGGGAGCCTGACTCTGGCGACCCTTTATTCTTCTTTAGATGCTTTCTGCCGGTGCTGATGATAGACTTTTACTGGAGCCACGTATCTTCTGGAGGTAATTTTCTTTCTGCATTTTCCTTTATGCATTTGATTTCCTTTTTGATTTATTCTGATTGTCGACTCTTGTCCTTTTGCAAACGTGGTTCTATGAGGTGAACGGGTTAAATGCCCATTTGATTTGTTTTCATGATGAGTCGGTGGGGAACTTTTATCGAATGTACCGACGACATAAGTCCAACTGACGCCCGAAGAAGTCTCTCTCTTTAGCGATAGTACGTCAGGTCTTGAATGTCTTGACGAGCGACCGGGTTATTTCCTTCTTTTTTCTTTTGAATCCTTTTTTTGGCATTTTCTTTGCTTGTGCAAGTATTGACCTTATTTTGAAAAAATGTAGGTGACCTTCTATCCCTGGGGACGACCTTCCAGCACACATGGGTGACCAGGATAAATGTGCATATGCGCCGGTTGCTGGCGCACGAGTTTGTCTACTCCTGGTATCTGGGGGAGAGAGTAGTCCTAAAAATCATAGAGGATGAGGTGGAAGTCCCACCGGCAATGCCCCTAAGATATATGAGGCGAGTCCGAGAGATGTTAGAGGAGGTTAAGGCGACGACGATGATTGGCAAGCCCGACTCGTTGTACATGGACACGATGGTGACTTATAACTACCTTGACTTCGTGATGAGCTAGCGGATGCCGTCATGCATCTACGACATGGTGAATTTGCCTCTGCTTCCTACGGCTTCAACAAGGGGTATGAGTCGGCTGGTGGGGTCGATCCACAGCACTGGCGGTGCGTCGACGTTAGCAGCGACAGTGGCATCGTATGTTCCATTTCTCTAACTTTCTCCTCCTTCTTACAATATCCAACTTCTTGTAGCGCAATCATTGAGTATGCAACATCTCCCTAATGCAATGGACTCGGTGGTGTTAGGGATGATGGAGGATGTCCTTCAACCGAAAATATATCTTTTCATCTCTTTGTCCTTTATTCTTCCGATTTCTCTTTTTTCTTCAGACTGATTGATTTGGCTTTTATTTTCCATGTAGCATGTCCGGGTGTCGACTACCTGACTAAGGGACATCAAAGACAGGGTGGCTTCTGCGACGGATCACATTCGGGATTCGATCTCGATGTCTTACTATCTTATGCCATTTGCTTCTCTAAAGGAGGGATATGAATCGGGTAGTGGAGGCTCCTCAGTTCGTCACCGGGGGAAGTGTGCGCGTTGTAGGGACGGGGAATCCTGGGGGGAGTTTGGGGTTTCGGGTTGAGTCCTCTTGTTTTTCTTCCTTTTTCTACAAAAAACGTAATGATGACAATATATAATGGGATGAATGGGATTTTTATTTATTTATCTTTGCTTTAAATAACTTAACCTACATGCACTTTTTACTTTGCTTGCTAAGACCGTAAGAAAATTTAGGTTGAGTAAAATATAGAAAGAAAAATTTAAATTCTTTATAATAAGAGTTTGTTTATTTTTTGAGTTTATTTGATTTTAACAAAAAAGGAAAGATGGAATTTTCTACAAATAGGGGGATGCCGACCGGCATGCCCCTTGTCCTACCAATCGACAGTCAGTCCAGTCAAATCACCCCAAGCTTTGATTTCACTTTCTTCAGCTACTAGTACTTGATGGGGTAGTCTTTCATTAGGATTTTACAGGCTCCATGTTTTTAGCCAAGATTTTCAAGTATAAAAGGGGGTAAGGTGGGGAGGTTTCTTCACCCATTATCATTTTCTTTCTCTTACTGATTTCTTATCTCGGGTCTTGTTATTTACGAAATGTCCCTTGCCATATGTGCAAAATTTTCCTCTTATCTAGAGAATTCAGAAGCTACGTGTTCATATAATATAGATTATGATGCCTTTGACCTGCGTCAGGTCTCTTTGTGGTGCAACCGACCAGTTAACTGGAACATGCTGACTGTGTCAGAACAATTCTGGTACTCCAAGGATCATGTTTTTTATTTTGTCTTGGACGAGGTCTACCTGACCTATGAGGAGTTTTCTGTTATGTTAGGGGTAAATCCCAATGTGGCGGAGATGGCCATGCCTAAATTCTCTTGGTCTCCTCAAGCATTGTTGGCAGAATTTCTCCACATCTCTCCTTTAGTGGATCGACCATTTATAACTGGAGCAATGATCTCCCTCCCAGTTGTGTTGTATTCTGTGCATCTGTAGGATGTTAATGATGTGGGCCATGCCCCATTGGATTAACTTAGAAGTTGTTACTGGTGATCGGGGACCTACTGGTAGACCCTTAACTGGCTGCTATTACTATGTGGATGTCATATCATCGCAATCCTGCAGGGGTGATACCGACAGAGACCCTAAATGATCCAGATGCTTGGTGGGAAGGTCGTTCTGATTTTATTAGAGGTAAATCGATTATGATGTTTATGTGGATGGACGAAAGATTCTGTTTGGATATCCCCCCTAAATATCCATTGGAATTTGTGTTGAATTTCTTCACTCGCTATTTCATCATCTTTAGCTCGACTATTAAGAACTGGGTAAACTCGTTTGTGGAGTAGGGGGTTCGATGTGTGCGTTGGTCGATGCCATGGTGGGGGGAGTTTCAGCCCATTCTGGAATTGGGAGAATACTAGTATGTTCGATTAGTTGGCCTCTGGAAGGCCTCCTTATATTTTCCCTGGTGGATCCTACGTCAAGTCGGATGGAAGCGGATTTTGCCCTCCTGTACCCTAGACTTATTTCCAATAGAGGATTTGATGAAGGCATGCGTACGAGGTTGGGATTTTTTTTGGAGAGTCATCAACCATCAACTCATCCTTCCCAATCTATTAGCAAGGTTTGGCATGTGTCCGGTGGCTAAAATTTTGGCTGAGGAGATCGAGCAGAGATGGTTTGCCATGTTTGACACTATGGAGAGGGCGTAGTGGTTTTCCCTAGGCTGGTCCGGGCTTATCGTTCGATGGAGCACTTTCGGCATACTATCCAAGTAGGGAAAGTTTGGGGGCTTAAAGATGCAGATGATGATGGGGCTGGATCGTCTGGTAGTTTCGGGTAGAGTCTTTTGTGAAGCTAGTGATATTTGTGAAGATTTCATGTGTTTGGTCATGTATCAGATTATGGGGTTAAATATGGGAAGGTTTGGTTAGGTTATTTAGGAGTAGTTTGATTTTATTTGTTTTTAGGATTATTTGGTTAGCAGGTGTAGTTATTTGACTCCTTACGCTGATATTTCCTGTAATCGTATCGAAATTTTACAAAATGGAATAAAAAAAGATTTTAATCATATTGTTGTGCCTCTTGATGAGTTTTACATTTGAATTATCTATGCCAATCGCTACATAATCCTTTTGTTCATGTAAATGATAAAATGAACCATCGTTCTCAGAGGTAAGAAAAGAATAACATTTTACGAAAAAGAAAAGGACCATGCCCATGAAAAGCGTATGATCGCTTAATTACCTCTAAGGCTTTTAAATTTTTTACGTTTCATTTTTTAATGTAAAAGGTTTTTTAGAGGATTAGGCCCCATATAGTTCTGAGTAGAGAGAAATGAAGAATTTTTTTAGAATAGAATGGGGGATGAGAGGAGTCATAGAGCACTGAGATTTTGGACCAAGGGTAGAATTTCTTGAGATGGTCTAGATTGACTAGACGGGACATCTCTTCTCCGTCAAGGCCAGTGAGCATAGCGGTGCCATCGGACATGATCTTCTTTGCAATGCAGGGGCCACTCCTGTATGGCTTGAATTTTTCTCTGGGGTCCCATACGGGTTCTATGATTTTCTTAAGGGATAAATCCCCTCACGAACATCATCATACTTAACTCTTTTATTAAAATATTGGGCTATTCGATGATGGTACACCTATATATCATATAGAGCCTTTACCCTCCTTACGTCCAAGAGCAATTACTCGTCAAGATGGCTCTGATGTCAGTCTTCTTTGTTGACCTTGTTTTCAAGCATGACGCATAATGAAGGTATTTCTATCTTAATGGGTAGGACTGCTTCCATGACTTATACCAGTGAGTAAGGGGTAGCCTTAGTAGATGCCCATACTGAAGTGCGGTATCCTCAGAGGGTGTGTGGGATTCGATCAGCCCATCTCGGTAACCCTCGACCATCTTCTTGATGATTTATTTGAGGTTCTTATTAGCAGCTTTAACTGCACTATTGTTTTGTGGTCTATAGGGAGAAGATTTGTGTCTCTGAATCCCATACTCGTCAATTTTTTATGACTTCAACCTCAAATACCGTGCTTGAGGAGGCACCAAATGTCGTAATACCAGCACTCGGCCATATCATAATTCTTTTCTGTGATGAGCTCAATGTGGTAGCAGTGGATCGATTTATCTTATTTTTATACTAGGAAAGGGCCCATCACTATTCCCTCGGGCACTTCGATCATGGAGGCTAAGGTAGCAAGGGCATCGGCCAAGCTGTTCCGTACTCGGGGTAAGTAGTGGAAGGTGATATCTTGGAATTGGCAGGACATCTCTTCCAAGTGGGTGTGGAAAGGTAAATTTTTGTTGTCTTTGTCTTTCCATCTTCTAAGAACCTAGCCGATGATGAGGGAAAAATCCCCGTAGACATCTAGGCATTAGATTTCTTTCTTGAGAGCGGCTTTGAGGCCTACGGTTCATGCCCTGTATTCGGTCATGTTGTTGGTGCAAGTAAAATCTAGCTTGATGGAAATAGGAGCGTTAGAGTCATCAGGGGTATCTGAATGTCATATCCTTTTTTGTTAGGAGTGCCATCAAAGAACATTTGCCATCAGAGGTCTTTTTGAGAGGTGCAAAGGATATCTTCATTCGATAAATCGAAGATCTAAACGTCAACTTCTTCCATGGGGTAATCAACAAGGTAGCTAGGGATGGATCTTCCTTTTATGGATTTTTGCATGACATACGCAAAATTGAATTCGTCTAACAACATCAACCATCGAGCCATTCCGCTAGATGGGGCAGGTTTTTCAGGCAGGTATTTGATAGGATCCATTCGGGATACAAGTCTAATAGGAAAAGCGACCATGTAGTGCCTTAATTTTTGAGTGACACAGACAAGGGCAATTCATGCTTTCTCCAAGGAAGTGTAGTTGACTTTATACCCGACCAATTTATGACTGGCGCATTAGATGGCTCTCCCTTTGTGAGATTCTTCAATGTATTTGGCTCGTAAAGCCCCAACTATGGTGTCTGGTATCGTAAAGTATATAAGTAGAGGAAGACCAGTCTGCGGTGGAATGAGTACCTGAGGTTGGGTTAAATACTGCTTGATTCGGTTAAAGGCTTACTGAAAATCTTCATTCCAGATTTCGGTAGAATCCTATCGTGGGAGTTTGGAGATGTGTTCACAAATAGAAGTCAACTGGATGATGAACCAACTCATATACTATAATTTTCCCAAGAATCCTTAGAACTTCCTTCTCCATTCGGGGTGGTGGCATTTTGCGTACGACTTTCATTTTGGCAGGATCTGCTTCGATACCCTTCTCTCTAACCATGAATCCCAAAAGATTTCCTTTAGTAATGCCAAAGACAGATTTTTATGGGTTAAGTCACATATGGTATTGCCGCAGTCGTTTGAAGAACTTCTGGAGAGTGGGAATATGACCTTCTCGAGTCTTAGGCTTGATGATCATATCGTCCACATAGACCTCAACCTCCTTGTATATCAGATCATACAAGATGGTCATGGAATCCCTTTAGTAGGTAGCCCCTGCATTTTTGAGATCAAATGGCATAATCGTGTAACAAAAGGTTCCCCATGGGGCGATGAATGCATTTTTTTCTTAATGATCAGGATGCATCTTAATCTGATAGTATCCGGTAAATCCATTAACGAATGACTTGAGAGAGTGACTGGTCATGTTGTCCATAATCATGTCGATATTGGGCAGCGGGTAATCGTATTTTGGAGAGGCTTTGCTCAAATCTCATTAATCAACGCACATGTGGACTTTTCCTCCTAATTTTGGTATGGGTATAATGTTGTCTAACCATGTGGGATATTTGATCACCCGGATGAAGCCTACGTTTAACTGTTTGACCACCTCTTCTTTAACCCTGAGTGACCATTCAGTGCGGAGCTTTAATAGTTTCTATTTGACCAGTTTTCATTATGGGAGAGTTAGAATCTCGCACTGAGCTATCTCAGGAACAATGTCGGGCATGTCATCGTAGGACCATGAAAAGACTTCCACAAATTCCTTCAGTAGTTCTTTGAGTTGCGCATGCTCATGCTCTTCAAGGGTGGACCCTATCCTAATCTCGCTCGGTTGGCTACTAAAATGAGATTAATAAAAATAGTTTCATCCTCATTAATTTGAGTGTGGTTATGTTGTTTGATATTAACCTTATTAAGATTAGTTAGAATTGTTCATTCGTAAAATCATCATCATTAAGAGTTTGATTAGAATCAAGATAATTAATGCAAGGTATATTAAGATACTCAAAATCTTTGGTTATTTCATTCTCAGGGAAAACATCATTGAGAAGCTCATCAAAGGAGGTCTCGATTACATTATGATCAGAATGAGGAGGAATAAAAAAAAAAGAAGAAATAGGATAAACTTCTGGGTTGGGTTGTATCTCAGTAGGTGGAACTGGTATATCATTCCAGTTGGGTAGGGGTACATCAGTAGTATAGATTAGGATGGATGGATCGAATGATGTAGCGTCTTAGTAGATCATGAAAATTACCAACCCCGGTGTTTGCAGATTGAATGAATCCTCAGAGTCATTTCCTTTGAAAACCTCGATAACAACTGTAGTGTTATCAATGACTAGTTATACATGATGCTGGGAACGTTTATCCCATGAGTATCTATCTTGGAAGAAAATCTCCATTCCTGGATTCATATTCTTGTCCACACGATCATACCATGTTTCGAGAAAGCCACAAAAGGGAAAATCGTCACCCTCTTTGATGAGTCTTTTGAGGAGCCCTCCAAAATGGTCTTGGTACTTTCTAACCTATTCTTTAATAGAGGTTAACGAAGCATTCTGAGTTCCTCTGATGATGGTTGATAACCCAGGACATATGGAGGAAAGGCCTTTTTTTAGCATTATGGGTTCCAGTATCCCCTGTTGTCATCATCCTAGCCCCAGTCCTGGAATGAAGTACATATTTTTGAAAATTTGTATCACGTTGACATTATCATGAGGTTTGTGCTCTAAACATACTTTATCTTTGAAATCATCCCCTACTAGGTGTGGAAGTGTCTTGATTTGAAAACTCGATAAAATCATATCAGTCGCCCCATATTGTATCTCTAGTACTGGGTTACTGGTGCTTGCATTCTCGGTATTATCATCGTCACCCAAGATGGTGATGATCTCCCCCTTGGTGAAGAAATTTAATTTCTGATGAAGAGAGGAGGATACCCCATTGATGCTGTGAAACCACAGTTGATCGAGCAATAGGCTGAAACAAGTCGGTATGTCGATGACCTGGAACTCAGTAACGATATTTATAGGGCAAACCTATATTATAAGATTTGTAGATCCCATTACCTCTTGACAAGTATTGTCATAAGCATGCACCACGACAAAAGTTGGAGCAATGTTGTTTACTTTCTAACCTAAGAACTTGAAGGTTCTTAACGAGCAAACATTAAATGGTGATCCGTTGTTGACGAGTTAAAGTGGGACTGTCTTCCCCATTACCTCAACGAAGATATTGAGAGCATTGTTATGATTTGGACCAAACATAGGAATTGATTCCTTAGAGAAAGAGATCATTCTAGTAGAGGTTAAGGATCCGACCAGGTTCACTGCTTCTTCTGTAGTGGTGGAAGGAAGGACTGTGGTCCTAATAAGCAATTTGATCAAGACATTTCGATGTAGTTGGAAAGACATGAAGGTTCCCCACAAAGTAATGTTAGCCTGAGTTTTCTTTAACAAGTCGAGGATCTTGCTCTCCTCGATGGTCAATTCTGGCATGGGGAGTTTCTCGAAAAAACCCTTTCCTTTTTCCATCATTGCTGAATGAGGGTTAAAACTCTGGTAATGCCTCCCAGATCTTGTCATATGGTTCAAAGAAGAGACGAAGAATAGAAGCTCCATTTCTTCATCTATCTCTTACTGTTCGACCACTTTGTTGATCTCTCATAGAAAATCTTCAAACATTATCATCCCACATACACTGATCACTGGGATAACCTTTTCCTAGCTTGGCTTTTCATCTAAATTATCAAATTCACCCCCCATCTAGTGGTAATGATGTCATCCTTCCACGAGAAATCAATTCATTCAATAACCTCAATGACTTATTCCTATTGATCCTCCCACTCAATGGAGAGATACAAAAGTGAAGGGACCAACCGCCTTTGTATCTTTAAGGCATCGAGTAACTCGAATATACTGCAAATCTCATTGGCTTGTCAGAATAAGCCTGTCATAATCTGAACTACATCATCCAAACTTACTTCATCGATAGGTACCACCCAATTATTAGACTCGCAAGCCCACTTTCGAGCTTCCATGAACAGTGTGTTGAACTTCTGGAAGTCAATGGTCATTTTTTAGGGCAATTTCAGACCAAACTCTAGGAGTTGGTTCAGTAGTGATGGAAATTCCATATCCTTCCCTTTGGACCGAGTATGAATGACAATGCATGCTCTTGTAAGAAGCGACAGGGGATGATCAGCAAAATAGGTAGGGTGTAGGAGGAAATATGGGTAAATTTTAAGGGGTTTGGGTGGATATACGGGTGTAATGGGTAATTCACTGGGTAAAATCTGGGTAGATGGGTCAAATTCTGGGTCATTTTCTAGGAAGATAGCATTTTTATGATTTGGGAGTGGATTGTGAGTGGCGTTAAGCATAGGATTGGCTGGTGGGGTTGATAACACCCTAGTCAATCAGACCTTGGATTACATTTCGTAGATGGAAGCACTGATCAGTGGTGAGGTCGACATTTGGATGTAAATCAAAATGGGTGTCGGGTTTAAAACTTTTGAAGCGGGTTTGGTAATGGACGAGAGTCTTATGGCATGATGAGGTTGCGGCTCAATATGTCTTGGTAGACTTTGGAGAGGGGAGAATAAAGGTCAGTGTATTCATTCCTGACTACGTTGGCATGGATTTTTGTCACCTTAGAAGTAGAAGGCTGTGAGATATTGTTAATGGTCGAGACTGTAGCAGGATTCTCATATTTTCTTAGAGTGAACTGTTCGGATACTTTCTTTGGCTCAACTTTTGTCTTGGAAACATTTTTTTCAATCCCCACTCCTGCTTTAGGAGGGATAAAAAATTGGGGTAATATTTTCCTCCTATCATCGCTCAGACATAGGGTAAGAGGGTTTTCTTCACAATACTAACTTGGCCCTCTTCGGAAGGCCATTTGATCATGGTGGACACTTTCTCCATCCACCTTGCTATGAAATTACTGATAGTTTCTCTGGTATTCTTCTTGAGAAGATATAAATCTCAGCATGTAACCTCCAACTCCTTGTTGTACTTATACTGTGACATGATTTCATGGGCAACATCTTCCCAGTTATGAATTCTGGATTCCTATAGGAACTAGCGAAGAGTGCTGTCCTTCAAAGTCTGTTGGAACATTTGGGCCATTATTTCCTCGGAGGAACCTAGGAGAGTCATGGATCGATGGTAAATTCGAAGATGGATAATTGGGGGCCCGTTACCCCTGAACTTCTCAATGTTAGGCATCTTGAATTTTTCTGGCAACCTTATTTTAGGGTAGGAGACATAAGGGTGTAATCCATATAGTTCTCGGAGATTCGTACCTGGTCAAAATTCTTGGTCAACAACTTAAGGTCCTCTTTGACCTTATTTAACTATTTTCCCTTCGAATCAGCAGGTACTAGCAGGTTAGCCCTTGGCTGAGCAAGGTTTGGCATAGGGAGCTAAGATGGTGGTAGCCCATTGGCCAGAGGGGCACATGGAGCGTTGTGATATTCTTTCAGGACCCAAATAGGCTCAGGTACGGGTGAACCCATAGCATGAGGAAAGAGGACCCCAGGCTCCTAAGGAACTAGGATTTGATTTCATTGCATCTCATGAACCTCGATTTGAAGGTTGTCAATCTCAACGGTAAGTTAGACTAGGATCATCATCAAATCAAGTTGCACATTCGGTACTTGGTTTGTGTTCTCTATGGAGAGTTGGTGAAGGTGGATTCTAGACTCAAAAGAAGTAGTAGGTGAACTTATGGATCCTTGTGGTGGTTCGACGGAAGACTGAAGCCAATAGGGAGTTAGGCCAAGGGTCGAGTATGAGATTGATCTGAGAGGGAAAAATGATTCGAATTTATTTTTGAGAGAGAAAGGGGGGAATTTTTTTAGGATAAGAGGAAAATGGTTTCGATATTTTTTTAGAAAGAGGAAGACTAAAATTTTTTGGTATTTTGAAAGAGGAGGAAAAATGTTTTTTGGTATTTTAATAAAAGAGGAGGAAAAATGTTTTTTGGCACTTTTGGTAAGGAAGAAGAAAAACGAGGGAGGAGTCTCAGCATGATTAACATTATTATTATGTTTTCACTTGTATTAGGTTTACCTAACTTCCAAAGACATGTCATATGGGACCCGAGCTCGTGAAAACGTGGTTTGAAAAATATGTAAAATATGGTTTGACTTGTTGTCAGGCTCATGGATAGGGTCCCATTTTGGAAAAAGACGAAATCGAGCGAAAAGTTGGGCGGCATGCCGACCCATATTTAGACAGAGTTTCGGGTAGTAACCGACAAACTAAATATGAGTGCCTTAGGTTTGACACCTACATGAGGGTATGCAGTTGTTGGGTTAATGGAAAGGTTCGCCCTTTGGAATGGCTTCCACGATATACGTCTTGCTTTTAAGGGTAATCGATATGTGTGGACAAGCCATTTGATATACCTGAGTGTACATGAATTTCCTCACTATATACCTCATGGGAATAGTACGTGTGAGAGATAATTCGATATACTCGATGTATGTGAATGCGTTACTTTCTATACACCTCCATTCATGACTTCGGTCAAGTGGTATGATGCGGGAGGAACCATTCGACATACGTCGAAGGTACTTGGCTAATGGAAGGTGAGATTCATATTGCTTAGGCCAACTGCGACCTATTGGACTAGCTCCCATCACAATGTGACCCCCCAGTACATGATGAAATTTCGGTCAATAGCCATGCTCTTGGTGATGTAGTGTGCAAAATACATGATTCTTGATTAGTATATTATTGTGACACCCCGCCCAATTAAATATCGGGTGATCAGTCCTTTATAAAATTTATAACAGAATGTTCGGTTGGTTCATTCTTAGCATCACTGTCGAAAACTTAAATCCAATTAATTACCTAACATTTAATTAAGCTAGTGTCAAAACATTTCCCAATTTAATTCGAAACCAATTAATTCAATTAATTTCTGAACATTGAATTATAAACCACACACAAGAAATGAATGCTGATTGAATTAAATACTGAATAATTAAGACTGGATAAAACCTTCCCGTTCTAGTCACAAACCAAACCAAAATAAATACTCAATCCAAAAGAAAAGAACTACAAAGGAACTGAGTACAATCCCGCCAATGAGGATGGACGACACATGCCCGAACTGAAGTATCTGAACTAGGATCTGAATAAAATGAGAGAAGCGTCTAATCTCAATGACCCGCAACTTCCACAATAACTGCAACTCGGTAAACCATCCAAGTATCTAGAACCGGTGTCCCTGTGGCTAGGCACCTGTACTAATACATATATATATAGAAAAAGAGAGAAGAAATAAAATAAATGGGTCAGAGCCCGAGGTGTAAAAATGATTTAGCAAGTATTTAAAACTGGTTCTTAAAATAAGTCTTATACGCATGTTAGTTATCGAACTCTCACATGAGTTTCTCACCTCTCGTCTATTGTGTACGCCTAACGTACATCTAATATCCCCTTAGTTATACCTCCCAGTCTAACTAGTCAGAAACCATACTAATACTAACTATGCTCACTAGTAGTATCCCTGTATCGCCCATACAATACGTTAATCAGATAGTTTATCTCACATACTAAGTTTCATTATTCACTATTTGAATTGTTAATCTTTTATCCACTAAGATTATTTAATTTCTCATTTCCATTTTATCTACTAGTTTCACAAAGTAGAAAGTTACCCAAGTACACTTATGCATATATATAGTCTCATCATCCCTATATATATACACTAATCCTGCAGCCTTAGGTTAAGACCACTCGGTGCAAAGTAATGATTATTATTATTATTATTACCAAGTCTACTAATTTCACATTGTAGAAATATTCACAAGTTCATATATATATATATATATATATATAGTCACATCATCCCTATACATATATATACTAATCCTGCACCCCCGGGCTAAGACCCATTAGTGCACCTATTAAGAAAATCCTGCATCCCCGGGTTAGAACCCATTAATGCACCTATCAATAATAATCCAGCACCCCCGGGTTATCACCTATTAGTGCACCTAACAATAATCATCCTTGTACCCCCGGGTTATCACCCATTATTACACTTAACAATATAATTTCTGCACCCCCGAGTTATCACTCATTAGTGCGCTTAACTATAAGATTCTTGCACCCCCGGGTTATCACCTATTAGTTCTCTTAACAATAATTTCCCATAATAGGCATACACACATCCTATTATATTTTATAGGTATCCTACATATATACTCCTCATACGTATTTAAATCTCATCTCTACATATAGTATAAATATTTAGATTACTATCTCTCGCATAATCTCCAAGGTATATTATCTCTATACCGAAATAATTAAAGTATTTATTCTCACATACTTTCCCAAAATTTTGTATTATTTAAATTTACTATTTGGCAGTTTCTCACACTCCAATAAACCGGTAAACTCAAAATTGGACTCTAAGAAAAATCCCAAAAATTCCTTCTGTCGCTCGAACAAGATGACATGTCGTTCGATCCAGAATGACATGTCGTTCGAACCACTTCTACATGTCATTCGAACCACTTCGCGCGAGATCCCCATCTCGTTTGAACCACTTCCACATGTCGTTCGAACCACTTCAGGCGAGATCCCCATCTTGTTTGAACCACTTCGCGCGAGACCCACTGTTTCGTCTTTTTCACCAATTTTCAACGTTTTCTACCACTTTGGACCTAAAAACCTCTAAGATTCAACACCCAATGCCTCATCATCAATACCCATCAACACCTAACAGATTATAAATCATTCCCAACATCATAGGATCATTAATTCGTCATTAAACATCATAATTATTTAAAATCCCCAAATTAATTCATATGAACCCTAATTCCCAAATTTTCATTTAAAGAACCTAATTGACCCAGATTCGTTCATCAATGTATAATCCAATTCCGTGATTAATCCTCTATATACATGAAGGACATTAAAATACTAATTGAACCAATCCTTAATCATAATTTAAATCTCCAATTTTCACCTAATTCATATGTAAATCGTGATTAATTTCACCTACACTAACATGAGAATGATTATTGATAAAAGAAAGCAAGTAATAAACACTTGCCTCGAATATGATGGTCTGGTCCGTTGGTGATGTTGGTATGGGTGTGTTCCCCTTGTCCCGATATGCACGGTGGTGGTGGTGATTGTGCAAGGTGGTATTATCTTGGCCCTTTCTCTTGGAATTAGCTCTCCCTTACACCTCCTATAGCCGTTCTTAACTTCCTGTAACTTTATAAACCTAATGGACTTTTCTTGGCTGATATAATTACTCTTAATTTTCGTCCATTAATTTAGCCCAAAAATATAATTTACCATAATGCCCTCTCGGGGTGTTGGTTAGGCCTAAAATCGCCATGGAACCCAAACTAAACACCCGGGTATACTATTTTGACTATATTGACCCTCCTGGACTCAAAGGCACACTGAAAATGACCAAACGAGTTAATAAAAATAACTTCTCTTTTTATTCTATTCAATTAGTCTCGACACGACTCACACGCGTGTCAGACTTAAATTACCAAACTGCCGTATTTCTCACTTCCGACAATTTATCAAATGTTATAATTCCATATTACATATCACACAGTAATATTCAATAATTCTCAACAATAAGTATTAACCCTTGGAACGCTAGTTAATAATTATTTTAATCCGGATTAATAACAAATTAATTTCTCAAATTTTAATTTAATTAATCCAACAACAATAATTAATTACATACCTATTCCCATAATAATAATTTATCACATAATTATTTAAATCGAAAAAAATATGGGGTGTTACATACTTCCCCCCTTACAACGGAATTTCATCTCGAAATTCAGAAAAAGTATACCAGGTACAGACAACGCTGTAAAATCATTACGCATCGCATCCCGGCTCTCTACTCCGTACCACCCATATAGTACGCTATCGAATACCCTTAATAGTGAACACTTCACATGTGTTTGCTTTAAAATTCAGGTTACCCTGTCATCTAGGCTCTTGCCCAAGCCATTCTACTTAAGTTTCACTACTTCTACTTTATTTTAGATATTCACTATCTAGCCTTCTACTATTTGCACCTTAGTAAATTTATCCTCTTTTCATATACATACGACTTCGTCTCGTGTCGTGTCGTTCATACAAGTAAATTGGCTGTGCAATATATATTTCACACAAAATATGTACGATAATATCAATTCTTCTCCGACATTTGTAATCATAATTGGTCCCCCCACCTTTAACTATCAAGTAGGACAATAACAAAGTTTACCGTGCCATACTTCTGCTGGCACTCTGATCGAACGTGAACTTATAGGAGTTATTTGGACATAAACTCCACTAGTGGAAGGTATTACTCTCGTCCTCCCCTAAGATCTAAGGGTCCACATAAAATTTTCTCTCCCGCATCCGATTAGACCGCTTGTCCTGCCCATCCCTCTGTGGGTATTATGCCATACTCAATCGCATTTTAATACCTATAATCTTACCATCTCATATCCATGAGAAAATCCTTGGGGATACTCTTCCATTCTCTAGTGTAAGGAGCCCCTACTGGTTTCGAATTGCCCGCCCTTTTTCTAACAGTCAGCTGACCCACTGCAAGACTAACTTTGAAAATTACTCTATATTAAACCCATTACCACTGTTATTTATATCCTGATACATTTTGTATTCTCTTGAATGTACTTCTAATCATGATGCGTGTGATTTTGTCGTACCGTGTGACACAAGTCTCTTTTTTCGCTCAAAATCTTAATTTATTTTGAAATGTAAGTCTCTGACAAAACTTAGTGAATAAGCTTCGGCTTTCCCGACTACATGTTATCGAATTCACATGCTAATCATAATCCATTGCCTGATTCAATCACCTAGGGCGCCTATACACCCTATACCTTGTGCAACCTTGTACAATTGACATGTAATTATCTTACTTCAATTCTCGCATACCTGGTATGCTGATGTAGTAGGGGTGCACTCAACCGCCCCACTAATTATAACTTAATCAATCCTTCAATGGCATCATTGATCTATTCCGAATGATGCTAAGACTAGGCGACTCTATTGACCTTAAGTTATAAAAGAATTATCAACTCTCAATTATATTCCTTTATTGGTATCATAACCAACATACAAAACTTATGTACTATCGACCAAATTTCTCTCCAACTCCCGACATTCGCTAGTTTCATGTGTGGGATGTCTCACAAAGCGAAATCCAAACAAGGAACCCCCCGATACACTATTATCTAACCTAGCCGGTTGTCGAGGTCCGTAAGGCCTTCAGTACATACTATGTACTTTCTCAAAATCTATGTATTGTGACATAAAAGTCTACTCGTCCACTCTCATGTCCCTAGAAATGTAACATGAAGCATTTCGCTCTTACTAACCCAAGTACTCAGCACAATAAATATAATGGGTTCTATCTCTCTGCTTAAAGAAGAACACAATGAAACCTGAGTCTCCTCAGTAAAATAAGTTCCTACGGACCAGAATCACATATAACTAGACAACATACTCGCTGAGATCTATAATACTATGCAAATTTTCATATATTCATATATCTGGGCCCAACTGTATTTCAGGTGGTGCCGCATAAAATTAAGATTTCTCCTCCCGGAGTATTCGACACGACAATCGTATCACTACATTTTACTGTCATTTAACCATACGATAATTAATCACTACACATTACCATAATAAACTCTACTAAAGCTGACTTAATGCAGTTTTAAATTATAACAACAAAACATATTCTTAGGGTCCACCCGGTTCACTCACGAGAAATCATCAAAATGCTCTGCTAACAACGAGAAATACGTTTGTAACAAGACTGTTAAAACTAACGTTCCCACTAAACTCGACCCACATGAGAAGTTTAGGGTTTCCAATTTACATAAAAGTTGTGGCACACCCATGCCACTTGAATCTATCCTTTACTCACAAGGAAGAAGCAAAACCTCACCAGTCTCGCCAAATCGCAGGGTCTCAGCACGTGGCTACCATCATGACCCATGGACATCTACAATTGTCATACATCCTAGGATTTCATCCTATAGATGTCCTCTTTCATCATGGACAATTTATTCCATCATGTGGATTTCGCACCCATTATTGAAACGTTGGCCCAAACTCTCCAGGCCTCAATTATAGCTTTATTGAACTCCCATTTACATCTCGAGCCCCGTAGACCCTGACATACTGTATGCTACTATTAACGAGGACTCTACTAGTCCGGCCTTAACCCATCACTCTCGGGTTATAAATTTCTTGGGCCTAATTCTCTTGACCCCAAATTCTTTAGCTGGAAGTCTCGCTCCTCTAGTTGTTATGCCTAACTGGCATGGTTTACCATTTCTAATCTCTTCGGTCTCACTTCTCAATTGTGGAGACGTTCAATACTTGTAGTTCTACTTCCTTCACACAAGGAAAACTTCATGAACCATTTCCCCATCACTGGTTCCACTAACCATTTTGGGAATGTCCTCTCGGACCGAGTAGTCTTAACTTGGTGGCTACACTTGCCTTTCAGAACTATGGTTGGCTTCCACGACCCTGATTGACTTCATCATCACTTTGTAGGAAGTTAATCAACTGAAAATCATCTAACCGTGTTCCCTATTGGGTATACTCTTATGTGGGGTTTCACTAACACCGTTAAGTTCAGTTTTGCTTTTCGGCCAGATTCTCTAACCTTTCTGGCTTGCTTCTTGTGGAAAGAACGCAAGAACTAGTCACCGTATAACCTTGATGACATCAACATTAGTCATCCTAGCTGGACTTCTCATCTATGCTTGTGTTCTACTCACGGGTTCTTTATCAACTATAAACCATTTGGATAATTTATGCCCCTCTGCCAGGTACGAAGTTCATTATGCAATTCTACCTTTATCTCATAATCGGTTTCTATCTTACTCATTGTGATAAACATCAAAATTTCACTCGCATTTTATTACCACATTGAATGGAAGACCTCAAAGTCAAATCGTACCCAAATTTCTTTCTAAATTTGAAACACACTTCTTCAAATATGGTGATTGCCTCTAATCACTACATGATGCTCCTAAGAGCTATAACTTTTAACTCCAAATTTAATTCTGAGTGTCGTCACACCCCACTCTACACCATTGCCTTTGGATTTCCTACTTCCATTGGTCTGTTACATTTGCTCATTTTCTTCTCTGCATCTTCACTGATGGGTTTTCAAAAGAGTCCCTCTGATTTCCCCTTTATCAACTATGCTAAGTGGTCCTGAAATCACTCCACCGTTATCTATGACTGTGTCCTGGGAACCCACGGTTCCCAAGTGTTGATTTTACTATCTCTTACTTAAGTAATCCTCATGGTGATTTTTGTCCCGATCACTCTTTCCCGATTACTCCATGTCTTCTGTTGAGCTTCTTCTCCCGTAGTTCTTCTTACGACCCTCGCTGGTCATCCTAAAATATTCGGTGTTCGAATCACATTGAATTTCGTATAATGAGTCACATCCATTACAATTCGCAGTAGGATAACGTAAGTCGCATACGTAAGGGAACGTAACAACCCTATCATAAGGCTTTACATCAAAGAACAATGCGCTGAAACGTAATAAGCCGCACAGATCCTAAGGACACTAGAACCTGATGCTCTGATACCACCTGTGACACCCCGCCCAATTAAATATTAGGTGATCAGTCCTTTATAAAATTTATAACAAAATGTTCGGTTGGTTCGTTCTTAGCATTACTATCGAAAACTTAAATCCAATTAATTACCTAACATTTAATTAAGCTAGTGTCAAAACATTTCCCAATTTAATTCGAAACCAATTAATTCAATTAATTTCTGAACATTGAATTATAAACCACACACAAGAAATGAATGATGATTGAATTAAATACTGAATAATTAAGATTGGATAAAACCTTCCAGTTCTAGTCACAAACCAAACCAAAATAAATACTCAATCCAACAAAAAAGAACTACAAAGTAACTGAGTACAATCCCACCAATGAGGATGGGCGACACATGCCCGGACTGAAGTATCTGAACTAGGAACTGAATAAAATGAGAGAAGCGTCTAATCTCAATGACCCGCAACTTCCACAATAGCTGCAGCTCGGTAAACCATCCAAGTATCTAGAACCGGTGTCCCTGTGGCTAGGCACATGTACTAATACATATATATATAGCAAAAGAGAGAAGAAATAAAAAAAATGAGTCAGAACCTGAGGTGTAAAAATGATTTAGCAAGTATTTAAAACTGGTTCTTAAAACAAGCCTTAAACGCATGTTAGTTATCGAACTCTCACATGAGTTTCTCACCTCTCGTCTATTGTGCACGGCTAACGTACATCTAATCTCCCCCTAGTTATACCTCCCAGTCTAACTAGTCAGAAACCATACTAATACTAACTATGCTCAATAGTAGTATCCCCATATCGCCCATACAATATGTTTTCATATAGTTTATCTCACATACTAAGTTTCATTATTCACCGTTTGAATTGTTAATCTTTTATCCACTGAGATTATTTTATTTCTCATTTCCAATTTATCTACTAGTTTCACAAAGTAGAAAGTTACCCAAGTACACTTATACATATATATAGTCTCATCATCCCTATATATATACACTAGCCCTGAACCCTTAGGTTAAGACCACTTGATGCAAAGTAATGATTATTATTATTACCAAGTCTACTAATTTCACACAGTAGAAATATTCACAATTTCATATATATATATATATATATATATATATATATATATGGAACAATGGTGTTATGAATAGTAACATCTTATCTTATCTTATCTAAATAATCAAAGACCCTACATTTTGCCACGTGTACAATTTAAGGGTTAAGATTAAAGTAGTCCCTCACTAAAAAAATACATCTCACAATACCTCACGCTTGCAAACCCGATTCCAACAAACACAAACCCTAAATCTCAGCCGCTTTCCCTCAGACCTCCAATGCTGCTAACCCCCTCCCCCTCTCCCACGGTGACCCTCTTCACCATCACACCCCCTCTCCAATGCTGCTACTCCCGCACCCCTTTCCAACGCTGCTAACCCCATCTCCCCCTCTCCAACGCTACTACTCCCACGCCGTTGCTACTCCCCATTCCAACGCCTTTAACCCCCTTTCCCCCTCTCCAACGCTGCTACTCCCATGCACTGTTCTCACGCCGCTGCTCCACTAGATATCCTCTGGATCGGGTATGTTTAATATTCATCATCCCCACTTTCATTTTGAGGTTACATATCAGTGATTCGGGTTTGGGGGTTTGGCATAACAGTGATTCGGGTTTGGTTTTTTTGCATCCCACTGATTTTGGATTTGGGGGTTTTGGTGCGATTTGGCATAAGACTGATTTAGGTTTGGGGGTTTTGGATAACACTGATTTCTTGATGCTTATTTGTGTGTTTATGTTTTGTTGATTTCTTGGTGTGATTTTGGCATAAGACTGATTTCTTGATTTATTGGTGTGATTTTGTATAACATTGATTCAGTTGGTACCACACTAGACATCGTTATACAAATATTCATGTTCAATTTGAATATTTTGGGGTTTAATTATAATGTATTTTATTTTTTTGTCAGGTTGAAGCTCTAAGACAAGCTCCCTTTGTCGACAACAACTAATTCGTGACTGCCCAATTCTATCCAAGATCGAGCCAAAGAAAATCAAAGTTTGGATCCACTTTGGACCTTTGGGGTTTTCTTTTTTAGTTTTTGTGGTCAATTATGGGTTTTCATTTGTGTTTTTTTTTTATGCAGAAGTAGGGAGTAACAACGAAAGGAGGCGTCACGTTTGCATATGATACACATCTATAATGGTTTTAATGGTGGGCTTTGCTTTTGCTTCATAATGTTTATACGGATTTTACATTATATGGATTACTTATTATTGGAGTTACTTGGGTTGTCCAAGGGCTTAATTGTTGGTTTGAATTGTGATAGAATGTTCAAATATCAAGTGTTACAATGTTACAATTAACATGCAATTAACTTTGTCATTATCTTTTCTAAGAAATGTTAATTCTTGGTACTATTGAAATATCGAGTAATTATATTGTAGTGGTCTTAATGTTTAATATTGATAATCATTTATTTTAGTTTATTTCTTATATTAATATTGAAATTTTGTGCCATTTTGCAATTACGTATTTAGGAAATGAAAGGTTCCGATTATTCCCCCATTATATCCCTTACTCTCATTTGCCCAAACCCTAGACGACATCTCATTCTCTCACTCTCACTTTACCCCGCCTCCCTCCCTCTCTCTCTCTATCTCTCCCGTCCCCCTCATACTCATATTCTCCCCCCCTCTGCCTACAGGTAATCTCCCTCACCTCTCTCTCGCATACACACACGCACATGCACATATCTCACACACATGCAAAAATATGTTACACATAGAGATCATTTATTTTGATACCTCACACACACATATCGGTGTTAATAAATCACACGCACAGATCTGTAATAACATGAGTTCATGTTTTTTGTTGTTGGTGCCGATCATTTATATTATATAATCAACTAATAGTTATTAATATTTTCTTCACAATAGTTTCATCTTATTGGAGTTTCATTTGCTACCTTGGCTCTCTTAGAAGCAAGAGTCATAGCCTTTTTTGTTATTTTTTTCAGATTCAGAGATAAAGTATCAAATGTATGTTTTCCATTTCGCATACCTAATTTCGGTTTGTGGATCTAAATAACATTGCTGAATGTTTAAAGTTCCACAATTTTTATATATTTGGCCTCAAATTATTATTTTATTCCTGTCTGGTATGATTTTGGATGAAAGTAGTGTTTATTGATATGAAAACTGCCTTTGGTGGTTCAGCAAGTCAAAGAATGTACTCACCATTTTCTCAAATGTGCAAAAGGTGAGGCCCCCAAGAAGAAAAGCTTACATGGATGAAAAATCTGACAAACTGGGAAATTGATCGAAGCATAGAAAAGAATTATGGATTTGACAAACAGGTAATGCTAACACAAACAAATTTCAGCTCAGGTATATGGATGCATAGAAAAGAATTATGGATTTGACATAAAAGTATGGATTTCATTATATACTGTTATAACATGTATATACATGCTACACAACAGTCCGATTGGACATTTATATAGCATGTATATACTGTTATAGCATGATGTTGTATATACTCTTATAGCATGATGTTGTATATACTGTTATAGCATGATGTTATATACAATTATGGGTTTAGATTGCAATAAAAGATCACGAGATGAAGGCCTTGAATTGCAGTATTGAGTCCACACCCATTCTTATCGCTAACTAACTCATCAATATTGGCTTGGAATTGTAGCAGGTACGTAGTAGTATATACAGCAAGATGTTGTATATACTGTTATAGCTTGATGTTTCTTTTGGTTTGTTATTGGCTTTTTTATGATTGAAAATGGTAGATGAAAATGGCAACAATTATCGTTATGGCTCTTCACTTTTTGATATCCTAATTTGAATTTGAATTTCAATTTTAATTGACATGTTGTAATCAAAGGGTAATCTGTTATTCAAACTTTGAAATCAATATCGAATTTGCAATTCTATTGTAATGACTTTCTATCCTTCATTCTTAATTTTGAATAATCATTCTGTATATTTGGTTACTATTATTTATACTTATTTATAATGGAAACTAAATCATTGTGTTATTCGAACTAATTCATATACTTATTTATTGGTAATGGAGATGGTGGCAGTGGTTTTGCAGCAGCGGGTGCAGCTGGTGGTGTATCTGGTTACTCTCCGTGTCTCAATGGAATAGGAGAGGAAGCCTCGAATTAGGATAAAAAAGGGCCCTACGCTACAGTTGGTGGTGTATCTGGTTACTTTTTCATTGTTTTTGTTTACTGCATTTGTAATGTTTTAACCCACCCCACCCCATTAAATCTTCAATTTTCATCTTATTCAATAGTTGTAAATAGTCTTAACTGATACACGCATTAATATATAAATTATACAAATAATATTGCATTTGATATATCAGCGTCGGTGATGCACGAAATAAACTTTCAAGATGCTATTTGACTTTATTACATGGGTTTTGGGTTATTAAATTATAGATTTAACCTATCTAAGAAGCATTGTTGAACTCATAAATTATTGGTAATGTCCTCTGAAGTTTGGAATTACATATTTAGTAGTAGACGTGATGCAATAATTAGTAGCAGCCCTGAATAATTAGTAGCAACCCCGAATTGGTAGTAGAACGGAATTGGTAGCAACCCTCTATTTGATAAGTATGTTATTTTACCGTTTTGTTCAACCGTGTTATTTTTTACTGGAATTGGATTAGGATTATTATTCATTGTCTTTTGCGGATGGACCATTTCAAATGAATTCGAGAACTCATTTGCCAACCTTATTGTGAATATGGATCGCTTAATTATATTCTTTCTTTGTCTAGATCATCAGGTAGTTGAACTGTAATCAACTTATATTCTTTCTTTGTGGTAATCATCTTTATTTTTGACTTTTTTTGGCTCATACTTTATCTCGATTGGGCAGGTTTCAATTTTCTAACATTTTATCTTGATTGGGCAGGTTGCTAGGAAACCGTTTTTGGGGTTTCATTTGTCGTACATTGTTGCTGCTAGCAAATTTATGCTGCTACCAAATTCAGTCTGATGCTTTTAACAATTTCAGACCGCTGCTCGGATGTCTACAACGATGTCCTCATCTATTATTCGTCTGACAGGTATGTAGAAGATGACGATGACCGAAATAATCTTTATTTCTTGGTGTAATCTGCATATATGCTATATGCATATATGCAGATTGCATATATGCAGATAGCTGCATATATGCAATTTGCATATATGCATCTACATATATGCATATTTCATATACTTATAGCTACATCGGCTGAAAAATGAAAATAGATCTTGATAACTTGAAAGCGTGTCGGCTAAAAATGAAAATATAAAGCCGTGTCGGCTGAAAAATGAAAATACATGTTAAGAAGTCTTGGACTACAAACATGCATCCATTTTAATTTCACTTCCAAAATTTATGTATGTTTTTTTCGTTTGGGGTTAGATTAATGATATTGATGAATTGAAAGCATGATTTTAGATAGTGTTATGGGAGATTTAGTTTAGGCGTAATGTAAGTGACATGCTATAGATATGCAAAGCTATCCCATGCCAAGCTATCCCACGCCAAGCTATCCCATGATAGATGCATATATGCAATCTGCATATATGCATTGCATATATGAATACGCATATATGTATATTGCATATATGCCCCACATATCACTTCTGATTTAAAACGCCAGCTTCATTTGTTCACTTAGATGCTAGGCTCAACCAAGTCTGTTACTTCAATGAATATGCATATATGCGATGGTAAAATCCCTCCCCCCTTCCCCACTCACACACGCATACACACACATACACACAACTCTCCCTCATCTTCTCCCCCTCCACCGCCCCCTCCCCCTCCCCCGTCCCCTACCCCTTCCCCACTCACACTCACACACAACTCTCCCTCATCTTTTGTCCCTCCCCGCCCCCTCCACAACCCCCTCCCTCCCCTGGTAAAATCCCTCCCCCTCCCCTCACGTGCGCGGGGACACACACACACACATGCACACATATATGCAGCCCCCGCCCCCTCCGCAACCCCCTCCCTCCCCTGGTAAAATCCCTCCCCCTCCCCCATTACCCACTCACACATGCACACACACACACACACATATCTCCGTCATCTTCTCCCCCTCCGCCGCTCCCTGCCCCTCCCCCCTTCCCCAGTCACACGCAGAGCATATATGCGATGCATATATCAATCCCCCTCCCCCTCTGCAGTCCCCTCCCTCCCCTATTAAAATCTCTCCCCCTCCCCCCTTCCCCACATGCACATATAAACACACACACAACTCTCCCTCATCTTCTCCCCATCCACCGCCCCCTACCCCATCCCCTTCCCCACTCACACACGCGCATACAAACACACACATCTCTCCCTTATCTTCTCCCCCTCCGCCGCCCCTTGCCCCAGTCACACGCACAACATATATGCGATGCATATATACAATCTGCATAAATGCATATATGCACCCCCCCCCCCCGGTAAAATCTCTCCCCCTTCCTCACACACGCACACACAGACACAACTCTCCCTCATCTTCTCCCCCTCCATCGCCCCTGCCCTGTCCCCTTCCCCACTCACACACGCGCACACAAACACACAACTCCCCCTCATGTACTCCCGCCCGTCTCCCCCTGTTATACCTACTTAGTGTATATAATGTTTTTTTTCTTAAGTATAGAATCATGCTCTCTACTTGAGAGATTTCGACGTTATTACGATGTTATTTGTAATTTTTATCGAAGCTGATACAATAGTTTGCTCTCCATTTCTGTGCGATATTGCCATAGTTTGGACTTTTTATCTAATAACATGGCTAGGAAATTACTATTAATTTTTATTGTTACCCACTTTTTAGATTCACTACAATAATCGAATAACGTGGCTAGGAAATTACTATTAATCTTCTTTTCCTTGGATGCAAATAAGATTAGGATGAAAAAAAGCTCATGTATGTTATTGATTGTATATTTACTTATGTGATTGTATCTTTGTTCGAGAAACTTATTAATTATATTTATTGTTTGTCAAATCATACAGAAAACTGAAAGGGAGAGTGATAATGGCGAGAGGTGGGAAGAAGGATGGGAAGACAAAAGTAGTAGCACCTAATCTATAAGCAGACGAGTGAAAAAGACTTAAAAAGAATTGCAATTTTGAAAAACTTGCTATTCGATGCTCCCGCAAAGGCCTGCGCAATTTCTCTCACCCCATCCAAGATGGTGGTCAAACACCACGGCACACACATTTTGAGTAAGTCCCACAGAAAGAATAAATTCATATTCTCCTTTCCCGGCCTTTTAGCTCCCATCTCCGAATTTGAGATTTTTTTTTGTTGGATTTGTTGTTACCCCTTAAATAGGGTGGATAGTCCAATAAACAAAGGAGATTATGCTCAATTTTTTTAAAAAATTGACACTATTTTTTTAGGACAGTGAATTTGATTGATGAATAATGTATATTTCATTTTATATGTGAATTTGTTTGATGAATTTAGATAATTTGGAGGCTGGATTGTTTTTTATTTGTTAAGCAGGGAGAATAGTTCCATAAACAATGGAGATTATGCCCAATTTCTTTAAAAATTTGACACTATTTTTTTGAGGCACAATGTGAATTCGATGGATGAATATTGTATATTTCGTATTATATGTGAATTTATTTGATAAATTTAGACTATTTGAATGTTATTGGACTATTTGTTGTTTATTAAGAATGGTGAATAGCCTATAAATAAAGGATGTTTTGGCCAATTGTTTTTAAATTACACTTCGAAATTTTTACGTTTGGCTATTACGTATTTTGAAAAATTGTCGCCGCTTCGTGATTACGTACTTCGGAAAATTTTGTCGTGCCTTCAGGCACGGGCATATGCTAGTATATATATATAGTCACATCATCCCTATACATATATATACTAATCCTCTACCCCCGGGCTAAGACCCATTAGTGCACATATTAAGGAAATCCTGCATCCCCGGGTTAGCACCCATTAATGCACCTATCAATAATAATCCAGTACCCCCGGGTTATCACCCATAAGTGCGCCTAACAATAATCATCCGTGTACCCCCGGGTTATCAACCATTATTACACTTAGTAATAGAATTTTTGCATCCCCGAGTTATCACTCATTAGTGCGCTTAACTATAAGATTCTTGCACCCCCCGGGTTATCACCCATTAGTGCTCTTAACAATAATTTCCCATAATAGGCATACACACATCCTATTATAATTTATAGGTATTTCTCCAACCTACATATATACTCCTCATATGTATTTAAATCTCATCTCTATGTATAGTATAAATATTTAGATTATTATCTATCTCATAATCTCCAAGGTATATTCTCTCTATATCGAAATAATTAAAGTATTTATTCTCACATACTTTCCCAAAATTTTGTCTTATTTAAATTTACTATTTGGCAGTTTCTCTCACTCCAATAAACCAGTAAACTCAAAACTGGACTCTAAGAAAAATCCCAAAACTTTCTTCTGTCGCTCGAACAAGATGACATGTCGTTCGAACCAGAATGACATGTCGTTCGAACCACTTCTACATGTCGTTCGAACCACTTTGCGCGAGATCCCCATCTCGTTTGAACCCCTTCCACATGTTGTTCGAACCACTTCACGCGAGATCCCCATCTCGTTTGAACCACTTCGCGAGACCCACTGTTTCGTCTTCTTCACCAAATTTCAGCGTTTTCTACCATTTTTGGACCTAAAAACCTCTAAGATTCAACACCCAATGCCTCATCATCAATACCCATCAACACTTAACAGATTATAAATCATTCCCAACATCCTAGGATCATTAATTCGTCATTAAACATCATAATTATTTAAAATCCCCAAATTAATTCATATGAACCCTAGTTTCCAAATTTTCATTTAAAGAACCTAATCAACCCAGATTCGTTCATAAATATATAAGCCAATTCCATGATTAATCCTCTATATACGTGAAAGACTTTAAACTACTAATTAAATCAATCCTTAATCATTATTTAAATCTCCAATTTTCACTCAATTCATATGTAAATCATGATTAATTTCACCTACACTAACATGGGCATGATTATTGCTAAAAGAAAGTAAATAATAAACATTTGCCTCGAATATGATGGTCTCATCCGTTGGTGATGTTGGTATGGGTGTGTTCCCCTTGTCTCGATCTACACGGTGGTGGTGGTGATTGTGCAAGGTGGTGTTATCTTGACCCTTTTCTCTTGGAATTAGCTCTCCCTCACACCTCCTATAGCCGTTCTTAACTTCCTGTAACTTTTTAACCCTAATGGACTTTCCTTGGCTGATATAATTACTCTTAATTTTCGTCCATTAATTTAGCCCAAAAATACAATTTACCATAATGCCCTCTTGGGGTGCCGATTAGGCCTAAAATCGCCCCGGGACCCAAACTAAACACCCGGGTATACTATTTTGACTATATCGACCCTCCCGGACTCAACGGTGCACTAGAAATGACCACATGAGTTAATAAAAATAACTTCTCTTTTTATTCTATTCAATTAGTCCCGACACGACTCACACGCGTGTCAGACTTAAATTACAAAACTACCGTATTTCGCACTTCCGACAATTTATCAAATGTTATAATTCCATATTACATATCACACAGTAATATTCAATAATTCTCAATAATAAGTATTAACCCTTGGCACGCTAGTTAATAATTATTTTAATCCGGATTAATAACAAATTAATTTCTCGCATTTTAATTTAATTAATCCAACAACAATAATTAATTACATACTTATTCCCATAATAATAATTAATCACATAATTATTTAAATTGTCAAAAATAAGGGGTGTTACAATTATGGATAGATAATTTTTATTGGGCATGAGTACTATAATAAATGAGGAAGGATGTACAAGTATCATGAAAAGTAAATCTAGCATGGAGAATGAAGATTACACTAATCATGGATACATGAGAGTGAGTAAGACAACGTGTGGTAGTGAACCTAACCATGGGTCATCGACAAGTGGTGTGTGATAAGTATGGATATATACAAGTGTGATAAGTGGAGGTGTGTGCTAGTGACACCTAAGCATGGATATTCTAAGTGGTGTGTGCAATATGTGGATATAGGTGAACCTATATACAAGTGTAGGTAGTGTGAGGTATATATAGAGATTATTTTATGAGTGTGTGAAGTAAAAAGTGAGTGAGCGGTGATATAGACATGAGGTAGATATATACAGGAAATAATAGAGGAGAAAATGGAACATACAGGTAAGTGCATACTTACACAAGTAGAAAATGATAACACCCATGCATATAGGGTCTATCCTTTTTAAGTTAGTCCCCAACAGAGTCGCCACTGTGTCCATCCCTGAGATCTCCCTCCTCCTTAGGAGACTTTTCGAGGGGAAAAAAGGGGGAGATAAAGGTCTCATGCCCCTCGCTACATCGTGGGATGCTTTGCTCATCATCGATTTTAGGGTGATGTAAAGAGATAGAGTCGCCAGCTTATTTTTCACAAAACAGGAAAAATGACATGTCGCCACCTTGAGAGAGAAACGTTAAAGATAAACTGATGCTTGCGAAACCAATAGTTCAGAGGTTTAGGGAATAAGTTATGGAATGGGAAGGTGTTAGACACCCATCCTTCCCTTTCGGTCTCTCATGGGCTTTATGTTACTAGTTTCCTTAATTTCTTCGTGAGGTGTGTGCGCGTGTATATAAGAGGAGATTGGAATTTCTCGATTTGAATCATGGAAAAGATGGAGTGAGGTCATCCAAATGAATGTCCCCAAAATAGTAATTAGAAAATATGATGCATGCACTTATCGAGATATTGATCGTTATAATGAAACAATAATATGTGTTTGATAAGATGCAAGTATGAATCTAAAGTATGATATATATGAATAACACGGATAGAATAGGAAAAAGGATGAAAATGAAAATAGGAAAACAGAACTCGAGTCTTTGGGTTTTAGCTCGATACACTACATAGCCTATAAAGGCATCAAAGTGCACGAAGTTCGCATGCAATACAAGGTGCAGTTTATCCCATTGATTCAAACTCCCAATGTGTGTGGAGAAAATATATTTTTAGTTTTGAGAAAATTTGATGAAGAATTATGTCAGAATTTATAGGTGTAACCCTCTTTTTCTTTCTTTATTTTTTTTTATAAAAAATAAATTATGTGCAATATAGGTAATAAAGGATGATGTATTAACATGTATGATCTAAAGTAAAATCTAAATTGAGAATTTATATAACTAATGAGAAAATAAAGAAATCTAAAGAGAGAAGGAAGTTTGGACCTTCTTTAGAGACTTGAGACTTGACCTTGATCCTTGATGAGCTTCCTTGCAAGTTGGGATGAATGTTCGATGAGAGAGAAGGAGATTTTCCCTAAATTGGGTATGATAATTATGGGAATGAAAGGTGGAATGTAATTTCTCACAAGGAAACTTTACTGATTGCAGAAGAATGTTGCTGAGATTACTGAAATTGATGGATTTGTGGTACCTTTCAAAGTGAGATCATGCTCTCCTTATAAAGGGTAGGGGACCTGCCAATCAGCATAGTCCTTGCCTTGTTGATCGGTAGGTAACCCAAGACACACTGCCGATAGGCAGGGAAATGGGTCTGCCAATTGTCAGTCTCGTGCAGATTTTTTAGAAAAATGGTCATAAAATACAATATGTAAATCCAAATCTCACACGAGGCATACCATTAGAAAGGTAATTCGGAGACCATTAAGAATACTTAGGCTACTCTAGGGTTCGAGAGTTATATTTGGGTCAAACGAGGCTTAAAATCTCCCGTCAGTCCTTTGGACGGAAGATTGTCGAGCGATGATGGGTCGTTTGTCCAAACCATAAGTTTGAATCAAGCACAAGGTGGATCTTTGGAAAGGTTGTGCGAGGTACTTCAGCATTATAAATATATTTTCTCACTTTAAAGAGTCAACTTTGGTCAAATGGGTCTCGGAAATGCATGGTGACCTTTCAGAGTGAAACAGATCATTCGTCTGTATCTTAAGGCTGACTCTTACATTGGGTGAATCATTGTAAAGGGTATTAAATTCCCTTTGAAGATTCATTTAGTCTCATTCGATGTGAAGAGTTGACTTTGGTCAAACAGAGCATGGGAACGCTCGATAGCCTTCAGATCAGTTTTTAAGGGAAACGGATTGTTCGTTCGAATGATTATGATATTCTGCACATAGGGGGGCCATTGGAAAGGGGTTTTAGTGCCCTTTGACTACCCATTGACCATTCTATTTGATGATGAAGTTGATTGGGATAAAATTAGGGTCCGAGAGCGCTCAATGGCCTCTAGATTAGTTTTTGATAGTAAAATGGTTTGTCATTCAAAATATTATGACGTTTTATACATGGGGAAAACCATTGGATAGGGTATTAAGATCCCTTTGAAGATTCATTGAGCTTTCTCTCTAACAATAGAGTTGACCGAAGTCTGATAGGGCTCGGGAGCGCCCGATGGCCTCTAGATCGGCACTCAAAGTATGAACTAGGGTTTGTAGTGAATTGGGGTGGTGTTAGAGACCTAAGGAGAGACCTAGGAGGGTCCTAGAATTTGGTGTCTATGAACACACTTTTTTCCTGAGATTTTTAAACCAATATTTATTGAATTTTCTCTTTCCTTTGCTAAATACGTCCATAGAGAATGTTTCCCCTTTCAAAGACCTTAATCCAAGGCCTTTATCTATCATGGGCCCTCATCTTTCCCTTCCCCCTGATTAAAGATAAAGTTTTTAGAATCCTTGCGAAAGCCTATTTGGGGGTGAATGATCCCAAATTTACTGGTGGTGCCCATTTTGCCTCTTGAATCACTAATCAAGACTTGGCGAACATCAAGAGGACTTACGAAATACCTAACTCCCTTATTTTGAGGGTCGTAAAACATGATGAAAGGTCCTTCTCCCTAGTCCCTTAGCATGTTTATTTTAATAAATACTTTTTGTAATATGGGGTCAGATTATTCTAAAAGCTATTGGAATTGATCATTCTCAACTGGTGGCCAACTCCTAGAGATCCATAATGGCCACAATTCTGGACTTTAGGGAGGCTAGTGGGGTCAATAAGATGTGTCGTTGGTCCAATTCTTTAGGTTTTATCGAGTCAAGGATGATAGCAAGCTGAAAGATAAAAGTTTTAAATACCTTTCCCCAAAGGCTATTATGGTTTTATCCAGCTTTGGGCATATTTCTCCCTAAGAATCGAAGAGAGAAGTTCTTATTTATGGGTGGTACCTGGGCTACCCCAGATCCCAATAAGCAAGTGGTTTGCCCCATATTTTTGTGTATCCGTCTAGCTTTGGGTGAGTATTTACTTTTCCATTGTGATTTTTACTTGATTTTGGAGTGCTAACCTTTATATGAGCTTAACTAATCATCTTTTTTTATCTGAAGCAACTGTTGAACCCTCTGAGCATGAGATAAAGGAGATAAAGAAGGCCTTGAGGCTATCCTCTACCCTTTTCGATACCTTCGTCATAGCCAGGTGCCTATTTGATAGTGGAACTGATTCTGAAAACACTCCAAATGATCTTATTTAAAATCATATCCCAATCAACGAATAAACTCATGCAAGTCATAATGAACCTCCTATTACACTATCTCCTTTGATGAAGGTTGATGGTTTAAAAATTACAAAAAATATGGAAAAAGTAAAAACTGTGAAGTCTCAAGTGCTGATGTGGAAGTGGGAAAATGTAAACTTTATCTTAGAGACAAAGACATGTCTGACTACGATGTTCATCTAGATCATGATAAGGACTATCCTTCTAACTCATAGACAAGATACAAGATTCATGTTCCTATGCAAGAAGAACTTGAAATGTTTGCAGAATTTTTTGATAGGAAATGGAAGAATTATAAGGATTCCAAGAAAAGGAAAAATATAAAGGTATCCTTTATTGTTGATCAGTATGCATCCTCCACTTCAACAAATTCTTGTCAACCTACCACCATACAAAAACTTGTTGTTCAAGATCCTATGTTTAAAAAAAAAAATTGAATCTGGTAAGAAGCTCAATTCCAATCCCTCTCCCAAATGATTGATTTCATATGCTGGGATATTAGGGGTGTTTCTAATTCCCCCCCTAATAGAATAATAAAGAAGTTTATTAGATTACATAAGCTTCTTATTATTTCCTTCCTCGAGTCTAAATTGGATCATGATTGTATCGAGAAGTATAAGCTAATGTTGAACTTTGAGGGATACATCTCTAGTAGTTCCTCTAAAAGATGGTTTATCTATAAGTTTGGATTTAAAGTGGATATTTTGTTAAATGATGATCAATTACTTTCTCTGAGGATTGATGATCACTCCTTGATATATCCTCTTATTATTTTTATTGTATATGCCAAGTGTACTAGAGCTGAAAGACTATCTCTTTGGGCTAATATTAAAGAAATATCTAGCCAAGTTTGTAACCTCCCTCATTTGATTATTGGTTACTTTAATGTTGTGGCTTCTTAAGAGGACAAAATTGGTGGCAACTTGATTGATTTTCACTTTACTCAAGACTTTAATGACCTTATGTCTTTATGCGGGCTATATGATCTAGGATTCTTTGTATTCAAGTTTACTTGGTGTAATAACAGAGATGAAGATTGACTGATATTGGATAAACTTGATAGAGTTTTATCTAATCAAAAGTGGAATGAAATTTTTCCAAATACAAGTGTGGATCACCTAAATAGAATTTTTTTAGACCCTGCTCCTATTCTAGTCTCAATTAAGTATGAATTTGATTATTTTCCTAGGCCATTCAAATTCCAAAAGATTTGTTGTACCCATAAAGACCTCAAAAATGTTGTTTTTAACTCCTGGAATTATCCTATGCAGGATGATCCTATGAAACTTTTGGCTAAGAAACTGCGAAAATTGAATTTTTTTTGAAGTGTTGGAGTAGAGAGTCATTTAAAGACCTTGAGGATACAGTTCTTGCCAAAGAAATAATTTATGAGCAATCTACCACCTGATCTAATAGGATGGTCTTGAATGAAGTTAAGTCAAGCTTAATCATGCTTTGAAAACTGAAGAATTTTGTTGGCAATAAAAACCCAATATCAGGTGGCTGAAAGGAGGTGATATTAATAACAAATTTTTTTCATTCCACTGTTATAGCCAAGGGAAAAAATTATGCACTCATAAAACCCAAAATGAAGATCAACAGTGGTTGTTTTCTCAGTTGAGCAGGAATTCATTAGGTATTTCCAAACTCCTCTCTCTTTTGAGCCTACTTATTGTAACTCTGATTTACTAGAAGTAATCCCTAATCTCATAACTCCTGATTTAAATACCCTTCTCACCGAGTTCCCTACAGAGGATGAGATTCTTTTGGCGATAAAAAATCTAAAGGCAAATGGTGTACTTGGTCCTGATGAATTTGATGGTAATTTATATTCTTCCTTTGGGGAAATCATTAAAACTGATCTAGTTTCTGCCATGTCATATTTATTTCCTTTGGGGAAATCATCAATCCTGATGAGCTGGTCAAGTACCTCAATTGCCCTTATTCTTAAATCCCAAAATCCCACTTTATGCTCTAACTTCACACTTATCGATTTATGTAATTTCTCTTTTAAAATCATTTCCAAAATCTTAAACATAAGACTCTCCACCATCCTTCCCTCAATCATCTCCCCAAACCAATGTGGTTTCTTGAAGGAAAAATCATAATTAACAGCATCCTCTTGGCTTAAGAACTATCTGCTGATCTTTATAAAAAGTTTCATGGATAAAATCTCTTTATTAAGATTGACATGCAAAAAGCCTATGATAGGATTTCATGGTTATTCGTTTTATTTGTGTTGACAAAGTTTGAATTTAGTGAATGCTTCATTGATATATTATGAAGAATCTTATCTAATAATTAGTTTTCAGTAACTGTTAATGGCTATATGGCAATTTATTTAAATATAGTAGAGGTCTAAAGTAGGGAGACCCCCTCTCCCCCAGTCTTTTCATCCTAGCTGCTGAAGTCCTAAGTTTGGGGCTAAACTATCTTGTCAATATCAATATCATTAAGCCTTATAGTCATCCCTCGAGTTGTAAGATCATTTCTCATCTAAGTTATGATGATGACTTCATAATATTAAAAAATGGAGAAAAAGAAGTACAAGTAAGCATATGCATCTCTAGAAATTATATGAATAATGCTCTAGACAGAGGATAAATAGGTGCAAAAGTAGTTTCACAGTTGATCCTAAAACTCATATTTATAGAAGAATTGCTATTTCCTCTAATACTGGCCTTCAATATAATCCTTTGTCTATCAAATATTTGGGTTGCCCTTTATATAAAGGAAGATTGAAAATGGTATATTTCACTAAGCTCCTTGACAAAATTAGATATAGAGCTGCAGGCTGGAAATTAAAACTTTATCTCCAGGAGGAAGATTCATTTTATAAATCATGTCCTCTCCTCTATTTATGTTTACAAAGTTACTTCTCTAAATCCTCCCATAACAATTATTACTAGAATTCATAACATATTTGTAAATTTTTTATGGAGTCTTACACAAGAAGATAGTTTTAAACCTCACTGAATCAAATGGAAAGACATGTGTTATACCTTCTAAGAAGGCAACCTTAATGTTAAAAAAATTGACAGAGTAGTTCGAGCTGCAAGTTTGAAGATGTTGTGGTCCTTATCTTCCTCTAAAAGTATTTAGGCTTCATTTTTGCACCAAAAATACAAAGATAAGTTATTTTGTGGATCTTATGGCTCTCACATTATAAAGAGGATTAAATCAATTGCTCAAATAGCTGAGGGTGTTATACAGTCAGATAATGATTCTCATGTTTGGACTCTCACCTCAGATGGCTTTTTTAAATTTGATTATGATTTATGAAACCCTCACATACCTATTTCTTTTACTTGGAAATGTTTGTGATCTAGATCATTCCCTTTAAAGTTGTCCATTTTCTCTTGGAAATTATTGCATAATGCAATTCCTTTTGGCTCTGAAATTTAGAAATTAAATATCTGACTTGCTTCAATATGTATACGTCACAATGCTCATGAGGAATCAATTCATCACACTTTTATGGGTGGTTCAATAGCTGAAGAAATATTGTTATTTTTTTGGAAATTTTCTTGGTTTAAATCTCAATTTTTAGACCTGCCATGTTCATTTTTTGGTAGCTTAAAGACAAAAATCACAACATCTTGAGTTCCTGATTGGCAACTTGACTATTATTATTTTTTGGGAGATATGGAAAGCCAAAAATACTAGCATTCATGATGGAGCTGATATGTCTATTCAGGTGGTCATTAACAAAATTAGTTTAGTTATGTGTATAATCTCTTCAGTGACCAAGTTTTCTTCTAGTCCTAAAGTTGATGACTATTTTGTAGTCAATTTGTTCCAATTGACATTTAATTCAAAGCCTATTTCCCTCGTCTCTATTAAGTGTATAAAACCACTTCGTAACTTCTTCAAACTTAATGTTGATGGATCGCCTAGAGGTAATCCTAATTTAAGTGACTGTGGGGGCATCATTAGAGATCATCTTGGAGGTTTTATTATTGGTTTTGCTCACCACTTAGGTCATCAGACTAGTTCATTTATTGAAGGTAAATCTTTGAAAGTTGGATTAGATCTTTGTATTAATCTTGGGATTCTTAATCACACTATTGAATCTGACTCTGTAGCTCTAATTCACATGGTGTATAACAAATGGAACTCACCTTGGATATTAAAGAAGTCCATTCACTATTATAGATTGGCCATATCATCACACGAATTCTCCATCAATCATATTTTCAGGAAAGGTAACTTAGGTGCTAATAGCCTATCCACTCATGCCTCCTCTCATTCAATCTCCATCACTTATTCTTATTTTAAGAACCTCTAAGAATAAGTAAAGGACTTTTGAAGATTGACAAGTCTGGCTTGCCTTTTATTAGGAATTGCTCCTAAGTTATTTTCTCTAGTTTTCTACTATTTTATCTTTATGTTTTAGTTAACTTTCAAATTTATTTATGTAAGGGGAATATTTATAAATTTCCTTATTCCTAGATTTTTAAGATCATCTCATTAGGCTCAACAAATTTCTTGTTTCTTTATTTTCTTGTGCTTGTTCATGCCATTTAGGAGAGGCTTTTTCTACTAATTTGAATAAGGTACTATCCCTCTTGCCTAAAAAAAGCCTCACAAGAGGGCAGTTGTCATTGAGTTTACATTTGAGGTCCCTAAGGCTTTGGATAAGGAGGAATATCAACCACAAGGTAGATCTAATCCCCATCCGATAGTTGAAGAGGCTATTCTTGACGTAAATGACGTCAAATGGGAGCAAGAAAAGATAATTCTCTCTCAAACTCTCTCTAATCAAATCTCAAAATATGAAAGAATGACTCAAATGAGTCTATATAAAGGGTATTTATAGGAGGAAAATAGTGTGGCCATCCCCGATCCTCGTCCGTGTGCGGGCGAGCGCGTGGAGGAAAGGATCCTTCGGGTCCCGCGCGTCCCTCTAGGGAGCGCTTCGGCCAACGTCGTTTGTGGTGTGAAAAAATGTAGAGAGATTCAGAGTCGCCAGTCTAATTTACTCAAAACAGACAAAAGAAAAAGGGGAAGCCACCCCGAAGGATGGCATCCAAAGACATACTGGTGCGTGCGAAACCAAGATTATTCGAGAAGGGTTCGGAGGCTTAGTTACGAAATGGGAAGGTGTTAGGCACCCATTCGTCCCTTTCGGTCTCTCATGGATATTTCATATTTTCCTTTATGTTTCCCCCCGTGAGATGTGTGCATGTGTATATATATAGAATGGAGGTAATAATCCTCGACTTGTATCATGGAAAAGATAAAGCGAGTCATCCGTAGGAAGATATAAAAGTAATATTAGAAAAATAAGATTTACGCAGCTACCCCTATGTTGATCGTTATTAGGGAACGATAACGCACATGGAGTAATGCGTCACTAAGACTAATAATATAAGAAAAATGGATTTAGAGAAAATAGAAAATGAGAGAAAAAGTGAGAGAAAGGACTCGAGTCTCGGGTTTTACCCCGAGACGCCTACGTAGCTTATAAAGGCATCAAAGTCCACGTAGTTCGCATACAAAGAAAAGGGGTGGGGTTTATCCCATAAATCCAAATGTGGGATCTCTTATTTGTAAGTGTGTGTGTGTGTATGTAGAAAAAGTGTTTTAGTTGTGAGAAAAGCGTGAAAAAGTGTGAGAATCCCTTATTTGGAATTTACGACCAAACCCTCCTTTTCTTGTATTTTGGGTTTTTATTTATATGAAAATAAGAGATGTGCAATAATACTAAATAAAAAATTATATTAGGATATGTGAGATGAGAAAATAAAAATTCTAAGTAAGAAAACTAGTTTTGGGAATTCAAGAGAATTTAAGAGAGGGTTTGAGAAAGTTGGACCTTCTTGAAGATCTTGAATGTTGGAGAGAAGCCCTTGAGCTTGGATGATTATGGAGAGTGGTTAATTCACCAACTTTGATGAAAAGGATGATGAAAAGTGGAGGTAAAAGAGGGATTTGGAAGTTGAAATCACGCTGCCTTCGAGAGAGGTTTCTGGTATTCATTTAGAGAGATTTTTATCAGATCTGGGCCCCCTTGCAAATGAGGCCAATGCCTCCTTTTATAGGCCCAGGGGTCTACCGATCGGCATTTCCATGGGACTACCTATCGGCAGGTGCCGATAGGCAGGGTCTGGGACCTGCCATTTGGCAGTGCGCCTCAGGCTTTTTCAGAAAATTGGCCCCCGAGGGCAAACCGTTGGTCAGAATCGTGCACGGGGCATACCTTTGGAAAGGTATTTCAGAGACCTTCGAAAGTCCTTTGGACCGCTCCTGAGTTCGGGATTTGACTTTGGGTCAAATTTGGCTCGGAAGATTTTATCGGTCCATTGGACGGGGAATCGTGCGGACGCAAACGGATCGTTCGTCCGCATGGTAAGTCCGAATCGCGTACGGGCATACCGTTGGAAAGGTTAGGAGATTTAATTTGACATTCCAAAGAGTTTGACCCGGTTTGGAGAGTTGACTTTGGGTCAAGCGGGCCTGGGAAGCGCTCGGTGGCTTCTCGGAGTCAAACAGATCGTTCGTCCGCATGGAAAGTCAGAATTGCGCATGGGATGGACCGTTGGAAAGGGTATTCAATGCCCTTCGAAGATTAATTCAGCCTCGGTCGAGCTGAAGGGTTGACTTGGGTCAACAGAGCTCGGGAGAGCCCGGTGGCCTTTGGGTCAGGTTTCGGACGCAAACGAATCATTCGTCCGCATGGTAAGTCGGAATCGCGCATGGGGCAGACCGTTGGAAAGGGTATTCAGTGCCCTTCAAAGATTCATTGAGTCTCGGTCGAGATAAGGAGTTTAACTTTTGGGTCAAACTGACTCGGGGGGTGTCCGATGGCTTTCAGGTCAGTACTCGGGATGTGACCTGGGTTTGCGATGATGAGTGGAGGTACTAGGGACCTAAGGAGAGTTAGGGGTAACAGAGTGAGGTGTCTACAGAGCCCCTCGATGGGTGAGTTTGGAACAAATGATAGCTGTCGATTAGACACCTCATGATGCCTTTGAGGGGGTATGACCGATTCAGAGGGTCGAGGTCGATTTCGAGGACCTAAGAAGTATACTGGGGATGATCAATTATGTGGATCAAAGCCAAATCTGCGGGCTTAAGGAAGCGAGGATGACCAATTCAGAGGATCGAGGTCAATTCTGAGGACCTAAGGAAATGAGGATGACCAATTCAGAGGGTCGAGGTCAGTTCTGACCCAAGAGTGGTGATGACCGAGGACCGAGGTCGATTCTAACCTAATTTAGGTGACGATCCAAGACCGAGGTCAATTCTGACCCAAGAGTGGTGACGACCGAGGTCAATTCTGACCTAGATGAGGTGACGATCCAAGACCGGGGTCAATTCTGACCCAAGAGTGGTGACGATCGAGGTTAATTCTGACCTAGCTAAGGTGACGATCCAAGACCGGGGTCAATTCTGACCCAAGAGTGGTGACGACTGAGGATCGAGGTTAATTCTGACCTAATTTAGGTGACGATCCAAGACCGGGGTCAATTCTGACCCAAGAGTGGTGACGACCGAGGAACGAGGTTAATTCTGACCTAATTTTGGTGACGATCCAAGAACGGGATCAATTCTAACCCAAGAGTGGTGACGACCGAGGATCGAGGTCAATTCTGAGCTAACTAAGGTGACGATCCAAGACTAGGGACAATTCTGACCCAAGAGTGGTGACGACCGACGACCGAGGTCAATTCTGACCTAATTTAGGTGAAGATCCAAGATCGGGGTCAATTCTGACCCAAGAGTGGTGACGACCGAGGACCGAGGTCAATTTTGACCTAATTTAGGTGACGATCTAAGACTGGGGTCAATTCTAACCCAAGAGTGGTGATGACCGAGGACCGAGGTCAATTCTGACCTAACTAATGTGACGATCCAAGACCGAGGCCAATTCTGACCTAAGAGTGGTGATGACCGAGGATTGAGGTCAATTTTGACCTAACTAAGGTGACGATCTAAGATCGGGGTCAATTCTGACCCAAGAGTGGTGACGATCGAGGACTGAGGTCAATTCTGACCTAACTAAGGTGACGATCCAAGATCGGGGACAATTCTGACCCAAGAGTGGTGACGACCGAGGACCGAGGTCAATTCTGACCTAACTAAGGTGGCGATCCAAGACCGGGGTCAATTCTGACCCAAGAGTGGTGACGACCGAGGACCGAGGTCAATTCTGACCTAATTTAGGTGACGATCCAAGATCGGGGCCAATTCTGACCCATGAGTAGATAAAGATTGTATTTTGATTCTGCTGGAGAAAGAGCTTTGTGATTCCGATTTGAGCTGGGGAGCTGATAGCTGGGGGAAGCTTTATAGGAGACCTCGCAGGGGGGAACAACCTATTTTGGGTGCAGTGAGAGAATTCTGCTGGGGAAGTGATCAGGTGATCCTTAGGGATTTTCCAAAGTTTTGCAGGGAGGAGTTTTCACTTAGCTTTTGAGGATTCCGCTGGGGAAGAGGGGTTCCGTTTTGGGGATAAGAATTGGATTTGAGGTTTCGCTGGGGAACGATGAATGAGCTGGGGAAAATTTGGATTGCCCTTTGGGAGAGATCACTTGGGGCGAGTGGTTCTTCTGATTTCTGCTGGGAAAAATACCATGTGATAATGTATCACATTGGGTAGCCGATGGCCGGGGAGGCCTTTTGTAAAGTATGATGAGGAGGTGATTAGGTGGTCCGGGCGCCTTGCCCGAGAGGTCATTCGCTTGGATTTTGAGGGCTCCGTTGGGAAAAAAGATGTGTCGCCTGAAGGAGTGCAAAATTTTCTTGACGAAAACGTTCTAAAACCCTCCTAGGATTTTTAGGGATTTTTCGATGCTTCCTGGTGTTTTCTCAAAATTTTTGTACGAAATTTTAAGGGGGTGCCGGTCGGCATGGTATGAGGGGTGCCATTCGGCAGTGGCACGAACTTTTGGGCTGCCTCGAGAAGGTGAGGAGATAGTGTCGATCGGTATGGTTGGCGTCAGTGCCGATCAGGATGGCGTTTGGCCTCCTATATAAAGGGGGCGAATCCCCTTCATTTTTCACAGCTTCTTGCCTTCTCTCTTTCTGCGATTTCTCTCTGCGAATTGTTCTAACATTTTGATCTTCAAGAAATGCCCACTTTTGTGAGCACCGCTGTCCACTGGGAGTGGTTGACCATTGATGACTGGGTGAATGTGGATTAGAGGGACAGGGTGCCCCTTTCTTTGGGGAATGGGAATGCCTTTGATGCATTCGAGCCAGTTGCGGATGAGCGGACCTTGCTACGGGAGCCATCGCATCATCGTTGTTCGAGAGTGATTCCCGGTGGTTATGTAAGTAGCCTTACCTTTGGCATTCTTTCCTTTTTGGGTGGTTTTTCCCTTTTTCTTGACCTTTGACTGAATTTTTCCTTTTTCCAGTTGGATATTTCTTTGAAGAACATGCGTGCCCGCGGGACGACGGGGCTTAGGGATGTTTGGGAGCATCTTCCACCCTTGGTGTGCTGGATGGTATCATCAGCGGGTTGTGGGAGGTTGGCAGTTGAGCTGGATGAGATGCCTCGTTCGACAACAGTCCTATGTGCTTTGGGATAGAGGTGGTGGGATACTACCCACACTTTTCATTTTGGCTTCGGGGAGATGATGATGACTCCCATAGATGTGCATCAACTGCTGGGGCTGGATTGTGATGGGGAGCAAATAGAGGTGGATCGCTCTTTGTGGGTGAGGCCGGAGGCGGTGTATGCGGCACTCGGTGATGTGAGGAGGATAGTCTCTGGGGATTCTATCCGACTGTCCTTGCTGAAGCAGGGTGGTTGATGTGGAGGACGGGCTGCAAGTGAGGCAAATGGCCCGGTTGTTCATCTTGTTAGTGCTGGGAGGTTTCCTGGTGGCGTCAAGCGGCGACGTCGTCCATTTGTGGTTTCTGCCATACTTGAGGATGTTTTCAAACATCCCTTTCTATGATTGGGGGAGTCTGACCATGGCGACCCTTTACTCTTCTTTGGATGCATTCAGCCGGTGCTGCCGACAGACTTTTACTGGAGCCACGTATCTCTTGGAGGTATCCTTTACTTTATGCATTTTCCTTTCATGCATTCGCATTTTCCTTTCATGCATTCGCATTTTCTTTAGGCATCTCTTTTTGCTTGTGAATTCAGACATGGTTTTATGAGGTGATTGGGTGGAACACCCCACTGATTGCCTTGAAGGATGACACCGTGGGGGACTTCTATCATTTATATCGATGGCGTAAGGCCAACCGGCAGTCGAAGGGATCTCTCTCCCTGGAGGCGGTGCGTCAGGTCTTGAATGACCTGACCAGTGGTAGGGTAAGACTCTTTCCATTTCAGTCTTAGTTTTTGCACCTTCTGATTTTGTATAGACTTATGCCTGCTTGGGGATTTTCAGGTGACCTTTTATCCTTGGGGGACCGCCATTCAGGATACGAGGATGACTGGGGTGAACGCGCAGATGAGGCATTTGTTGGCGAATGAGTTCGGCCATTCCTGGTACCTCGGGGAGAGGGTGATCCATCAGATTGCTAAGGAGGAGGTGGTGGTGCCTCCCGCGCAGCCTCCTACGTCTATGAGGCAAGAGCGACAGTTGTTGGAGGATGAGAGGATCGCAACGATGATTGGCGAGTCCTATGCGTTGTATACTGATACGGTCGTGCCGTTTGATTATATGGACTTTGTGACGAGCTGGTTGATGGCGCCCAGTATACATGACGCTTTGCTGTTCCCTCCTGCTGGTTCGATTCGGGCGGTGGGGTCTTCCCACAGTGGTGGTGGTCCGTCGGCACCTACGACGGTGGCGACCTCGGAGGTCCTTTTTGTTCGCTTGCACACTCCTTCGTACAACATCCGGCGGGCTGATGGAGGGACAATGCCGATATTACACCGTCCTCTTGCGATGGATCCGGAGGAGCTGGGCTTGACAGAGGACGTCCTTCGTCCTGCGGTAAACCTTTCGGTCCTTTTCCTCTCTCTCTTTTTTTGATTTCTTTTGCTTGATACTGATTCTACCTTTTCCTTACAGCAAATTCGGGTGTCGACCACTTGGCTCAGGAACATCAGAGACTGGATATTATCGGCGACCGCCCACATTCGGGATTCTATCCCTGTTCCTTCTTATTTGGTGCCGTCGGCCTCGTCTGGGAAAGACTATGGCTCGCGAAATGGGGGCGCGTCGTCTCGTCGTAGGGGGAAGAGAGCGCGTCGCAGGGGTGGACGCTCTTGAGAGAGAGATAGAGTGTGGGTTCGGGCTGAGTCCCGTTGTTTTTGACTTTTTCTTTATTTCCTGCAAAATGATGTAACACAGAAAACATATATATGCAATGCAATGTAGTTTTTTGGCTATCGTTTATTTTAATGACAAATGAATGCATGCACATGCGCCTTTTAATTTTCTACTGAGAGCGTGGAATTTTTTCAAAGGAAAGTTGTTTTGTTTAAAACGGGGAATCCCATAAGGAGGGAACATGATTCTTGAAATTCTTTTGAGAATATCAATTTATTTTTATGGAGTTTTCTGATTTGACAAAAAGGGAAAGGAGGAAATTTCCAAAAATGGGGGGTTGCCGATCGTCAAGCACCCTGGTCTGCCTATCGGCAGTTCAGTCCAGTCCCATCAATTAAAAGTTTTAATTGGTACCCTCTTCAGCCTTTAGTACCTTGTGGGGTAAGATTCCTTTCGATTTCTGCAGGGATTATGTCCCATGTGAGGATTTTTAAGTATAAAAAGGGAGAAGAGTGGAGTGTTTTCCTCACATCTTTTGCATTCTTACATACCTACCCTTCATCTTTTAGTCTTGCGAGATGGCTCTCCCTGGTAGCATTGAGTTTGTCAACTACCTCGAAGCCTTGGAAGTTATGTGCTCTTATAATGTCGACTATGATGATTTCAACATGTGTCGAGTCTCCTTGTGGCATAATCGACCTTTTGAGTGGAATATGCTGATGGCGGCAATACAATTTTGGTACCCCAAAGACCATGTATTCCGCTTTGGGTTGGAAGAAGTTTGTCCTACCTGCGAGGAATTTTCTGCCATACTGGGCGTGAATCCCAGTGTTGTCGTGGCTTTCCCATAATTTTCCCATTCTCCTAGGGATTTGTTAGCTGGGCTTCTTCATATCTCTCCTTCGGCGGCCAGGTCATTGGTTTCCAGAGGAATGATCTCCCTCCCGGCGGTGTTGCAGTCCGTGCAATCGTGGGAAGTAAGTGATGCTGGATATGCTGTAGCCGTTGTTCTGGGCCTGGTTTCAAAATTGTTGTTGGTGACTGGGGAGGTGCGCTTGGACTCACAACTCGCATCCATTACCTCATGGATGTCATACCGTCGCAATCCTACAGCGGTGATATTGGCGAAGACTTTGAATGGCCTGGATGCCTGGAGAGAAGGTCGTTCTGACTTTTTAAGGGGTATCCCTGTGATGCTGTTCATGTGGTTGTCTGAAAGATTCCACTTGTCGACACCTCCAGAATATCCTTTGTCAACTGTACCCAACTTATTTTCGCGCTACTTCATTCGTGTTGGCCTGTATGTTGAGAATTAGGAGAATTGGCTTGTGGAGCATGGGGCTCGTGGGCTGTATTGGTTAGTGCCTTGGTGGGGACAGTTGCAGCCTGTTCTGGAGTTAGGAGATTCTTCATATGTGCGGCTGGTTGGTCTCAGGCAGACCTCTTTTTATTTCCCTTGGCGGCTTTTGCACCAATTTGGCTGGGCGCAGGTCGTGCCCCCTCGGACCTCAAATTTCTTTCCGGTAGAAGATTTGACTAAGCGCTTGTGTCTGTTTCTTGGATCTCTGTGGGAAAATCGGCGTCCGTCGATCCATACCTCTCAGTCTGTTAGGAAGGTTTGCCATGTCCCTAAAGATTATACGAAGTGGTTGTGGAGGAAAGTAGTCAGCAAGATGTTGGCAGTAGAGACTGGTCAGAGGTGGTTTGTTTTATCTGACTCTATGGAAGGGGGTGTTGTGGTCTTTTCGAAGATGGTTAAGGCTCATTGGTCCATGGAGTGTTTGCGGCACTCCATTCAGGCAGGAGAAACTTGGGGTCCTCAGGATGTAGATGATGAGGGTGCAGGCTCTTCGGGTAGCTGCGGGTAGGACTCCTGGGGAGTTTATTTATGTAACAGATGTGGGGGATTTTATCTAGTTTTTAGGGTAGTAGGGGGGAAAGGAGTTATCCGCTCCTTTTTCTTATGTAATATGTACTGTAGTTTCTTATTAATGAAATAAACAAGTTTCTGATCATCCAGCTATGCCTTTCGATGAATTTTGTATTTTGAATTATCTATACCAATCGCTAAGGCATATATAATCCTTTTGTTCAAGTAGATGTTTAGAATGAATTGTCGTTCTCGGACATAAGAAAAGAATATATTTTTGTGAAAAAAAAGGGGTCGTGCTCATGTGGGATGTATGAGCTGCCTACATACCTCTGGGTTTTTTTAAAAAGTTATAAAATAGTTTTATGTAGAGGATCAGGCCCGCGTAGTTCTGGGTAGAGGGAAATGGAGAGAGTTTTTTTTAGAATAGAAGGGGGGGTGAGAAGAGTCGTAGCGCGCCGAGATTTCGGACTAGGGGTAGAATCTCTTGAGACGATCCAGATTGACTGGACGATCCATCTCTTCCCCATCTAGGTCAGTGAGCATGGCAGCACCGCCGGATAAGATTCTCTTTACAATGTAAGGGCCGCTCCAATTGGGCTTGAATTTCCCTCTGGGGTCCCAGATGGGTTCTATTATCTCCTTGAGGGCTAAATCCCCCTCCCGGACACCGCGGTCCTTGACTCTCTTGTTGAACGATCGCGCTATTCGGCGATGATACCCTTGTATGTGGTAAAGATCTTTTAATCTCCGTTCATCTAGGAGGGTCAGCTCATCAAGACGGCTTTGGTACCTGTCTTCTTCACTAACCTTGCCTTCGAGCATGACACGTAATGAGGGTATTTCCAACTCCACAGGTAGGACTGCTTCCACGCCGTAGACCAAGGAGTAAGGGGTAGCCCCAGTAGAGATTCGGATTGAGGTTCGATAGCCCCAGAGGGCGTAGGGGATCCGATCGGACCAATCCCTACAACTTTCGGTCATCTTGCTGATGATGGTTTTGAGATTTTTGTTGGCGGCTTCAACTGCACCATTGGTCTGAGGTCGGTAGGGAGAAGATTTGTGTCTCTGAATCCCGTACTCGTCGACTATTTCTGTGACTTCCGCCTCGAAGTGCAAACCATTATCCGACACTAGCTCGTGCGGGACCCCATATCGGCAGATGATATTTTTCTTAATGAATTTGGCCACCTTCTTGGCATTTAATACTGCGTATGACTTAACTTCGACCCATTTGGTGAAGTAATCGATGGCAACCAGGATGAACTCATGTCCATTTGACGCTTTTGGTGTAACCTTCCCTATGATGTCGATACCCCAGGTGGAGAACGGCCATGGAGAAGTCATGTTGTATAATTCCCGCGCAGGTAGATGTTGGAGATTGGAGAACTGTTGGCATTTAGGGCACCTCTGAACATAGGCGGTGCAATCCTGGGCCATGGTGGTCCAGTAGTAGCCTTGCCGGATGATCTTTTTGGCAAGCATGTGACCGTTCATGTGAGACCCGCATTCCCCGCTGTGGATTTTCTGCATTATTCTTTCAATGTCAGCCCCTGCGATACAGTGCAGATGAGTTCCATCGAAATTCCTCTTTAGTAGTTCTTTATGGCAGATGATGTACTGAGCGGCCAGCCTTCGGAGGGTAGCTCGGTCATTCTTATTGGAACCCTCGGGATACCTACCGTACCGGAGGAGGCACCAAATATCATAGTAACAATAATTGACTAGCTCAGGATCTTCTGAGGTGGCAAGCTCAATATGGTAGAAATGGGTAGGTTTGTCTTGCTTTTGAACTAGAAAGGGGGTCATTGTTATTCCCTCGGGCATGTCGACCATGGAAGCCAAAGTAGCGAGAGCATCGGCTAGGTTATTCTTTGCTCGGGGTAGGTAATTGAAGGTGATATATCAGAATTGGGAGGCTAACTCTTCTAATTGGGCGTGAAAGGGTTGGAGCTTTTCGTCCTTGACTTTCCACTTTTCGAGCACTTGACCGATGATGAGGGCAGAATCCCCATATACATCAAGGTATTGAATACCTTTCTCGAGAGCGACCTTGAGGCCCACTGTGCATGCCTCGTATTCTGTCATGTTGTTGGTGCAAGGGAAATCCAATTTAATGGCGATAGGAGTGTGGGAGTCATCTGGGGCGACCAGAAGTATCCCAATGCCATATCCCTTTTTGTTGGAAGCGCCATTGAAGAACATTTTCCATCGGAGGTAGTCTTGAGTGGTGTAGAGGACATTTTTATTTGGGAATTCGGAGATCCAGACATCTGCTTCGTCTATGGGGTAATCAGCGAGGTAATCAGATATGGCTCTTCCCTTAACGGCTTTCTATGTGATGTACACAATATCGAACTCGGTTAGGAGCATCAACCATCGAGCCATTCGGCTGGATAAGGCGGGTTTTTCGAGTAGGTATTTGATGGGATCCATTCGGGATATAAGTTTGATGGGGAAGGAGAGCATGTAATGTCGCAACTTTTGGGTGACCCAGACAAGTGCGACACATGCTTTTTCCAAAGCAGTGTAGTTAACCTCGTATCCGGCCAATTTGTGACTGGCGTAATAGATGGCTCTTTCTTTGCAGGAGTCTTCAAGGTACTGGGCTTGCAAAGCCGCGGTTGTAGTGTCGGTTATGGTTAGGTATAAGAGCAAAGGGAGACCAGGCTGTGGTGGCATGAGAACTGGAGGTTGGGTTAGGTACTATTTGATTCGATCAAAAGCTTCTTGACAGGCCTCATTCCAAACCTTGGTTGAATCCTTTCGGAGGATTTTGAAGATTGGTTCACAGATGGAGGTTAGCTGGCTGATGAACCGGATAATATATTATAATTTCCTAAGGAAACCTCGAACTTCCTTCTCTGTTTGGGGTGGTGGCATCTCAAGTATGGCCTTTAGCTTGGCGGGATCTGCTTCTATCCCCTTCTCACTGACCATGGATCCTAAGAGTTTTCCCTTTGTAATGCCGAAGACACACTTCTGTGGATTAAGTCGCATATGATACTGTCACAGTCGTTCGAAGAACTTTCGGAGAGCGGGAACATGACCTTCTCTAGTTTTGGACTTGATAATCATATCATCCACATAAACCTCGACCTCTTTGTGAATCAAATCATGCAGGATGGTTGTGGCGGCCCTTTGGTAGGTAGCCCCAGCGTTCTTGAGACCGAATGGCATAACGGTGTAGCAAAAGGTTCCCCATGGGGTGATGAATGCGGTTTTCTCTTGATGGTCGGGGTGCATCTTAATTTGGTTGTATCCGGAAAATCCGTCAATAAATGACTTGAGAGCCTGACTGGCTGTGTTGTCCACGATCATGTCGATGTTGGGTATCGGATAATCATCCTTCGGAGAGGCTTTGTTTAAATCTTGATAATCCACATACATTAGAACCTTTCCTCCTGATTTTGGTACATGTACAATGTTGGCTAGCCACGTCGGATATTCGATTACTCGAATGAAACCCACGTTTAACTATTTAATCACCTCTTCTTTGACCTTAAGCGACCATTCGGTGCAGAGTTTTCTTAATTTTTGTTTAACTGGATTGGCATCTGGGAGAGTGGGGATCTCATGATGAGCTATTTCGGGCTCAATACCGGGCATGTCGTCGTAGGACCATGCGAAGACATCCACGAACTTCTTTAGCAATTCTTCGAGTTGTGCGCGCTCATACTCGTCAAGGGTGGCCCCTATCCTAATCTCGTACAGTTGGCTACTAAAACCGAGATTAATGACAATAGTCTCTTCTTCATTAACTTGAACGCGGTTATGTTATTTATTATTAACCTTATTTAGATCAGTTAAGAATTGTTCATTTGCAGAATAATCATCATTAAAAGCTTGATTAGAATCTAGACAATTAATGTAAGGCACATCAAGATACTCAAAATCTTTGTTTATTTCATTGATAGGAAAAACATCATTGAGAACCTCGTCAAAATAGGTCTCGATTACATTTGAGCAAGGGTGGACAACAGAAGAAGAAATAGGGTAAACATTGGGGTTGGGGGAGATTTCAAGAGGTAGAACTGGCGCAGCATGCCAGTTGAGGAGAGGTGTATTAGCAGCTTTAATCAGACGGGATGGGTCCCTTGATGTAGTGCCTGAATGAACCATGCAGAGTGTCAGCCCTAGTGTCTGTAGGTTGAAGGAATCTTCAGAGTCACTTTCCTCAGTCTCTTTGGTATCCTTAATGATCGGTTGTATGCGGTGTTGGGAACTTTTGCCCATGGGTAGCTATCTTGGAAAAAGATCTCCATTCCAGGCTTCATTTTCTTGTCTGTGCGGTCGTACCATGGTTCTGGAAAACTGCAAAAGGGGAAATCCTCGCCCTCTTTGATGAATCGTCCATTTAAGGAATCACCTGAGATAGCTCTCACGTAGTCTAACCCTCTTTTTGATCGAGTCAGGCGGATCATTCTGAGCTCTAGTTCTGATGGTTGATACCCCAAGCCGCAAGGAGGGAAAGATTTCTTTAGTTCGATGGGCTCAAGTATCCCCTGCTGCCTTTGTCCTAGCCCCAGTCCGGGCATGAAGTGCATGCTTCTGAACATCTGAATCACATTGACATTTCCATGAGGGTCATATTCTGGACAAACCCTTTCTTTGAAACCGTCCCCTGCCGGGGGTAGGGATGGCTCAACTCAGAAACCTGATAGGAGCATATCATTTGACCCATGCTGTATCTCAAGAATTGGACTACTAGTGCTTGCACCCTCGGCGTTACCGTCGTCACCCAAGATGGTGATGACTCGCCCATCGGCGAAGAACTTCAATTTCTGATGGAATGAGGAAGAGACACCATTTATACTGTGGAGCCAGGGTCATCCGAGCAACAGGTTAAAACAGGCCGGGATATCGATGACTTGGAATTCGACGACAGGGTTTATAGGACCAGCCCTTATTATAAGTTTTATGGATCCCATCACCTCATGACGGGTATTATCGTAGGCACGCACAACAGCGGAGGTTGGAATGAGGTCACTTTCTTTAAGACCTAAACATTTGAAGGTTCTTAGTGGGCATACATTCAAAGCGGATCTGTTGTCAATGAGAGAAAGTGGTACAACCTTCCCCATAACTTTGACGGAGATGTTGAGTGCATGATTGTGATTTGGCCTAATTTTGGGGATTTCTTCTTCAGAAAAGGACAGCATTCGGGTAAAGGTCAAGGGTACGTTGAGGTTCACCGCTTCTTCTGGTGTGGTAGAAGGAGGAACTATAGGTCCAGTGAGTAATTTGATTAAAGCATATCTGTGTAGCTGGGAAGACATAAAAAACCCCCATAGAGTGATGTTAGCTTGAGTTTTCTTCAGTTGATCGAGGATCTTGCTCTCCTCGAGGGTCATTTCTGGCATAGGAAGGTCTTCAACTCCCTTCCCCTTATCATTTACTGGTAGTGAGTTGGGAATCTGGTAATGTCTCCTAGACCTGGTCATGTGATTTACTGAAGAAGGAAAAAACTTAAATCCAGTTTCCTCGTCAATCTCTGGTTGTTCTGCCACCTTATCTATTTCTCTGAGGAGTTATTCAAATGATATCATCCCACATAAGTCGATTACTGGGCCAGGTCTTCCTGAAGCTTGCTCTTCATTCGAGTCTTCGAATTCTTCCCCCCATCCGGTGGCAACAATTATGTTTTCCCCTATGAAGTTAATGCATTCCACGACTTCAACGGCTTCCTCACATAGGTCTTCCCATTCTGTGGGGATGTGTAAGGGTGAATGAATCAGGCACCCTTGTAGCTTCAAAGTCTCGAGTAACTTGGTGATACTGCAAATGTTATTGGTTTTCCTGAATGCCTTCGCCATGACTTGGATAACATCACCTAAGCTGACTTCATCGGTTGGTACTACCCACTTATCTGATTCTCGGGCCCATTTCCGTGCTTCCAAAAATAATGTACAGAACCTCTAGCAGTCGATAATCATCTGTGAGGGAAATTTCAGCCCGAACTCTAGGAGTTGATTTAATACCTCTGAGAATTCCATACTTTCGCTTCGGAACGGGTATGGACAACGATGCATGCTCTGGTGAGGAGTGATAGTGTCTGATCAGCGGGTCTAGTAGGGTGTAGGAGGAAATATGGGAAAAGTTGAAGAGGTTTAGGAGGGTATAAGGGTGTGATTTGGGTTGACAGATCGAGATTCGGGTTTTCTTCCAAGAAGATGGCATTGGTGTGATTTGGGAGTGGGTTATGAGTAGTGTTTGGTTTAGGATTGGCTGGTGGGGCGATGGTACCCCGATCAATGAGATCTTGGATTATGTTTCGAAGGTGGAAGCATTGGTTGGTGGTATGGCCAGCTGTTTGGTGAAAGGCACAATGAGCATCGGTCTTGAAATTTCTGGGAAGTGGATTGGGTAACGAACGTGGATCCAGGGGATTTATAAGGTTTTGGCTTAACAGGGCTTGGTAAACTTTGGAGAGGGAAGCATGAAGCTCAGTGTATTCCCTTCGGACGGGAGCAGGACGGCTTTCTGGTGCCCATGATGTGGTTAGTTGAGAGATGTTGTTGATGGTTGAGACTGTAGCATTAACAGGCTTGTCATATTTTCTGGGGGTGAACTGTCCGGACACCTTCTTCGGTTCAACTTCTATTTTGGCAAGACTTTCCTCGATTTCTACCCCTGCTTCTCTGAGAGCTCGAAAGTGAGGGTAGTACTGTCCTCCCATGGTTGTTCGGACATGGGGCAAGAAATTCTTCTTTACTATGCTGCCTTGTTCTTCTTCAGATGGTTGATTAGTCATGGTAGTTGCTTTTTCCCTCCATCGGGCTATGAAGTTACTGACTGATTCTCCAGAGTTTTGTTTAAGCAGCTCTAAATCACGGCGGGTGACCTCGAGCTCTTCGTTGTATTTGTATTGCGACATGAATTCTCGGGCTACATCCTCCCAGCTACGGATTCTAGATTCCTCAAGAGATAAAAACCATCGGAGAGCACTGTCTTTCAAAGTTTGTTGAAATAATTGGGCCATTACTTATTTAGAAGCCCCTATTAGAGTCATGGAACGATGATAACTGCGAAGATGAATAGTCGGGGGACCACTCCCCCCGAACTTCTCGATATTTGGCATCTTGAACTTCTCGGGTAACCTTGCTTTAGGATAAGGAGACATATGGGTGTAGTCCATGTAATTTCCAGAGATCCTGACTTGGTCAAACTTCTTGGTGAGCATCTTAAGATCTTCTTTGACTTTATTCAACTCCTCCTCCTTTGGATCAGCAACCACAGGCAAGTTAGCCATAGGTTGGGGAATGTTTGGCATTGGAAGCTGGGCAGGCAGCGACCCATTAGCAGGAGGGGCACGCGGAGCGTGCTGATATTCTTTCGGAACCTAGATGGGCTCTGGTGGACCCATAACATGAGGGAACAGGGCCTCGGGATCTTGAGGAATAGGAACTTGGTTTCGTTGCATTTCTCGGACCTCAGCTTGGAGGTTGTCAATATTAGCCACGAGCTGAGCTAGGATTGTCGGCAGATCCGGTTGTATGACTGGTGCTTGATCTGGATTCTCCATGGAAGATGGGTGGGTTCCGAACTCGGAAGAAGTAGTAGAGGAACGGATGAAACTCCGGGGTGATTTGACTGAAGACCTAAGCCAATAGGGAGCCAGGCCAAGGGCGTGCGATCAACCCGAGAAGGCGTAAGATGAGATTTATTTTTTGAGAAAAGGGGAAGAGAGATTTTTTTTTGGATTTTTGATAAGGAAGGGAGAAATGTTTTTGGATTTTTGATAAAGAAGGGAGAAATGTTTTTGGAGACGGAACTCAACATGATTATTATGATTATTATGTTCTCACTTGTATTTAATTCTCCTAAATGCAATGCCGGACGAGACTCGAGCCTAGAAAAGTGGGGTTTTTATATATGCAAAGCTACGGTTTGGACTTGTAACCAGTCTAGCGGACAGGGTCCCATTTTAAAAATGCGTGAAAATTGGGCGGAAGATCGACCCAAAATTTCAGCAGAGTTTCGGGTTGAAACCGGAAATCTAAAGTGCGTGTCCTAGGTTTGACACCTATATGTGGGTATGCAGTTGGTTGGGTGAATCGACATGGGTTCCCCCCTTTGGCGTGGCTTCCACGATATACGTCTTGCTCTTGCGGGCAATCAGTACATGTGGACAAACCATTTGATATACCTGAGTGTACGTGAATTACCTCACCATATACCTCGTGGGGACGGTACGTGTGAGAGCGAATTCGATATACTCGGCGTACGTGAACGAATTCCCTACGATATACCTCCTGTCATGACTTCGGTCAAGCGGCACGATGCGGGGGAACCATTCGATATACGTCGAAGGTACTTGGACAATAGAAGGTGAGAGTCATATCGCTTAGTCTAACTGCGACCTGCCGGACCAGCGCCCATCACAAAGTGACCCTCCAGTTACTGGGTAAAATTTGGTCAATATCAATGCTCTTTGGTGATGTCGTGCGAATCATGCATGATTCTCTTATTAGTATCTTATGATGAGAATGACTTTCTTGATTATGCCAAATAGGGAGCAGAGTACAAGTAACCCAAAAGATACGCCAAGTATGGATAGGTGATGCGTGTAACATGGGGATATGTGTGATCCTAGGTTCACGTGGTGTGAAGTGTACATGGAGAATTTTCTATAAGTGTGTGAATATAAGCATAATCATGGGATACACATGTGAGAAAGGGGAACATGCAGATATGGGGGGCATAAACAAATATAGCATCCATGTAAATAGAGTCAAGCCCACAAAATAAATAAATTCCCCAGCAGAGTCGCCACTGTGGCCATCCCCGATCCTCATCCGTGCGCGGGCAGGCGCGTGGAGGAAAGGATCCTTCGGGTCCCGCGCCTCCCTCTCGAGAGAGCTTCGGCCGACATCATGTGTGGTGTGAAAAAATGTAGAGAGATTCAGAGTCGCCAGTCTATTTTACTCAAAACAAACAAAAGAAAAAGGAGAAGCCACCCCGAAGGATGGAATCCAAAGACATACTGGTGCGTTCGAAACCAAGATGATTCGAGAAGGGTTCGGAGGCTTAGTTACGAAATAAGAAGGTGTTAGGCACCCATTCTGCCCTTTCGGTCTCTCATGGATATTTGTTATTTTCCTTTATGTTTCCCCTTGTGAGATGTGTGCATGTGTATATATATAGAATGGAGGTAAGAATCCTCGACTTGTATCATGGAAAAGATAAAGCGAGTCATCCGTAGGAAGATATAAAAGTAATATTAGAAAAATAAGATTTACGCGGCTACCCCTACGTTGATCGTTAGAAGGGAACGATAAAGCACATGGAGTAATGCATCACTAAGACTAATAATATAAGAAAAATGGATTTAGAGAAAATAGAAAATGAGAGAAAAAGTGAGAGAAAGGACTCGAGTTTCGGGTTTTATCCCGAGACGCCTACGAAGCCTATAAAGGCATCAAAGTCCACGTAGTTCGCATACAAAGCAAAGGGGTGGGGTTTATCCCATAAATCCAAATGTGGGATCTCTTATTTGTAAGTGTGTGTGTGTGTGTGTGTGTAGAAAAAAGTGTTTTAGTTGTGAGAAAAGCGTGAAAAAGTGTGAGAATCCCTTATTTGGAATTTACGAGAAAACCCTCTTTTTCTTGTTTTTTGGGTTTTTATTTATATGAAAATAAGAGATGTGCATTAATACAAAATAAAAAAGTATATTAGGATATGTGATATGATATAATAAAATTGCTAAGTAAGAAAACAAGTTTTGGGAATTCAAGAAAATTTAAGAGAGGGTTTGAGCAAGTTGGACCTTCTTGAAGATCTTGATCTTGATCTTGAATGTTGGAGAGCATCCCTTGAGCTTGGATGATGATGGAGAGTGGTTAATTCACCAAGTTTGATGAAAAGGATGATGAAAAGTGGAGGTAAAAGGGGGATTTGGAAGTTGAAATCACGCTGCCTTCGAGAGAGGTTTTTGGGATTCATTCAGAGAGATTTATATCAGATCTGGGCCCCCTTGTAAATGAGGCCAAGTCCTCCTTTTATAGGCCCAGGGGTCTGCCGAACGGCATTGCCATAGCACTACCTATCGGCAGGTGCCGATAGGCAGGGTCTGGGACCTGCCATTTGGCAGTGCGCCTCAGGCTTTTTCGGAAAATTGGTTGCCGAGGGAAAATCGTTGGTCAGAATTATGCATGGGGCATACCGTTGGAAAGGTATTTTCTCATTAGGACAGCTCCCGAGATCGGGAGTTTACTTTGGGTCAAATATGGCTCGGAAGCATTTATCGGTCCATTGGACGGGGAATCGTGCGGACGCAAACGGATCGTTTGTCCGCATGGTAAGTCCGAATTGTGCATGGGGCATACCGTTGGAAAGGTTAGGAGATGTACTTTCACATTCCAAAGAGTTTGACCCGGTTTAGAGAGTTGAATTTGGGTCAACCGGGCCCGGGAAGCGCTCGGTGGCTTCCCGGAGTCAAACGGATTGTTCATCCGCATGGAAAGTCGGAATTGTGCATGGCATGGACCATTGGAAAGGGTATTCAGTTCCCTTTGAAGATTCATTCAGCCTCGATCGAGCTGAAGGGTTGACTTGCGTCAACAGAGCCCAGGAGCGCCCGGTGGCCTCTAGGTCAGGTTTCGAACGCAAACGGATCATTCGTTCGCATGGTAAGTCGGAATCACGCACAGGGCAGACCGTTAGAAATGGTATTCAGTGACGTTAAAAGATTCATTGAGTCTCGGTTGAGACGAGGAGTTTGACTTTTGGGTCAAACTGAGCTGGGGGGTGCCCGATGGCTTCCAGGTCAGTACTCGAGACGTGACCTGGGTTTGCGGTGATGAGTGGAGGTACTAGGGACCTAAGGAGAGTTAGGGGGTAACAGAGTGAGGTGTCTACAGATAGCTTAGGCTCCAAGTTAAAAAAGTAATTACAATTACGTCCCTATTAGCCTTTTTCTACTTCCTTCCTATAATACCAAACAAGCAACTAATAAAAGAAAATACATCAAATAAAGGAAATAAAAATAATTAAAAAAATACAATAAAAACCTAAAATTACTAAAAATAACCCCTAGTCTTCATTCACATCATTCTCTTCGCCTTCGAAAAATTTCGTCCTTGAACTTTAAAATTGAGGTCGAGTGCAAAAATCTCCAAAAATTGTGGAAGAGGCAAGACTTGAGGGGTTAAAATGGAATTTCTAAAAATTTGAGGAAGACTCTTCAAATAGTGCATCAATATTCATCTTCTTCCTCATGACACACATCAAATCATATAAAAATATCGACCATCCGGATCAAAAACCATTTTCTTGGCCCCAAACCCTAGTTCTTGAATGTGTTCTTGAGAGGATTGGGTTAAAATGGGATGAAATTGAATTGAATTCATGGGAGAAGGGGCCGTGAATAGTTCTGGTTGGATCTTGGATGGACCGGGGGGAAAACATGGGTTCTTGAACAAAACATTTGACATCGACCACCGTTTTGGTGATTCGAAAAGGGGATAAGAGATAACGGAGTTTCCCTAGGGTTTTTATCCCAAAAATTGCACTGATCAGAGCCAGAAACTGCTCATCCACTGTCATCGGAGCCAACAGAGGCTGTTTGGGTTGCTTTAGTGCTGAATCTTGGTCAGGTTTGTTGAAAAAGGTCAGACGCAAACTATAGGGGGCTGTTCGGTACAGACTAGAGTAAATCTAGTCTAGTTAGTGCTGGAATCAAGGCACCATCGGCTGCTGGAATCACAACTGGCATCGAAATTGTCTCCAAAATAGGTGTCAGTGGTTGGCCGAGATCCTTTATGGTCATTAATGGTCCAGACATGTTGTTTGGTGATGGAAAACCTGCATTAAGGTAGGTCGGTTGCCTCTAGTCATGGTTTGGTATGGTTGATGTGCCGATGGAACTGTTGGTTGATTTTGATCCATCGAATGGGTTTCAAGATGATGTTGGCTTCGTAAGTGATACCCGGTGGTATTTGTTGGACCTACGGTGGTCTAAGAATGAGTTTGAGGAGGATTGGGCTGGATTTGGTGGCGAATCTGAGTGTGGGACTGTGTCGGCCGATGGAGGGGCTATAGTGGTGGGGCAGCCTGCTGCGTTTGGGGTTTTCGGGGCTGTTTTGGGTTAGAATGAACATGTCGATGATTTTTTTAGGTGGTCCAGACAGAAGGTTGTGGTGGTAGGGCACCATGCACAGTGGTGGTGCTTTCTTGAACATATATGAGGCTAGGGCTAGGTTTTTTTTAGGGTAAAAGGGTGGAAATGGTTACGGAAGCGTGGTTAGATGGGCTTTGGGGGCTAGGGTTTGGTTTCTTGAATTAGGGTTAGGGTTAATGAAGGTGGGTGGTGGTGCGAGGTGGTTTCCGGTGGAGGAAGTCACGCATTCATCTCTTCCATTTGGGCCTTCATTTGATTGATGGCCTTTAAGATTTGCTCAAGAGGGTTTGGCGCGAAGGTGTTCATCCTTTCTTGGACCCACGTGACGTTGTTTACGAGTTTTTGGTTTTTTTACAACAACAACAACAATAGGTGGAGCGACTAGGATCCGATACCAATTGATGTAAATGACGTCAATGGGAAGAAAAAAAATAATTCTCTCTCAAACTCTCTCTAATCAAATCTCATAAAATGTAAGAATGACTCAAATGAGTCTACATAAGGGGTATTTATAGGAGGAAGATAACATTGGCTCCAAGCTAAAGAAGTAATTACAATTATGTTCCTATTAGACTTTTGGTACTTCCTTCCTATAATAAAAAACAAGCAACTAATAAAAGAAAATACATCAAATAAAGGAAATAAAAGAAAATAATAAAAATACAATAAAACCTTAAAATTACTAAAAATAACCCCTATTCTTCATTCACATCAATTATGTTGGACTTTGGTGATAAGGAAGATTGACCTAGTATGTGTTTGACCTTTTATTTTTTTCGTCTTTATTTCCATTATTCAGATAGCCAACTTTTTCATAAAACAAAGGAAAGAGGTCCAAGGCTGCTAAAAGGTTAAATCTTGACATGAAGGTGGGTCTTCCACCTCCTAAAGTTAAACTAGTGAAAGATATCAAAGATGACCCTAAAACTAAAATATTTCCTTTGATGTAAGCATCACCGAGGGCAGGTAGAACCTATGGAGTAAACTGGGTCCGTTCTTCAATTCCAGGGGACTTATAACCCCTGGTCTCAAAGAGTAAAAGAGGGAATAAGAAAGTGATTTCTTTCAAACAGGAGGAGGGCTTGAAGCGATATGTCATAAACCTTAGCTAGCTGAAGGGGTTTGCCATTAATAACATTGTGGAGAGTTACTTCAGACCTCCCTTTGCCAAAGAAATGAATTCCTATGCTTTCCTGGTTAAAATCCTCTATTTAATGGCAAGACAAAATGTATAGGGAAGCCTCTATAAATGTTGAGGAGCCAATCCACCTATTGGATAAGGTACCTTTGATTTTCTTCTGGTTTACTTTTATTGTTTTATCATTTGTATTATGTTCTTACATCTCCTTATTCTACTATAGCCTCAGCACGTGACTGAGGTTTTTCTAGCTGATTCCCTTAACGATAGCAGGTGTGAAATAAACCTGTTAAAATAGTGGAGGTCTGGACCCTTACTCTGATGCAAATGGATCGAATGATCAATGACCTGAGGGTAGAGGTGGATGTCCTAAAGAGGGAAAAAGATACTATGAAGGATCGTCTTATTATTTTGGAGTAAGAGAAGCTTCTGGATGCCAAGACTTTGAGGGATATTGCCTCCTTAATGGATACTAGAAGGGACTCTTTGTAAAAGGTTGAGGAAACCCATGCCCTTGAGCATATAAAGCTCATAGATAGAGTTAAGGCTCTCCAAGGTCAGAAGGTTGAGGTCCAAGGTTTGTAGGTTAAACTTATCTATGATGATGGTGAGCTGGAACTTATGAATCAATCAGTTAGATAACTTTTGATACAATGAAATATCTAACCTCCAAGGGATAGGAGTTACAGGAAGGTCATGTTAGGGTCTTTGCATTTTATTCTTCTCTTTAAGGAAGATTCACTCCACCATCAAGTGGAATGTGTACTCCTATCTCAGGTCTGAGCCATATAAGAAGTATATGTTTCTAAATAATAGTTCTAGATTGTATGCTTATAAGATCAAGGTTCAAAGGTTATTTCCTAAGGTGGACATTTCTGGATTATCTGTTGAAGCCCTTGAATCTAGCGGGGAGAGTTCGAATGATGAAGGCATTCTCATTGACTGATTAAATCTCAACAAAAATGCCTATGCTTCTGTCATAAAGTGCAACTCTCGTGGATGAAAATATCATGCCTTAAATGTCTTTTATATAATTTTTTTGTTTAAACTGTTGATTGGTCGTGGGCTAATTTGATGTAATCTAGAAATCTTTTATCTTTTTAATGAAAGAATAGTTTTTTTAATTTACATGACCAGACGCTTCACTTTAAACTTTACATCGTGTTTGCTTTGCATTTTTGCTTTGCCAAGGAATTTTTGACACCGTCTAGCACTTATCCTAGTTCTTCCCACCCTTAGTCCTCCAAGATTACTTAGTAAGTCAAAAGAAGTTGTGTTGAAAATTTGTTGTAATAAGTCTCAGTTCCCCAGATATGCCTGCTCAGTTGTTGAAGCCAAAGTTGAGGTTTTGTGATGAGTCATTAGACCTTAGTACAATATATTTCTTGGTAGTTGTACATTTTGTTAGGACTAAAATCCCATAATTTTTTCACAAACACTTATCCCCCCCAAAAAAATTTGGTGTAAAGTCTTAAAATCAAACTTGTAAAGGGTCATAAGACCTTAGCCTTTAAATATAGACCTGGAATTTTAAAATTTGAAGTTCTTATTAGAGTCCTAAGACCTCTAAACTTAGAAAATTTTAAAATATGAAATCCTTATAAGGGTCATAAGACCTCTGTACTTTAGAGAAATTAAGATTCATATTGGGTCGAAAAGCCTTTGGGCCTTAGCCCCCCCCCCCCCCCCCCCAAGGAAGATGTCTTTAGGTTCCACAAAGGGACCTAACACCTATGAACCTTTGTCCTTAAACCTTTTCTTTTTAAAGGCTTCAAGTTTTGCAAAAAAATGTATTTTAACACCTCTCCCCCAATTTTTTTTTAAATAGAAGTTTTTCTCTAAAACATTTCAAAGGTGGGTTCGGGGGTGCTTGGCTAAGGTTTTCACATCTTTTTGTATAACTCCATGTTAAAAAAGAAATAATTTTGGTATAGGGGAATGGGTTGATCATGGGTCTTTGGACCTTAGACATTTGGGATTATGGATGAAAATCTCAATAATCCTTTTAGTCTTTTATGGGTTCTGAGACCTTTGACTATATTTTTTAAGGGGTTGTTTAAACTCGAGGACTATAATCTTTTTTTGGGTCCTGAGACCTTTGACTATTTGTCTTACGAAAAGGTTGAGGTCCTTGCCTCTTGAATTGTGGGTCCTAAAACCTTAGCTTAAACATAGAGCCAATGTTGAAATCCTTGTAACTCTTTTTTTTTGGGTAATTGGATCACGTTTTATGTTTTTAGCCAAGGCTAAAGTCCTTTCAGCTCAATTCGTGGGGCATAAGACCTTATATTTTTAGAGCCAATGTTGAACTCCTTGTATCACATAAAGAACATCGATATCACAAGAAACTAAAAGCATATTTTTTTATTTCTTCCGTGCATTGAATATATTACTAGTACTATTATTTGAGGTTTTCTACATTCCAGAGATGGGGGAACTCATAGCCCTCTATATTTTTGAGGTAATAACAGCCAGGTCTCGTAATCTTGGTCACTACATATATAACTCCCCATTTGTGGCCTAACATCCCCTCAATTGGATTTCTAGTTATAATGGTGACTTCTCTTAGGACCAAGCCTCAACTCAACACAACTCAACAAAACCTTTTCTTAATTATTTGGGGTCGAATATATGAATCCTATTTTTTCATTCCATATTTTTCAATTCAATATATTCAGTTAAACCGCATAATATCATGTTCTTTTTTACAATATCCCTTCAAATCAATTTAGACCTACCTTTATTCCTTGTGTTACCATCAATACTAACTAAATCACTCTTCTGTATGGGGGCATCCATTAGCTTAGGCTTGACATGTACAATCCATCTAAGTTGATTTTCTCTTAATTTATCTTCTATAGGATCTACTTTTACTGTTTCACGAATTTGTTCAATTCTAATTTTATCCTTTTAAGTTTTACAATAAATTCATCTTAGCGTACTCATCTCCTCCACACTCATTTTCTGCTCATTTTGTTTTTTGGTTGCCCAACGCTTTTTCTTATATAACATGGCAGGTCTAACATCCATCTTATAAAAAATTTCTTTTATCTTCAAAGGTATATGCCTATTACATAATAATTCAGTAGCACTTCTCCACTTAACCCACCCTGCTTTAATCCTACGGGTAACATCATCACTAATATCTTCATCTTATTGAATAATTGAGCCAAAATAACGAAAATGGTCATTTCTAGGTATCTCTTGACCCTGTGATTTCACCACATCCTCGTTTGTCCTCCTATAACTATTAAAATTTCACTCCACATATTATGTTTTAATCATGCTTATTTTAAACTCTCTTATTTCTTGAATTTTTCTCCACAGTTCCAATCTAGCATTAATCCCCATCTTAGTCTCATCCACTAAAAGAATATCATCTGCAAACAACATACACCACGACATCTCATCTTGTAATTGTCCAGTAAACTCATCCATAAAAAGAGGATAGAGATAAGGACTTAGTGTTGAACCTTGTTACAGACCTATAATAATTAAAAATTCACTACTTTATTTGATTGATGTTATTACTATAATCATGGCCCCGTCATATATCCTTAATCATATCTATGAGGCACCTCTTTTTTATACACAACCCATCATATTATATCTCTTGGTATCCTATCATATGCCTTATCCAAATCTATAAAAACCATATAAAGGTCCTTCTTTTTCTCCCCATACCTTTTCATTAATCTCCTCAATAAATAAATCTCTTCCATTATTGACCTCCAAGGCATAAACCCGAATTGATTTCCAGCAACTGTTCTTTTCAATCTCAATCTATATTCAATTACTCTCTTTAACAGTTTCATTGTATGCCTCATTAACTTAATACCACGATAATTTGAACAACTTTGCATGTCCCCTTTATTTATATAAATAAGTACTAAAACACTCTTTCTCCATTTGTAGGGCATCCTATTAGTCATTATAAGTATATTATATAGTTTTATAGTCCTCTATGTTTTCATCTTTTTTAGAACAATCCTAACCAATATTGTCCTAATTGTGCAAAAAAAAAAATCGAGTCTCCCTAAGTTCTTTAATATCTAATCTACTCCCATTATATCCATTTAATAACCTCTCGAAGTAGTTTTTTCTTCTTTCCATAATCTCGTCTTCCTTGACTATGACTCTCGAATCAACACTTTTAATACAATTAACGTTATTAAAATCTTTTAATTTTTGTCCCTAAGTTTATCAAACTTATAATTACTTTTTCCCCTTCTTGTATTCCTAATTTTGTATAAAGATCATCATATACCTTTAACTTAGCATCTCTTGCTGTTTTTTAACTTCTTTTTTAGCCCATTTATATTTCTCAAAATTCTCTTCGTTTCTAGTTGTTTGCCATGTTTTAAAGCACTTTATTTTGATTTTACTATATTTCGTGCTTCTTCACTCCACCACCAGATTTCTTTAGATTATGACCCCCTACCTTTTGATTCTCCAAGAATTTCTTTCAATATTCTCCTAATTCATGTGACCATCTTATCCCACATTGTCTCATCTTTGATATTTCGTGATTCTTCACTTAATATTTTATCTTTAAATAATTCTAATTTCTCTCCTTTTAAGTTCCACCACCTAATTTGTGGGTTAATCTTCTCTTTTTGCACTCGTGTTAAATTTTAAATCTATATCTAACACCATTATCCTATGTTTTGATGTTAACTCTCTCCCGAAATAACCTTATAGTCTTTACATGTTAATCGATCTCCTTTTCTAGTAATGATAAAGACTATTTGACTATTATGCGTTACATGTTTAAAAGTTATTAAGTGTGCAATCCTCTTTTTAAGACATGTATTTACTAGTAAAAAATCATAAGCCGTCACAAAATCTAAGATTGACTCTCCACCATCGTTCCTATCTTCAAATCATATCCCCCATGCACTATCTCATATCCTACACGATCTTATCCTGCATGGACATTAAAATTTCGCCTATATAAATTTTCTCACATACGGGTATTTCTTGAATTAGTTCATCCATATATTTCTAAAATTGTACTTTAGTGTGCTCATTTAATTCTACTTGTGGTGAATAAGCACTAACAATATTAATTATATTTTTACCTAATACTAGTTTTACAAGTATAAGTCTATCACCTTTCCTAATAACGATAACGATAACGATATCATCCTTAAGGTTCTTATCTACTATTATCCGGAATCTATTCCTATTTATATGGTTTTCAATATAATATAATTTAAACGCTATATTTTCTATTTCTCTAGCTTTCTCACCGAACCATTTAGGTTCTTGTAAACAAGTTATGTATGATACCCCGCCAAGTTAAATATCGGGTGATCAATCCTTTATTAAATTAAATCAAAGTATCTGGTTAGTTCATTCTTAGCATCAATGTCAAAAAATAATTTTCTTTATTTATCACCTAATAAATAATTAAACTAAGTGTCAAAACATTTAATTTTATAGATTAAGTCCCAATGATATGAATTTTTTCGCATAACCCATTTTAATGAACACAGTTGTAGTAATGAATATCAAACCATTCAACTGAATCAAACATGCTAGAATAATTTTCTAACAAAATATCTCAAAACCACGAACGATAATAATACTAATAATCCCAATTGAAAATTGAGTGCAGAAAATAAGGAAGTACAATGCCTCTATGAACTAAATAGAAACTGGAAATCGGCTATACGTGTGTTGATGTAAAAAATTAGATTATCTCTAATTGTTTAATCACATATAAAAAATGAATAAGACAAGAGATTTTAAGGTGGTTCATCCTTGAACGAATGGCCTACGTCCACTGTTTGTGTTATTATTGACTATTGGGAATTTTCTAAGTATGGTCTACCTCAAGAAATTCCGGTCCCCTTACAATGAGGATGATACAATGTATTTATATCCCTGAGGCTGTACATGCGATAGGGTTGTACATAGCTTCCCAATAAGCGTATGCATCTGTATGATAATAATCAGCATTTAATCCTCTTAATTGTCTGATAATAAATGCTCTGATCGAGATGCAGCTCGGACCGCCTAAGCTGCTCGGACCGCCTAAGTATCTCGGTATCCATGAGTTGCTCGGTGCAGTAAAATTCCTCGAAGAACACTTGTTGCTAGGAGCATCTGAGTTGGTCGGGGAAATTGAGTTCCTCGAAGTCAAGGTGTTGTTCAAAAGTGTTTGTTATTGCCATGTAGATTGCCATGTGTCTCCACTTAATTGAGCCATGTCAGTAGACTAAATTTGGTATCAACAGAAGCCCCCAATGTTTCACAGTTCGAGATTGAGGAGTGTGGAACATTCTTCTCGGAATATGGCGGGATTAAATGGTCATCCTGAATTTTAGGAACGCTTTCTTTGCATTTATTACTATTATTATTATTATTATTATTATTATTATTATTATTATTATTATCATTATTATTATTATTATTATTATTATTATTATTTTCAAATTCATAGAATCTGACTTTTCGAATTTTCTTAACTGCTTCGATCTTCGCGCCCTTTTTGTCCTTTTTAGCCGCCGGTAGCGTAAACGTCTCCCTTTATAATCATTATTTTTACCTTTTCCCAAGGTAAGGTATTTAAGCGTTGTAGAAAATCATATCGTCTTCTACTTTTTCAAATCAGTATCTTTGAGTTTACCATTTTCTCTATCTCTTGTGCGTCACCCCTTTCATCGTTCGTTATCAACAGATCCATCCTTTTTTTGTAAGTTCTTCTTCCCTCTCTTTCATTTCCTTTATTCACTATGGTTTACCTTGTTGAGTCTCTTGATAAGTTTCGCTCTGATTTATCTATTCCTTCATGGGTTATTCTAGAGGAAATTTCTGAACCTTCAGATTATTTTTGTTTGGTTGAGGGACATTGGTTCCCCAGCCTTTTTGTGGCTGAATGTGGCTTTTCTTTTCCCCCAAACCCTTTGTGTCTGGAATTCTGTCAATATTTTGACGTGGTTCCTGCAAGAATAGCCCCAAACACATGGAGAATAGTTAATGGAGTTCATAGATTAAATCAGATTCATGGAACTCGTATAGGAATTCTAGAAATCATGTCTTGCTATAGATGGGCTGTCAGCGACAGTACTTTTTACTTAAAAATTAGGTTTTTAAATAGAGCTTTAGTGGTCAATCTCCCTGATGCCAATAGGGTTTATTTTGAGCATGGTGTTGTTATGAAAAATTGGCAACACCCTCCACTAACTGAAAATGATGTGTCCTAGATGCCCTCCCTATGGAAATGGGATAGGTTGTTTTTACTTTATTTTATTTTTGAAGTTATGCTTTCTTTGTTTTTGATAAAATGTGTCACTGATATTTTAATTTTGATTTATTTGCAGTTGACAGCAAGAGAAAGTCTCCAAAAGAGACAGAAGTTAATTTAAAACATCTGAAACTTATCTGGGGTTTACATCAGACTGTTTTCGACGAGCATATCAGATCGGCTTCACATTTGTTACAGTATAAGAGTTACACCTCATCTTTTACTGCTCGTCCGGTGATAAGTAACGTAGAACCAGTACCGGCTTCTTCAAGTTCTTCACCTGAGTCATATATTCCTCTGAGTGAAAGAATGAAGAGAAGAAGAGCTCCTGCCCTCTTCGATAAATCTGCCTCTGTTGCTGGAGAGGCAAAGAAAAACAAACATGATGTCCCAGAAGAAGGGATAAGAAAAATCGATGCACCTCCTCCAGCTGCTCCTTTGAAGGTTGTCGAGAAGCCCCCAGTGGCTTCGAGCAAGGTTGCTTCTCCAAGGGAGGTAATAGTCATATCCCCGACTAAGACTACATCCTTGGTCGAGACCGTTGATGCTCCTCTGAGGAGGCTGAAGAAGAGCTCCTCGGTCAATTTGGCCAAATCCATCTCTCAGCCCCCGACTACTGGAAGTGGTGTTCCCACTTTTGTTGCCCCAAACTCTGCCATGAGCTCGGTGAAGTCTTGGATCATTCCCGAGATCCAAGGTATTGAAGAAAATATTTCTCAGGATATGGTTACCACATTAGCTGCTCGTCATATTGCTTCTGTAAGTATCGTTGTCCCAAACTTTCATTTTTCCACTGTTATATTTTTGCACTGACTTGCTATTGTTTTCTTTTCCCAGTTGGTAACCTGTTTTAATACAATTTTGAAAAAGGATGAAGCTATTAAAGCTTCAAGTTCCTCGTCAGGTGTAGAGGAAGCTTTGGTGGGTCTGACGCAGTCTCTGAAAGATTCTCGTCAGAAGTATGTTGATGATAAAGCTGCCTGGGAGAAGCAGCTCAATTCGACCGAGCAGGAGAGGAATCAAGCTGTTGAAATCTCCAAGGGATTGGAGAAGAAAATAAAAGAATTAAAAAGTAAGAATAAAGAGATCGAAGGGAAGCTCCAAAATGCCGGGGAGCTTGAAGGTAAGCTCAAGGTTGATGAGGAAGAGCTAAACAAGCTTCGTGAAGTAGGTCATCAGAAGTGGAGAATAAATTGAAGGCTGTCGAGGATCTTCTTTCCGAGAAGCTTTCCTCGGAGAAGGCGAAAAGGAAGTTGGCTGTATAAAAGTCCTTCAGTGCTGGCTGGGATAAGGTATGGAATAAAGGTCGGGCTGCCATGATGTCACAAGTGGAATATGGTAACCTCAAGTACTTTAGGGATGGCTGGGTCATTGCTCTGCAAGAGATGAAGGTTGATGAAAATTTTGACCTGTTTCAGCGACACATCCCTGGCCCCCCTCCAACTCCTGAAGAAGAAGAAGAGGACGAAGCTGCCTCTGAGGAATCCTCCATGGTGATGGGAGATCAAATTCCTCATCCCACAGTTGTCCAGTCTTCCTGCGAGTAACTTCAAGCATCCATTATTTCAATCGAGCAGCTTCCAGCACCCCCCGAGCTACCATCTGTGCCATCTGATCAACCTACCTCCTCGTCCCAGCCTCCCGAGAAAGTTTTGGGAGATAAGGAGAAGGTGTAGAGTTGTTCAGTTTTTTTTCTCTTTGTTTATTTTTGTCAATTGTAATTCTGAACTATGTACCTCTCTTTTATGATATAATAAAATTTGAAGTTTTGCCTATTCATACTGTTGTTTCTCTTCCTCTTGCTCCTTATTGATTCTTGCTCTTTCTTCTTTTTACTAGTTTATGTCTAAGATGGAATTGTTATCTACTCATGATACAAAATTGATGAAACAGTACAACGAATATTTCAAGGCTGGCCATGCAGATTTGACTAATGCTCAAATTGTTGATATAGTTGGTCCAAATGCTTCAGAACGAGCAATTGAAGCCTACCAGTATTTGAAGTGCCTTCTCGACCGTGCAGTGGCTAACAATGTAGCGTATTATGACATGATTGAAAACCTCCAGGGCACTCTTGAAGAGCTTCACCAATAATATAAAGAATCTACAACCCTTTTGCACGAGGGATACGAGAAAAAGTATCAACAACTCAGTGCTGATAAGGGGTATGATAAGTTGTTCGCTGCTTACAATGTGAGGGAGAGAACTTTGAAGGCTGAGGTCGAAGAGCATAAACAGATAGCTGAGTTGTTGGAGCAGGAAAACAATAATCTACAAAGAGAGGTATCTCAGTTGAAATCTGTAGCTTCTACCTCAAACTCTTTGGTCCCTGTGAACGACGAGGGATTCTCTTTCTTGGAGGTTGAAAATGAAAACCTGCGGGATGAATTAGAAACCTTGAAAAGGATTGGGCCCTCTACCTCTACTCGGGGATGAGCAAGAGCTTCTCGGGGACGAGCAATAGCTGTTCGAATTCCTGTCGAGGAATAAAGAACTCAATCGGCCCTCGAGAACCAAGCCTTCCAAGTGATGGCAAAGAACCAGGCATTGGCCGATATGTCTAAGAAAATCATAAATCTGGACGAGCAGATCTCTGCTCAAAAGTCTGCTTTGGAGAATAAAGAACTCTTTATAAAAAATATTCACGAGCAGCTGGAAAGGTTGACTTATCAATTCCACAAGCAGCCCAGAGAATTCTGGATGACTGGCTACAATGAGGCTCTCTACCATTTGGATGATCGGATCCAAAATGTGAATAATGAGAGTTACAAATAAGGGTGGCTGAATGCCTTGGGTGTACTGCAATTGGAACATGGTCACTACTTGTGGGATTACTATAATCCTGGGTTGCTCGACCTGCCAGTACCACCATTCAAACTAGACATGAGATGGATCCCTGCTCGGGCAATCCCTCAGTGTTTGATTTCCAAATATCTTGGCGATTATAGTCTCCATTCCAATGTTGAGATATCTCGCCCCAAGCACCTACTTGATCGACCATCTGTGATGAACATCAGGATGCTCAAAGACCTTAATTTCATTAACTTCCCTTATGTCTTAGACGATCCTCCTGCTGGTGAAGAACCTGTTCCAAAGGCAGAGGGGAAGAAACCAATAGAATAGGAATCTTGGTGTAATATTTTTATGTATTTAATTCTCAATGTACTTTGTTTTGGATTTAATGAAAAAAACTTCAATTTTTCTTTGCAATTTTGATTGCCATTGTATTGTAGATATTTTGTAAAACACTTTACATATGTGTATGTATATCTGTTAAAAAGATAACAACATTGTGTTATTCGCTGATCAACTAAAGCTGGTTAAAATTTATTGTCGACTATCCTGAATTTGTGGTAATCATTTGACGACTAACCAAAATTGATGATATTTTATTTCTCGACCAGCTTGGTGGTAATGTTACGAGTATTAAAAATTTGGCTTGATCACTTTTTAATTCTAAGCCATTAGCTGACTTTTATCACATACTCATGCTTTGTTTAATAAAAATGTTCCCGACCAACTGTAGTTGACAGCTTCTTATTCCCGACCAACCGGAGTTGGTGGATTTTCTTCCCAACCAACCGGAGTTGTCACTTTTGGGAAATATTTTTTATCCCCGACCAACCGGAGTTGGTGGTTTTTCTTCCCAACCAACCGGAGTTGGCACTTTTGGGAAATATTTTTTATCCCGGTGGATTTTCTTCCCAACCAACCGGAGTTGGCACTTTTGGGAAATATTTTTTATCCCCAACCAACCGGAGTTGGTGGATTTTCTTCCCAACCAACTGGAGTTGGCACTTTTGGGAAATATTTTTTTGTACTCGACCAACCGAAGTTTATGGATTTTCTTTCCAACCAACCGGAGTTGGCACTTTTGGGAAATATTTTTTATCCCCGACCAACCGGAGATGGTGGATTTTCTTCCCAACCAACCGGAGTTGGCACTTTTGGGAAATATTTTTTTATCCCCGACCAACCGGAGTTGGTGGATTTTCTTCCCAACCAACCGGAGTTGGCACTTTTGGGAAATATTTTTTTATCCCCGACCAATCGGAGTTGGTGAATTTTCTTCCCAACCAACCGGAGTTGGCACTTTTGGGAAATATTTTTTATCCTCGACCAACCGGAGTTGGTGGATTTTCTTCCCAACCAACCAGAGTCTTTTGGGAAATATTTTTTATTCTCTACCAACCGGAGTTGGTGGATTTTCTTCCCAACAAACCGGAGTTGGCACTTTTGGGAAATATTTTTTATTCCCGACCAACCGGAGTTGGTGGATTTTCTTCCCAACCAATCGGAGTTGGCACTTTTGGGAAATATTTTTTATTCCCGACCAACCGGAGTTGGTGGATTTTGTTGAGTAGTGTGTAACACTAGTATTTCGCGAAAAAATTTCAATAAAAGGAGAGAATTGGGTAGAATATTCACATATTATTCATACTGATGAAACATCATTACATGAGAGTTTACATTACTGATAATATTTGCGCAGGTGTTCTGCATTCCATTCATTCTTAAACTCCTCCCCCTCTAAAGTTTCTATTCTGTAGGTTCCTGGTCGAACAACTTCTATAACTCGGTAAGGTCCATGCCAGTTCGCTTCCATTTTATTATGTTTTTGAATCACTTTCTTTAGCACATAGTCTCCTTCTTTCAGCTCGCACTTCTTCACTCTCTTGTTGTAGAACAAAGTTGTTCGTTGTTGGTAAGTAGAATTCCTGATAGCTGCTTCTTCTCTAACTTCTTCGAGCATGTCCAAATCTAACCTTCTCATTAAGTCGCTGACAGGGGAATTGAAGTTCAGTACTCTATGTGTTGGAAGACCCAACTCGGCAGGTATAACAACTTCACTTTCAAATGCCAGCATATATGGAGATTCTCTAGTTATTGCTCGGGGGGTAGTACGATAAGCCCATAGTACTGAATGTAGCTCGTTGATCCAGTTTGCTTTCGCATCATTCAGTCTTTTCTTCAAGCCATTTAGCAGTGTTCTGTTTGTCACCTCAGTTTGTCCATTGCTTTGGGGATGGCCTGGTGCCGAGTGGATTTTCAAGATATTTGACTGGTGATAATAGGCAGCGAACTCCTCGTTGTCAAATTGTGTTCCATGGTCAGTGATGAATGCGTGGGGAAGACCATATCTACAAATGATGTTTTTCCAAATAAATTGGTACACCTTTTCGTGTGTCATGTCGACAAGAGGCTTGGCTTCTACCCACTTAGTAAAATAATCCACTGCGACGACGAGATACTTAAATCTTTCTCTAGTTGTCGGAAGTGGCCCGACCAAGTCAAGTCCCCACATGGCAAATGGCCAAGGAGAAGTAATGGGTGTCAACAATGCTTGGGGAGTTCTTCGGATGGAGGAAAAACGCTGACACTTGTCACATTTCTTGGCATAAGCTATACAATCATCCCTCATCGTTGGCCAGTAGTATCCTTGCATCATTATTATTTACAGAAGTGTCCTACCTGCTACATGGGCTCCACAAGACCCTTCATGGACTTCTTCAATCAAATCCTTCACCTCGGTTGGATGTACACACCTCTGCAAGCATGCTATGATTCCTCGTTTGTATAGAATACCATTAGTTAGTACATAACGAGCAACTTTAAACTTTAATTTCTTGGCTGCGAGTTTGTCAATTGGTAATTATCCCTCCTCAATATATGCCCTGATGGGATCCATCCAAGATGGCCCTAAATCAAGGGTAATAAAATTTATCGCCAGATCTTCTTCTATGCTCCGACCAGCTAGAACTTCAATCGGGATTGTTCTTCATAGCTCGGTACGAGTAGCCAATGCTAATCGAGCTAAAGCGTCTTCTCTTGCATTCTCCATTCTTGGTATTCTGACCAGTTGAACAGTAGCAAATTCCGATACCAATTTCACCGCCTTTGCATGGTATTTAATCATCAACTCTCCTTTTGCTGTATACACACCAAGCATTTGGTTTACAATCAACTGTGAGTCACTGCATACAATTACCTGCTCTGCCTTCATGATTTTTGCCAGACTAAGACCTACAATCATCACTTCATATTCAGCCTCGTTATTAGAACCTTGAAATTGAAAACGCAGAGCATATTCTATATCGATCTCGTCTGGACTTTTCAATACAATCCCAGCTCCACTACCCGAGGTGCATGATGAGCCATCCATATATAGGTTCGATACAGGTATTTCGTCCTCAAACTTCTTATTGAATAAAATTCCTCGATGGAATATTTGTTGCTCCTTTATCTCCATTTTTACTAAACTTGGCTGCTCACCGACCTTCTCCTCTTGCTCTCTGACCAACTTAAGTTGATCGGGGTTTAAATTTGATGATCCTGTAACATCCACAGGTTGGTCGGTGTTCAGCTTTTGCTCCCCGGGGGTATCAGGATAAGTGAACTCTGCTATAAAATCTACTACTTCTTGCCCTTTCAGTGATGATCTAGGCTCATAAATTATATCATATTCACCGAGTTCTATTTCCCAATACATCAATCTTCCTGATTTTTTTGGTTTATGAAGAGCTTGCCTCAACGGCATATCGGTATATACGACTATGCTATGAGCCTGGAAATATGGCTTCATTCTTCTACTTGCTTCAATCAGCACTAATGCGAACTTTTCCAGCTTTGGATATCTGATCTCTTCTCCTCGGAAGGCCTTACTAGTGTAATAAATTGGTTTTTGTACTCCATTCTCTACTCTTATTAATGCCGAGCTAATTGTATTTTCTGAAACTGCCAGATATAAATACAATCTTTCTCCCATCACTGGCGTGGACAATAGTGGAGGTTCTCCCAAATATTTCTTCAATTCTTGAAAAGCTTTCTCGCATTCTTCATTCAATTCAAAAGTCTTTCAGAGAGTTTTGAAGAATGGGAGGCATCTATCAGTTGCTCGCGATATAAATCTGTTAAGTGCCGCTACTCGCCCTGTAAGACTTTGTACTTCCTTCTTCGTCATTGGAGATCGCAGCCCTAATAGAGCTTTGATCTTTTCAGGGTTTGCTTCAATGCCTCGTTAATTGACAATATACCCGAGAAACATACCTTCTCGTACTCCAAATATGCACTTGGTAGGGTTCAACTGCATTTGATATTTATCTAATTGATCAAAGGTTTGGCCTAAATCAACTAGATGGTCAGCAACTTTCTTGCTCTTTGTCAGCATATCATCAACATAAACTTCCATATTGCAACTGTTTTGTTCTGCAAACACCTTGTTCATCAGCCGCTGATATGTCACACCTGCATTTTTCAAACCAAAAGGCATAACATTATAACAATAAGTTCCCCTAGGGGTAATGAAAGAAGTACTCTCCCTGTCTTAAGGTTTCATTTTAATCTAGTTGTAACCAGAATAAGCATCCAAGAAGCTCAGCATCTCATGTCCCGAGGTAGCATCCACTAGTTGATCCATTCGAGGCAAGGGAAAATGATCCTTTGGACATGCCTTGTTGAGGTCGGTGAAGTCTACACACATCCTCCCTTCGTTGTTCTTCTTTTTCACCATCACCACATTTGCTAACCAGTCTGGATACTTAACATCTTCAATAAAGCAAGCTTTCTGGAGCTTCTCGACCTCCTCCTGTATAGCTTGGTTCTTCTCGGGGTTGAACACTCTTCTACTCTGCTTCACTGGCTTGATCTCCTTATTCACATTGAGCTCGTGACATAAGAAATTTGGGTCTATTTCGGGCATATCTTCATGACTCCAAGAAAAAGTTTATTTTCTTCTTTTTAAGAAAACTATTAACTCCTGTTTTAATGAGGCATCTAACGACGAACCTATCTGAGTTGTTCATTTAGGGTGCTCGTCGTCCAGAATGATGTTTTCAGTAGCTTCTACCACCTGACCTTTCACGAGTTGCGACTCGTCTCTAGGATCCAATGTTTCAATTTCTGCACCCTCATCCACCTGATAGGTAATAGTCTTTTTCCTAGATTCTTCCAGTTCCTCCTGCTCAGCAGATGAATAGTAGCATTCTCGAGCTACTTTTTGATCACCCTTCATAATTCCTACTCCAAAATTGGTTAGAAATTTTAGGCATTGATGTACCGTAGATGGTACTGCTTCGAACTTCTTCAATCCTACCCTTCCCATGATGATATTGTAGGCTGATTGAACATTCTTATCCATCACGAAGAAGCGTATTCTTTTGATTCGACAAGCAGGCCATGTACCAATAAACATATCCAACTTGATCGTCCCAAGTGGAAAAACTTTCTCGCCAGTAAAACCGAGGAGGGGCCTATGATAAGGCTCCAACTGAGACAACTTTAGATTTAAGTTGTCGAAGCACGAGTAGAACATAATATCAACTGAGCTACTATTATTAACCAGTACTCTCGAGATCATCACTTCATTCATTCTCATTTTGATCACCAATGGATCATCATGAGGATACAGCACTCCTGCGACGTCATTTTTTGAAAAATAGATGACCAGTTTTTCTTTGCTGACCTTCCTCGGGCCTGTTGGTTTGAGCAACTGATCATGTGGATGTGACTTCTTGGGATCTATCTTGTCGAGCAGCTGGTTGTGATTGGGCAGAACCATCTCTTAAATCAAATGGTCGTCGAAAGTTTCTCGACACAGCCTTAGGAGGACTTTTATTCTTCCTAGGGCCCAATCGATCAAAAGGAGAGACCCTACTCAATCTTTCCAGTGCACTGGTCCTTTTCGGAGAGAGAGTGATGTGTTGTTCAGTATCTGTGGCTCGTACTGATGAAGTTCGACCCGGTTGATAAGAAAAATCTTCAGATTTATCAGTGCGATATGAATCGCTTTGCCTAATGCATGAAAAAAGTAAATGAGTATTTCTTTGACCACTTCGTTGTCCTGAATAGGTTGATGCTCCACCTTGGATAGTTTGCATGAGTTATCGCATTATTTCCTGCATGGTTTTCTGGCCTTGAGCCAAACTGGCCATGATTCCTGCCAGATCTTGGATATTTAGAGGAGCGGATGAATTTAGGGGATTCCCAGCATTTCGATTGCTGGATTCAGGATTGTCAGCCATTGATGATGAATTGTTTTTGGTGAAAAATGAAAATTATAGTCATTTCCCACAGACAGGCCCAATCTGTTGATGTAAAAAATTAGATTATCTCTAATTGTTTAATCACAGATAAAAAATGAATAAGACAAGAGATTTTAAAGTGGTTCAGCCTTGAACGAATGGCCTACGTCCACTGTTTGTGTTATTATTGACTATTTGGGAATTTTCTAAGTGTGGTCTACCTCAAGAAATTCTGGTCCCCTTACAATGAGGATGATACAATGTATTTATAGCCCTGAGGCTGTACATGTGATAGGGTTGTACATAGCTGCCCAATAAGCATATACATCTATATGATAATAATCAACATTTAATCCTCTTAATTGTCTGATAATAAATGCTCTGATCGAGATGCAGCTCGGACCGCCTAAGTATCTCGATATCCATGAGTTGATCGGTGCAGTAATGTTCCTCGGAGAACACTTGTTGCTCGGAGCATCTGAGTTGGTCGGGGAAATTGAGTTCCTCGAAGTTAAGGTGTTGTTCAAAAGTGTTTATTATTGCCATGTAGATTGCCATGTGTCTCCACTTAATTGAGCCATGTCAGCAGACTAAAATTGGTATCAACAACCTGCCCTATCTAAAAATGACTAAATGAAGAGCTGAGATAAAAAAGATGAAGTCATCTAAATGCAAGAACCTGTAACTCCCACACTAGTTGCGGCACTATAATCAATCCAACGATCTACGTCTGGCGTCCTGGTGGCTGAGCACCTGTTAATATATATATATATATATATATATATATATATATATATAGTAAAGGAGGAAGGACTTTTTGTCCTCCCCAACTGATGGCTCAATTCGAAAGTTGATGAATTTGATGTTTATCAACTAATGGTTGAGATTAAACAGGGGATTTTTGGTGTTAACCAATTAACCGTTGAGATTATCTAACTCACGGATCAGATTGTGGCAATATGGAAATTTTTTATTGTGAGTCTCGAGCCTCTCACCCGTCCCAGCTTTCATCACTACCTCGAGCCTCCCACCCATCCCCACAACTACCTCTTCTCATATCTCTATGTTAGCTCCCCCAAACAAAATCCAAATACCAACAAAAACTTACCAAAAAATTCTCAAACACGGAGGCACGTATTGAAGCAGATAAAAAAGATCACTCCCATGGTGGTTCCTTTGCCGTCTTATGCTGCTACTGGACCGAGTTCTACTAGATCCAAAAGGTATCGATTTCTATCAGATCAAAAGGGTCACTCCCATGGTGGTTTGCTTTACTTATGATCCGAGATTTGAAAAAAATACCATCGAAAAATCTTTGTTTACGTCGACCGAGTGGTTCACTTATGATCTGAGTTCTAGCAACACGATGGTGGTTCACTTCTGATTCGAGTACTAACAGATCGACTGAGTTCACTTCCAATCCGAGTTCTATCAGATCAAAAGGGTCACTCCCATGGTAGTTCACTTCTGATCTGAGTTCTAACAGCTCGACCGAGTTCTATCAGCTCGAGGGTATTTTTCATCTATCTCTTGGTTTATAAGATAAAGGGTTTTTTAATTTAATTTTTTAAGTTATTTCCTGAGCTCAGATTCGGGTTGTATTTTGATTTGTACAGACCTACTCCAATATTTGAGGTATTGTTGATACTCTAAAGCTTTTTGGTTATGGCACGGGTACACAATGGGATGTGGAAGAGACCTATGTTCATAACGTCAGTTATAATTTTTGGCACATCAGAACCACAATCCACATTTGTATTGGAGTCAACTAAATGTCAAAGCATCCTAGGTGTCTTTAATTTCTTATTTTCCAATTCACTTCAATTTCTTTTTTGGTTTCCCTATTTTATTATATGTATACCATCCCTTATTTCTTGAATCACGATTTATTGTTGATATTAGGAAATGGTTTGATACTATTTAAAAATGGGTGAGTTAGAGAGAGGGAAAAGTGGGGTTTGTATTGTTGATGTGTGTTGTCATTTTGGGTTTTTCTATAGGGTGTGTATCTGGGTATCTCAGTTTGAACTCTAGATCTCAAAACTTTCCCCAAAGATTTTCTATACTAATAATTATTTGTGTTCTCTTTTTGTTTGGTTTATAATTTTTAAAATATTCAGGCAGAAAGTGTTTGAACAACTTAATAATAAAATTTTGTTCACAAAGAGTCTAAAATTACTTTGTTTTGGGAGCTGTCTTTACCATTGTGGCTATACCATGAATGAGTTTTTCAATATATGGAATTGTAGTCTGAGGTGGGAGATATACCATTTCCTATTTGGCTTATACTTCGAATAATATATTCAATAGGTTTCCTCACTTCAGGTGCATCTTCACTAAAGTTAAATAATTATTTGGAGTTTATGAGGACATCTAAAGTATCAGGACATCTAAAGTATCACTATTTTTTATTTTAATTGTTGATTCATTTTTTTATGTTAAAATATATTTTTGTCAACGGATATTTGTTTATGTTAATTGTTCTTAGTTTGTGATATTTTCCTAACTCATATTGTTCTTAAGCATCATGGTTGAAAAGTTATATTTTGTAACTAGTGTTAACATTACCCTATTTCTACGGGACTTCAAGATGAAGATGTAAAATATGTAATGCTGATAGTTCTTTATTTTGAGGAGTTAATTGCTCACTTTGTGTTGGGAACGTTTTCTCTCAATAATAATGGATCTCTTAATAACATAATCTGTCAAAGACTTCATTAAGAACCAATCCAAAATTTTCATCATCTCATAATAACATAACAAAATAAAAATGAGGAAGATGGGTTGTTGTCGACGACTCTAGCATATGGCTCTAAAAACTCAGTTCTATAATAAAGTTGTACCTAAACTATCACACGCTTTATTTGTAAGAGAGAAAAGTAATTCATCATATGACCGCACATCACAAGACTACAAATGGCTTTGAAAAAATCATCAATTCAAAAACTCCACTCTAAAATACTGAGTCTACGAAAGTAGACTTGATAGTGTGGCATAAGTACAAGGGTTAGTAATGGTATTTCTTATATTGAAAAAACAAATCTTTTGAAGCTAACTGATTTTTAATAGATGATATTGCTTTTAATTTATTGATACTATTGCATACTTATATTGAAAAAACAAATATTTTTAAAAGACATGCATACTAATAGGCTGAGATAAGTAGACTTGAAAAGACATGCATACTTATATTGAAAAATCAAATATTTTGAAGTAACTGATATTTAGTCTTTAGACTATATGGACACAATTATATTACCAAATATAATGTAATTGTTCTCACCACTTAAGTTTTAGTGATGATAAAATTATATGGTGGTGATATGCTAAACTCTTGACATAATTATTTTTGTTTTGGTTTTGTAATCTAACTTGGACTCATTTGTATTTGAAATATCATATTCTCATCCCTTAAATTTTAATGACCCCCATTAAATTTTAATGATGATAGTGCCATCGGCATCGGCACGGGATATGCTTACAACATTTTCATATATTTAAATATCCATTGAATTGTTTTATTTGTTCATGTCATATACCAAGTATGAAAGATATCAAAAGGCAAGGAGGCAAGAAAAAATGTTTCACCGTGCCTGCGACAAGTAGGAGTTGTTGACAATAATTTTTTTTTGTCAATGAATTATTTGTGTAATCTTAAGCATGAGCTATGTTTACTTTTCTCATCTGTTGGACTTTTTTTTATCACTTTTAATATTGATATATTTGAAGCATATTTAAATTGGCACAAAAAAAGTATATTCAGTTTCAATTTATGGTGATTTGAATAGAAATAACTTATTTTAAAAGAAACTATATTATTTCTCATTATAAGATGATATCAAAACATGTACACTAAATAACTTGTAGAGATTTATGACAGGAACAAAATACCACGGGAAAAAAATTATCACGAGAACAAATTTATTGCTATACCATCGATACGGGTACAAAATATGACAGGGATAAATTTATCGCCTTGCCATCGGCACGGATACACCCTAGTATATATATATATATATATATATATGATAGAAATAAGAGATGATAAAAAACGGGTTAGAGCCAGATTGTAACAGTTTTAAAAAATATTAGCAAGTATATAAAATGCTTACCAGTTAATAGCACATACATGTTAGTTTTTTTAAACTCACTTGGGAATTCTCACCCCTCAACTAGTGTGCATGCCTAACGTACCGCTAAATCATCCTAGTTAATGCTAACCCAATTAACTAGTTCGAATTAAGTTCCTGCTTACATTTTCTCTTTCGTATGCTCGTACGCATTACACTAAGTATATTGTCGTAATCCTGACATTTATGAGTCAATGTTATTATTATCATCTTAAGTTCCCACACACTTCAATTATTCTTTAATATCATTAACTTTCTCATCTACCCACAAGCACAGTAGATTAAACACAAGTATATATATTTATCACTCAATATATATATTATTAGGGCACCCCACATAAATCTATGGTGCATGCATACTCTTTTATCAAGTCCCTGTACCTCTCGTGCATAAAATGGGAATACTAGTTCGGATTCACTCTTAAACTGTATTAACACAAAACACACATATTGGAGGCGAATCATAGTCCCAAGTCACTAAGAGGTAAGCACATACCCACATGCCCCTTATGATCGTCTGCTCTATCACTCACAGATAGGCTGTACCAAGGTTCTATGTTCTAGGGTATAAGTCAATATTCCTCCAATGGGCACACAGAATAAGACTGTCCCGACACGAAAACCTCCATGATAGCAAGTAGCGCGGGTACGATTTATCACATAGAATATTCATACAATAGATATATTCACACACCTATGTATATATATTTAATTCAATTGGGATAGGTACACTCGCGACCTACACACATATGATCCGGACGTAGCGTGTAACTCTTGACAGTTCTACGTAGCATCTAATTATCGTAATCATCTTCATCGTATAATTTAAATTACTTTTCCCTACTCGCAAAAAAGGTTACTAAGTCACTCCCCCGTACCGTAGGTTATTTCAGTAGCTATAATGATCCTATTACTACTGGTTTTAACCTTGAGTTATCATATTGTCAATTTAAACCCCGCGTTATATAATTACCAATCGTAACTCACTCGGTGAACAATCATACATTTATCGTTTAATCCCATTCATAATCACATTTTCCAAGCCTTAATAACGACCCTACTGATCTTCCCTAAGCCTTATTATATTCAATTAATCAACATCAAGGATTTGAGAAAGTTGGGTTTAAATCAAAACTTAAAGGAAAATATCTTCACAATTTCCAGGGGAGTCGATTGATCGAAGAAAAGGGTCGATCGATCGACATTCATGATCGATCGATCCATCCATCAAGTATGGCTGCGATTCTGTATATTTTTACCTACGGGTTTCTTCCATTTTAATCCTCAAATCTCCATTTAAAAATCCCAAACTCCTAACCAGATATCAAAAACATAATATAGATAGGTATAGATGATTTCTAACATAAAACATTCAACAAATCTCCAAGAATCATCATCAAATGGTTTCAATTCAAGAATTTATCATGAAAATCCTAGATTATCTTACTTTCTCAAGAACTCCATTATTTTTCTGATTTCTATCTTTAATGGGTATCAAAATTTCGTGGTTAATGTTCTACATACATCAAGGAAGTTAACTTAACATGATTCCTACCCAATATGTGTATTTAATCTTCCAACCAACATTAAATCTTCATGAAAACTAGTAATTATTCATCCTATTCTAACATGAATGTCTTATCAACACAAGATTAGCAAGATAGATACTTGCCTAAAAATTGAAGATCCGAGTTGTAGAAGATGATAGGTATATTTACGCTCCTCATTCTCCGATCTACGCGTTGGTGGTGGAATTGGTGAGAATGGTGTAGGATTGATGGCTCTCCCCCTTGGAAACCTCCTCTCTTCTCCCTTCCTTAGCCTCTATGCAACTCAAGTGTTTCTAACCCTCGAAGGCTCTAATTTCCATCAGATATAATCTCTTAATTTTCGTAGGTTTAATTACCCCAAAAATGTAAATGATCAAAATACCCCTCCCGGGTATCGGTTTGGCCTAAAATAGTCCCGGGACTCAAACTAAACACCCGGGTACACTTTTTTGACTATCTCGACCCTTCTGGATACATTGGCTCACTTGAAACGACTATTTGGATGACATAAAAATATTGTACTTTCATTTCACTTAAATATAGTCCCGACAGCTGGCAATTTTTGATCCGATAACCCGTTTATGGTAATAACCCGAACATGACCCGTTTAACTTGTATAGATTTAAGAGTACCTAAAACTTATACTAAAATAAAAATCAACGCGACCCGAAAATGACACGACTAACCCGAATTGCCACCCCTACCGACAGGACTCACCTGCGCGTCCTGACTTAATTTCCATAAATTATCATATTCATCACTCGCGATAATTTTATAAAATAATAATAATATGTAAAGTCATAATCCTATATATTACTTTTAATCACCAAGTAATATTCAACATAAATCACATATTACTTTACTCACGAGTAATATTTAAATTCAGATTAATTTTTAATTATCTTATAATTAATTCTAATTAATCCCATTTTAAAAATCATTGAAAATACGGGGTGTTACATACTTCCCCCCTACAACGGAATTTTGTCCTGAAATTCGGAAAAAGTATACCATATAAGACCAACTTTGGCTATATGTTGCGCATCGCATCTTTGTGCTCACAAGTAAACTACTCCATACCGCCCATATATTACGCTATCAAGTGCCCTTAATTATGAACACCTCACGTATGTTCGTTTTAAATTCCAGGTTACCCTGCCACGTAGGTTCTTGTCCAATCCTTATCGTTTAAGTTTCACTACTTAAACTTATTTAGTTATTCACTATCTAGCCTTCTACTATTCGCACCTTAGTAGATTAATCGTTCATTAGATACATACAATCCCGTCTCGCGATAATTGCACACAAGTACGTTATTTGTGCAGTATATATATTTTACACACATTGTATACTCTAAGTATCAACCCATCTCTGATTTTCGTAATAAGAATTGGTCCCCCACCTTTAGCTAACAAGCAGGAAAACAACGAGGCTTACTGTGCCATACCTCAACTGACACTATGCCCAAAAGTAAACTTATATGATTTATTGTACACAAACTCAACTCGTGGAAGGTATTTCTATCGTCCTCCCCTAAGATGAAGGGGTACACATATAATTTATTTTCCCAATATCTGATTAGTCCACTTGTTCTGCCCATTCGTCTGCGGATAATAGGCCGTAATCAAGCACAACTCGGTCCTATGACCTCGGAACACTCTTCCAAGGTCAAAAGATAAAGATCTTGTCCCAATCGGACACATTATTAAACGTTACCCTATATAACCTTACTATCTCGATTATAAAGATCTCGCATACTGTTTCGTAGTATGATCAGTCCTAACTTCCATAATGTGAGCTACTTTGGTCAACCGATCCACTATCACCATATAGTATCGTGACTCCCTCCGCGATAAAAGCCTTAGGAATTCTTTCCCATTACTACTTAGGAATCTCTAATGTTTGAAGAAACCCAACTGGTTTCGGATGGTCCACCCTTTACCAATAGATAGGTGACCCATTGTAAAACGAAATTAGCAATATTTCTCTTTATTAAATCCCATCACCACTATTATTTATAACATGATACATCTTATATCTTCTCAAATGTACCTCAAACCTTGATCCATATGACTTTGCCTCACCGCGTGTCACAAATCCTTCCCCTTGCTATAAAATAGTTCTCGTGAAACGTAAGCCTCTGACAAATCTTATGGAATAATCTTCAACTTCCTTAGATAAATGTTGTCGAATTCACACGACAATTACCATTTACTGCTTGATACAAAACCATCTTCATGGACATTTGGGGAATGATGGTCCTAACTGATATAAATGATATGATAGAGAAAAGAGACATGCGACGTGCTACTACGATAAAAACTAAACTAAAACCGTCAATAATGAGTATAGAGAATCTAATTTCCACAATTTAAATGCATCAAGTCCATAATACTTCTATTTCCATAATAATGATTACAAAAAAGTTTTTCTCAAAAACAAAATTCTCCAACAAAAATTACACCATTAAATTATACATCAAAATATCTTTCAAATCCATGCTCTAAAACAATTCTCCAAAATAGTCCATAGCGTCCCAATCCACGCTAACCTGCCACTAAAAGAAATTACGGGGAAGTACACAATATGACATGAATACACGCTCAAATATAATTAGTACGATGAATAAATCGCAATGATACGAATCGCATCTACAAATCAAATGCACAACTCAAGTATTATATCTATATTAACTTCTCAACCTCTATATATACCTTATCCCATAATTTCCAAATGTGGACAAAATCAAGATTTAGTCACCTAGGGCGCCCATACACCCTATGTGTCGCACAAATAAAATATAATCCTCTTAAATCAATCTTCACGTCAGGATTAGGTAACTCTACTGGCCTTAAGTCATAATAGAATTTTTCAACTCTAATTATATTCTCATATATGCACATTAAACAAGGTACGAAACCCATGTACTATCATCCAAACTTGTAAGGACATTTTTGTCCATTATCAATTTATTATGTCGCACGCCGTTACACCGTTGAAGAAATTCAAGATTCATACATTCATCAACGGATCCGAATATCAAAAGAAGAAGAGGAATCAAAGTCTGACAGACCGGACCGGTCCGCCTGGAATAAAAGAACCGATCCGGTCAACCGGACCGATCCGCCTCAAACCCGGACCGATCCGACTGCTGAAGGCCAGTATACCCCGGACCGCAAGCGAACCGATGAAGCCTGGAAAAGAACCGATCCGATCATCAACGGATCGATCCGCCTCAGAATAAAAGAACCGATCCAGTCAATCGGACCGATCCGCCTCAGACCCAGACCGGTTCGCCTGGGATAAACTTAAACAGATCGTGTTCATATTTTTAAGGCCCGAGGCTTCTTATTTAATCCCACTACGGCAAGTGGTTTTCTAAGACTCATACACACGATTTTCAGAGTACAGAAAGCCCTAAGTCTTCACCTATTGAGCATCTAGACTCTAGGTATTTGATTCATACAAATTGCCAATCCTTTGTGAATCACTTTGCAACCCAGGAACGCACTTTTGCTGTTCACACCCTTGTGGAGAAGATCGTTCTTCTTCTCCATTGCATCCCTACTAGAAAGGGATAGTTCCAGCCGCCGACTACAGAATCCGACACCTGAGGGTAATTCTTAGTCACTTGTATTTTCATTGTAATCCGAAATTGTACAGCCTACAATATTATAATGAAAATAAATGGTTTTGCCCCTTTGGGGGATTTTTCCTCACAAGCATGTGTTTGAATGTTCTTGCTTAGATTATCATCGTATTCAATCACATATTGTTGCATGTTTAGGGTTTGTTTGGGTTAAAAGGTGTTTAATATATAATTTTCTCAGTTGAACGCAAGCACATACATTCTCAAATTGGTATCAGAGCAGGTTACGCTAATCTATCGCGTATTCCTATTTTCCGCAAAATTTTTCTAAGATATCAATTTTCTGAAAAAATTGATTTTTGAAAAAGTGCTTGTTCAAATGGAGAAGTTATATAATAAAATGCCTATTTTTGACGGGACAAATTATGCTTATTGGAAAGCCCGAATGAGGTCGGCTTTAAAAGCCATAGATGAAGATTTTAGTTGAAAGAGGGTGGACTCCTTCCTCCGTGACTGTTGATAATGTGACCAACTTGAAACCTGACACTTCTTGGACTGATGAAGAATTTAAATGGTCATCTTTTAATTCTAAGGGTCTAAGTGCTATTTCTGGGTCTGTCACACTTGATGAGTTCAAACGCATAATGACGTGCACCACGTCAAAAGAGGCATGGGATGTTTTACAACTCACCCATGAAGGAACTAATGCTGTGAAAGAATCTAAGTTGCAAAATTTGACAACTCAATTTGAAACCATCACCATGCATGAATCTGAATGCTTTGATGAATTTTATACTAGACTTTCTGACATTGTGAATACTAACTTTAATCTTGGTGAACATATTCCTAATGCTAGAGTTGTTAAAAAAATTCTTCGTTCTTTACCTAAGCGTTTTATCCCTAAAGTCACTGTGCTAAATTCTATGGGTAATTTAAATACGCTAAAATTGGAAGAACTTGTAGGAGATTTGCAAACTTATGAAATTGATATGTTCCCTAAAACTGATAAATCTAAAGATAAGGGAATTGCACTTAAAGCCCAAGAGAGAAGGAGTGAGGGGTCGGCTAGAAAAAGGGTAGAGTCGTCTAGAAAGAGAGAGACTGACACGTCAGATTCTGAGTGTGATTTTGACCTAGATGATTTGGCTCTTTTTGCAAAAAATTTCAAGAGGATTCTCAAATTTAAGAAAAATGGCAATTTTAAAGATAAAAAGAAATTTGAGAAAAATAAGTTTGAAAAGAAAAATGAAAAAGACTCCAAAAATCATCCTAAGAAAGAAAGTGAGAGATGTTTTGAGTGCGATGGTAGGGGTCATAGAGCCTTTGAGTGTGCCACTCGTCTGAATAGAGAGAAAGGGAAAGCTGTCCTTAATGCTACCCTTAGTGACGACAGTGAGGTCGAGACGGTGGATTCAGGAAATGAGTCACCGCATGAGTGTAACTTCACCGCATTCATGGCCAGTCAAGTGAGCACTCCTAGTTCTTTTCACGACGATGAGGATGATGCTTCACAGGGACACCTCAACAGTGAGATCGATGTGAGTGAGGGGGAGGATGACTCAAGTGAGAGCGAGAGTGATATTCAACGCGCCTACGCTGAGTTATATTCTGAGTCATTTAAAACTAAAAAACGTAACAAAGCGCTAGTTATTAAGATCACCGGCTTAGAGGAAGATTTAAGAAAGGCGAGAGAAAGAGATTCCTCCACCTTCACCGCCCTGAGAGAGAGAGAATCTGCCTGTGTCGAGAAAGAGAGGTTGTTTAGAGAAAGAGAGAGTGTTTTAGAGAAAGAGAGAGGGGACTTGACTAAACAAGTGGCTAGTCTTACGAGTCAGCTCCATTCCTCCGTGGAGACTCGGAAGAAACTTGAAGCCCTTGTTGCCCAGCTGACTCATGATCTTGAGAAAGCACGGGAAGTCAAGGTACAAATCGAGGACAGATCTGGGAAGATGGGAAAGATGCTACTCGGCCCCGCTTTAGGTTTTGGTGATCGGAAAGGAATTGGATATGATGGTGCCTCCACGTCCCAAATTGCACCTGGACCAGTTCCTGAGTTTACTACAACTCCTTATGGTCACCGTCAAAAACCTCGAAGGAAAGTTCAACCAAGAAAAGAAAACCAAGGTCCGCCTTTGACTGTGTTCTTTTGTACTTATTGCAAAAGAAAAGGCCACCTTAGGGAGTCTTGCTATAGCATGGGTCGGACACGACGTACTATTGCTCCCCCACGTCATACTGATGAGTTTTCTAGTCTGAGAGAGCGAGTTGAGTTCTTAGCTGCCACGACCCAGAGTTTAATGGAAGAATTCCGACGAATGTCTTTGCCGTTAGTGAAGGCTTCTCACATTCCAGCTAAAACCAACAACAACAAAGGTAAACAAAAGGTCATCTCTGCTTGGTTACCTAAGAAAGATAAAAAGGCCTTCGTTGTTCATGTTGCTCTCAAAGCACACAATACCTCAAAGTGGTATTTTGATAGTGGGTGCTCCAGACATATGACAGGTGATGCCTCATTTTTTACGACTCTTGAGGATTATCAGGATGGCAGAGTCACCTTTGGAGATGGGAGCAAGTCTAGCATTATAGGACGTGGTACTGTCGAGTTACCTGGTTTTCCTAAGCTAGAAAATGTTTTGTACGTCAAAGGTTTGAAAGCAAACCTTCTCAGCATTAGCCAGCTGTGCGACACTGACTTTGCAGTAAAGTTTGACCGGGACACGTGTAAACTCTACAACCAAGACGATAAACTTTTGATGCAAGGGGTGAGGACCGAGGATAATTGCTATGGGACTGAGCCCATGTCCTCACTTGTCTGCAACAGCGCCACGATCACTCCTATGGATCTGTGGCACCAACGTTTATGTCACATGAACGTTAGAGATCTCAATCGCTTAGCTAAAAAGGACCTAGTACGTGGCTTACCATCTCTTGGAAAGTCAACTTCGACCGTTTGTGGACCCTGTCAGTTGGAAAAACAAATTCGTAGTCCTCATAGGAAGTTGCATTCCATTACCACCTCTCGTGTTCTTGAGTTGATTCACATGGATCTTATGGGTCCCACTCGTACTGAGAGTCTAGGTGGTAAGAGGTACATCCTCGTGATGGTAGATGATTTCTCCAGGTACTCCATTGTAGGTTTTCTGAGAGAGAAATCCGATGCTGTAGAATTTTTAACGACCAAGTGCCGTGTCCTGCAAAATCAACACGGTGTCACTATTAACAGGATGCGTAGTGACAATGGCACTGAATTCACAGAAGCAAAGGTAGACCTTTACCGTGATAGCCTCGGGATCAAACATGAGTTTTTTGCTGTGAGAACTCCTCAGCAAAATGGGATTGTTGAGAGAAAGAATAGAACGATCCAAGAGATGGCTAGATCTATGCTTCTAGGTCGTAAAGTTTCTAGGAGATTTTGGGCAGAGGCAGTGTCTACTGCATGCCACACGGTGAATAAGGTTTATTTGCGTCCACACACACTTCAGACTCCTTATGAGTTGTGGACTGGCAAGAAGCCCAACCTGGCATATTTCCGTATTTTTGGGAGTAAATGCTACATCCTACGGGATAGAGAGCAATTAGGAAAGTTCGACTCCCGGAGCGACGATAGAATATTTCTAGGATATTCATCGAATAGCAGAGCGTACCGGGGTTTTAACCTGAAGAGCTCTAAGGTTATGGAATCAATAAACGTCACCGTGCAAGATGACGAACCTTCGACGGTTATTGATCCTAACCTTCAGTGTGAGGATGAGGATTGTTCTGACAGTGATTTACCTGTTCCTCTCTCACACTCAGTGGACCCTACTCCTGTGTTAGGGGACACACCTGCTTGGGTTCGCAAGAGTCATGACCCGTCTGCCATTGTTGGCGATCCCACTCTAGGGGTCAAGACTCGTGCTCAGCTAGAAAACGTTGTTAGCCATCTTTGCTACACGTATAAAGTCGAGCCCAAGAACCATAAAGAAGCACTCAAGGATGAACACTGGATATCTGCTATGCAGGATGAGTTGCTTCAGTTTAAAAAGAACAATGTCTGGGAACTTGTCCCCCGACCTAGTGAGACTAATGTGATAGGTACCCGGTGGATTTTCAAGAACAAAATGGATGAAAATGGTACCATAATCAGAAATAAGGCTAGGTTGGTCGCTCAAGGCTACACACAGATAGAGGGTGTAGACTTTGGGGAGACATTTGCTCCTGTAGCGAGGCTTGAGTTCGTCCGTCTTCTGCTCGCCATCGCATGTCATCTGCGCTTCAAGGTATATCAGATGGATGTCAAGAGTGCCTTTCTGAATGGCATTCTACAGGAGGAGGTTTATATGGAACAACCAAAAGGGTTTGAAGACCCTCAGCACCCGGAGCACGTCTATTATCTTAGAAAAGCCTTATATGGTTTGAATCAAGCACCCCGTGCTTGGTACGAGAGGCTTACTTCCTATCTCTTAGCTCGTGGCTTCAAGAGAGGGGGAGTAGATATGACGTTGTTCGTCAGGAGAGATGACGGTGCTATTTTGGTTGCCCAGGTCTATGTGGACGACATAGTCTTTGGATCCACATGCTCCCAGCATGCTCACCACTTTGAGGAGGAGATGAAAAGTGAGTTTGAGATGAGCATGGTTAGTGAGCTTACATTCTTCCTTGGTCTCCAGGTTCGTCAGCTAGAGGATGGGATGTTCATCTCCCAATCCAAGTATGCTAGAGACCTAGTGAAGAAATTTGGTTTAGACTCCGCTAAGCATGCACGTACACCTATGAGTACCACTACCAAGCTTAGTAAGGACACTTCAGGCAAGGATGTAGAGCAAACCTTATATCGGAGTATGATAGGTAGTCTTCTCTACTTGACTTCCAGTCATCCCGACATCGCCTTTAGTGTTGGAGTCTGTGCGCGATATCAGGCGTCCCCTAAAGAGTCACACTTACTTGCTCTAAAACGTATTATTAAATACGTAAGTGGGACTCTCTCATACGGTATTTGGTATTCCTTTGATACCGATGACCGTTTGTCCGCCTATTCGGATGCCGATTAGGCTGGGGATGTAGATGGTTGTAGGAGCACTTCTGGTGGGTGTTTCTATTTTGGTTCTGCTCTTGTCTCCTCGCTGAGCAAGAAGCAAAATTCTATCTTTTTGTCCACTGCGGAGGCTGAGTACATAGCCGCCGGGAGTTGTTGCACACAACTCTTGTGGATGAAACAAATGTTGGAGGATTATGGCATTTCACAAGACACCATGATCATTTCTTGTGATAACACGAGCACGATACACATATCCCGTAATCCCGTCCAGCATTCGCGCACAAAACACATCAGGATATGTGAGCACTTTATTCGTCAGTTAGTAGAGGAGAACACTGTATCCCTGAGTTTTGTCCCTACCGACCGTCAGTTAGCAGACATTTTCACGAAACCTTTAGATGCCCTTAGATTTGAGAGTCTTAAAAAGTCTTTGGGGATTTGCACAGTTGACTGAGGGGTTGGTCTATGTCTAGAATAGGATGCTTTCTCATGTTTGTATCATATGCTTCCTATTGCTAGTCTGTTTTATATGTACCATTGCTTAGTTGTACAACTTTTATTTATTCTTTTTGCTGTTTATATTGCTTTTGAAAAAATACAAAAAGATTTTCTTTTATTTTTTTAAGAAAAGCACAAAAAGATTTTATTTTGATAAATTTTTTGAAAAATCCAAAAAGATTTCTGTTTTTGCTTCTTTTATGGATGAGCATTTAAGATAGCCAAGTCACAACTTCATTCCATTTATCCATGTGACTGTTTGATAGAGATGTGAGAGGCTACATCATTTCATCCATGTGCTTTACATTGTCTGGAGTATTTGAGATGTAATTAGTGATATCTTCCTACATGTTTGACTCCTATATCCTTTATTGCACACATGCACGGCTATATTTGATTATTGCACTTGTCTATCTCATATTGGCTTGAGTGTTTCCATCTCAATTCTGTCTATACAATGTACAATATGCGATAAAACTTGACAAGATTGGAATGCATGTAAAAACCGTTTTGGTGAGACTGTGTGTTTTTGTATAACGGGGAGGGGCTGCGAAATGTAATCATCTATCCTTTGCGCAAAATCCACCGTTAAAAAGGACCTAAAAAATGGAGGAATTTTAATATCCGAGCTCCAAAGAGGTTAAAAGAGCCCGAAAAAATTTAAAGGCAATAAAAAGCACTTCATGCCAAATATGGGCCACTTAGGTTTCACCATCAATTCTCCAAAGTTTGAGAATTTAGAATGCCTCTATTCAAATATTATATCTGAGGGAGTTTGGTTGGAGAATCTTTAAACGGGTTTGCACTTCCTTGAAAGTCCTGAAAAAGCATAAAATCGTTTTGGACGTTATTGGTGTGAAAATCACTTTGAGCTTTGATTTGTTGATTTGATTGAGTCAATATCTTATATTGTCATTATTTTACACCAAAGGAAGCATTTGAGTTCTTTCGCTAGGAATATCCAATATTCATCCTGCACATATGTCATGTTTGTATGCATTGATTTTCCTATCGAATTTAATCACACCACCTCATTTACGCTATCATCGACTTGGTTGGTTTGTGTTCATTCATGGTGTGATTTTATACTAGTGACACCCCGCACTTTCTTATTTGATTTATTTCTCTCATTTGTCTATTTTGGGACATCATAAAAAGGGGGAGAATGAATTATCTTATTATGGGGGAGATTTGAAAGTTTGAGAAGTCTGAGTTTGCTCATAAATTGGTATATATGTTTATCTCATTTCAAACTCGATATGTCACTTGGTATTTTGCTTTTTCTCATGTGTGTAGGTACTACATTGATTATCATTGGATTGCACACCCTGATGAGAAAAGTGTTGAGATTCCTGAAGAATTGAAGAGCAAACGCTGTAGTCTTATTCAATTGTATCTTTCCAGTTTTGGGTTCATGGAAGGGTAGATTTGTATAGGCATTTTGTTAGTTGTTTTGATAATTCGGATGTTCGTTTTTATGTATGTACCGGCATAGACATAGGGGAGATTTGTAAGGACATTTTTATCCATTATCAATTTATTATGTCGCACGCCGTTACACCGTTGAAGAAATTCGAGATTCATACATTCATCAACGGATCCAAATATCAAAAGAAGAAGAGGAATCAAAGTCTGACAAACCGGACCGGTCCGCCTGGAATAAAAGAACCGATCCGGTCAACCGGACCGGTCCGCCTCAGACCCGGACCGATCCGACTGCTGAAGGCCAGTATACCCCGAACCGCAAGCGAACCGATGAAGCCTGGAAAAGAACCGATCCGATCATCAACGGACCGATCCGCCTCAGAATAAAAGAACCGATCCAGTCAATCGGACCGATCCGCCTCAGACCCGGACCGGTCCGCCTGGGATAAACTTAAACAGATCGTGTTCAGATCTTGTTCAGATTTTCAAGGCCCGAGACTTCTTATTTAATCCCACTACGGGAAGTGGTTTTCTAAGACTCATACACACGATTTTCAGAGTACAGAAAGCCCTAAGTCTTCACCTATTGAGCATCTAGACTCTAGGTATTTGATTCACACAAATTGCCAATCCTTTGTGAATCACTTTGCAACCCAGGAACACACTTTTGCTGTTCACACCCTTGTGGAGAAGACCGTTCTTCTTCTCCATTGCAGCCCTACTGGAAAGGGATAGTTCCAGCCGCCGACTACAGAATCCGACACCTGAGGATAATTCTTAGTCACTTGTATTTTCATTGTAATCCAAAATTGTACAGCCTGCAATATTATAATGAAAATAAATGGTTTTGCCCCTTTGTGGGATTTTTCCTCACAAGCATGTGTTTGAATGTTCTTGCTTAGATTATCATCGTATTCAATCACATATTGTTTCATGTTTAGGGTTTGTTTGGGTTAAAAGGTGTTTAATATATAATTTGCTCAGTTGAACGCTAGCACATACGTTCTCAAAACTTCTCTCCAACTCTCGACGTTCGCTAGTTTCACGCGTGGGGTGTCTTGCAAAGCGAAATTCAAACAAAGAACTCCCCGATACACTAATACCTAACTTAGTCGATTATCGAGATCCATAAGGCCCTCTGTCTATAATATATACCTTCCTACCATCTCTGTATGTTGACATAAAAGGAGACTCGTCCCCTCTTATGTCCTTAAAGAAATAATATGAAACATGGCTCTCTCACTATCCCAAGTTCTCAATGCTATATATATAACACAATATATCCTAAGTCACATTAGTAAATAAATCCCTACACACTGGGGTCACGTATAACTAGACAACATACTCACTGAAGTCTACGATATCATGAAGTTTATATATACATATCTATATAGGTCCAACCCTATTTCAGGTGGCACCTCACAAAATCAATATTTCTCCCTCTCGGAGTATCCAGTGTGATAGTCTTATCGATCGATATGCTATTGTTCAAACTTTCGGTAATTAATCACTACACATTACCATAATAAACCCTACTTTGCTAACTCCATGCAGTAGTAAATTGTAAAAACAAAATATGCTCCTAGGGCCTACCTGGTTCACTCATGGGTGACATTAAGAAGTCCCGTTATCAACGAGAAATACGTTTGTAACCAGACTGTTAACATTAACGTGCCCACCAAACTCGACTCGCACATGAATTTAAGTGTTAACAGTTCTTATACAAATTGTGAAATCCCCATGTCAGTAGGGTTAATCCTTACTCACAAGGATGGAACAAAACTTCACCAGTCTTCACCAAATCTAAGGGTCCCAGCACGTAGCTGTCAACCCGACCCATGAGCATCTGCAATCGTTATGCATCTAGGTATCCATCCAATAATTGCCCCTCCTCGTAGTGGGAAAATTATTCTGCTCCGTGGCCTGCACACCCATTACTGAAATGTTGGCTCAAAATCTCTAGGCCTTAATTACGGAATTACTAACCTCCCTTTTACTTCTTGGGCCCCGTCGAGCTTAAATACGGTATGCTACTCTTATCGAGGACTCCACTGGTCTTGCCTAAACCCACTACTCTCGAGATGTAAATTCCTAGGCCCAACTCTCTTGACCCGATTCCTCCGCTAGAAATCTCACTCCTCTAGTTAATATGCCTAACTTCCATGGTTTACCATACTCAAACTTACCAGTCTCACTTATCAACATGGACACATTTAACACTGGTAGTTAAACTCTCTCCACGTAGGGAAATTTTCCAAGCCACTTCCCCGTCACTGGTCCTATTGACCATTTTGGAATGTCTTACCCTCGGACTTATTAGTCTTAGCTCCCAATTGCTATTTTCGTCATTCCATTGGCTCCACTGGTCCCATGGAACACATTGTCGACCCCGCTGGTCTTGGCTGAATTCATCATTGCTTAATAAGGACTTAAATGGGTTCCCCCTACTGGGTATACCTTCTGGAAATGTTTCACTATTACCATTGAATTCGATCTTGTCCTTCAGCTAGATTTTCCCAACCCTTTGGGCTTCCCTTCTTTTGGAAGAGGTTACAAATTCCTTGACGACATTGACCCAAGTCATCTTCGTCATATACCTCACCCGCATTTGAGTATTTAACTTATGAGTCCTTTCACAACAAGAACTCTTCTTATCTTCCATATACCCCTTAATCACTGGGTAACGAGTTCGTTACACAAGTTGATTGCTCTCTCGCGTTGGGCTTTCTTTCTTTCCCATAAGAAATGTGTTTCGAAATTCCCTTCATAACCTAATCAAATGGACAATTTCACAATTGAAGCATCCCCAAATTTCTCATTTAACTTCACATATACTTCTTTATATGAGATGTCTTACTATCATCACTTTATATTGCTTCGATGAGCACAAATTTTGTCCAAAATTTTTAAGTCCTAAGTGTTACTACACTTCACCCTATATAATGGCCTTTGGATTTCTTCCTTCACAAAAAAAATCCTTTCGACTCCCTCACCCTTCACTGACAGAGAAGGGTGAGTTTGGAATGGCACAAATGTCATATACGACGGAGTTTGTAAAACTACAACTCCCAAGAGACGCCTTTATTCTCCTCAGCCTGAATAAAATTTTTGGTGAGTTCTATCTCAATCACCAATTTCCCAAACCACTCTATATCTTTGGCTGAGTCCAGCTCCTGCTGTTCTTCTAACGACCCTCGCTATTCACCAATGCCTGACCGAGCTTGAATAATAATTACATCACTTATATCTCCTGGCAGGAGCATGTAAGTCGTAATACGCAGAGGAATACAACATCTTAATAATAGGGATCTACATTAAAGAATGCTATGCTGAAACGTAGAAAGTCATACAGATACTAAGGACACTAGAACTTGATGCTCTGATACCACCTGTGACACCCCGCCTAATTAAATACCGGGTGATCAGTCCTTTATTAAATTAAACTAAAGTATCTGGTTGGTTCATTCTTAGCATCACTGTCGAAAAATAAATTTTTTTATTTATCACCTAATAAATAATTAAACTAAGTGTCAAAACATTTAATTTTATAGATGAAGTCCCAATGATATGAATTTTTTTTAATAACCCATTTTAATAAACACGGTTATAGTAATGAATATCAATATATTCAACTGAATCAAAGAGGCTGGAATTATTTCCCACCAAAATATCTCAAAACAACGAACAATAATAATACAAACAATCCTAACTGAAAACGGAGTGCAGAAAATAAGGAAGTATAATGCCTCTCTGAACTAACTAGAAACTGGAAATGGTCTACACGTGCCCTATCTAAAAATGACTAAATGAAGAGCTAAGATAACAAGGATGAAGTCGTCTAAATGCAAGAACCTGCAACTCCCACACTAGCTACAACATGATAATCAATCCAACGATCTAAGTATGGCGTCCTGGTGGCTGGGCACCTGTTAATAAATATATACACATACGATAGAAAGAAGAGATGATAAAAAATGGGTCAGAGCCAGATTGTAACATAGTTTTAAAATATATTAGCAAGTATATAAAATGCTTACTAGTTGATATCACATACATGTTAGTTTTTTAACACTCACTTGGGAATTCTCACCCCTCAACTAGTGTGCATGCCTAATGTACCGCTAAACCATCCTAGTTAATGCTAACCCAGTAAACTAGTTCAAATTAAGTTCTCGCTTACATTTTCACTTTCGTATGCTCGTACGCATTACACACTAAGTATATTGTCGTAATCCTAAAATTTATGAGTCAATGTTATTATTTCATTACCGTTTTAAGTTCCCACACACTTCATTTATTCTTTAATATCATTAACTTTCTCATCTACCCACAAGAATAGTAGATTAAACACAGGTATATATAGTTATCACTCAATATATGTATTATTAGGGCACCCCACATAAATCTATAGTGCATGCATACTCTCCTATCATGTCCCCTTACCTCTCGTACATAAAAGGGAAATACTAGTTCGGAATCACTATCGAACTGTATTAACACAAAACACAAATATTGGAGGCGAATCATAGTCCCAAGTCACTAAGAGGTAAGCTTATACCCACACTCCCTTTAGGACCGTCTGCTCTATCACTCACAGATAGGATTTACCAAGGTTATATGTTCTAGGGTACAAGTCACTATTCCCCCAATGGGCACATAGAATAAGACTGTCTCGACGTGAAAACCTCTGTGATAGCAAGTAGCGCGGGTACGATTTAACACACATAATATTCATACAATAGATATATTCACACACCTATGTATATTTATTGATTTCAATTAGGATAGGTACACTCACGACCTACACACATATGATCCGGACGTAGCGTGTAATTCTCGACAGTTCTACGTAGCATCTAATTATCGTAATCACCTTCATCGTCTAATTTAAATTACCTTTCCCTACTTTCAAAAAAGGTTACTAAGTCACCCCACCGCACCTTAGGTTATTTCAGTAGCTACAATGATCCCATTACTACTGGTTTTAACCTTGAGTTATCATATTGTCAATTTAAACCCCACGTTATATAATTACCAATCGTAACTCACTCGGTGAACAATCATACATTTATCGTTTAATCCCGTTCATAATCACATTTTCCAAGCCTTAATCACGACCCTACTGATCTTCCCTAAGTCTTATTATATTCAATTAATCAACACCAAGGATTTGAGAAGGTTGGGTTTAAATCAAAACCTGAAGGAAAATATCTTCACAATTTCCAGGGAGTCGATCGATCGAAGAAAAGGGTCGATCGATCGAACCGGTCGATCGATCGACATTCATGATCGATCAATCGATCCATCCATCAGGTATGGCTGCGATTCTGCATATTTTTGCCTACGGTTTTGTTCCATTTTAATCCTCAAATCTCCATTTAAAAATCCCAAACTCCCAACCAGATATCACAAGCATAATACCGACAGGTATAGAGGATTTTTAACGTAAAACATTCAATAAATCTCCAAGAATCATCATCAAATGGTTTCAATTCAAGAATATATCATGAAAACCCTAGATTAACCTAATTTCTCAAGAACTCCATTATTTTCCAGATTTCTATCTCTACTAGGCATCAAAATTTTGTGGTTAATGTTCTACATACATCAAGGAAGTTAACTTAACATGATTCCTACCCAATATGTGTATTAAATCTTCCAAGCAACATTAAATCTTTATGAAAACTTGTAATTATTCATCAGATTCTAACATGGATTTCTTAGATACTTGCCTAAAAATTGAAGGTTTGAGTTGTAGAAGATGATAGGTATATTTATGCTCCTCGTTCTCCGATCTACACGTCGGTGGTGGAATTGGTAAGAACGGTGTATGATTGATGGTTCTCCCCCTTGGAAACCTCCTCTCTTCTCCCTTCCTTACCCTCTCTGCAACTCAAGTGTTTCTAACCCTCGAAGGCTGTAATTTCCATCGGATATAACTTCTTAATTTTCGTAGGTTTAATTACCCCAAAAATGTAAATGACCAAAATACCCCTCCGGGGTGTTGGTTTGGCCTAAAATAGTCCCGGGACCCAAACTAAACCCCCGGGTACACTTTTCTGACTATCTCGACCCTTCTGAACATATTGGCACACTTGAAATGACCATTTGGATGACATAAAAATATTTTACTTTCATTTCACTTAAATATAGTCCCGATATGACTCACGTGCGCGTCCTGACTTAATTTCCATAAATTATCGTATTCATCACTCGCGATAATTTTATAAAATCATAATCATATGTAAAGTCATAATCATATATATTATTTTAATCATCAAGTAATATTCAACATAAATCACATATTACTCTACTCACGAGTAATATTTAAATTCGGATTGATTTTCAATTATCTCATTATTAATTCTAATTAATCCCATTTTGAAAATCATTAAAAATACGGAGTGTTACATTATGTTAGCTTTTCTTCTTATCATGTTATCCAATAACTCCATTCCTTTCCCTATCATAGTCCCTATGTTCCAAGTCACTAACCTAAGTCTATTATTCTGGACTAGCTTCTTTACCCACACAAGTCCAGATTGTTGCAGGAACCCTTGCCCATTTCTCATCGCACTTGGGCACTGATACAATGCCCCTGCCTATTTTTCAATACACTCGATGATAGGTGCAAGGCATCACTTGAGGCGAATGACCTATTATAAGGGTGTATATTCATAGGATTCATGTTATAAGGATCTAATGAAGATTTATGTTGGCTGTCAGCTACCTAAAGAAACCTTACTCCTTTATTCGGGCTTAGGACCAACAGTGTTTAGAAAAAATAAGAATTTAAGAACGACATATGCGGAGTTTAGGGCCATGTCTACCATCTTGAATTCCCTTTGGCGAACCTTTTTATTGTAGTAGGAGTTTGTTTTCTACTTTTAAGCTACAATTTAAACCAACGCATCCTCTATTCTTTTTCTAACTCATCCAGATGTACCTTCAAATTTTCTTCATTATCCATCGGCTCAAATTAAAATACCCTTTGTGTGGGTATTTCAAACTCAATTGGGATCATAGCCTCAACATCGGAGGTCAAGAAGAATGGGGTTCCCCTTGTTGGACCTCTAACTGTGGTCATATAGGCCCACAGAATGCTTGGCAATTCCTTGGCCCATACCCCCTTATCCTTCTCTAATCTCTTATTAATCTAAGGATGATTGTAATATTGTTAACCTCAACCTAGTCATAGTCTTGAGGATGGAACAAAGACAAGTAGTGGATATTAATGCCATAGTCTGAACATAATTTTCCAAAGGATGGATTGTCAAGTTGCTTGTCATTATCTGATATGTTGGACTTAGGTAGGCCAAACCTGCAGACGATGTTTTTCCAAATGAAGTTAGTAGTCTTATTCTAAATGATGGTGGAAAAGGGTTCATCCTAAACCCACTTAATGAAATAATCAATGTCCATTATACATAAAAATTGACCTTTGCTGAGAGACAGAAGTCCTGACAAATCCACCCCTCATTCAGCAAAGGGTCATGGACTTAGCATTGAAGCCATCTTCTTAGCTTGCTGTTTTGGGATAAAGGTGAACATCTGATATTTTTCACAATGATGCACCCGATACTTGGCATCCTCCCCTAATGTCATTCAGAAGTACCCCTGCCTTAGGAAATTTTAGAATAAGTTCTTTGATCTCGTATCGGCACTACAAACATCTTCATGGAGGTCTCTGAAGACGTAATTGGCTTTTTGTGGGTTCAGGAATTTATGATGTATTGAGAAGTGTCCATTCTTGTATAAGACTCTATTTTTTCAAGTAGTACCTGGAAGTTATACACTTTACCCATCTAGATTAGAGTTAATCTATAAGAAAAACACCCTCTATGAGGTATGATTTAATGAGAGTAGTCCAGTCTGACCTACGATCAAGCTTTGTGGTGTTGATATGTAGCTGCAAAATTCTTGGCCGAATTAGAGTGACAATAAAAGCCTACGAGTCTATTTCATCTAAAAAAGCTATTCGCACAAGGTGGTCTGCCTCTAAATTCTCTATCCAGGGGGCCGTCTTAATGCAAAATTGGTGAATCATCTTGACGGGGTGTTGTACGATTGTCAGGTATCATGAAAGCATATTGCCTTTACCTTCGTAGACCTCAGTAACCTGATTAACCACCAGTTGATAGTCATTGATGGCATCCACCTTTTGATCCTTTAGTTGGATGGCTAGGCCTAAGGTTGCCACCAAGGCCTCATACTTTTCTTTATTATTAAAGGCTTTGGATTTAAAGTATAGAGAAAGATAGATAGTACGTCCTTTAGGTATTTCCAGGTGAATTGCACCCCCACTTCTTGAGTTATTTGAGGAGCCATCCATGTGCAATATCTAGGTAGGAGAGATGAATTATAATTGTTGGAAGAAGGGCTGTCTAGGATCCTTAATCATTATTGTGGATTTATTCTCAGAACTTATGGTATCTTCTTTCAATTCCTTAAGGTTGTTGAACTTTGGAATGCATTCAACCAAGGATTGTCCCTTGACATCACTTCGAGGTTGATACTTGAGTTCAAACTCGTCCATCTCTACAAACCACTTGCAAGCCTTCCTTAGGTGTCAAGATTGTAGAGGAACTGTTGAAGGGGTTGGTCGATCATTACCACGATGTATTAGGACTCTAAGTAAGGCCGTAGATGCTTTGTTAAGGCATAAATCTAGATTATCTATTATTAGGTATTTTCTTTCAGCCCCCTGTAGGGCTCAACTAACATAGTAAACAAGGTATTAGACCCCAAACTCTACCTAATGACAGAGAAGTTGATAGTAGTGGGTGAGGTGGCAAAGTATAGGTACAAATCTTCCATAACGATTGTTTGCGAGAGAAGATGTGCAGACCCTAGGTACTTCTTAAGGTACCAAAAAGCCTTATTAGCCTCCATAGTCCACTCAAAGGACTTATTGAGAACTTTGAATCAGCGTAAGCACTTATCTATGGCCTTATAAACAAATCGATTGACATAATCAACTCTCCCAGAATTAATATCCAATGTCTTGGATTTTCTATAGATTTTTTGAATGCCTCGTGTATTGACCATGAACCCAAGGAATTTTCCTCCGTCCACCCTAAAGGCACATTTTTTTGGGTTCAGGATCATTTGGTTTCGTTAGAGGATGGAAAAGGTCTCTCTGAGGTTTTACACATGGTCCTTATCCTCTAAGATTTTGACCAGAATGTCATCAATATAGACCTCGATGGATTTACCAACGAGATCTTTGAAAATTGAGTTCCCTACCCTCTAATAAGTGGCACTGGAATTATTTAGTTCGAAAGGCATAACTTTATAACAATAAGTACATTTTTCCGTAATGAATGATGTATTTTCTTCATCTTCTAGGTCCATTATGATCTAGTTGTACCCGAAATAATCATCCGTGTAGGATAGGAGCTCATGACCAGCTATAAAATCCACTAAGGTGTCAATTCGAGGTAGATGATACTAGTCCGTAGGGAATGAAATGTTGAGGTCGATGAAATTAACACACATCCTCCATTTTTATTGGCTTTAGGTACAAGAACCATGTTAGATACACACTCTGGGTATTTAACCTCTTGGATGAAGTTAGAATCCAGAAGCTTGTCGACTTCCTCTGTTGCAGCATTATTCCTTTATGGGATAAATAACCTCTTCTTTTTCAGGACTAGCTTATGAGTTGGGTCCATGCGTAGGTGATGTACCATAACTTCAGGGTCCATCCTAATCATGTCGGAGTGGATCTAAGTAAACATATTCTTATTTTCCCTAAGAAGTTCTTCTCTGAGGGAGGGGTTGAGGTCGACCTTAATATGAACTTCTTTGGTTTTTTCCTCTGCGTTGATGCACATGGAGATCAGAGCTTCAAGGGTATCACCTATTTGCTCTTTATTTCCCTCTTATGGATATAAAGTATCCACATTTAATAGCTCCATAGCTAATTTTTCTGCCTCTTTGGAGGAATGAGCCCAAATGGCACGAGCTGACATTTTAAAATAAATAAGAAATGTATTTGAGAGGAATAAAACTTATAGTCATCACAGATGGTGCCAAACTGATGAGTGTTAACACTGTAAGTGACTTTAGACCGATAAGTGATCCCATTTATACCTTAGTCCGATAAGAGGAGAGAAATGTTAAAGTAAGAGATAATTATTTCAAGTGATTCGAACCTCAAATGAGGGTCCTACGTCCACTGTCAAAGGTTTTGCACCGGTTTATTAGAATGTAAATGGGTTATTACATTCTAAAGGACCCATTGACCTTTGGTCAAGGGAGTGTGAAGTCTTTCATCCTTTGTCAATAGTTTAGGGACCATAGGAAGTAACTTACGGGACTTCTCTAAGGGTTTATAAGTACTTCTTTAGGGATCAACAAGATATACAAATAGTTTGATAACTGGAAATTATCTAAGTTATAAATATATGCTCTTAGCAGTGGGTTGAGAGTGTCAAGCAAGGAGTGAACACTTGCAAATTCTTTAACTCTCTTGATTCTCCCTAAATCTAGTTGTTGAACATGTCTTTGATTTTTTATTAGCCTTCTACTTATACACAAACTCCAATAGAGGTAATGACTAGACTGGCGCAATCTGCCAGGGGTGTCCCTGAGGTTTGCTGGTGTCATCAAAGTGGTGGAGTGTTCGACAAAGTATTTACAAGTAGTGTAAGGTTGTTGTTAGGTGAATTAAATGTGGATGGAAGTCTACAATGCACGTGGGTCTCACTGTTGGAGGTAGGTGTGATGAGTAAGCTTTTTGTATGTCGTTGTAGGAAAGCCTCTCTAATAAAAATCCTTCATTATCTCCAAAAAATAATAAAAAACTCGTATAGAGGTAAGAAAGGGTATCAATCCATCTTTAAGGAGGGAAACACAATAAAAATCATGTAATTCAATTTTCTAATTATATCTTTTTTACTTTTTCTTTGTTCTCTATTTTTTTATATATATATTAAAACAATTTGTGTTGAGGGGTGAAATAACTAAACTAAATGACTAAAAATGATGAAAAAAATCAAACACTAAAATTAGAGATAAAGTGAGGTAAATAAATGTGAGAACAATCAAGGAACGAGAGTACACCACAAATTGTAGTTATTCTAATTAATTAATTTCTCATTTGAAATCTCCCAAATTAGTGTTTAAATTGCAAGTCAACTCTCGTCATGAATGCAATTTTAACACTAACTTTTTAGAAAAATTAAGTTGAAACCCCCACAACTCTAGAAAATAGATTTACACTCCTTTTAATAAATCTTCATCAAAATTCATATATATCATAAAAAATAAAATTTGTAGTAGAAATTCAAGGAATAATACCACACTTGCGAAACTCCTATCTCTAGTTCGATTCTAAAATGGGTATTATATCTCGAATTTCATTTTTCACTCGAACATCATTTACCCTCTCTCGAGGAGTAAATTGAAAGGTGAAGGATTAAAGTTAACATTCCAAGGGAATTTCAAATAGACAAGCTAAATAATTAAAATAATATTAAATAAGGGTTCATGATAGGCCGGGTTTTACCGTGGTGTCGCGTCACCGACGCGGATCGTTTGTTATATTCGGCTCACCAACTCTATACAAAAACCTAAACTATGACTACACTCTTTTAAGGGAGTATAGCGGCCAGTCCGGGTATTGAAAATCCACAGAGACGAGTTGATGGAATTTATAAGGTTTAATACTTCTAAATAAAAGTGTTAAAGGTATTTTCTTAACTAAAAAGAAAGAAAAGATAAACTAGGCATGACTGTATTTAAACTAAATTAACAAAAAGAATAAAAGCTATAGGTTGCGTCGAATATCCCACACCTCGAGTTAATTAGTATAAAATAGTTACATGGGTTCACGAGTTATTAAGATTGCGTCTCGTTTCGACAGTTAATTAAATCAAGAGTTGTCACACCCCTAAATTCGCATAAAAGTCTAATAAGATTTTGGCATCAACAAATACCCCAAAAATTACACACGCAAGGTCGTAAATACGAAGCATGCATGATGTACCCCATTAAATCTCCTAGGTGTAATAACTAGGACTACACACTCGAAATAAATAAGTAAACACCATCACCAAAGTAAAGAAACCAATCAACCCTTAGGTGAGTTCAATCCAACGCAACCTAGATTAAACTAGCCGCTACACATGAATAAAAGCCTTAATTAAAATAACTAATTAATTAAGAAACAACTAATTAATTTAACACTACAAATTTACTTTAGACAAGAAATAAATTAAACTAAGAATAAAAAATTAATGGAAAAGCATGGAAATAAATGGACAAGGCATAAATAAGAGGAAGATGGTAATGAATAGTAAACTTACATTAATGGTGGGTCTTACACAACAAAAATGAGGAGAGGGGAAACAATCCACAAAATATTTCACTAACCTAGGTCTAAAGAGAGAAGGAAGATATTATGAGAGATCCTTACAAAAATAAACTAAGCCTAGTATTTATACTAAGTTACAAAAACTAATAAAAAAAAGAAAAAGAAAAAGAAAAGAAATAAGGGATAAGTCTTGAATAAACAAGAAAAGAAAATAAAAAAATTATAAAAGAGGCTACAGAAACCTCGGCAAAACAGGGGAAAAGGGGAACCAATCGACCTCACAAAAGAGGGAGAGCTACTGTCTCGTCCTTAGGCATAAAATTAGAACACCGGTCGACCCAAGACAGAGGCGCGGTCGACCGGGCCTGATAGTTGCAGCCCACGCCTGCATCCAATTTTGTGCAGCAACCAAAACCAACAATCCATGGTTCACGTTTTATACAGCAGCTCAAAACCTCCATGTCCTCAAAATGCAATACACAACTGCGTAAACAAAAGCTCCACACCAATACCCGAGCTCCATTCGCGCAAACCATTATTGACCCGAAGCCATGACCCATGCTTCTATCCGAGAACAACAAAACAAAACCTCCATATCCATTCCACCATTTTTTCCAAAGACCCATCTCCACCATTAATGGACAAAATCCAAGCTCCAAACATGGCCAAAAAGACCCATTTGCGCATGTGGACCAAAATCGAGCTCCAATTACGAACAAAAGTCCTCAATTTGGGACGGACCCAAACCCGAGCATGGCACCAAAATTTCCATCTTCAAAGTGGGTTTACTGCAAAAACGATTTAGGGACACAAGGGAAATTTATGAAATTGTTAATGAAAGAGAAAAGGGACATGGAAGTCATTAATGAAATTGTTATTTTTCTTATAATTCTGTTCCGATTAAAGGTCCGTGTTTACTTCGTATGGACTTCGATTTGCACACTGTTCATGGCCACATGAAGCTTGGACCGAGGGCTACAACTTCTGTGAAGGCTTTGGTCAAAATACCAAAGTGTGAAATTACGAAAATTCCCCTGAACGTTCGAATCGCGATGAAACTTTATCGGAACGTGCTCAAACTTCATATTAAGCACCATAACAGCTATAAAAGCTCAATAATACCTCAAATAACATGTTAGCATATAAAGCAAAGGTTTTATAATTAATGAACATATTTATAGCAATTACGATACCCGAGGGGGCTAAAATGCATAAGTTCGAGGGTATAAATGTGCAAGATTCGATACGAATCACACCCCCTAACTTACACATTGCTAGTCCCTGGTAATGAAATTAAAATCAAGAAGAACTATAAGAAAACCGCAAAACAGTAGATATATACAAAAGCGATAAAAGGGATAAGGCCACTTTCATTGGAGAACGATTGCATTTAGCGTATGCAATAAGTCGTTAAACCCCTAGGTTACCCTATTGGACGAGTGTTATCTCGTGAGGCTTTTCAGGGATGAAACCGACAAACATCATATGGTTTTCTCAAAATATTCCCAATCACATGCGATACACCCAATAATAGCGAAAAATATTTCATACACATTATTGGCAAAGTGAATGAATTCACACAGAAGTCCACATTATTAACATTATAGAATGCACCTCATAGAATTGAAACCTTAAAATGTGGGAGGGGAGAGAGAACATGCGAAGTGTGATTTGACAAAAACTTAAATAAATCAGATACTAAATATTAAAGCATGCATATAAGTCAATACTCACGGGCATTACACTCATCAAGTGAATTCACTCGAAACAGGGAGGTAACACACGAAACATGCAGGCATAAAGAGTAAATGTAAATGGAAACTAGGCCGCGCACATGTCACAAATGAAGAATGCTATATAGAAAATGAAAAACTTTAATCTCAATGAAAGATACCGCTCATTGAAGGAGGCGAAGTGCATTTTCACAGATTATCAAAACTATTTCAACTTTAAATTAAATTCACCCTAGGATCACATAGGACTTTATAGGGGTGTAATGTAGGTTTGGGGCTAAGGTTATGAAAGGAAAGAATATATGTACGGATTCAAAGTGCTCGGAGATGAAAACTCGGGATAATGGAAGAATGTGGGCGAAATCAAAATTAGAAAATAACTTCCAAACAAGCATTAAATATAACAATGGAGAGCAATTAAAGCTTATTGAACTATATACAACATATACAAATTTCCTTTTCTTTTTCTTTTCTTCTTTTTCTCATGTTTTCTTTTCTTTTCTACTTTTGCTTTTCTTTTTCACTACACTTTTTCGTTACTTTTCTACTCCCACATGCCTAAATTGCAACCACATGACAATAACATCATTCAATCCCAAGTATCATTCCAAACAAAGGTACAGAAGGTAATGTGTAGGGTTTATAACTCCAATTCGGAGTTGGTTTTGGGATTTTGGGTAAGGAAATGAAAGGCTAATATTTAGGCTCAAAGGGGTTGACGAGGGGAAATATATAAGGTGAGGTCAAGGCTAATATGGGTGATATAACAAAGACTGCCTATGATCATTTCATAAAGTTTACGCAATTATCGAGTCAAAACAAACTATGAAAATCATGCTCACATAACACATTTCATATATGAGCTCAATTAATGAACGATCAAATGAAAGTATAGAGAGATTAACGACGAATTCAACGTTTTCAAAGAGGAAAGAATAGTGTATAATACTCACAAACGACAAAAGGTACAAAGCTTACTCGGTGTAAGTATATACAATGCAACAAAAGATTATCGAGTTATAAAAATCTTAAACCAAATCAATAAAGTAAGAAAAGTGCATGTGCTCAAGGGGTTAAATTTCAATTCATGAAGTTATTCATAATATTAATAGTTGAGGACTAAAGTCTAATAACTTCTAAAATCAAGAACATGCATCATTGAGTTGCCTATTGGATCGGGCAATTATTAAAATTTATCATCGGAAACAAAGGCAAAATGCCCAACAAAGGATAAAAAAGAAAGAAAATCTTTTTGAAAAATTTAATTTATAAAAGAAAAGTATGCTTGGGAAGAACATATAATCAAATCAAAGAAACTACCAATGAATGGATAGGATAACCCACACCCCTTAACTTAAAACCTGACATTGTCGTCAATGTAAATTAAGAGCCAAGTTAAAGAGAGGAAAATAGCGATATTACCCAAAAAGGAGCGATCTCGTGAAAATACGAGTCCAAAGATTCTACAAAACATGTTAGTACGAAAGCATAACAAAAACAAAGAATATAATTTTTAACTAATTACACTAGACTAAATTAAGAATAAAGATGAAAAATAAAGAAAATAACAACTAACTATTTACAACCTACAATTTTAACTTCTAATTAACAATACACTAGAAGTTGAAATTTTTGAGGGTCCATCCAAACTATGATTTGACTTTGGAGGATAACCGGTGTACCCTCACTTGAAAGCATTCCTCTCGAAAAATAGGAATTTCGTTCGAACAACGAAAGACATGTGTAAGGTGAAAGAAGTGAACCATCCCCAATTAAAATTTTTAGAGGGAGCATGAGGGATTTGGATAAAACGGGTGATAAATACACAAGGGGCTAAGAAAAATAGAATTATCTCCCAAGTATTTTGAAATTGGAATGAGAGATGGCGCACATGAGGGCAAAGATGCCTTCATGGAAGGAGACTCGAGCAAGTACTCCTCATCGGTGAAAAGGTTTAACACTTTAAAGTTTGGAACCGATTCATCGGGTGCTTATGACAGTGTGATAACGGATAATGAAAATGGGGAGAAAAGAAATTCAAACTCAAGATATGAGTCATCATCGCTTGAAGATTGAGTTTCAAAGGAAATAAGATCATTTTCAATGAAATGTTCTTCTTTGGGGTCCAAAGAAGAAATCATTTCATTGCAAATGGATATTACGTCCATTTCATCCTCACTTTCATTCTCAATTAAGCCATGGTCCAAGTGAAGAATGGTTTGTTCCAAAGTAGTCACAAAGTCCTCATTTGGTTCAAAATGAAGAACAAACCCAATAAATTTGAGTTTTTACAAACTAATAATATTCTCATTTGAAGCTTCAAACTCACAATTTATCTCTTAAATTTAATTCTCTCACACAATCTTTAAAAACATAAAAGAAAATAGAAAATAAAAATAAAAACAAATCCTACTCTAAGAACTACATTAAAATAATGTTTTTCTCTCTAAGGTCTTCTTTTCTCTAAGTCTTATATTTCTTTTAATGGGTCTTCAAATGCTCTTATAAGAAGATGGAAGGAGCTAAGGGTAAAGTTGGAAGGATTAATAGTGCATGAGGTATGGAAGGTATTTGGGTGAGGGTAGTTTTAGGTATGAATATAAGTGCACGTGGAAGGTGAGGTAATGAGAAAGTGGAGATAAGTTGGGGGGTATTTTTGGGAAAAGGCGGTTATGTGGCTATTTCATTGATTTTATTTTCTTTTGAGGTAAAAATCGGGTATTTATCTTCAAATGGGTTAAAGTGGGACATGGGTAAATATGGCTTGAAAATGAATGCATTTGGATTGGGAAGAAGGTCTGGCGGATAGAGTCGTCGGTCGAATAAGCTACTAGGTTCGTCAGGAGGGGTAAGGATCGGGTCCAACTCGGAGGTCGGATTTGGGTTTATAGTCAGTGGGTTAAGGTCCGGTTTGGACATGCTGGTAATAATGAAAATCGAGTTGGTAGGGGTTTGGTTAAGTTGTCGCCGGAGGTTATAGAATTTAGGCTTTATGGTAGTTACGGAGGTATGTGGTTATCCGAATTTGAGATGGAGCTCGGGTTGTTCGAAGTGGGTTTTGGGTTTAGGTCAAATCTTCTGGAAATCTTCTATGGAAAGAACGAAAAAATTAATTAATTTATGTGAGGCACGTTCTGGAAACACTTTCTTTTAGGAAAAATTTCTCCCAATCCAGTTTAGAAAGACTCGCGAGTACACTATGGGGTTTATTGAATTTGCATTCAGGATACAACGTAATGTATGAACTGTTGTTTGCTTCAATCTACATACTGTTTGATCAAACCGAAAACACTTTGAATTTGTAATATGATAATGCCAAAGTATAGAGGACGGAGAGAGGAGAAATTAGTAATTTTTGGTGTCCCTGGAACTCTTTTTATAGCCATTTATCTGACTGTTCTTCAAAAGTCACAGCTCTTCTTATAGCGACTCAGCAGTCGTTGGATCGTGTCTATTTGGAATAGATTCGATCTAATAGTTCAGATTATGCGTCCTATCATAAGAGAATGGACACTCCCTTTCACGAAACGCTATGAGTTCATCTAATGGCTCAGATCAAGTGAATTTTAAACCTTTTGATCAGATCGTTCAATAACAATCGTTGATCTATTTTACTTTGTCAAAACTTTAGGCTCCCACGCTCCAAGAGACGACGCGCACGTGTGAAGTGCCAAGTGCGCGCAATTGACCCTAAGGCGCCCAATCGCCCATTCGCGGGCCGTATGTCATGATTGGTGGTGCTTAAGCACCACCGCAATGTGTGCGATCCTAGGCTTTTATTTGACTATTCAACTAATAATCTTAGCTGTCATTTAATTGATATACCACAACTTTTTGTGGTATTCTTCCAATGTGGGGCTTGAGCACTTTACTAACTTTCACACCCATTTGCTCATGTTTCTTACTTCTAAAATAAAACCCAAACTAAGTTTGAAAATAAAATATCAATAAACATAATAAAATTAACAACTACATACTATATTATATTTACGACAACCCGCCTAATTAAATACCGGGTAATCAGTCCTTTACTAAATTAAATCGAAGTGACCGGTTGGTTCATTCTTAGCATCGCTGTCAAAAAATATTTTTTCTTTATTTATCACCTAATAAATAATCAAGCTAAGTGTTAAAACATTTAATTTTAATTATACTCAAATAATCCATTTATAAATTTCCATTCTTTAAGATATAGTCTATTTACATTCCACATCAATATAATAAATACTGGACATGAATCAACTACTGAAATAAATAAGACTGGATAAAGTAATCCAGTTCAAAGTCTCAAACTAACAACCATAAAATCCTCAAGTGCGACAAAAATAAACTACTAAAATAAACTAAGTAAAATCTCTAATAAAACGACTTAGAATGGGAAAAACATTCCCTAAGAGAAATATCTGAATAAGACTGAAGGAAATGATAGAGGCGTCTAAATGCAAGGACCTGCAACTCCCACAACCGCTACAGCTCTCTAAATGATCCACACGTCTAATCCTGGTGTAGAGGGGGCTTGAAGGTAATCTTGAGATTAGGGACAAATCCACAATTAGCAACAGTGTTTGAGATTAAGCAACCGAGGCAGCTCAAGCGTGGCAACTCAGCGAGGCAACTAATATTTTAGCTTGTTGTACTAGTCATATTGTATTTTTATTTATGTCGACTGTAAGCTATAACGGTTGTAATGGCGTAACGATAATAATAAATGAGTTTATGTGAGGTCAAACGGTACTTGCGAGAGACCAGGCTTGGCAGGGCCTGGGAGAGCTTTCATGCTCTATCGAATGACCTCAATCCTCTACTTAATATCACATCTACTGTAGGTGATGTCACTAGCCAGCTAAACAATGTCAGACATGCACTTGAGTAAACCGCTGTGGTATTTGGGGCTGTTAGGCAGTTGATGAGCCACCTCTGCGGCAACAGACCCCTCCCCTGACACACAGTGGTCAGACAAAAGGCATGTCTTGGCATTTAATGTTTATGACGTGGAGCCAACTAGTGCATCAGGCATTTAATGTTGTGACATAAAGTATGAGGGATGTCTTTCATAGTTTTAATGACTGAGTTGCCTCGAGGATGGTGTGGGGGGCTATTTAAGGACCCCAACCACCCCTGAGGAGAGATATGATCTTTTTTGAGAACCCTGGAGTTATTACTAAAGATACACATCAGAAAGATAGATTTATTGCAAACCGGAGGGTTTATCCCCTCACCATTGTCATTTATTGTAAAGTTTTTAATACTTGACAGAGATTCCTGAGGGTATATGGTGTGTTTTTACCTGCCTACCAAGGTGTATCTAGGGTGCTTACTTCTCTCTCCCTCTAGCTAAGTTACTTCTAAGGTTCATTACTATTTCCTAAGTTATACACGAGGGTTTTTATGAGTTTAAGCCGATTTTATCTTCATTGGGTCTATGTTCGTGTGTCCTATCATTAATCCAAAGCTTTGGCCAGGATTAACTTATCTTTACCATACTTAAATGGGGGTTACGCCTCCATCTTATCTAAAGTACCCTCTTACATTTGGCGACTCTTCTGGGGAGGCATTCTCTTAGCTAGGGAGTATGGCACAAGATAATGCTACTCGAAGACTCAACTTTGATGATATCCAGCGTAATGAAGAACAGGCCGCGAGGGAGCAGGAGGCCCTAAGGGATGGGGCTCCTAGAGTAGAGGCACCGCCGGTTCCGACGATGTCAGACGTTCTTGGGGCGGCACAACCTGCCATGAGCGCGGGGTTGGGACCTGCCCAGATGGCGCTCCTCATGAGCAAATTTTATGAGTTTTTGCAAACCCCAATAGCTTCAACTATGCTGGGAGGATTGGAGGCTAATGCTTTCGTAACACCAGGGGTAGCTCCAACGGCCCCACCAGGTACAGGCATTGCAGGAGCGCTCCCGCCAAGCGTACCCCCTGTTGCGAGCCCAACAGTGGGAACCTCAGGAGCCTCAACGGTAACACCGATGACGTTCGTTTTAGTTACAACGGGCGCTCAGCCCATGGCCCCGTTGCTGGTGGCCCCTGCGACCTCGCCTATGGAAGAAATGAGAAAAGAGATGCAGAAGGAGATGTTGAAGTTCATGCAGGTTTCCTCGCAATCAGCTGGTGAGGTGGCTTCGGTTTATGACGACTTCCGAACACCCTACCCTCAAGCGTACAACAAAGAGCCTTACCCAAAGGACTATGTTCCCCTATCTTCGAAAAATATACAGGGAAAGGTGGGAACCCGAAGGAGCACATTAAGTGGTTTGTTGAACACTTGGGAGCACATTGCAATGATAAGAAGCTTAGATTGAGGGAATTTTCCAAATCCCTAACCGAGAAGGCATACACCTGGTACTCTCACTTAGCTCCCAACAGCATTTCTACGTGGGAGGAGATGCACGTATTGTTTGTCCAAAAGTTCTTTTTGGCATAAGACGAGTTCACCTTGACCCAAATGGGAAGGGAGAAACAAAGACCAGGGGAAGAAATGGTGGCCTATGTTCGAAGGTTCAGGGAAAGGTCCCTCGATGTGAGGGAGGAGGCCAAAGAGTCCAAGTTATTACAAATATGCGTTGAGGGACTGCTTCCTGAATACATCTGCCATCTCATCAACGAGACGCGCGAGGGGACTTTTGAGGCGTTCTTGAAAGCCGCAAGGAACATTTCTTTGGTGATACGACCCAATTCGGTGGTGGTGCCCATAATATTCAGGCAACCAATGCAACCCGCGGGGGGGAGGTCTCAGCCCCCGCGGGTAAGGTACGTCGAAGGACAAGATAGGGGCAAGACACCGAGGAGGGACAGCAAGAGAAAATTTGGGAAAGATAGAGAAGACCCTCCACCGTTGCCCTGTACGATAGAAGAGGCTGTGAGTTGTTATAACGCGATGGTCTAAGGGGGAACGATTTATGAACCAAAAGGCATCCCGATGGAAGAACCTGATGCTGCAACAAAGGAGGATCCTAAGTACTGCCAGGTTCATCGAAAGATCCAGCATCCAACAGAAAGCTGCTTCACGCTGCGAAGAATCATCAACAAGTACATGAAGGATGGGACATTGCAAATTCCTCCACAAAACATTAACAACAACCCGCTTTCGGCACACGGGGCTAATTTGGTGATGGCCTATAATGAGGAGGAAGAAAGAGGAGGAGGGTTGACGATGAAGCAGAAGGAGCTCGAAGAAGCTCTGGAACATTGTACCATGGGAATGGCTAATGTAGTTTTAGCCTATGATGAAGTAAGCGCTAGGGACGTGGAAGACGTGTATAGCATTGAAGATGAGGAAATAGACCCAGTCATAGAATGTAGTGCAGTTTCAAAATCCCTAAAATTCACTTGGTTCTTCGATCAAGTGGGGATCCCGAAGGAGAGCAAGATGGAGATAACTCACGCGATTTTGGACATTGCCAAAAGGAACGCAGTCCCCTCGTTAAGGTGGAGGGGACCCATGGCTAGGCTGGTGAAGAAATTTCTGTCAGAAGTAACCTTCAGCGATGCGGATAGAGCTGTGAGGTTCCCCCATAACAGGCCTCTATATGTAACCACTAGCGTCAACGGAGTTAGCTTTGCAAGGACCCTTATGGATGGGGGTGCTTCCATCAATATTATGCCAATCAACTCCTTCCACGCGGCTGGTATTCCAAAAGAAAGGCTGGTCCCCATGCCTTTGGTAATTTCAGGATATTACAATCAATCCTCCAAATCCATCGGGTATGTGAATGTTGGGATTGCGATGGGAAATCTGAGTTCCCGCATCAAGTTCCATGTAATAGAAAGTGCAACTTCCTATCACTTACTAATAGGGAGAGTATTGATGCACAACCAAGGCTTAGTTCCTTCGACTTATCATAAATGTGCCAAGGCAAATGTAAAGGGAACGGAGGTGACCATCAGGGCTACGAAGAGGCCTTTCGCTATCGAAAAAGCGCACTTAGTGGATGCGGCGTTCTATACAGAACTAGAGGAGGATGTACGGGTCCTGACGAAGAGAATGGAGGGGGCATGGGTTCCCTCAATTAGAGAGAGAATGGGGCCCTTGAATGAGCAGGATAAAGAGGGCGAAAGTAGCGAAGGGGTGAGGACTAAAGAAGCCCATCAGGTGATCCCTTGACTCCAAAAGGTCTCGAGGCAACTCAAAGACAGGATGAGGTCGAGAACAGAACCGATGGAGCACGTGGTCCAACGGAAAAGCGTGTTAAGTTACTTTTCGGGAAAAAGAATCGCTGAGGCTTATAGAGAGAAGAAGAGGAAGGCCGTGGCAATAGCTACCAATAGGCAATGCAAGAAAATTGTCACTGAAGAGGGAAAAGTAGTGTACCGCTTATAACGGTGTGAACGGGCGACCGAAGAGACTAAGGATGAGGTTGACCCGGTGTATGAGTGTTTTTTGGTGGATCGACGAGGGAAGTGTATGGTGATAGACAACTCCAACATACAATAATTCATGGAAGATATCGCCGAAGAACCAGACTACATGGGAGATCGACCAAGGCCCCAGGCACAAGAGTTGGACCAGCTGAACTTGGCAAGAGAAGGGGAAGATCCAAGGCCTATCTTTATCTCAAAAGATCTCGGCGAGGGGAAATAAGAAGCCTTGGTCAAACTAATTTGGGAATTCATAGACGTTTTCTCATGGAAGTACACTAAAATGGAAGGGTTGGATGAAGAGGTGAGTTGCCACAAACTGAACATGATGCCTTTAGCCATTCCGGTGAAGCAGGCAACGAGGACTTATAAGCCTGAACTAGAATTAAAGATTAAATAAGAGGTCCAACGCTTGTTGGAAGCAGGATTTATCAAGCTAATACAACATCCCCTCTGGCTATCCAGCATTATGCCAGTGGGGAAGAAAGACAAAAACCAAATAAGTATTTGCGTGGACTTCAGACACCTGAATAGGGATTGCCCCAAGGATGAGTTTCCCCTACCCTCCATCGACAGTTTGATAGATGTCACGGCTGGTCATGAGATGTATAGCTTCATGGATGGGTATGTGGGATACAACCAGATCAACATGGACCCCTCTGATGCAGATAAAACGGCGTTCAGAACTCCGTTGGGAAACTTCATGTACAAGGTGATGCCGTTTGGACTCAAGAACGCTGGAGCTACGTACCAGAGGACAATGATGGCCATTTTTCATGACTTCTTCCACAAATTTGTAGAATTCTACGTGGACAACCTGGTCATCAAATCGAAGAAGGAGGAGTCCCATCTGAATGATTTAAGGAAGGTGTTTGCTGGTGCAGGAGGTATAAATTGAGGATGAACCCATTAAAGTGTGTCTTCGGAGTAACAAGCGGGAAGTTTCTAGGCTTCATGGTTGATCGACAAGGGGTGCAGATGGACTAGGATAAACAACGGGCGATATTAGAGATGCCATGTCCTAGGACGGCAAAGGAACTGAAGAGTTTTCTTGGCAAAGTCTCCTATCTTAGGAGATTTGTGCCCGGATTGGCCGAAATAACACACCCACTGATGCAGTTGTTGCAAAAAAACACGAAATTCAGGTGGGAGGAGGTTCACCAGGAGTCTCTTGTCAGGCTAAAAAAACTCCTCGTTTCACCGCAAATCATGGTTCCTCCCCAGGCAGGAGTACCGTTGCAGCTATACCTCACGTCTACCAAGAGGTCCGTTAGAGCACTACTGGCACAAAAAGTGGACGGGCAAGAACGACCGGTTTACTACCTCAGCAGAATTATACATGGGCCAGAGATTAGATATAGTAGCTTAGAAAGGCATTGTTTAGCCTTAGTCTTTGTAGCACAAAAACTTAGGCATTATATGTTGTCTTTCACAATTCATATTGTAACTAGATGCGACCCAATTAAGTATTTGCTTGCAAGGACTATATTGATCGGCAAGGCAGCTAGATGGTTCCTTATCCTCTCTGAATATGACTTGAAGCGTGTGGTTCCTCGTACAATTAAAATCCAGGCGTACGCTGATCTGTTGGCCATCTTCCCTTCAGGAACCTTCGAGCCACCTAAGGAAGACATTCCAGGAGATGATTTGCAGGCTAATTACCTGGATACAACTGATGAGGAGTGGACGATGCAGTTCGATGGATCTTCGACAGAAAAGAAGGGGGAGCAGGGGTCATTCTTTCAAAAGGGATGGAAGAGATTTGCCTTTCCTACAAGCTAGATTTCCCTTATTCCAATAATGAAGCAGAATACGAGGCGTTGGTACTGGGGCTGCTAGAGGCTCTTCGAAGGGGAATTCGTTCACTCTGCATTAAGGGTGACTCAAACTTAGTAATTCAGCAAGTAAACGGAGAATATGCGTTGAAACACATGAGTCTGGCGCCCTATAGAACAATCATTCAAAGGCTTCTTAACCAGTTCTATCGGACCAAGATTAGGAGACATCCCAGAATGATGAACCGCCATCCAGACGTCTATGCCACTATCGCCCAAAAAATGGTCACGAAGAACGATGAGACTATAGTTGTGATCCAACGAAGAACATCTCCTTCGGTGGTACAGTCAATACTACCGATGGAGGAGGATGCGGACTGGAGGGGAGAGATTAGGAAGCAACTGGAGTCTGGCGAAGGAGCTATGGGATTAAGAGAGTTGGCACAATACTTTACGAACCAGGGGAATCTTTACTATAGAAATGTTGGGGGATGGTTGTCAAGATGCGTCAGCCCACAGGAAGCCGAGCAAAGATTGAGGAAAACGCATGAGGAGCACTGCGAAACGACTGAGATACCTCTATATAGGAGAATTCAAAGAGAGGGGTATTTCTGGCCTATAATGAAGCAAGATGCGGCAGAGCTGCAACGGAAGTGCGATAAGTTCCAGCTATTCTTCGAGGCAGCTGAGTGCCATTTCATTGAAGCTCAAACGGACTGGAGGCAGCCCTACATCGACTTCATTCAGGAGGGGGTTATCCCAATGGAGAAAATGGATGCAATGGGTCTGAGGTGAAGGGATCCAAGGTTTTATGTTTAGGAGGGGCAGCTTTATCAAAGGGGGTACTTCAACAGGCCATTGCGTTGCGTCACGAAGGAAGAAGCAACGGAGGTCCTCAAACAAGCGCACGATCCAGCACACATAGGAGGGGAAAAGTTATATGATCAGTTGATGACATTGGGGTATTATTGACCAACGATGGAGAAAGACTCTGTTGAGTTCGTTCGAAAATGCAAAACTTGCCAACTTCATGGAAATATGATCCATGCCCCATCGATGGACTTACACTCTCTGTCAACACCCTATCCATTTCATACTTGGGCATTTGACCTAGTGGGGGCAATACACCCTTCTTCGAGAGGCAAGATATGGATACTGGTAGTAACAGAGTGTTTTACAAAATGGGACGAAGCGATACTACTCAGAAGAGCAACGACTGGGGTGGTGAGCAACTTCATCAGAGAATACATCATTTGCCATTTTGAGATCCCAAAGGTTATTCTTTTAGATAACGGGACTCCCTTCATCAATTCTGAAGTAACAATGCTCACAGACAAGTACTCCATTGTTCATCACACCTCAACGGTGGCATACCCAAAGGGAAATGGTCAGACCGAAGCAACTAATAAAACCTTGGTTAATATTTTGGCCAAGATGATGAAAGACCTTCCAGGGGAATGGGATGACAAAATACCAACTATTTTATGGGCCTATCGAACAACCAAGCAGAAACCCACAGGATACACGCCGTTCTCTCTTATTTATGGGGCTGAGGCAATCCTTCCAGTAGAGTTGTAAGTTCCCTCTGCTCATTATGCCTTGCGAAGTAGCATGCTCCCTCATAGTAGATACGTACAGCTGGAAGCGTTGGATGAACACCTCAAAGATAATTCGATGCAATACTTTCAAATATATACGAAACAACTCTCCAGGGCATATGACAACTTGGTGAGACCAAGGAAGTTCGTGGAGGGAGACCTCGTATTGAAAGCGGTAGTGAAGCACATCAGGGGACTTCCTCTACCAAGGTTCGCAGCCAACTGGGAGGGACCTTTCATTGTGAAGGAAGCTCATGACTCAGGTTATTGTTTAATTTCGAAGTTAGAGGAAGATAAGCCATTTAAGATTAACAATAAATGGCTGAAGGTTTATCATGTGTAAACAATTAAGTTCGAACCAATGTTATGACTGGCTATTGTTATAAATATACAAGTTTTGGGTTACAATTTGAAAATAATGAATGAATTGCTGAAATATAGAACTCTATAGCATACAACAACAGTCACAACACACGAAGGGATTGAAAAGTATATATTCTTCATTCATAAACCATAGAGCATTACAAAATTTGTTTTGGGAGCTATCGCCCAAGAATTACATAGATAAGAGCAGATGGAGGATCTGTATGCAAGAGGTAACTAGTCTAAAAGAAACGATAAATCTGAGGAAGAGAAAAAATCTCCAGGAAGGCCCGAAGAAGCTGTTGTGAAAGACCGTTGGGCGTTAATAGAAACCTCCAGCCTCATTTGCACTTGTGTACGTTCAATGAGGAGTCTCTCGCGTTTCAGTTTGACCAGACACAAAGCTTCTTCGACATCCTTTACTTCTTGATCCACTGCTTCCAAAAGGGGTGCCAATGCGACCAACCTAGCTTCCTCATCTTGCTGGTCCTCCCGGTGCTTTTGTAACACTTCCCTCTGGCCGATCAGTTACTGGTTCTTCAAAGTCTTTAAATGTGTTATAAGCCAGTCAAAACGGAAGCCATCACGCTCCAGCTCCCTCAGGAAACCCGAAAATTGGTTAAGTAGGGATCGAGTAATGCTTGCAGTCGGAGTACCGACAATTTCAGCAACAACGATCGCCATGCTCTGAAGTCTGTGACTTATCATAGGAATATTGGAATGTAGGCAGTCTGATGTGAAGGTCTCGGGGTGACAATTCACCAGTTGTTCAATCACCAAGCGATGATTGACAGGCATTTGAGGAGACTACCGAAGCACCACCAGGCAAAAAGCGTGAGGAGCCAAGTCGGGAAGAGGAAGTTCTCACCCAGATTCGCTCTCTGCGGCAGCACCAGTCGTGGAACCTTGATCATCATGACCAGAATTTTCCGAAGAAGCAGGTTCCCGATGGGGGGAGGCCATAGCCGAAAGAACTGGAGGAGAATTTTCCCGAGCAACCTGGAAAGAGATAGAGGGCATGATGAGTTTATGAAAAATCTTAACAAACATTTTTGTTATTAAGTCACCGTTATAAGGTGGAGTTTATTAAAAATCTTAACAAGCATTTTCTTTGTTAAGTCACCGTTATAAGGTGGAGTTTACTAAAAATCTTAACAAGCATTTTCGTTGTTAAGTCACCGTTATAAGGTGGAGTTTGTTAAAAAATCTTAAACAATCGTTTTCGTTGTTAAGTCACCGTTATAAGGTGGAGTTTATTAAAAATCTTAACAACGAAAATGAAGAGAGTAAGGATGGGCACCTGATATAATACATATATATAGCAAAAGAGAGAAGAATATAAAGAGACGTGTCAGAGCCCGAGTTGTAAAAATATTTGTTTTAACAAGTATTTAAAACTGCAATAATGCAAGTATTATGTGCATGTTAGTTTCGAACTCTCACATGAGATTCTCACATCTCCACTATTGTGCACGCTGTAACACCCCGCCTAATATAATACCGGGTGATCAGTCCTATATCAAATTAAAATAGGAATCCCAGTTGGTTCATTCTTAGAATCACTGTCGAAAACCTTTTTAAAAGTTACTAACCACCTAGTATTCCAAAAAGTCGGTGCCAAATTTTAACTTTTTATTTAAACGAGACAAAACATGCGGAAATACATATAAACCATTCACAACGACTGAATCAAATCAACTGAATAAATAATTAAACTACTTGTCGAATAAACCATCGACCACCAAAGTAAATAGTCCAATAACAATCATCCAACAACTGAATAAATGAATCTGAAAACTGTACTGAAAAGTCTGGGCGACAAGCCCTAATTAAAACTGAAACTGATAAATATTTCTGACTCTAGGAAAGAATGAACGATGCGTCTAATCCAAGCTTCTGCTAGCATCCACATGTGCCGCATCTACATGTCCCTAGAATAGAATATCAAGCCGGGTATCCCTGTGGTGGGACACCTAAAAGGTTTTGAAAATATTTTATAGCAAGGGTTAGAACCCAAAATATTTTGAAAACATTTAGCAAATGATTAACTTGCAGTAATAAAATATGCATGAATGCACTTCATATTTTAGTTAGTGCCTCACTCACTTGAGTACAGACTCATCCCTCAACTAATGTGGACACCTAACGCCTTATGTATATCCCACCTAGTCCTCTACCCAGAAACTAGATACTTGATATAACTCTTGTCAACCGCCCTACTCAATCCCCAGTATTTTTAATGTATGACTTATAAGCTTTTTATCACCTTAACTTAGTTACTCATCTTTCCTTAAAAGCCATATAACATTCACTAGTTATATAATTAATACACTTTTCTCCATTTATTTAAATTTCCCGTATATAATTATTCACCCCATTATGTACGTACAGTTATCTTACAACAATCACACATGTTGAATGTGAATATAACCCATATATAAATAATACAATTCACTTCATGTATTTAATGACCCTTATATAACTATTTATCCCATTATATACGTAGAACCATATTACAACATTCACACATATGTTGAATATAAATATAACCCATCCTCCCGAGTAATAACTCACCGGATGTATTTTCTAAAGTGCTATCACAGTAGGTATACTCGCATAACCTAGTTACCCCAAGTCAAAATCGTTCACTAACTTGGCAAAAAATGTAAACATAATGGAGGCGGTCATATTCCTTCCTTGAAAGTGAGATACACCCCTCACCCATGTAACGGATGCTATGACCAGGGGATATACTCGCCCTACTCCTCAAGCTAGAGGATTCACCCACATCGCGCAACTTACCTTAATAACACTAGAGTGTATTTAATAATATCTAATCACTGATATTTATAACCACACACCATATATATACTATCACACACAAGTATATATATATATATAAAATATCCCGGTTTTACCGTGTACTGAGTCCGTAACACTAGCATATACTTAGTATCTCGAGTTTATGGTCCAACTCTGATTATTAATTCATTTACACATTAATTAATTAAATTATTTTTTTGGTGTCACCCAACCAATATACTCGGCTCGCTCTCGTGGCCCGAAATTAATATAATACCTGAGTCTAATCCCCGACTCCGAATTAATTAGTTTTCATCTATAATTAATTTAAGCTAGTAGTGTCGCCCTACTACTATACCCAAACTTATTCACCCAGTTCGTTATTTTAATTCTCAGAATTTATTCTCAAAATTCATACGTAAGTGTTACACTTAATCACCCCACCACTCCCAATTATATGCCCCTATAATTGTGAGGATATTAAATTCCCTAATTAAATTTTCTCCCTTAATTAGAATTGGTGGTAATTAAACTAAAAGAAAATCCCACCTAAAACTCCCAAGGCCAGACTGTTAAAAATTCCTAGCCATCGATCGATCGATCCCAGCCATCGATCGATCAATCGAACATGTCTTCATCTTCTCCGACTTCCTGTTTCTGCCATTAACGAATTCCTCTAATATCCAAACTCATCTATGGTTAATCTCAAGAAAACAAAACATTTTAATCATATGGGAACGTAATTAGGATCTCCCCTAGAACCTTAAACACAAATTAAATTTCACAAATCTCTACTTTTCCGAATTTGGGAAATTTCCGGGTCTTTACTCGTTCAGTCCCAATTTCATCTGTTTATCCCAAATTCGTTCATAAATTTCTACTGGGTTTTCACATCTGAATAAGTTATCTCATAACTATATAACACAATTAATTCCCACATTAATTTCCCATTAATTTCATTCAAGTGTTCTATATACAAAAACCCATTTTTTGTACCCTTTTTCACCCAAAACGAATTTTGATTTACACATCACAAAAATATGAATTGGATATCATAAATAAACATCACAGCAAGTTAACCACTTGCCTTTTGGGATTTGTTAGGTCTGATCCGTTGGTGTAGAGGCAAGGTTGATGATGAGCACCCAATCCGTTCCTTGTTTTATCTCCAAAAGATCCCCAAATTGGCTCTAACTGCTCCCTCTCACTTTCTCCCCAAATTCTTAGATTTAAGTTTATGTTTCTCTGTCATTCCCCACTCTTAGATTTAGGTCTTAAAACACTAATCCCATTTTTAGCCTGATGGGCCAAGCCCAAGTGACCCAAATAGCCCAGTGTGGGCCCGGTTATGCCTAAAATGCCTTGTGACCCGTTTACTACCCCCGGGTACACTTTTTCGATTATCTCAGCCCATCCGGACTCAGTCGTGTACTCAAAATTAACATCCGAATTAATTTATAAAAATCCTTATCTCACACCCAAATTAGTCTATACCGACTCCCGACTGAGATAAATGAATGCCACGTCACTAATACACGTTATGACGTAAATAAATTATTACTATTCACTTATTAATTAAATTTACCTAAATATTAACCATTCACTCTCCGATTAATATTTAAATAAATATTACCATAATTAATTCAATTAAATTACGACACACAAGTAATTTAAAATTTTCCGAATTAATTAAATATTACACGCACAGAAATACTGGGTGTTACACACGCCTAACATACATCTATCCCAACCTAGCTATCCAAAATTCTCCCAACTAGGTTGTGACAACCCGCTCCAAATAATAACGGGTGGCCATCCCTATACTACATAAATCAGGTATCTCAGATGGGACAGCCTCAACATCAACAACTAAACACTATAATATAAGGCTAACTACCCACAATCATTTAGTGCGAATTGCCAAAAATTTAAAACTTTTATTTTTAACAACAACAAAAAAACCCATAATGCACACAACCAACAATATACATCTAACTATGATGTGAAATGTGCATGCTCCAATAATAAAAGAGTACAATACATTGTACAACAAAATCTCAACAATGAAATACCCGAATATGCTGTCGGGTAACAGACAATACAATAATCTGTGAAAATGAAATATGAAACTGTTAATCTATAACACTTGAATACTAACTCAATACAACTGAATCCTAATCTAGATATACAAAGATAGGAATCGACCAAAGCAAAGTGCCGCAACAGTCCGCTACTGCCACAGCTCCATAACTCCTGAATGAAGGGACATCAAAGGCGTCCTTACGGAGGAACACCTGAAGTAATACAATATATATACATAGAGGAGGAAAATAGAAACGGGTCAGAACCCGAGTTTTGAAAAACAGTTTATAGCAAGTGTATTAAAATGCATAATAATTATAAATTCATTATTACATGATTTAGTTGGAATCGAACACTCCATAAAAATTCAACTCACCTCTCATCTAAAGCGCGCACTAAGCGTATGCACGTATCTCCAAAGGGATGTCCGATTCTAATTAGGTAAGAGGATTCTAACTTAAACCCAAAAGAAGTATTTAAGTGAAACCGTCTAACCTATGTCCCAATCTACATTTACCTCAATTTTCTTTAAGTTAAATGCTTTAACTTTAATGTAATAGTTACAGTTATCTTTATAATGTTCATGTGTTGAACATATAAAGTTACATGATCCAATCATGTCCACATCATCACAATACATCAACAATCTCATTTACTAGAATTTTATATTCTAGTGATGCCCTTATAAGGCATGAAACCATATAAATAACTATTATATGAGTTATTAGCATCAAGAGTTAAGGACTAAACTCCTCTCGATTCTCAACACGGCACTGCGTTTCGTGCGTGGGACGTCTCGCCGAGGTGAAATCCAAACAAGGAACCCCCCCATTACACTAATCCTGACCGTATTAATCCTCGAGGCTCATTATGCCCTCAATGCAAGATGCATGTAACCCAAATTTATTTCCAATTTTAATTAATTAATATTCCCAATTCTCAACAGTACACGGTGTTTCATGCGTGGGACGTCTCGCCGAGGCGAAATCCAAACAAGGAACCCCCCCGTTACACTACTCCTGGCACTGTCGATTGTCGGGATAGGTGACATATATATAAATAATTATGAGCATTAAGGACTAAACTTATCCCCAAGTTCCAACATTACACTGCGGTTTGTGCGTGGGACGTCTCGCCGAAGCGAAATCCAAACAAGGAACCCCCCGATACACTACTCCTGGCAATGTAGGTCGTTGAGGTCCATTATGCCCTTGACACTCAAATACAAGCACAAGCAATAATAACCATCCAACTGAGCTATAACTCGAAGGACGCAGGCTCACATGCTATCATCTTCCAGCAGCCCATATACGTAGCAAACTGGGGCCACCTGATGGGGTTCAACGACACCCACCTCGTGATCAACTCACACACACAACGTCCGGGAAGCGTTCATAGTTCCTAACCGGCAAGTGAGAGCGTCACATACCCCCGACCTCTCACCCCCAAAATAAATACATATATATATCATAAATATCATTTGCTGACCACAAAGGACGACTATGACCTGGGGAATATCCACATTCTGCTTTTCTAGTCAGAATGCTCACCCTCTACGCACGAAACTTCCCAATGATATCAAGGAGGGGGTATGCTTAACATGTATATACACCATCATATAAGGTATACATACATCCCACATAATAAAGATATACCATTATATAAGGTATACCTGAAACATCATATTCATGTTCATTATACGCTCTTAGGCGCAATTTGATTAACATCATTTGTTTAGTATATTTCTCTCAAGATATACTAACGCCCAACCTCACACATTAACCCCGCTTAGTACATGCTATACTAATTTTCGCTTGAAGCTCTCATATCGCTTCTAGTAGGAATTGTCTTCCAATTCTATTTAAGTTAAGGATATCCTATATCCTAATGCACCTCAATTTGCATTTCTCATTGTATGAGATATCTCCCAAATCAAACATTAATAAGGATATTTCTATATCCATATGCACATCAAATAGAATTTATAATTCTCCATCCATTATAGGGTTCAATTTATTTTATAAACCTTTAAAGTTATCCCAATTGGGATTGGATCCTAAGATCCGGCATCTCTAAGTCAACCTCATCTTCAAGTCGTGAAGTTGTTATCATCACCAAACAAACCTCAAATAAAAGTGGGCTTCCCCACTTACAAAAATACCAAAGTCTCAAATCGGTGTTCCTCAAATTTAGTCAATGTGACTCCAAAATGTCTTTTAGGGAAACTCGCTAAAAGTCTCCAAAACATGCTCCAAATATCTCCTATAGAGATCCCCAATTGATAACCTCAAACAAAACGGGATGAGATTCTTCTCAGAAAAACAATCCCTCAAAAGCCCTGTTTTCGAATCGATTCGGGTCAATTCCGATCGATTCGGCCCAGCGAATCGATTCGGCCAGGAAGGCGAATCGATTCGGGTCATCAGACATGGGATTCTGTCTCAGGCCGAATCGATTCGGCTAGAGTCCAAATCGATTCGGTCACTCAGACCTGGGCACCTGCATATTTTCGAATCGATTCGGCTAGGGGGCCGAATCGATTCGGCCCTGCTGAACCTCGAAAATGGCTACTTTTTTAAGTAAGCAAAAATACCCAAAAATCATTTTTATGGTTTTCTCTCCATTTCTCTTCAACCCAATCACAAATATATCATCAATATTCATCCTAGGATACATATAAACTAATTTCTAATCTTAAATCCATTTTATACACTACAAATCTAAGGTTTTTCCCAAAAGTTAGGTTTTAACAATTTAAACCTAAAACCCAAAATTCAATCCACAAATCATGCAATAATTGATACACAACAATTATTTAGCAAGTTTAATCACTTGCCTCGGGTTCGTAGGGTCTGAATCCGCCTTGAAATCGCAAAATGGCTGGAGAATCTCCACTTTTTCTCTCCTTTCTCCTTCCTTTTCTTCTTCTTTCTTCTTCTTCTCTCTTTCTTTCTTTCTTTTTCTCTTCCTCTCTTAAGTGAGAATGATTCTCACGTGGATTTTAAGCCTAATTTCCCAAGGTACACATCTTTAAATGATAATACACACTTTAAATGACTCGGTAACTTTAATTCGAGTCAAACGGTCCTAAATTATTTCGAAACCTAAATAGACCCCAAGTACAGTCATTTCGACTTTCTCGACCCTTCCGGACACAATGGTACCCTCAGAATTTCCATTCGAGAAACTTTCTAACAACTCTAAATTTTGACCTCAATTGCCAATTTGATTATTCTCCAATAAAATAATATTTATTTCTCCCAGAATAAATAAATATTCGTCTCCAAGACCTCGGGTTGTTACAAACTTCCCCACTTACAAAAATTTTGTCCTCGAAATTTAGCTAAGCCTAATTCTCCAAAAATCAACTAGTTCTAATATACCCATGCTCACTAATCCTATCTCCAACTTCTAACCTCCCACGACGAATTAATTTAATTATTTTATTTTAAGTAGATTATGAGTTAAATAAAACCAATTTCCACAACAAGGGTGCCCATACACCCTTAAAATTTGAGCTTTGTGCTCACAACAATCATAATGAGGCTTTATTTGCCTCCAAAATTCCACAATTCCATCAATACAGAAAATATTAACATTTTAAGGATAGAAAAGTTTTTAATGGTCCAAAGAAATAACTCCTCTCAATTCCTGACATTCGCCACTTTCGTGCGGGGGACGTCTCGCAAAAGCGAAATCCAAACAAGGAACCCTCCCAATACACTACTGTGTGGCGATGTCGGGGATTGAGAGTTTGTTAAATCCGGACTAGAGTTTGAAAAAAATTTATTTTATGAAAATAATTTTGAAAGGGCTCGAAGGCCGATAAAAAGTTTTATTTTGAGAACAGTTTATTTTGAAAACGGTTTATATATTATAATATAATATAAAATGCCTTATGTCCAACACAAGGTCTTTATAGATCATCATCTATATAACATGTAGCTCAGAAATATTATCATATTCATGAGCTAATATTTTACCTGCGTCCCATCAAACCACAATCTCAATTTTCAAACATAAACAACATCTTACATCATTTCAATATATATAGCCTTTTATAAGGCACATCCATATCTGGAATTCAACAAGTGTAATAGTTTATCATGACTATATAAAAAAAGTAGCTTTTATCATTACTACTTATCACAATTCCCATTCTTACATTAACCATAAGGTTTAAAGCTCTTTATGAGCACCTTGCAAAATCCACTATCCTTTACAAAATAATAGAATAAGAGCCCATCTTGCTCCAAATTTCCCCTTAGGGTCATTACATACCATACATAAACAAAAAGGGCTAAAGCACTACCCGATTCATATATATCTCCCATACGATATTCCAAAACGTCATATAGTAATAATCCTATCAATAAAGGAAAAATTACTTACAACATCCATCTCTAGTCCGATTGCCCATCCTCATCAATGGGCTCCCAAACATAGTCCCCCGGTCTAAAGCGACCTCGAATCTGCTGTAGGGGTTGCACTTCCAAAATTTCATCAAATTGCGGTCCTTTACCTCTTTTAGGACAGTCTCTCTTTTCATGACCTAATTCTTTACAAAACAAACACTTACCCGCAAATTCTTTCTGCGTATTCTCATTACTGGCACTCTCCTTGCCAAAATTTCTCGATGAACTCGAATCTCCAAAGTTCTTACCCTCTTGCGAACGAAGGCGATATTCATGACACTTTAATAGTGACGCATTCACGACCTCGACGAAAGTCATTAACTTAGGACTTTCTAACAAATGTAGTTGGATTTTCCAATCTAAACCTCGAACAAACTTCGATATACGTTTTTCTTCCGTATTTACCTCATTAGGTACTAATCTCGCCCATAGAGAAAAATCTTCTTCATATTCTGCCACCGTCCTATTTCCTTGAAAAATCCCCATATCCTGAGTAGGGGAAGGCAAATACCTTCGATCAAAAAGTTCCCATAATTCTTTTATAGGTAAAGTATCTCTCTGTTCAGATGTGGTGACAGACTCCCACCAATGGAGAGCGACACCCGATAACCTAAAGGTGGCTAAAAATTGTTTTTGCACCTCACTACACTCAACCATACGAAGATGCCTCTGTATAATATTTTTCCATTGACTTGCAGCCATTGCATCAACTCCCCCTGCAAACTCGGGAGGATGCCCCTTACTAAAATCTTCCTTCACTCTCTCCCATAAGGACAATCCTAAATGGGGTGGGGCTGCTCGAGCGGCAGATTGCTGAGCCATCGTAGAAACGGCAGCAGTGACCGCTTGTGCCACAATATTGGCAACATCATCCGTAGTCATATTCCTTTGAGGCATTTGGGGTTTCTCTTTGTTTGCCCTGACTGAACGACCTCCCTTCGGTGGCATCTGAAACAAGAAAAATTGTATCAGAACGCCTTTCAAATATTTTTGATTCACAGAAAGATATGAACGTATGAATGTAACCGTCCTAGCAATAAGGCTCTATATCAAGAACGCTTACGGAAGATCGTAGTAACGAACACAGATCCTAAAGACACTAGAACCTGATGCTCTGATACCACCTGTGACAACCCGCTCCAAATAATAACGGGTGGCCATCCCTATACTACATAAATCAGGTATCTCAGATGGGACAGCCTCAACATCAACAACTAAACACTATAATATAAGGCTAACTACCCACAATCATTTAGTGCGAATTGCCAAAAATTTAAAACTTTTATTTTTAACAACAACAACAAAACCCATAATGCACACAACCAACAATATACATCTAACTATGATGTGAAATGTGCATGCTCCAATAATAAAAGAGTACAATACATTGTACAACAAAATCTCAACAATGAAATACCCGAATATGCTGTCGGGTAACAGACAATACAATAATCTGTGAAAATGAAATATGAAAGTGTTAATCTATAACATTTGAATACTAACTCAATACAACTGAATCCTAATCTAGATATACAAAGATAGGAATCGACCAAAGCAAAGTGCCGCAACAGTCCGCTACTGCCACAACTCCATAACTCCTGAATGGAGGGACATCAAAGGCGTCCTTGCGGAGGAACACCTGAAGTAATACAATATATATACATAGAGGAGGAAAATATAAACGGGTCAGAACCCGAGTTTTGAAAAACAGTTTATAGCAAGTGTATTAAAATGCATAATAATTATAAATGCATTATTACATGATTTAGTTGGAATCGAACACTCCATAAAAATTCAACTCACCTCTCATCTAAAGCGCGCACTAAGCGTATGCACGTATCTCCAAAGGGATGTCTGATTCTAATTAGGTAAGAGGATTCTAACTTAAACCCAAAAGAAGTATTTAAGTGAAACCATCTAACCTATGTCCCAATCTACATTTACCTCAATTTTCTTTAAGTTAAATGCTTTAACTGTAATGTAATAGTTACAGTTATCTTTATAATGTTCATGTGTTGAACATATAAAGTTACATGATCCAATCATGTCCACATCATCACAATACATCAATAATCTCATTTACTAGAATTTTATATTCTAGTGATGCCCTTATAAGGCATGAAACCATATAAATAACTATTATATGAGTTATTAGCATCAAGAGTTAAGGACTAAACTCCTCTCGATTCTCAACACGGCACTGCGTTTCGTGCGTGGGACGTCTCGCCGAGGCAAAATCCAAACAAGGAACCCCCCCATTACACTACTCTTGACCGTATTAATCCTCGAGGCTCATTATGCCCTCAATGCAAGATGCATGTAACCCAAATTTATTTCCAATTTTAATTAATTAATATTCCCAATTCTCAAGAGTACACGGCGTTTCATGCGTGGAACGTCTCACCGAGGCAAAATCCAAACAAGGAACCCCCCGTTACACTACTCCTGGCACTGTCGATTGTCGGGATAGGTGACATATATATAAATAATTATGAGCATTAAGGACTAAACTTATCCCCAAGTTCCAACATTACACTGCGGTTCGTGCGTGGGACATCTCGCCGAAGCGAAATCCAAACAAGGAACCCCCCCGATACACTACTCTTGGCAATGTAGGTCGTTAAGGTCCATTATGCCCTTGACACTCAAATACAAGCACAAGCAATAATAACCATCCAACCGAGCTATAACTCGAAGGACGCAGGCTCACATGCTATCATCTTCCAGCAGCCCATATACGTAGCAAACTGGGGCCACCTGATGGGGTTCAACGACACCCACCTCGTGATCAACTCACGCACACAACGTCCGGGAAGCGGTCATAGTTCCTAACCGGCAAGTGAGAGCGTCACATACCCCCGACCTCTCACCCCCAAAATAAATAAATATATATATCATAAATGTCATTTGCTGACCACAAAGGACGACTATGGCCTGGGGAATATCCACATTCTGCTTTTCTAGTCAGAATGCTCACCCTCTACGCACGAAACTTCCCAATGATAACAAGGAGGGGGTATGCTTAACATGTATATACACCATCATATAAGGTATACATACATCCCACATAATAAAGATATACCATTATATAAGGTATACCTGAAACATCATATTCATGTTCATTATACGCTCTTAGGCGCAATTTGATCAACATCATTTGTTTAGTATATTTCTCTCAAGATATACTAATGCCCAACCTCACACATTAACCCCGCTTAGTACATGCTATACTAATTTTCACTTGAAACTCTCATATCGCTTCTAGTAGGAATTGTCTTCCAATTCTATTTAAGTTAAGGATATCCTATATCCTAATGCACCTCAATTTGCATTTCTCATTGTATGAGATATCTCCCAAATTAAACATTAATAAGGATATTTCTATATCCATATAAACATCAAATAGAATTTATAATTCTCCATCCATTATAGGGTTCAATTTATTTTATAAACCTTTAAAGTTATCCCAATTGGGATTGGATCCTAAGATCCGACATCTCTAAGTCAACCTCATCTTCAAGTCGTGAAGTTGTTATCATCACCAAACAAACCTCAAATAAAAGTGGGCTTCCCCACTTATAAAAATACCAAAGTCTCAAATCGGTGTTCCTCAAATTTAGTCAATGTGACTCCAAAATGTCTTTTAGGGAAACTCGCTAAAAGTCTCCAAAACATGCTCCAAATATCTCCTATAGAGATCCCCAATTGATAACCTCAAACAAAACGGGATGAGATTCTTCTCAGAAAAACAATCCCTCAAAAGCCCTGTTTCCGAATCGATTCGGGCCAATTCCGAATCGATTCGGCCCAGCGAATCGATTCGTCCAGGAAGGCGAATCGATTCGGGTCATCAGACATGGGATTCTGTCTCAGGCCGAATCGATTCGGCTGGAGTCCGAATCGATTCGGTCACTCAGACCTGGGCACCTGCATATTTTCGAATCGATTCGGCTAGGGGGCCGAATCGATTCGGCCCTGCTGAACCTCGAAATGGCTACTTTTTTAAGTAAGCAAAAATACCCAAAAATCATTTTTATGGTTTTCTCTCCATTTCTCTTCAACCCAATCACAAATATATCATCAATATTCATCCTAGGATACATATAAACTAATTTCTAACCTTAAATCCATTTTATACACTACAAATCTAAGGTTTTTCCCAAAAGTTAGGTTTTAACAATTTAAACCTAAAACCCAAAATTCAATCCACAAATCATGCAATAATTGATACAGAACAATTATTTAGCAAGTTTAATCACTTGCCTCGGGTTCGTAGGGTCTGAATCCGCCTTGAAATCGCAAAATGGCTGGAGAATCTCCACTTTTTCTCTCCTTTCTCCTTCCTTTTCTTCTTCTTTCTTCTTCTTCTCTCTTTCTTTCTTTCTTTTTCTCTTCCTCTCTTAAGTGAGAATGATTCTCACGTGGCTTTTAAGCCTAATTTCCCAAGGTACACATCTTTAAATGATAATACACACTTTAAATGACTCGGTAACTTTAATTCGAGTCAAACGGTCCTAAATTATTTCGGAACCTAAATAGACCCCAAGTACAGTCATTTCGACTTTCTCGACCCTTCCGGACACAATGGTACCCTCAGAATTTCCATTCGAGAAACTTTCTAACAACTCTAAATTTTGACCTCAAGTGCCAATTTGATTATTCTCCAATAAAATAATATTTATTTCTCCCAGAATAAATAAATATTCGTCTCCAAGACCTCGGGTTGTTACATAGGTTCTAGACTTAAACTTCTAATTATATTACGTAAGGGTATCCCGTAAAGCCCATACAATACGCTATTAAAATAATGTATCCCAAATAACCACATTTCACATTCACTACTGTTAGTAAATCTTTTACCCACTGAGATTACTTTAACTATCAACATTATTATCTCTATTAATTTCACATAGTAAAATTATCCACAAGCATATATATATATATATATATATATATATATATACATAGTCACATCATCCCCCCCGCCCCACATATATATAATCTTGCACCCTTAGGTTAAGACCACTTGGCGCAATTCATACTTTGATATCATGTCCCGGTGCATCAATCACTGCATAAAGGACAACTGGTTCAATCTCGAACAAACCACAAATTCCAAAACACAAATATTGGAGGCAAATATATTTCCCATCCAAATGGGTCACGCACATACCTACGCTCCCATTTAGCTGTCGAAACTATCCTACATCCCAGACAACACGTAACCAAGTTAATATACTCTAGGTAGAAGTCAAATATCCCCCCATTGGGTCACCCGGAATAAGACTGTCCACTGTGCAAAAACCTCCTCCCGATAGTAAGCAACGTAGGTATGCTATACACACATTAATAATAAAAATCATATAATAATAGGAATTCCCATATCCTATTAAAATCTAGGTATTCTCCCAATCCATATATATATTTTCCATACGTAGGATTCTCTCATTACTATTGATAATATAATTATTTCGATTACCCTCTCTTTCGAAATTTCTAAGGTTAACATATCTTTCCAAATATTTAAGGTATCACTCTACGACTATTCCCTAGTAATTCTATACTATACTAAAGTCATTAAATGACAGTTTTCCTCTCTCAAAATAACTGTGTAAACTTAATTGGGAAAAAAGGGAATTTTCCAAATTTTGGACCTGTCGTTCGAACCAGGTCTTATGTCTTTTGAACTACATCTCTCGAGAACCATTATCGTTCGAATGAGGCTCAATCTCATTCGAACGAGATTGAGCAGTTTCCTAGTCAAACCAGACCTTCCACGTTTTCACATGTTTCAGTTTCGTCTTCTCCAGATTTTCAGCCCTAAAACCTCTAAATTTTCAACCCAAACACCAAATTAGCAATCCTAATTGATATCTTAACATGTTTAGATGATTTCCCTTAACTTAGAAGAATTAAATCATCATAATTCATCCATAAAATCCGAAATCCCCAATTTAACTCATTAAAACCCTAGTTCATTAACCTCCAACTTAAGAACATGTAATTCACATATTTGTTCATCAATCAATATAAAACTTCATGATTTTTCCTCTACATAAATGGATAAATCAACCTATATTTATTTTTACATCAGATTAAGAAATTCACACCTCTTAATTTCCTCAAAATCATATATAAGCATGGTTTCTATTCTCCTATACTAACATGAGCATAAATGGTGCTAAAAGAAAGCAAGTAATAAACACTTGCCTCGAATTAATGTTCTGATCCGATGGTGAATTTGGTATAGGCTTGCTTCTCGTGTTTCGATCTATGCTTTGGTGGGATTTGTGGTGTGAGTTCTTGAGTTTTGCACCAAGAACACCTATGGGTTCCCTCCTTCTTCCTCCGTGGTTCTCTCTTTCTCTCTAGTAGGTTTAGAAATTGACATACACCTTCTCACCCACGTACACTCTATTTTATTTTTCTAATTTTCGTCCATGTTATTTCCTCAAAATCCAAAGGACAAAAATACCCCTATGGGATGTCGGTTAGGCCTAAAAATTTTTCGGAGTCCAAATAAAATACCCGGGTAGAGTTATCTGACTAACTCGACCCCTCCGGACTCAATGGCACACTCAAAATGTCCATACGAGTTACTTAAAAATAATTCACTTCTTTAATTCATTAAATTAGTCCCGAAAAGACTCTCACGCGCGTCGTGACTTAGTATATCAAACTGTCGTATTTTTCACTCTTGATAATTTATAAAAATTTATTATTCCATATTACATATCCACACAGTAATATTCAATAATTTTCATCAACAAGTATTAACTATTGGCACATTAGCTAATAATTATTTTAATCCGGATTAATTAATTAACAAATTAATTTCTCACCTTTTAATTTAATTAATCCAACAATAATAATTAATCTCGTAATTATTTAATATCATAAAAATACGGGGTGTTACAATATTAAATGTTGAAATTCATCCAACATAAGCAAGTGGGTTCCGGGTTTAGGTCGATTTGGGATAAATGCCATGATGGTTTGATTTGTGTATGCAAGCTGGTTATAGAGGTGTGAGAGGGTTTGGCAGTGGGTTAGTTGGTTGAAGGTTTTGGTTATGGTGGATGATAGAGGAGAGATATAACTGAAGGTATAAGATGATGGGCGTAATAGGGTATGAGTGAGTGTAGGGGTGAAAGATTGAGGTGTTATGGTGTGGTTGAGTGTAGGGGTTTAGTGTGTGTGTGTATGTGTGTGTGTGTGTTAGTACCTAAAAAAGTAAAAAATAAACTAACATTACCTAAAACTAATAAAAATAAATTCCTTATAAAAGACACAAAATAAAAATCAAACTAAACTAAAAGAAAATGAAAATAAAAATAATAAAATCTTTTAAAACTAAAAATTAATTTTCCAACCTATTAACTAAAAGGCTCAAATAAAAATAAGACTAACCTAATAAAATAAAGAAAAATAATAATAAAATAAAATAATAATAAAATTTAAACTAACAAAAAACTAATAAAATAAAATAAAATAAATGAAAATATAGATCGCTAAGATATAAACACGCGTTGCGCGTGTTAAAAATACTTGAACCCTAATATTTACAACTACATGCACGCAAATAAAATACAAAAATCCTAAAATATACACGACTGAAGATAAAATAAAATAAAAGCTAAACTAATAAAAATACTAGAAATAAAAAAAATTAGATAACTAAAATATAATAACTAATTACACACACCCCCAAAGATATACATATACGAACATGATGACACACACACACTAGAGGTTATGTTAGGATAGGTTGGGGGGTCAGGGCTTGGTTAGGGATAGGTTTAGGCTACATGACTTGGGTTTAGCACTTTTAACCGCATAATTTCCTTGATATAAGTTTTTAAATCTACAAGCGGCACTTGACCTACAAGATATATATGAACGCCTATAAGACCAATTTTTACCGAGAATTAGCAATAAAAAAACGTCTCTTTGGGGTTTTATTTAAACACTTTTGGGTGCTTATCAAGGTGAAATTGTGTTGTGCTTTTAAACTACTCACCAGACTTGTTACAAGAGTGTCGTTGAGGTTCAAGAGGTCTAGAACTGTTATGGAATTGCCATAGGCTAGTTTTGAGGTTCTACACAATAAGTTTCTTGAGTTTTGGGGGTTAGGTGACCTTGGTAGTTTTTTTTTCTTTAATATGAGGCTTTCCCCAGCGTCAAACATAGATGAACCATGGTGCAATATTCCCTTGTTACACCCCATAAAAAATAATACTAGATTGACCAGGCCTAATACTAGCTCATGGGAATCAAAACAATTGAATATCATTCTAAGAATACTTGGAACCCAAACTAAATAAATGCTTAAAGGTAAGTAAATGACATACTCAGAGGAATCAAATAAGCTCTGATTTCCAATAAACATAAAGTAATAGAATCATTCTTTACTATAACTATTTATCAAAACTTATTGAAACCAACATAAAGTATCACTGACTCAAATATAAAGTTGATATAACATACAAAAATATGATCACACTATCTTGACACCTAAATCTTATGAGATCAACAATGAAGAAGATATCAAATCCAAATTAGGGGTGCGGTTGCACCAAAGGCTTTGGTTCTGAAAAATGTTAATGGGAGACGTTAGAAGCAAGTGTTAGTAGCATAACAATGTAATTGACTTTGAACTACAACATGACTACACGTCTTCACCTAGTCTTTTGGTTATTTTTAAGTTGACCCAACCTAAGCAATCTTAAGTGTCACATGTATCTACTCCAAAGCCCATATGTCCCCATGATTAAGTCTTAATCATCTTTATAAATTATTATGCATGAATCTCTCTTTTTTTTTTTTTTTATAATTCATAAGTCACAAGTGCAATAATATCTCGGTGGGATATATATTCTACAACTACATCACATAGTATTGTCACATTTAAAACTCATGCACTGCAAGTAAGGCTCCATTGCAATCCACACATAACGAAGGCCAATTCTACCACCATCGGGGATCACTCGCATGTACTTTGCATAGTTATAGGTTATCCCACACCTATAATTATTAAATGACATCTAAAAGGGATAAATACTACATCAACACCCCAGTTAAATGCTCCATACCAAATCTATACGAAAGGACCAGTGAAGTATCTCACTCTAGATACCATGGCCGGCAGCATGTAGTATTCGGGGTAGTCATACTAAGGTAGACATAACCAAGGCAAACCCATATTTCATATCGAGGTCATACATAATCATCGCATATTGGTAAACCCGTCATCATCATCAAGGTAGCATCAAAATAATCGTATCACAACCTTTCTGGATATCCAATCTAGTATGTTTCCCGCGAGTACACACCAAATATGTCGTACATATTACATAATACATGTAGTCTTACATAGTTAAAGATAATAGATTGAAATTCCAGTTGGATCCTCCTAATTAACTCTTGTAAATTTAAGAACTAAAGTTCCACGAAAATGTCATTTAATCACCTCATTCGAACGAGAATCTACTATTCGTTCGAACGAGGTCCTAAGTTTTCTTTAACGAAAGGACGATGTTTGTTAGAAGACTACCAAATGCCATTCGAACGAGATCTTTTCATATCCCTTCATCTTCCCAGCGAATACCCGCCATTATTGCACCCAAATTCATATTTTTAAGAGCCTAAACAACCCCAAACTTTATCATTTCGATATATCTTTGTCCTAATATCACTATTAATCATTTTATAATAATTTTATGTTCTTTTAATACGATTTTTTTATCATAAATCTCTAACTATCTATTCAAAAACATCTCAAGAACTCTACTCATAATCTATTCTTAAATCAGCACCAAATTCAGTTTAATTACAAAAAAATTATCAAGAATTACTAACCAATAATCATGGATTACAATGGCTATAATATTGATTTGATAGTTTCTACTCGAATTCATGGAAATCATCCTAATTCTCATAATAGAGTCTAACTAACATTATTTTGTTTTTAAATTAAGAATCTAATGAGTAATAACATCATAGTGCAACTTCAATTATAGTCTTATACTAATTAAACATACCTATTTTTACAATTTGGTTGAATCCTTTTAAAAAGAAAATTCCCAAACTCTTCCTTTTCCTTCCCTGGCGTTCCTCCTTAGCTTAAGGGTTGCCTCCCAATATATGAGATAGTTTATTTTAACTCTAACCATCCTTATAAACTTACCAACCACGAAATTAGGCTTAGTACTTTCATTAACCTCGAGTCATTAAGCCCCAAACGCATTTAAATTACTCTAAAGTCTATCCCAAGACCCATATCAACTTATGGGCCTTAAAACCAAACATTTGAGGCGTAAACATACTTTCTAATAACTTAGTCATCTATAATTAATTATTCTACCATTAATATAAAATAGCTACTTATATTTTTTTTATGTTAGATCATTATAATCGCTTCAATTATATTTTCAATTTCATTCCAATAATACCCACAAATTTGTGACATACTCGTCACTATATGTAAATACATTAATATTAATTAAATAATAGTTCACTTTTCCTAAGGTTTAATTCACTTAAATTATGGGGTATTACATTCTTCCACCTTAAAACAAGGATTTTTTTCTTCAAAATTCAAATTTATATGCCTGACTAGAATAATTCGGGGAGCCTCTCCCACATGTTAGTTTCTCTCTCCCATGTAGACTATACTTCGTTATGGTGTCCCCATAGGACTCAAACTAAAGGAATGAACTTTGATCATAATATTTGTTCTCTCCATTCTAGTATGCATTGAGGTCACTCCTCGTAACTCTCATCGAGTTGTAACTCAATCTCATCGAGATTGATATGGTGATAGGCATCCTCCTCCCTGAGAAACTTTCTCAACATCGATACGTGGAAGACATCATGTGATCAATGTTGGTGATTAGGTAAGGACAATCGATAATCCAAAGGACCTACTCTATCCAAGACTGTGAATGGTCCAATATTGTGGAGTGCTAACATCCCCTTGGATCCAAATCTGACCACTCTCTTCATCAGGGAGACTCGCAAAAGCACCTAGTTCCCCACTTGAAACTTTATCCTTGTCTATCTCTTGTCCAATTAATTCTTCTATTGATCATGTGTTGTCTTTATCTATGCTTAGATGAGTGCCACATTTTTAAAGGTGTCGCGAATAATATTCCCCCCGAATATCTTGTGTTCCCCTAATTCCAGCCAGCAACTCAGATATTGACATGATCTGCAATATAGTGCCTCGTAGGGTGCCATACCAATAGTCTGCTAATAACTCTTGTTATAAGTTGTAACACCTCGTATTTTTGTGCATTTAATACTTAATTAATTCGATTAATTTTAAGTTACGCGTGTGTCGTAATTTAATTGAATTAATTATTATTATTATTATTTATTTAAATATTAATCTAGAGAGTAAATGGTTAATATATACGGATTTAAATTACTAAGTGAATAGTAATGATTTATTTATGTCACGACGAGTGATAGTGACGTGGCGTTAATTTATCTCAATCGGGAGTCGGGTATAGACTATATTGGGGTTGAGATAAGGACTTTTAGTAAAATTAGTCAAATAACAATTCTGAGAGCACGATTGATTTAGGAAAGGCCGGGATAGTCAGAAAAGAGTACCCGGGGTGGTAAATGGGTCTCGGGGTGCTTTAGGCATAACCAAATCCACACGGGAGTGTCTGGGCCATTTTAATAAAGCCCACAAGCCTAAAAATGGGATTGGCTTAATAAAACCTAAAAGTAAGAGGGTGTGGCAGCCACAACTCATTTTAGAAAATCTAAGTATGTAGAGGGGAAAAAAGGTGGGAAATTGGAGAACCCTTGGGATCTAAAATCAAGAACAAGTGTGTGTGTTCTTCATCAAATCATCACCTGCACCAAAGGAATTCAGACTCTACTAAATTCATCAGGCAAGTGGTTAATTTGTTGCAATATAAATCTGTGATAATTGATTCATATCGTAGTAAATGTAATACAAATTATTATTTTGGGTTGGGTTGATGTATAAATTGGGTTTTCAATTTATGGGATATCACGTGTAAAGTCTAGTATACTGTTGAAGAGATTGACGAGTGAAAATAAAATGCAAGTGTTATTCAATTAGTTGAGGATTAATGAAATAGAATATCAATTTTTATCAGTTTGGGTGATTAGTCTTGTATGGGATGGAAATCGGGAGGAACCGTGTTAGAAGAGTTTATACAGAAGGATTTCATGGTTTCAAAAGTGGGGGAATAGTCATAGCAGAGGCTCAAGGAAGAAGAAGCAGAGGAGAGAGAAACCAATGCTCGTTCGAGCGACGTGGTTTTGGTTTGAGCGAAGCCAACTGTCGTTCGAACGACATGGTGGGTCATTCAAGCGATGCAATGGGCCAGGCCCAGTTTGGGTTAGCTTCTGTTTTGGGCCGAAAGACATAGACTTAGTGGTTTTAGTTAACGGTAAGGAATTTTTACCCTTTTGTAATTAGGGATTAAAAAAGGGGGTTTGGTTTATTTATTTGTGTAGAGGAAAAAGGGGACTAAATCTACGTCAAATAATTTGAAGTAATAAATTCTAAGGAATTAATTATGGGCCAAGGGAGTGTGTCCGGGAATTTTGGTGGAGTGATGCCATGAGGAATAAATTAATGGGAAAGTTAATTATAGTTTAGAGTCGGGGAATTTACTCGGGTATTTTTGGGCTAGTGCTACGAGTGCTTAGACACGGATTTGGCCGGGTTAATTTATTATAGGGTTATTTATTAAATTATGGACTATTAAAAATAAAAAAGGGTGTTAATCGAAATAATGGTATTTTGAGGAATAATTTTTTAGAGATGAAATTTCAGACCGAAGGAGTGAGTCTGGGTATTTTAGTTGGGTGACACAACTTGAGTGATAATTAAATAAATGTGGAATTCATTTAAATTACAAGTCGGTATATACACTTGGGTATTTTAGGCTAGTGTTACGGTAATTGTGCATGGAGTAGCCGAGATTAATTAGATATATATATGCGGTGATTGTGTACTATATGTATATATATTTGTGTTCTTTATAAATATTGGTATGAATAATATTTATAGGAATACATACCCCTATAGTGCTATCAAAGGAGGTTGCGCGATGTGGGTGAATCCCCCTAGCTTGAGGAGTAGGGAGAGTATAATCCCCAAGTCATACTGTCCAATAGAGGTGAGGCATGTGAGATGATTGTCTTCACACTCGCGGAAATACAACCGCCTCCACTACGCTTATATTTTATGTTCCGACTCGGCGATATTTAACTGTCTTGGGAATCCAAGTGGAACTGAGTAGACCTGGGATGATAGCACTTTAAAGAATCATCCGGTGAGGTATTACTCGGAAGGATGGATTTATATATATACTACAAATGTGTGAATGTTATATTTTAGTTTTATGCATATAATGGAGTGAATAATTATATGCGGGTAAAATACATGAAGTGAATTGTATTAATTATATATAACTCGTGAGAATGTTATATGGTCTTAAATGAAAAATGATTAGTTAAGTTAATGTGATGAATAACTTATAAGTCATATATTAAACATACTCAGGATAGAGTAGTGTGACAGGAAGGAGTTATATCAAGGACTAGTTACGGGGTAGATGACTAGGTGGGTTATAAAGAAAAATGTTAGGTGTGCACAATAGTTGATGGGTGAGTAGGTCTTTAAGGGAGTGCGACACTATCTTAAATATGAAGAGCATTCATGCATTTTAAATTGATGCCTGTTAATCACTTCCTAAATATTTTCAAAATGTTTTGGGTTCTAACCCTTGCTATAAAATATTTTCAAAACCTTTTAGGTGTCCAGCCACAGGGACGTTAGTTTTGATAATTATGTTCCAGGGATGCGTACCTGCAGCAGGTGTGGATGCTTTCAGGATTTAGACTTAGTCGCTTCAGTTATTTCATTCCTGGATTAGGATGCAGCCAGTATTTTATTTGGGCATGTCTCCCTAGTTATTTCATTTATTTTAGTCAGATGATGTACTCAGTTTATTATTCGATTGGTTTATTATTTCGGACTTGGGATTTGTAGCCGATAGTTTATTCGGCAAGGATTTTATTTATTCATTTTCAGTATTGATTGACTCAGCGATTGTGTTAATGGTTTAAATTATATTTATTCGCATGTTGTTGTTGTTTGATAAAAAGATAAAATTTTGCAACGGATTTTTGGAATACTAGGTGGTAAGTAAGTTTCAAAAAGTTTTCGACAGTAATGCAAAGAATGAACCAGATGGAAATACTATTTTAATTTAATAAAGGCCTGATCACCTGGTATTTAAGTAGGCGGGGTTTCACATAAGCGAACTCTACGAGAAGGCAATGTTGATTCCACCCGCCTTTGAGATCCAACCCACAGGGTCGAAGCATATCCTCTAAAATCTATTTCACCCGATCAATTTTACCATTCGACAGGGGGTGAAAAATCGTACTCATACTCTGTTGTACTCATATTTCCTCTTGAAAGCTCTTCCAAAATTGAGATATGAAATTACTGTCTCGATCGGACACAATGTCGAGTGATAGATAATGGAGTCATACAATCTCTGTTATAAACAATTTGGCATACCGCTCATCTATGAAATCGATCCAAACCGGAAGGAAATGAGCCACCTTTGTCGATTTATCGACAATGACCCAAATAGAATCATGACCCCTCTAGGAACACAGCAATCCCACTATAACGTCCATGGAGATGCTCTCCTACTTCCCTTTAGGAATCTCCAAATGTTGTAATTTCCCTACTCATTTTTGGTGCTCCACCTTAACTAACTAATAAGTGGCACACCTCGACACAAATTCCAGTATATCCTTCTTCATCGTTGTCCACCAATACATTATGCTCATGTGTTGATACATTTTATCCCCTTTGGTATGTAGAGTAAATCTTGAACTGTGATCCTCAGCTAAAATGGCTCTTCATAAGTCAAAATTTTTGGCACCACCAAACGTCCCTAATATCTTAACACACCATTGGATTTGATCGAGAATGACGAAAGTCCACCTTACACTGGTTCACAAACTCTCCCATGTGAAAAGGGGCTTGAGGGTTATGCCTATATTTCCCGTATCACCATGGTTGTTGTAACCGTCATTACTCCTAAAAAGGCATCTATCAAATCAAAAGCTCGAGTGGCCTTCCACTGTAGTTATTGTATCTCTAGTAATGCATCCCCCTGTTTAGCCCATAATGCTTCCAAAATAACTATGGGTCGTCGACTCAGTGTATCAACGACTACATTCTCATTTCGTGGGTGGTACTAAATCGATTAATGATAGTCCTTCCCAAATTTTAACCATCTCCTCTTGCACATATTCAACTCTCTCTACGTGAATCAGTATTGAAGATTTTTGTGATCAGAATATAACGTGAATCGTACAACCAATTAGTAATGGTGTCAAATGCAAAAGTCAAACACTAGTGTTGCCAACTAGACCTGGCAAAATGAGGCACAACACGATAACACGATACGAAACGAAACGACATGAAATTATAAGTTAATGGGTTTAGTCTTATTGGGTTTGGGTCATTAACGGGTCAACACGGTAGATCCGTTATCATAACGGGTCGTGTTTGGGTTTGTACTCTTACACGATTAAACCCGTTTACACCCATTATCACCCGTTAGTGGTATCGGGGTTTATTGGGTCGTGTGACCTGAACCAATATTACACCCATTATAACCCAACCCGAACTAATATTACACCCATGAAGACTAACGGGAATTAACGGGTATTAATGGGTACTAACGGATACTAACGGGTATTAACAGGTATTAACGGGTCACCCGACCCATTACCCGTTTAGACCCGTTAATATTAACGGGTGTTAACGGTTCGGGATAATGTACCCGTTAATATTAACGGGTCGTCTTTGGGTATTATTATTGAACCCGTTAGTCTTAACGGGTCGTGTACGAGTTAAGGGTGTTTTCACCCGTTAACCCATTAACATGACCCGTTAACCCGTTAACACGACCCGTTGATAGCTCTATTACCAACTCCATGTCATGGGTGGGGTAATTTTCCTCATGATGCTTTAGCTTTTGGAATGCATAAGTGACCGTCCTCTCCTCTTGCATTAGTAACCCTCCTAACCTCTACAACAATGCATTTATGAATACCAAATATTCACTACACCAAATCTGCCGAATTGTCATGGTCATTGACCTTGACAAGTTGGACTTGTCAAGGTCAATGACCATGAAAATTCTGGGGGTGACAACTTTTATTGTCATGGACGTGTCACGGTCATTGACCGTGACAAGTTCATTAGAATTGTCACAATCGTGTCACAGTCTATGACCTTGACAAGTTTTTTCACGGTCATAAATCGTGACTAACCCGTGACTTTTAATAAAAAAATTGCCACAATCAGGTCATAGTCTATGACCTTGACAAGTTTTTTCACGGTCATAAATCGTGACTAACCCGTGACTTTTAATAAAAAATTGTCACGGTCAATGTCCGTGACAATTCTGGGTAGAATTGAAAAAAATCTGCTGGGCAGTATGGCCACTGCCACTGCCCAGCAGTATATTTGTACCTGTTATAGCAACGTTGTACTTGTTCAAACATCATATATCTAAATAAAATAGAGATAATGCAATTATACATTCAAAACAATATGCATCACGATATAATCCAAATATAATTCAAATGTAACAACTTAAAACAATTCAATTCAAATAATATCACTACATGTCTGAGGTAAGGTTGGCTATGAGGAGGTGAGTAGGCCACACGATATATGAATGTGACACCCCGCTTATTAAAATAAGAGGTGGCCACCCCGATACTACAATAATTATAGGAATCATAGATGGTCCATTCTTAGCATCACAGTAATATCATAAATATACGAGATAACCATCCATTATTTTAGAAAACGGATTGTCAAAATTTATTTAGTAAGTTAAAGAAAGCATTTAAACAGTCCAAGTGAAAAGAAGGTGGATACAAATAAAGATAGATATTCATTTAACATCCATACAAAAAAACAACCGAATAAGCTGTCGGTTGACAGACATATACAAAAGGGTTACACCGAGTATTAAAGTAAAATATCACATATATACAAAAAGTACAAAACTTGGGCAATACGCCTGAATGTGTAACCGAACATAACTAGAATACAAAATGATGGAAGCATCTATGTCAAATATCCCATAACATCGCAAGGTGTTACAGCTCCAGGACACTGGAATAGGAAAGTCAATACGGGCGTCCTTGTGGCGGAGCACCTGGGCGAATAATAGATTCACGCAAAACAAAGAGATATTTACAGGTCAGGTCCCGATTTGATATGATTACCATGTGAATAAAATGCATAACAGTTCTAGACAATCTAATCATCATGAATAAGCTTGTTTCGTTCACCATAAGTAATGATAAAGAATCTAATTTCTCAATCTAAAACCATAACCTAACGCAATATCAATAACAATGATCACAATTCAATGAGGCGGGAGAAAATTGATAATATAATACTTAATGAGATTCCATTTCATTTTATACACAATTCATTTTGCCATTCCTTTTTCTCATTTGGAAACATATTCAAAGCAATTTATTTCATAGAGTGCTTTGCCATCAATAATATCCCACTTTATTATGAATATTTATATTTCTCAACATATAACGATTCTAAGACCGTCCTTCCGAGTTTCCCCACTGGACGTGCCCCTAAATAGCTATCATCATCCAGGGTCTATCACAAGACAACCTGGGCATCCTACATCACGTGACGTCAGGAAGCGGCCATATACCTTCAACAGTGAGTCATAACCACACCCGGAATTACCTCACTTCGAACAATAATCACACAATAAATAATAACCGGTCCAACGGCCGAAGACTATATTCACCCTGCATTCAATAGCCAAGGGACTTCACCTCATGCACGTAACTTCCCCTATGATAGCATTTAGAGAGGTGTGTATATACAATTTATCATTCACAATTTGATCTCATTTTAAAATATACATTACATTTTATCCGGAGCCATACGTGATTAATATCATCATTATAAACCTCAATGTTTAATCATCTCCAATACAAATCTCTATGAATTAACATTCATTCCTCAAACCATAAGGTATAATGTCACTACAACCCAATTATAGAAGCCCACACTAATTCACTCTATTTCCCTTTAAACCTAAACTAACTCATTTTATAAAAGAATCATTTATCTACGTCTAAATTAACTAACTAAATTAATTCCCAATCCAAACCTCGACTCTCATTTCTACTTAGGTTCTAAATACATCATTACTAGAATCTAATACTCTAGTTTTACTTCATTCAATAAGGTTCCTAAGTCCCTATCTTAAAAGAAAGAATCTAGAAGAAACTAAATAATTAAGGGTGAAAAATAGGGGACCGGTCGACCGGTCATGGGACCGCGATCGACCGCGCCTCAAAGGTTTTGCCTAGAAAAGAGTGTAGAAATATCACTTTGGAAGGCCCGATCGATCGGTCCTGGGACCGCGGTCAATTGCTCTTTGATTTTATACTTATATACGAAAGACGTAGGCTTTCACCTGAGGGACCGGTCGATCGGTCCTGGGACCGCGATCGATCGCGCCTAGCAAACCCACGATTATCTCTTTTTCTCAAATGCTAAATCCAAAACCTAAACCCTCATTTTTATACTCCCTTCCTTCTCATCAACCAACATCATAACTACAACAAGTATATACAAAAATAAACCCATATAACCAACTTAAATCACATAACTACAAGATTCAAGGGTTAAACACCAAAATTTACCAAAACCTACTATTTGTTCCAAATCTCCAATTTACACAACTATCACAACAAATTATTCACATTAAATCATATACTAGCAAGTAAGAAGCTTTCCTTAAGCTTGTAATCTCAGATTTTCTTCCGGTAGCAACAAATCCAAGCTTCAATCTTCAATTCTCTTCCTTTTCTTCTTCTTTCTCTTCTTTTCCCCAAATTCTCTTTCTCTCTCTTTCTCTCTAGGTTTAGAAAGAATACACTAGGGAAATAAGAGGGGTTGTAAGACTTAATCGTGCCCTAATTATGAATTCCCATCTTTAAATGTAAATACACTATTAAAATGACTCGTAACTACATAATCAAGCCATAACCTATTAAAAATGCCCAGAACCCAAAAATACATTATGGCACTTATTTTGATTATCTCGACTATTTCTGGACTAACCGCGCCCTCTATATTGGCATCCGGAATAATATAAATCATTTCAAGATCCAACTTCATTTAAACCATAATTATCGTTTAAAGCACAACGACACCATGAATCGTAACATAATTATATTTACATTCACATAACAATAAATATGCAAAAATCTAGTAAATATTATCTTTTAACTCACTTAAAATAATATTTACTCCATTATCCAATATTTTATATAGTTACCTCTCATGGCAATCTAATATAAAATCAATTGCTCAAAAGTAAGGGTTATTACATACTCCCCCCCTTATAAGGGAATTTTTGCCCTCAAAATTAGGCGTACCTTGAAAAAAGATATGTGGATACTTTTCTCGCATATCGTCCTCACATTCCCATGTTGATTCCTCTGCATTGTGATGATCCCATTGGACCCGGACCAAAGGCACCACTCGAGATCTTAGCCTACGCTCCCCGTGATCTAGGATTACAACTGGTTGTTCCTTGTATGAAATATCAGACTGCAATTCGATATCATCCAAAGGAATGTGTTAGTGAGCTACTTCACACCTCTTGTACTTTTTCAAGGATGAAACATGAAACATGAAACACATCATGAATCTGTTGTAAGTGCTCCGGTAAGGCGAGTTGATAAGCTACTGGGCCTAATTTATCAATAATAGGAAAAGGTCCTACGTAACGTAACGCAGCGCAAGCTTTCCTTTCTTACCAAATCGCTTTATACCCTTCATTGGCGATACTCGCACCAAAACTTGATCTCCAACCTCTAAATCCACATGCGTTCTATTAGCATCGGCATAACTCTTTTGACGATCTTGAGCTATTCGGATGCGATTGTGAATAAGTTAAATTTTCGAAGAAGTATCCTGGATTATTTTAGGTCCAAGAAACTTATTATCCCCGACTTCCAGCCAACAAGTAGGTGACCTACACAGTCGTCCATACAATGCTTCATAGGGTGCCATCCCAATAGTGAATTGGTATGAATTATTATAAGCAAATTCGAACAAGGGAAGGTATTGTTCCCATCCTCCTTTGAAATCAAGCACACACATTCTGAGCATATCCTCTAACATTTGGTTGACTCTTTCTGTCTGCCCATCTGTTTGAGGGTGATAGGAGGTACTCAACTTCAACTTGGTCCCCATCGCTTCTTGGAAACTTTGCCAAAAATGGGAAACAAAAATTTTGTCTCGATCGGAGACTATATTAATGAGCACCACGTGGAGTCTAACAATCTCCACAATAAATAGCCGAGTGTAACGAGCAATATTGTAGTCTGTACGTACCGGTAAGAAATGTGCCGACTTAGTTAAGCGATCGACGATAACCCAAATGGAATCATGACCGCTTTGTGACATTGGCAACCCCATGATAAAATCCATCGAGATGCTTTCCCACTTCCATACCGGTATTTCCAAGGGTTGTAACAACCCCGTCGATCGTTGATGATCTACCTTCACCAGTTGACAAGTGGTACACTGGGAAACAAATTTAGAAATGTCCCGTTTCATACCCGCCCACCAGTATTGACGGCTCATGTCTTGGTACATTTTGTCCCCACTATGATGTACTACAAATTTGGACACATGAGATTCTGTCATTACGGCTCGTCTTAAATCCCCTTCATCCAGGACAACAAGTCTCCCGTGGAAACGTAACCCACCCTCAGAATTTATGGAGTAGGATTCTGCTCCCTCGGTTAACAATTGGTGTATACAGTCCTGACAGCTTTTCTCCCTTCCTTGAGCTTCCTCAACCCTTGCCACTATAGCAGGCGTAACGGTCAACACCGACATAAATGCTCGAGCAATAATGTCCTCTTGTCTGAGCTCCTTCCATTTAGCCTTCCATACCGTGGCTAGCTCCCCCTCGGGTTTCTGACTCAACGCATCCGCCACTACATTAGCCTTACCCTGGTGATAATGAAAATCAAATTGGTAGTCCTTCACAAACTCTAACCATCGATGTTGCCACATATGCCACATATTCAAATCCTTCTGTGAAAATAAATATTGCAACGATTTGTGGTCCGTGAAAAGACTAAATTTCTCCCCAAGTAGGTAATGTCTCCAAATCTTAAAGGCAAAAACCACTGCTGCAAGTTCCAAATCATGAACCGAATAATTCTTTTCATGGGGCTTTAGTTTGCGAGAAGCATAAGCAATAGCCCAATGCTCTTATTGTAGCACACCTCCTAACCCTTGCAGATATGCGTCTGTAAAGACCAAATATTCTAACCCCGGCCTCGGTAACGCAAGCACTGGAGCGAAAGTCAACTTATCTTTCAACTCATCAAAGCTAGCTGATAAGAATCATCCCAAACAAACCTCACCCCCTTTCGAGCCAAACTTATCAGAGGGCTAGCAATCTTAGAAATAACCTTGATAAATCTGCGGTAATAGCCAGCCAAACCCAGAAAACTGCAAATTTCAGTAGGTGTCATGGGCTGAACCCATTCCCTCACCGTAATAACTTTACTCGGGTCTATCGAAATACCCTCAATGGGGACAATGTGGCCAAAAAACTGTACTTCCTGTGGCCAAAATCACACTTCTCAAACTTGGCATACAATTGATGATCCCTCAACATTTGCAGGACCAACCATAAATGCCTAGCATGATCAGCTTCTATTTGAGAATACACTAGGATGTCATACTAAACACGATAACAAAATGGTCCAGGAAGTCTCAAAAAACTCTATTCATAAGGTCCATAAACACTGCAGGAGCATTGGTTAGCCCGAAAGGCATAACCAAAAATTCATAAGACCCATATCTAGTTAGGAACGCAGTTTGAGACACATCATGTTCTCATATCTGCAACTGGTGATACCCAGTCCTCAAATCTATTTTAGAGAAGTACGACGCTCCTCTAAGTTGATCAAACAAATCATCAATCCAAGATAGTGGGTATTTATTCCTGATGGTAACTTTATTCAACTCCCGGTAATCAACACACAACCGGAGAGAACCATCTCTTTTCTTCACAAATAATACAGGAGCTCCCCACGGCGACGTACTACGCCTAATAATCCCCTATTCTAACAACTTTTAAATCTGATGTCTTAACTCCCTCATCTCAATAGGAGCCATATGGTACGGAGCTCTAGCAATCGGTCGCGTTCCCAATGCTAAATCAATCACGAACTCAATCTCCCTACTCGGAGGTAAACTCGATATTTCCTGAAAAACATCTTCGAAGTCTCTGACTACCGGAATTGAATCTAAGGAAACAACTACATCCCGAGAAGGCTCCTCTGAAATAAAATACAAATAAGTGCTAGAACCTCCCTCAGAACGAGACATAGCCACTAAAAACATCTCTTGCCCCGAAATGGCAAAAACTATACTCTTTCCATAGCAATTTACTATCGTGCAGTACTTCACTAGCCAATCCATACCCAGGATTACATCATACTTGACCATATCAAGGACGAGCAAATCGGCCTCAAAACACAAATTACCAAGATTTATTTCTACTTGTTTACAAATAAAGAAAATAAGTCAACCATTACCCATAGAAGATTCGACACTAATGAAAGTAATTTTTGCAGATCTAATGAACTCCGTAGATTGAGCAAAACTTCTAGAAAGAAACAAGTGTGTCGCACCCATATCAAACAATACACGACCCATATGCCCATGAATGGGAAATGTACCCTCGATAGTTGGCGGCGCTGGCGGGGCTGCAGGAAGCATAGCATCCTATATGTGGTAAACACGCCCATACTGTAGTTGTCCCTATTGTGGAGGGACGACTGGATTAGGCACTGGTGGCGGTAGTTGTGCCTGTTGATGCTGTGGAACTCTAGGAAACTGTCCCCCAATCAACTGCGGACATGACTTCTTATAATGACCTGGCTCCCCACATTGAAAACAACGACCCGCCATATTATCCTTATTATGCCCCCTATTATTCCTGAACTACCCAAAACCTTAACCCGGTTGGCCTCGACCCCCATTGTTACCCTGACCTGCCTGTTGCTGTTGCTGGGCACCTTGACCGTGCCTAAAATTACTGCCACCAAAATTAAATCCTCCAAAATGCTATCTTTTGGACAAATCCCCTGGCTAGGTGTCCCTCTCCTTTTGCTTACCTCCCGATAATTGGGACGAGGGTAGTGCTCCTCCTCCTGCACCATTACCTCCCGGCTTACTTGCTTACCCTACAACTGAAACTTTCTTACTTCCCTGTACATACAATCGATGATCTTGATAATGAAGCAACGCAGCATTCATCACATCCCTGAAAGTTTGTAAAGCTGGATTTCCCAACAAATGTTATCGTATCCTCCAATATAAGCCTCCAATGAACTTTGATATTCTCCTCTCCTCTGGAGTTACCTCATCCGGCATAAAATTAGCCAAATGAGTGAATTCCTCCTCATATTCTACCACCGAACGTTCACCTTGAACTATATCTTGAAGCTTTCTCCTCATCTCCTTTTGACTGCGGGAGGAAAATACTTTCAGTCAAACAAAACCCAAAAGTCAGTGATAGTCATAGTATTTCTTTTCTCTGGCGTGGGCATCGACCCCCACCAATGCAAGGCTGCTCTAACTAGCTTAAAAGCAGCTAGGATGTGCTTTCGTTCCTAACTAAAATCTATCAAGTGAAGATGGCGTTTCATATCCTTTTTTCCATTGGTTAGCTACTATCACGTCGGAGCCACCCTGAAATTCTGGGGGATGAACCTTTAAGAAGGATTCTCTGACTCTTTCCCACGGAGAAGGTCCCGTAGGGACTTGTACCTCCTGATCCCTCGGCTATTGGGCTTGGGGAAATAGCTGAACCACGGCAGTCATCGTAGCATTGATCGACTGGGCCACGATATTGTTGTAAATCCCGTATTTTTATGGCTTTTAAATTTAGGGATTTATTAAATTTAATTGAGATAAATTAATTTAATTTTAATCCGGAATGTTGTTTTAAATACTTACTAGTGTGACGAGAGTTAGTAATTATTGGAAATTTGTTATTTTTTGAATGTTACTGGATGAGTATAGTAATATATGAGATTTATTTTTATAAAATTGTCACGTGTGAATGAAATGGCAATTATGGAAATTTAAGTCGGGACGCGCCCGTATCGCGTCGGGACTAAATATTGATGAATAAAAGTGAATAAATTATAAGTCATCCATATGGTCATTTTGAGTGCGCCAAAGTGTTCGGAAGGGTCGAGATAGTCCGAAAAGTGTACCCGGGGGTTTAGTTTGAACCTCGGGGCGTTTTTAGGCTTAATTAGTACCCCGGGAGGGCATTTTGGTCATTTTGCATTTTTGGGTAATTAAACCCACGAAAATTATTAAACTATATCAGCCATTTGGAATAGACCTTTAGGGTTAGCAAACTCAAAATATTAGAACGGCCATAGGAGAGGGAAGGAGAAAGCTTTCCAAGCAAACCAAGTCCAAAAATCCATCCGGTTGCACCGCCACCACCACCAACGCGTAGATCGCGCGACGGGGAACGCAACAACACCAAATTCGTTCATAAATCAGAATGCTAAAAATACCAGGCAAGTATTTATCTTGCTTATTTTCGTTAATGCATCGTTCATGATAGTCTAGGGTGATTAGGACGAGTTTGGTAGAAGAAAATCCATGTTGGATATAGGAAAATCGCATGTAGAATTGATATGAATGCAAATCTGGAAGCCCCTTCATACGTAGAGGCTTAACCACAAAATTATGATAAATTAGGAGTAGACATTTCTGGGAAAAAAAGGACTGATTAGAACCATGTTAAAGAAATTCTAGGGTTCTTGAAATTTTAATGAAGTTTAGGCCTATTAATCCATGGTTATTGATGAAAAATTGCATGCTTTACGTAGAAGATGAATAATATGGGTGTATACTGATTATAGTATGAATTTTAGGGAGTTTGGGTGTGAAAAATATCGATTTGATTGAGGTTGGATCGTGAAACCCATAACTGCTAATCTGCAGAATTCGCATACCTGTTTGATCGATCGATCGATCGAACCAGGAGTGTCGATCGATCGAGCTCCTGCCATCGATCGATCGACCCCTTCTGGCAGACTCATATTTCCCCTTTTTAAATTAGTTGAATTCAATTTAATGAGAAATAATCCTTGGACACCCTTATTAAAATGACTTGGGAGATAAAGAAGACCCGTAGGACTTATAAATAATTATGGGACCCTTAATGTAAGACGAGAGTTGTGTTTCTGGGATATTTACATATACGGGACGATGAAATTTTGTATTAAGGGGAGAGACGCGTAAGATAGTTACGTTGGAAATTAGATGAGTACCTACTGAATTCTACACTTGGGAGGATAGAGTCCATGAGTGGTACGTAATAAGATGGAATGATCCCTCAAATTAAAGTAAGAAATGAGCGGTTATACGTGAGAACTAAATAATGAGAAATAAGGACAAATGTCATAATTATGGGATTAGAGATGTACCTAATTTGATATGGTAATAGTAGTATAGTTATATGACTGTGTTTATGCCTATACTATCTATGTGTGAAAATCGTGCCCGCGCTACTTGCTATCCCTGAGGTTACCGCGCTGGGACAGTCTTATCTCGATGGGAACTTTGTGGGGGATATTGACTCGTACCCTAGAAGATAGAAATCCTTGGTACAGGCTATCGAGTCGATAGTTCATACGGTCCTAAGAGACGTGGGGGCATGTGCTATCCTCTTAGAGACTTGGAATCTATGCTTCGCCTCAATATTATTTGTGTATGTGTTAATACAGTTCGAGAGTGATTCGGAACTTGTATTTCCCTTAGTACGAGTGATACGGGTATTGGATAGCAGAGTATGCACGCACCATAATTTTTATGTGGGGTGCTGTTAGAATATATATATTATACGAGTATTTAATATATATATGAATTTCAGAAATTTGGAACTACCTACTGTGCTATGGTAGGTAAGAAATGAATAATGACTTCAAATTGGAAATACTTGTTTTCAAAAGTATAATATGACACTGGAAAACTTTATTAATAAATAAAGTTAAAATGAGAGCTTTGTTACTGAATGAAATTTTCCTCTTAAACAATTATATTGTTCAGTTTTAAATCTTACGAGTAACCTAAGATAAGTTAAACCATTGGGAAGTTTAGTGCGATATAAGATAAGTTAAACCATTGGAAAGTTTAGTGCGATATAAGATAAGTTAAACCGTTGGGAAGATTAGTGCGATAGATGTGCACATTAGAAGAGAGGTGAGAATTTCTCAAGAGAGTGTCGCACTAATATGTTGTTGCATTGGCCTGTAAACATTTTAAATATTTGCTAAACAAATTTTAAATCATTTACACTATCAAGCTCTGACCCGTTTCTATTTTTCCTTCTCTCTTGTATATATATATGTATATATTACAGGTGCCCAGCCACAGGGGCGTCTTGCATAGGATCCTTTGGAAGGAACGCGCTGCAGCTTAGGTGGGAGTTGCAGGCCTCTTGCTTAGACGACTTCACTTATTTGATTCCACTCCTAGCATATTTATTCAGTTGGGCTTGTGTCGCCCGTTTCCATTATTCAGTTGTTTTATGGGATATTATAATTCATTTATTTCTAGTATTGTCACTTTTGGATTTATTACTATCTGGATGTTTTACTTTAAGTTTTGAATGTTGGGATTTAGTTATTGAATGTGTAAATTATTTGGATTATATGTTCGAGGATATTTGTGGCTTGATTCTGTAATATTGATTTATTGTAAAGTTTTAAATTTTGGTTTATTAAATAAAATTTGGAAGTAACGTCTAAAATGGTTTTGACACTTAGCTTAATTTATTAGGGCGTTTCATTTGAAAAAGTTATTTTTTGACAGTGATGCTAAGAATGAAGCAACCGTTCATCTTGATTTTAATTTAATAAAGGTGTGATCGCCCGGTATTTAATTAGGCGGGGTGTCACAGGTGGTATCAGAGTTTCAGGTTCTAGTGTCCTTAGGATCTGTACGACTTATTATGCTTTCAGCGTTGCTTTGTTTGATATAGAGCCCTATGTTTTGGATTGTCGATTTCTTTGACAAGATTTCGTTCTCCTGCTATAATGTGTATACATTAGTGAATTCTAATTTTGTTCCGATGTGTGCGTGTGCCGAGCAATGACGGATGCCAGAAGAGGACCGTTAAGCGGACACCAGGAGGCAGGGCTCAGTTGAGGTTATAAAATATATTCAAGAATGATGACCATAGTCGAGGTCACCTCCATTATGGTACGGGAAGACAATACTAGAAAGGCGACTAAGGCGCAACAATGATTTCCAAATGCTGTTATAGTCAAATGAGGTGCAAGAGTAAACTTACCCATGTTACAAAATGGGTAAAGAACTGTCTGTGGAAATTCTAGAAATACGTGAATTGTGTGTGTTTACCAAAGGAGGTAAAGTATCCAAAGGTTTAGATTTAGAACAGAGTGTGGCTAACTGAAAGTGAAAATTTAGAGAAAATTTTCTTGGCTTTCGAGATGAAGTTATAATGATGGGAGTCAACTACCAATTTTAGAAGTGGAATGCTATGCCTATAGGAGAACCTTAGGTACGTTGTTGACCGTATGTTCCTTCCTCAACTGTTCAGGATGAGAAGCAAACGTGGTTCTGAACTCATCGTGGGAGGGCATGACAGAAGTCCATTTGTGAATATGAATCTTAATCGTTAGCGAATTTTGTATCGGGAGATATAGATACAAGTGGAGGAAACGACTCCAAGTGGGAGATCGACTCATAATAAAAATTGATAACACTCAAAGAGGAAATTCTGATGGACGGCCAATTTAGAGGTTGACAATGCCATATTTTGTCAATAAAGATGGTAATGCTTCTATGTGTGGGAAGTTAAAAGAATCGAAGAATTTAGTCGAGAAAAAGACTGAATACAATGGTGGTGGTATAACACCACAAAGGGATGTGGGTACACATCAGGGGACCCGTTTAAAGGATTCGAATAGTTGAATTCTTACCAAGTGATGGTAAATTTAGTAAGTACTATTATAGACAGTGACCTGATCTTTAGGGCCTAAAAGGCTAACGGTATAACCGAGGCAGCTAACAGGAATCGAGTCTACTAAAGTCCGAGAGAAGGACAATCCTAACCTGGTTAGTAGGACAGGTAATAAAGGGATTATGTGTTGAGGTATTTTGTGCGGAGTGAAATCGCTCGTGATAATATGTTCCAAAGTGAGAAAAATGACAAGAATACGGTGCCTAGTAAAGGACAACGATTAAAGTAGTTTTGTTTTGGTTTGAGTAGACGTGTTACGTCCGGAAACCATTTGCGCTGTCAAGATGATTGACAAGGTAGAAGTATAAGTTGTATCCTCAGAGGATGCGGCGTGTTTATGTGACACGAACGAGTCACTATATTTTATTCATTGCTAGGTTAGCATGTGAGACGAGTTTAATGCATATAATTATAAACGCTATTACTATGTGAATATTTTTCCCTAGCGTAACGGGATTTTTCTTTAGTGCTATCTGCGGAGGATGAATAAGTATATTAAAAGTGCTATGTACTTTATTGAGGTTACTCGTTGTAGTGATGCAATATGAGAGTATGATATTATCTTTGTTAAAACGTTATAGAAATGGTTAGTACGATAGTGGGCATTTATTGCAAGACTATGGGAGTGGTTGCGTTAGTGCAACATATTTTGTCCTGCGTGGCTTCACCTGCAAGAGGGTCAGACTCGCACTTATATTATCTATCCTAGAAACTTCGGAGGGGATAGTGGGCTCGAGATATTCGATAACGATGTACGTATGGACTTTATCCTTATGATTTAATATGTATCGGGTTTACATTGAGCGAAAAGATTTAATTCAGTATTATGTTGAGCACTCATGACTTGGTGATAGGAAGAGTGCATTATTATATCTATCCTCTAGAGATGTGGGAATTAAGATTTATACCCCTATTATTAGGGAAAGGGATTTCGAGAATTCTGATTGTATGCATTCGAGGTTTATGGAATGCAATTACCAACACCCAATACTGAACGATAGTGCAATTGGTGAGATGTTCCTTGTTAAGTGTAATTACGAGAGGAAATGTAACTTTTTGTCAAAAGACGGAATAAGGGGGTACATGCTATGGACAGAGGACCTAACGGATTTAAATGACCGATAATGCTAGGTAGTAGTGTATCAGGGGGGTTCCTTGTTTGGATTTCGCTTTGCGAGACATCCCACGCATGAAACTTAGCGTAAGGTTAGAAATGGGGAGACGTTTGGTCACTATTCCATGAGTTCGGTACCCCAGTCGAAATGGGTACAAGTAAGTACATGTGTAAGTTGGTAGTTGAATTTTAATTTAAAGCCACTAGAGCTGGATTGTGTGGTAAGAAAGCATTGAAGTTATCCCCACGAGTTGAGGGGGTGGAATGATGATAAGGAGGATTTTAAAATTTTGATTTCTAGGGTGATTGAGAGTACCCAAATGTCGTAACCGTGTTCGGAACACAAGGTGAGTAAAGAGTTAGAATGATTTTTAGCATGGATTATCTGGAAAGAACTTTATTATACAAAAGAAATGACCTATAATTATTTTGATGAATAGAGCGTTAGTGATTTATTTTGGTCATTGTACCTATTTGGGAAAATTGTTGTACTTATCTGAAGAAGGTTGAGATTTGTTATTCCTCTTTTATGGTCATGGAATTTGAATGCCCTATTCCTTATACTTTGTTGGATTTAGTTAGTTTCACTGATGAGTAGCATGCCGTTCGCTCTACTAGGGCGGTCGGGGTGTTGCCAAATGTGGGCATCTTGGTTAGCTGCCGTTAAAATCGTCCGAGTCGAAGGGACGTGGTAATAGACATGTGAAATATATGCTTGTGGGACTAGTATAACGAAATGGAAGTGATAGAGTGGATTAAACGTCACATGAGAGGCAAAAATCCATACATAAGTGTGAAATTAGAATAGCACACCCTAATTTAATTGAAAGGCTATGGGAAGCCATTTAAGAAGGGGTATTCCTTGAATATGGCAGAATTAAATTATTATGAAGAACACTCGGAGCGGAGTTATTAGTATTCAAGTGTGAGAGTGACTTGCACATACAAAGGGTGATGATGTTAGTATGGTATAAGAGATCCAGAAGTGCGCTTCGTGGAGAGAAGAACACGGGTCAGAACTTTCGGCATACACCAAGGAAGGAAGGGGAGTATTACGTGTCACTTAATGTGAGACATTTCGAGGAAAAATTGATGTTTAGCGGGACGTAGTGAGTAGTCTCTACATGCACCGCCCATAGGTAAGGTTTGGTTGAAAGAGGAGAATCAACCAAAGAATTTTGTGTTTATCGATAATTCCTGAAATTGGAAGAGGTTGGTAAAGTCGGTAAAGTTTTGGATGGGTTGCCATCCTCAAAACAAGATCAAGGGTTCATCCCGAACATGTGAATTAAGTCTCCGAGAAGGAAGTGATTGATATTCCTTTGGGCTTGTTTACAATATTAACTAGTATGCCCCAGACTTCCTTTGAAAGGAAGGATCGCGCCAGTACATGGTCCGGCGCAGTATAAATTTCTAAATCAGGATGAGATTGGTGAATCCCACCTTTGATATGGGATTTCAGGAACCAGCGGAGATAAGGTTTCGTTTCACGTAAGATGTATCACCCTTAGCCAGGGAATAGGCGCACGGTGATTAAAGATTAGTGGAGCCACGTGAAGGAGATTTTGGAATCTTGGTACGATGATTTCAGGAATGCTCTGTAGAAGCACTCGTACCTGTTTGTCGCGTACGAGGTGATTATTAAGGTTTTTGTTATGGAAGAACCTCGACTATTCTCCTTCCGTATGTTTAAAGGTGAGTAGATAATCAGAATTTTTGGATCGGTCGAGAAAATATCCGATAACTATGGCAGAATTCCACGACTGTTTTAGGCGAACAACAGTGGTCAAATGTTCGTATGATTTTTCTCAGAATGGGAGTCTTGTATATACATAAATCCGAGTAGGTGTCATGTGGTGAGGTGCGGCCTCCTAATGATAGTGAGATAATGGAAATTCATAACGTATAGGCGTGACCTATGCGAATGTTGTCGATTGGGAGCGCAATGTGAAGTGTCTCCAATGAGAATGTAAAACAAGGTTGCTATGAGGAAAGGGCTATAGTGATTAAGCGCCGTAATATGTAGTCAGTTTACGTACTGACAAGGATATCCAGAATTGCGCCACCTGGTAGGCCTTATTTTCCGAATTTCGGGACAAAATTCCATTATTAGGGGGGAAGTATGTAATACCCCGTATTTTTATGGCTTTTAAATTTAGGGATTTATTAAATTTAATTGAGATAAATTAATTTAATTTTAATCCGGAATGCTGTTTTAAATACTTACTAGCGTGACGAGAGTTTGTAATTATTGGAAATTTGTTATTTGTTGAATGTTACTGGATGAGTATAGTAATATATGAGATTTATTTTTATAAAATTGTCACGTGTGAATGAAATGGCAATTATGGAAATTTAAGTCGGGACGCGCCCGTGTCGCGTCGGGACTAAATATTGATGAATAAAAGTGAATAAATTATAAGTCACCCGTATGGTCATTTCGAGTGCGTCAAAGTGTCCGGAAGGGTCGAGATAGTCAAAAAAGTGTACCCGAGGGTTTAGTTTGGACCTCGGGACGTTTTTAGGCTTAATTAGTACCCTGGGAGGGCATTTTGGTCATTTTGCATTTTTGGGTAATTAAACCCACGAAAATTATTAAACTATATCAGCCATTTGGAATAGCCCTTTAGGGTTAGCAAACTCAAAACATTATAACGGCCATAGGAGAGGGAAGGAGAAAGCTTTCCAAGCAAACCAAGTCCAAAAATCCATCCGGTTGCACCGCCACCACCACCAACGCGTAGATCGCGCGACGGGGAACGCAGCAACACCAAATTCGTTCATAAATCAGAACGCTGAAAATCCAAGGCAAGTATTTATCTTGCTTATTTTCATTAATGCATCGTTCATGTTAGTCTAGGGTGATTAGGACGAATTTGGTAGAAGAAAATCCATGTTAGAGATAGGAAAATCACATGTAGAATTGATTTGAATACAAATCTGGAAACCCCTTCATACGTAGAGGCTTAACCACGAAATTATGATGAATTAGGAGTAGAAATTTCTAGAAAAAAAAGACTGATTAGAACCATGTTAAAGAAATTCTAGGGTTCTTGAAATTTTTATGAAGTTTTGGCCTATTAATCCATGGTTATTGATGAAAAATTGCATGCTTTACGTAGAAGATGAATAATATGGGTGTATACTGATTATAGTATTAATTTTAGGGAGTTTGGGTGTGAAAAATCTGAATTTGATTGAGGTTGGATCGTGAAACCCGTAACTGCTAATCTGCAGAATTCACATACCTGTTTGATCGATCGATCGAACCAGGAGTGTCAATCGATCGACGCATCGATCGATCGAGCTCCTGCCATCGATCGATCGACCCCTTCTGGCAGACTCATATTTCCCCTTTTTAAATTAGTTGAATTCAATATAATGAGAAATAATCCTTGGACACCCTTATTAAAATGACTTGGGAGATAAAGAAGACCCATAGGACTTATAAATAATTATGGGACCTTTAATGTAAGACGAGAGTTGTGTTTCTGGGATATTTACATATACGGGATGATGAAATTTTGTATTAAGGGGAGAGACGCGTAAGATAGTTATGTTGGAAATTAGATGAGTACCTACTGAATTCTACACTTGGGAGGATAGAGTCCATGAGTGGTACGTAATAAGATGGAATGATCCCTCAAATTAAAGTAAGAAATGAACGGTTATACGTGAGAACTAAATAATGAGAAATAAGGACGAATGTTGTAATTATGGGATTAGAGATGTACCTAATTTGATATGGTAATAGTAGTATAGTTATATGACTGTGTTTATGCCTATACTATCTATGTGTGAAAATCGTGCCCGCGCTACTTGCTATCCTTGAGGTTACCGCACTGGGACAGTCTTATCTCGATGGGACCTTTATGGGGGATATTGACTCGTACCCTAGAAGATAGAAATCCTTGGTACAGGCTATCGAATCGATAGTTCAGACGGTCCTAAGAGACGTGGGGGCATGTGCTATCCTCTTAGAGACTTGGAATCTATGCTTTGCCTCAATATTGTTTGTGTATGTGTTAATACAGTTCGAGAGTTATTCCGAACTTGTATTTCCCTTAGTACGAGTGATACGGGGATTGGATAGCAGAGTATGCACGCACCATAATTTTTATGTGGGGTGCTGTTAGAATATATATATTATATGAGTATTTAATATATATATATGAATTTCAGAAATTTGGAACTACCTACTGTGCTATGGTAGGTAAGAAATGAATAATGACTTCAAATTGGAAATACTTGTTTTGAAAAGTATAATATGACACTGGGAAACTTTATTAATAAATAAAGTTAAAATGAGAGCTTTGTTACTGAATGAAATTTTCCTCTTAAACAATTATATTGTTCAGTTTTAAATCTTATGAGTAACCTAAGATAAGTTAAACCATTGGGAAGTTTAGTGCGATATAAGATAAGTTAAACCATTGGGAAGTTTAGTTCGATATAAGATAAGTTAAACCATTGGGAAGATTAGTGCGATAGGTGTGCACATTAGAAGAGAGGTGAGAATTTCTCAAGAGAGTGTCGTACTAATATGTTGTTGCATTGGCCTGTAAATATTTTAAATACTTACTAAACAAATTTTAAATCATTTACACTATCGGGCTCTGACCCGTTTGTATTTTTCCTTCTCTCTTGTATATATATATGTATATATTACAGGTGCCCAGCCACAGGGGCGTCTTGCATAGGATCCTTTGGAAGGAACGCACTGCAGCTTAGGTGGGAGTTGCAGGCCTCTTGCTTAGACGACTTCACTTATTTGATTCCACTCCTAGCATATTTATTCAGTTGGGCATGTGTCGCCCATTTCCATTATTCAGTTGTTTTATGGGATATTATAATTCATTTATTTCTAGTATTGTCACTTTGGGATTTATTACTATCTGGATGTTTTACTTTAAGTTTTGAATGTTGGGATTTAGTTGTTGAATGTGTAAATTATTTGGATTATATGTTCTAGGATAATTGTGGCGTGATTCTGTAATATTGATTTATTGTAAAGTTTTAAATGTTGGTTTATTAAATAAAATTTGGAAGTAATGTCTAAAATGGTTTTGACACTTAGCTTAATTTATTAGGGTGTTTCATTTGGAAAAGTTATTTTTCGACAGTGATGCTAAGAATGAACCAACTGTTCACCTTGATTTTAATTTAATAAAGGAGTGATCTCCCGGTATTTAATTAGGCAGGGTGTCACAATTGTCTACCTCAGTGGCATTAATAGTTCCTTGCTGAGGCGGTGGATGACCTACATCATCTTCTACAACTCTATTTCTTCTCGCAGGGCGACCTCTCTTAGGCGGCATCTGAGACGAAAAAATAACTAAATTAGAATACTATTAAGAATAACTTATTTTGCAGAAGATCGCAAATATAGGCAAACAAAACAGTCCTAGTATTTATGCTCTATATCAAAGAATGCTACGGTAGAACATGACAAGTCCGCATAATTCCTAAAGACTCTAGAACCTGAGGCTCTGGTACCATCTGTGACACTCCGTTTATTAAAATACGAGGTGGCCAGCCCGATACTCCAATAATTATAGGAATCATAAATGGTCCATTCTTAGCATCACAGTAATATCATAAATATACGAGATAACCACCCATTATTTTAGAAAACGGATTGTCAAAATTTATTTAGTAAATTAAAGAAAGCATTTAAATAGTCCTAGTGAAAAGAAGGTGGATACAAATAAAGATAAATAGTCATTTAACATCCATACAACAAAACAACCGAATAAGCTATCGGTTGACAGACATATACAACAAGGTTACACCGAGTATTAAAGTAAAATATCACATATATACAACAAGTAAAAAACTTGGGAAATACGCCCTAATGTGTAACCGAACATAACTAGAATACAAAACGATGGAAGCGTCTATGTCAAATATCCATAACATTCGTAAGGTGTTACAGCTCCAGGACACTGGAATAGGAAAGTCAATACGGGCATCCTTGCAGTGGAGCACCTGGGCGAATAATAGATTCAAGTAAAACAAAGAGATATAAACGGGTCAGGGCCCGATTTGATATGATTACCATGTGAATAAAATGCATAACAGTTCTGGACAATCTAATCATCATGAATAAGCTTGTTTCGTTCACCATAAGTAATGATAAAGAATCTAATTTCTCAATCTAGAAGCATAACCAAACGCAATATCAATAACAATGATCACAATTCAATGAGGCAGGAGAAAATTGATAATATAATACTTAATGATATTCCATTTCATTTTATACACAATTCATTTCGCCGTTTCTTTTTTTCTTTAGGAAACATATTCAAAGACATTTATTTCATAGAGTGATTTGCCATCAATAATATCCCACTTTATTATGAATAGTTATATTTCTCAACATATAACGATTCTAAGACCGTCCTTTCGAGTTTCCCCACTGGACGTGCCCCTAAATAGCTATCATCTTCCAGGGCCTATCACAAGACAACCTGGGCATCCTACATCGCCTGACGTCGGGAAGCGGCCATATACCTTCAACAGCGAGTCATAACCACACCCGGAATTACCTTACTTCGAACAATAATCACACAATAAATAATAATCGGTTTTATGGCCAAGGACTATATTCACCCTGCATTCACTAGCCAGGGGACTTCACCTCATGCACGTAACTTCCCCTATGATAGCATTTAGAGAGGTGTGTATGGAGGCAATTATTATGCAACACAAATAAATACGAGAGAAGCAATTATCAAGAAAGGACAAGGAATATAATATGCCAATCACATAACAAAGATTGTACGTGGTTCAACAAGGATGTGCCTACGTCCACGGTGGTGTAGTCGATATTATTTCTATACACTCCGGAGAGTAATTACAGAGAATACAACTTGTCCTTTTGCCCCGGACCTAGGGTTTAATATATACATGTACATGTAGGTAAGTGGAGGTGATGGGTTTCTCCACGTTTTCCATCTCCCGTATAACTTCCAATTGTGAAAACGTGGGGGAGACCGGATCAATATAAGAGATGAGGGGTCCGGACTTTGGTCCACCAGGACTGGGCTACTCGTCCGGGCCCATGGTTCTAAATTTTGGGTACCCACAATTGCCCCTAAATTTGTTGGGCCATGTTTATGGGTTTAATGGATTTAAATGATTATCCATTATGGCTGATTTATGATTCTTCGAAAACTGTTAAGTTGATTTGGCGGCACCCGCTTTGCTTATTGTGCGCTATGATTAGAATTGAAGGCTTGTTGGGATAGCCACTTTTTCTTCCATCGCTTCAGCCCTTCCAGTACTCTTCTTTCTTCTGAGAACTCTAGCGCCTCGTACCTTCTTCTCTCAATCCCCATTCCCATTGCTTCTTAGTCGTCTTGAGCTCGTGCTTCTTCATTACTTGAACCGATCTTCTGTTTTGTAAGTTTCTCGTGCCCTTTCTTTGCACTTTCTCTTTGGTTTGTAGCTTTTCTTGAGTTTTTCAATGGCGAAGATTGGAAATAGGTCAATCTCTGAATTTAGGAAGTTCTACAACATTCCTGAGTGGGTAGATATTGAGTGTTGTGCCTCCCCTCCTAGGAACGTTAGGGATATAGAGGATGCCCACTGGATCCATGTTTTGTTACTTTCCCAGGGGGGACTCACTTTCCCTCCCAATGATTTGTTTATGCATTTCTTTGGCTATTTCAGTATTGTTCCTGCACAATGCTCGCCCAATGTGTGGAAAATAGTAAATGGCGTCCATAGAATAAATTAGTTGTATGGTACTAGGTTAGGACTTGCCGAGATCTATTTCTGTTATTCCTTTTCTCGAACTAGTTCAGGTGTCTTATACCTCAAAGCTAGGAGCCCTGATAGGGTATTGGTAGTGAACCTACCTGATTCCCATAAGGACTACTGGCAAGAGGGTTTCCTCGTTAGGAATTGGCAGTTCCCTCCCCAGTTTGAAGGGTCGAGGTCTGAGAGGTTCTCTGTTCCTTTTTACGGGGAGGAATTTATAGTTAGACATTGTACTGTTGTTTTAACTTTTGCTGATTTGTGACTTTTCTAACCCCTCTTTGCTTTTTCTTCCACAGCGAGGTCAAAGAATTTGGAGCCTGCTCTCAACGAGGTTCGTATCTCGGAGTTAGTAAAAGCTTGGAATATCAGGGAGCCTTTGGGTGATGGCGAGCATCCCAGGTCTGCTGCCTTTTTGATCGAGTATAAGAAGGTTGGCTCCAGCTTCATAGCACGACCTGTGGATAGTGTAACAGAGTTCAATTCCTTCGAAGAGACTACTGCTGAGCCTATCCAGTTGGACGAAGAGGAGAGCATCTCTGAAAGTGAGCCTGCAGGAGTTGCGAGTAATTTGGGTGAAGGGAGCTTTGACAGTAGCAGTTCCTGTGACTGTGAGGAGGATTCTGAAGCTCGAGGATCGTCGAGCACTTCCAGTAGTTCAGGTGAAGAGATGCCTCCAAGGAAGAACTTGATTAGAGATGATGATGATGAAGACCACGTGCTTCTTGCACAAAGGTCAAAGAAATAAAAGTCTACTTCTGGGGCCGTGGCTACTGGTTCTCGGTCTTTTACTCAGGAGCAAGAGAGGAAGAGGAGAGAGGAAGAGAAGGTGAGAGATAGGGAGAGAAAAAAGCAGGAGGAAAGAAAGAGGTGGAGGAAAAGAAGAGGATGGAGGAGAGGAAGAGAATGGAGAAGGAGAAAGAGGAAGATAGGAGAAAGATGGAGTCATGGACTAAGGCTGGGCAAGCCTTGGTCCTGGTGTCTGCTTTGCCCGAGGGGGCCTCAGTTGCCATTTCTCCTCAGCTGGCTCCTACGCTGCTTGAGAGAGCAGTTCTCCCTGCAGATCGCCAGAGGGCACTGGGGTCTGATCAACTGTCCCTACAAGCTAGCTAGAGGCTAGCCATGGTAAGATCCTATCCATTTTTCAATTCTTTAACAAGTCTTAGTTGTTTCTCCTTCTTGATCTCTTCTTTATTTCTGGCAGTTTGTGACTGACTTCGTCGTGCTCTATCGCTCTCGCGATGAGCTGGTGAGAAGGAATGGCGAGCTGGAGCAGTAGAAGTCCGCTCTGGAAGTCAGGGGTTCTCAGCTGGAGGCTGATTTAAAGACTACTGACGCCGCCTGAGCTTCCTCTAATCTGGCCCTCATCAATTCTAATCGAGAGAGGGATGCGGCGATTAAGGAGCTGAACGAGCTGAGGCAGGCCTATGACCTAGTCTGCTCGAGTAAGCTGGATGTCATGGAGGAGAATAAGGTTCTGATCGAGCAGTTAAAGGAGAAAGAATCCCAGGTAGCCACCATCAAGGAGGATTCATACAACTCCGGGTGGACTGCTGCTTACGAAGACGCCGAGGTTCAGATAGGCTACATCAGCCGTCTGAACTTCAAGAAGGGCTGGAACAAGGCCCTCTTAGCTGCTGGTGTTGATGCTGAGTCTCCTCTGTTTGACGAGCATGACTCGGGTCCAAAGCCAACTGTGGACGAAGAAGCCCCTGCCCCGGCCATCGAGGGTGTTGATCTTGCCTCTCAGACAATTCCTGTCGGTGTTTGTCCTACCCAGGCGACTGAGGGCATCCCTGCAGAGGGGGATGCCTCCGCTGCTGATGACAAGGGGAAGCAGCCAGCCACCTCTGGGCAGCCTGAGGTTGCTAGTTAATCTACTTTTAGGACTATTCTTGTATTTTTGCTTTTTCTAGTCTGTAAATTTTTTTTCTTCAATCTGATGTAACCTCGACCCTTATTAATGAAAAGGCTTCAGTTTTGCTTGTGCTGATCTCTTTCTCTCCTCTATCTTTCTTTTATTTGTAGTTAGTCGATGTGGATGATTACATTCCTGCTACTTCCCAATTGGGTAGGAACCTCGATCCCAATGCGAGCCCTGAAGTTTGCCAGGCCTTTGTCAAACTTTGCAAGTCTCTTAGGTCCAGAAATAAGAAATATAAGGAGCAGTCCGAGCTAGTGGCTAAGCTGAAGGATAGGCTCCAGGAGATGGAAGACATTGGTGCCTCAGTGCAAGAGGAAGTCAATGTACTGAGAGCTAATTTACTTGAGGCCACCGAGATCAACCAAGTTGGGGAGTGCCTGCAGCAGGAGAATGAAGACCTGAGGAGGGAAGTCTTACAACTTAGGGAGCATGCGCCGAGCACTGTTTCAGCAATTCTGCAAGGCTCCTCGTCGTCGCGAGCTGGATATACTCCTCCTATGCCATGAGGTTCCACTCGTCCTCCCCTCCGGTGAGCTGGTAGGAGCACCAGGGGCAGGAGCAGGGAAGTAGAAGAACAGCGTGATAAGGAGATGGAAGAGCTCCGCGATGATGTCCGGCGAGCATATGTAATTGCTGTTGTGATTCAAAGGGACGTCACCCGATTGTGGCACTTATTTAAGAAAGGTCCTCGGCAAGCGTGGGCTGATGGTTATGATCAAGGCTGGCTAGATGCTCCAACAAGACTATCTGAGTTCGATGAACTTTCTTTCATCAAAGGGTGGTTAAGTGCCTTGAAAGAGCTGTAGGTCCCGAGGAACTCGGTGTTATGGTATCGTCACGAGATGTCTTCCTCCACTCTGATGCCCAACCCATTCAGGAGGGACGATCGATGGATCCCCATCGATGCTATTCCTCGGCAATTATTGGAGTTGGACACAAATGAGGTTGTGGAAGAGCTAGCCCCTGCTCCAGACGACGGACGAAGAGCTAGAGTGGCTGATTATCTTGCTCGGAGGCTTCCACCCCCATGAGTTTTTGCAAGTTGTTATTATTTTGTACCTTTGATAATGTAAATGCTTTGGGCGAGCTTCGCCGACTAAACATGTATTATCATTGTTGTAAATATAAGGGATTAATGAAAAGTTCGTGTTTTGGGCAATTTTGCCGACTAAACGTGTTCATCCAATCTTTTTATATTCTTGCTGCTTCATAATCCTTTTTGTTTTGTCATGCAAGTGTCCCCCCAGTCCAGTATAATACCAAAATACCATTATGCCCCATTTTACCTTTTAGGTTGTGTCGTCACACTCCCTTAGGCCTAAGTAGGGCAATTGGCGAGGACACACCTGGTATTGGATGTCTTCATCTGATCAGGATTTTGCTCAACCAAAGTAGGTTTGATGGCCAGTACAAAATCTGGTCGCATTGCCTAAGAATCCTCTGTAGGGCTTTATATATTGCCAGGGGCAATGCTAAGAGGTCTCTCGTGTTTCATGACGATGACCTGAGGAGGGGTATTCCCCTGCTATATCGACCATCGTACCTGTGATTTGGAAAAGATGTGTGATGAAATGCAACTGTTACTGATTTCATTAGTAATAAGGGAAATGAACTGTCCTTTCACATAACAAATACAAGAAAAAGATTCAACCATAGAATTCCTTGAGAATCTAAAAATAGAATTTCTTGAGATTAGCTGCGTTCCATGCTCGTGGTATCTCTCTGCCCTCCATCGTTTCCAAATGATAGGCACCTTGCAGGTCGTCTTTAGTTATTTTAAAGGGTCCTTCCCAGTTTGGGCCTAGCTTGCCATCTGATGACTTCACCGTGTTGCCCATGACTTTTCTTAGAACATAGTCCCCAACTTGGAATCTTCTCGGGTTAACCCTTTTGTGGTAGTGCTTTGCGAGCTGTTGCTGATAGCTCGCAAGCTTCACCAGGGCCAGTTCTCTACGCTCGTCGGCTAGGTCGAGTTCGGCGAGCAATGCTTCTTCATTCAGTCCTTGGTCGACAAGGTTGGATCTCATTGTTGGCAAACCTGCTTCTAATGGGATGACTGCTTCCATGCCATATGTTAGCGAAAATGGGGTTTCTCCTGTTGCTCGCCGAGGAGTGGTTCGGTATGCCCATAGAACATGGGGTAGCTCTGTTACGCATGCGCTCTTGGCTCGCTCTAATTGCTTCTTTAATCCGTCGATCACAGTTTTGTTAGAAGCTTCGGCTTAGCCATTGCTCTGAGGGTAGGCTGCAGAGCTGAAGTGGTGTCTGATCCCATGTTCATTACAGAAGTTCTGAAAGGGGCCACTTTCGAACTGCGTTCCATTGTCGGTGATGATGGTTCTGGGGATTCCAAACTGAGTGATTATATTTCTCCATATGAACCTTATCATATCAGCTTCTCGGATGTTCGCCAGGGATTCAGCCTCGATCCATTTGGTGAAGTAGTCAGTCGCAACCAACAGGTATTTGCGATTGTCGACGGCAGTTGGCAGTGGTCCCACGATGTCCATTCCCCATTGGGCGAAGGGCCATGGGCTGGACAGGGACTTCAGATCGCTGGCGGGTTGGTGGACCATAGGTACGTGGAATTGGCATTTCAGGCATTTGCGAACATATACTGCGGAGTCCTTTTCCATGTATAGCCACCAATAGCCTTCCTTCATTGCTCGAAAGGCTAGAGACCTTCCTCCGATATGACTTCCACAGATTCCTTCGTGAAGCTCGTATAGCACTTGCTCAACATCACCTAGGTGGACGCATCTAAGGTAGGGACCGGAGAAGGATTTCTTATACAAGTTGCCTCCTGTGGATAAGTGAAAGAGAGAAGCTTTGACTCTTATCCGGTGGGCAGTTTTCTTATCATCTGGGAGCATGCCATCCTTTAAATAGTCCCTTAAGGGGTCCATCCAGCTGGGGGCTGATCCCACCTAGAGTACTTGTTCCGCGTTTGGTAACTTGTTGTTGCGGTTAATGCTCGAACAAATGAGGAAATCGATGGGGATGACCCTCTTCAGGTCAGAGTCAACTGCCAAACTCAAGTCTGCTAAGGCATCAGCGTGACTGTTTTGCCCCCTAGGAAACTGCTAGATGTTGATCTCTTCAAAGCTTGACATTAATTCTCTTACTAAGGCGAGGTAGGCTGCCATTCTTTCATCCTTTGCATTGTAATCTCCACTTATCTGATTGGAGACTAACTGAGAGTCGCCGAACACCTGTAAACGTTTTGCTTCTAGAGTTTGTGCCTTTTGGAGACCGGCTATTAGGGCTTCGTATTCTGCTTCGTTGTTGGAGGCTGCAAATCCAAGCCTGATTCCTTATTCGAGGATTGTGTTTTATGGAGTGATGAGGATAATGCCTACCCCTGCCCATTTTGAGTTGGAGGCTCCATCAACAAAGAGTTTCCAGGCTCTTTCTGTTGCTTTGTCGGTTGAGGTTGGTCGGAGAGTTCCTCGCCTGTGAATTCGGCTATGAAATCAGCAAGGATCTGACCTTTGATAGTTGTCCTTGGTTGAAATTGGATGTCAAACCGGCCGATCTCGATTGACCACTTAGACAGTCTGCCCGATAAGTCCGCTTTCCTTAGGACAACCTTAAGGGGATGCGATGTAAGGACGATGACAGTATGGGCTTCAAAATAATGCTTCAGTTTCCTCGAGAATATTACCAGTGCAAATGCAAGCTTCTCCAATGGCAGGTACCTTTGCTCGGCGTCTAATAAGGTCTTGCTCGCGTAGTAAACGGGATGTTGGATTCCTACAACCTCGCATATTAACGCAGAGCTGACTGTGTGATTGGATACCGAGAGGTACAGGTACAAAGAGTCCATTTGCTGTGGTATGACAAGCAGCGGTGGGGAGCTTAAGTAGGCCTTGAGCTCGTCCAAAGCTCGCGAGCAGTCTGGGCTCCATTCTATCTGTTTACTCCCCTTTAAAGCTGGAAAAAAGGTTTGCATTTCTCGGAGGATTTGGATATGAAGCGATTTAAGGCGGCGAGCATTCCAGTGAGCTTTTGGACGTCCCGGATTGTTCGAGGGGATTGTACCCTGTTGATTGCATCGATCTGGTCTGGATTAGCTTCTATGCCTCTCTTACTGACCAGGTATCCAAGAAATTTTCCTGATTGGACACTGAAGGAACATTTGCTCGCATTAAGCTTCATTCGGTACTTCCTGAGGATTTCGAAGGTCTTTGACAGGTCTGAGAGGTGATTTTCCTTCTTCTTGCTCTTAATGAGCATGTCATCGATGTAGACCTCCATTGTGTCTCCCATTTGATCCTTGAACATTTTTGTGACCAGCCGCTGATAGGTTGCCCCCGCGTTCTTGAGCCCAAATGGCATGACCTTGTAGAAATATAACCCAACTATCATGATGAACGCCGTTTTGTCCTAGTCTGGGGCATACAAGGGGATCTGGTGATATCCTGAGTATGCGTACAGGAAACTCATTCGCTCGTGATCTGTAGTGGCATCTACTAGTTGGTCTATCTTTGGGAGGGGTAAACCATCCTTAGGGCATGCTTTGTTGAGGTCAGTGAAGTCGATGCAAACTCTCCACTTCCCATTATTCTTCGGAACTACTACTGGGTTGGACAACCACTTGGGGAATTGCACTTCCCGTATGGATCCTGCATCCAGAAGTTTTTCGACTTCCTTTTTGACTACTTTAGCCTTCTCGGGTGCAGTTCTCCGTGCCTTCTGCGTGACTGGTTTGAATGTGGGGTCGACGTGCAGTTGATGACAGACCATATCAGGATCGATGCCAGGCATCTCGTATGGTTCCTATGCGAAAACATCTACGTTGTATCTTAGCAAGGTCGTCAACTCCTTCTGTTCTTAGTCGGTGAGAGATGCTCCAATCAAGAAGACTCTGCTACTGTCACCAACTTCGGCTATAACTTCTACCAGGTCCTCGATGACACGCTCAGAGGGGAGGATCCTGGTCTCCTTTACTCCAGGTCTTCCATACTTTAATTGCTATTTAGAAGGTATCACACCCTCTTCAACTTTCTCGCTGGGTTGACCGACCTTCTTTTCTGGCTTTGGTCGGATGGCTTCTATGAAGCACTTCCTCGCCATCGCTTGGTCGCCGTGGATCTCCATTACTCCTCGCTCGGTTACATACTTGAGTTTCTGATGGTAGGTCGAGGAGACCGCCTTCATTGCATGAAGCCATCCTCTGCAGAGGATGGCCTGGTACGGTGATTCGATGTCAACTACCAAAAACTCAATCATCTTGGAGACGTTCCCAGCACGAACTGGCAGCACTATCTTGCCTAGGGGCATGGTCATTTTTCCAGCGAAGCCAACCAAAGGAACAGTAGCTTCCTTTAGGTCGGCGACGCTTAACTTCAATTTCCTGAATAGGTCGAGGTACATTACTTCGGATGAACTTCCTTGATCGATGAGCAGCTTGTCGATATCAAAGTTGGCTATCCTGAGTGTAATGACCAGGGCATCATGATGTGGGGTCCTTACTCCCATCAAATCTTCATCCGTGAAAACAATAGGCTTGTTATAGTTGACGTCCTCTGCTTGTCGACGCTTTCCTGACTGTGACTTTACTGGATCGATTTGAAAAGCCTGCATTACCGCTGTAAGTTTTTTCATTTCCATTCGAGCTGAGTTCCCTTGTATCTTCTTGACGTCAGATACTCCATGGATTACTGCGAACTCGTGTCCAGCATCATCCTCCATCACGTTGTCGGGTCTTACCTCTCTGTTGGCAGTCACTTTCTCTACCCTTGTTTCCATAAAGTCGTTCAAATGCCCGGACTGGGCCAACTCTTCGAGGTGAGACTTAAGAGCTTTGCAGTTATCGGTCTTGTATCCTCCCTCTTTATGAAAAGCGCATCTCAATGCATTGTTCCTCTTCGAGGGATCTTCTCCCATTTTCTTGGGCCACTTGATGAATGGCTCATCCTTGATCTTCGTGAGAATCTTATAAATTGGTTCTTTGAAGACGGTGTTGACCGCCTGGAATACTTTCGACGCGTCATGGTTCCTTCCGTTCTTGGATCCATTTTTGCCTTCGTTCTTTCCTCCTTTCCTTAGGTTCTCAGTTTTCTCACCTACCTTGGTAGTGAGCTTAGCTCGACCGTTTTCTCCTGTTTTAGGGCGGGTGACATCTTCCACCTTTGCGTATTTTTCGATTCGGGCCATTAGGTCGTCAATAGTCATAGCTTCCTTCTTCGTCAGGGACTGGTAGAGAGGGATGCTGGTCCATCTCCCTGCGGACCATGTTTCGTATGTTCTCATCGCTGCGAGCAGGGCTCTGGTAGCGGCGAGCTCTTAGCAGCTGTTCGCGGAGGTCGTCGTCTGACTCGCCTCCTTCATCCCTTTGAGATTATCGCCTAGGGCTCCTTCCTCGGCTGCGAGATTTTCTCGCCTGAGGGCTAGGAGTGCGATATGGGCGTCTCCTGTTATCAGGACGAAGCTCCCTCTCCAGTCTTCTTTTCAAGCGAGCATTCTCAGCCTCATATCTGCGAGAAGACTCTCTCTGCTCGTGGAGCCTTGCCTCGTACGCATCAATCAACCTGGATATCTGCGTGGACCTCGCTGCTCCCTGACTTTCTTCTGAGGGTGGTCTTTCCAGGCGGGCTCTCTGATCTGAACGTCGGACTTCATACCTAATCCTGCGAGGAGTAGGTGGCTCTTGAATATCTCCTGCTTGGGGAGCATTGCTGCTGTGGCCAGACATCTTAAACTCCTTTCTTGACGTGGGCTCTTCTCAGGGAAAGATGAAAGTTTCCCATAGACGACGCCAATTGTGGAGGCAATTATTATGCAACACAAATAAATACGAGAGAAGCAATTATCAAGAAAGAACAAGGAATATAAGATGCCAATCACACAATAAAGGATGTACGTGGTTCAGCAAGGATGTGCCTACGTCCACGGTGGTGCAGTCGATATTATTTCTATACACTCCGGAGAGTAATTACAGACAATACAACTTGTCCTTTTGCCCGAGACCTAGGGTTTAATATATACATGTACATGTAGGTAAGTGGAGGTGATGGGTTTCTCCACGTTTTCCATCTCCCGTATAACTTCCAATTGTGGAAACGTGGGGGAGACCGGATCAATATAAGAGATGAGGGGTCCGGACTTTGGGCCGCCAGTATTGGGCTACTCGTCCGGGCCCATGGTTCTAAATTTCGGGTACCCACAGTGTGTATTTACAATTTATCATTCACAATTGATCTCATTTTAAAATATACATTACATTTTATCCGGAGCCATACGTGATTAATATCATCATTATAAACCTCAATGTTTTATCATCTCCAATACAAATCTTTATGAATTAACATTTATTCCTCAAACCATATGGTATAATGTCACTACAACCCAATTATAGAAGCCCACATTAATTCACTCTATTTCCCTTTAGACCTAAACTAACTCATTTTATAAAAGAATTTATCTACGTCTAAATTAACTAACTAAATTAATTCTCAATCCAAACCTCGACTCTCATTTCTACTTAGGTTCTAAATACATCATTACTAGACTCTAATACTCTGGTTTTACTTCATTCAAGAAGGTTCCTAAGAGTTATCTTAAAAGAAAGAAACTAGAAGGAACTAAACAATTAAGGGTGAAAAAAAGGGGACCGATCGACCGGTCATGGGACCGCGATCGACCGTGCCTCAAAGGTTTTGCCTAGAAAATAATGCAGAAAGCTCATTTTGGAAGGCCCGATCGATCGGTCCGGGGACCGCGGTCGACCGCGCTTTGATTTTATACTTATATACGAAAGAAGTAGGCTTTTATCCGAGGGACCGGTCGACCGGTCCTGGGACCGCGATCGATCGCGCCTAGCAGATCCATGACTCTCTCTTTTTCTCAAATGCTAAATCCAAAACATAAACCCTCATTCTTATACTCCCTTCCTTCTCATCAACCAACATCATAACTACAACAAGTATATACCAAAATAAACCCATATAACCAACTTAAATCACATAACTACAAGATTCAAGGGTTAAACACCAAAATATACCAAAACCTACTATTTGTTCCAAATCTCCAATTTACACAACTATCACAACAAATTATTCACATTAAATCATATACTTGCAAGTAAGAAACTTGCCTTAAGCCTGAAGAATAACCGCGGCCTATAAATTGGCATTCGAAATAATATAAATCATTTCAAGTTCCAACTTCATTTAAACCATAATTACTGTTTAAAACCCAACGACACCATGAATCGTAACATAATGCTATTTACATTCACATAATACTAAATATGAAAAAATCTAGTAAATATTATCTTTTAACTCACTTAAAATAATATTTACTCCATTATCCAATATTTTATATACACTACAAAAAAAATTGCTTTTTACTACAGAGGCTTTTGAGGTGGTTAAAATTTTGGTCTCTAAAACTAACCTTTTGAGACAGCTAAAATTAACCGTCTTAAAAAATGTTCTTTTTAAGACAGCTTTTATTCCCCGTCTCATAAAGTAGTAGCTAAAAAGACGACAAATTAGTAGCCGTCTCAAAAAATATACTTTTTGAGACAGCCACAAAATATTTGGGTTCCCCCTTCTCACATTTTAGGTTCCCCCTTCTTACATTTTAGGTTCCCGCTTCTTTTATTCCCAAGTAAAAAGAAAGTAAAAACACACTTAAAAAAATAAAGATACTAAGCAAGAAAGACCCTAAAAAAAACCACGCCATATTCTTTTCTCTCCTTCACCCGACGGACACATGGCCCTAGGTAAGGCCTCGTCCCATCGGCTGCGAACCTCCATCTTAGCATAGCCGCTCGCCCTAGCCTTGGAGTCCTATCACCATCACCCTAGATAAGACTCTTGTTTGTTTCTACTCGATGTTACATATGATTTTTTTCATTAGTCTATTTGTATTTTTGGTCTGTATATGGATTTATATGTGTTGTTTTACTACTCGAGTTACATATAGATCTGTGTTGGATGTAAATTTTGATTATTTTTGTTGATTTGTAGTGGTGATAGGAGGTTGAGGGTGAGCCAATTGAAAACCCGGATTGTCAATTGGTTATTGTAGTATATTTTTAAGACTAATTTATGAAAATATTTGTGTGCATGTTTGTGTAAATTTTAGTTGGAATTATTGATATGTTTGTTTGTGTTAATTAATTCATGGCATTTTCAAGTAGTTCATGCTATTAATTTGATTTACTATTTGATTATGATTTTATTTGAGGATATATGTGATGGACCCAAATTAATTCAAAATGCACCACCGTTGAAAAAATCACCAATGTTATCCAATACCATATATTTTTTTAGGTATTTTGGCATTGGTCCTGTTAAAAATTACTAAGGTTGTGTTTGATTACAAAGTTGGAAAATGGTTGAGGTATAGTTCATTTTTAATACAGGTAAGAATATGTGTGGAAAAGATAAGAGGGATTTGGTCTTACTTTGGAAGTTTTCCATGGAAATCAGTTCTTTGGGTAGTGGGTGAGAATTTCTTTTCGTGAAATTGATAAAAACATGGAACACTTTAGTGAAGAGCAATTGAAAAGTTTCACATCGATGAAGAGCGATTGAAAAATACGCCCCTCGATTCGACAAAGTTCAATGGCATACTTTAGTGAAGTATTGGGGTCTAAAGAAGATAATTGTATGGCAACTCATTAAGTTTAAGATGAGTCTATTTACATTTACTTCATTATTAACATCAAATTTATTAATTTCTCTTAACTTTTTTTATAGGATATAGCGAAGCAAAACTCGAAGAACCGTGAAGGTGAATGTGCTTACTCAAGGACTGGGCGAAAGCCACATGCAAAAATTACCAAGGTGGTTAGAATTCTGGTATTATTAACACTTATAATTTTTAGTTTAATAAATTTTAATATATACATTATTTTTATTAGAGGGTAGAGGCAGGAATGCCCGTTGACGAAATCAGCATGTGGCAAGCCACTCGGGCTCCGAATAATAAACCTTTCAATGTGGAAGATGGGTCGTCAGATAGAGCGGTATGTATATATGCTAACTAAAGCCATTCATTAATTTTTAATATATGTTTAAATTAAATTCATTAGTTTTTAATATATGTTTAATTGGTAGAGAATGCTCGAGAGACGACTAAATGACCTACCAGAAGAGAAGCGAAACGATCCGGAAGCAAGGAATGAGATTTTTAAGGATGTTATAGGACAAGGAGGCCATGGTTATACTTTACTAAAGGGAGTAGGAATTAGGCCAACATCTACACGAACAAGTTCCTCTCTTGCATTATTGGAGGATATTAATCAACTTAAGAAAGACGCGGAAGATCGAGAAGGTAGAGCTAGACAAGTCGCTGAAGATATAGAGGCTAGACATCGACACGAGCTCGAAGAATTAGAATTTCGCCACCAACAAGCACTCCTACAGATAAAAACTGACATGAGAAGTGAAATGCAGAGTTTGTTTCAGAGTATTATCCCTAATCATGCTTCCATTACCTCAACGACCCATACCGACTAGGTAATGACACATCTTTATTTTATTTTTATATATGTATGTGATGAAGTGTTAGGCAGCAGGATATATGTTGTGGATATTTCGCTCTTAGTTGTTTACAATGTTGTGGCTATTTCTATAGTTGTTTTTGAGTTAATTTATATGTTTAAACAGGTTGGTTTTCATGAATAAACAAAGGAGACTCTGCCGAATTTAAAAAAAAAATATTAAGTGTTTAAAAGTAAATAAAATGAAGATATACAAATTCGAGAAGTTTTTTAAAGATTGTCATCAATAGTAATTATTTAAAAAGACTACTTCTTTGTTTATGGTAACTTACACCGAATAAATTTTACTGCAGGTCGAAATCTTTTGTGAACAAGGCAAGACACGTTTTGATGGAGATCGTTTGCTTCAAGATTGTGAGTACGTATTCTAATGAGACAAGTTAAATCTTGTAGAGATATTTAGTTTGGTGGAGTATTAGGTAGGATATATGTTAGTGGCTATTTCACTCTTAGTTGTTTATAATGTTGTGGCTGTTTCTAAAGATGTTTTTGAGTTAATTTTTATGCTTAAACATGTTGGTTTTCGTGAATAAACAGAGGAGACTCTAGCGAATTTTTTTAAAAATATTTAGTGTTTAAAAGTAAATAAAATGAAGGTATACAAATTGGATAAGGTTTTTAAAGATTATCATTAATAGGAATTATTAAAAAAGATTACTTCTTTGTTTACGATAACTGACATTGAATAAATTTTATTGCAGACCGAAATCTATTGTGGACAAGGCAAGACACGTTTTGATGGAGATCGTTTGCTTCAAGATTGCAAGTTTACTTGCATTAGTTTATGTTAGGAATACATTGGTTTTTATGTATTTTTTCTAATGAGACAAGTGAAATTTTGTATAGATATTTAGTGTGATGGTCACAATGTTGAAATTGTCGATTTTATCTTTGTATGGACTATAATTTAAGTTGAATGGAAGATTATGTGTTATATTTATTGAAATGGGATGTCAAATATGTTATATATTATTTTTAAGAGTTTTTGCTTAAAAATATATTGAGCATATTACGGAATGGATGAAATTTTAATTTTGGCGCAAAATTATTAAAGACGGCTCCTTTCCCGTCTCAAAAGGATTTCATAAATGAGGACTTTTTGAGACGGCTAAGTTATCGTCTCAAAAACTCTTTTAGGACGTTTATTGGCGCCTATAAAAATAACTATAAAAGACAGTTTTTTCGCCGTCTCAAAAGAGTCCTATAAGAAGTGACCTTTTGAGACGGTGTATTTTCCGTCTCAAAAAAACTTTTTGAGACGGCTTCTGCCGTCTCAAAAAGCTTTTAAAATGGGGGTCTAATACTAAGCCCATTTTCCGTCTCAAAAGGCGTCACAAAAGGCTTTTGTGACAGCCAGAGAACTTTTTGAGACGGCTGGACCACCGTAGTAAAAAGCAGTTTTTTTTTATAGTGATAATTACCTCTCGTGGAAATCTAATATAAAATCAATTGCTCAAAAGTAAGGGTTATTACAATGAATTGACACACCCAGCAATATACATTGTGCCGCATTATTCGCGCAACCACAATGGGGAGTTCTCCTTCCCGGGTATCACATGCGTGATGAGCACTTTAGACTCGATGTCTTGAAGCGAACGTCCATGAACTGGCATACCCTGGACGGTATTCAGGTCCCTCAACCCCCGCCCTATCCGCTGGCCATCAAATATGTCTAGTAAAAACACGCTCGGCCAACCAAGTGTCGACATCGGTCGGTCGAAGGGAGACAATTAGGAGAGTGAATCATCAAAGTCCGCACGTGTCGGCGATGAAACAGTGAGGTCCACATCCTCGTCATCCTGCAGCTCCTCCTCCTGCACCTCCTCCTTCCCTTTCCCCTTATGATTTTCGTCCAATGAATGCTTCATGAATGAGAACATATCGTGGACTGTTGCCTTCAAACGGGACAGCTTTGCGTCATTCGAGTCCACCATTCGAGCTAACCCGCCCGATGTCGCTCGCCTCCAATCCGTTGATACTAGATTTGTCCACCCGCGAGTTCACCCCCTTATCCTCCCCTTGCGATCAGCGCCAAGCACTTGGCTAAATGCGTATGTGGACAAAGATGCCTTATTGGCATCAGACTGCTACTCATGCACTTCCTTAAGCTTTGCCTGAAATGATAAAAAGCACATGATTAGTAAAATAAGTAAATAAAAAAATTATAACGTAATTAAAAAAAAGTAAACTGTCGGATTACTTACAATCGTGGTCGCAATGCTCGGAGACACCTCCTTATCCTTACCCTTCTTCGTCTGAATAGCCACATAAGTATTGAGCCTACGTGGCCTACCCCCAGGGTCACTTCTTGTCCCCTGAAATAAAATAAAGAAAAATTAGTATCGGCGTCGCAAAGTAAAATAATGAAAAATAATATATTTCTGTAGTATTAGAAAAATTAAACCTTACCATCATCCTATGCTCCACCTAGGCGTAAGACATTCGGCCGGAGTAGTGCACGTCCGTCTTTTTTGCTCGATTTTCCCTCCCCGATTGGCGAGATGCCAATTGTCGCTCCCCGATCTCATTGTCAATGCCAATGAGATCGGCTCCTTTAGCGGGATGGATTCACGCATTTGGATAACGGACTCTCGAGTCTTCCAAAAGTACCGGGTCCGCATATTTTTCTTCCACATCTTGTGTTTCTCCCTCAACTACTCCACGACGAAATCGCATATCTTTGGATCCAGGCTGAATTATTCCTGTCCAAAATACAATGTTAGCTGCGAATAAATATAAATATAAATAATTTATGATCTACGCATCGACAACTAAATCCTCAGTAACCTCATTCTCCTATGCTTCATGAACTCCGTACGCATCATCAACTAAATCCTCTAACATATTATGATCTACATCGTCCCCTTCTACATCTATCCTACTTGTTGAAGGCTGTTGTGAAGGTTGTTCGAGGACAAAAGGAACTTTCAATTCACCGTGAAAACTCCAAAATTGATAAATATCTTGCATACCCGATCTTACAAATGTAGTTCAACGGTTTTCCACTCAAACACCTTACCATTCTTACACCTAGCACACGGACACGGAAACTCTTCATCATTATGACATCTATTTGCGTATTTCACAAATTCATTAGCACCTCTGCGAAACACATCCCCCATTCTATTTCTCTCACTCATCCACTCTTTGTATTTCGAATATCCCATCACAACTACCACAACTAATCACCTATTAAAGGTAAGAATCATATATTCATGGATTAGTATAAACAAAACTTAGATTTATAGTATGTTTCATTTAATTATGTCTTATTTATATTCGAGTTTTAAATTTAAAATTCAAATTAAATTTATAATAGAAATTCCTATTTCCTCCATTTGCTCTAAAGGGTGAGTGGTCCTATCCCATTCAAGACCTCATATTTCTGTAATATACTTAACAACTTATGCACATTGTTACGATTTAAGAAAAATTCGGCAGCATATCCTCGTAGTTCTCCAAGTACACGACGTAGATTGATAAGTGTGAGTGTTATTTCAATTGATCAATTTAAATAATAGTCACACTTGTCATCTAGTATGTACCCAAAGAACATTAGGATACGACTGCAGAACTTCCTCCAAAAGTAACAAATTTAAGCCACTAAGAATATTGTTATACATAAATTATGCAGTCCTAAACTGTCCAAATGGGACAATTCGAGAGATCTCATTGCAGGGGTAATGACTCTCGAACGGGTCTAAGGGCTATTGAATGCGTACGCATAAGAACTAGAAGGCTAGTATCTATGCGCACTATATGTAATTTCAAGTATATTTCATTTAATTTTCATACTATATATATATTGTTCATTATACAAAGTAATTTTCAAAGAAATTTGAAAAATCCCACCCCCATATGGACAATAATCCAATGGTCATGCCACTTTTAAAATTAACCAACCCAACGTTGATCCACTATAATACAACCACAATGGCAACAACAAATGTGTATCCTGTACTCCTTCTAATTCATCTACTCAATTAATTATTTTCATCAATTAAACTAACAATTAAAGTATACAATTATTAATTTACTAATTTACAATGAGGGAAAATCCTACTTGCATATGAAAGGGGCACTAATTATTAATTTACAAAAAAAATTAACAACCAATCAATATTAAATCAATCAATTCTTTTACAGGGGGGACTATAATATGAGGGGAAATATCTAATAAACCAATAAAAGTTTAATTAAAAAAAAACACAGGCACATATACACCCCCACCTCCACACCCCTTGCCCGTCACCCACCCACCCCCACCCCCACCCCCACCCCCACCCCTGCCCCCCACTGCTGTTGCCCACCTCACGCACGCACACACACACACACACATATACACACACACATACACACACATGCACATATACACACACGCATATATACACACAAAAATGCACACTCATATATACACACACACACGCACAAACCCCCCCTCCCCTCCCCCAGCCCTGCCCCTTCCCCACAAACACGCATATATACACCACACACACACACATGCACACTTACACACACACGCACATATACATACACATATACATAAATGGAGGAGAAATAGAGAGAGAAAACTTACCAGAGTTGTAGAGAGAGAGTGTGTGCAGTCGCTAGAGAGAGAGAGAGATAAATGGAGGGAATGAGAATGGGTGGTAAAAAAGAAGAGGGAGGGTTTTTTTACAGATAGAATTCTCACGGACATGTCACGGTCATTGACCGTGATAACTCTATATGATTTTCACGGTCAATGACCATGACAAATCCGTGACAACTCTACTTGTCATGGACTTGTCACGATCATTGCCCGTGATAAAAAATGCGTGTTTTTTTGTCACGATCAATGACCATGACAAAACTGGCCGGTTGAAGGGTGCCAATTTGACCATTTTGGTGTAGTGATTCCACATCGCCCTTTGGTAAAGCAAGGACTGATGCGGTATAACCTTTTCTTTGAGCTCTTCAAATGCTTTTTGGCAATCTTTGTTCCACACAGGTACTCATTACGAGTGAGATGCGTCAGTGGTCCTAAAATCTCTAAGAACCCTTGAATAAATTTCATATAGTACCATCCAGGACTAAGAAACTTTGGGCCTCGGTAGGTGTTATGGGTTGTCCCCATTCAACAACTATAGATATCTTACTAGGATTCATCAAAATTCCAGCTTCGGATACAACATGGCCCAAAAATTGTACCTCTTAAAGCCAGAATTCACAATTATAGAACTTAACATATAACTTATGTTCCCATAGTTTTTTTAACACCAACCTCAAACGCTCTGAGTGTTTCTCCTTTGACTGAGAGTAGATTAATATATCGTCTATAAACACAATGATGAATTTGTCTAAGAATGGTTGAAATACCCAATTCATCATAACCATAAATATTATGGGTGCTTTGGTCAACCCAAACGACGTGAATTGAAATTCATATAATATATATCGCACCAAAAAAGTTGTATTCAAAATATTATCTTCCCGAATTCGTAACTAATGATACCTTGAGCGCAAGTTAATTTTGGACAATAATAACGAGCCCCTCAATTGGTCAAACAAGTCATCAATACGCTACAACATATACTTATTCTGAATCATGACTTTATTAAACTCTCAGTAATCTATACATAATCGAAGAAAATTGTCTTTCTTCTTCACGAATAAAACTAGAGCCCCCTATGGAGATGTACCCCTTTGTATGAGTTCCTGTCTCAATAACTATTATATCAGCTAGTCTAACTCATTTATTCCTTGTAGGTCCATCATGTATGGTACCCATGTAATCGGTTGAGTGACCTATGTCAAATTAATGCAAAAATCCACCTCATTTATCGGTGGTAATCCAGGTACTCCCTCAAACATGTCTAAAAATTCTCGAACAATAGATATTGAATCTAAAGACCCTGTAGTACTCTTATATTAAGTCTCATCGACATAACACAAATGTAGGCTAGATTTCTTCTGGAGCCTAGGCATTGGTACTAAAAATATCTCCTAACCGGTAATGGTAAACGTAATTGCCTTCCCGATACAATCCATGTTCGCATCGTACTAAGCTACCCAATCCAGACCAGATATAGCTTCATATGTAGTCATGTCCAAAATAAATAAGTAGTCAAGAAAATGCAATCGGTCGATTTCAAATTCTATGCCTCTACACGCATGACAGAGAGTAGCACCCCTACCTACCGGCGTATCCATACGCAACGATACCTGCTCAGCTATGTCTATCAAACCTGATATAAAGGCAAATGTATAACTGAAAAATAAGTGTGACCCCCCCCCCCCCCCCGTGTTGAACAAAATTAGTGCATAACATCCATAAATATAAAACATACCCTCAATAGTCTATGACTGTGCTGGCTACTCGAGATGACGAACGTTGTGCACACGTCCATAATGAAGGTGAGGGCCTATCTGAGCCGGAAGTGATTTCGGTGCTAGTGGTAATGCATGGAACTGAAGTGAGGCTGGAAGATCTTATTACTGGCCCCTGATGTCTTACTCGATTGTTCTTAGGGAAATTTCAAAAAGAACTTCACTTCTCTCTACAATGTAATACCCTGTACTTTTATAATTATTTAATTTTCGTGTGCATATAATTATTAATTTAATTGGGAAAATTAAATTGGATTTCAGTAAATATTAATCAGTGAGGTAAAGGAGTAGTAATTATTATTATTATTATTATTATTATTATTATTATTATTATTATTATTATTATTATTATTATTATTATTATTATTATTATTATTATTATTATTATTATTATTACTATTGTTGTTGTTGTTGTTATTTACTTTTGTGTGATAAGTAAATAGATACTTGATTTAGTATATGTTGCGTATGAGTGAAAAGCAACGGTTTATTACCTTATGTCGATAGAGTGTTACATCGGCAAATTGGTATATTTTATGAGCGACGTATACTGTACACAGGTGTCTAGCTAGGTTAATGAGATATGGGTGTATTTAAAGTTGGGTGACTCAGATGACCTTTTTGAGTGCATCGATGTTCCAGAATGGGTCGAAATAGACCAGAATAGGTACCTAGGTGTTATGATTGGGTTTCGGGGGATTTTTAAGCATACCAGGACCCATATTAGGGTAGGGTGATCTTTTTACTCCTAGGGTTTAATGGGAAAATGGGATTAGGGTGAAATTAGGAGGTATTTAAGGGTATGCGAAGTGTATGTAAGCCCACCTTTAACCTTCTACATAATTGAGTTTGAGAGAGAGATTAAGAGAAGAGAAAGAGGAAGAGGAAGAAAAGGGAGAGAAATACTTGGAGAGGAGAAGATAAGAAGCCATCTCTGGATTCAATCCATCCCAACAGTTGAGACTTCAGATTCAAATCCTCAAAGGAAAGTAGTTACTTGATTTAAACTGCATGTTGATGTAATTAACTACCTTCATACTTAATTGGGACAAAATCGGATATTTAAAGGTTGAAGCTTTAAGACTTAAAACAAGAGATGTAGATTGTGATTTATACTTGATTGAAATTGAAAACTAATTAATGATGGTTCTATTGAAATTTCGTAATTAAATTTGGATTTACAAGGATGAACACATAGAACATTGATAAGATGGTTGAAATAATGAAAATTCAAATTTGGTTAATTCTGGATATGATAGAATTGAAGTTTGATTTAGAATCCTAGGGTTTCGATGATGGATTAGGCCTAATTCTATGTTATAATACTTATAAGATGTTAATATAATGATTTAGGATATTAATTTTGTGTTTAAGGAGGCTTGAGATCTCCATTAAAGGGTTTTGGAGGAGAAACCCGAAGAAGAAGACGATTAGCAGCCCAGCAAACCGAACCAGTTCACTGTGGGTGCAAATCGGTATAGTTGACTGAACCAGTTTGGTCTGCCAAATGAACCGATTCGTTTTTCTAGCATGCCCAGATTTTGTTTATATATTGTTTTGACCCGTTAGAGATTGGGGAATGATCGTAGGGGCTTTCGAGGTAGAATTGGACTACTGGGGAATACTTTTCAGGGTTTGGTATATGTGATAGGCCATCGGATAAATGGGTTCAGGTCAAGAGAACCGGTAATTCAAGTGAGTGAACACTTAGGTGTACAATTGGGAATTTAGTTCGGGCTTAAGGATTTGGGAGACTAGTATGTTGCAGGATTGTGTACGAGGTCAGTATTATATATATATACATATTAGGGGACTTGTGTGTGTGTGTGTGTGTGTGTATATATATATATATATATATATATATATATATATATATATATATGTATGTATGTTTGTATGTATGTGTGTATGTGTGTGTGATCTCTATGTATTTATATAATAGATACCTAATCAGTAGTGCTATCGTTAAAAGGTTGCACGTAGTGGGCAATCCACTCGGGCATTGTCCAACAGGTGGTGGATTGATTCCCCAGACCATAGTACTATTACATGACCAATATCCATGTGTGAGGATAGGTGTTAGTTTAGAGACCGATTGGGTGTGATGTGGTATGGTCACGTCCCTCAAAAGTATGTTAATGATAACCTCTGTTGTATGTGTTTATATTTGGGTTCGATGGTGAGATTTCGACTCGGTGGCTCAGTGTGATGCATGATGCCTGGAGCCCAATAGTAGTCAAGGGATGTATTCGTGAGGTCTATGCTCTGGTGATACGGTTATACATATATAGCGAGCAATATATATACATGTATGTATGTATGTATGTATGTATGTATGTATGTATGTATATATGTAAGTTCGTACGATATAGGGTGTATATCCATTTATTGCACGAGTGTAGCTATGGTATTATAGTATGTGAACACTTAATCATAGCACGTGTGTCGCTATGAAATTATTCATGAAAATATACCTAGTGAGGGTAGTATATACTTAGATAATGGTGACTATTAGAAGGATAGGGCTTGGATATAGGTTATTGTCCTAGTTATCCTGGCTAGTGTAGTTAGGGTAGTAAAATGAATGCATTAAGTGCACACTATAGATGAGAGGTGAGGTTTTATCTCATGTAAGTGCGATTGGTTAATTAATTATGGAAGTAATATATTACGTATTTTATCGATTTAAAACATTTAATTACTTGCAAAATATTTTCAAACTTTTTGGGCTTTGACCCATGGGCAAATTTGTTTTTTATTTTCATTTAAAAACCCCAAATGTATAGCAACAGCATCACGGATAACAGTAGCTGTGGACGCTACATGATTGATTTATCTACCTCAGGACTTTCTATCTAGATTGGTCTCTTCATTACAATAGTTCATTTTGGGAGTGTTGCTTGTAAGTTGGATCGAGCTTTACTTTATGTCAGAGATGATATTTTACTTATCACTTTTATTCAGTTGGATGATTAATATTAGTGACTGATGATTTATTCGATTCACATTTATTTATTTATGCATATAATTCATTTTGTTCATTTAGTTGTATGGTTTTTAGTCGTATTATATTTATAATGCTTATTGCGACAGTGATGCTAAGAATGAAACCATACTGGATTCCTATTATATTTTAGCATAATATTGGCCACCCGGTATTAGAATAGGCGGGTTATCACACACAAGGATAATAATTCCTTGGGATGAGATGACCATGACCTTTTATTCCTTATCCTTGAGGTCTATCATGAAATGTTTGACCTTGGCTCTGTTGGCCCTGTCCCTGGCCTTATTGGTTGTTCTGCCCCTAGCCACTCTGGCGACTAAAATTAACTCCTCCTATAAATCGCTTCGGTGGATGTTCCCCTTGACTCAACCCCTAACCATAGACTCCTTTCTCTTTCTTAGGTTCTCTCTCTCTTCAATGATCGCTAAAGTCATGGCAATGTCTTAGTGCTGCATCCACTATCTGCGTGTAGGAAGTGTACGTCGGATTTCCCATTAGGACACGCCTAATTCCCCATCCCATTCCTCGCACAAGGCAGTCCATATTTTTTAACTCTGTATCTTTAATCTTTAGGGAAAATTTTACCAGTCGTGTAAATTCTTTTTCATACTCTGCTACTAAACGGCCATCCTATTTTAACCTATCAAACTTATCTCTCGGAATTTCCAGTTGTGATGGAAGGAAATACTTCCCCTCAAACTTCTCCTAGAACTACAAAATAGTCAATTGAGATCGGTCATCTATTATGGTAACTAATTCCCACAATTGTAATGCAACTCCCATGAAGCAAGCTAGCATTTGCCTATGTATGTCGGTACAATCTAGTAGATAGAAATGGTGCTTAATGTCACATTTCCACTGTAATGTCGTGATAGGATCGATAGATCTAAAGAACTCTGATGGACATCGCTTCTCAAAATTTCCAATCACCTTCTCTCATTGAGTTGTAATTGTCTTAATAGGCACAAGTTAATTCATGAGGGTACTACGTGGTAGCTATAGTCGTAGCTGTAGTCTTTATAATGATAGAGGCCGGTCGATTGGTGAAATAGAAGGTGCCTGTCCCTGTGGTGGTGGTGGAGGTAGTGGCAGATGCTAGGGTACCTCAGCCTCTAACTCAGCACTAAAAGCTTGTCGCAATCTGCCTACTCATCTACGGGTGTTCACCATCTAAAAGATAGAAAAAAATTTGTATAAGTACACGTATGGACAATATAGTACACAATCTAAATGTAAAATCTAAAGTGTCAAAGAAAGTTATGTGAAAATCGGTGGACGCACGTAAGATCCCTCTGACACTAGAACCTGGAATGCTCTAATACCAATTGTGAGACCCCGTAAAATCTAATACTAGATTAATCAGGCCTATTAGCAGCTCATGGGAATCAAAATAATTGAATATCATTATAAGCATACTTTGAGCCAAAACTAAATAAATGCATAAAGGTAAGTAAATAACATGTGCAAGAGAAGAAATACATAAACTTTAATACATAATTAATATAAAGTAATAGAATCAATGTTTACCTATCTATCAAAACTTATTAGAACCGACATAAAGTATCACAAACTCAAATATAAAGTCGATATAACATAAAGAGATATGAGCACGCAGGATCGACACCGACAACCTATGAGATCAGCAATGAAGAAGATATCAAATCTGAATTAAGGGTGCGTATGTACTAGAGGCCTAGGTCCTGAAAAATGTTAACGGGAGGCGTTAACAACAAGTTTAAGTTTCATAACAATGTAATTTACTTTGAACTACAACGTGACTACATGTCTTTATACAGTCTTTTAGTTATTTTTAAGTTAACCCAAATCAAGCAATCCTAAATATCACATGTATCTACTCCTAAGCCCATGTGTCCCCATGGATAAGTCTCAATCATCTTTATAATTTATTATGCATGAATCTCTCTCTCTCTCTCTCTCTCTCTCTCTTTATTTCTTTTTATCATGTATAAGTCACAAGTGCAATAATAACTCCGTGGGATATATGTTCTACAATTACATCACATAATATCGAAACATTCCAAACTCATGTACCACAAGTAAGGCTCCATCGTAAGCCACGCATAACGAAGGCATATTCTACCGCCTTTGGGGATCACTCGCACATACTAGGTATAGCTATAGGTTGTAACACACCTATAACTATTAAATCACATAAAAAATAGATGATCACTATGTCGGTACACTAGTCATACGCCCCATACCTAAATCTATATATAAGGATCAGCCGAGTATCTCACTCTAGATACTACAGACAACATCATGTAGTGTTTGGGGTAGTCATAATAAGTTATACATAACCAAGGTAAATATAACAAAGGTATACCCATGTCTCACATCGGGGTCATACATAATCATCGTCTATTGGTAAACTTGTCATCATCATTAGGGTACCATCAAAATCGTCATACACAAACCCTTTTTGGATATCCCCTCTAGTACGTGTCTCGTGAATACACACACCCGGTATGTCGTACATATTACACAATACAAGTAGTCCTACATAGTTAAAGATAACATATTGAAACTGTAGTCCATTAAAGTTCTACGAAAATATCGTTTAATCACCTCATTTGAATGTGAATATACTATTCATTCAAATGAGGTCCTAAGGTTGTTCTAATGAAAGTACGATGTTCGTTCGAACGACTAATAAATGTCGTTCTAATGAGATCTTTTCATATCCCTTATTCTTTCTAGAAAAAATATGCCATTATTGCACCCCAATTTTATATTTAGAAGTTCCTAAACAACCCCAAACTTTATCATTTTGATGTATCTTAGTATAAATACCCCTACTAATCATTCTAAAATAATTTATATTCTTTTAATACGAGTTTTCATTATAAATCTATAATTATCATTTTAAGAACATCTCAAGAACTCTATTCATGATCCATTCTTAAATCAACCCCAAATGAAGTTTAATTTCCAAAAAATTATCAAGAATTCCTAACCTACAATCATGGATTACAATGGCTATCATATTAATTTGACAATTTCTACTCTAATTCATGGAAAACATCCTAATTCTCATAACCGAGTCTAATTAACATTATTTCATTATTAAATTAAGAATCTAACGAGTAATAACATTATAGAAAAACTTTGATTATATTCTTATACTAAGTAAACTTAACTTTTTTCATAATTAGGTTGAATCATTTAGATGAAAATTCCCCAACTCTTCCTCCTTCCTTAGCCTTCCCCCTTAGCTCTAGGGTTGCCTCGTAATATATAAGATAGTTTATTTAACTCTAACCATACTTATAAACTTACCAATCACGAAGTTAGGCTTATTCCTCTCATTAACTTTGACCCATTAAGCCTAAAACACATTAAAATTACTCTAAAATCTAGCCCAAGACCCATACAAACTTATGGGACTTAAAACCTAACTGTTTGAGGTGTAAACGGACCTTCTAATGCCCTTTGTCATCTACAATTAATTATTCTACCATTAGTTTAAAATAGTTACTTATATTTATTTATGTTGCACGGTAACTGTTTTAATTATATTTTTTATTTCATTCCAACGATACCCACAAATTAATTACATACTTGTCACTATATATAAATACATTAATATTAATTATATAATAGTTTACTTTTCTTAAGATTTAATTCACTTAAAACTATACGATATTATATCTCTAAACCTTGTTGGGAGGGTGCGTTGACACAGTTGTCCATTTAAATGAGGAAGAGGCTCGAATGAGGTCCGCTATAGTGCTCTGGCCAGTTATCGAACATGGAAGAGGTTTGGGGAGCCCAATAGCAATCTGTCTGAGGTTACGAACCCATCATGGAACTTCCCCTCCTTCTTGAGGGTAATTGGGGACTCATAATATACTTTTTAATACCAAGGGTTGGATAGGGTATCATCAACAATAAAGAATAATACACTCAAATTTCTTTTGAAGCATCCTATTTACCTCAAATCAAACTAAAGAGATTTCTTTCAAATTTTTAAACAAGGATTCAAGATATTTTTAAGAGGAACCAAATTAAGTTTCACAAGGGTTTTTCTAATGGTTTTCAAGTGGATTCAAAGTAACCATTTCAAGAACTCTTCTATTTCATTCCAAATAAGTTTTGATTCGTCTTTTTAGGCAAGCTTTTTACTCTTCGCTTTTGATATATTCTTATGTTAAATTCACTACACCAAAAATAACAATTTGTCACACCTTGATATTAAAAATACGGCATAGTTTAAAACTGTGCCAAATTCTGGCACGGTTTAATGAAAATCTGGCACACTTTAAAATCGTGCCAATTTTTGGCACTGTTTAACACTGTGACAAATTAAGCACACCTAACTAATATATAAATACCCTAAATTTTTCCCTCCCATCTAAAATGAAAGTCCCGCTTTTATTCCCTCAACACAAAGTTCTTTCTTTTCTAGCCAAACCTTTAAAATCCAAAAGGGATATACAACTTTCAATTGCTTAACTTCCATTTTCAAGCCCTAGAAACTCATTTGGGAACCCTAGAAACTCATCAGGGATTGTTCGATTTTCGTCTTCTTTACCCTTACTACTGATTCCAAAACTCAGGAAATGTGTATTACAAAATTTCACACGCATTTACATATGCATATGCATTATTGTGAGTTTATTAACTATTATTAAAAAAATCCAACTATATGTTTTGTAATATCCATTAAAGTCGTGCTGGAGACCCTACGAATCAGGAACGATGTGAAAAGGTTTGTTCAATTTGTAATTCTTCATTTTATGACATGGAATGTTGTGTTTATTTCAGTAATTATAATCATTATGATAGTTTTTTTTTTTTTTTGTAGGTAAGAGTGAAACCTTCGAGCGCTGATGTTGAGATTGTTTTGTTAGTGAATATTGATTCTAAAAATTATAACCTTGATACTGATAAGAGAGTGAGGATGAAAAAGCAGGTTTGTTTCCCATTGTACGCATATGTTAATTTTACTATGTTATATAGCTTGATTATTCAACTTGGTTGAAGAATTTGGGATTCAATCATTTCGGCTAAGAAAACGATGAAGATATGCAGAAAAGGGGGTGTAAAACTTTTGTTTTTGAAACCTATAAATTTATTCTTTCAACTAATAGACAACTTTTGTTTTGGAACCTGTATAGTAAATGTATTGTAAAGCATGTTGGAGATTTTGAATGGTCTATTAATGAGCATTAGGTGTTTATATTCAATCGGTGAGTTTGAGCCCTATTTGTTTATCAAAGTTATTTGAAGTAGAAATAAATTAGGGTTTTTGAATATAATACTATGGAAATTTTTTTTGGAGTGGGTTGTTTGGTTAGCGGATAGGGTTTATTATCGGTTGAAGGGCTGATATGGTGGCATATTTGTTTAGATTTGGGAGCTCAAGCTTCCAATAACGTGGAATGATCAAGAGAGCGAAATTTGTTTAGGTTTGCAATCTACAATCTCTCTATTTTGATTCAATTAATATGAACATCTCTTCAAATTTATCACCTAATAACACTAATTTCGAGTTTGGATACAATCTCATGACATTAGTTTTTTTTTTCATGATTTCATTTATTCTCACATGGCATGTAGATTATTGCTTTTCTTGACTTAAATTTAAATTCCTGGCATAATTTTAAGTAGTTTTTATCATCTCTAATATGTGTGTGTGCAACTCATACTTAACTAATTGCCCATTTATTTTTTGGCTATTATCTAAATTTTATATGTAAACATATCATTATGAGAATAGATGGTCATTCACCATTAACTCAACCTTACAGTTGTGCTCATCTGGTGATGTAATCATCTATAGAATCATATAATTCCCGAACTTGTTTCAATATGCAATATCACGTGGCTAATGCACATGGTCTCTATTTGCTCTGTCAAGGCTCGCCATATACGATCAATACTTTACATTCTTGCTTTCTATTTTTGTATTGAGTAAGTAGTTGTAGGATTGCAATGAGTAAATGAAAATGAAAATGAAAATGAAAAGAAAATGTGTGGCCAATACTTTTCATCTATTATTCTTCCGACGAACCTAATTGATGCTTAATTTATGTAATGTTAGTTTTTACATATCTAAGCTAATGAAATAATTCCACTATTTGAGTGCAGATAATGCAAATTGTGGGAGGTCGTTGTGGATGGGAAAGGGCTTGAGTTGTGTTTTCTTCAAGCGAAAGGGAAGGTATTAACATATTTGCATCAATTTGAACTGTTTGAAGATTCATTTAATGTATTCAAGGTAATGGGAGGAATTGAATTGTTTATAATGTGGTTAGTATGGGTTTCAATCCAATTTATTATCAAGAGTACCATGTATTATTTTTTTATATCAAGAGTATCTTGATTTGAATATCTCTATAGGTGTTCTAATCGGTACGTCCCATATTGATTGTGTTAATCTTTGGGAAATCAATTGCTGTGTTGCGGACTTTGTTAGATCACTCCATGTTTTCCACTCAAATGCTCCATAAATGGACAAGATTAATTTTTCACGATTGACCGTGGGGGAGGTCCAATATGGCTTACTTTTTTTTTCACTAGAGATATTTTGAAGGGGAAGACAATTCCAATATTTGAGGCTGCAAATCATAGGACTGTTGCTAGAGATTTCACTTACATTGATGATATTGTGAGAGGATGTTTGGCGTCTTTAGATACTACTGAGAAAAGTATTGGTAGTGGAAGGAAGAAAAAATGACATTCTCAATTGAGAGTTTTTAATTTGGAAAATACTTCACCTGCTCCGGTTACGGATCTTGTGAGCATTTTGGAGAGATTGTTGAAAGTGAAAGCGAAAAGGGTGATTATGAAGATGTTGTGAAATGGGGATGTGCAATTTATGCACGCAAATATAAGTTCAGCGCAGAGGGAGCTTGGGTATAAGCCCACCATGGATTTGCAAACGGGGTTGGAGAAATTCGTTCGGTGGTACCTTAGTTACTATAGGAATGGGAAGAAGAGTTCTCAATGATGGTACATTTGGTAAAATCATTCAAATTTTAGTTCATTTCATTATTTAATTATCCACTATCTGTTTTGTAATCTACCCCAATTGTATTATTTTCATATATATAATTGAAAGATGATGCCATATAAGTAGGTGGGTGAATATTGCATTTTTTGGTCGGAAGTTGTAATCTGTATCAACAGAAATCATGAATGATCTATGCTCAGGAATGTAATTTGTTGTAGTTTTATCATTGTGTAGGATTTAATTTGTCGTAGTTTTATCATCTATAATGTTTTATTGATGGCTCTTACCATGTACTACCATCTTAGTGACCCTACTCTTTTCCTTTTCTTGTTTTAGATACGGTTTACTCTTACATCCATAACTTGCCAGAAAATTATTACATTTTGTTGATGAATATGACAGTTTGAGACTTTTTTTCTGTCTTTGTTTTTCCCCGTGATGATTTATAAGCATAAGTTGTTAGGTTATGTACTTTTACAGGTTCATACTATAAATATGGTTATTGTTTAATGTAGTTGTTAGGTTATATACTTTTGCAGACTTTATTCATCTTTATAGATCCTTGAACAAGATATTCATATCATTTTAGAAAATTTTAGTTAGGCCCAAATTTGTACGAAATGTGCTTTTTTATAATAAGAGTGATGCTTCGAATCAAATAACCTGGCGTATACTATCCCTATTCTCTTTTAGAGACTGACTAGATTTTCCACCATTATAGGTGTATCTATATATTTATCCTAGAGGATTGCAAGTTGCCTAGTTGCGAAAATAATAAAGAAGGCCTATAAGGTTCTCTCAGAGACATTTCAACCTCCTCCTGAAGACAAAGCTACTTTATCAAGAAGCTTGTATGCACAAAGAAGACATGATCGTGTAATTCGACACTGAGAGGATTATGGAAGGTTGAAATTGTCACAAGGGTTGACACATTTTTCAGCCAAGGAACTATAAAGAGATCATCATCTGGATAGAGGTGATGAGAAGTTTTGGGTGGTAATTTACCACATGAACCTGGTTTAACTCTTCAACAATTTCAGGTCTAAAAGAAGATATCTCTGTTAAAAAATTGCATAAATATAATTATATGTCAAACGCTAGACTACTGAGTCTTTGGCCAAAACGTTTCTTAATTGAAGGGTATTTACATATACTATACTTTTTTATGTGAAATCCTAATATGATTTATGGAATATTAACTTTACTCATTTATCATGGGACCTTACGATTGTAGATCTATCTCTTAGAGAAATGTCTTGCCTATGCATGAAGAGATACACCAAACTTCTTCATATCTTATTTTCTATGTTTGAAGTTCTTTATTTTGCTAGTTCTTTTATTTTAATGGTGTACTGTATTTATGGCATATTGTGAAATCATACGAGAAGAACTCATCTAATAATATACTATTAATGACAGGTATATGAGGAAGATAGATAAATTAGTGGAACGTGCTTTTTCTACACGCATACCTACTATGTGGGGACCATTCATTGCCTACTGTTATAGGTCAATTATAGGTGATATATAGCATATTGCAATGGGTAAGGTGAGAAACATTTCAGCTATCTTAAGTGTAATAACCCGCGTAATTTTGGGCTATTTTAATTCATTTCTGGAAAATGGAGGAAAATAAAGTTTTTGATAAAATTATTTTTATTGCTCAAACTTGTTGGTTATTATTTTTAAAGGCGAGAGATTCAAACGGTTTCGAAAACGGAGTTAAAACGGATTTTAAAATGATTTTTAATGTTTTTAACTCTTGGAATTCTAAGTGGGCGGGCATTAAGTAATTTTCAAGAGTTGTTTTGACTTCCAACTCTTCATTTATTTGCCTTATTTAAATGAGTCTTTTGGATTCCAACTCTTCATTTCTTTGCATTATAAAAGGAAGTCGTGGGCAACCCCTTTAACCTACTTTTGGCACAAATTTTGGCAGTAAATATATTTTATATTCCTCTTCTTTTTATATACACATTGGCCCTTGAGATTTGTGAGTTCCAATATTAGATTAGAGGTGTTCTTGGGGCTATTTTCTTGGAGGTTCTTGGAGGAGCTTTTGTAGATCTTTTGTGTTGATCTTGAGGATGTGATCATTGGTTTCTCATCATGGTTTGAGGTATGGGGTTTTACACAATATGCTCCTTAAATCTCGCGAGTGTCATTCTCTTTGAATTCTTGTTAATTGAACTCATATTTGAGTTGATAAATTCATTAAAATCTAGAAATAATTGTTGAAATTATTTTAATTCATGTGGTATCATTATATTGTTGATGAGCACGTTGTCATGAGATTTTAATATGGCACGGATGTTGGGCACCCGCCAAAATTCCTGTTTCCCGGGCTATGGCTTGATAAAGCATATACGGATGTGGTGAGGCCTGGTGACTCGGTTAAAGTGTTGTTGAGAAATTATAATGATGAAATGCTATTGAGATTTGCATTTTGATTTGAATATTCGTACTCGTGTTGTTACGTTTTATTCATCGCTAACATATATTTATTGAGCATCTTTCCTGTCGTATTGTGTACTTCCCCATATTTTCTTTTAGTGGCAGGTTAGGGTGGATTTTGGGGCGCTATGGAGATTGATTTTAGCGAGGATTATTTGGGAAAGATTTGTATTATTTTGATGTATAGAGATTTGGAGATTTGTATTTCTATTCGAGTTAGATAGTTGTAATTTTAATTCGAGAGACTTATTGTAATTGAAGAGATTGAGATTAGTGGATTTATATCATTGTGGGTTTATTTAGATGCTCTATACCTTGTCACTTGTGGATTTGGATTTATTTTATCGCATTAGCGCTCCGTTCGCTCTCCCCGGGCGGGCGGGGTGTTACAAATGGTATCAGAGCTTAGGTATACGGCAACCCTCGGGGCTTGGGTTTTGGGTTCATTGCGTGGTTAGCAATTTTTGTAGATAGAAAATTTTTGGTGATATTCGTGATAGGTTTCAAGATTAGATGTGAGGAATTTATTTTTGGAGATGAGATTATTTTGGAGATTGTAAGCCTGATTTTTTAGAGTTAGGCATTCGGCGAATTTCGAGGGCGAAATTCCATTGTTAGTGGGGAAGTGTAATAACCCGCGTAATTTTGGGCTATTTTAATTCATTTCTGGAACATGGAGGAAAATAAAGTTTTTGATAAAATTATTTTTATTGCTCAAACTTGTTGGTTATTATTTTTAAAGGCGAGAATTTCAAACGGTTTCGAAAACGGAGTTAAAACGGATTTTAAAATGATTTTTAATGTTTTTAACTCTTGGAATTCTAAGTGGGCGGGCATTAAGTAATTTTCAAGAGTTGTTTTGACTTCCAACTCTTCATTTATTTGCCTTATTTAAAGGATTCTTTTGGATTCCAACTCTTCATTTCTTTGCATTATAAAAGGAAGTCGTGGGCAACCCCTTTAACCTACTTTTGGCACAAATTTTGACAGCAAATATATTTTATATTTCTCTTCTTTTTATATACACATTGGCCCTGGAGATTTGTGATTTCCAATATTAGATTAGAGGTGTTCTTGGGGCTATTTTGTTGGAGGTTCTTGGAGGAGCTTTTGTAGATCTTTTGTGTTGATCTTGAGGATGTGATCATTGGTTTCTCATCATGGTTTGAGGTATGGGGTTTTACACAATATGCTCCTTAAATCTCGCGAGTGTCATTCTCTTTGAATTCTTGTTAATTGAACTCATATTTGAATTGATAAATTCATTGAAATCTGGAAATAATTGTTGAAATTATTTTAATTCATGTGGTATCATTATATTGTTGATGAGCACGTTGTCATGAGATTTTAATATGGCACGGATGTTGGGCACCCGCCAAAATTCCTGTTTCTCGGGCTATGGCTTGATAAAGCATATACGGATGTGGTGAGGCCTGGTGACCCGGTTAAAGTGTTGTTGAGAAATTATAATGATGAAATGCTATTGAGATTTTCATTTTGATTTGAATATTCGTACTTGTGTTGTTACGTTTTATTCATCGCTAACATATATTTATTGAGCGTCTTTCCTATCGTATTGTATACTTCCCCATATTTTCTTTTAGTGGCAGGTTAGCGCGGATTTTGGGGCACTATGGAGATTGATTTTAGCGATGATTATTTGGGAAAGATTTGTATTATTTTGATGTATAGAGATTTGGAGATTTGTATTTCTATTCGAGTTAGATAGTTGTAATTTTAATTCGAGAGACTTATTGTAATTGAAGAGATTGAGATTAGTGGATTTATATCATTGTGGGTTTATTTAGATTCTCTATACCTTGTCACTTGTGGATTTGGATTTATTTTATCGCATTAGCGCTCCGTTCGCTCTCCCCGGGCGGGCGGGGTGTTACATTAAGTAATGATCAAGGTAGAGATTCCAACTAGGTTGCATTCATGATGATCTTTGCCAATATTTAATTTTATGTGCAGACTCAGAGCAAATTTGAATCATTTGATGTAAATCAAAATCCTTGTGGGAACCACCGTCATATACTTCATGCAGACCACGTGCCTAATCAACGACCATTTAATTGATGTATTTGAACATGCTTGTTATATTTTATATGCATTTGATATAGATTTCCCAAATTGCATCATGTATTGAGATGAATTTCATATGTATTAAGATGGATTTTTTATTAATGGAATTTGAGCAATTAATTTTTATTGGGCTTATTGTCTGGATATGTATTTATGTTATTGCTCACTATTTGTATTGTTTTTATACTATTTTTGTCGTGCAGACTTTGTATTATTACTGAATTTTTTTTTTTGGTAAAACAGGTACGAAAAATAGTGGAAATTTTACTTATTTTTTTTGGGTAATATTATTTATAATTAATTTTTTTCTTTGATTCAAAAATTTGGCACAGTTTAAAAGTGTGCCAGAAGTCTTCTTGTTTGGTGAAATCTGGCACACTTTTAAACCGTGCCAGAAAAAAATTACCATTTTGGAACACCTGATTCGGGCACAGTTCAAAACCGTGCCAGATTTGATCTGGCACAGTTTTAAATCGTGTTAGATTGTTGTTTTTGGTTTAGTGATTTCACATGAGCCTAAAGTGTCGGATTAAAATGGATAATAACCCTTAGGATTTATACTATTCTAAGCGGATGGCATTAATTAGTTAAAATTGATTATCCTCACTTGTTTCATATTGAAATTTAGCCCTAATCATTATTGGAATTTGTATATGAAATCCTTATTATAGAAGTAAGATATTAGGTTTTAGACTTGTTCTTAGAACTGTGATAATTGTAATATAAATTGAGAAATTGGAATATAGGTAGATGTCTAATTAACATTTGGAGAATTCGTGCTCTATAGAGTTGTACCTTTAGATCCATGAGTAGTATCCTTGATATTAAGTACTTGAACGAAGAAATTCTAGGTATAGAAATATAGAATTGTTGCCTAATTATTCATGAGAATCTTTTATGATTGTTTATCCAATGTTATACTCTTAGGAAGTTCTATGATACTTCTTGTTGAATTAATTTATTGTAATTGAGAAATAGACTAATTGTATGAGAAATTATGTAAGCCCATTTTCTTTCCTTGACAGAATTAATCTAGTAGTTTATTTAGAAGGAGTATGAGATAAACTTATGATTGCATTGATTGGTTAATGTTGACTGTGGCTTGTGATTAATGTATCATGGTAGGGTATGTAGGTTGGATATTTAATTAGGTTTATTGTCCTAATTAAATTATTCTTAATAAACACCTTAATTAACTAATTGTCCTAACGACTACCCTATTTAAACGAAAGTGTATCGGGGGGTTTCTTTATTTGAATTTCATTTTTATGACATATCCCATGCAAGGAGTTTTAAGACAAGTAGGAGGGACGATTTTATAATCCTTAATTAATTAATGCACATTTACTTTACTCCTTCGATTTATGAATAGTTTTATAATGTACCTATCATCCCCTTTAGTATCTAACGAAATGGCCTAATAATTAAGGTAGTTACTATTTACAATAACCCGAGGGGTAAGGTTTTGGGTATAACTAATGTAATGATGAGTGATAAGTTAAAATTGAAATTTGGAATGTTGGTAATGAATAAATTGATGGATATGGATTTTTGGGGTGTGTGCTGAGAAGGAACACTCATATGTTAGCGTACATGAGAATTAGGTTTTACTATGGATTGTCTTACGTCACACGGTGTGGTGGAAATCCAACACTGTGTAATAGATTGGATACAGGGTCTCTGATGCTGTGAAGAAGGTGGCTACGATGGTGTGAGGATTTTATATGGGTGTACCGTGATCATGAAATGGACAAGGAGAAGGGGGCATGTTGGTTATGTGTTAATTAACTAAGAGAATGATTAATTAATGTAACAAACTGAGTTTAATTAAATGAATTTTGAGGTTGCGTGATGTACGCCGGCTATCCTTATTGATTATATAAAATATGAATTTACAATTGTTATATATATCTGATTTAAGTTGTGTAGCTTAGTAACTTGTTAGGGTTTTTACCCATCTTTATTCATGGTAACTTTCAGGTGCTAGAGTTGGTCCTCTAATTTATATTTCCTCTTTCTAGCTAGGTCATGGAATTGATGTAGGTTTATTCCCTTTTAGACTATTATCACTTTGAGTTGAGAGAGTTTTATTTCATTATACATTCAATTAGCATGTATTTTCGATAGTAGTATTTTGCATGTATTAGGGAAATGGTGTTTGGATGTTTATATCTCTCCACTATGGTATGGACATTTTATTATGAGTTTAATCTTGGAGGAATTTCATATCGCATCCTTGTGCTTAACATATTTATCGTTTGTGTCCTTTCATGATGAGAATGGTATTTAATTATTTTAACTGTCTGTATAATTTAAAAATTACACTTAATCAACTAAGTTTGAAATATATGAGGTGTCACATATTTATTGACATATTAATGCTTATTAAAAAATATTAAAAAATACAAGTGGTGTGCCTAGCGAAGGGATGAGAACTAGTAGCTTAAACAATGTAACAACCTGAATTTTTAAATGGGTATTTTTAACTTAATTTTGGAAAATTTGAAAAAAATAAATTTTTGGATTTAATTATTTTTAATAATTAAATATGTTGAGTTTTATATTTGAAAATTGGATTTTCATTCGGATTATAATCGAAATTAAAATCGGAGTCATAATGGGATTTTAAAATAAAAAGACGTTTGTCACGGATCTGGACCGTGACTAATGGAAAATCTTTTTTTTAGTTAAATGGAATTAAAATAGGGGAGTTGGCAGTGTCCGCACTCCTGTTCGATCGACCTACTATGCCCAGATTTGAGTCGACAAATTTATTTTCAAGAGTTGGAGGCTTTACAAATTCTTTCTTTTCCCCTTATATATAGAAGTCGTGGGTGAGAGGTTTAACCAACCATTTACCATCTCCATTATGAAGTAGATCCTTTATATTTCCTGTCCCTCTTTATACAAACCCTAGCCCCTATTTTATTCAATGTTCAACTTTAGATTTGGAGGCGTATTTAGGGTTATCTCGTGTTAGAGGTAGAACGTGATTGGATTATTTTCGAGAGAGGAATGTGATGTTATGATCAGATTTAGATGTTGAAATTATGTGTCGTTTCATGTGATATTTTGAGGTATGGGACTTACACAATATGCTCCTAAATTCTCTCGAGAGTATTCCGTTTGTTTTTTTGTGTCGATTACACGCATGTTGAATTATGCTATTCATTTGGAATCTGAAAATTGTTGGAATCTAAGTATTGATTCATTGTGATATATTATATTGTGATTTGAGCATCGTGTCATGAGATTTTAATATGGTATGGAGAATGGGCACCCGCCAATAGTCCAAACTCCGAATATGCTTGAGAATGCATAGGCGCGGTGAGGTGAGGCCTGGTGACTTATTGATGTGTTGTTGAGAAATTAATATTGATATAATGCTTGAGTGTTGCATTTGGTTTGTATATGCGATTCGTATTGTTGCGATTTATTCACCATGCTAATTATTTTTTAGCATCTATTCCTGTCATATTGTGTACTTCCCCGTATTTTCTTTTAGTTGGCATGTTAGCGTGGATTGGGACGCTATGGGCTATTTTTGAGAAATATTTTAGATCATGGCTTGGAAGATTTATTTTTTTATGTATAAACTAGTGGTGTAATTTTAGTTGGGAGAATTGTGTATTTTGGGAGAAACATTATTGTAAATCATTATTGTGAAAATAGAAGAATCGTGGTATTGTTATATTTAAATTGTGGACATTTAGATGCTCTATACTTTTGTTGATGGTTTTAGTTTAGTTTATTGCAGCAGCACGCCACGTGTCTCTTTTTGGGTACGCGAGGTGTTACAGATGGTATCAGAGCTTAGGTATACGACAACCCTCGGGTCTTGGGTTTTGGGTCTAGCATGCGCGTTAGACGACTTTTCTTTGGAAATAAATTTTTTTTGAAGATGTGTTAGGTATCGGTGCGAGGATGTTTAGAATTGATTGGAGGACTTTAGTATTGTAATTTTTGGGAAATAGAATCGAGTAGTATTTTATTTCGAGCGTTAGGTTTCGTAGAATTTCGAGGGCAAAATTCCTTATTAGTGAGGAAGTATGTAACAACCCGGATATTTTTAAATGGGTACTTTTAAACTAATTTTAAAAAATTCGAAAAAAATAAAATTTTGTATTTAATTATTTTTAATAATTAAATATGTTGATTTTTATATTCGAAATTCGGAAAGCTAGATTAGAAGACTCCTAATATGAGTATATATAAGTCGTGGGCCGCTTAGAAGAGTCCTCAAAACATAAAACTCTCTAAGAGTCCTCGAAACATAAAACTCTCTAGAAAAGAAAAATATATAAAAATATTTGACAGTCCAATCGAGCTGAAATTTTTTATACAACTTCTTCTTGTCTTCAGATACTACACCCGTAAATTTCAGCCAATTTCAACAGTCCGATCGTTCGAAATATTTTTTTAGTGTTTGTATCTTATTAGAAATTTTTTCTTAATCAAACTCTTAATCATTTATATATCACAACAAATCCGTGGCTTGTCTTTTGAAATCACTTTTTAACAACTTTTCAACCAGAAGACCTCTTCAAAATTATACCCTTTCATCTACAAACTTTAGCCCCAAACTTAATCAAGTGTTTGACTCAATATTTGAAGGCTTATTTGGTGTTTTCTCGAGTTTGGGATAGAACGAGCCTTGACTATTTATTTCGCGAGGGGAACGTGATGTTGCGATCAGATTTTGAGGCTAAAATTTATGTGACGATTCATGTAATGATTTTGAGGTACAAGACTTACACAATATGCTCCTAAATTCTCTCAAGGGTATTCCGTTTGTTTTCTGTGTCAATTGCACTCGTGTTGAATTATGATATTCAATGGAATCCTGAAAAATTATTGGAATATATTATTTGATTCATTGAGATATATTATATTGTTGATTTGAGCATAGTGTCATGAGATTTTAATATGGCACGGAGAATGGGCACCCGTCGATAGTCCAAAAACCTTTATATGGCTTTGAGATGCCTAGGGGAGGTGAGGTGAGGCCTGGTGACCCATTGATGTGTTGTTGAGAAATTAATATTGATATAATGCTTGATTATTGCATTTGATTTGTATATGTGCATTCGTATTGTTGCGATTTATTCATTGTGCTAATTATTTTTGAGCATGTATTCCTATCATATTTTGTACTTCCCCGTATTTTCTTTTAGTGGCTGGTTAGTGTGGATTGGGATGCTATGGACTGTTTTGGAGAATTATTTTAGAGATTGGATTGGAAGATTTTTGTATGTATAAATTAGTGGTGTAATTTTTGTTGGAGAATTGTGTATTTTGGGAGAAATATTATTGTAAATCATTATTGTGAAAATAGAAGAATTATGGTTTTGTTATATTTAAATCATGGAATTTTGATGCTCTATACTTATTTTGGATGGTTTTAGCTTAGTTTTTATCGCAATAGCATGCCGCGTGTCTCTTTTCGGGTGTGCGGGGTGTTACAGAATTCATGTGATGATTTTGAGGTACGGGACTTACACAATATGCTCCTAAATTCTCTCGAGAGTATTCCGTTTGTTTCATGTGTTATTTGCACTCATGTGGAATTATGATATTCATTTGAAAATTCTGAAATAATTGTTGGAATCTATTATGTTGATTCATTGAGATATTGAATTATTGATTTGGGCATCGTGTCATGAGATTTTAATATGTCACGGAGAATGGGCACCCGCCAATAGTCCAAAATCCGACATATGGCTTGAGAATGCCTAGGGGAGGTGAGGTGAGGCATGGTGACCCATTGATGTGTTGTTGAGAAATTAATATTGGTAAAATGCTTGAGTATTAAATTTGATTTGTATATGTGGATTCGTATTGTTGCGATTTATTCAGCGTGCTATTTATTTTTGAGGATCTATTCATGTCATATTGTGTACTTCCCCGTTTTTCTTTTAGTGGCAGGCTAGCATGGATTGGGACGCTATGGACTATTTTGGAGAATTATTTTAGAGCTTGGATTGGAAGATTTATTTTTTATGTATAAATCAGTGATGTAATTTTTGTTGAAGAATTATGTAGTTTGGGAGAAACTTTATTGTAAATCATTATTGTGAAAATAGAAGAATTGTGATTTTGTTACATTTAAATTATGGAATATAGATGCTCTATGATAATAATGGAGGATTTAGTTTATTTTTAATCGAAGTAGTGCCTCGTGTTTTGCGCGGGGTGTTAAAAATGGTATTAGAGCTTAGGTATATGACAACCCTCGGGTCTTGGGTTTTGGGTCTATCATGCGGGTTAGACATGTTTTTCTTTTTAGATAGAATTTTTTTTGGTGATAAGTCGTGTCAGGCATCGAGGTTAGATGAGAGGTATTTAAGTTGATTTTTGGAGATGAGATGTATTGTTAGTGAGGCCTATTTTTTAGCATTAGGCTTTGTCAAATTTTGATGGCGAAATTCCTTGTTAGTGGGTAAGTATGTAACAACCCGGATTTTTAAATGGATATTTTTAAATTAATTTTGGAAAATTTAAGAAAATAAATTTTTGGATTTAATTATTTTTAATAATTAAATATGTTGAGTTTTATATTTGAAAATTGAATTTTCATTCGGATTGTAATCGAAATTAAAATCGAAGTCATAATGGGATTTTAAAATAAAAATAAAAATAAAAAGACGTTTGTCACGGATCTGGATCGTGACTAATGGAAAATATATTTTTAGTTAAATGGAATTAAACTAGGGGATTTGGCAATGTCCACACACCTGTTCGATCGATCGACTATGCCCAGATTTGGGTCGACAAATTTGTTTTCAATAGTTGGAGGCTTTACAAATTATTTCTTTTCCCCTTATATATAGAAGTCGTGGGTGAGAGTTTTAACCAACCTTTTACCATCTCCATTATGCAGTAGACCCTTTATATTTCCTCTCCCTCTTTATACAAACATTAGCCCCTATTTTATTCAATGTTCAACCTTATATTTTGAGGCCTATTTGGGTTTATCTTGTGCTGGGGGTAGAACGTGATTGGATTATTTTCTCGAGAGGAACGTGATGGTACAATCAGATTTAGAGGCTGAAATTATGTGTCGATTCATGTGATGATTTTGAGGTACGAAATTTACACAATATGCTCCTAAATTCTCTCGAGAGTATTCCGTTTGTTTTTCTATGCCGATTGCACTCATGTTGAATTGTGCTATTCATTTGGAATCTAAAAATTGTTGGATTCTAAATATTGATTCATTGTGATATATTATATTATGATTTGAGCATCGTGTCATGAGATTTTAATATGGCACGGAGAATGGGCACCCTCAAATAGTCCAAAATCCGAATATGCTTGAGAATGCATAGGCACAGTGAGGTGAGGCCTGGCGACTCATTGATGTTGGGTTGAGAAATTAATATTGATATAATGCTTGAGTGTTGCATTTGATTTGTATATGAGATTCGTATTGTTGCTATTTATTCATCATGCTAATTATTTTTGAGCATCTATTCCTGTCATATTGTGTACTTCCCCGTATTTTCTTTTAGTTGGCAGGTTAGCGTGGATTGGGACGCTACGGGCTATTTTGAAGATATATTTTAGAGCATGGCTTGGAAGATTTATTTTTTGATGTATAAACTAGTGGCGTAATTTTAGTTGGAGAATTTTGTATTTTAGAGAAACATTATTGTAATCATTATTGTGATGTAACAACCCGCCTAATGGGATACCGGGCGATCACTCCTATATCGAATTAAAACAGGAGTTACTTATGGATCATTCTTAGCATCACTGTCGAAAGTCCATTTAATTACTAATATCCTATTAGGCGAGCGTTAAAACTTTTACCTAACTACTCTTTTTAAACCATTAAAATAAAACATCCACAAGTTAACGCGTAAATGAACTGAAATGAAAATGACATAAATTAAAATAACCGAACACTCGGTTCAAATTATAGAACCATATCGAATAACGTGCAAAGAATAAATAAAAACAGTTGGTCCATTGGCCCGAATATTTATACAGTACCTCCTATCTAGAGTACAAGGATGGAAGCGGCTATCAAAAATCTGCACGCATCCACAGCTGCTGCAGCTGACGTCTGACTCGAAAGAAGTTCCATCCAGGGGTCCCTGTGTCTGGACACCTATATATATATATATATATATATATATATATATATATATATATATATATATATATATATATATATATAATATAGGAAGAAAGGAAAAGTAGATAAACGGGTCAGAGCCCGAGTTTTGAAAATATTTAGCAAGTGCATAAATGCCTTATTATTTTAAAAAAGGTTTTATCTCATATTTAAATTTGGTATCGCACTCCCATGAGATACCCCTCACCTCTCCACTAATAGTGCACTCCTAGCGCATCCCTCTAAACATCCTAGTCAAGCTACCCTGCTAGACTAGTCTATCACCCAACCACTATCAACCCTAGATAGTCCAAGCAACGTACTAGGGCTAAACTTCACCCCAGTCTCAACGCTATGCCATGTTCGTGCGTGGGGTGTCTCGCAAAGCGAAATCCAAACAAGGAACCCCCCGATACACTACTACGCGGCATGGTCGATCGTCTAGATCCATTGGTCACTCAGTACAGAATGATATATATAAATATATATACCATAAGAATTAATAATATAAGAGCACTAAGGATTAAACTTCTCCCCAGTCTCAACACGTTGCCATATTCGTGCGTGGGGTGTCTCGCGAAGCGAAATCCAAACAAGGAACCCCCCCGATACACTACTATGCGGCAAGGTCGATCGTCGGGAACCATTAGACCCTCGGTACTCAATTCATCCATATATATATATATACATTTTACCATAACCATCCGGATCTATCTCCCGGACTGAGGATTCATATATCAAGTATTTATCAATACCTTTATTTTTCTCAAAATTTCCCATTTCCCTTTTTATACTCAGGAAATGTAAATATAAAAGCCAATTCATTATCATGAATTGCTTTAACAAATCATATACTTTTAAAAGCCAATTTTATTATCATAAAAATGCTTTTTCGTTTTATATCATCTCATTTCCCTTTTTATACTCAGGAAATGTACCCAAAGCCATTTTCATTATCATGAAAATGCTTTGATCATATCATATGCTTCCACATCCCTTCTTCCATCCGGGAGTGTTACCGAAGCCAAACCTTTATCCCATTTCCCTTCTTCCATCCGGGAAATGTATTTAAAGCCAATTTATTATCATAAATTGCTTTAACATATCTAAGACCGTCCCTCCGGATTTCCCCACTGAACGCGCCCCTAAATGGCTATCATCTTCCAGGGCCTATCTATACAAGACAACCTGGGACCTACCAACGTCGGGAAGCGGACATATGCCTGCGGGAAAGTCAAGACCACACCCAGAATCTCCTAACCAGCGCAGTAAACATATATAATCGCCCATATGGCCTAGGGACTATATCCACCTGGCTCAATAGCCAGGGGGCTTCACCACAACGCGCGCAACTTCCCTTATGATAGCGATTTTTGGGAGGTGTGTAACCATAATTTATGAATTATGAAAATCATTTATCTTTCCATTTCAAAAATATTCATTTTTATATTTTCAAAATCATTTACATCATATCATATATATATACTTTAATCACATAGTATATACATATACCATATATTCCTCCTAGAATATATAAACGGCCATAATGGCCTATAGCATCTAGCGATGACCAATAATCCCAAAAATTCCCTAAAGGAATCAAAATCATGCATTAATATAAGCATGATACTAAATCCAAAGTATTTTCTTACTTTAATAAGTAATACATACCTTAATCCCATCTACGGATTTAGCGGATATCCCCAAATATACTAATTCACTCTAAGTGAATTTACATATATATATATATATATATATATATATATATATATATATATATATATATATTCCCAATTCACCAAGTCCTTTAGGACATAACCCTCTATAATACTCTAATTTAGTAGGTCCTTAAACTTTAAACTCAAAGAGGAGAAGTCATACTAATCTCCAAAATCTTGGGCTGAAAACAGGGCACCGGTCGACCGGTCCTAGACCCCCGGTCAACCGCGAGTTGCAAATAAGCTTATGAAACAAAGCAGTAGGCCTTTTCTCCTTGACGCGGTCGACCGGCCGTAGGGGCGCGGTCGACCGGTCACACCAGGTCCTCAACACTAATCTCCTCAAATCCTCCATCCAACAACCCGACTTCATTATCGAGGTTTCTAAACTACCCCAAAAATTATCCCGAACATCTATGCAATTAATCTAGCCGTAATTTTTCCAATTCCCAATTTGATTTCCGAGTTAATGATTTCAACCCGGAGCTTCCATCTTGTAAAAATCATATAAAATCATAGAAAAAAAAAAAAGACGCGGTTGGCACCCACGCGACCGTATCGAAAATATCTACAACTTTTGTGTTTTGGCCGAGAGCTAAATCAATTATTTTCCTGGCCAAAAAGGCCCCCTAAAATCACGAGTTACTATTTATCATTTTCTCCGAGACGATTTCGGCCATTAAAGCTTCTCCCAAGCTTTTGTCGCCTCACCCAACGTCCTACAACCTCAACCAACTAAAAATACACATATATTAAGGGTTCTAAACATCCTAGAACCCAAAACCACCAATTAATTTAGGTTAAAACCTAAGTTCCACAAATTGAAATATTATTGGGGTTTAATTGTTTTAACTCCCCAAAACCCATTTTATCCACGATAACCCACCCCAAAACCTTTAGGGTTTGTTTATACCAAACTACGGTATGAGATATTTATGCAAAAAGATAAATAAACCAAGTAAACACTTTCCTCGTGGATAAAATTCGACGACCTCGAGTCGAATTCGACGGAGTTTGGCCCGAATCTCCATTTTCTCCTCCTCTTTCTCCTTCCTCTCTCTCTTCTCTCTCTTTTCTTTCTTTCCTTTCTCTTTTTCTCCCTCTCCCTCTCTTTATAAAGAAAGAAAAAAGGGTTATACCCCTTAAAACCCCAAAACGACTCGTTTACCCAATTACGAGTTACTTTTACCTCTAAAATTACCCGAAACTCATTTTCGACAATCGGACACTCTTTTTCGACTATCTCGGACATTCCAAGACTCATGGCGCTGTCGAAATTTCCATCCGAGGTACTTGACCGCAAATCACTATTCCAACCCAAAATAAATAAATGCGGGTTTTCCAATTAAAAATCTTACCTCGTGTCGCTTTACTCAACGGCGACATATAATTAAAATATTTCGATTTATATAGTCCCAAAAATAATAAAAACATCCTTCGAAAATCATTTAATCCTCGAAAATCCCAAAAATTACTATTTTAGAAAATTCCCCAAATTGCCAGTTTATATTTAATTATGGAATTTAATCGTCTCCAAAAGGGCGGGTTGTTACATACTCCCACCCTTACAACGGAATTTCGTCCTCGAAATTCAGGTATAACCTACACCATCTAACTAGGATCACTACAAATCCTAAAACCTCAAGGAAAAGATACTAACTCAATGGTTCCCAACCATGAGCTACACGACTACCACGATCGTAAAGTGACTCTAATACGTCACATAATACCTATCATCTATAATGCCTCTCGGCATGAATTTCAACCTTATATACTACGCCCATCCTATCTTAGGCGGTATACACAACCATCTTACCAAGGTGCCCATACACCTTTCTAACTTGTGCACATCTGCACATTTGTAGTGAACGTCTGACGCGTAACACTCTCTCCCAATAAGGGTCTCCTTTACTCGGTGTAATACTCATCTATGGGCCCCCCCCGACCCGCGAAATTTCAATCCTCCTAACCTCGGCGCCACTAACTCTATCGAAGCTACATCCTACAAATGCTACGATCTATGCGTTACCCTACCTAAGCGAAACGAGTATCCTAAATATATCCCTAGTGCCCAAGGCCTCTCTCAACTCCCGACATTTGCTTGGTTTCGTGCGTGGGACGTCTCGCAAAGCGAAATCCAGACAAGGAACCCTCCCGTTACACTACTCCCTTGCATTGTCGGTCATCGAGATATAATGACCTAAGGCACACAAGCGGGACGTCCTAAATCCTGCCTACGCTAATCCTACAAATGCATTTCTAGTATCTTATCCTTCCGCCCATACGGAAGTAAACCTAACAAATCGAAGTGCCCACTTTCTATAGAAAGTGTCACGAACATAATACCCAAAATGTATCTTCTCAAAATTTTCCTTTTCATTAAGGCCTGACTGTAATCCTCAAATCAATTTCTCTAAGTCCAACCTCATCCACCCACTTGTGGCGAGGGGACCACTTTAGTGCTTTCCCATAGCACAATATCTCCATAAGTAAATCATCATCATGTGGCTCATAGCCTACAGTGGTTCATCTACACTATAAGACTTTTCCACAAAATCAACATCCTCGCATCCTATAACAGCTCTCCACGCCCGGCGCCGTTAAGAGTCATGTGTGGAGCGTCTCGCAAAGCGAAATCCAAACAAGGAACCCCTCCACACATTAACACTTGACTTCGTCGGTCACGAATTTCCGTTATTTCAGAAATGAAATCGGGATAATCCTATCCCTTATCAACAAAAGGTGATATGAACTCCTATCTCTAACTAAGAGTCACATCACCAAGCGCTCGTACCAATATTCAGTCCTCACGCAAACCAGCACTGAGCTTAATCTTACAGCTCAACAATAATCCTGTGGGCCTTAAATTATATCTATAAGGTTGCCACATACTCACGTCAAAATAATGAAGTCTCTGCTCATCGAGGTTCCATCAATCCATAATAATAAAGGTGTACTCAACCTGTATCCAGGTGAGACTCCGCAACCACAATATGTTCCCTCCAGGAACTGCGAACACGGTAGTCTTGCCATCATTAGCCTGCTATCGCTCCGATAATATCATAATCTTATACAATATATACAAAATATAAACACCCGTCTCTATGACGAGCGAAAGAAAATAAAATTCCGCTACTGCGGAAAACACATAAGCCTACATTATTATGTTATCGAGACCAACACAGCTTAAATTACACACACGAGTCTAAAGCCAACAAACACCACAACTTAATCTAGCAACACCTTTTACTAGAATTTCTTACTCTAGGCCCCATCTGGGCACCCTAACCTTGTCCTTTATTCCTATCGGGAAAGGACTAACTGTTGTGGCTCCGCACTTCACCTTACTAATCCTCTTAACCTCTTCGTTAAAAGGAAAGTACACTACCAGTTCCAACAAATCTCCCCACGTGGATGTCCCCAATGGGGCACATGAACACACCCACATTCTCCTTACAAGTGAAAATCTTCCTTAAATTTTCACATCCGGGTATTTCCACACCCTGCTCTAAGCTAAAGCTCCCGAGCCTTCTACGTCCACTTGGTAGTGCCACGTTCACATTGCACAACCCCAAATTTAATGTATGGTCCTTATCCAAGACCCTTTTCGAACCCTTATCTTCGCGGGGTAGTTCAACTTGAGTACCACTTTCCATCATAGCAGTATTTGGATGCTCATAACTACTATACTTTAGTATTCGTTGCAACGATCCCTAATAATTGCCGTAAGTGGAGTGACCTCTACGGCGGTCCTAATCCCCCGACTTCTACCAGCTGCTCCCGCTAAGCCTCACCCCCTGCTGCCATCCAAGCCTCGCACACGAATCTCAAACGAGTGCGCAAAAGATTACTATAATCTTCTACTGTGACAGGAGAACGAAATCTCACTAGAGATCAACAATCCTAATCCCGAGGCTCTATAACAAATCGAGAGCAACGCTGAAAGCGTAGTACATCCGCACAGATTCCTAAGGACACTAGAACAAAATGCTCTGATGCCATCTGTAACAACCCGCCTAATGGGATACCAGGCGATCACTCCTATATCGAATTAAAACAGGAGTTACTTATGGATCATTCTTAGCATCACTGTCGAAAGTCCATTTAATTACTAATATCCTATTAGGCGAGCGTTAAAACTTTTACCTAACTACTCTTTTTAAACCATTAAAATAAAACATCCACAAGTTAACGCGTAAATGAACTGAAATGAAAATGAAATAAATTAAAATAACCGAACACTCGGTTCAAATTATACAACCATATCGAATAACGTGCAAAGAGTAAATAAAAACAGTTGGACCATTGGCCTGAATATTTATACAGTACCTCCTATCTAGAGTACAAGGATGGAAGCGGCTATCAAAAACCTGCACGCATCCACAGCTACTGCAGCTGACGTCTGAGTCGAAAGAAGTGCCATCCAGGCGTCCCTGTGTCTGGACACCTATATATATATATATATATATATATATATATATATATATATATATATATATATATATATATATATATATATATATATATATATATAAAATATAGGAAGAAAGGAAAAGTAGATAAACGGGTCAGAGCCCGAGTTTTGAAAATATTTAGCAGGTGCATAAATGCCTTATTATTTTGAAAAAGGTTTTATCTCATATTTAAATTTGGTATCGCACTCCCATGAGATACCCCTCACCTCTCCACTAATAGTTCACTCCTAGCGCATCCCTCTAAACATCCTAGTCAAGCTACCCTGCTAGACTAGTCTATCACCCAACCACTATCAACCCTAGATAGTCCAAGCAACGTACTAGGGCTAAACTTCACCCCAGTCTCAATGCTATGCCATGTTCGTGCGTGGGGTGTCTCGCAAAGCGAAATCCAAACAAGGAACCCCCCCGATACACTACTACGCGGCACGGTCGATCGTCAAGATCCGTTGGTCCCTCAGTACAGAAAGATATATATAAATATATATACCATAAGAATTAATAATATAAGAGAACTAAGGATTAAACTTCTCCCCAGTCTCAACACGTTGCCATATTCGTGCGTGGGGTGTCTCGCGAAGAGAAATCCAAACAAGGAACCCCCCCGATACACTACTATGCGGCAAGGTCGATCGTCGGGAACCATTAGACCCTCGGTATCGATTCATCCATATATATATACATTTTACCATAACCATCCGGAGCTATCTCCCGGACTGAGGATTCATATATCAAGTATTTATCAATACCTTTATTTTTCTCAAAATTTCCCATTTCCCTTTTTATACTCAGGAAATGTAAATATAAAAGCCAATTCATTATCATGAATTGCTTTAACAAATCATATACTTTTAAAAGCCAATTTTATTATCATAAAAATGGTTTTCCGTTTTATATCATCCCATTTCCCTTTTTACACTCAGGAAATGTACCCAAAGCCATTTTCATTATCATGAAAATGCTTTGATCATATCATATGCTTCCACATCCCTTCTTCCATCCGGGAGTGTTACCGAAGCCAAATCTTTATCCCATTTCCCTTCTTCCATCCGGGAAATGTATTTAAAGCCAATTTATTATCATAAATTGCTTTAACATATCTAAGACCGTCCCTCCGGATTTCCCCACTGAACGCGCCCCTAAATGGCTATCATCTTCAAGGGCCTATCTATACAAGACAACCTGGGGACCTACCAACGTCGGGAAGCGGACATATGCATGCGGGAAAGTCAAGACCACACCCAGAATCTCCTAACCAGCGCAGTAAACATATATAATCGCCCATATGGCCTAGGGACTATATTCACCCTGCTCAATAGACAGGGGGCTTCACCACAACGCGCGCAACTTCCCTTATGATAGCGATTTAGGGAGGTGTGTAACCATAATTTATCAATTATGAAAATCATTTATCTTTCCATTTCGAAAATATTCATTTTTATATTTTCAAAATCATTTACATCATATCATATATATATACTTTAATCTGATAGTATATACATATACCATATATTCCTCCTAGAATATATAAATGGCCATAATGGCCTATAGCATCCAGCGATGACCAATAATCCCAAAGATTCCCTAAAGGAATCAAAATCATGCATTAATATAAGCATGATACTAAATCCAAAGTATTTTCTTACTTTAATAAGTAATACATACCTTAATCCCATCTACGGATTTAGCGGATATCCCCAAATATACTAATTCACTCTAAGTGAATTTACATATATATATATATATATATATATATATATATATATATATATATATATATATATATATATATATTCCCAATTCACCAAGTCCTTTAGGACATAACCCTCTATAATACTCTAATTTAGAAGGTCCTTAAACTTTAAACTCAAAGAGGAGAAGTCATACTAATCTCCAAAATCTTGGGCTGAAAACAGGGCACCGGTCGACCGGTCCTGGACCCCCGGTTGACCGCGGGTTGCAAATAAGCCTACGAAACAAAACAGCAGGCATTTTCTCCTTGACGCGGTCGACCGGCCGTAGGGGCGCGGTCGACCGGTCACACCAGGTCCTCAACACTAATCTCCTCAAATCCTCCATCCAACAACCCGACTTCATTATCGAGGTTTCTAAACTACCCCAAAAATTATCCCGAACATCTACGCAATTAATTCTAGCCGTAATTTTTCCAATTCCCGATTTGATTTCCAAGTTGATGATTTCAACCCGGAGCTTCCATCTTGTAAAAATCATATCAAATCGTAGAAAAAAAAAAGTCGCGGTCGGGGCCCACGCGACTGTATCAAAAATATCTACAACTTTTGTGTGTTGGTTGAGAGCTAAATCAATTCTTTTCCTGGCCAAAATGGCCCCCTAAACTCACGGGTTACTATTCATCGTCTTCTCCGAGACGATTTCGGTCATTAAAGCTTCTCCCAAGCTTTTGTCGCCTCACCCAACGTCCTACAACCTTAACCAACTACAAATACACATATATTAAGGGTTCTAAACATCCTAGAACCCAAAACCACCAATTAATTTAGGTTAAAACCTAAGTTCCACAAATTGAAATATTATTGGGGTTTAATTGTTTTAACTCCCCAAAACCCATTTTATCCACGATAACCCACCCCAAAACCTTTAGGGTTTGTTTATACCAAACTACGATATGAGATATTTACGCAAAAAGATAAATAAAGCAAGTAAACACTTGTCTCGTGGATAAAATCCGACGACCTCGAGTCGAATCCGGCGGAGTTTGGTTCGAATCTCCATTTTCTCCTCCTCTTTCTCCTTCCTCTCTCTCTTATCTCTCTTTTCTTTCTTTCCTTTCTCTTTTTCTCCCTCTCCCTCTCTTTATAAAGAAAGAAAAAGGGTTATACCCCTTAAAACCCCAAAACGACTCGTTTACTCAATTACGAGTTACTTTTACCTCTAAAATTACCCGAAACTCATTTTCGACAATCGGACACTCTTTTCCGACTATCTCGGACATTTCGAGACTCACGGCGCATTCGAAATTACCATCCGAGGTACTTGACCGCAAATCACTATTCCAACCCAAAATAAATAAATGTGGGTTTTCCAATTAAAAATCTTACCTCGTGTCGCTTTACTCAACGGCGACATATAATTAAAATATTTCGACCTATATAGTCCCAAAAATAATCACAACATCCTTCGAAAATCATTTAATCCTCGAAAATCCCAAAAATTACTATTTTAGGAAATTCCCCAAATTGCCAGTTTATATTTAATTATGGAATTTAATCGTCTCCAAAAGGGGGGGTTGTTACATGTGGAAATAGAAGTTATGGATTTGTTGTATTTAAATTGTGGTCATTTAGATGCTCTATACTTTTGTTGATGGTTTTAGTTTAATTTTATCGTAGTAGCACGCTGCATGTCTCTTTCGGCCGCGCGGGGTGTTACAAACAGCTCTTGCAAAAGGCTGAGCACCAATAGGGGAACCACCATGGCTCGTTCACTAAGAAGGATGGAAAATTATTTCTCTTAGAGAAACAAAATCAAAATTGTTATGAAATAAGGATCGTCATGGGGAAGGAGTTATATGGAAGAGAAGTTTTAGTTAGATCTCTTACCACGAGGGAATTATCTAGGAGTCCATTGGCTAACCAAATGAGCTCCTTATTTGCTCAAGAAATTAAAGCATACCCTCAAAACTAGTTTGCACTCCCAAGGTTCAATATATGTAATGTTAAAAAAAATTCACCTTGACCGGGTTTATAATTATTAGTAAGTGATGGCCCCATTGAACAATAAAGATACACTCATATTTTGTATATTTCCCTTAATATTAGCCACATAACCCAAATATTATTAAAAAATCATATGCATGTTTTAAGAAGATTTTGGAGAAACTGTCATGAATTGATTATATCAATAAGAGTGGATAAAAAATCAACCTCTTAGTCATTCAGGTTACTCCCCAAACTAAGGTTTCAGGAGATTTCATCATGGTTTCTCATAGCAATTGACTAATAGTAACATATGTATTCTATTGACTAGTTGTCTTGTTAGCTAGTTGGTTTAAAAAATCTCTTATTTCCTCTTACTTGGCTAATAGTTCGTAATACCCTCCCTAAGTTATTAAAATGTGGCTTTACGTCAGGACAGTGTGGTACTCAATTTATTGGTACAAGATTATTTATTCTCTAAATCCTATAACTCAAAGTTATAACATCCTGACCCAAAATTTAGGATTACTAGTGATCAACTTGGTCCAATCCGGATATAACAAGTGTGAGGTGATGTGAAATAACCTAAATAATGTTTCTAGTCCTTTTAATTAATTGTATTTACCAAACAACAATGCAATTTATTTTCCAAAACATAAGAATATTAATAAGAAGTGTGGAATCCATTAGACAGTTCCCTAGGGTTCAAGTAATCATATGTAATAGACTTGTGTCATGGTTGATTTGGTAGACATAGATTTACATCACACATCGTCTGGGCGAGGTAGAGTAATGGTTCATATATGTAGATTTGTACTCTTCTATCATCGAGGCCTGTTTAGCTCCACTGGTAAGGCATGTGGTTTATAATACCACATGCCAGGGGTTCAAATCCCTTTGGCACCAGTTTGTGGATGTGAGTTGGAATAAAACCCCACACCAATGTGAGCAAGGGTTAAATTGGGGGCAATATCAATGGTGGTCAAGTGAGTTATTACATTAGAGTTACTAGCGTAAGAATAAAGAATTACTTACTAGTAAAACACTCTCAAAAGACGGAATATCGATTAACCTACTATAACAAAGGGAATGGGGAAAGTCAATGTCCAATAGGGGTTCCCAATAAAAGAGCAATAAAGAAAAGAAAGACAAAAAGAATGGATGTAATGCAGTAACTCGTGTGGTTATATCCCAACTTTACATGCAACAACTATACAATGTATGCATCAAACATGTTTTATTTCCAATTTATTATCTTCAAATCCGGTTAAATACCGATAACCCTTATCTACCATTTTATTTTAAAAATGTCCTTTAATCCATTAACTCACAGAATTAATTTGGAACTTTATACTCTTCAACTATTTTTAAGTGGTTCAATTTCCTTTCAAAATATCCATTTATACTGTTAACACACACACGGTGTTTCTTAAAAATAGTTTTTCAACACAGAAACATGGTTTTGAAAAGAGTTGTTCACACATAAACGTGTCAAGTCTTTGAATTGTACCACCACCCTGGGACTACTCACTCATCCAATTTTTAATTTCTTTTTTCCCTTTTTGGAATATATAAATTTACCCACATATACCCATGTTATACTTGGGTTACACCCCACTACAGGATTACTTACCCACCCAATAGTCATCATTTTATTTCATGCCTTGGGCTCGCAAACTTTTTTTATTCCATATTTACCCATGATTATGGAGTACATTATTTAAAACTCATAATGCATATTTTGTAAATAATTTATTCACTAATTATTCTTTTTCCTGAAATTTACCAAATATTTATTTTATAACTTTTCTTTTATACTGGAGTTCACCAAATATTATTTATATTTTCGAGCTTGCACCGTGTGCCATAAATGTCACAGCTAATTTCTGTATTGGCCAGTTATTCTGGATAAAAGTCGAAGTCTTACCCAAGGGCTTTGGCACCTTCTTAAACTTTCTTAGTTACTTTGAGTATCTTTTCTTTATTTTAGTAACATCTTTTCACATTTTTGTATCTTTGACCCGACCGTTGAAGCCAAACTTTACAAGGTATTAACCTACCTGCAAATTCTTAGTTACACACTTTAATGTCTTTTTTACATTAAGGTCCTTATATTTCAAAATTGCTTAATACCATCTTAAAGTCTCATTAAGTTCCCAAAGTTTTAAACTAACTTTGTAATTATTTTCTAATATTAAAGCCATGTTCTTAATATACAAGTTTTAAGGACCATTTGTAAAATTAGAATTTTTCTAATGTTCGTTATCCAAAAAAGAGTGCACCATAAGGACCGTTTTGTAAAGTTTATATTTTTGAGGGTTAAAATTATAATTTAACAACTTTAGATGTTATTTTACAAATAATAAACTTTAAGGGTTATTTTACAATTTTAACAACTTATACCAAATAAACCAATTTTATAGCATTAAAATTACATTTATATATTTTTCATGTATATTATTTAATATTTTACCCAACACAACCTACACGTTCAACAACACTTAAACACATTTGTAACAAACCTAACATGGAATGCATTCTGAAAATATTTTAACAAATTTTTTCTTTAAAAGAAGTATAATTTTTTTAACATTAAGTATGCTGTCTCAAAAATAAATAACATGCTTAATATATTTTTCTCACATAAAAAATAACTTTTAACATATTTTCTACACATAAAATAATAGTTTAAACATATTTTCTAAATGTGAAATAACACTTTTAAATATATTTTCTACACATGAAAAAACATAATATGTAGATATCATGTTCATAAGGCATATATATATACCCCTTGCTTCACAATGTAGATATACCCCTTCAAATGGTGTAAAAAATAACTCCCAGCAACTCCTTAAAATTACTTCTCAAAAACTCCAAGAAAATGCTCCAAAATAACTCCAAACAAGCCACCAAGAATACTTTAATTATACTCACAAGGCTAAATAATATTTTTCTGGTATAAAAATTAGTGTAAAAAAAGCTCCAAAAATAGTAGAAATGGTGGTGTTTTTGCTTATGTGAAGTTAGTATTTTTGTGTTTTTTAAAAATGTTTCAATGTGTTGTTTTAAAGAGTGAGTGAAAACATTTATTTGTTGTGCATCCACCAGATATTAACAATACACGTGGTTTGATCAGCCATATTGTGACAACATACATATAAAACAATAGGGAGATATATGTGATGGTTTGATTTGGTTGGATGTTTATATGTGGGGGGGAATAAGAAGTAAAAGTGGTTTGAGTTCAACTACCAATGAGATGACAACACATCATACCACTCTAAACTCTAGTGTCTAATCTTGACAAAACAAATAAAATCACTTAGTAAAAACTACCCAACTCCCAAACCACCTAACTTACCTCATAACCCATTTCATTCGCTCGACTTAATTGCTCAAGGCCTTACGGTGATGTTTTCTTTTTTCTTATGGACCTCCACACCTAAGGCCACATGTCTTATCTATTTCTTACCTTTTTGTTTCGCTTATGAAACCACCTAAAGTCCTTTTGCTACCATATAGTATAAACCATTAACATAATAAGTTTCAAATAACCAATTAAAATGTTAAAGTTTTACTTTAACACTATTTTCAAACTCCTCAATTTATCTTTAATACTTACTTTAATTAGTCCATGCTAGTTACACTTTTACTTTAATAACTTATATATTTTTACCATATTTCATATTAACATAAAATTAACTTTGCTCAATAAATTATCACAATCCACCAATTCACATGAATTATTCAAAAATAATATTTAAACTACTTACCAAAAATTTGGGTCATGAGAAAAGCAGCAGAGTAAAGAATAAAATGTTAAAAGAGGGAAAGATCGCCTATTTGCATCTAAAAAGTGATACAATTGGACCCTCTCCATGATTTTAGCTTAGCAAGAGACTCACATCACCATTTCACTTTAAATCTGGAAAAAAGTATACCATATCGAACGAAGACTGATAATTCAAGATTCCAAATACAGGATTGAGCACTAATTTTAACAGCTATATTTTTTTTATTTTCTATTCCTTTCTCATCTCCTGGTGTCTCCACTTGTCAAATTTATAGTAAAAAACCAAATTGCAAATTGCAACCAGTAAGATACTAAACACATCCATGCTCTTCAAGAGCCCAAGTACTAATAGAAACTTGTCTCCTCGTAACTACGACACTACCGACCGTGAAAATATAATGAAGTTCAATCGTAATAACAATAGTATTTATCGTAACTAAAGTGTAAAACAAATCTTGCATAATTAAGCAACAATTGTGAAATAGTTTTTACTTTCTCTCTTTAGAAAGTAAACTTTCAAGCAATGAGAAGTACAATGTTTGAAGGTTAATAGTTTGGATATTTAGCACAAGTGGGTATGGTATTAAGAACTTGTCTAAAGGAGGTTTGCATTGAAAATTGCTCAAGTGGGATTTCTTGCAACTTTTTCTTTAATGGAGTTGTGGGGACTAAAACATTCAAATGGGTTTTTTCTCGATTTCTCTTTGGGTTTTGGATTTGGAACTTTGCTAAAGAGTGGATTGAGTTGGGAGATTTTACTTCAAGTTGGGCTTTTTAAAGCTTTGGCTTTAATGGAGGTTTTGGAACTAAAACTCTCAAATAGGATTTCTTTATTTATCTCTCTAGAAACTTAAGTAATGGAATGACACAAGATTTCTATTAGAAATTTCAATTTTAAGATGTTATAGTAATATCGTGTGTGTTTTATAAAAGAAACAATGGGATCCTTTTACAGGCATTCCAAAAACTAGTCGTTGGAGGTTAGTTGGTAATATAAGGGAACTTTGGTATTTTGAATTAAAAATTGAGTTGTTGAAACTTTTTGTCCAAACCACCCTTGGGGTCATTTTCACAGATATAGTGTCGACTCTATATGAAGGGGATATTTTGAAAACTTGTCTTTTTTATTTTTGTCCCAAGTGAGAAAGTACAAATACACTGGCCTATAATAACCTCTGATGGATTTGACCCAATATCCACTTGGAGTCGACTATGTGTCAAGTTGGAGTCGACTCTATAAAGGGACATTATGTTTTTTGCTTTCTTTTGTCTAGGGAATCTTGTCAAGGTTTAGGGAAGTTGTTTGGGGTTTGTACATGCTTTTGTGAGATTATTCACTTATTTAAAATCACTTATAAACCTCTAAAAATTGGGATGAACTTTTCTTGCTCTTCTTTATCCCTTATTACTTGAAATGATACTTGAGATTTGTTTGGTTGAATCATGCTCTTTGTTACTTAGTCGTCTTGCTTCTCTGAAATACTATTTTATTAACTTGTTTCTCTAAAATATGGAATGTGGTGCTTATCCTTGCATAGACTGGGAAGGTTTCTTTGTTTCTTGATAATCATATCTTTTTTTTTGCTTTGTTCAAAGTCTCATGTTGGGGATGGATTTTAGATCACATGGATTTCTTTCATAGACATTGGCTTGCTTTAACATGGATGGCTTGATATGGGATGAGTTTGTTTTTCATGCTTTTCATTCTTTGGTGTCTTATAGGAACACGACTTTGTTTCTCATGTATTGTACTTTCATTTACAATGCTTATGATCTTAGGCTCTTGGTTACATGGATGACATGATCCTTATGTTACATCGCATCATGTATTGAGTTCTTTTTTTTTTATCTCAAGAACATTAGCAAGAAGATAATGAGGTATGATCGCATATCAATTGTATTATTATCATACAAAATCCTTTTCTTTGAAATACATTATGTTTCACAATATTCCTCGTTTTGAAGATGACAATACAATTGATATAATTTGAGAAAAATAGTTTCATTGCTATGGAACTCCCCATTTATTGTAAACTCCCCCTTAATTATATCTTCATTATTTTTCTCAAAACTATCTTTTATATCCCCCATTATCATTATCAAAAGGTGGGGTTTCAAAAGGGTAATTTATAAACATCTCGGGCAGTTGGCATGTGTGGAATCAAACTTTCTAAAATGGAGGTTAGTATGAAATATATGGGAATATATAAATCATATGAATGTAATGTAATAATGTTGCACAAGTTTCTAAAAAATATCATTTGGAGTAGGTATGTCAAGGTCACAATTAATGGTGCAAATTATATCTTCAAACAGAAATTTGGTAAAAATATCGGCAAGTTTATTTGTGGTATAAGTAAACATAAGTTTCATTTTCCTTTTTGTAAAATATCCCATAAGAAGTGGTGTTTTGTGATAATATGTTTGGTCATAAAATCGTACTTTATATTACAACATAAAATTGTAAGTTTTGGTAAGTAAATATTTGAAAATCAATTTGGTGACTATTTTGATTTTGGGATGATAATAAATTTCCAAATTTTTCATAGATCTTTGTGGGTTCATTTCTTTCAACTATGGTTGAATGGTTAAAGTTGAAAAACAACCTTAATACTAAAAGCCTTTTGTTTACTAGATTAATAACAAATAGTTATGAGTAAACTCCGAACAAACTTTTTGGGCAAAACTCTTTTCGAAAAACACAAGATGTGTTATAAAATCTTTTTCTGAATGTATGGATTAAATTCGATAGTTGATTACCTTAAGTTTATTTTTAATAAACATCTACTATCTTTACCATGCAGTTCCAATTATAATAACAATTAAGAACATTCACAGAAATAGACACATGAATTTTTAACGTGGTAAAACCCTTAAGAAAGGAAAACATCCACGGTGCCCTCTACGGCACAAAACAAAAAATCCACTAGAATAAAAATTAGGTTACAACACTTAAGCAAACCACAAAGATCCTAACCTAAGTTCAGAACGTACCTACACGAGATTCTCCACTCCATAGGTATTCTGACTTGGAACTTGATCCTTTCTTGCTGCTTCTTTGTCTTTTCCTTGATTTCTTTCTCTTTGTATTAAGATTCCATCAACTCTTTCAAATTCAAGATTATCAGACAGAACCACAGTGTCTAAGTGTTCGTGTGAGATAGTGTTTGTGATGTGTTACAACATGCAAACATGAAACTCACCCTCTCAAGATTTATACAAACTTTCCTAACAAATTACAACAGTTTTAATGTGAAAGTTATTTCTAAATCTTGATTTCTCAAACAAAAACTTCTTGATCTTTTATATAACCACAGATCTCAAGGATACCTTGCTCGGAAGACGGTTCAAGGTCTTATACAATTTTTGGATTTTGAAAATATTTTTGAAATTGTAAACCTCTAATTGCAGATCCAACTAGACTGGAAGTCTACTATATAAAATCAGGTTCAGACTTAACATGTAAGGACTGGTTCAACAAGTTTTGATCTAAAATTTTATTTTTCAGATCTGGTCGCTTTTAAAACTTTAGCACGAGTACATTTGTGCTCCTGTTATTTTTGTACACCAGTATTTTATAAAATATGAAATAAAAACTTGGAAACACACACAACTTACTAGATCTGAAAATTGTTTTTGAAACTAAAAATTTTATTTCGAAAACCAGTTGAAATAGATTAGATCTAAGAAAACAGATCTAAAAGAGAAACAGAAAACTATAATCGTGAGATTTTCTCTTTTAAAAAGACTCGGTTTCAATAATGAAACTTAACTCTTTCTTAGAGATGAGTTCTGAGAGAATTAAAAATTTGAAGAGGTCTTCAAACAAAAAACACAAAACCAACAACACAGAAACCCTATAAACATTTAACTCTCAAAAGGTAGGTTTTTTGATGAATGGGACTTTTAGGTTTTGGTGTTTGGTTAGGGATAAATTTCATAAAGGTTTGGATCTACGAAGAAACTTGGGTTTCCTCTCTCTTTCTTTTTCTCTCTCTTCTTCGTTCTCTCTCTTCTCTCTCTTCCCTCTACTCTCTCTTTTCTCTCAGGTTTAACGAATTAGCAAAAGTCTCAAAATGCTGAGGCTTGGTCTCCTTTCATACTGAGCGAAGAATGATCGAGAAGATCAGAATCAATCTTATGGCTGAGATCAAGTCTAATTGGTTTGAATGCGATCCAATGATTCATCACAAATGGTGGTTTAAACTAACACTGATTGGTTAAGGCTTGGGTCACACGGATTGACTCTAAACATATGCAGAGCGTTGATGAAGTTTATCCAAGGGCATATATTGAATAAGGGTTTTGTGTCTAAGAGAAAACACACATCGCATTGTTGGAAATCCAACACGTGTACACATCAGATGGAATGAAAAACGCGTGTTGAAACTAATTGCAAGGCATGCCTCCAACTCCCTAACGCTTTCGGATTCTACCCTGACAAAAAATCAACAAAGAATTCAAGTTTCTGAAATTCCATTTTAACCCCCAAAACTTTTAAAACCAAATTTTTAATTAATTCAAAAATCATTTAAAAAATGTTTCAAATTATATAAAATGATTTGTTTGGAAATAAATTGATTTTAAAATTGATTTCAAGTGTTGATAAACCATTCAAGTACATAGGTAATATGTAGGATGCAGTGCAAGTGTCCTATTTGTGGTTTTAGGGTTAGAATTAAGTTCCCTTTGAAGATTCTCTTGGACTTGGATTTCTTCATGTAGCATGTACCTTTGAGGAGATGGAGTTCTCAAACTATACTAACCTATTTTTTCTATATATCCAAACTAGTTGGAACTCCTATATATGCAGACTCAAGTGAGTCAATATATAGTGTATTCTCAATCTCCCCCTTTGGATATTAGAGACAAAATTCCCTTGAGTATTCAGTACTCTTGGGTCAAAAATAAAAAGAAACCCTATGTGTCCTATACAAAAATTCTAACTACCCTTTCCCATCCTAGAACCGGAAATAAAGTAAAAAAAATACATTACTCAACTACATACAGACCAATACCCTACATAGTATAAACAAGATGTACAACGGGTCTGAAATGCCTGTAATAAGATAAACACTAAATTTGGCACATTAGTTGAGTTAGAATAGGAATAGATAGTAAAAATGCTAAGCAATACTCAAGATCTTCTCTCCCAATTTTTCTCAAATATACAAGGGGTATAAATCACAAAAAATAGAAATTAATTGAGAGTAATAATGCCTATAGCAGTATGCAAATACTCAAAACGAATGTTATCTAATGGTTTGTGAAGAAATCTGCGAGCTGTTTTTGAGTGTTCAGATATTCAATAATGAGGTCTTTGGATTCAACAACGTCATGGATAAAGTGATGTCTAATCTTAATATGATTAGTGCATGAGTGCAAAACAGGATTTTTGGAAATATTAATAGCACTTAGATTATCACAAAACATGGTTAATTATTTTTCTGTGAGACCATAATCACTAAGCATTTGTTTAATGCATAATAATTGAGCACAACAACTACCAGCTTCTATATATTCTGATTCAGCACTAGATAATGAAATGAAATTATGTTTCTTACACTACCAACCAACAAGATAATTTCCTACATAGTAACAAGCACCAGAAGTGCTCTTACTGTCATCAGAACAACCAGCCCAATCGGCATCGGTATATCCAACAATAGAACTAGTTGTATCTATCTGTACCAAATACCAAATTTTAGAGTGCCCTTAACATACTTAATAATCCTTTTTACACTTAATAAGTGAGACTCTTTAAGGCTACTTTGATATCTAGCACAGATACACACGACAAAAGATATATCAAGTCGAGACGTGGTAAGATACAACAAACTCCCTATAATACTTCTATAAAGAGTGGGATCTACATTTTTCCCATTATCATCCTTGGATAGTTTGGTTGAAGTACTCATGGGGGTTCTAGAAGGTTTAGCATTACCTAAGACAATTTTTTTAACTAAATCTGCAGCATACTTGGATTGAGAAATAAAAAGACCATCACTGCATTATTTTACTTATAAACCCAAAAAATATTGGAGTTCACCCATTAACGACATCTGAAATTCGGTATGCATGATATCATAAAAATTCTCTACTTTTTTAGAACAGGTGGAACCGAAAATAATATCGTCCATATATACTTGAGCGATTAAGACATGTTGATTTTCCTTTCTCACAAATAATGTTTGATCATTTCCGCCGCGGACAAAATTGTGAGACACTAAGAAGGTCGATAATCTCTTATACCAAGCTCTAGGAGCTTGTTTCAAACCGTATAAATCTTTCTTAAGCTTAAAGACATGGTCCAGGTGTACAGGATCAACAAATCCCTTGGGTTGTTCTACGTAAACTTCTTCAGACAAAATTCCATTTAGAAAAGAGGATTTAACATCCATTTGGAATAATTTGAACTGCATATGACATGAAATTGCTAGAAGAAGACGACTGATTCTAGACGAGTAACGGGTGCAGAGGTTTCGTCAAAATCAATTCCCTGAATCTGAGAGTAGCCTTGTGCAACCAACCTAGCCTTATTTCTAATGACTTCCCCATTTTCATCAGTTTTATTTTTAAAAATCCATCTTGTGCCAATAAGCTTTGAATCTTTAGGTCTAGGAACCAGATTCCAAACACCGTGACTCTTAAATTGGATTATCTCTTCTTTCATAGAATTTATCCAAAATGAGTCATTAAGGGCATCATTAACATTTTTAGGTTCCTCAAGAGAAACAAAACAAGAATATTGTGCCGCTTGACAAAGTTGGGATCTAGTTCGAACTGGTTCCGAAGGGTTACCAACAATGGTTTCAATGGGATGATCTTTAAAAACCCAGGTGGGTACAGAGGGATCCTAAGGTGGCACTGAATTTGTATCATCTTGAGGATTAGGGGTAAAACAGGATTATCCTCATCAAATGTTACTGGTTGACTGTCAGTACTCCTAACATTTGTGCCATCTATAATTACATTAATTAATTCCATAATAGTTTTGGTTCTATGATTAAAAACAAGCAAAGCCCTACTATTTTGGGAATATCCAAGAAAAATTCCCTTTTCTCCTTGGGTATCAAATTTTTAAAGATGCTATCTATCTTTGTAGATAAAGAAGATACTACCGAAGGTTTTAAAGTATTTTAGATTAGTCTTTTTGTGGAACCATAACTCATAATATGTTTCCTTGGAATTTTTTCTAAGGTAGATACGATTAACAATGTGACATGCAGTTTGGAAATCTTCAATCCAAAAGTATCTAGGGAGATTCTTAGCGTGTGACATAACCCTAGCCATTTCCTGTAAAGTCCTATTCTTATGTTCAGCTATACCATTCTGTTGTGGGGTTTTGGGAGTTCTAAACTCATGTTTATAGCCATTATCTACACAATACTCAGAAATTCCAGAGTCCTTAAACTTTCCACCTCTATCACTCCTAATACGACATACTTGGGTATCCTTCTCATTCTCAATTTTTAAGAGGATTCTTAAGAATTCATTGAAGGCTTCTGATTTATGCTTCATAAAAGCTACCCATGTATATCTCGTATAGTCATCTACTATAACTAGGATGTATGAGTTTCCACATAAACTAACAGTTCTAGAGGGACCCATAAGGTCCATGTGGATAAGTTCTAGGGCTTAGTGGTAAGGACATCTTTAACTTCCTTATGTGGGTATTTACTTATTTTCCCTTCCTAACAAGGTTCACATACAGGATTGAAAGAATTTTTAATTTTTGGTAAGCCTCTAACTATCTCTTGGGAACTCAATCTTCTAAGATTATCATAATTTGTGTGTCCCAATCTATTGTGCCAAAGATTAGAATCCTCTAATCTAGCAATTTTGCAAGACTCGGAATTAGGAATTACTGTGTAACAGTTTTTCAGGGTTCTGTTTCCTGTCAAAATATAATTTCCCTTTTCATCTATAATTTGTAATCATTTTTAGAAAAGGTAACTGAGTGATTGGAGTCACAAAATTGTGATATACTTAAGAGATTGGCTTTAAGGCCTTTAAATAATAAAACATCATTTAGTTCAGGAATCCCTTGCTCACTCAATGTTCCCTTACCTATGATCTGAAATGAAACACCATCTCCAAACTTGACACTTCCTCCAAGGAAGTCTGTCTTGTTTTTCAATTTTGTTTCATCCTCGGTCATATGTTTAGAACATCCAGAGTCTAAATACCATCCAGTTGAAGTGCTTTGTGCCTTTAAAGCAGAAATGATAATGTTGCACTTGAGCTAGGGTAGTAAATCATCTTTTCTAATCCAAATAGGCTTAGTTTTCAAATTTTTGTTGCCTTTTGACTTTGAAAAGATTTGAGGGATCTTTCTAAATGATTTTTTCTTAGTCTTAGACCCTCCCTTTTTCTTTTTAGAGTTAGATTTATTTATGGCCTGTCTAGGAAGTATATAAGTATTTCTAAATTTCGTAGAATAGGTAAAGTTCTAGTAGGTAGGAGTGTATGTCCTTTTCTGGAAACATTCATCTATAGTATGTCCAAAAATATCGCAATAGGAACAATACTAATGGGTATAGGACTTGACTTTCTTATTAAAGTCTTTGAAAATTAGCTTGGATCTATTGGGTACAGTAGTCCAGTCATCATTAGTCTTAGGTTGCTGTTTTTGGTCTCTGGCAAAAGGACAAACATATTTGTTTGGCAGTTTGGTTTCAATTATTGATTGTACTGACTATGTGTTGTTTGAGAGAAATTGAGACTAGATTCACCTTTTTGAACATTTTGAGAAGTTTGGCCTTGTTTTACAAAAGCAACATTTTCAGTAGAAACTTTGGTCTTACTTGTGTGGACTATTTCTCCAAAACCTAGGCCACACTTATCTTCAGAGTCAAATTTACTTCCAGTAACGATTTTTTCATAAGTCTTGGTTTGTGTTTCAAAATGTTGACATTTTTTAAAAAAATTTGAAACTTTTTGCTTTGACTCTTCTAGTTCAATAAGGGTTGCCTTGTACTTTTGTTCAAATTCATGGTTCTTTTGAAACAAATAATTTATTTTCAAGTTGTAATTCTCAATCTCAGTCTCATGAGCAACACATTGGGCAGTATAATCTTCAGTGTTCTTCCTAATGTTTTGGTTAAGTAATTTGATACTCTCACTTAAGTTTTTTATCATTTTCTCTAGGCTAGCACTCTTCTTAACCATTTTCGTGTACAATTCATGTAGATCAGGCAGGTTATCATCAGACTCACTATGTGCATCGTGTGAACCGTCCCCTATGATTTGTTTAGGTTCTTTACTCACGCACATGTTCAATTCGTCATCAACATTCTCACTTTGACTCGCACATAATCTTTCGTAGTAATAGGAACAAAATTATCATCAATATCATTAACGTCAACATGCATTGTAGGTTCATGAACAGACAAGCATGCATCATCATTATATATTATCTTAGCAAAGAAAAACATGCAGTTCTCATTCATCTGGGTTGACTCATTTTCATCCTCATCAGAATCACTAGAGTCGTCCCATGTCTTACACATATTAGCCTTGTTGTTGTTATTAAAACTAGCTGGACATTTACTAGCATAGTGACCAAGTTTACCATAACGGTGACACTTGACATATTTTATGTCAGTTTTAGGTCTCTTGGTGTCATAATTCCTCCCATGGTCATAAGTGTGTTTGGTATTGTCTCTGTCATGAGGTCTGTGAGATTGATTACCTTGATAGTTTGATTTGCCTTGTTTAGAGGCTACAACATTTCTGAATTTCAAAATATTTTTGAAATTCTTACTCATAAGAGCTATTTCATTGTCAAGGTTTTCTAAATCACAGTTTTCAAGACAGTCAGTGTCAAAGTCTATAGAGTTCAATTTAGGCACTGGTAATTTAGATGAAAACACAACATTAGAATTAGATGCTCTACTGGTCTGTCTCGTCAATTGATTTTTAAAGTCCAATTCTAATTCAACAGTCCTAAGTTTACTGCTAAGTAGTTCATGAGTCATATTAGGGTCATTCATTTCCTCAATAGCATATCTCTTGTTGTCAAATTTAGATGGCAACGACCTAAGAATCTTTGACACAATTTCCTTTCTACTGTAGGTTATACCATTTGTATGAAGTTTTGTAAAAATATTAGTTAACCTTATGTAGAAATCGTCAAAGGATTCATTGTCATTCATAATCAGGGTGTTGTATTGCTGAATAAGCATTTGGGTTTTTCCAGCTTTGACACGTTCATCACCCTCGTGAGCAATGGCTAAGGTGTCCCATGCCTATTTAGAAGTAGAACAAATGGATATTCTTTTGAATTCATGTTCATTAATGGACATAAAGATGGAATTTTTTCTTTTGTTATTATCAAGAGACAGTATTTTCTCTTCCCTAGTAAATTCACTAAGAAGTTTCTTAATCCTTGTTGGATCAGTGGCAGAGGTAGGTTTAGTAGGATGTTCATACCTAGTTTCAATCATTTCCCAGACTTCATCACCGAGGGTTCCTTGAATGAAAGCAGTCACTCGCACTTTTCAGTACGAAAAATTATTTCCATCAAAGAGTGGTGGTCTAGATAGGTTACCTAACTTCTCAAATTTTTCTTCCATACTCAGAGATTTTCAGAAATAAATTTCAAAAACAATTTCTCAAGTTTCAGGATCACAAAAGGTGTTCCTGCTCTAATACCAGTTGAAAGACAACCTTAATACTAAAAGCCTTTTGTTTACTAGATTAATAAAAAATAGTTATGAGTAAACTCCGAACAAACTTTTTGGGCAAAACTCTTTTCGAAAAACACAAGATGTGTTATAAAATCTTTTTCTGAATGTATGGATTAAATTCGATAGTTGATTACCTTAAGTTTATTTTTAATAAACACCTACTATCTTTACCATGCAGTTCCAATCATAATAACAATTAAGAACACTCACAGAAATAGACACAGGAATTTTTAACGTGGTAAAACCCTTAAGAAAGGGAAATATCCACGGTGCCCTCTACGGCACAAAATAAAAAATCCACTAGAATAAAAATTAGGTTACAACACTTAAGCAAACCACTGTAACACCCCGCCTAATTAAATACCGGGTCGCCAGTCCCATACCAATTTAAAACAGAATATACAGTTGGCTCATTCTTAGCATCATTGTCGAAAACATTTAAACTCACCCAATACCCAATTAAGCTGGTGTTAAAAACTTTCCAAATTTTAATTTCAACAAAAACCATTTTTATTTTACGACTAACACAACACAATTTATTACACCACAATAATAACTGAGCAGATAACTCAAAAGTATTTGAATGCAATTAGAATAAACATTCCCAAATAATAATCCCATACAGTAATCCCAACAATAGTAAATGTATTAAAGTGACACGACTACAGGAGTATTTGACTCAGATAGAAAAGAGATAATTGAGTTCCTTTGGGCGACATGCCCTAACTAAGAGAATACTGTGAATCAAAAGAAGATAGGTGTCTAATCAATACTCCATAGATCCATAGCTCGTCAAAATCCGCTAAGGTTGGCGTCCTTGTTGTTGGACACCTGGTATAGAAGGTACAATAGAAAAGAAAATATGCAAGGAAACGGGTCAGAGCACGATTGTAAAAATGATTTTTAAAACAACAAGTATTTAATAAGTGCAATAAATCATTTATTATGTACATGTTAGCATCCAGACTCTGACTTGCTATTCTCACCTCTCAACTAGAGTGCACACTTAACGTTTCCTATTAACCTCCTAGTTAATGGTTCCTCTTCACTAGCTCCCATAATATAATTCCATCCCGTATCATAACCCCGTATGTCCCATACCATACGTCATATAATTATTCATATACGTTTCTCATTAACATGATTCATTTCTCATTATTATGAATTAAGATTTTCCAATAAATATTCATTGACTTATTTCAATTGTTTTTCTCAATTCACCGTTATCTACAATTATCACACAGTAGATAGATTTAACCACTATATACATTCATTTAATTCATTATATATACTTACATATATAATACGGCACCGCGAGTCACAGCTGCGGTGCAATGCATTACTTTGCTATCATGTCCCAATATCGCTGGTCGCCGAATAGGAGACAAAAGGTTCGGTAAGGATCTCTCGAACCACAAACATCAACATACAAATTGGAGGCGAACATAGTTCTCGTATCCATGGGTCACGCACATACCTACGTACCCACAGTCAGCGGACTTATCAACTCCCCGATAAATCTTTCATAGACCTATGTTCTCGAGCGACAAATCAAAGATCCCATGGATTCATCAGGATATGAGTGCCCTCACGCGCAAACCTCCCGTCGATAGCAAGTAAGCTAGGTATGTCATACACATAAATCATCAATCAATCAAATAGGCATTATCATACCTATAATATAATGTCAACAAGGTACTAACATTACCCTAAGATAGTTCCCATACGTAGCATTATATCTCTCAAATCCTACGTATTAAAATACTATGACTTTACTTATTTAATTCAGCTATCCCCGAGCCTCACTCATTACTCAAGGTTCAAATAGGTTTTCCATTAATAGTATATTCAGTAAGAAATCACTAATATCCTACTGGTCCATATCATCATATCTCTCGAATTACTACGAATTAAACTCTCCCTTTAATTAGGGTTAAAACCGATAGTTTCAAATCTTTTATAAACACATCCTCTATCAACTAGGATTGAATACCATCATTACATTGTCTCATAGTCTATAGTGTTTCATTCACACAATATATGACTTATCAACAAAATCAACATCCTCGCATCCTATAACATCTCTCCACTCCCGACGTCGTTAAGGTTCATGTGCGGAGCGTCTCGCAAAGTGAAATCCAAATAATGAACCCCTCCAATTACACTACTACTTAACTTTGTCGGTCGTGGAGGTCCGTCAACTTCAAATATGAAACTGGGATAACCGCATCCCCTCTCTCAACCAAATGTGGTCTAAACTCCCATCTCTATCCAGGAGCCATACCACTAAGTGCTTGTACTACACTCGGTCCTTGCGCAATCAATAATGAGCTTAAACTCAGTCCTTGATGTTCAAATTGTAACCCTAAGGCTACCCAGGTGTTATATTAAATCTCCCCTACTAGACCTATCCTTAATACTCATGAATATCAATTAGAATCCAACACATAAATCTAGTAATTGAAATTTCTTTCAATTTAATTAACATCATTCTAAATCTATTAAATCCCAATCAAATTAATTCGATTCTTATCTAGGGCCTACTGATCTTTTATAAGTCCCATAATATCCAAATAATAATCACCAAAGATCTACAAAAGGTTCAGGATATGAACAATCATTAAATAGAAACAACTTTAACAATTCTGGGGAGGTCGATCGATCGAAGGCAGGGGGTCGATCGATCGATCGCCTAGGTAACAACCCAGTTTTTCTGCATTTCTTCTACTACGGGTTTAACCATTTTTGATCAATCAAACCTTCATATTAACAACCCAAATGACTTATAATCCTTACTACATGATATATCAACATATATAAATGATTTCTAATGCTCTAAACATCCTAAAATCATCAAGAGATTGAATTAAAAGCATGTTTATATCCTCTTTTTTCAGAAAATTATCAACATAATATCTTCAAGAACACATCAATGGTTTTCATAATTTCTTCAACAGATTTATGATTATTTCGTGGATTACTAACTACCTACAACATGAGTTTGATTCCAATATATTTTCAGTTTCCAGAAATCCATTTAACAACTCCATTATTTCTTCCAAACATGAAAAATCATCTATTTTTATAACTATTCTAACATGGACAATATACAAACTTAGATTGCCATCATCAAACACTTGACTCTAATGAAGGTCTGATCCTTTGGTGTAGTATATCATAGGTGGTTCTCCCTTCTCCGGCCAACTTTCGGTGGTGGTTGGTAGTGGTGACCTTTGGTCTTAGTTCTTCTCCTTCTCAAGTAAGCTATTTCTCTTCCCAAGCAACCTTTCACTCTCTCTAGGAAGATGACTTCTCTATTTTGTGTAGAAGAGATGAATAACCCACGTACACTTAATCTCCAAATACTTATAATAGGACAAAATCCGAAATCACTATTCATCCCCCTATAAAAATGACTAAAATGCCCTTTGGGTTTGTCTTTTCATTTCCAAATGACCCGAGACTCAAAACCAACATCCAAATAGACTTTTCTGACTATTTCAACCCTTTCGAACGCAACGACGCAATCGAAATGACTATAAGGTCAATAGAAAATAAACTCCCTTTTTAATTTAACAAATTAGTCCCGACACGTTCCAAACCGCGTCCGACTAAAAATTCAAATTACTGAATTAATATCTCACAGCAATATCAATAATCATCACATTCATATATTACCTAAATATCTTTAAGTAATATTCAGAATCATACATTTTTAATATCCACAATTCAGATAAAATCCAAATGAATTAATTTATAATAAAATCCAATTAATCCATTAATTTAAAATATAACCAATTTTAAAAATCATTAAAATCACGGGGTATTACAACCACAAAGATCCTAACCTAAGTTCAAAATGTACCTACATGAGATTCTCCACTCCAAAGGTATTTTTACTTGGAACTTGATCCTTTCTTGCTACTTCTTTGTCTTTTTCTTGATTTCCTTTCCTTTGAATTAAGATTCTAGCAACTCTTTCAAATTCAAGATTCTCAGACAGAACCACATTGTCTAAGTGTCCGTGTGAGATAGTGTTTGTGATGTGTTACAACATGCAAACATGAAACTCACCCTCTCAAGATTTATACAAACTTTCCTAACAAATTACAATAATTCTAAATGAAAGTTATTTCTAAATATTGATTTCTCAAGCAAAGACTTCTTGATCTTTTATATAACCACAGATCTCAAGGATACCTTGCTCGGAAGACGGTTCAAGGTCTTATATAATTTCTGTCTTTTGAAAATATTTTTGAAATAGTAAAGCTCCAATTGTAGATCCAACTAGACTAGAAGTCTACTTTAACAAATCAGATTCAGGCTTAACATGCAAGGACCGGTTCAACAAGTTTTGAACTAAAACTTTATTTTTCAGATCTGGTCGCTTTTAAAACTTTAGCATGAGTTCGTTTGGGTTCCTGTTATTTTTGTACACCAGTATTTCATAAAATATGAAATAAAAACTTGGAAACACACACAACTTACTAGATCTGAAAATTATTTTTGAAACTAAAAATTTTATTTCGAAAACTAGTTGACACAGATTAGATATAAGAAAACAGACCTAAGAAGAGAAACGAAAAACTATAATCATGAGATTTTCTCTTTCAGAAAGACTCGGTTTCAATAATGAAACTTAACTCTTTCTTAGAGATGAGTTCTGAGAGAATCAAAAATTTGAAGAGGTCTTCAAACGAAAAACACAAAACCAACAACACATAAACCCTATAAAGATCGAACTCTCAAAAGGTGGGTTTTCTGATGAATGGGACTTTTAGGTTTTGGTGTTTGGTGAGGGAGAAATTTCACAGAGGTTTGGATCTACTTAGAAACTAGGGTTTCTTCTCTCTTTCTTTTTCTCTCTCTTCTCCCTTCTCTCTCTTCTCTATCTTCCCCCTACTTTCTCTTTTCTCTCAGGTTTAACGAATTGGCACAAGTCTCAAAATGCTGAGGCTTGGTCTCCTTTAATACTGAGCGAAGAAGGATCGAGAACATCAGCAACAATCCTACGACTGAGATCAAGTCTAACTGGGTTGACTTCGATCCAACGGTTCATCACAAGACGTGGTTTAAACTAACACTGATTGGTTAAGGCTTGGGTCACATGGATTGACTCTAAACGCATGCAGAGTGTTGATGAAGTTGATCTAAGGGCAGAGATTGAATAAGCATTTTGTGTCTAAGAGAAAACACACATCGCATCGTTGGAAAGCCAACACGTCTACGCATCAGGTGCAATAAAAAACGCGTGTTGAAACTAATTACAAGGCACACCTCCAACTCTCTAGCGCTTTCGGACTCTACCCTGTCAAACAATCAGCAAAGAATTCAAGTTTCTAAAATTCCATTTTAACCCACAATAATTTTAAAACTAAATTTTTAATTAATTCAAAAATCATTTAAAAAATGTTTAAAATTATATTAAATGATTTGTTTGGAAATAAATTGATTTTAAAATGATTTCAAGTGTTGATAAACCACTCAATCACATAGGTAATATGTAGGATGAAGTGCAAGTGTCCTATTTGTGGTTTTATGGTTAGAATTAACTTCCCTTTGAAGATTCTCTTGGATTTGGATTTCTTCATGTAGCATGTACCTTTGAGGAGATGGAGTTCTCAAACTACACTAACCTATTTTTTCTATATATCCAAACTAGTTAGAACTCCTATATATGCAGACTTAAGTGAGTCAATATGTAGTGTGTTCTCAAAAGTGCCCAACTCATAATTGGAGAATTCCTAGGTTCAATTACTACTGGATGCACGCCAATGGGACCCTTTAAAACTCTTAATCAATCAAGTGATATGCATGAATACATCAAATATTTGGCATAAGGCATGAATGGAAAAAGGGGAAGTCATAAAAAAAAGGTAGTAATGGGAGAATTTGTCCTATATGTGCAAATCAAAATCTAGCAGATCTTTACCCATTCCTCGTATGGGTTGTTGATTGGTTGTATAGAAATGGTTTCTATTTGTTTTCTATCTTGATTGTAATCTTCATTATTATCATCTTATCAACAAAGGGAATAAGGTTTGTTTCTATTAAGTGTGATACGCATGGATTCTTGGATGACACGGACCCTTGTGTATAATATTATATAGTCTTTACTATTTATGAGTACTCTAAAAAAATTCTCTCGTCAGATTTAGAATCAAGTTGGCAAAACAATCCCCAACCATTTTGAATATAACTTTTCCACCCAAAAACTTTTAAATTCCTAATGTTTTGTTTTGTTTCTTTCTCCAAATTTCATAAGGGCTATGGCTAGTCACTTTTCGGATTGTTACTCTATTTATTGTGATCAAATCAAGTGTCTGACATTTACTCTTGTTTCACATGTAGGTTATCATGAAAGTTTTTGTGAAAAAATATATTTCTAATGTGAATCATCATAACTTGTAATTGTATTAAGATTTTTTATGAACCCAAGTTTGTACAAATTCATGGAAGTTCTAATGTGGGGATGTTTATTGTGTACAAGAGTGTAAAAGTAAGAGTACATCTTTTATTTTAAATGCCTATTCTATTTTCAAGGTTCATAGGTTCTCACATTTTGTTCTAGACAATAACTCCTTTTCTTAAATGTTATCTCCCCGTTGATTCATATAAGTCACACCATAAATCTTTTTCTTTAGATGTGTCAATCATAACTCTTTGTGATAAAGGATGCTTCAATCATCTTTTGACTTTGTGGAAAGTATCGGTTTAAAAAGTATTCCATAAACCTACACTTCAAGCGTTGTGAATTTCAAGGTTATATCCAATATGATTAAATTGTAAATTATTGTTTGTTGCGGAAGTCATGTGGGATCAATTATGTATACCAACATCCTTATTTAGTTTCCGTTGTGCGTGGGGGATAATGTGAAATATTTCAAGACAATGCACATGAATTCAATTGAACTACATCCAAAAGTATTTATTTTGATCTTTTAGACTATTTTATTTTTCTCCAAGGAGTTTCCAAACTTGATTTCTTTTCAAAGAAAATAATCTTAATCAACAACATCCATTCCATAACCAATTATTTTCTTCAAATATTTTCCTGATATTCTATAAAAATATACTCTCACAAAAATATCATTTTTTCAGCAATCTTTTCCAAAGATGTGTAATCTAACGATTTTATATTTAGATACATATTCACCATTTTTGACATTGTTATATTTTCCAAACATATGGTTATAATATGAAATGTGATGAAGCTAGGAATGACAAATTTGATCAAATATGTTTGCAATTTACGTATGTTATTATGATTTTTAGATTGAGCTTGATGTGTAGTGGTTTCTATAGGTTGTGTGCATCATGTGTTTTAGTTTTAGTTTCAATAAAGAAGAAATAAGCATTAAGGATAGATGTTATACATTTGAAGATTCTTTTAGATCCTTAGAACATTGTCAAGCCTTTGATGTTTCAAAACCATATACCTTTTTTCTCTTTCATCATATATGTCTCTTCTCCAAATGTTCCATCTTTCTCCGTTACAAGATTCTGATTTCCATACTTATGTATCTATAACATAAGGTCTTTTGAGAATTTTTTGAGCGCCTACAAAATATAAATAATAAACATTCCTTTCGGATACCCTTTGAGTTTTGGGTCCTTGTTTGTTAATGAAAGAGTATGATTATCTTTTTTGTGTTCACTTGTTAATTTTTATTTTTCTAATTTTACAAACATCGAATGTATGATTATTTTTACCATAATATGAGCAATGAACTTTAGATGAACTAAATTTACAATAAACATAGATGTAATCATTCTTATTACAAAATATAAAAAACGATTATTTTTCATCTTTAAACGAGTATGGCGTTTTTCAAAAGTGTGGTTTTTGTTTTTGTCAATTATGAAATGGACACCATGCTTTATGTTTTCAATTTTTATGACATTCTTATTTTCAAAAATCAACTCTTCCTTTTCTTTAACAAAATTTGCCATTAATTTTTTGTTTGGTATATATTTTATGTATCCTAGTCCTTCCTTACTGGACTCAAACTTTGATTGCTTAAGAAGTAGGTTTAAACTATCACTGCTTAATTCGAATTTCTTAAAATTTTGTTTTAAACATCTAAAATTTTCTTTTAATTTTATATTTTTAAGTTTATTCCCCTTATCATTTAATGTTAACTTCTCATTCTCAATCTAACTTTTTGGTTCTTGTATTATTTCATTTGCTCTTTTTAGGTAGATTGTGAGCATTTGGTTTCATCATTTATTAAACTCCACTGTGATAATTTATTGCTTTCATATTATTGCTTTGATGAGGAGATTGATAAATGTTCTACTATAAATTCTTGTTCATTTGATTTTGAGAAGAGTATTTCTTCATCTTCTTCCATTTGTATTTGTGGTTCATTTGATGCACTCAACATCACTTATTTTGGTAGAACTTCATTCAATTAGTCTTTTATAAAATTATCCTAAATATTTATAGCTTATGTGCAATGTGCCACTATTCATGCATCAACATTATATAGATAAGACTGTAGAAATATCACAACTTCATTACATAATTCGAGTTTCTTTTCATGGGTTAGTCTATCTAGTAACTTAAATTTCCTGTCACTTTCTATTTTCCAAATATAGCAATCAATGGCTTGAATAATCTAAGAGATTTTGGTTTTCCATGTTTTGAAATTTTCTTTATCAAAAATGGGTATATCGTGTCTTCCTAAAATTTATTATGAAATGATAGACATTTGTATTTGATATTTTTACTCAAAATATACTTTTAAAAATAAGTATCTATGATCTAGGCTCTAATATCAATTGTTATCTCAGAAATATACCCAAGAGGGGGGTGAATTGGGTATTGTAAGTTAAATGGCTATTTAAAAATATTCAAACATTTCTCTCAAAGATTAATTGCAATGGGATGATTGAATAGTAATTCAACAATTAATAATTAGTAAGGCTAGATAGTTAATAACAATTTTAAAGATAGAGTTAAGAGAGATACTGTAAATCGAGATTTTAACGTGAATCGGCCTTGCCTAAATCCACACTCGAGACAATACTCGAGAAACTTAATTACCTCCGTTTCACTAGGTAGAACTGATAAACCTAACAAGGATTTATAACACCTTGTAAGTTTATACCAACAAGATGTGAACATTTTCTTATTCTGGACACACCCACGCAATAGCCCAAGGTCTAATCCCACCTTGTCTCCCCGTAACTACGGCACTACCAGCCATTAAGATACAATAAAGTTCAACCATAGTAACAATAGAAATTATCATAATCAAAGTTCAAAATAAAGACTGCTTAAATGAGAAAAAGTGGTTAAATGGGTTTTAATTTCTCTCTAGAAATCAAACTTTCAAAAAATAACAAGTACAATGTTTAAAGGGAAAGTTTTTGGATCTTTATCACAAGTCAATAAAGGATTGGTAACTTATCTGAACGATGTTTAAATTCAAACTTTTTCTCAAGTGGTTTTTCTTGAAGCTTTTGCTTTAATGGAGTTTTGGGGACTAAAACATCGAAATGGGTTTTTGCTCGATTTATATTTCTATAAACTCAAATGGGTATTGGTTTGATACTTTAGCATAAGTAGGTTTTGGGTTTGGAACTTTGCTAAAGATTCGATTGAGTTGGAAGCTTTTGGTTTAAGTTGGGTTTCTTGAACTTCAGCTTTAATGGACTTTTAGGACCAAAACTCTGAAATGGATTTTCTTGATTTCTCTATCTATAAACAAAAGAAATGGAATGATATAAGCTTAATAATGGAACTTTCAATATTGGGATGTTGTAGTAATAGCTTGTGTGTTTTGCAAGAGAAGCAAAATGGTTCCTCTTATAGGCAGACATTAGAATAGTTTGGTAATATTGGGGAACTTTTGTATTTTAAAATTTATAGTAGAGTTATTAAATATCTTTGTCTAAACTACCTTTGGGCTCATTTTCACACATATAGAGTCGATTCTTTATGAAGGGGATCTTTTGAAAACTTGTCTTTTTTATTTTTAGCCCAAGTGCAAAAGTAATAACCCATTGGGCTAAAACACCCTCTCATCGATTAAACTCCATATCTACTTGGAGTTAACTCTAATTTAAATTGGAGTCCACTCTATAATGGGACATTACGGTTTTTTATTCTTTTGGTCTAAGTAAGGCTTGGGAAGGTTTAGGTAAGTTGTTTAGGGCTTATACTTTCTTTTGTGAGATTTTTTACTTCTTTACTATCACTTCTATATCATTAAAACTTGGGATGAATTTTTCTTGCTTCTCTTTATCTCTTATTATATGGAATGAAACTTGAGATTTCATTTATTAAATTGTGCTCTTTGTTGATTTGTTGGCTTAATTCTTTAAAATACCACTTTTTTGACATGTTTCTTTAGAACATGGAGTGTTGTGGTTGTCCTTACGTGGATTAGGAAGGTTTCTTTGTTTCTTGATTATCGCATCTTTTCATAGTCGTATGTTGTGGATGGATTTTGAATCACATGGATTTCTTTCATTAACAATGGCTTGCTTGAACATGCATGGCTTGATATGGGATGAGTTTGATTTGCAGTCTTTAGTGTCTTATAGGAACATGGATCAGATTGTCATGTATTGTACTTTCATTTGAAATTCTTGTGATCTTAAGGTCTTGGTTGCATGAATGATATGATCCTGGAGTTACATCTCATCATGTATTGAGTGCATCTTTTTATCTCAAGTGCATTAGAGAGAAGACAATGAAGTATGATCATATATCAATTGTGTTGTTATCATACAAAATACTTTTCTTTGAAGTAATTTATTTTTCACAATGTTCATACCACAAGTACCATAATTATAATACCAAGAATAGAAAAAAAACTTAAAGAATAACTAAGGGGATACAATACAGGTAGAACATATGGATGATTATGTGGAACAGGCACTAAAGTAAAAGGTCACTTACGACTAGACTGAGCGTTAAATGATATCAAGGACACTCATTTTTCAATTTAATTCACGAGTAGTCAAGTCCCAATTAGATTAGAGGCAATTCCCTTAAGAAATTTTTGAAAAATCCACAACAGTAATGAAGGCATTCGTAATAGCCCCTGATTGATCGGATTCGAAAAGTGTCATTGACCAAAAGATATTGACTACGTGAAGCATAATATATTCATTGATGAGAATATCATTAGAGTACTTACTCCCCACCGGGACGCCAATTATAACCCTCTACATAGGGATACAATTGAACCCAGTTGTTCATGAACAACTCGATCCCGTCTTGATTAAAGCTTGAGCTCGACTCGTTTGTTAAGAAAATGAACCAAGCTTGAACATAATTTTGAGCACAATTAAAAAATGATAATTATTGGGCTCGACTCAAGATCGTATTTTAAGGCATAAACGAGCGCAATTAAGCCTCGTAAAACTGAGTTGCTCAAGCTAGACTTGAGATCAACTTGTTTAAAGCTTTTTCTCGGCTCATTGGTTTAGTAAATGAACCGAGCTCAAATATTATTTCAAGATTGTTTAGTAAAAGAATTTAGCTAAGCTCGGCTCAGCTCAATTCATTTGCAGATATCTACATCATCAATTGTGATGTGCACAATATCTTTGTCTATCAAACGAGTTTTTTGAAAGTGGTGTACTTAAAATTGATTAAAAAGATAAATTTTAGGATGGAATATCTTAATGAGCTAACAATAATAGTCATTGGGTTCACAAGTAAGATGAACATGTCATTGGGAAATGTTGTTCAGCCCGTTCGATCATGTGGGATTTCAAAGATGATTCAATTTTGATGGTTGACATTGATTCTTGTACCCTGATATACTCAATTGAGGATGGATCCATCAAATTAAATTTTCTAGGTATAGTCTACTTACCACTAAAATTGCAAGTGCATTTTATTATAAAAGATTGATAAAGATGAGGAGAAAGAAGGTTATTGCTCGGTAATAATTTATCATTATCCTTCGACCAAAGAAATAAAAAAGGAGAAAGATGATACAAGACTCATTGAAGGGAACATTATTAGCATTAAATAGCACATGAAGTATGCCTATAATAGAACACACTAGGATCACATTAGTTGGTTAAGTCGTCAAATGGATTTATGTTTTAGCCTTAAAGTCTAATTCTCTTTGGGAAGAAATTATTGATAGGAAGCATGTTGGTTGTGCAAGAGAAGTGGATGTAATACTCTATCCTAATAATTCAATTAAATTTATATAGAATTTATTGAAGTATGGTTAATGATAATTGTGGCCATCCCTCCATTTCCTTCCTTATGGCTAATGATAATTGTGGCCATCCCTCCATTTCCTTCCTTACTTCCTCGGGGTTTTTGGAGCTCGCACACCTGGTTGGAGGAAGGGAAGAAGAAGGTCTAGCGCATTTTTAGGAGCGCTTTGGTCGTCGTCGATGTGGGGTGATGTTCAGAGATAGAGTCGCTAGCCTATTTTGCACAAAACGGACATAAGAAATGTTGTCGCCTCGAGAGAATGGCATCAAAGACATACTAATGCTTGCGAAACCAATAGTTCAAAGGTTTGGGGGCTAATTACAGAATGGGAAGGTGTTATGCACCCATCCCACATTTTTTATCTTTTATGGGCATGTGTTATTATTCTCCTTAAAACTCTGTAAAGTGTGTGCACGTGTATATATAAATAGAGAATGGAATTTCTCAACTCACGTCAGGGAGAAAGGTGGAGTGAGATCATCTGTATGAGTGGTACCAAAGTAATAGTTAAAAACATCATATGTGTGCTCATCGTGATATCGATCATTATGGTGAAACGATGATATATGTAAGATAAAGAGAAAATAAGAATCACAAGTATAATTTATAGAAGTAATATACAAATAAAAATATGCAAGGAGGACTCGAGTTTTGAGTTTTAACCCGAAATGCCTACATAGCCTAAAAGGGCATCAAAGTCCATGCAATTCGTATGCAATACGAGGGTGGGGTTTATCCCATAAATCTAACTAGGGAATTTATTTAGATATGTGTGTGTAGCAAAAGGATATTTTGATTTGAGAAAATGTGGTGGAATCCCGTTTGGAGTTTATGAGCAAACCCTCTTTTTCTTGTTTTTGTGTTTTTTTATAGAAAATATGTTATGTGCAATACTACTAATAAAAAGTGAGATTATTAATATGTATGGACTTAACAAAGATGAAATGCTAAATTAAGGATTAGATAACTAATTCGAAGATAAGGAAATTAAAAAAGAGAGAAGAGTGTTTAGACCTTCTTTGGAGACTTGAAGATTGATCCTGATTGTTGAAAAAGGTACCCTTGTAAATTTATGGAGGTGGTAAGAGGACAGGAAAAGGATTTTTACTAAATTGGGTGTGAAGGGGATGGGAATGGAATGTGGATGAAAGATTTCAATAGAGAAACCACGCTGACTTTGAGAGGATATTATTGAGATCACCAAGAGGGATGTTTCTGGGGTGTCTTTAAAAGTGATCTAATTCTCTCCTTATATAGGGTCAAGAAGGTGTCGATCGGCATTGTACTTGACCTGCCTATCAGTAGGATCTACAGACACACTCTGATAGGCAAGGAAATGGGTTTGCCATTCGGTAACTTCATGTAAATTTCTCAAAAAAGTGGTCATAAAATGAAATTCGTAAGTTCGAATCACGCACGGGGAATCTCATTGAAAAGGGTATTCAGAGCCCTTTAAGAATCCATGAGCCACTCCCAGGTCAGGAGTTAACATTGGTCAAACAGGGGTTAAAATTGCCCTGATGGTCTTTTATAGAGGAGATTCTCGGAGGAAAATGGATCGTTCGTCCGATCCGTAAGGAAAATTTATACATGGGATGGACCATTGTAAAGGGTATTCAGAGCCCTTCGAATATTCATTTAGTCTCGTTCGATTAGAAGAGTCGACCTTAGTCAAACAGGGCCGAAAGCGCCTGGGGACCCTTTAGAGTAAAATGGGTTATTTTTCCGTATCGTAAGGATAATTTTCACATAGGGTAGACTGTTGGAAAGGCTATTTTGATATCTATAACGATTCATTCAGTCTCATTTGATCTAAAGAACTGATAGGAGTCAAATGGAGTCCGAGAGCACCCTGTGGCCTATGGAGTAATTTTTAGGGGAAAGCAGATCATTCATCCTAACGGTAAGTTCAATTCATGCATGGGTCAGACCAATTTAAAGGATATTTAGAGAAAGATTCATTCAGTTTCGGTCGGTTTGGAGAGTTTACCTTAGTCAACGGGCCTCGAAAGTGTGTGGTAACCCTTCAGAATAAAACGGGTCATTTATCTATACTATAAGGCTGATTTGTGCACTGGGCAGACCATTGGAAAGGGTATTTATAGCCTTTTAAATATATATTTAATCTTATTTGAGCTAAAAAGTTAACAGGAGTCAAATCGAGTTCGAGAGTGCTCGATGGACTCCAAAGCAATTTTCAGGGGAAAATGGATCATTCGTCTGAATGGTAAGTCAGATTTTTACACGGGGTATACCTTTGGAAAGGTTATTTAGATCCTTTCAAATATTCATTGATCTCTTGCTCGGGCAAGGAAGTTTATTGGGGTCAAAATGGGTCTCAGGAGCACCCGATATCCTCCAGATCGATTTCAATAATAAAATGGATTATTCGTCTGAACCAAGGGGCCGATTTGTGCATGGGGTAGACCATTTGAAAGTATATTTATTTATTAAGATTTTTCTTATACGAGAAAGTTCATTAGAGGAAAAGGGGCCCGAGGGTGCCTAGTGGCCTCTAGATCGGTACTCGAAGTATGACCTAGGGTTCCATGGTGAAGGAGGAAGTTTTAGGGACCTAAGGAGAGTCTTGGGGGATCCTAGAATATGGTGCCTATAGATCCCCTTTACGGGTCAGATGGTAATAAGTGAAGGTCATCTAATAGACATCACGTGGATGTTTTGGGAAAGAGGTCGATTTTGTGGACCAAAGGGATGAGGATGATCGATTCAGAGGGACGAGGTCAATTCTGAGGACTTACGGTAATGCTGGGTATGAACAATTATGCGCATCAAGGTCAATCTTGGACATCTAAAGTTAGACAACCGATTCTGAGGGTCGAGGTCAATTATGAGAACCTAAAGTTATGATGACCGATTCTGAGGGCTTAGGTCAATTCTGAGGACCTAAAGTCGTGATGACCAATCCTGTGGGTAAAGGTCTATTCTTAATATCTAAAGTTATGATGAACGATTCTGCGGGTCGAGGTCAATTCTTAGGACCTAAAGTGGTGATGACCGATTCTACGGGTCGAGGTCGATTCTACGGACCTAAAGTTGTGATGATTGATTATGTGAGTCGAGGTTAATTATGAGGACCTAAAGTTATGACTATCAATTCTGAGGGCCGAGGTAAATTTCGAGGACCTAAAGTTATAGGGACTAATTCTGCAGGTCGAGGTTAATTTTGAGGACCTAAAGTTATGATAGCCTATTCTGTGAGTGAAGGTCAATTCTAAGGCTAATGTTTTAGGAGATCGATTCTGAGGGTCGGGGTTAATTCTAAGGACCTAAAGTTGTAGGGACCGATTGTACAGGTCAAGGTCAATTTTGAGGACCTAAAGTTTGAGTTGCTCTTCTTGGGAGTCATTTATACTTAAAGTTGTTTCGTTTTGTTGGGAAAAGACATCTGACTAAAGATCATGTCTTTTGGGAGAATATAGCTTTAGTCTGGAAATTTAGCTGGGGAATTGGATTTAACCCTATTGGGGAAGTTGAAATTCTTATGGTGGGTGATTTGGGAGAAAGTTTACTATGGGGATTCTGCTGGGAATTAGGGGAAGCATTTTTTTTTGGGTTTTGCTCGGGAATTTGGAGAAGCATTTGATTTTGGGTTCCACTGGGGAATTATAGTGGAACTTTTTGGGACGTATCATTTTGTGGCATGTGTTTTAGGGTTTGTACTGGAGGTAAGAATGTGATATTAATTTGAATGGGGTTTCTAGGAGCTTAAAATGGTTTGCTTCATGAAGAAACGTTCTAATAGTTGTGTGGCATTTTTAAGAATATTTTGGAGAATTTTTTAATTTTTCTTGCCTTTTTTGTACAAAATCTCAGAGGGTATGCCGACCGACATGTGGTAGGGGATACCATGTGGCAAGTGGTATGGTCTTTTGGGGTTCCTTGGGTAGAGTAACAAGTAGGTGCCGATCAGTATTGGCAGGGATTTGTCGATCGGTATGACGTTTAGGCTCCTATAAAAAGGGGCAAACCCTCCTCATTTTTCACATCTTTCTGCATCTCATTTTTCTGCTTCTTCTCTTTAAAATCCGTTTCTAAGTCTTTCTTTCTTCAAGACTTGAAATGGTAAGTTCTTCGAGCAAGGGATACAACCAGGAGTGGTTGAGCATTGATGATTGGGTGGGCCTAGAGTGGCAAGCTAGGGTACCCCTTGCTTTAGGCAATGAAAATGTCTTTGACTTGTTTGATCAAGTAGCTGAGGATCTCTTTCTGCTGCGTGAGCCCTCACACCATCACTCTTCTTCTAAGGTGAGGAACCCTAGTGTCTATGTATGTATAGTGACCTTTGGCATGCTTTTTTCTTTTTATTCTTTTCTTTATTTTCTTGTGCTGACGAAAGGGTTTTTTGTTTTCACAGGCTGACATGGCTCTTTTGAGCCTGCGTTTTGGGGGACGACGGGGTTGAAGGATGTATGGGAGAGTGTTCTAGTAGTGGTGCACTGGTTAGTTACTTCTACAAGCTTTGGCCGCTTAGCATAGGCTTTGGATTAGACACCGCATTCCACTGCAATTTATGTGCCTTGGGAGAGAGGTGTGGGACACTACCCACACCATTCACTTGGGTTTTGGGGAGATGACCATGACTCCATCAACATGCAGTAACTACTGGGGATAGACTATGAGGGTGTGCAGATTGAGGTAGATCGTACGACAAGGATGACTCTAGAGGCGATTCATGCAGTTTTGGGGGATGTGGGTAGGATAGTTTCTAGAGATTTTATTCGCATTTCCTCTCTGAGGGACATTCTTTTGAGTCAAAGGATTGAAGACATGGATGGGCAACAGGTGAGACAGATGGCCCGATTATTTATTTTTATTTTGTTGGGTGGTTTCTTGGTGGCGATAAGTGGCGACGTCGTCCATCTCTGTTTTTTGCCCTTTTTGAGGATCTTTTCAGATGTCCCCCTGGCGAACCTTTATTCTTCTCTTGATGCATTCAGTCGGTGCTGCTGACAAACCTTTGCGGGGACCATGTACTTATTGGAGGTTATTATTACATTTTATTTTCTTGTATTTCCTTACATTTACCTCTGGTTTATTCTGATTAATGACTCTTGTCCATTCTGCAGACGTGGTTCTATAAGGTGATAGGGCTCAATGCCAAGTTGATAGCCCTGAAAGAAGAGGACTTGGTAGACTTCTGCCAAATGTAACCAGTCTTTGTCTCTGGAAACTGTGCGACGGGCTCTGAACACTTTGATGACTGATCTGGTTATTCTTTTTCTTTTGAATTCTCTTTTGGGTATTTTCTTTCTTTGCATGAATACCGATCTTTTTGTCAGGGCTTGTAGGTGACCTTTTATCCCTGGGGGATGGATCCTCAGTACACGGGTGTGGCAGGCATGCATGCACAGATGTGATGACTGATGGCTCATGAGTTTAGATACTCTTGGCACTTAGGAGAGAGGGTTGTGTGGAAGATAGTGGAGTACGACATGGCGGTCCCACCGGCGTCACCTTCGATGTATATGAGCCGAGTGCGAGAGATGTCAGATGAGGCCAGGATGGAGGCGAGGCTTACTCTCTCTAGACAGATACAACGACGACTTACTACTGCCTCGATTTTACGATGATATGGTTGATGCTGTAATGTATTTGGGTGGGGGCATGAGTAGGCCGGTGGGATCTGCCTACAACAAAGGTGGCACGTCGGCGACAATGGCAGCGGTAGGGGAGACTCCGCTTATTCAGGTCACTCTTCCCATATATAATTTTTGGCTGACTGGATGGGATCACTGAGATTGCCACACTACCCTAATGCAATGGATCCAAGATTAATGGGGATAATGGAGGACACCCTTCAACCTAAGGTATATTTCTCCTCTCATGTTTCCTTTTTATTTTTGCTTTACTTTTGACATATTTGGTTTTTGGTTATGTGATTTTGCTTGAAGCATGTTTGCATGTTAACTTTTTTACTGAAGGACATAAGGTACTGGGTGACCACTATGACTGCCTATATCAAGGACTCGGTTCATGTTCCTTCTTGTCTGGTTCCACCTGCTAGCTCAGACGAGGTATTGGGCTCGGGGAGTGGAGGTTCTACAGCTTGCCATTGGGGGAAGCTCGTCCACCTTAGGGATTGAGGGTTTAGAGAGAGAGAGAGAGAGAGAGATTGGGTTCGGGCTGAGTCCCGTTATTTTATATTTTCTTATTTTTTCTTCCACCTGAAAAAATGTAATCGTGCAAATGGAAATATATATAAAGAGGCATTTTATAATTTATCATTATTGTTTTAATGACTTATTCTATATGCACTTTTTAATATGTTGTTGAGACTGTAAAAATGATAGGATGTCTATTTAGAAAAGAGATTAAATAATTCAAAAAACTTAGAGGCAATAATCCGAGGGTTTTGAAATTAAATATTTATTATTTTAGTTTTTGATTTCAAAAAAAGAAAATAGAATTTTCTGAAAGCGATAGGCCACTAATTTTAAAATCTTTACTACAAAAAATAATTTCCTTATAGATGCGGAAGCAGAGATGATTCAATTAAACAAATTGTTAAATTTTAATTTCATTTCAAATTAACATACAACACAACTTAAAGTGAACTTAAATTAATTAACAAATGAATCTTTCACTTTAACATATTAACTCAACTCAAGTCCTAGAAATTTGCCTAAGTCATATTTTCAATATTACCAAATTAGGCCAAACCAATTTTATCAAATTAAGTGATGACTTGAATTAAATTAACATAAGTATTACCCAAATTAATTTAGCACCAAATTAAGTAAGTAGTGATATAAACCAAATTTTATCTTTTTACCTAAGCATCCGTCCTAGATGAATTTTACAAAAGATAAAATAACCAATAAGTCACTACGCCGTGATGTACGAGGAAAAACCCACAACGAAAAAAAACCTCGGACGGCCCTAGCCACAAATTCACTAAGTATGGTTTTAATAGTACAAGACACAAAAGACTTACAACACTCAACTTGACTCCGTCCAAGCCCCGACGCTCCTTCTTATACACACCTCCGCCTAGCGAATAACCACGGATCTCCACCGCGGTCTCGGAATCCACCGATTGGACTTTTTCGGTCACCATCGCCCGAACTAGGAGCCTTTCTCCAAGTGTTCTAGATGAATTTTTCAAAAGATAAAATAACTAATAAATCTCTATGCCGTGATGTACGAGGAAAAACCCACAACGGGAAAAAACCTCGGACGACCCTAGCCACAAATTCACTAAGTATGGGTTTACAAGTACATGACAAGAAAAACTACAACACTCGACTTGACTCCATCCCCGACGCTCCTTCTTGTACACACCTCCGCCTAGCGAATAACTACGGAGCTCCACCACGATCTGGGAATCCACCGATCAGACTTTTTCGGTCACTGTCACCCGAACTAGGAGCCTTTCTCCAAGTGGGTATGACAACGCAAACAATCTTCTTCTTTGTGGGATTTAGAAGAAAACCCAAACTTCTCTTCAAACAGTAGAGATAAAATCGATGCCAAACTCCAAGCAAATTATATATATAGAGGAACTTGGATATACAAACTATGGGTGTAAAACAGAGGTGTTTTAAGGATTTTTCTTTGAAAAATGAACACTTAAACTTGAACTTTTTCCTTTTGGAATTTTCTCTCAAACTCTCTCTTAGATATGGAAAGATGTGAAAAAGTTAAACCAAAAATGTTGGTTCCCGCACTAGTTAAGTTCTATCAAAAGATAGTGGGGTAAAGAACTGGGAAATATGTAAAAACTGCTCAAAACTGCCAATTAAATTGTTCCCGCCAAATCTCGTTCGAACGAGATTTTCGTTCGAACGAAGTCTCGTTCGAACGATACTTATAACGAAGTTTCAGAGGCAAGTCGTTGGAAAACCTCGTTCAAACGACATTATCGTTCGAATGAAAAACTCGTTTGAACGACAAACTCGTTTGAACGACAATATCGAACGAACTTCCAGAAAGTAAAAAAATATAATTTTAGCCCAGAAACTTTATTTTAAAGTTTTAATGAAACTTTCTGAAAATAAACAACAGTTTAAACATAAATTACACCTATATAAATATTGTTCCAAGATCCTATATATATATATTAAAATGCATTCATACCTTAGGAGTAAACAGAACATTGTTGATGACATAGAAACGAGGAACAATAAACTCGGCATTTTGATGAAGCTTTAAACTTGGCCGCTACATCTTCAACTTTAGTATGTCATAGGCTTGAAGGATGGTCAATAACTATATCCTATGAGTCAAATGTTTTTGTTCGGAATTGAGCCAAAACTACATTGAGACTCAATCGGAGAATTGTGTCCTTACAAATCTCCCCCTTTGGCTATTCCGGGACAAAAACAAACAAAAATCCTAAATGGCTAGCAAGCTCTACTAAACTAAAAAATATCGCACCCAAAATAAAAATACAATAGCTTGACTCAAACAACCCAGGATCAATATCTTTGCCGAAGATGAAAGTTTCCATATATAGAAGAATTCATGCACACTTAAGCAAACACATTACATGCATAGGGAATATTAAAATATTAAATGCAATATAAATAAAGACTCCCCCTTAAATAATTCTCCCCTTTATCAACTACGATCAACCTAAGAAGATATCGCTCTCCCACTAAGTAAAATCTCCCAAACTAAGACACGATGACAATAGGATTATATACCATTTCTCCCCCTATCATTCTCCCCCATTTTGTTCAGGAATAGACAAAGGCTAAAGAATCAAAACATTTACTTATCTTCCCCAATTAAAACATATACACCCCTTAAACTAAACAAGGGATAAATAGAATGGGATAACAAGCTAAACATGCATTAGTGCATAAAGTGATGAGAACATTAAAGCACATAGGAAACTAAATCATAACTAATTCAATAAATAATAACGGATACAACCTAGGATGCAAGAAAATGATACCAATATGATACATAAAGTATTAAGCATGTGATATCAACAAAGAATGCAACAAGATAGATACCAATTATAAATTAAGGCATAGATGGACTAGAAATCAAGGCAAAGACCAAATAAAATATCATATATATACATACTCTAGATATACCAAAGATGCACACGCATATATATTTAGATATAAACACACAAATGACACAAAAAAAGATAAGATTTTCACACTCGTATGGAAAAAATGTGTCATATGGAAACGGAAGTGTTGGGGTGTGAACTAGCAACAATTAAATTTAGACCCAATCGCTTAAAACATGTTCACGGAGTTCTCAATTGATTGCAAACTTCATCACATTTGAATATTGTGACACCCCACCTAATTAATCCCGGGTGATCAGTCCTAAATCAAGTTAGAATAGGTTTCTCAGTTGGTTCGTTCTTAGCATCACTGATGTCTTTTTAATTACTAACCACCTAAGTGAGAAAAGTAGACTGGTGCCAAATTTTTAGCTTTCAATTAAATAAATGAAACTCATGCGGAACATAAAATAATACACAATCACAGTTAACTGAAATAACCATCCACAAATAAAATACCTAACCGAATAAACCATCGGTCCAAATATCCAATACAATTAAAGACAAGAAGACAATCTCAACAAGTCTAACACTAAAAAGGAAATGTGAGTGACATGCTCGAATAACTAATAAAGAGTCTCTACACGAATGAAAGAATGAGGCGTCTATCAAAAACCCCGCAACATCCACATGTGCTGCAGCAACGGATACCTGGAAGTGAGTCAAGCCTGGCATCTTTTTGGCTGGACACCTAAAAGATTTTTAAAAGTTTTTATAGCAAGGGTTAGTACCCAAAACATTTGAAAACATTTAACAAATGATTAACTTGCAGTAATAAATAAATATGCATGCTCTTCATATTTTAGTTAGTGCCGCACTCTCTTGAGGACTTCCTTACCCCTCCTCTAATGTGCACTACTAACGCTTTAATTAAATCACCTAGTTATTATACTCATGACTAGATAATCAATAAAGTCTCCTTGTACCCACCCTACTCTCACCGAGTATACCGAAATTATGATTTTTATGTTATTAGTAACATCAACTTAATTAATCATTTCCCTTTTTAATTTCATATAACTTCTACACTTGTTATACATATAAAACAACTCATGCTTTGTATTAATTATCCCGTAGATAATTAATTTCCTAATTATATACTCATAGTCATATTGCAGCATTCACAAACATACTGAAATACATTAAATAACTGGCATCCACCCGAGTAAAGTACTCACAGGATATAAATTCTCCTAAGTTCTATCCCACTAGGTATATTCACATAACCTAGTTACCCAAGTCAGAATCGCTCACTAACTTGGTTTAACATAAGATTGGAGGCGGTCATATTCCTTCCCTGAAAGTGAGATGCCCCTCACCCCATATAACGGATTCTATGACCTGGGAATATACTCGCCCTACTCCTCAAGCTAGGGGATTCATCCACTACGCGCAACCTCCCCCTATAGCACTAGAGTATAGAATAATAATATCTAACCACTGATATTAATGCACACACTATATATATACTATCACACACCGTATATATATATATATATATATATATATATATATATATATATATATATATATATATATATATATATATATATATATAATGTCCCGGCTACACCGTGTACTAAATCCGTAACACAGGCCTATTTGAATTATTATGAGTTTATGGTCCAACCCTAATTGTTAATTAATTTGCACATTAATTAATTAGGTTACTTTTGGTGTCGCTCCCACCATAAATTTGGACTTACTCTCGTACCCCGAAATAACCTCACCCGAGTCTAAATCGCCGACTCTAAGTTATTTAGCCTCTACCTAAATAAAATATTACCCTCGATATCGCTCAACCAATATTACCGGACGTGTCCACAAACTCCGTATTTAATCATGTTGTGCCACACAGTTTCTACCTCAAATCCAAATTAATTTTACTCCCGATTAATTTAATTTAAACTCATGTATTAATTTCTCAATAATTAATGACATAAAATATTTCGATATAAATTTTTCCTTTTATATATATAACTGGGCGAAGCTGTCAAAATCTGTCGACCCTCGATCGATCGACCCCAGACCTTCGATCGATCGATCGAGCAGGTCTTCGTCTTCTTCGCGAAGACAGATTCAGCCATGGACGAATTTCTTCAAACCCTAATTTCTTCTACCAGCCATCTCAAGCCCTCTTAACACTATTACATGTTAGAAACCTTATTAGGGATCTCAAGATTATCCACCAACATCATTAATTCGTCCATTAACTACTGATTTCTAAATTTGGGGAAAAATTCATCTTTAACTCTTAACCCATTTACACCCCAAATTCCTTCATCAAATTCATTTCTAATTATCCAGATATCATCCTACCAGATATGTATCAACTTACAAATATCAGATTTTACATAAATCCTCACTCAAATTCGTAAATCAGATTATTGTTTTCAAAATCCCATGTTTATTCCATGAACACCCAAAATGAATTTTAATCAATCACATCGCATAAATATGAATTGAAAAACATATTCAATACTATTGCATGTTATCCACTTGCCTTAGGTTTCGTAGAGTCTGATTTTGGAGATGAATCCCAATGTTGAAGATGACTCTTGTTGGCTCTCTTTTGATCCCCAAATCTTCCTTTTACTGCTATTAGGGTTCCTTAACACACTAAGCTTTTTCTAAACTCCCATCAGTCGTTCTCTTATTGCTTCTAATATAATAATTAACCTAAATCCCATTTTTTGCCTAATGGGTCAAGCCCAAGTGACCCAAATTCCCCCGTGTGGGCCCGACTATGTCCAAAAACGTCCCGTGACCCGTGTACTACCCCCGAGTACACTTTTCCGACTATCTCGGCCCATCCGGACTCAATTGTACACTCAGAATTGGCATCCAAATTAATTTATAAAAATACTTATCCCCCACTTAATTTAGTCTATACCGACTCCCGGTTGAGATAAGTGCATACCCCGTCATTAATACTTGAAATGACATAAATTAATTATTACTATTCACTTAGTAAATAAACTTCCCTAAATATTAACCATTCACTCCCTGATTAATATTTAAATATATTTTGCCATAATTAATTCATTTAAAATTACAACACACTAGTAATTTAGAATTCCCGAATTAATTAAATATTAAATGCACCAAAAATACGGGGTGTTACATACTCCCCGCCTTATAAAGGAATTTCGTCCTCGAAATTAAATCATACCTGCGATGAAAAGCTCTGGATATTGTTCCCGCATATCCTCCTCCCGCTCCCAGGTAGACTCGTCAACGTTGTGATGACCCCATTGTACTCTAACTAGTGGAACAACCTTGGATCGTAACTTCCGCTCACTACGGTCCAGAATAGCCACCGGTCTCTCCTCATATGAGATGTCTGGCTATAAATCAATTTCCTCGAGTGTAATGTGCCAGAAGGCCCTCTCGCTCATGCGATATTTCTTCAGCGATGCCACATGGAACACGTCGTTTATTCGCTGAAGGTGCTCCGGCAATCCCAGTCTGTAGGCTATATGCCCCACCCTCTCGATAATAGGGAAAGGTCCCACATACCTCGGTGCTAGCTTACCCTTCTTGCCGAACCTCATCACCCCTTTCATAGGGGACACTCAGACTAATACCTGATCCCCAACATCTAATTCCACATGTCTCCGTGAAGCATCACCATAACTTTTCTGCCTATCCTGAGCTATCCGAATTCTCCCTTGGATCAGCTCTATCTTAGAAGATGTCTCCTGAACAATCTCCGGCCCCAATAGTTTGTTGTCCCCCACCTCTAACCAACAAGCGGGTGAGCGATAAGGTCTCCCGTATAGTTCCTCGAATGGTTCCATGCCGATAGTGAATTGGTAAGAGTTGTTATACACAAACTCTACTAGAGGAAGATATTTCTCCCAACCTCCCCCAAAGTCTAATGTGCACATTCTGAGCATATCTTCCAGCATCTGATTGACTCTCTCAGTCTGTCCGTCAGTCTATGGGTGTAAGGATGTACTCAAACGTAACTCCGTGCCCATGGCCTCCTGAAAACTCTGTCAAAAGTGGGCCACAAAGATTTTGTCCCTATCTGACACAATATTTATCGGTACTCCGTGCAGCTTAACAATTTCTGCTATGAATTGCTACGCATAACGTATCGTCTCAAAGTCTGTGTGAACCGACAGGAAGTGGGACACTTTGGTCAACCGATCCACAATGACCCATATGGAATCGTGACCCTTCTGCGATGTCGGTAACCCTGTAATGAAGTCCATGGAGATGCTCTCCCACTTCCACACAGGAATTTCAAGTGGCTGTAGCATCCCTGATGGTCTTTGATGGTCAATTTTCACAAGCTGACATGTGGCACATTTCAAAATAAACTCTGCAATGTCCCGTTTCATTCATGCCCACCAATACTGCCTCCTCATATCCTGATACATCTTATCCCCACCGGAATGTACTGTAAATCTCGACCCATGAGACTCTGTCATAACAGCGTGCCTCAACTCCTCATCCTCTGGCACAATCAAACTCCCATTAAGGCGTAAGCCTCCCTCCGAGCTGATCGAGTAACCCTCTGCTCCCTCAGCTAGCAACTTGCTCACCCTATCCTGGAAGGTCTGATCCTCTGCCTGAGCCATCACAACCCGTATAATGATCTCAGGTGTGATGGATAATGCTGACATACAAGCCCTGGCTACATCATCCTCATAACCAAGTTCTCACCACTTCGCTTTCCAGACTTCTGGTATTTCCCCAGTCGGTCTCCGACTCAATGCATCTGCTACTACATTAGCCTTACCAGGATGATACTGAATATCAAACTGGTAGTCTTTTACGAACTCTAGCCATGACCTCTGCCTCATATTCATATCCTTCTGAGTGAAGAGATACTGAAGTGATTTGTGATCCGTGAATAACGTGAACTGCTCCCCCAGAAGATAATGTCTCCATATCCTCAAAGCAAAAACGATCGCTGCTAACTCCAGGTCGTGAGTGGGGTAATTCCTCTCGTGGGGCTTTAGCTTCCTGGACGCATATGCTATAGCTCTTTCCTCCTGCTTAAGCACACCCCCAAGGCCCTGTAAGGATGCGTCAGTGTAAACCCGATACTCTAATCCTCCTTTCGGCAATGCAAGCACGGGTGCATATGTCAACTTGTCCTTTAACTCGCCGAAAGCTAATTGACAATGATCACTCCAAGTGAAATGTACCCCTTTCCGGGTCAGATTTGTCAAAGGGCCCGCAATCTTTGAGAATCCTTTGATGAATCGCCTATAATAACCGGCCAACCCCAGAAAGCTGCGCACCTCGGTTGGTGTCGTGGGCTGTCCCCACTCCCTCACCGCCGATACCTTACTTGGATCCACCGTAATTCACCGATCCGACACCACGTGGCTAAGGAACTGAACCTCCCATAGCCAAAATCCACACTTCCCAAATTTGGCATAGAGCTGGTGATCCCGTAATGTCTATAAAACTATACGCAGATGTTTTGCGTGCTCCTCCTCGATGCGCGAGTAGATCAGGATGTCATCAATGAACACGATGACGAACTGATCGAGAAACTCCCTAAAAACCCTGTTCATGAGGTCCATGAACACTGCTGGTGCATTGGTTAGCACGAATGGCATCACCTTGAACTCATAATATCCATACTGCGACAAGAAAGCGGTCTTAAGATCATCCTCCTCTCGGATACGTAGTTGATGATACCCAGACCTCAGGTCAACCTTAGAGAAGTAAGATGCCCCTCTCAACTGGTCAAATAGATCATCAATCCTAGGCAACGGATACTTATTCCGTATTGTCGCCTTATTAACCTCTCTATAGTCCACGCATAATCGTAGTGAGCCATCTTCCTTCTTTACAAATAATACCAGTGCTCCCCACGACGATGTACTCCACCGAATGAAACCTTGACCCAGAAGCTGTTGAATCTTCTCTCTCAACTCACGCATCTCTGAAGGGGCCATACGGTATGGGGCCCGAGCAATTAGCCTCGTCCCCGGGGCTAAGTCGATTAAAAATTCGATTTCCCTGCTAGGTGGCAACCCTGGTATATCCTGAAACACATCCTCAAAGTCTCTCACTACTGGGATTGAGTCCAACAGAATTTCCACCTCCTGTGAGGTATCCTCCTCGATGTGATACAAGTGTGTGCGTGACCCTCCCTCAGGTAGCGGCATTGCTATCAAGAACATCTCCTGCCCTGGAATGGAGAACACGATGGTCCTCTCGTAGCAATCCACCGTCGCCCGATAACCTGCCAACCAGTCCATACCCAAGATGACATCGTACCCCTTCATATCTAATACTAAGAGGTCCGCTGCTAAACTAAGTATCCTAATCAAAATGTCCACACCCCAACAAATCGAGTGAATCGTAGCCCCGCTGCCTACTGGCGACTCTACACACATTCGAAGACTACTCGCAGTCTCTAGTAGTCCGGCCTGTTTAGCAAAATTAAACTTAATAAATGAATGTGATGCTCCCGTATCAAAAATAATACTACCCTCATAACCATGAATGAGAAACATACCCTCAACTACTGGCGGTGCTTGCTGCGCTGGGGGATTGGGAACATCCTGGACGTTGTACACACGCCCGTACTGCATCTGCCCCTGCTGCGGTGGGACGGGTGGGGCTGGTGCTGCTGGCGGCATCTGCCCCCGTTGCCCCTGTTGGGCCTCCTGTTGTTGACCTCTGCCCCTCTGTGGGCATTCCCTCTTGAAGTGTCCTGGCTGGCCATAAACAAAACAACGTCTCTGACCATCCCCCTGTCATTGGCCCTGACGTGGCTCCCCCCCCCCCCCCCATTTTTCCCTTGGCCCTGACGGCCCTGAGGAACCTGCTGCTGTTGATTCGGGCCCGGCTACCCCTGCCTAAACCCCTGTCCTCCCGGTCGGAATCCTCCAAGATTAAACTTCTTAGCCTGATTCCCCTGCTGATTGCCAGTCTGCTGCTAAGTACCACTCGCATCACCACTAGTGGCTGCCTTGCCCTGCTGGCTCGGCTCCCCTGTTCTCTTGCTCCCCTTCGCATGAAAGCGATGATCCTGGAAATGTACAAGTGTGTCATTAACGACATCTGTATAAGTCACTAACGCCGGATTCCCAATCAAATGTTGCCTGATCCGCCAGGCTAAGCCATCCGTAAATCTCGATTTCTTTCGCTCCTCATCGTCCACCTCATTTGGCACAAAGTTTGCCAAATGGGTGAACTCTTCCTCATAATCTGCTACTGATCGGTCACCCTGTACTAAATCACTGAATTTCTTCCTCATCTCAGCCTCTATCGCTGATGGAAAGTATTTGCGATCGAACCGCACCCAGAACTCTGCTATCGACATCAGATCTCGCTCCTCGACGGTAGTAACTGACTCCCACCACTGTAAGGCTGCCTCTAACAGACGAAAAGTAGCAAGCATCTGCTTCTGCACCTCAGTACACTCTAGAATGCGCAGGTGGCACTGAATGCTCTTCTTCCAGTCACAAGCCTCTACTACATCTGTGCTACCCCGAAACTCAGGTGGTTGACCCTTCTGAAAGGTCTCCCTAACTCGCTGCTATGATGGTGGCCCCACTGGAGCCTGAACTATTGGTGCCACTGGAGGTGGTGCCTGGGGCTGTGGAAAGTGAGCTGCCATGGCTCGCATCGCTGTCTCAACTGCCTGGGCCACTATCACTGCCACCAGAGTAATGGAAATCAACTCGGGTGGGGGTGGGGGTGGCAGTACCTGTGGCTCCTAATGAGCCTCCCTGACCTCATCCCTAGCCTCAGCCCTCTCCGCTCTCAGTCTCCTCGGTGGCATCTGAAATAGATTGAATTGTATGAGTACACAATTTGAACCAAAATATTCACAGCAGATATACGATATCTCACAAGCAGAAAATGAATCAACAGTCCTAATAATAGGGCTCTATAACAATCGAGTGCTACGCTGAAACGTAGAAAGCCGCACAGATCCTAAGGACACTAGAACCTGACACTCTTATACCATTTGTGACACCCCGCCTAATTAATCCCGGGTGATCAGTCCTAAATCAAGTTAGAACAGGTTTCTCAGTTGGTTCATTCTTAGCATCACTGACGTCTTTTTAATTACTAACCACCTAAGGGAGAAAAGTAGACTGGTGCCAAATTTTTATCTTTCAATTAAATAAATGAAACTCATGCGGAACATAAAATAATACACAATCACAGTTAACTGAAATAACCATCCACAAATAAAATACCTAACCGAATAAACCATCGGTCCAAATATCCAATACAAGTAAAGACAAGAAGACAATCTCAACAAGTCTAACACTAAAAAGGAAATGTGAGCGACATGCTCGAATAACTAATAAAAAGTCTCTACACGAATGAAAGAATGAGGCGTCTATCAAAAACCCCGCAACATCCACATGTGCTGCAACAACGGATACCTGGAAGTGAGTCAAGCCTGGCATCCCTGTGGCTGGACACCTAAAAGGTTTTTAAAAGTTTTTATAGCAAGGGTTAGTACCCAAAACATTTGAAAACATTTACCAAATGATTAACTTGCAGTAATAAATAAATTTGCATGCTCTTCATATTTTAGTTAGTGTCACACTCTCTTGAGGACTTCCTTACCCCTCTTCTAATGTGCACTTCTAACGCTTTAATTAAATCACCTGGTTATTATACTCATGACTATATAATCAATAACGTCTCCTTGTACCCACCCTACTCTCACCGAGTATGCCGAAATTATGATTTTTAAGTTATTAGTAACATCAACTTAATTAATCATTTCCCTTTTTAATTTCATATAACTTCTACACTTGTTATACATATAAAACAACTCATGCTTTGTATTAATTATCCCGTAGATAATTAATTTCCTAATTATATACTCATAGTCATATTGCAGCATTCACAAACATACTGAAATACATTAAATAACTGGCATCCACCCGAGTAAAGTACTCACAGGATATAAATTCTCCTAAGTTCTATCCCACTAGGTATATTCACATAACCTAGTTACCCAAGTCAGAATCGCTCACTAACTTGGTTTAACATATGATTGGAGGCGGTCATATTCCTTCCCTGAAAGTGAGATGCCCCTCACCCCATATAACGGATTCTATGACCTGGGAATATACTCGCCCTACTCCTCAAGCTAGGGGATTCATCCACTACGCGCAACCTCCCCCTATAGCACTAGAGTATAGAATAATAATATCTAACCACTGATATTAATGCACACACTCTATATATATACTATCACACACCGTATATATATATATATATATATATATATATATATATATATATATAAAAATATAAAATGTCCCGGCTACACCGTGTACTAAATCCGTAACACATGCCTATTTGAATTATTATGAGTTTATGGTCCAACCCTAATTGTTAATTAATTTGCACATTAATTAATTAGGTTACTTTTGGTATCGCTCCCACCATAAATTTGGACTTACTCTCGTACCCCAAAATAACCTCACCCGAGTCTAAATCGCCGACTCTAAGTTATTTAGCCTCTACCTAAATAAAATATTACCCTCGATATCGCTCAACCAATATTCCCGGACGTGTCCACAAACTCCGTATTTAATCATGTTGTGCCACACAGTTTCTACCTCAAATCCAAATTAATTTTACTCCCAATTAATTTAATTTAAACTCATGTATTAATTTCTCAATAATTAATGACATAAAATATTTCGATATAAATTTTTCCTTTTATATATATAACTGGGCAAAGCTGTCAAAATCTGTCGACCCTCGATCGATCGACCCCAGACCTTCGATCGATCGATCGAGCATGTCTTCGTCTTCTTCGCGAAGACAGATTCAGCCATGGACGAATTTCTTCAAACCCTAATTTCTTCTACCAGCCATCTCAAGCCCCTTAACACTATTACATGTTAGAAACCTTATTAGGGATCTCAAGATTGTCCACCAACATCATTAATTCGTCCATTAACTACTGATTTCTAAATTTGGGGAAAAATTCATCTTTAACTCTTAACCCATTAACACCCCCAAATTTCTTCATCAAATTCGTTTCTAATTATCCAGATATCATCCTACCAGATATGTATCAACTTACAAATATCAGATTTTACATAAATCCTCACTCAAATTCGTAAATCAGATTATTGTTTTCAAAATCCCATGTTTATTCCATGAACACCCAAAATGAATTTTAATCAATCACATCGCATAAATATGAATTGAAAAATAGATTCAATACTATTGCATGTTATCCACTTGCCTTAGGTTTCGTAGAGTCTGATTTTGGAGATGAATCCCAATGTTGAAGATGACTCTTGTTGGCTCTCTTTTGATCCCCAAATCTGCCTTTTACTGCTATTAGGGTTCCTTAACACACTAAGCTTTTTCTAAACTCCCATCAGTCGTTCTCTTATTGCTTCTAATATAATAATTAACCTAAATCCCATTTTTTGCCTAATGGGTCAAGCCCAAGTGACCCAAATTCCCCCGTGTGGGCCCGACTATGTCTAAAAACGTCCCGTTTACTACCCCCGAGTACACTTTTTCGACTATCTCGGCCCATCCGGACTCAACTGTACACTCAGAATTGGCATCCGAATTAATTTATAAAAATACTTATCCCCCACCCAATTTAGTCTATACCGACTCCCGGTTGAGATAAGTGCATACCCCGTCATTAATACTCGAAATGACGTAAATAAATTATTACTATTCACTTATAAATAAACTTCCCTAAATATTAACCATTCACTCCCCGATTAATATTTAAATATATTTTGCCATAATTTATTCATTTAAAATTACAACACACTAGTAATTTAGAATTCCCGAATTAATTAAATATTAAATGCACCAAAAATACGGGGTGTTACAAATATAACCTCATGTGACAATATAGATTGAACTCAATGAACAAAAATACACAATGCATACAAGCCTAGACTTTTGATGATTCTACAAATCAATAGAGTTGTGACATTGAAAGAACAACTATGATAAACGAACATTGTGCAAACCGTTGATATACCATCCAATCTCCCTCAATAAGCATATATATTTGAATGAATATATCACTAAAACAGGCGTTGGCAATTATTTTTCTTTATAATGCCATATTTTCTTTTAGACCTTTGGACCACGTATTTCTTTTAGGTCCATTCCAAACGGTGGTTTACTATTTGCAAACGATAATAAATCCTTTTGGAGCCTTCCCCGTGCACAATTATACATATTATTTTTATATCTCACAAATCTCACGTGCAACTGATTTTGACATGCACTAGTCCTCCTAGGTCACAAATATGTAGATGACAAGATTGGTAGGAGAACACGTCACAAAGCTCAAATATACATATGAAGTTAAAATTTCAAATGAGCTCGTGCATGTGTGAATTGAGGCATACAAAAATAGAATCCGTTTAAGCAACACAAAATCCAACTACTCCATATAAGCATGGTAAAGAACATTTTAAGGATTGACAATCTTAACCAAAAGTTCTAGCCACATGGGAGCATAAAATATGGGATTCAAACACAAGTATCTGCCACATAAAGTGTGTCGAACTAAAATACACAGAAAAAAATATTTTTGACTTTTTTTGTTTTTTTGACTTTTTAAACCAAAAATAAAAATATTTACTCAAATGACACACAAAAATCATTTGTATTTTTCATTAAGCATGAATTATGAAAAGGGTAAAACACAAATGATAAACAAAAATCTTTTTGTATTTTTCATTTAATGCAAACTAAAATGAAAGAAATAGAATACAAAAGATAAACAAAAATCATTATTCTAGCGTGTGATTAAGCATGGAGCATAGACTAGAAAATGATTAAACAAGCACACATTTAGCATGATAATATAACATGTAGTACAAAAGCTAAAGTATGCAAATAAAACTAACATATTCAACCTTTATATTTTGCAAGGGAGGAAGCATGTGAAAGTAAATGAGAAGCAAATACCCTATCTTGTAAAGCCACCAAGTCGGATCTCCTAACCCAAACCAATAACGAATGACTATCTCGGGGGGTAGGAATCTTGGATACCTTGGTTGCCTTATGTTGGGATTTTCTTAAAAATCTTTTAAGATCAAAACAAAATTTCTTAAGATGGCCTTTTCGACCACAATGTGCACAAGTAAAAACACGTCGAAAATTTGTACATAAGGATTTATCTCTAAAGGCTTTCCTAGGCGATTCTCCTAAAATATTATTTTTGGCTTTATGAGTATATTCATTACAAGTATTGAAGCCTAAACCATAAGTGTCATTTTTAATTTGGACCATTCCTAAGATTTTATCTAATTTCTCCGAACGACACTCCGAATCAAATTTGACATTACTAAAGTCTTTTAATTTATTTTCTAATTCTAAAATGTTAGACTTTAATAAAATATTGCGCTCTTCAAATGCGAGAAGCTCCTTTTTCAAGGATTCCATTAAACCCTTAAGGCTATCTCTCTCGCCTTCTAAATATTCAATCTTCCCACGAAGATCTCTCTCACGTGTCCTAAGGTCTTCAACCAACACACTATCATCAATGACCTTGACATGTTCTCTTAAACTCGCTTCTAACTTCAAATTAGCTCTTTTTAATTTAATAGATTCTTCATAAAGTTCTTGAAAAGAATTTTGAAGTTCACTCAGATCAACTTCATTTTCACTTTCACTCTCTCTTTCTTCTCCACTTTCACTACTACAAAAAATAAGGGAATCATAAACTTTGACCTTGGAAGTTTCATGTGTTAAGATTTCAATAATAGAAGAGTGCTCACTATCACTCACATGACTAGCCATAAAAGCCACAAAGTTGGGCTCGGTGGGGGAATCGGGTCCCTCTTCATTATCACTATCACTAAGGGTTGCATTAAAAGAAATTGGTTGCTTACCCTCTCTGCTTAGTTTAGTGGGACACTCTTTTGCCCTATGGCCATACCCTTCACAACCAAAACACCTATTTGACTCGTCCCTATTTAAGTGTTCATTAATAGTTTTAGGGATCTTCTCGGCTTTGCCATGCAAAGATTTTTCAAATTTCTTAAAATCATTTTTAAATTTATCTTTGTTAAATTTAAGAAATTTTTGAAACTTTCTATCAAACATAGCCATATTTTTTTAGTCACTATCACTTTCACTCTCTACTACTTATTTTTTCTCCTTTTGAGCTTTCAAAGCAACACCCTTATCTATTTTCTTTTCAGTTTTGGAGGGAAACATGTCTAGTTCATAGGTTTGTAAATCACCTACGAGCTCTTTTAATTTCGTAGAGGCTAAAGTGGGTAAAGAATTTAACACGGTCACTTTAGGAATGAACCTATCGGGTAGGGACCTTAAAATTTTCTTCACAACTTGATTGTCGGGTATTTTCTCTCCCAAATTAAAAGATGAATTAGCAATATCGTAAAGTCTAGCATAAAATTCATCAAAGGTTTATTTTTCATTCATTTTGATGGTTTCAAATTGAGTGGTGAGGTTTTAGAGTTTTGAATCTTTAACGACACTAGTATCTTCATGAGTGAGTTGTAAAATATCCCAAGCTTCTTTAGCGGTTTCACACACCATAATGCGACGGAATTCATCCGGTGTGACCGCGCTAAACAAGGCATTTAAACCACGGGAATTAAAATTCGAAAGTTTAAATTCATTCTCACTCCACCTATCGATCAGTTTGGGAACACGTTCATTATCTACTAAATGTGTTGGTGGGGACCACCCGTTAACTACTGAGAACCAAACCCTCTCGTCAATAGATTTAAGTGTCGATTTTATTTGCACTTTCCAGTACGCGTAATTAGAACCATCAAAAATAGGAAATTTTGAGAATGGGGAAATTCCATTTTAGCCAAAAATATTTAAAGGATCTTTAATGAAATAATTTATCATTTTGGCTCTGATACCAATAAATCACTACACCGTGATGTACGAGGAAAAACCCACAACGGGAAAAAACCTCAGAAGGCCCTAGCCACAAATTCACTAAGTATGGTTTTACAAGTACAAGACACGAAAGACTTACAACACTCGACTTGACTCCGTCCAAGCCCCGACGCTCCTTCTTGTACACACCTCCGCCTAGCAAATAACCACAGAGCTCCACCGCGATCTCAAAATCCACCGATCGGACTTTTTCGATCACCGTCACCTGAACTATGAGCCTTTCTCCAAGTGGGTATGACAACACAAACAATCTTCTTCTTTGTGGGATTTAGAAGAAAACCTAAACTTCTCTTCAAACGGTAGAGATAAAACCGGTGCCAAACTCCAAGCAAAGTATATAGAGAGAGGAACTTGGATGTACAAACTATGGGTGTAAAACAAAAGTGTTTTGAGGATTTTTCTTTAAAAAATGAACACTCAAACTTGAAGTTTTTCCTTTTGGAATTTTTCTCTGAAACTCTCTTTTGGAGATGGAAAGATGTGAAAAAAGTTAAACCAAAAATGTTGGTTTTCACACTAGTTAAGTTCTGTCAAAAGATAGTGTGGTAAAGCAGTGGGAAACATGGAAAAACTGCTCAAAACTGCCAATTAAACTGTTCCCGCCAAATCCCGTTCGAACGAGATTTTTGTTCGAATGAAGTCTCTTTTGAACGATACATCTAACAAAGTTCTAGAGGCAGCTCATTGGCATACCTCGTTCGAATGACATTCTCATTCGAATGACAAACTCGTTCGAACGGTAATATCGAACGAACTTCCAGAAAGTATAAAAATTTGATTTTAGCCCAAAAAATTTATTTTAAAGTTTTAATGAAACTTTATGAAAATAAACAACAGTTTAAACATAAATTACACCCATATAAATATTGTTCCAATCTCCTATATATATATTAAAATGCATTCATACATTAGGAGTAAATGGAACATTGTAGATGATGTAGAAACGAGGCACAATAAACTCGGAATTTTGATAAAGCTTTAAACTTGGTCACCGCGTCTTTAACTTTAGTATGTCATAGGCTTGAAGGATGGTCAATAACTCTATCCTATGACTCAAACGTTTTTGTCCGAAATTGAGCCAAAACTACATTAAGACTCAATCGTAGAATCGTGTCCTTACATTTTCTAAAATAAAGGGGTTGTCGATCGGCATACCCCTTGTCCTGCCAATCGACAGGTGAGTCCAATCAAATTACCCTAAGGCTTTGACTGCACTTTCTTGCAACCCAAAGTACTTGGTAGGGTAGGCTATATTTCGAGCACATTCGGTTTCTTATCATTAGCCAAGGTATTTGTGTATTTTTCACCCATTCACATTTTCTCTTCTTTCTTATTTCTTACTTTCTACCCTATTATTTACCAAATGGCCCTTCCAATGAGTACAGAATTCGCTTCATACCTCGAGTGCCTAGAAACCATGTGTCTTTATAATGAAAACTATGAAGCCTTTAATTTGTATTGAGTCTCTTTGTGGCACAATCGGGCTATTTATTAGAACATGTTGGCGACGGTAGCACAATTCTGGTACCCTGAGGATCACGTTTTCCTCTTTGTTTTGGACGAGGTATGTCCTACCTATGAGGATTTTTCATCCATGTTGGGGATTAATCCCAGGGTAGCGATAATTATGCCTTAATTCTCTCGATCTTCTCGAGCGTTGTTAGCAGAATTTGTCCATATTTCCCCTTCGGTGGCACGATCGTTGTCATTGGGTGAATGATCTCTCTTCTAGCTATCATGTATTATATGCGTCTAAGGGATTTCAATGATGTGGGCCTAGCCGTAGCTATTACTCGGGGCCTAACTTCGAGGCTATTATTGGTGATAGGGGACCTGATGGTGGACCCTTAATTAGTTGCTATTACAACGTGGATGTCATATCGTCGCAATCCTACAGCAGCGATATTGACAGAGACCTTGAACGGTCTATATGCTTGGCAGAAAGGCCTATCTAACTTTTTTAGAGGAACCTCGATTATGTTGTTCACGTGGTCGGCTGAGAGATTCCGTTTAGTAGTTTCCTCTGAATATCCCTTAGCAACCGTGCTAAATTTCTTCATTCATTATTCCATCAGTTTTGGCCCATCCATAGAGAACTGGGTTAATTGGTTCGTGAGCACGGAGATCAATGCCTTCGTTGGTCAGTGCCCTAGTGGGGAGAGTTGCAACCTAGTGGGGAGAGCTACATCCTATTTATGTAGTTGTTGGGTTAATGGAAGGGTTCCCCCTTTGGAATGAATTCCATGATATACTTCTTATTTTTTAGGGCAATCGGTATGTGGGGACAAGCCATTTGATATACCCGAGTGTACATGAATTCCCTCACTATATACCTCGTGGGGACAGTACACGTGAGAGTGAATTCGGTATACTCGATATACGTGAATGAGTTTCCTGCTAGATACCTCCCATCATGAGTTCAGTCAAGTGGTACGATGCAGGGGAATCGTTCGATATACATCGAAGATACTAGGCCAATGGAAGGTGAGAGTCATATTACTTGGGCTAACTATGACTTGCTGGACCAGCGCCCATCACAAAGTGACCCCACAGTACGGGACAAAATTTTGGTCAATAGTTATGCTCGTGGGGATGTAGTGTGCGAAATGCATGATTCTTGATTGGTATATTATGGAGAGAGTCTTTTATGATGAGAATTATACTAATAAGGAAGAATGTACAAGTATAAAAAGTAAGTCTAGCATGGATCATGAAGATTACACTAAGCATGGATACATGTGAGTGAGTGATGTGTGAATATCTACAAATGAGTGTGTGGTAATGAACCTAATCATGGATATTCTAAGTGATGTGTGATAAGTGCGAGTGAGCATGGATATATACAAATGTGGTAAGTGGAGGTGTGTGTTAGTGAAACCTAAGGATAAATATTCTAAATGGTGTGTGAAACATGTGGATATAAGTGTAAGTAGTGTGACATGTACATGGAAGATATTTGAAAGTGAGTGAAAGTGAAAGATGATATAAGCATAAGAGAAATATATATAAGAAATGAATAGAGGGGAAAAAGGAACATAAAAGTAGGTGCATACGCACACATGCGAAAAATGATAATACTCATGCAAATAGAATCTAGCCCTCTTATGACAAGTCTCCAGCGGAGTCGCCACTGTGGACATCCCTCTGTTTCCTTCCTTCCTCAAGATTTTTGGCATTCGCGTGTGAAGTTGGAGGGAGGGAAGAAGATGGTATGGTGCCTTTTTCAGGAGCGCTTTGGTCGTCGTCAATGTGGGTGATTTTAAGAGATAAAGTAGCCAGCCTATTTTGCGCAAAATAGGCAAAAGAAATGTTGTCGCACTACACCAAATCCTGCGAATGGTCATGCCCAGTGGGTCACGGACCAAGTCCGCTACCAGATGGTCGCGGACTCAGGCCGTGACCAACTCAATATTTGGCGTGACCATATTCACTAACACACTGAGTCACGGATGCTTTGCAAGTGGTCACGGACCAAATCCCTGACCACTGTGGGTCACGGCCCAAGTCCGTGACCAGGTCGTGACCATTTTGGCACCTAATCCGCGCCAAAATTCCCTCCAAGCTTGGTCGCGGATGGGTCACGGACTTGGGCCGTGACCATAGGCATGACGAAGTAGAAAACACACACACTAAGGGTCACGGATGAGGGTCGTGACCATTTCTTGGTAGGGGTCACGGCTATGGACCGTGACCATACGCAAATTAATGGGCTAGTATGATTTCATTAAATGGTTTTGTTGGTGGGTCACGGCTGAGAGCCGTGACCAGGTTCAATATGAAAAAAAAGGCGAGTTATCTATTTTCTCCCAGGGCTACTTTGTTTCGTTTATTTCCCCCAACGAAACCCTCCCCATACCTGCCTTCATCTCTGCCTCTCTCTCTCGCTTGCCTCCTCCCTCCGTCTCCCTGGCGGCATCCCCTCTCTCGCTCTCCCTGGCGGCATCCCCTCTCTCGCTCGCCTCCTCCCTCCGTCTCCCTGGAGGCCTCCCCTCTCTCTCTCGCTCGCCTCCTCCCTCCGTCTCCCTGGTTTCGGATTTGGAGCATCAGCTAAACCCCGGGTAAGGTAATTTAAATACAACCATTCGTGTGCTACCGAAGTCAAAAAAACTTTATTTTATTTCTTATGTCTCCTACCCCCATGCGTTGTTATATCTGCCTTACATTTGTGCCATGTTTTCTTTATTAGCAAAAACTTATTTACATATGACCAAGAAGCAACCAAACCGGTTGATAAGGTAAAAGATGTTGCATCACTGTGTAGTTCATTTTCCTGCCATTAATATTTTTATTGTTCTCATTTTTAAGTTGTGTTAGTATTAGTTTAATTTGAGGATTAATTTTTGTAGGGGATTAACAACTCTACATATAGTTTTTAACTCTCTATTTGAAGTAACGATTCTAATTTGGGACTTTCATGGCTTGAAACTGCTGCTCAGAATATAACTCTGCTTTCTTAAATGTAATTACATAGAAATCCTATTATAATTGACTATAGTGTTTTGTATGTGTTCTTCTTAATCGTTTTCTTCTGATTCATATTTTCTCTTCTCATAAAACATTATTTATGTTCTGCAGATATATTAATACTTATAGTTATACAACCTAAGTAGCCATTGTTAAATATTTCGGATTTGGAGCGTCAGCTAAACCTCGGGTAAGGTGGGGTTTCCATCGAGGTCCAAGTTTTAGCTCCGGGGCAGGGGATTTGGTGATTGGTCGGAGGTTTTTTATTTACATCGAAGTCCAAGGTTAGTTCAGGGTTGTTTGCTGATGTTTTTTATTTCAAACATTTTTTTTATTATAGTCTGATTTTCCATTAACACAACCATCTCATGATGTGTATAGAAAAAAGGTAAAACATTGATTTCAACATTATCAAATTTACATAACCCATTTCTTAGTCACATTGGGAAATCTCATTTGCACAACCTTTTAATTAGGCAATATACATAAGGAATGTAGGATATGGAAGTAAATTAAGTTAAGATAGACTATTATGGACTCACTGCATAAATATAATGTAATGTTCATGTTGTCGGTTTTATTACATTTTTTTATAAAATCATGTTTACATGTTTGTCGGCATTCAGATTGATTACTTTTTGTTAATGATTTTTCTATCTTTTTATCAAATTTCCAAAGTAGTGTACTGTAAGTCCTTATATTCCTTATATGACAAGGTAGGTACGCATTTTGATCCATTAAGTATAATCTAATTTTAGTTGTGTTGACAAGATATAAGAGATTAAAAAATATTAAATATTAAAAATGAGGGTCGTTAGGGTTTCGGCAAAAACTCCTCCTTCTCACGCAGCAGGTGCTCGAAGCATAAGTTGTTGATTTATGGGAAAATAATATATAATCCATTTATTGGTATGTTGTTTACTATTGTTAGGCTTATTGAAAATTATCCTATTGTATAGGGAATATTTCATTGAGAAAGATTGTTGGTGTGGAAAGTTATGCTTTCTTTCAAAGGTATTATATTCCTATGTTCTTTCACAAGTATTTGTTTATTTTATTATTCCTCGGTTGTTTTTTTACTAGTGTTGTCTCTATTACATAGTGATTAAGATAAAAAAAACTAAGATCTTGGACTTTATCCTTGCAAAGGTATGTTCCAATTCTGTTTAATAAATTTTATGCGGACTTCATTATTCCTCTTTTGTATCACTTTTGATAGAGAACTTCTCTGTCTCACTTTATTAATCATTTAGGTTTTACTGTTTGTTTTATATAACCCTTTACATCAGTGTGTTGTGAGAACAAGCCATGATATGCGTGGGTCTCTTACATGGCATTTTATTTGGCATAACATAAGTCTTATTTCACGGGCTTTATTTTGTTGTGTGAATCAATTTTTTCTTTATTATTTGTGTGAATCAATTTTTTCTTTATTGTCTGTGTGCTATGCGGTTGTTTGCGGGGTAAATTAGATTCCTTCACACTATATTGATTCGAATTCTTTATTTTCATATTTGTGCAGCTATTTCGTAGAAGATGTTGAATTGGTGTATCACGAGTTTTATAGTGAGTAACAATGCGCATTGGTGTCAATTTATGGTGTATTATATACACTTATATGATTGTACATTTAGTTATTTTGGTTTGACTTGTTTGATTATATATTTAGTTAAGTAAGTGTACCTACACTCGGGGGCATTGAGCAACGACTAATTTCTTGTTGTTTTCCAAGTGCAGGGGCTATTAAAGTCAATACTAATGGCACTAATACGGGTGTCGGTCCATTTGAGTCCCGTTCTTCATAACACATTGTTTACGTATTGCAGATCTAACCAATTGGATACCATTTCTTCATTACATACCAGTTCTTCATTACACACCAGGTACTCTGTACTTTAACTAAATTAGTTATATAATTGATATGCATTATCTATTAAATCTATTAGATGATAGAAGGAGTACGGGATAATTATTGGTTTTGTTTGGTTTGGTTGTTGGATAATTATTGGTTGTTGACTTGTTGTTGGATAATATGTTAGAAGGAGTATGGGATAATTAGAAGGAGTACGGGATACGACGATAACTTGCTAATGTCTAGACTTAAACTTAAAAATATGGCACCAACACCTCTCACGGGACCAATGTAACACGTAGGAACTGACCCCGCGATCACGGGACTCCCGGTTTGATAATACGACGATAATTTAAAAATATTAGGACTCAAGATTAAAAACAAGGCGTTAGATAGCAAAAATACGAAACAACCCTTGTACGGACCCGTGAGAGGCACCAACACCTCTCACGGGACCAATGTAACACGTAGGAACAGACTGCGCGATCTCGAGACTCCCGGTTTGAGAATACGACAATAATTTTAAAATATGAGGAGTTAAGCATAAAAACAAGGCGTTAGATGGCAAAAATCCGAAACAGCCCCCGAACGGCCCCGTGGGTGGCACCAACACCTCCCACGGGACCAACGTAACTCGTAGGAACTGACCCCGCAGCCGTGGGTCTCCCGATTTGAGAGTACGACGGTAATTTGCTTATTTCTACACTTAGGCTTAAAAACATGGCGTTAGAGGGTGAAAACTCGAAACAGCCCCCGAACGGCCCCGTGGGTGGCACCAACACCTCCCATGGGACCAACGTAACTCGTAGGAACTGACCCCGCAGTCGCGGGTCTCCCGGTTTGCTTATTTCTACACTTAATTTTCATATTTGTACTTGGTTACTGATAATTTTAACTCATATATGCAATTTTTCAGCTTGATTAATTTTTTTGTAAAACTGCTTGGTTACTGATATTTTTGTTTTTTGTATCCTTTCATTTGTAGGATTTTTGCACGTGGATCAAATGAAGGAGGCAATGGTTTACAACATGATGATTATTTATATGTTGTGGACATTCAGGATAATGTTTTTTATGTGTTATAGCCGTGCAGGCTTTTATTGTTTAGTTTTATGGTCGTGCGGGCTTTTATAATTTGATTGTTGAATTTTATAGCCGTGCGGGCTTTATAATAAGCAGGTTTTTCATTTACAGGTTTTGGAATATCAAGAAAATAGAGGAAACTCTGCCCAATTTTTTTTTGGTCTGTGAATTATTAAGACGTGTAATATTTTTAAGTTTGTATATATATTTGTTTATTAACAACATTCTCAATTCGCAATTTGTGATTTTTTTTTATTGTTTTGCCTATAATAAATATATGTAACACCTCGTAGCAACCGACGATGCACTCACAGGACACCCAATGTTAGGATTGGACAAAAAAAATACATTTTTTTTAAATTACAGATAAATATGGTCATGGACTTTGTCCATGACCATTTTTATTTTTTTTGTCGCGCTTAAAAATGGTCCCGGCCAAAGTCCGTGACCATTTTTTTAATTTTTTGTCACGGCAATGGGTCGCGGACTAGGGCCGCGACCAATTTTTTTAATTTTTTTTTGTCACGCACATGGGTCGCGGTCAAAGTCTGCGACCAATTTGTCACGGTTGTGGGTCATGGACAAGGGCTGCGACTAATTTTTTTAATTTTTTTTTGTCACGCACATGGGTCGCGGACTTTGGTCGCGACCAATTTGTCACGGTTGTGGGTCATGGACAAGGGTCGCGACCAATTTTTTTAATTTTTTTTGTCACGCACATGGGTCGCGGACTTTGGCCGCGACCAATTTGTCACGGTTATGGGTCACGGATTAGGGCCGCGACCCGTCACGGCATGGGTCACGGCCAAAGTCCGCGACCATCTGCCGTGACCCCTCTTGGCCGTGACCAATTTTTGGTCACGGACTTGGGCCGCGACCCACGAAAATGGTCACGCCATAAATGGTCACGGCCAAAGTCCGCGACCCACAGTTTTGGTCAGGGATTTTGGCCGTGACCAATCGCCAGTTTTGGTGTAGTGTCGCCTCGAGAGAATGGCATCAAAGACATACCGATGCTTATGAAAATAATAGTTTAAAGGTTTGAGGGCTAAGTTACGGAATGAAAAGGTGTTAGTCACCCATCCTGCCCTTTAGATCTCTCATGGGCATGTGTTATTATTCTCCTTAAAAGCTCTGTAAAGTTTGTGCACTTGTATATATAAATGGAGAATGGAATTTCTCAACTTACGTCATGGAGAAAGTCAAAGTAAGATCATCCATAGGAGTGTTCCCAAAATAATAATTAAAAACATCATATGTGCGCTCATCATGATATCGATCGTTATGGTGAGACGATGATATATGTTAGATAAAGCGCAAATACGAATCAAAAGTATAATATATAGAAGTAATATGTGAATAAAAATATGCAAAGAGGACTCGAGTCTCGAGTTTTGATGTGAAACGCCTACATAGCCTGAAAAAGCATCAATGTCCACATACTTCATATGCATCACAAGGGTGGGGTTTATCCCATAAATCCAACCGGGCATTTTATTTAGATGTGCATGTACCAAAAGGATATTTTGATTGAGAAAATGTGGTAAATAATCTCGTTTGGAGTTTATGAGCAAGCCCTCTTTTTCTTATTTTTGCGTACAAAATATGTTATGTTCAACAGTATTGATAAAAAGTGAGATTATTAATATATATGGACTTAACAAATATGAAATGTTAAAGTAAGGATTAGATAACTAATGCGAAAATAAGGAAATTAAAAAAGAGAGAAGAGGATTTAAACCTTCTTTAAAGACTTGAATATTGATCTTGATTGTGGAAAAGGCTTCCCTTGTAGAGGAGAGGGAAAGGATTTTTGCTAAATTGGGTGTGAAGGGGATGGGAATGGAATATGGAGGAAACATTTCAATAGATTAACCATGCTTACTTTGAGAGGATATTAGTGAGATCACCGAGAGAGATGTTTCGGGTGTGTCTTTAAAAGTGAGTTCATGTTCTCCTTATATAGGGTCAAGGGGTGTCGATCAGAATTGTACTTGACCTGCCTATCAGTAGGCATCCCCAGACACACTTCCGATAGGCAGGAAAACGGGTTTACCATTAAACAACCTCACGCGAATTTCTCAAAAAACTGGTCATAAAATTCAATCCGTAAGTCTGAATCGCACACGGGGCATACCTATGGAAAGGGTACTCAGATCCCTTTAATAATCCATGGGCTGCTCTTGAGTTCATGAGTTGACTTTTGTCAAACGGGGCTCGAAAACGTCCGACGATCTTTTGGACAAGAGATTTTAGGAAGAAAATTGATCATTCGTCTGAACCATAAGGCCGATTTGTATATGAGATGGACTGTTAAAAGGGGTATTAAGATCCTTTTAAATATTCATTCGGTCTCGTTCGATTTAAATAGTTGACCTTAGTCAAACGGGGCTCGGAAGCGCACATGACCCTTCGAAGAAAAATGGGTTGTTCGTCTGTATCTTAAGACTAATTCATACATAGGGTGGACTGTTGGAAAGGGTATTTAGAGACCTTTAAGGATTCATTCAGTCTAATTCGAGCTGAAGAGTTCACAAGAGTCAAATGGAGTTTGAGAGCACCTGATGGCCTTCAGAATAGTTTTCGGGGGAAAACGGCTTATTCATTCAAACGGTAAGTCCGATTCATACATGGGGTGGATCGTTGGAAAGGATATTTAGATACCTTCAAATTCATTCAGTCTTATTCGGTTCTATTAGCTTATCTTGGTCAAATGGGTCCTGGAAGGTCTCGGTGACCCTTCAGAGTAAAGCGGGACATTCGTCCGTATCGTAATTTTGATTTTCGCCCGGTGGCCTCTAGAGCATATTTTGGGGGGGGAACTAATCATTCATCTGAATGGTAGGTTTGATTCGCACACAAAGTGGACCATTAGAAAGGGGATTCATAGTCCTTAGAAGATTCATTGATCTCTCGCTCGGTAGAGGAAGTTTATTGGGGTCAAAATGGGGCTCGGGAGTGTCCAGTGGCCTCTATATCGATTTTTTATAATAAAATGAACCATTTTTTATCTGAAATATAGGGATGATTCGCACAAGGGTGGATCGTTGGAATAGGATTCAGAGCACTTTGAAGATTTATTAATCTTTCGCTCAGACGAGAAAGTTGACTGGAGTCAAACGGGTCCGGGGGCATCTAGATCGGTACTCGAAGTATCACCTAGGGTTATATAGTGAAGGAGGAAGTGCTAGGGACCTAAGGAGAGTCTTATAAGGTCCCAGAATGTGGTGTATACAATAATTATTGAAGAACTGTGGGTCAAAATTGAAGAAAAATAAAAGAATGGAAAAGGGGGTCATTATAAAGACATCCCCATATTTTTAGAAGCGAGATGGATATGAAGGGCAAAGGTCCCGAGATACAAGGCTTCAAATAAGATGTTTTTGCATATTAGTGGTAGGTCATGCGAAGGTCGCACGAAGCAACTCCTCGAACGAGGTTGACATGGCATTCGAATGAGGACCACGTCATTCGAACGACTTGCCTCCAAAATGATTAATTCTGATTTTCCCTTATGCGTTGTCACATTCCTGACCCTTAGATCTTTGAGTTATTGAATAAATATTTTTATGGAATAAAAATATTGGTAAATAATAAATATTTTTATGGAATAAATTCGGGCACCGATCTCGTATATGAAATTGTAACCTTCAGTTCTTGTAAAACTTGAGATTGTATATCTTCTCGTCTCGGTCGCGTGGGCGCCGACCTCGTATTTTTTTTGGATTTGATATGATTTTTCTACGATAGGGTGCACGAGACTGACATCTTTAGGAAGAAATAAATTCGAGCTATTTTGAGATGTTCGTAGATGAGTGAAGGACTTTGGAAAAATATAAAAGAACATTATTTTATCCTTGGATTAGATAGGGATGAATCCGGGGTATGGATTTAGGAGTATTTATAATGAACGACACTCGATAATATATGTCAAAAATATATGAGCGTATTCAAATGGGAATTTCAGATGAATTTAACATACAGGCTGGTATCTTAAGGTGGATTTAATTGATAAAAATTAAATGGAACAAAATACTTAGAGTCTTATGGTATGAGTATTAAGAGATTTAAGAGTTAAATAAGGGGGGAACCTTAAGAAATGAATTTTGAGTATTAAACTCATAAGTATGAAATTACGGGCCAAGTGAATGTGTCCGGGCATTGTAGATGAGCGACACTACTTTAATAAATTAATTATTGTGAAATTGATTAGATTAATCGATGTAATTCACAATGTAATAAATTAGGGGGTTAAGAATAAGTCACGGTGAAGGTGAGTGAACCTATGACTGAGACCAGTAAAATATGAGTGAATTACCTACTGAAATATTTAAAGGTTAATTGGCACACCTCGAGTAGTGAGGGATACTCAGGAATATACGATGAGATATATAATTGAAATTTAATAATACATAGGATGTTCATGAGATATATATATACTATATAAGAGACACATACTATAGGTCGTGTGAATACCAATATGTTTAATAGTAATTTATATATGTGGGTTGTGTGAATACCTAATGATTATTATAGGTAGTGTGAATACCTATTAGTTGATTATTATGTGTATGACATACCTACGCTGATTGCTATCAGGGTGGAGGTTGCGCATTGGGACGGTCTTATCTCAAGGAGCCTTCAGAGGGATTTTAGACTCTTGCCCTAGAACATAGAACCTTGGAAATGTGTTATCCGAGATATTATAGTTCAACAGTCAAATGGGAACGTAGGTATGTGCGTGACCCATGAGGATAGGGACTATGTTCGCCTCCAATATGTGTGATTTATTGACACACCCCAACCCAGTTACTTATAATTAAGTCTGAAAGTCAAAGTGAGTCAAACCATAATTAATCTAACCAAACCATAAACACGAGTTTTAATTTCAGAGTCATCATTGTAAATCCATATAACTGAAAACCTTTTTACAACATCAGAGTAGTCATACTTATACAAACTTGCTTGAAGGATAATTTAACTTAATTACATCATTTACATTTAAACAAAATCTTTATTTCTCCCATTCCTGGCTAACCCAGCCCGACTTCCTAGATTTGGCAGTGACATCGCATTACCTGAAAAATATGAACATAGGAACCATGAGCAAAAATAGCCCAGTGAATGCATCACTACTAAATTACTGCATGAATTTAAATGCAATAAATCATGTCCATATACTTATGTATTAACTTATCCGGCTCATTCATAATGAATGACCAACTTTTCCGAATCATGATTCACATATCCTGTCTAAATAGACAATTCTCCCCCATTCCTGGTCGAGGAGTAACCCCTGTCTTTAATAGACAAATCTCCCCCATTCCGGGTCGGGGAGTAACCTCCCATTTCGGTAAACCGAAATGAACAATTTCATATTCATTATATTTTTATCATATCAACAACACGATACAAATATCTCTATCTAGTGACTACTGAGAATGTATGTGCTCGCGTTCAAATGATCAAATTATATATTAAACACCTTTTAACCCAAACAAACCCTAAACATGCAACTAGGTGTGATTAAAACAATATGAAATCATGCAAGAGTTATTCAAACACACATATTTGAGGAAAAATCCCCCACAGGGGCAAAACCATTTATTTTCACTATAATTTGTAAGAGAACGGCTTACAATCGGATTACAATGAAAATACAAGTGACTAAGAATTACCCTCAGGTATCGGATTCTGTAGTCGCGGCTGGAAATATCCCTTTCCAGTAGGGCTGGCGGCTGGAAGTTTCCCTTTCCAGTAGGGCTGCAATGAAGAAGAAGAACGGTCTCCTCCACAAGGGTTGAACAGCAAAAGTGCGTTCTTGGGTTGCAAAGTGATTCACAAAGGTATGGAATTTGTGTGAATCAAAGGTATGAATCAATGGACTCAAATACCATGAAGACTTTAGAGTTTTGGAACTCAGAAAATCGTGTAGAAGTCTTGAAAAATAACTCTCCCGAAGTTGGTATAAATAAGAGGACTTGAGCCATAAAAATCGAAACATGATCTGTTTGAAGTGATCCCAGGCGGACCGGTCCGGGTCTGAGGCGGATCGGTCCGGTTGACATCGGATCGGTTCTTTTATTGAAGGCGGATCGGTCCGGATGACATCGGATCAGTTTGGCTTTCAGCTTCATCGGTTTGCCATCGATCCGGGGTATACTGGCCTTCAGCATAACGGATCGGTCCGGATGACCGGATCGGTTCTTTTATTTTGGCCGAACCGGTCCGGTCCTCAGAAACCAGATTCCTTTGAGGAATTCTTTCCATCTTCAAAGGGCCATATCTTCTTCACCGTAGCTCGGAATGAGATGCCGTTTCTTCCAGTATCTTTGTTGCGGCAAGCTCTTCAATTTTCCAGTTGACCTATCCTCCAGACGATGGATGTACAATTACCAAATTGACCTTGAACTTGATGTGGGACACATGATGGAGATATTGGATGCTTGATTCCCGAAATTCGGATTGGGGCCGTCATATGTGATCGTGTAGAGACGTGCTAAATGTAACGGCGTACGACATACAAAACAGTAAGATAACGGACATGAAAAAAATGTCCTTACAAATCTCCCCCTATGTCTATGCCGGTACATACATAAAAAATCCGAATTATCAATTGTGGTGACAGTTATTATGTAACACAAATAAATATGAAAGAGGTAACAATCAAGAAAAGATGAATAAAATGCCAATCACACAACAACGGGTATACGTGGTTCAGCAAAGATGTGCCTACGTCCACGGTGGTTCAGTCAGTGTTATTTCTCTATATTCTGAAGAATAAGTACAGAGAATACAACTTGTCCTTTGCCCCGGACTTGGGGTTTAATTTATACATGTATATGTTGGAGTAGTGGGGGTGATGGGTTCCTCCTTATTAGCCATCTCCCCTACATGGGATCACGCTCCCTTACAACTTCTCTTCATGGGATCGTGGGGTAATCGGATGAGTGCAAGAGGTGATGGGCCTGGGCTTTGGGCCGCTAAGGAGAGGCTACTCGTCCAGGCCTTATGATGCTAAATTTAGGGTACCCACAATTGCCCCTAAATTTGTTGGGCCATTTTTACAGGTCCAATGAATTTAAATAATCAGCTATGATGGTCGATTTCTTTGAAAACTGTGAAGTTGCTTTGGCGGCACCCGCTTCGCTATCCGTGCGTTATGATTAGACTTGAAGGCTTGTTGGAATAAGACACATTTTCTCTTCGTCGCTTCAGCTTTTTCAGCAATCTTCTATCTTCTGAGAACTCTTAAGCTTTGTACCTTCTGTTTTCGGTCTCCACTCTCGTCACTTCTTCGCCATTTGACCTGATCTTCTGTCTTGTAAGTCTCTCGTGCCCTTTTCTCGAGTTTATAGTTTTTCTTGTATTTTTCCAATGGCGAAGATTGGAAATAGGTCAGTAACTGAGTTTAGAAAATTCTACAGTATTCCTGAGTGGGTAGAGATTGAATGTTGTGCCTCGCCTCCTAGGAATGTTAGGGATTTAAAGGATGCACATTGGATTCACGTCCTGTTGCTCTCCCAGGGGGGACTTACCTTCCCCCCTAATGATCTGTTTCTGCACTTCTTTAGCTATTTCCGTATTGTGCCTGCACAATGTTCGCCCAACGTATGGAAAATAGTGAACGGCGTGCATAGGATAAATCAACTGTATGGCACAAAGTTAGGGCTTGCCGAGGTCTGCTTTTGTTATTCCTTTTCTCGAACGAGTTCAGGTGTTCTGTACCTTAAGGCTAGGAGCCCTGATAGGGTATTGGTAGTAAATCTACCTGATTCCCATAAGGACTACTGGCAAGAAGGTTTTCTTGTCAGGAATTGGCAACTTTCCCCCCAATTTGAAGGGTCGAGGTCTGAGAGGTTCACTGTTCCCTTTTATGGGGAAGAATATATAGGTAGATGATTGATTATTGTTTCAACCTTTGCTGACTTTATGATTTTTCTAACCTCTTCTTTCTTTTTCTTTTACAGCGAGGACAAAGAACTTGGAGCCTGCTCTCAGCGAGGTTCGTATCTCGGAACTGGTGAAAGCTTGGAACATCAGGGAACCTTTGGGTGACGACGAGCATCCTAGGTCTGCTGCTTTTCTGCTTGAATACAAGAACACAGGCTCCAGCTTCATAGCCCGACCTGTGGATAGTGTTCCGGACTTTGACTCTTCCGAAGAGTTTTCTACCGAGCCCATCCAATTGGACGAAGAAGAGAGTAGCTCGGAGAGTGAGCCTGCAGGTGTTGTGAGTAATTTGGTTGCAGGCAGTGCTGACAGTAGCAGTTCTTTGAGCACTACCAGCAGTTCTGGTGAAGAGATGCCTCCCAGGAAGAATTTAATCAGAGATGATGATGATGATGATGATGATGATGTGCTTCTTGCACAGAGGTCCAAGAAATCAAAGACTGCCTCCGGGGCCATATCTACTGGTTCTCGGCCTTCTTCTCAGGAGCAAGAGAAGAAGAAGAGAGAGGAGGAGCAGGCGAGAGAGAGAGAGAAGAAAAAGGAGGAGGAGAGGAAGAAGGTGGAAGAGAGAAAGAGAAGGGAGAGAGAAAAAGAGGAGGAGAGGAGGAAGATGGAACTGAGGACCAAAACTGGTCAAGCCCTGGTCCCAGTATCTGCCTAGACTGAGGGGGCTTCGGTGGACACCTCTCCTCAGCTTGCCCCTGCGCTGCTCGAGAGAGCAGTCCTTCCTGAAGATCGTGAGAGGGCGTTGGGGTCCGATCAACTGGCTTTGCAAGCCAGCCAGAGGCTTGCCTTGGTAAGGTTCCCTTCAAACTCTCAATTTCTTTTGACAAATTTTGATGGTTTATTCTTCCTGATCCTTTCCTTGTTCTTTGCAGTTTGTGACCGACTTCGCTGTGCTCTATCGCTCTCGCGATGAGCTGATTAGAAGGAATGGCGAGCTGGAGCAGCAAAAATCTATCCTGGTAGCCAGGGGGTCTCAGCCGGAGGCCGATCTGAAGGCTGCTGACTCAGCTCGAGCTACATCTGCCTTGGCCCTTGCTAATTCTGCTCGCGAGAGAGATGACGCTGTCAGGGAGCTTGACGAGCTGAGGAAGGCGTACGACCTGGTGTGCTCGAGCAAGCTAGACCTTGCAGAGAAGAACAGGGCTCTGGCCAAGCAGCTGGAGGCGGAGAAATCCTAGGCAGCCACTCTCAAGGAAGATTCGTACAACTGTGGCTGGGCTGCAGCGTATGAGGACGCCGAGGTTCAGGTAGGCTATATCAGCCGTCTGAACTTCAAGAAAGGGTGGAACAAGGCCCTCGTGGCTTCTGGGGTGGACGTTGCATCCCCACTTTTTGACGAGCATGATCCAGGGCCAAAGCCAGTCGTGGATGAGGACCCAACCCCAACTGCTGAAGGCACCAATCCTGTTTCTCAGGTGACTCCTGCTGATGCTCCCTTGGTCGAGGGGGCAGTGGACACCCCTGCAGAGGGTAATGTCCCTGCTGATGCTGATAAGGACAAGGGTCCATCCACCGAGGTTGCTAATTGATAGGACTTCTTTGTAACTTCTTTCTTTTTTGATCTGATGTAACCTCGCTCATTATCAATGAAAAGACTTCATTTTTGTTTATGCTAATCTCCTTCTTTTCTCTTTCTTTTACTTGTAGTTGGTTGATGTGGATGACTATATTCCTGTTACCTCCCAACTAGGTAGGACTCTTGGTCCTAATGCAATCCCTGCAGTTCGCCAGGCCTTTGCTAGGCTTTGCAGGTTTGCTAAGTCAAGGAACCAGAAATATAAGGATCAATCCGAGCTGGTGGCCAAGTTGAAGGACAGGCTCCAGGAAATGGAAGAGATCGGTGCTTCAGTGCAAGAAGAAGTTAGCGAGCTGAGAGCAAAGTTACTGGAGGCCACCGAGATCAACCAAGTCGTGGAATTTCTTCAGCGGGAGAATGAAGACCTGAGGCGGGAGGTCTCGAAGCTTAAGGAGCATTCGCCGAGCACCGCTTCGGCAGTCCTACAAGGCTCTTCTTCATCGTGAGCTGCTCGGCCTCCCCTCTCGCGTGCTGGTAGGAGTACAAGGGGTAGGAGTAGGGAAGTCGAGGAACAGCGTGAGAGGGAAATGGAGGAGCTGCACGGCGATGTTCGGCGAGCTTATGTGACTGCTGCTGGGCTCCAGAGGGACGTCACCCGACTGTGGCATCTATTCAAGAAGGGCCCTCGCCAAGTGTGGACTGATGGCTATGATCAGGGCTGGCTGGATGCTCCCACAAGATTATCCGAGTTCGAGGAGCTTTCCTTCATCAGGGGGTGGTTGAGTGCTCTCAAAGAGCTGCAGGTCTCGAGGAACTCGATATTGTGGTATCGGCACGAGATGTCCCCCTCTACTCTGATGCCCAATCCATTCAGGCGAGATGATCGATGGATCCCCATCGATGCTATTCCCCAACGACTATTGGAGTTGGACGCAAATGAGGTCGTGGAGTAGTTCGATCCTGCTCCTGATGATGGGAGGAGAGCTAAAGTTGCTGACTACCTTGCTCGGAGGCTTCCACCTTCTTGATATTTTGTTTTTTAATAATTGTAAATGCTTTGGGCGAGCTTCGCCGACTAAACATGTACTATTATTGTTTGTAAATATAAAAGATTAATGGAAAGTTTGAGTTTTGGGCGATTTTTCCGACTAAACGTGTTCATCCAATCTTTTTATATTTTTGCAGCTTCACAATCCTTTTTATCTTGTCATGTGAGTGTCCGCCCAGTCCAGTATTAAGAATACCATTGTGCCCTTTCTTTACCTTTTAGGTCGTGTCGTCACACTCCCTTAGGCCTAAGTAGGGCAATTGGTGAGGACACACCTGTTATTGGATGTCTTTATCCGGTCAGGATTTTATTTAACCAAAGTAGGTTTGATGCCTAAGAATACTCTGTAGGGCTTCATATATTGCCATGGGCCATGCTAAGAGGTCTGTCGTGCTTCATGACGATGACCTGAGGAGGGGTATTCCCCTGCTATGCCAACCATTATACCTGTGATTTGAAAAGGATGTGCAATAAGATATAATTGTTACTTTTTAGAGAGTGATCAACTGAGAGATTTTCATTGGTGAATTGAGAAATAAACTGTCTTTTCCCATAATGAGTACAATAAAAGATCTAACAATAGAACCCCTAAAAATAGAATTTCTTGAGATTAGCTGTGTTCCATGCTCGTGGTATCTCTCTGCCCTCCATCGTTTTCAAATGATAGGCACCTTGCAGATCGTTTCTAATTATCTCATAAGGTCCTTCCCAGTTCGGGCCTAGTTTACCGTCTGATGGCTTCACTGTGTTGCCCAGGACCTTTCTTAGAACATAGTCCCCAACTTCGAATTTCCTCGGAATGACCCTTTTGCTGTAGTGCTTTACGAGCTGTTGCTGATAGCTCGCTAGTTTTACTAGGGCAAGTTCCCTGCGCTCGTCGGCCAAATCGAGTTCAGCGAGAAAAGCCTGATCGTTCTGACCCTGCTCGACAAGGTCGGATCTCATTGTAGGCAATCCTGCTTCTAGTGGGATGACTGCCTCCATACCATATGCTAGTGAGAATGGCGTTTCTCCTGTGACTCGCCTAGGAGTCGTTCTATACGCCCATAGGATATGCGGTAGCTCGGTTGTCCACACGCCTTTGGCTTGTTCTAACCGCTTCTTCAATCCAGCGATCACTGTCTTGTTGGAAGCCTCAGCTTGTCTATTGCTTTGAGGGTAAGCCACCGAGCTGAAGTGGTGCTTGATCCCATGTTGGTCGCAGAAGTCCTGAAAAGGGCCACTCTCGAACTGTGTTCCATTGTCAGTAATGATGGTTCTGGGGATCCCGAATCGAGTGATTATATTTCTCCATATGAACCTCATCATATCAGCATCTCGGATGTTCGCCAGTGGTTCTGCCTCGATCCATTTGGTAAAGTAATCAGTTGCGACCAACAGGTATTTGCGATTGTCGGCAGCGGTGGGCAGTGGTCCCACGATGTCCATTCCCCATTGGGCGAAAGGCCAGGGGCTGGTCAGGGATTTTAACTCGCTGGCGGGCTGGTGGACCATGGGGGCTTGAAGCTGGCATTTTAGGCATCTGCGGACATATGCTGCGGAGTCCTTTTGCATATATGGCCACCAATAACCTTCCTTCATTGCTCGGAAGGCTAGAGACCTTCCTCCGACGTGACTTCCGCAGATTCCTTCGTGAAGCTCGTGAAGCACTGTCTTGACATAGCCTGGGTGGACGCATCTAAGGTAGGGGCCGGAGAAAGATCTTTTATACAGTTCGCCTCCCGTGGATAAGTGAAAGCGAGCATCTTTGACTCTTATCTAGTGGGCAGTCCTCTTATCCTCTGGGAGCGTTCCGTTCTTTAAATAGTCTCTCAAGGGATCCATCCAGTTGGGGGCTGGTTCCAATTGGAGTATTGGTTTCGCTTTGGTCAGCTCGCAGTTGGGGTAAATGCTCGGGCAGCTGAGGAAATCGATAGGGATGATCCTTTTAAGGCTGGAATCAACTGCCGAGCTAAGGGCTACTAAGGCGTCAGCGTGGCTGTTCTGCCCCCTGGGAAACTGTTGGATGTTGATTTCTTCAAAGTTTGTCATTAAGTTTTTTACCAGGGAGAGGTAGGCTGCCATCCTCTCATCCTTCGCGTTATAGTCTCCACTTATCTGATTGGAAACTAGTAGCGAGTCTCCGAATACCTGTAAATGCTTTGCTCCCAGAGTTTACGCCCTTTGGAGACCTGCTATTAAGGCTTCGTATTCTGCTTCGTTATTGGAGGCTGCAAATCCCAGCCTGATTCCTTGCTCGAGGACTGTGTTTTCTGGAGTGATGAGAACAATTCCTACTCCTTCCCCCTTTGAGTTGGAGGCTCCATCAACGAATAGTTTCCAGCTTCCCCTGTAGCCTGGTTGTTTTGTTCTCTTGGCTTAGGCTGGTCGAAGGGTTCTTCGCCTGTGAATTCATCTATGAAATCAGCAAGGATTTGAGCCTTGATAGCTGTCCTTGGTTGAAATTGGATGTCAAACCGGCCGAGCTCGACTGACCATTTAGACAGTCTGCCCGACAAATCCGCCTTCCTTAGGACAACCTTAAGGGGGTGTGATGTAAGGACGATGATCGTATGAGCTTCGAAGTAATGCTTCAGTTTCCTCGAGGACATTACTAGGGCGAAAGCGAGCTTTTCCAATGGCAGGTAGCGCTGCTCGGCGTCTAGTAAGGTTTTGCTCACGTAATAGACTGGATGTTGGATCCCTGTAACTTCACACATTAGCGCTGAGCTGACAGTATGGCTGGATACAGAGAGGTAGAGGTACAAAGAGTCCATTTGCTGTGGTATGACAAGCAGTGGTGGGGAGCTTAAGTAGGACTTGAGCTCGTCTAATACTTGTGAGCAACCTGGGGTCCATTCTACTGTTTTGCTGCCTTTTAAGAGTTAGAAGAAGGGCTTGCATCTCTCGGAGGATTTAGAAATGAAACGATTTAGAGCAGCGAGCATTCCAGTGAGCTTCTGTACATCGCGGATTGTGCGAGGAGGTTGCACTCTTTTGATTGCATCAATCTGGTCCGGATTAGCCTCTATGCCACGCTTGCTGACCAAATACCCAAGAAACTTTCCTGACTGGACACCGAAGGAACACTTGCTCGCGTTGAGTTTCATTCGGTACTTCCTGAGGATTTCGAAGGTACTTGACAGGTCCGAGAGGTGATTTTCCTTCTCCTTGCTCTTGACGAGCATGTCGTCGATGTAGACCTCCATTGTGTCTCCCATCTGATTCTTGAACATTTTAGTAACCAACCGCTGATAGGTTGCCCCTGCATTTTTTAGCCCAAAAGGCATGACCTTGTAACAGTATAAACCAACCGTCGTGATAAACGCCGTTTTGTCCTGATCTGGGGCATATAGGGGAATCTGGTGTTAGCCTAAGTATGCATCCAGGAAACTCATTCGTTCGTGAGCTGCAGTGGCATCTACTAGTTGGTCTATTTTTGGAAGAGGGAAGCTATCCTTGGGGCAGGCTTTGTTGAGGTCAGTGAAGTCTATGCACACTCTCCACTTCCCATTGCTTTTTAGAACTACCACTGGGTTGGATAACCATTTGGGGAATTTCACTTCCCGTATGGACCCTGCATCCAGCAGTTTTTTAACTTCTTTTTCTATTGCTCTGGCCTTCTCGGGAGCAGTTCGTCTTGCCTTCTGCGCTATCGGCTTGAATGTGGAATTGACGTGCAACCGATGGCAGACCATATTGGGATCGATTCCTGGCAGCTCATAGGGTTCCCATGCGAAAACATCTATGTTGCTTCTGAGTAAGGTTAACAAATCCTTTTGCTCTTGGTCAATGAGTGAGGTCCCGATCAGGAAGACTCTGCTGTTATCGCCTTCTTTAGCAATTACTTCTACCAGGTCCTCTACAACACGCTCGGAGGGGAGGAGCCTGGTCTCTTCCACTCCGGGCCTTCCATATTTTAATTGCTATTTGGAAAGGATTGCACCTTCCTCCACTTTCTCGCTGGTTTGAACGGCTTTTTTCTCTGGCTTTGGTCGGATGGCCGCTATGAAGCACTTTCTCGCCATCGCCTGGTCGCCATGTATCTCCATCACTCCCCGCTCGGTGACATATTTGAGTTTCTGGTGGTAGGTCGAGGAGACTGCCTTCATTGCATGAAGCCATCCCCTACCGAGGATGGCTTGATACGGTGAATCGATGTCGACCACCAAGAATTCAATCATTTTCGAAACATTTCCAGCGAGCACTGGTAGTACAATCTTGCCCAGAGGCATGGTCATTTTCCCAGCGAAGCCGACCAGAGGAACAGTTGTTCCCTTTAGGTCGGCGATGTTCAACTTCAATTTTCTGAACAGGTCGATGTACATTACTTCGGATGAGCTCCCTTGATCGACGAGCAGCCTGTCGATATCAAAGTTGTCTATCCTGAGTGTAATGACTAAGGCATCGTGATGTGGGGTCCTCACTCCCACAAGATCTTCATCCGTGAAAACAATATGCTTGTTGTAGTTGATGTCCTCTGCTCGCCGACGTTTTCCTGCCTGTGATTTTGCTGGATCAATCTGAAAAGCTTGCATTACCGCTGTCAGCTTCTTTACCTCCATTCGAGCTGAGTTACCCTGGATTTGCTTAACATCGGATACTCCATGGATTACTGCGAATTCGTGTCCGGCGTCGTCTTCTAATACGTTGTCGGGTTTTGCCTCCTTGTGGACAGTCACTCTCTCTACCTTCCTTTCCACAAAGTCATTCAAATGTCCGGATTGGGACAACTCCTCGAGGTGGGACTTAAGAGCCTTGCAGTGCTCGGTCTTATGCCCTCCCTCTTTATGGAAGGTGCATCTCAGTGCATTGTTTCTTTTCGATGGGTCTCCTCCCATTTTCTGGGGCCATTTGATGAACGGCTCATCCTTGATCTTCGCGAGAATTTTGTAAATTAGTTCTTTGAAGATGGTGTTGACCGCCTGGAACGACTTTGCAACGTCAGGGTTCCCTCCGTTCTTGGAGCCATTCTTGCTCCCATTCTTTCCTCCTTTTTTCTGGTTATCAACTTTCTCACTTCCCTTAGTAGCGAGCTTGGCTCGACCGTTTTCTCCTACGTTAAGGCGGGTGACATCTTCCACCTTTGCGTATTTCTCAATCCGGGCCATCAGGTCATCAATGGTGGTTGCTTCCTTCTTTGTCAAGGACTGGTAAAGGAGGGAAGAGCTAGGTAGCCCAATTTTGAATGAAGCCACTGCCACCTCTTCCGCGCAGTCCTCGACTTCGTTGAATAACTCCTAGTACCTCTTCGCGTAGTCTCGGAGTGTCTCCTGAGGCGTTTTTTTCATTGTTAATAGAGCATCCATCCTTTTGGGATGGGAGCTGCTGGTGATGAACCGGGCCGTAAAGAGCACGGCCAGGGATTTGAAATTTCTGATGGATCGGTGAGGGAGTTTCTCGAACCATTTCTGGGCCACGTCATGAAGGCTCGAGGGAAAAATACGGCACATCAGTGCATCTCGGTGATTCTAGAGGGTCATAGCCTGTCGGTACTGCCTGACATGATCAATGGGATCAGTCTTCCCGTCGTAAATCTTGAACCTTGGAATAGCAAACTTTTTGGGAGCTTCTTCTTCTTCAATTTCCCTCGTGAAGGGCGATTTCATCTGGGTCTTGAGGGCTCTCCTGGCGAGTTCTCTGGTCGACCTGGTGCCGCGGTGAGCTGGATGTTGGCCCATTTCTCTGCGGACTAGGTTCCGTATGTTGTCGTCGCTGTGAGCAGGGCTCTGATAGTGGCGAGCTTTTCTCAGTTGCTCGCGGAGGTCGTCGTCTGAGTCGCCACCTTCGAACCCTTGATATTGCCGCCTAGGTCTCCTTCCTCGGCTGCGAGATTTGCTCGCCTGAGGGCTAGGAGTGCGATAGGGGCATCTCCTGGTATCAGGACGTAGTTCTTTCTCCAGTTTTTCCAGTCTTCTTTTCAAGCGAGCATTCTCAGCCTCATATCTGCGAGAAGACTCCCTCTGCTCGTAGATCCTTGCTCCGTATGCATCGATCAATCTGGATATCTGAGTGGACCTTGCTAGTCCTTGACTTTCTTCCGAGGCTGGCCTTTCTAAGCGAGCCCCTTGATCTGAACGTCAGACTTCAGACCTAATCCTGCGAGGAGCGGGTGGCTCCTGAATATCTCCTGCTTGAGGAGCGTTGCTGCTATGACCAGACATCTTAGATTTTTTCTCGGAGTGAGCTCTTCTCAGGGAAAGATAAACGTTTCCCACAAACGGCGCCAATTGTGGTGACAGTTATTATGTAACATAAATAAATATGAAAGAGGTAACAATCAAGAAAAGATGAATAAAATGCCAATCACACAACAACGGGTATACGTGGTTCAGCAAAGATGTGCCTACGTCCACGGTGGTTCAGTCAGTGTTATTTCTCTATATTCTGAAGAATAAGTACAGAGAATACAACTTGTCCTTTGCCCCAGACTTAGGGTTTAATTTATACATGTATATGTTGGAGTAGTGGGGGTGATGGGTTCCTCCTTATTATCCATCTCCCCTACATGGGATCGCGCTCCCTTACAACTTCTCTTCATGGGATCGTGGGGTAATCGGATGAGTGCAAGAGGTGATGGGCCTGGGCTTTGGTCCGCTAAGGAGAGGCTACTCATCCAGGCCTTATGATGCTAAATTCAGGGTACCCACATCAATAATAAAAAATGCCTATACAAATCTACCCTTCCATGAACCCAAAACTGAAAGAGTATAAGAGAATAAGACTGCATCGTTTGATCTTCAAATCTTCAGGAATCTCAACGCTTTTCTCATCAGGGTGTGCAATTCAGTGATCATCAAAGTAGTACCTACACACATGAGACAAAGCAAAATACCAAGTGACAGATCGAGTTTGAAATGAGGTAAACATATATACTAATTTATGAACAAACTCAAACTTTCAAATCTCCCCCATAATAAGATAATTCATTCTCCCCCTTTTTATGATGTCCCAAAATAGACAAATGAGAGAAATAAATCAAATAAGCAAGTTCGGGGAGTCACAAGTATAAAATCACACCATGAATGAACACAAAACAACCAAGTCGATGAAAGAGTAAATGAAGTGGTGTGATCAAATTCGATAGGAAAATCAAAGCATACAAACATGACATATGTGCATGATGAATATTGGATATTCCTAGCGAATGAACTCAAATGCTTCCTTTGGTGTAAAAATAATGACAATATAAGATATTGACTCAATCAAATCAACAAATCAAAGCTCAAAGTGATTTTCACACCAATAACGTCCAAAATGATTTTATGCTTTTTCAGGACTTTCAAGGAAGTGCAAACCCGTTTAAAGATTCTCCAACCAAACTCCCTCAGATATAATGTTGAATAGAGGCATTCTAAATTCTCAAACTTTGGAGAATTGATGGTGAAACCTAAGTGGCCCATATTTGGCATGAATTGCTTTTTATTGCCTTTAAATTTTTTCGGGCTCTTTTAACCTCTTTGGACCTCGGATATTAAAATTCCTCCATTTTTTAGGTCCTTTTTAACGGTGGCTTTTTTGCAAAGGATAGATGATTACCTTTCGCAGCCCCTCCCCGTTATACAAAAACACAAAGTCTCACCAAAATGGTTTTTACATGCATTCCAATCTTGTTAAGTTTTATCGCATATTGTACATTGTATAGACAGAATTGAGATGAAAACACTCAAGCCAATATGAGATAGACAAGTGCAATAATCAAATATAGCCGTGCATGTGTGCAATAAAGGATATAGGAGTCAAACATGTAGGAAGATATCACTAATTACATCTCAAAGACTCCAACCAATGTAAAGCACATGGATGAAATGATGTAGCCTCTCAAATCTCTATCAAATAGTCACATGGATAAATGGAATGAAGTTGTGACTTGGCTATCTTAAATGCTCATCCACAAAAGAAGCAAAAACAGAAAAATCTTTTTGGTCTTTATCAAAATAAAATCTTTTTGTGCTTTTCTCAAAAATTTTCTTAAAGGAAAATCTTTTTGTATATATTTTTTTTTTAAAAAAAATGAAAAACTAACTAATGATACATGCTAGCAATAGGTAAAAAAAGACATGATAAACAACCTATGCTAGCAATCAAGACTAGATCTCAACCGGGAGTAACGGTGGAGTTTTCTAAAGATGGTGACATCTTTTGAACCAACTCCACTAGATCATGTGTGGTCTTGATCAAAAACTTCACTTGCTCGCGAATATGTGCAAACTCTCTATCAAAATGAGCAGGCAAAGTATCATGAGTGGGTGCATGTGCATGAATGTGTGAAGTGGCATGATATGGCACAAAACCCAACTTAGAACAACATTCCCTAAGATGTCCTCGCTTCTTGTAGTGGGAGCAAACATAAACTGGTCTAGGAAGTAATTTATCAACAATTTTGGGATGAACATTCCTAGACGGACACCCATGGGACTCACTCACAATGGTGGATATAGGCTCGGGTGAATTCTCTAATGTGACTTGAACCTCCCGTTCTTGTTTGAGGCCATCCTCGAGATGGGATACACGTGTCGTCAGACTATACACCGTGTTGGTCAAGTCACCTTTTTCCCTTTTAAGCTCATCATTCTCTCCCTTCAACTCACCAATCCGAAGACCTAGGATCCTATTAGACCTTTTTGTTTCCATGGTCTCAATAAACAACTTTCTAAAGGCTTTTTGGATCAAACTATCATCACCATTATCATCCTCACTATCACTTAGAGAAGTGGGCATATCAACTTTCTTGCCCTCTCTCTTAAGTCTAGTGGGACACTCAAATTTCTTGTGCCCTGTCCCATCGCACTCAAAACATCTTATCTTCTCAAGATTTTTATTTCTCTCATTCTCACCACAACTCTCTCTCCCTCCAAACAAACTTAAATCCTTCTCTAAAGCGGTGATCCAAAGGACTAAAGCATTATTACGCTTCCTGGTATCAAAAAACTCAGAATATAACTCGGCGTAAGCGCGTGGGAGATCACACTCGCTCTCACTTGCCTCATCCTCCCCTTCACTCTCATCGCTCTTACTGTCGAGGTGTCCTAGTGACGTAGCATCCTCATTGTCGTGAGAAGCATTGGAGGTACTCACATGACTTGCCATGAACGCGGTGAAGTTACGCTCATGCGGTGACTCATCTCCCGAGTCCACCGACTCGACCTCACTGTCGTCACTAAGGGTAGTATTCAGGACAGTTTTACCCTTTTCTCTATTCAGACGGGTGGTACACTCAAACGCTCTATGACCCTTACCATCGCATTCAAAACATCGCTCAATGTCTTTCTTAGGGGGGTCTTTGAAATCTTTCTCATTTTCCTTTTCAAAAATATTTTTCTCAACATTCCTTTTATCATTGAAATTTCCACTTTTCTTGAATTTGAGAATTCTTTTGAATTTTTTGCAAACAGGGCCAAGTCATCTAAGTCAAAATCACATTCAGACTTGGACTCAAAAACTTTTTCTTTCTTTTTCTGAAAATGAGTCTTTAAAGCAATCCCATTATCCTTAGCCTTAATGGTTTTGGGAAACATGTCAATCTCATAGGTTTGAAGATCTCCTATAAGTTCTTCCAACTTAAGTGATTTCAAATTTCCCAAAGAGTTCAAAACAGTGACTTTAGGAATAAAGCGTTTTGGGAGAGATCTCAAAATCTTTTTAACGACACGCGTGTTATCAATTACCTCACCCAAATTAAAACTAGTGTTAACAATGTCCGACAAGCGTGCAAAAAACTCATCAAAGCATTCGGACTCAGACATGGTGATAGTATCAAATTGGGTGGCCAAATTTTGTAATTTAGACTCTTTAACAGCGTTCGTACCCTCATGGGTAAGTTGCAAAACATCCCATGCCTCCTTTGACGTGGTGCACGTCATTATGCATTTGAACTCATCAGGTGTGACAGACCCAGAAATAGCACTTAGACCCTTAGAATTAAATGATGACCGTTTAAATTTTTCTTCAGTCCAAGAAGTGTAAGGTTTCAAACTAATCACATTATCAACAGTCACGGAGGGAGGAGTCCACCGTCTTTCTACTAAAATCCAGACACGTTCATCAATGGCTTTTAAAGCCGACTTCATTCGGGCTTTCCAATAAGCATAATTTGTCCCGTCAAAAACAGGCATTTTATTATATAGTTTCTCCATTTGAACACGCACTTTTTCAAAAAATCAATTTTATCAGAAAATTGATATCTTAGAAAAATTTTGCGGAAAATAGGAATACGCGATAGATTAGCGTAACCTGCTCTGATACCAATTTGAGAACGTATGTGCTCGCTTTCAAATGATCAAATTATATATTAAACACCTTTTAACCCAAACAACCCCTAAACATGCAACTAGGTGTGATTAAAACAATATGAAATCATGCAAGAGTTATTCAAACACACATAATTGAGGAAAAATCCCCCACAGGGGCAAAACTATTTATTTTCACTATAATTTGTAAGAGAACGGCTTACAATCGGATTACAATGAAAATACAAGTGACTAAGAATTACCCTCAGGTATCGGATTCTGTAGTCGCGGCTGGAAATATCCCTTTCCAGTAGGGCTGGCGGCTGGAAGTTTCCCTTTCCAGTAGGGCTGCAATGAAGAAGAAGAACGGTCTCCTCCACAAGGGTTGAACAGCAAAAGTGCGTTCTTGGGTTGCAAAGTGATTCACAAAGGTATGGAATTTGTGTGAATCAAAGGTATGAATCAATGGACTCAAATACCATGAAGACTTTAGAGTTTTGGAACTTAGAAAATCATGTAGAAGTCTTGAAAAATAACTCTCCCGAAGTTGGTATAAATAAGAGGACTTGATCCATAAAAATTGAAACACGATCTGTTTGAAGTTATCCCAGGGGGACCGGTCCGGGTCTGAGGCGGATCGGTCCGGTTGACATCGGATCGGTTCTTTTATTGAAGGCGGATCGGTCCGGATGACATCGGATCAGTTCGGCTTTCAGCTTCATCGGTTTGCCATCGGTCCGGGGTATACTGGCCTTCAGCATAACGGATCGGTTCGGTTGTTACCGGATCGGTCCGGATGATCGGATCGGTTTTTTTATTTTGGCCGGACCGGTCCGGTCCTCAGAAACCAAATTCCTTCGAGGAATTCTTTCCATCTTCAAAGGGCCATATCTTCTTCACCGTAGCTCGGAATGAGATGCCGTTTCTTCCAGTATCTTTGTTGTGGCAAGCTCTTCAACTTTCCAGTTGACCTATCCTCCAGACGATGGATGTATAATTACCAAATTGCCCTTGAACTTGATGTGGGACACATGATGGAGATATTGGATGCTTGATTCCCGGAATTCGGATTGGGGTCGTCATATGTGATCGTGTAGAGACGTGCTAAATGTAACGGCGTACGACATACAAAACAGTAAGATAACGGACATGAAAAAAATGTCCTTACAAGTACACTCACCTTGGTTGACAACTATGTATTCACGTTTTCTTCTGGTGGAGCTGAACTGGGTTGATTAGACCTTACACCTGTCAATCCAACTAAATCAGTACTGAACCTCAATCATAAATATTATCCAAACATAATTGTGTAACTTTCCATGACTATACATCAACAATATAATTCCAATTAAGTCACATTCCATAAAACATAGGTAAAGGCAAAACAATGATATACATGTTGATAAAGTTACGGACATTCAACCGTAGGAAATACCTTATAAGGAATTTATAACCAAAGTCAAGTAAACATGAAATTATACTTCTCAATGTATATACACATGAAACATGTACTCAAAGTACTCTTTGTAAGGACGAAATACAAACATTCATTCAAGGGGTACCCAGTATGGCCTGAAATTATTGTCTTACATACTTAACCATCCTATATTCCTAAATTGTACAAATACAGGGGTCTAACCTCATCAATATGAAAACATATATGAATATACTATCCAGTACAAGTGACGGTGTAATTTTTCAAGCCTCCTAGGGCAAGTTATGACCATTTCTCTACAACACAAGAAATCTGCATTACAAGCTCCTCTATTGTTCCTTCAACTTCCAAGAATTTTCATAATTTTTTCTCCAGCATAACTTTCCATGATTTTCAACCCATTTTCCGTACACATACTGAATAGTACAGAATTAAAGTTTCATAATTGTTTGACTTCATTTGCTATCTCAAAAGCTTGACTAAACTCAGGGCATACCGAAATGAAGTATAAAAACGGAAACCATGTACCAACTTGAAATCATCATTACGGCCTAACCACAAGGAGATAAATTCTAATTTTCAGATATGATATGAATATATGAGTCTAATTTCATATCCAATTGGAATTTCTTAATTACAGTAAGTACACAAATAGATATGCAAGTTTGAATACAAGGGGTTTCAATACAAAGCAATTTTAAGGGTTTCTACATTCAACTTAACATAAACTTGCATATAACCATACATACATATAAAGGGCTGAAACTTTCGTAAAACTATGATTATTTATATCATATAAATCAGTAATATAAGATAAATAACTAGAATTTCAATTAGGCTTACCTTCAGGGCTTTTACGTAATTTCCACAGATTTTTTTACACTTTTTCTCCTCACTTTTTCTTCCTAAACATCAACTTTCTATTTCCTCAAGCTAACAACACTTGAAACTGAACCTAGGGTTTGTTTTGCTGAAGAAATATGTTAGAGAGAGGGTTTTAAGTCGGCCAAGGCTGCCTCCCAAGCCAACCAATCAATTTAAAACATTTGGTTTAATAAAAGACAATTTACCACTTAAAGGGAATGGACAGCTTTGCCCTTTGTTCGTAAATTCGGTATAACTCTTTACTCGGGCATCCATTTGATGATCCGTTTGTTGTGTTACAACCCTAACTCACATGTCTACAACTATCTAGTTTTCACCTGAAGTCATTTATAATGTTATAAAGGTCAAAACTAGTCTCTAACAGGAACATTTCTACCGAAAACAACAAAATTTGTGTTTGTAAATAATTCGACCTTTCATGATTTATGAAATTAGGATTATAATAAACATAATCACTTAACATTAGATATACTAATATCACATTATTCATATCACATAAGATAAGCATGATTTAAATATAATTCATCATAATTATATTCGGGTTGTCACATTTGTATTGATGGTTCGGGAGAGATTGAACCAATAGTCCTTTAAGCAGTGAGTGATGCACCAGGACATGATAGCAGAGTATGCATTGTACAAAGTGGTTCTAACCTAGGGGTGCAGGATTAATATGTATATATATATATATATAGTGATAAATATATGTATGCTTGTGATTAATTCTTCTGTGTGTATGTAGTAGATACGAAAACATTGGTATTTAAAGTAATTTTAGTGGGAAAAGGATTAACTATAAGAATGATGAATACATAGTTGATTGGCCTGTATAAATTATTTGATAATGAATTAGTATATATATATTAGTCTGATAAAAATATATACCGAGGATCTGTCCAACTGTGGGTACTTAGTTGAAAAGTAAGATAGTGACATCTAAAATAACTTTAATGTGTGAAGAATTAAATATAAAATGAGAAAGTCATAAGTGGTTATTCGATATAAAACATTTAGTAATGTATTGTGTGAGCGGTATGGGTGAATACAATGAGTTAATATGTGGAAGGAGACTTGTTATGGCTAGTTAGGTGGGGTAGCTTAACTAGGGAAGGTAGAAGGCAAGCGTTAAGTGTGCACATTAGATGAGGGGTGAGTTATGTCTCAAGAGAGTGCGACACTAGATTATATATGAAAAGTATGCATGCATATTTAATTATTGCAAATTAACTGCTTGCTAAATATTTTCAAAATGTTTTACTTGGGCTCTGACCCGTGTCAAAATATTTTCCAAAACATTTTAGGTGTCCAGCCACAGGGATGCCCAGTTTGAGGATTCTATCCAGAAATGTGCAACTGCAGCTCATGTGAAAGTTGCAAGACTTTGTTATAGACGCTTCGTTCATTTACTCCTAATGTAGGAACTTTTCAGTACTCATTTGGGCATGTCGCCCTCAGATTTTGTATTTAGTTTACTTATCGAACTTTGTGTATCTAGGTTATTATTTCAGTTACTGTTGTATTTTATTGTTGAACCGATAGTTGATTCGGTTATCTTAATTTATGTTATTCATCTGTGTGGGATTCCGTTATTAGTTGTGTTGATGGTTTTATTATTATTTATTTTCCGCGTGTTGTTAATTAATGAAAGATAAAATTTGGCACATTTCTAATTAAATTACTAGGTGGTAGTAACTTTAAAAAGTTTTCGACAGTGATGCTAAGAATGAGCCATATGAGATGTGTGAGTGTGTGTGTTTATGTATACAAGGTAGTTTCATGTGCACGTAGGCATAACGTGTCTTGTTGTCATTCAATTCTATACTGTATTTGTATGTTTTTCACTGAGCATTTGGCTGACACACTCGCTTTGTTACGACAGGTTGGGAGCAGTTTTGTATTTTGAGAGCGTTATACAAGTATTTTTTTATCATTACGTTAGTATCTATATTTGGACTTCGGGGTGCTTCCCATGGATCCCTCACATAGTTTAAATTTAAAATTAGAATAGACTGCTAAACAAGTGAAATCCTAAATAAAATAAAACTCGACTAGAAACATTATATAGGTTATTTCATTGCACTTCACACCTAATGCTCGGGTCAGATCGAGTTGACTACGAGTAACCCACAAATTCGAGTCGGGGAGTTACAAATGGTATCAAAGCTCTAGGTTCAAGGTTCCTTTCAGGGGTGATGTGGTGAGATCGGTATTGGATCTTTCGACATCGATGTTGGTTTGGGCTAGTCATGCTAGTTTGATGACGGTTTAATTTGTGTCCTCAACGGTAAAGTCAAATAGGTTAGCATTTCAAGTAATTTAGTTCTAAGCGGCATGCGATCAAGTTGATAATTATTAATCTCTTCTGCGCTAGTGATTAGAATTGTTAGTAAACTATGAGTGTCCATGCAAACCAATAGGGGTGACACCTTGGTTCTTAGTGTTAGGTTCTTATTTTAAATTATTAATGTCATAGAATCATTTGAGATGCTCATAGAGTGTGATGACACCCACTGGGCAAGTGACAAGACTTGCATACAGTCAATGGTAGAGGTTGATGATTGATGATTAGAAAGTATATAGCCCATAGGTGTAGCGCTTACGAGTAGTTAACGCCGGTAATCTAATTAGGTAAATTTAATCCTTGGGGTGATGTCGCAATCGATGGTAGTCTGGTAAACATAAGAAGTTGTGTATACTAATAGTGGGAATAGTGAGTAATGTTCTTTGTGACCTAGCTGTAAAGGTTGTGTATTTAATTTATGGAGACTAGATGACTGAGTTGCATTCATAAGTATTGATATTATGGTGAGAAAGCATTTGATTTCCTTGGTTGAGGAATTAGGTTTAGTGTGTCTTGATTATCATGTGGTATTGAGGAATGGGATCCCGTGTGGCATCTGTGGTGTGGTACTTGGTATTTATAGGCAATATCCAACCTCCCATATCCTACTAAGATCTATATAGTCATGTTAACTTGTAGATTAGAATATAGTGTGATGTTTACAAAGAGACACAATTTAGTTATCGTGGTTGAACATTCATTGAGGATTAGGTGAGGCAAACCTTGAGGTTTATAGGTTGTGGCGACGTCCTATACCCCGCCACAGTCCGTAGTAGCCTTGGTTGTGGTTTTTACGTGGCTTATAGTCACAATCATTTGGAAGAAAGATAAGATCGTTATTTAAGCGTACAGGCTCATTTTAGCCGCCAAGGTAATGGCTAGGTGTGAGGTAATCCTAATGTGAGAGTAGTTTATTAGCATTTTGAGGTGACCATAGGACAAAATCTTTGTGGCATCATTGAGGATAAAGATCAAATGTTGTGACTCTTTGATGCGTTTGATGGTTAAAGTTCACCATAGGTAGAAAATCATAGACTATTGTCTTTGCGAGAACCGAGTAATCGTGGCGTGGGTAATGAATGGTTTGTAAAGAGAACCTATAATGGTAAAGGTATGGATGATGAAATCTTGTCGGGTCCTGGTGATGATTACATAAAATGTGCTTAGTGTCCCTCAGAGACCAGTTAATTCGGTATAAAGGAGAATTATCAGCCTAGTAATGATTGTATCGAGGATCAGGTGACGATCCTGGGTTGCTGGTCATATAATATATGTGTCGGGTGTGGATTCGTAAATCGACATGGACGGGTAATGTAATCCCTAAGGTAGGGCAATAGTTTATGTCATTGTAGGAGTGATACTCAGACATCATGGGATGTCTTGTATGGGTGTTGTAATACTCGATTTCGGGATGTGCTCGAAAGTGTATTCGAGACTTAGAGTGATGACACCAAACAGATACTAGAAGATGGCGACTGAGGTGGACTAACATCGAAACATGTTTATTATGTTGGCATGTGTCGATGGTATATACTAGGATATCCTTAGTAATGTGATGACTAGTTCTTGGGTTGTCCTTCCAATCCAGTGCAGATTAAATGATGTATCCCTTTGTGAAGTTTTCTACCCTTAGAATGACAAGGGTGACGGGCGTGGTCACCACGTAAATTATGTGTGGGTAGAAATCAAAAGTATGTTTGGTGGAAACCTCATGTAGTCAAAAGATGTGGTAAGGTGAGTGCCTCGCTTGAACTAAGTAAAGCTTATAGGGGTTTAGGATCTTGACCACGATATGATAAGGCAGATAATAACCTAGGTGTACTAGGTTGGTGACGTCGTCACTAGAAATTAGACAAGGTCAATGTAGTCAAGGGTGTGAGGTATCCTCCAATAGAAATGGTTCATATACGCCAAGGATATGAAAGATATGGCCTTACTCCCATGGAGGGAAGTCAGGAGCTAACTTCCTAAAGGACTACAGATTCGTAAATTGCTTTTGTGTTACAAGAATGAATGGTTATGATCCAATTCATCACGACTAGTGACCCAAAGCAGGGTATGTGGCTAGGGTTTTTGCTCGGTGAGAACTTTAGGAATTAGTGGCATTACTTCAAGTATATGGCGTGGGTTCTCTTTTGTAAATCATAGTCGGACGTTTATGGGTAAAATTTCTTGGGATGGTTGCTTGTTTTTTATGACTCTCATGTGTCCCTTTTTGATTTCGATAATCGAGGATTGGTATTCTCACCTATTTGGTGACTTGGATTGGTGCCATGTCATGGTATGACATGGTTGGGGTTCGAAGAGGGCGGTAGATCGGGTATGGTCAATGTGGCTCGGTAACTGGGTGCACCCCATCTAAGGTATTTTTGTTATCAAATAAAGTTCTGTGTATAGATAGTTGCTCTTTCAGCCACAGGTTTGCTCATAGTATTATTCTTTCTTAGGATTAGTGGATTTTCAACTAGACGGTATGGCAATCAGTAGCTCAGGTTGTAAATAACGGGATGATGACTTGAGGATATAGTATAGTTTTATAAATTGAGGAAAACTTAGCATACGATATTGATTTTCCACGCTGAGTGGATTAAAGCATGGCTCTAGGGAGTACTCAAAGGTGAGATACCTAGGGTAGTACTAGGTTCATTAGAGTGACACAGATAAAAGTGTAAGTTGGGGGTACGATGATGACTTGATAAGAATATTACCTCTTGGAGTGAGAGAATAACATGGAATGGTTATTGGCAAGCTCATGCGAATTGTATGGTCAAGATAACCAAAAAAAATTGTGGGATGTAGGATGTAAAGTCCTAATATGGAATTAATATTGGTAACGAATGCAACGATTAGTTGTATTACAGTTCACATTGGGTGAGGGTCGATCGATAGAAAGGATTTTCTCGTGAAGGTGTCGGTATGCCTTGATTACTAGCATAGGTGGTTCTAGAAATTATTTGGATACGATCATCAAGTGGGTGGATATTCGGGGTTGATTATGTGATGTTTATAGTTAGGAAGATGGTGAGCATTGTCGCATGTCGCATGTTGACTATTTGGTGACAAACCCCATGTGGGGGGGCACATAGGGTGACCTTAGCATTGAGAACTTCAATGATTTTGTCTTGGAGGATTTCTATGGCTTAGAACAGAAGTTGGTGAACCCCATAAGCTTAAGGATTAATGGATCAAGAATTTCGGGGATGAAATTCCCCAAGGAGGGAAGATTGTAATATCCTGTCCTAATAATTTAATTACTTTTTTTTATAGATTATATTGAAGTGGGGTTAATGATAATTATTAAAGAATTGTGGTTCATAATTGAAGAAAAATAAAATATGGAAAAAGGGGGTCGTTCTAACGACATACCTATAACGTTAGAAGTGAGATGGGTATGGCGAGCGAAGGTGGTGAGATATGGGGCCTTAAATGAGATGTTTCCGAATATCAGTGGTAGGCCACGCGAGGTCACATGAATCGACTCATCGAACGAGGTTGTCATGTATCTCAAATGAGGTCCATATCGTTCGAACAACATGCCTCAAAAATGTTTTATGCTAATTTGCCCTTGTGCCCTGTCACATTCATAACCCTTAGATCTTTGAGTTGTCGTGCTCAGGTCAGCCCAAATTGGGCAAAATGGGAATTTGATGTGTTTGGGGTGTTATATAAGGGTGTGTTTGGGGTATATGGGTTATTTTTAAATTAGAAGAAGATGGAAGATGGAGAGTGAAAGTGGAGAAGTCTTCCACCATTTTTAATCATCCACCACCATTCGACCACCATTTTATGTAATGTTCCACCATGTTCAATCCTACAACACCTACTTTCACCATTGTTGAAGTGGAGCTAACACCTACTTTCACCATTGTTGAAGTGGAGCTACGAATTTTGGAGAAGCGTGGGAGGATTTTTGGAGAAGGTAATGAGATCTTCTATGCAGTTTGAAGTGGATTTTTCTTGGAATCTTGGATGGAGTATATTTGGAGCATTTTTGGAGGATGCATTTGGTAACCCCTTAAGGCCACCTTTAGATGTGGGGGTTGCTCCTCCTACACCAATATTTCAAACACCATTGGAGCCTTTAGAGGTAGGAAAACCAATCATAATATTTAAGACTCTATTTGCATTAATTGTAGTCTTGTTGTTAGATTACATAAATATGGTGCATTTGATTATACGATGAACATCATGTGTAGTAAATTATAAAACTTTCCATGGAATAAAAATGTTGGGAAAATATTATATTATTGAAAATGAAGAATGAGTAAATATACCAAATTCTTTTAATATTTTGTAAATGTAGTGTATTTCTAGAAAGATTGATGTTAAACATTTTATGAAATAAAATTTTGGAAGATGATTATTTATGTTGTAAACTTTGGGGAAGTAACGTTTTAAAGTTTCTAGCAAAAATGAATATTTTATGAAAAATGTACATTTGTTGAGTTTGAATAAATCAATGTCTTTTATGCCTTTAAAATGTATTTTTGCAAGTAAGATGAATTTCTAGAATAAAAATATGTTTAATCCATTTAATAGGATTTTACAGTTTAAAATTCATCTTCTCATGCATATAAACTTGTAGTATTTGGATGATGAATGTATAAAGTAGTTTAAAGAATATTTATTTGGGTTTAAACATGAAAAAAAGTGGAAATCTTAGTCTTCAGTGTGTGAAAATAGGAATAAAGTTATAATGAACATAAGGTTGTAAGACTACATGTGTTGATAAAAAGAAATGTTATTTTCTTATAAAAGTAGCCTTTAAATGTAATTAGATTTCTTGAATAAATAAAGCGAAGAAATGTGTAGTTTGAAAAAATGGTTATTAATGGTGTTGGATAAGTGTTAATGGTTAAACATTGAAAAGTTAGTGTGTACAACTTAATAATGTTATAAAAGATTAACACTTATGAAATTGGAAAGGAAATAATGGAATAGAGATGTTTCAAATTAGGAAGAATATTACTCCGAGTTTAAAAGGGTGTTGAGGTGTTAAAACACTTAAGAAGTTAGTGTGGGTAACTTAATAGTGTTTTGAGAAAATTAACACTTGCAAAAATGGAGTAAAAGGTGAGTTTGGAAATAAATGGGTAAAATGGTAATTTTACTTAAAGTGAAGCATTTTTATGAAATAAAAATGTTGGAAAAGATGTTATACAAATTGTTCCTAAATGAATATGATTCTTAGAATAAAATCAAGGTTAAAGTGTAAAGGACATGAAATGATAAATTTCAAAGTCTAACACAAGTTGGGGTGCAACCCCGGGTTTTGACTTTGACCGGGTAATAAGGAAAAGCATAATAATATTAACACTTGTAATAGGAACTCATATGACACCGAAAAAATTAAGGAGGGCTCAGAGCCCTGGGGTGAAAGACCAAAACAATTGGCCATAGCATATAGTGCGCAAAACTCGTGGTGTGGAGCCTATTTAAGTATGCGGTATTTGGAAGATTTCGAGAAAAAATATAGGACTAAGGAACATGTCAAGAAATGGGTTGTATGGTGAAATGCGTTAATACAACCTAACTTAAATGAATTGATAAATATTCTGGTAAACGTTAAAATGGATTAGTAAATGTGTAATTGATAAATGTCCATAAGGTAAACTAATAATACGCAAATATTGCGTATTTCGTCCTTCGAACCGACACATTTTAGCCCTCTCGGGTATCTTATTCCCTATATTTATGATCGTTAACCAAACAACCTCGGATTTCTATGATAACATTTTTTGCAGGGGTTAATTGAGCTTTTATAGGTATTCAGATGCTAAGTGTGAAGCTAGGACGCTTTCCGCTCGATTTTTGTACACGATTGCACGTTCAAGGGCATTTTAGTCTTTTCACAGCTTGGGTACCTGGCCCAACATCTACAGGGAAATTGTATCCCTCCTCGTAAGCTTTGCGTGGCCGCGAACGGTGCGCGATTCCGATTCAGAACGAAGAAGTTACGGCGATTTTAGCGGAGGAGAAAAACAAGCACATCAAAGCAGGGGGGAGAATTGCAGACCTGTAGCCATCGATCGATCGATCATTTTGATCGATCCATCAATCCTTCAGTTTTTCCAAATCGTGGGGAGATAGTGGGCTTAATTTTTTACCATCGATCGATCGATCACAAGGGATTGATCGATCGATCCCCTGTTTTCTACAGATATTTTGTTTTTTATTTTCTTTTTCCTTTTCTTTTCTAATTTAATTCCTTTTACTATATAAAGGATTTTTGTTGTAAAAACATATATAATTCATTTTTAGATAGTTTAAGTTAGGGTTTTGGAGGTTTGAGAGCTCATTTCTTCATTTCTTCTTGGATTGACACCCAAGTGGGTTTGTAATTTGTGCTTTCATCTTCCATCTCCATTAATATAGTCGTATTTACATATTTCTTGCTTTGTGAATTATATTTACATGCTTTCATAATTTAGTTTACATGCTTTGATTTAATTTCTTTCTAGTGTAGATTTATCGCGTTAATTTACCGCATTTTTAATATGCTTTTAGCTAATTTAGTCTAGGTAGTGTTTGAATGGAACTCACTCGGATTGATGCGTTGCTTTGCATTGGTGATGGTGTTTATGGGTCTATTCCGGGTGCGTTGTCCTAGTTACTGCGTCGAGGAGATTTGACAAGGCATATCATGTATGTACCGTGCTTACGACCTTGGGTGCGCTATTTTTGGGATATTTGTTGACGCCAAAATCTTATTAGGATTTTATGCGGGATTTAGGGGCGTGATTCAATTAGCTGTCGAAACGAGACGCATTTGTAATAACTCGTCGACCCATGTATCCATTTTATATGAATTAACTCAGTTGAGGGATATTCGATGCAACCTATAGTTTTTACCTTTTTGTTAATCTAATTTCAATACACTCACCTAGATTAAATATTTCCATTTTATGCATCTTTTCCCTTTTTGTGTATAATCATCTTTTACACTTTTATTTAGAAGTATGAAATCCATTAAATTCTAGCAACTCATCTCTATGGATTTTCGATACTCGGACTTGGCCGCTATACTCCCTTTTTGAGTGTAGTCATAAGTTTAGGTTTTTGCATTAAGGTGGTGAACAGAAAACAACGATCGGCATTTGACACGCGCTACTTTTCACGCGTAATCAAAATGGCGTCGTTGTCGGGGATGAGTTTGTTTTAGACTTTATTTGATTTAGTATTTCGTAATATTTTCTTTCTATTTGTATTATTTGCAAATCTTTTTGCAGGACTTCCACATTTGAGCACTTAGAAACGCTTGAATTTCTCGCGCGCGCATATCTTCGTGGAATTCGCTGCTTCGAGCCATTTTTTGGCTAAGCATGTCTTATTCCAATTCTTTCGGTAATAATTGTTATAATTCTCAAAATTCTCGTAATCCTGTGAATTTCGGTCAATTCTTAGAGTTCCAAAGAATTTCAAATTCAAATATGACTTTGGGCGAGTATAACGAAAGTCAAAACTTGGGTTATTGGAATTTTGATGATGATGATAATGAGTTTGGGCCTTTACCTCCTTATAAGAGGAATTTTGAAATGAATTGTAATAGTTTTCAAAATTCCTATAATAATGAGTTTTCGTTTAAGTCCGATGGTAATTTTCAAAGTTCCCATTTTCATGTATCCGCACCTTGACCTATGACATTCGGTGAGGGCTTGCGTATGTATGAGAATGAGAAATTTGAAAATCGTTATCGGGAAGAAAATCATTCGTGGGAACAAGACTTGGATTTATTATTTGAGTCCGAAGACGATTTTGCTTCTGAGACTTTTGAAGTCAAGGAATGTTTTGAACCAAATGAGGACTTTGTTCCTACTTTGGAACAAACCATTCTTGACTTTGCCCATTGCATAATAGATATTGAAAGTGAGGATGAAAATGACGTAATATCTATTTGCAATGAAATGATTTCTTCTTTGGCCCCCAAAGAAGAACATTTCATTAAAAATGATATTATTTCCTTCGAAACTCAATCTTCATGCGATGATGATTCATCTCATGAGTTTTAATTTCTTTCATCCCCATTTTCATTCTCTGTTATCACACCGTCACAAGTACTCGATGATTCGGTTTCAAACTTTAATATTTTAAACCTTTTCGTCGATGAGGAGTATTTGCTCGATTCGCCTTCCACGATCGCATCTTTGCCTTTGTGTTCGCCATCTGCCATTCCAATTTCAAAATCATTGGGAGGATATTCAGCTTTTCTCGGTCCCCGCATGTTTTTATCACATGTTCAATCCAAATCCCCCATCGTCCCTCCAAAACTTTTAATTGACGATGGTTCCTTTATTTCGCCTTACACATGCCTTCCGTTGTTCAAACGGAATTTATATTTTTCGGAAGGCATGCTTGAGAGTGAGGGTACACCGGTTATCCTCCAAAGTCAAATCGTTTTTGCGGTGGACCCTCAGCTATTTAGACTTCTAGTGTATAGTTAGTGTGAAGCCTAAATAGTAGGTTGTATATAGTTAGCTTTTTCTTTTTTCTTTCCTTTTCAATTTAGTCTAGTGTAATTAGTTAACTTTTTGTTATTTGTTTTGGCTATGCTCGGTACTAACTTGTTTTGTAGATTCTTTGGACTTGTTCTTATGGGGATCGCTCCAATTTTGGGTAATATCGCTTTTTTCCTCTCTTTAATTTGGTTCTTAATTCACATTGAGGACAATGTCAAGTTTTAAGTTAGGGGTGTGGTATATTCTATCCATTACTTTATTTAGTCCATGTTTTTGCTCACATGTTAGTTACTCCATATGCTTTTCTTAGAAAAATGTAAAAAATTCAAAAATATTTTCTTTCTTTTTTCTCCTTTATTGGGCATTTTGCCTTTGTTTCCGATGATAAATTTCAATAATTGCCCGATCCAATAGGCAACCCAATGATGCATGTTCTCGATTTTAGAAGTTATTAGACTTTTGTCTCATTTATTGATATTATGAATAACTTCATGAATTAAACTTTAATCCCATGAGCACATGCACTTTTATCATTCTATTGATTTGGTTTAAGATTTTTATAACTCGGTAATCTTTTGTTTCATTGTATATACTTACACCGAGTAAGCTTTGTACCTTTCGTCGTTTGTGAGTGTATAAACTATTCTTTTCTCATTGAAAACGTTGAATTCGTCGATAATCTCTCTATTCTTTCATTTGATCGTTCATTAATTGAGTTCATACTTGAAATGTGTTACTTGATTATGATTTTCATATATTGTTTTGACTCGCGAATTCCGTAAACGTTTTGAAATGATCATAATCCATACTTGTTATATCACCCATATAAGCCTTGACCTCACCCTTATATGTTTACCTTCGTTAACCCCTTTGAGCCTAAATATTAGCCTTCGTTTCATAACCCAAAATTCCCATAACCAACTCTAAATTGGAGTTATATACCATACATACACTTCCATACCTTTGTTTGGAATGTTACTTGGGATTGAATGATATTGTTGTGTTGCGGTTGCAATTTAGGCATATGAGAGTGTGATAAGTAAAGAAAAGAGAAAACTGAAGAAAAAGAAGAAAAAGAGAAAGCAAAAAGCAAAAGAAAACAAAAGAAAAAAATGAGAAAAAGAAGAGAAAGAGAAAGTTGTATATGTTGTATATAGTTCAATAAGCTTTGATCGCTCTCCAACTCATACATTTAAAGCCTTTTTGGAACTTGTTTTCCAATTTTGATATTGCCCGCATTTTTTCATTATCCCGAGTTTTCATTTCCGAACACATTGAATCCGTACATACATCCCTTTCATTTCGTACCCTAGCCTAGCCTACATTACAACCCTATTAAAGTCCTATGTGATCTTAGGTTGATGTAATTAAAAAGTTGAAATAGTTTTGATAATCTGTGAAAATGCATTTCGCCTCTTTTAATGGGCGATATCCTTTCATTGAGATTACAAGTTTTTATTTCCTATATAGCGTTCTTCATTTGTGACATGTGTGCGTCTTAGTTTCCATTTACATTTACTCTTTCTTTATGCCCGCATGTTCCGTGTTTTACCTCCCTGTTTTGAGTGAATTCACTTAATGAGTTTACTGCCCGTGAGGACTGAATATATGCCTGCTTTAATGTTTATCCGATTTATTTAAGTTTTTGCCAAATCACACTTCGCATGTGCTCGTTGTGACAACCCGCATCCCGAAATAAGGGGTGGCCAGCCCGATACTCCATCAAATGCGGAAATCATGGATGGGAATCATTCTCAGCATCACAATAATAACAAGAGTATACGGGAAAACCACCCAATAATTCAGAAAACGGGTTGCTAAAAATATTTAATTTGGTTAAAAGGTTAAGTTAAGAAAAATAATTTAAACAACCCATTCTAAAAGATAGTGGAATTTCCATGATAACATATATAATACTTCCATAAGGAATATACAAGGAGAGGACCGAATATGATGTCGGTCCACAGCTACACAAAATGAATCACAACAGTTTAATATGATACATATTACATCCATTAAACAAGTATAAAGTTGGGCAACACGCCCGAATGACAGACCCGGTCATAACTATATTACAAAAATGGGGGCGTCTAACCAAACATCCTGTAATATCCGCAAATCTTACAGCTCCTCGAAAACATAAGAGTAGGAATATCAACACAGGCGTCCTTGCGGAGGAGCACCTGGGCGGATACAATAACATGCACAACATAGAGAATGAACGGGTCAGGGCCCGGTTTATATATGATTCCCAGATGAATAAGAAGCATGATAGGTATGAACAGTTAATCATGAATGACGAAGATGAAAATCTAACACCCTAATCGTGATACATAAACAGGACAGATTAAAATGACATGTCTTTTATTAAATTAAACAAGAGAATATAATTAGACAACATAAATTTAAAAACCTTCATCATTAATTACTACTTTAGTTCAATTTCTATTCCTTATCAGGAATATAATATCATCACGATTCTCATTTCTTTCCAATTCTCATTCCTTAGCAGGAATATAATTACCATCATACATTTGGTGGCAATATACATATCTCAAGTCCCACTTGAGTTTAGAAAGGTTATATTCTTATACATATAACGCTTCTAAGACCGCCCCTCCGAGTTTCCCCACTGGGCGCGCCCCTAAATGACTATCATCTTCCAGGGGCCTATTAAACAAGGCAGCCTGGGCACCTAACGCACGTCGGGAAATGGCAATATGCCTGCGAGTGAGTCATAACCACACCCGAAATTACCTCACTATCGCAGAATAAAACATATGATAAACCGCATGTGGCCGAGGACTATAGTCTCCCTGCATTCACTAGTCAGGGGACATCACCTCATGCGCGAGCTTCCCTTATGATAGCATTTAGAGAGGTGTGTTTAAGTAAATTAGCATTTACTATAAAAAAATCCCATTTTTCATTTCCATTAATATATGTGTGTTTCGTTTTATCTGAAACCATAATCGTAGAATATTTCATTAATATTCATCATAGGGTATGCCTCGAATAATCCTCTAAGGGGTCACAATCATTCCCAAGTCTTAAGGTCTTATATACCTCAATTTAAGCCCCTAAAGTCTCCAAGTATGGGCCTACAACCCCTAACCTTCGATTAAGACCTAAAAGAGAAGTGATGCCTAAACATCACTTTAAACACCCCTGGACTTAACCCCAAGTGAACACATTCATCTCTAGGGTGACAACCAGACTCAACTAGGACTCTAAAAGCCAAGGTTTACTTCATTCATGAAGGTTACTAAGTCCTTATGAAAAGAAAAGATTTAAAAGTGAAAGTAAACATTTAGGGAAAAAAACAGGGGACCGGTCGACCGGTCCCAGGACCGCGGTCGATCGCGTCTCAAGTTTTTGCCTAAGAAGAAAAGCATAAAGCTCACTTCGGCATGGCCGGTCGACCGGTAAGGGGGTCGCGGCCGACCGCGCCTCAAATTTTATGCCTTTGAAAGAAAGCAGTGTGCCCTCTCCCGAAGGCCATGTGATCGGTCATTGCAGACCTAGACCTAAACTCCCTATTTTCAAGCTAAAACCAAAGCCAAATCTCAACTAAACCAAACCAACCTCATTTAATGATGCCAAATGATCATAAATGCTTCCAACAACATTTTTCTACATCAATCCATAATCAAATCTCTTCCAAAGATACCAAAACCCATAAATCCAAACAAAAACCATAACTATATTAAACCAAAACTATTACATAACTACCAACACTACTTATCCATCTTAAACCATATAATAGCAAGTAGAAAACTTGCCTTGGGGACTCAATCTCAGATTTTGATGTAGAAGAATGCAAGATAACTCCACAAATCTTCAATCTCTCACTTTCTCCACAAGTTCCCTTCCTCTCTCTCTCACTTTAGGGCTAAAAATGTTCTTAAAGAAAATAAGAGAAATGAAAGGCTTAACAAGCCTAAAACGTGGCCTTACGCAAAAGTCTCCAACTTTAAATGGTTAATACCGCAATAAAATGATTTCTAATACGCAATATATCAAAACCAGTCAAAAGTGCCCAAAACCTCAAAATACAATATGGCACACATTTTGACTATCTCGCACCTCCCGGAACTAACTTTACCCTCCAAATTACCATTTGGAAATTTTATAATATATTTTAAGTTCCGGTTCCATTTTAAGCCAAATTGTCACTTTAATTCTCATGACACAATAAAACACCATATGGAAATATTCACTTACACACATGGTAATTATGCAACTTTCTAGTAAATATTAACTTATCTCATCAAATTAATACTTGCTCCACAATCCGACCTTTTATATATAATTACTCCACACGGTAATTAAGTATAAAATAGGCTCTCAAAAGCGAGGGTTGTTACATACTCCCCCCTTATGAGGGAATTTTGCCCCTAAAATTCAAGCGTACCTTGGATAAAGAGATGCGGATACTTTTCCCGCATATCATCCTCAAGTTCCCATGTCGATTCCTCAATGTTGTGATGACTCCATTGTACTCTAACCAAGGGCACCATTCGAGACCTTAACCTACGCTCTCCATGCTCTAGAATAGCAACGGGTTGTTCTTCATAAGAAACATCGGATTGCAACTCAATATCCTCAAAAGGAACATGCCAAAGGGCACCATCACACCTCTTATACTTCTTCAAAGAGGAGACATGGAAGACATCGTGAATTTGTTGCAAAGGTTCTGGTAGAGCAAGCTGATACGCCACTGGACCCACCTTAGCAATTACGGGAAAAGGTCCAACAAAATGCGGCGCAAGTTTCCATTTCTTCCCGAAATGCTTAATACCGTTCATAGGTGACACACGTACCAACACTTGGTCTCTGACCTCCAACTCCACATGCCTTTTACCCGCATCGGCATAGCTCTTCTGTCTATCTTGGGCTATCCGAATACGGTTCCGAATGAGCTCAATTTTTGAAGAAGTATCCTGGATCATTTCAGATCCGAGAAACTTATTATCTCCCACTTCCAACCAACACGTGGGAGATCTATAGGGCCTACCATACAAGGCTTCATAAGGAGCCATCCCAATAGTGGATTGGTACGAATTATTATAAGCAAACTCGACCAATGGGAGATATTGTTCCCAACTACCCTTAAAGTCAAGCATACACATCCGAAGCATATCCTCCAACATTTGGTTAACCCGTTCGGTCTGGCCATCTGTTTGAGGATGATAGGAGATGCTTAACCTCAATTCGGTTCCCATGGCCTCTTGAAAACTCTGCCAAAAGTGGGAAATGAAAATCTTGTCTCTATCGGAAATAATATTCAAAGGCACCGCATGCAGTCTCACAACCTCATCAATGAACAATCGAGCGTAACGAGCGGTGTTGTAATCGGTATGGACCAGAAAAAAGTGCACCGACTTCGTCAAGCGATCAACGATAACCCATATAGAATCGTGACCCTTTTGTGACGTTGGTAAGCCTGTGGTAAAGTCCATTGATATGCTCTCCCATTTCCATACCGGAATCTCCAACGGTTGCAACAAACATGTCGGTCGATGATGATCAATCTTAACCAACTGACAAGTGGTGCATTGAGATACAAACTCGGAAATATCTCGCTTCATGCCTGGACACCAATATTGACGGCGCATGTCTTGATACATTTTATCGTTACCCGTATGCACTGAAAATTTAGAATTGTGAGATTCTGCCACCAATGCCCACCTCAAATCCCCCTCCTCTGGAACAATGAGTCTTCCATGGAAGCGTAGTCCACCCTTCGAACTTATCGAGTAGGATTCTGCTCCCTCGGACAGTAATCGGCGTATGTGATCTTGACAACCTTTATCCCTTCCTTGGGCCTTTACGACTCTTGCCACAATTGTAGGAGTAACGTTCATCACGGACATGAACGCCCTAGCAACCGCATCCTCATGACTAAGCTCTTTCCACTTAGCCTTCCCTACATCAGCTAATTCTCCCTCGGGCTTTCTACTCAAGGCATCTGCCACCACATTTTCCTTTCCCGAATGATCATGAATATCAAATTGATAATCTTTCACGAACTCCAACCATCGATGCTGACGCATATTCAAATCTTTCTGAGAAAATAAATATTGCAGCGATTTATGGTCCGTGAAAAGACTGAACTTCTCCCCTATGAGATAATGCCTCCAGATCTTCAAGGCAAAGACAACTGCGGCCAGTTCTAAGTCATGCACCGGATAGTTTCTTTCATGGGGCTTGAGCTTTCGGGAAGCATAAGCGATAGCCCGTCGTTCTTACTGAAGCACACCTCCCAAACCTTGCAGAGATGCATCGGTGAAGACTAGATATTCCAATCTCGGCTTTGGTAGAGCGAGGACTGGAGCCGAAGTCAATCTATCTTTGAGCTCATCGAATGCTTCTTGACAAGAGTCATCCAAAACAAATCTCACCCCTTTCCAGGTCAAATTTATCAAAGGGCTAGCGATCTTAGAAAACCCCTTAATAAATCGGCGGTAATAACCCGCCAAACCCAGAAAACTGCGAATTTCGGTAGGTGTCATGGGCTGACCCCACTCCCTCACCGCAACCACCTTACTCGGATCCACCGATATACCCTACGAAGTCACAATATGACCCAAAAATCGCACTTTCCGTAACCAAAAACCACATTTCTCAAACTTAGCATACAATTGGTGATCCCTCAATCTTTGCAGGACCAACCTCAAATGAGTTGCATGGTCAGCTTCTGTTTGAGAATACACAAGGATGTCATCGATAAATACAATAACAAATTGGTCCAGGAAGTCCCAAAATACCCTATTCATGAGATCCATAAATACGGCAGGGGCATTGGTTAGTCCAAAGGGCATAACCAAGAATTCATAAGACCCGTATCTCGTCAGAAAAGCAGTTTTGGATACATCCTGCTCCCGTATCCTCAACTGGTGATACCCCGTCCTCAAGTTTATCTTAGAGAAGTATGTCTCTCCCCTAAGTTGATCACACAAATCATCAATACGAGGCAGAGGGTATTTATTCTGGATGGTGACCTTATTCAATTCTCTATAGTCAACGTACAATCGGAGAGAATCGTCTCTTTTCTTCACAAACAACACGGGAGCACCCCATGGCGATGTACTACGCCTAATAAATCCCTTCTCCAACAACTGCTAAATTTGATCCCTTAACTCCCTCATTTCAACAGGAGTCATACGATAAGGAGCTCTCGCGATCGGTCGAGCTCTCGGCGCTAAATCAATCACAAACTCAATCTCCCTACTAGGAGGTAAACCCGGTATTTCGTGGAATACATCCTCAAAATCTCGAACAACCGGAATAGAATCCAAGGGAACAACTACATCCCGAGAAGTCTCTTCCGCAATGCAATACAAATAAGTACTAGTATCTCCCTCCAAACGAGGCATAACCACCAAGAACATTTCTTGTCCCGGAACGGTGAAGACTATACTCTTCCCGTAACAATTAACTATAGCATGATACTTAACAAGCCAATCCATACCCAAAATCACATCATAACCAACCATGTATAGGACGAGTAAATCGGCCTCAAAGCACAAATTACCAAGATAAATTCCTATATGTTTACAAACAAGGAAAATAAGTGAACCATCACCCATAGAGGACTCCACACTAGTGAAAGTGTTCTCTGCAGATTTTATCAGCTCTGTAGACTGAGCAAAACTTCTAGAAATAAATGAATGTGTCGCACCCGTATCAAACAAAACGCGACCCATGTGTCCCTGAATAAGGAACTTACCCTCAATCGCAGACGGCGCTGGCTGAACAGGAGGAAGCATAGCATCCTGAATGTGATAAACTCTCCCATACTGTAGTAAACCCTGTTGTGGATGGACAACTAGATTTGGTGCCTGTGGCGGAAACTGAACATAAGGCTACTGAGGGGCTCTAGGAGGTTGTCCCCCAATCATCTGAGGACAATCCTTTTTTTAATGACCCGTCTCCCCACATTGAAAGCACTTCCCCATCATATTCTCCAGGCCTCGACCCCTGTTATTTCTTAACTGTCCGAGACCCTGGCCCGGATGGCCTCTACCTCCCTGACCACCCCGACCCGCTTGCTGTTGCGAGGCACCCTGACCTTGCCTAATATTACCACCAGAATTAAACCCACCGAAGCATTATCTTTTCGACAAGTCCCCTTGCTGGGGATCCCTTTCACGTTGCTTGCTACCCGATGATTGGGACGAAGGAAAAGCTCCTCGTCCATTCCCACTTACTCCTGGCTTCCCTACTTGCCCCATCCCTGTAGCTTTCTTGCTACCCTGCATGTATAACCGATGCTCTTGGCAATGGAGCAATGCCGCATTCATCACCTCACCAAAAGTTTGTAAAGCCGGATTACCCAACAAATGTTGCCGGATTCTCCAGTTTAGAACTCCCATGAATTTTGAAACTTTTCTTTCTTCCGGAGTCACTTCATCAGGTACTAAACTTGCCAACCGGGTGAACTCCTCTTCATATTCGGCAACAGATCTCTCTCCTTGTACCAAATCTTGAAGTCTCCTTCTCATCTCCCTTTGAATCGCGGGAGGAAAATACTTTTGGTCATACAAGACCCAGAAATCAGTGATCGACATAGTGTCCCTCTATTCTGGTGTAGTCATCCACTCCCACCAATGTAACGCGGCCCCAACAAGCTTGAAAGTAGCAAGGACTTGTTTCTTTTCCTCACTACAATCCACCATTCGTAAATGGCGTTGCATATCTTTCTTCCATTGATTTGCTCGAACAACATCAAAACTTCCATCAAACTCCGGGGGATGGCCCTTTAAAAAGGACTCCCTAACTCTTTCCCACAGAGAAGGTCCCGTAGGAGCTTGGGCATCCTGTGCTTACTGTTGAGCTTGTGGCATTTGATGTGCTACTGCGGTCATGGCAGCATTGACCGCTTGGGCCACAATATTTGCTACATCCGCAGCATTAAAAGTTCCTTGGGGCGGCGACGACGGAGGACCAACATCCTCTTCTACAACTCTATTGCGTCTCGCAGGGCGACCTCTCTTAGGCGGCATCTGAGATGAGGGAACAAAAGAGTTAGAATATTATTCAGAATAATCTACATTGCAGAAAATCGCAAATATAAGCAACAAAGCAGTCCTAACATTAGGCTTTATATCAAATAATGCTACGATAGAACGTGAAAAGTCCACACAGATCCTAGTACTCTAGAACCTAATGCTCTGATACCATCTGTGATAACCCGCATCCCGAAATAAGAGGTGGTCAGCCCGATACTCCATTAAATGCGGAAATCATGGATGGGAATCATTCTCAGCATCACAATAATAACAAGAGTATACGGGAAAACCACCCAATAATATAGAAAACGGGATGCCAAACATATTTAATTTGGTTAAAAGGTTAAGTTAAGAAAAATAATTTAAACAACTCATTCTAAAAGATAATGGAATTTCCATGATAACATATATAATACTTCCATAACGAATATACAAGGAGAGGACCGAATATGCTGTCGATCCACAGCTACACAAAATGAATCACAACAGTTTAATATGATACATATTACATCCATTAAACAAGTATAAAGTTGGGCCACACGCCCGAATGACAGACCCGATCATAACTAGATTACAAAAATGGGGGCGTCTAACCAAACATCCTGTAATATTCGCAAATCTTACAGCTCCTCGAAAACATATGAGTAGGAATATCAACACAGGCGTCCTTGCGGAGGAGAACCTGGGTGGATACAATAACATGCACAACATAGAGAATGAACGGGTCAGGGCCCGGTTTATATATGATTCCCAGATGAATAAGAAGCATGATAGGTATGAACAGTTAATCATGAATGACGAAGATGAAAATCTAACACCCTAATCGTGATACATAAACAGGACAGATTAAAATGAAATGTCTTTTATTAAATTAAACAAGAGAATATAATTAGACAACATAAATTTAAAAACCTTCATCATTAATTACTACTTCAGTTCAATTTCTATTCCTTATCAGGAATATAATATCATCACGATTCTCATTTCTTTCCAATTCTCATTCCTTAGCAGGAATATAATTACCATCATACATTTGGTGGCAATATACATATCTCAAGTCCCACTTGAGTTTAGAAAGGTTATATTCTTATACATATAACGCTTCTAAGACTGCCCCTCCAAGTTTTTCCATCGGGCACCCCCCTAAAAGACTATCATCTTCCAGGGGCCTATTAAATAAGGCAGCCTAGGCACCTAACGCACGTCGGGAAGTGGCCATATGTCAGCGAGTGAGTCATAACCACACTCGGAATTACCTCACTAGCGCAGAATAAAACATATAATAAACTGCACGTGGTCGATAACTATAGTCTCCCTGCATTCACTAGTCAGGGGACATCACCTCATGCACGAGCTTCCCTTATGATAGCATTTAGAGAGGTGTGTTTAAGTAAACTAGCATTTGCTATAAAAAAAATCCCATTTTTCATTTCCATTAATATATGTGTGTTTCGTTTTATCTGAAACCATAATCGTAGAATATTTCATTAATATTCATCATAGGGAATGCCTCGAATAATCCTCCAAGGGGTCACAATCATTCCCAAGTCTTAAGGTTTTATATACCTCAATTTAATCCCCTAAAGTCTCCAAGTATGGGCCTACAACCCCTAACCTTCGATTAAGACCTAAAAGATAAGTGATGCCTAAACATCACTTTAAACACCCTTGGACTTAACCCCAAGTGACCACATTCATCTCTAGGGTGACAACCAGACTCAACTAGGACTCTAAAAGCCAAGATTTACTTCATTCAAGAAGGTTCCTAAGTCCTTATGAAAAGAAAAGATTTAAAAGTGAAAGTAAACATTTAGGGAAGAAAACAGGGGACCGGTCGATCGGTCCCAGGACCGCGGTCGACCGCGTCTCAAGTTTTTGCCTAAGAAGAAAAGAAGAAAGCTCACTTCGGCAGGTCCGGTTGACCGGTAAGGGGATCACGGTCGACCGCGCCTCAAATTTTATGCCTTTGAAAGAAAGTAGTGTGCCCTCTCCCGAAGGCCCGATCGACCGGTCTGAGGATCGCGGTCGACCGGTCATTGCAGACCTAGACCTAAACTCCCTATTTTCAAGCAAAAACCAAAGCCAAATCTCAACCAAACCAAACCAACCTCATTTAATGATGCCAAATGATCATAAATGCTTCCAACAACATTTTTCTACATCAATCCATAATAAAATCTCTTCCAAAGATACCAAAACCCATAAATCCAAACAAAAACCATAACTATATTAAACCAAAACTATTACATAACTACCAACACTACTTATCCATCTTAAACCATATAATAGCAAGTAGAAAACTTGCCTTGGGGCCTCAATCTCAGATTTTGATGAAGAAGAATGCAAGATAACTCCACAAATCTTCAATCTCTCACTTTCTCCACAAGTTCCCTTCCTCTCTCTCTCACTTTAGGGCTAGAAATGTTCTTAAAGAAAATAAGAGAAATGAAAGGCTTAATAAGCCTAAAACGTGGCCTTAAGCAAAAGTCTCCAACTTTAAATGGTTAATACCGCAATAAAACGATTTCTAATACGCAATATATCGAAACCAGTCAAAAGTGCCCAAAACCTCAAAATACAATATGGCACACATTTTGACTATCTCGCACATCCTGGAACTAACTGTACCCTCGAAATTATCATTTGGAAATTTTACAATATATTTTAAGTTTCGGTTCCATTTTAAGCCAAATTGTCACTTTAATTCTCATGACACAATAAAATACCATATGGAAATATTCACTTACACACATTGTAATTATGCAACTTTCTAGTAAATATTAACTTATCTCATCAAATTAATACTTACTCCACAATCCGACCTTTTATATATAATTACTCCACACGGTAATTAAGTATAAAATAGGCTCTCAAAAGCGAGGGTTGTTACACTCGCTCCCCTCCCACATTTTGAGGTTTCAATTCTATGAGGTGCATTCTATAATGTCAATGATTTGGACTTCTGTTTGAATTCATTCATTTTGCTAATAATGCGTATGAAATCGTGTTTGCTATTTTTGGGTTTGTCACATGTTGGTTTGGGAATATTTTGAGGAAACCATGTGATGTTTGTGGGTATCATCCCTGAAAACCCTCACGATAAGACACTCATCCACTAGGGTAACCTAGGGGTTTAATGACTTATTGCATATGCTAAATGCAATTGAATCGCCCACAAAAGTGGCCTTATGCTTTTATACCATACTATTGTCTATCTCCTGCTTTTGGTTTGCTTGTAGTTCTTGTTTCATCCTATTTCATTGCTAGGGACTAGCGATGTCTAAGTTAGGGGTTGTGATAATACCTAAATATTGTGTATTTCATCCTCTGAACCGACGCATTTTAGGCCCCTCGAGTATCTTATTCCCTATATTTTTGCTCGTTAACAATACTACCTCGGATTTCTATGATAACATGTTTTACAGGGGTTAATTGAGCTTTTATAGGTATTCGGATGCTAAGTGTGAAGTTCGGACGCTTTTCGCTCGATTTTCCTACACGATTGCACGTTCAAGGGCATTTTAGTCTTTTCACAGCTTGGTCACCTGGCCCAACATCTACACGTAAGTTTTATCCCTCCTCGGAAGCTTCCCGTGTCCGTGAACGGTGCACGATTCCGATTCAGAACGAAGAAGTTACGACGATTTTAGCCGAGGAGAAAAACAAGCACATCAAAGCAGGGGGAAAAATTGCAGACCTGCAGCCATCGATCGATCGATCATTTTGATCGATCGATCGATCCTTCAGTTTTTCCAAATCGTGGGGAGATAATGGGATTCATTTTTTACCATCGATCGATCGATCCCCTGTTTTCTGCAGATATTTTGGCTTTTATTTTCTTTTTCCTTTTCTTTTCTAATTGAATTCCTTTTACTATATAAAGGATTTTTGTTGTAAAAACATATATAATTCCTTTTTAGGTAGTTTAGGTTAGGGTTTTGGAGGTTTGAGAGCTCATTTCTTCTTGGATTCACAGCCAATTGGGTTTGTAATTTGTGCTTTCATCTTCCATCTCCATTAATATATTCGTATTTACTTATTCCTTGCTTTGTTAATTAGATTTACATGCTTTCATAATTTAGTTTACATGCTTTGATTTAATTTCTTTCTAGTGTAGATTTACCGCTTTTATTTACCGCATTTTTAATATGCTTTCTAGCTAATTTAGTCTAGGTTGTGTTTGAATGGAACTCACTCAGGTTAATGCATTGCTTTGCATTGGTGATGGTGTTTACGGGTCTATTTCGGGTGCGTTGTCCTAGTTATTTTGCCTAGGAGATTTGACGGGGAATATCATATATGTCACGTGCTTACAACCTTGCATGCGTAATTTTTGGGGTATTTGTTGATACCAAAATCTTATTAGGCTTTTATGCGGATTTAGGGGCTTGACAACCCTTGATTCGATTAACTGTCGAAACGAGACGCATTTGTAATAACTCATCGACCCATGTATCCACTTTATACGAATTAACTCGGGTGCGGGATATTCGACGCAACCTATAGTTTTTACCTCTTTGTTAACCTAGTTTCAATACACTCGCCTAGATTAAATATTTCCATTTTATGCATCTTTTCCTTTTTTGTTTATAATCATCTTTTACACTTTTATTTAGAAGTATTAAATCCATTAAATTTTAGCAACTCGTCTCTGAGGATTTTTTATACCCGGACTTGGCCGCTCTACTCCCTTTTTGAGTTTAGTCATAAGTTTAGGTTTTTGTATTAAGGCAATGAACAGAAAACAACGATCGGCATTTGACACGCACTACTTTTCACGCTTAATCATAAGGAAAAAGGTAAAGGAAGTGGATAAATGGGTGGTTAGGCAACCTAAGTGGTTAAACCCATAATTAATATGAAAAGGTGTTATAAAAGGTCTTTAAAGGCTAAATGAGTATTTTCTAACACGAAGTTCGCATGTGGTGAAATGGCAGTTTTCAATGAAAATACCGATGTGTATTGGATAAAATAAAAAGGGTGATTTCGGTAAAGAAATGGTTTTCAGTCAAATCAAGTGTAGTGATTTCAAGTATTCAACCGTGTGTGTTAAATGAGGTGATAAATGGGAAAATGGGAAATAAAGTCTTTATAAGATTAAGGTAAATTAATCTGGATAAATAAGGTTTCAAAATTAAATTGTTTGATGCATTAAGTGTGTGTATATATATATATATATTCAAGGTAGTTGCACGTGCACGTAGGCATAACGTGTTAGAGTCTTCTTGTTGTCTTTTGATTCTATACTGCATTTGTATATTTCCCACTGATCATTTGGCTCACACCCTCGCTTTGTTACGGCAGGTTGGGCAGTTTCATAACACTCGGGTGGGGCAGGTTGACGACAGATAATCCAAAAATCCGGGTAGGGGCGTTACAGTGGAACTAGTTGAATTTTTTAAAGCAAAGAAAACATTTTTTCCTAAAAATGAAGGTAAGATCAGTAGATTGTGTAATAACTCGAATTTTTGGAGAAATAATTTCAATTTAATTCACATTAAAATTGTGCATGGTGGCATCATTGTGCAAATTGCTTTTATACTAGTATGGGGTGTGGTACCCAGATATAAGTCATTAAGGTAAAATGACTACGTTGAAATAAAGTTTAATTAGTGTGGACTAACTAACATAAGTATTACAGATATGTTGAGAATTTTGGACATAGTGTTGATATACAAATCTAACATTTTGAAAGTAATTATTGTGATGAAAGTTAAATAAGTTTGAGGTTATGTTATTTAAATAAGAGGAAGTTTATCTAATTAGACTAACTAAATGGATTAGGTTTGATTGAGTAGTGAAATTAAGTTAATTATAATAGAGGCATTAGACACGATTATGAATTACATTTGTACTAGTTGATTGTTAAGGTTTAAGAGCATAAGAACTTATGGGACTTCTCATTATTAAATGATATATCTTTATAGGTTCCCATGCATAACAGAATGGGAGTTTCATGTACATTATGAAATAATAAAACCAATAGAAGAAAAGATAAAAACCAACATAACCGTGAGGGCAGTCTGTAAAATAGTGAACGCGGTAAGTGAGCTGCGAGGGCAATGTTAACATCCATGATGGCAAAACTCCTAGGATAAGGGAAGATCGTGGGGCGGAATCATTTGCCCAGAGGCAGTTGTTCAAACTGCAGTCATGGTAACCTTCGATTGTGGACGCGGGTTTGGACGAGGAAGGTTAATTAATACTTAAATATTAGAAGCATGTCATCAAGATTTAATTTTGGAGTGACACATGACCCAACCTTATCCTTTTTCACACATGAATACAAAGATTTTGGCAGAAAGAGGGGGATCCGACCATAAAAGAAATGTGTCTCTCCTAAGCCTTATGCAAAACAAAACCACATCCTTTTCATTTATATTGAAGATTATCCTTACACATGTTTACAATAAAGATAAATTATTTATTGTCCTCTGAGAGTTTAATTTTTTATTATTCTTATTGGGTTATCTTTAGGTGCGTTAATGAGGTTATTTTAGAACTAATTGGGAGTTTCATTTGGAGATCTTTTAGGATTGTTTTAAGGAGATTTTTTATAGGTTTTCGAAATTCTTGGTATTCCCTTTAAGGTTACCTTTGGCAGTGGAGGTTGACCTCTACACCAATATAACTTCAAGCTTCGGAATACAACCGAGTTGGGGAACTTTACCACTCTTATTTTTTGAAAATATAGAATAGTATGTTCGTGTGTGTGTGTGTGTGTATATATATATGTGTGTGTGTGTGTGTGTGTGTGTGTGTGTGTGTGTACATTATGTTCATACCAGATATTTATGGTGTTATTGTTACTATTTCATAAGGAAAATGTGAAAATATGATACGAAATAAGGGCCTAATATATTTGGTGTTAAAAATTTCAAAATATATGAAGAGGTTTTGTGAAGAAAGAAATAATATGTTAGAGAGGTTGTTATTTTATGTGTTAAACAAACATGTCATAAATGTTATCATATGTGAAAGGATGTCAAACAAGTTTTTAGTACTATTGGGACAAAGAGCATGCTTGTAAGATATATTTTTATGAAAATGTTTTTGGAATATTTTGTATCATATGGCATGAGGTTAAACCCTACTACGAAATGGATATTGGTAGGTGTTGTGAACATTTGGAAATAGTTGGGTAAAATACTAAATTTTGGAGATAAAAAATTCATAAAGTAAGGATTCGAAGTCATAAAATTGTGATTTCTTGGCATGAGTGGTTAATATTTTAAAATGCCTCTTTAAGTGATACAAATTATAGAATAATACCTAAAGTCGTGGAAATTATGATTTTACCCGAAAGAATAACTTTCACAAAAAGAACATAAAGATGCACATTTTACAAAGTTAAACCCATGAAACTTTTAAAGGTTATTAATGGTCCCTAAACATAGATATTAAGATTGGCTTTTATTTTGGTAAAAGTACAGCGTTGCGTAAACATTGGGAAATAAAATGTTTAAATGTGGTTCGACCCTAACCTTGTAAAAAAGATTTATAAAGGAACCTTGGTATCTATTTAAATTAGAAAATGAACCTTAAAACTTATGTTAAATGAATTAAAATCCAAAGCATTTCGTAAAGGCAAAATATGTATTTACACGTGTAAATGGGAGGAAAGTAAAATTATGTACAAATCATCTTTGTGGTTTTGGCGGTTGGACAGGCATAAAATGTTTAAATATATAAAAAAAAGAACTGAGTAAGTATGATTGTACAAGTATTGCATATGGCGCAAGTTGCACATATTTATATATACGGCATAAGTCGGATATTTGATAAATAAGGTACATGTTGAGTATTTTTATAAAAATGACGGTTGGACTACAAGGAAATGAACTTAACGATAAGTGAAATATTTTTTGCAAAGTAGATCGGGGTAAATTAAATAATGTCCTGAAGATCGAGGGTTCGGCTTCGTCTTAGACCCAAAACCACTGGCTAAGGGAGCAATGGTTATGGCATTTATAGTACGCAGTGAGATCCTGTAAACATAAATGGGATAGAGTGAACTCGAGGAAAGAAGAGTAATTTTAAATAAGGAAATGGATTTGGTAAATTCAAGGAAAATAGAGCTTTTCTAATTAAATGATTATGGGTATCACATTTTGGGTCTTATGCAATGTGGTCTACAAATCATAGTAATTACATAATATAGTAAATTAGTGAAGTCCAAAGCATGAAATGCAACAATGATAAAGTGATTTAAGAGGATACTAGGTGAGTAGGTAAAACCCAGGTTTAACACGAAAATGTGTGGGTGATTGATGTCTAAAAAAGGATTAAGAAGATAAAGGTTCGATGCATTACGTGTTAATAACTCTTTTTAAATATAGGGTTAGTCCACGGGTAATCCCAAATTTTTGGTTGGGGAGTTACAACTTGGTATCAGAGTTTTAGGTTCAAGATCTTTTCTATGGTTATGTGTAGTCATTAGAATGAGATTTGATCCTTCGATTGTCAAGTTTTGGTTTGGAACTCGGCCTTATAAGGTGAATGGGAAGTACGATTTATGTGCGCATACGAATGCAACATTTGAGTAAGGGTTTGGAATCTTTGAAATATTCCTTTTGTTAGTAAAAACAAAGTGGGGATTAGTAGTTGTATTGGTATCCTCGTGTAGGATTTTAAGTGGCCTAGTGACTATTACCCTTGGAAGTTTGTATCATTACTAAATAATTGTTTGGTATTTCTGAGAACTTGAATAAATTCTCATGGTGCTTAATAAGACATTTATGAAAGGTATATGAGGTTCTATCTTGGGAATAGAAATTAATTCATTAAGAAAGTGTACTAGTGGCAATCCCACTGATGAGGACCACATGGCATTCTATTTAGGCACCTATATATTGTATAAAGACTTTGTGAAAATTGAGAAGGGCTTAACATCGGTATTGTCCTTTATTGAAATACTACTTGAATTCAAATCCTTAACCATATATGACAATGGAAAAATACAAGTGAAAAGGGAGAATTATGGTCGACTCTAGAAAATCATGGTGGAATTGGAAAGTACTCATAAAGAGTATCGGATTTAATGACTTAGCCCTGAGTCACAAAAAGTGTTCGTAAGGCATTCGGTAGTTAGTACGATTAAATCTCGAAGTAGACACAAGGTAAACTCACTATATACAAACTTTTTTAACATATGCAATCATCGACATGACGTCCATCACCCTCATAGTTGGGAACCAAGCACTAAAAAGATTCCCGACATTTTGTTTTCCCCAATGGTGGAACGTATTTTAAGGTAAAGGTTACTTGAGAGCAATTCAAGTACTAGTGTTACTCGTGTGGTTATGATACGATACATTAAGGGTCGTTTCATTTGAGGATAAGATCTACATCGCTTTTGAAGGACTATGGTTATAATAACTTTGAGGACGATAATTATTACTTAACGGTGATAGTCAGTCAAAGACCTTGTATCGCGTCATTAAACTAAGGTTTATGATGGTCGCAACATATCGACAACCGACTACATTATTCAAAAATTGCATCCATGGACCATTGGTAAATTTAAATTTGCATACCTCACCATCTCCTTTAGTGGTTCAAAAATAAAGGTTCGAGTTATGCGTGGGGACTTGCATAATTTCCATAGCACTATGGGTAACTCCGATATATGGGTTCTTCCAGTTGCTTAGAGGTGACTTTGGGCATTGTGTATTGGTTTTTATGCCCTTTTACCATCACCTCAGCATAGTGAGGTGGTCATCATAAAAATAGCATATTAAAATGCTCAAATTTACGGCAAGGAGCAGTAATGGTGGTATCACCCTGCCCTTGGGGAGTTAGAATCAAGCATAAGATTAACTTATGTTATTGGGAAACATAATTTCATGTGCATATTCACATATCTCAATATGATTTCAAGGGTGAGTTGAATTTAACTCTTAGCATGTTTCGCGTAAGAACCAACACTTAAGGAATGAAGTGCCCAAATGCCAATGATTTTTGGACATTGTGACGTTTCCCAAATAGATCGACACTAGATGGTAAAATATCAATTACGGGATATGCACACTTAAGTAAAAATTTGTTAGTAATGACATCCGTAAGAAGTGATTGATGTTATCCTGAGGTAAAAATATGGTTTTTAGGTTTTGTTACCAAACCCAAAACTGATACAAAATGTGCCCACAAAGACTAAGGGAAAATTCAAGTTAACATACACAAGGAAGGTTAGTAATGGGCCTCATTTATTCGCGACATGCCTCATTTATTTGTGTGCTAAGGGACAAACAAATAGATGGGCTTGATCTCTAATGAGGGAATCCTATTTTAATTCCACCCTTATCTCCGTTGACTAAATTTTTCAACCTCATTATTCGATTTTGGTAACGGATTGATAGCCTAAACCGAGACTTATGGCCTTATTAAAGGTTTAAACTTTCTTAATCATGTGTGTCCTTTTAGTGGGTAAGACTAATTCTCACAGTCTATATGCACGTAACACCCCGAGTTTGGAGAAGGATTGTCCTAACGATCTATTGCGCCCTAATTTTATTTCACTATACAATAATTGATAGAGGTTGTCACTCATTCATTCATGGGTTACGATGATGGTTTTGGAAAAATGATTAGATACGGTAACTGAGGCATTTATTATAAAATTATTATAGATGGTTAAATGAGCATTATAGTACGGGTGGTTACATGTGTAATAGTGGTTTTCAGTGCATGTGATAGCTTGAGCAAATTGGGCTTAGTGTTCCGTTACATAATGGTCCGAAAGGATTGTATGCTAAGTCTTAAGGAATAGAACCATGTTTATGCTATTATTGCATGTTAGTATGTGCTTTGGGGTTATATATATCGCTTGTCTGCGTAGACTGTAAGTTTTGAAAACTTAAGAAGAGTGCTCAAAAAGAATTAGAGACTTAGGTCATAGTCTTAGATATCCTTATAGATTAATTAAATTAATCAAAAATAAATGACATAATAAGCTGTGTCAATAACTTAAGCATTATGGGCTATAGAAAATTTCATTAGCAAAGGAATCATGTTATATATGTGGAATTAGAAATGGAGAGTGTGTTATACCCGTTGATGGTGATCCTTGAGTGTAAAAGTATGAATGGCTTATGTGTCAGAATGAGTAAGTTGTGGCTTATTGGTTTTTATATGTGAGTTGCTTGTATCCCCTGATGATTTAGGACTAAAGTGATCTTATGTGTTATGCTTGAATACGTGTAAGAAAGTAACAAAATAAACGAATACATGTGATTATGTATGATGAGATAGTAATCTTTAAGGTGATTTTTGGACGATGATCGTGTGATTGTGATTATTGTGTGGACATCACCGTTGATGTATGTCCTAAGATCATGATCTGAAGGTGATTGATGGAATGATCAGTGCTATTGAGTAAAAATTTTGAGGATGAAATTTCCTAAGGAGTAAATAATGAAATAAACCAAACTTTTAGAGAAAGTATTGTGATTTAATTCACATTAAAATAGTGCATGGTGATATCATCATGCAAATTAATTTTATACTAATATGGGGTGTGGTACCCAGATACAAGTCATTAAGTTAAAATGACTACTTTGAAATAAAGTGTAATTAATGTGGACTAAATGACATAATTACTAAAGATACATTGCGAATTTTAGAGAGAGTGTTGAAATACAAATATAGCATTTTGGAAGTAATTATGGTGGTGAAAGTTAAATAAGTTCAAGGATATGTTATTTATATAAGAGGAAGTTTATTTAATTAGACTAGCTCAATGGATTAGGATTGATTGAGTAGTGAAATCAAGTTGATTATATTATAGGTAATAGTGATTTTTATGTATTAAATTTATATTAGATAAGAGCTAAGGTTTGAGATTATGAGAACTCGTGGGAATTATCGGGATTAAATGACATACCTCTATAGGTTACCATGCATAATATAATAGGAGTTGCATATTAATTATGAAAGAAGTAAACCAAAAGAATAAAGGGGAAAAGAAAACACCTGCGAGGGCAACCTGCAAAACCGCGAACACGATAAGTGAGTCGCGAGTGCGTCATTACCATTCGCGATGGCGGAACTCCTAGGATGAGGGGGAATTGCAGGGGCAGCGGCCATAGCCCCGGAGCAGCCGTTAAAGCACCCTATATCTTTGACTCACTTGAGTCTATATTATATAGGTGCCCATCTAGTTTGGAAATAGTGACAAAATTGAGTCATATCCTTCCAAACCAAAAAACCTTCAGACTCTTCATTTTGAGTTCCTCCAATTGTCCAAAACGTAGTACACCAACACTTCACTTAGGATGCATTCATGTGTTGCATATGTGCTTGCCTTATTCATTATTTGGTGTTGTGTGAGTTAAATCCCTCTAAAATATTTTTCTATAATTTTTGGGATATTTTAAATAATTTTTATGACCTTTTAAACATTTTTTAGAAATTAAAAATTGGTTTTTAATAAAGTTGTGGGTTGTTTTGTAAATTCCTTAAGCTGTTAAAAACCTGCTTGGGTAGAAACCGAAAGCTCTTGAAAATTATGTGGGTGCGATTTATATTTGTAGTAGTTCAAAATCACGCGTTTGATATTCCATCTCAGCCTTACACGTGTTGTTTCCACAATGGAGAGATTTGTGTTTCTACGCTCTCACATACCTGTGCTAAACTGTGAACCCTTGGATCTTTTTAATCTACGACCTACATGTCATCTGAGATGATCCTTGTAACATCTGGATCAACCAATGAGGGTTAACTTTGAAGCGGTGCAACCTTAACCCTTCGATTTGCTTCGATCTTTTAAACTCAATCATGAGCGTTGATTTCCCTCAAGGTTCAAGAGCCTTCCATCTCTTACTATAAATATAAGCTATATGTTATACGTTTACAATCTTTGTCCAGCCTCACTTCTGAGATAAAATAGAGCGAAGAGATAGAGAGAGAAGAGAGAGGGAGAAAAAAAGAAAAGAGAGAAATCAAACCCTAAACTAAACTCCGGCCAAATCCTTTTAGAAAACCTTTTTTGTTAGAGAGTTAGTTTGTGATTCGAGTAGATCCATACTCTTCTATCGTTTATCTCTTTCCCAACTTAATGACGTGGGTTAAATCTCATTTTCTTTCATAGAACTTTGAGATTTGATCTCTGTGATACATTTCACTTAGATACCATATAGTTTTGATTTCTTCTTTCGAGAAATCTTACTTTGTTAGTTGTTTTCAAACTGATATGTTATTTTCAAACCCTAAACCAATAAAACCTTTTCTGATTCCAGTTTCTTTGAATATTCAGACTTATATCTAGTTGAGATCTTGATTGGGGATTTGCACATTATTATATTTCACATTTTGTGAAATAAGTGTAAATATTTTCAAATAAAAAGTGCATAGGATCTTAGCTCGTGTATATAGCAAGATTCCCTCTTGATCTGCAGATATTTGAAAGATCCAAAGTCTGATATTTTGATTAAACTAATTTTGGAAACTCCTTTGCATATTTGTGATTTGTTTTGCAAATTGTTTGTAATTAAGTGTGTGTGAGTTGCATGCATGTGATTTAGAGCACATCAACACTTACACTGTCACACTACTACACTGAAAGGTGTTGGTATTGAGATCTTGGACATTTTGAGTCGACGTAAAGATAAAAGGAGTGGAGTTACAAAGCTGAGAGAACATCAACAACATCAGAGCCTTGCGAGAAGTCAAAAAATCTAGAGGAGTGGGTATATTTCTGAACTTAGAATTAGGTTTGATTGTGTGTCTTGATTGTTATATAGTTTGTAACATGTTACTCTATTTTAGTGGATTATTTTACTTTTGAGGTGTAGAGACCTCCGTAGATGTTTCCCAATTGGGTGGGGTTTTACCATGTTAAAATTACTCGTGTATACTTCCTCTTCCTCTCATCCCTTTCTTAAGGTTGTGTTGGTTTAATTTTCTTAAGTTTTATTTTTTAAAACTAGTAAACCTATATCTGAAATAACTCGTTCATACTGTTTTACACATCTTGTGTTTAAAATTTGTTTGAAGAAAAGAGTTTCTTCAATAAACTGTTCGGAGCCATTTAGATAGTTTAATCTTGAATTAAATGACTTAAGTGGTAGTTTTTTTCAATTGGTATCAGAGATTTGGTTTTTCAAAAAAAATTCTTTAGATCTTGAGTTTCTGAAATTGTTTTCTCAAAACAAATTATGGAAGAGAAATTTGAGAGACTAGGCAACCTATCCAGGCCCCCTCTCTTTGATGGAACCAACTTTTCTTACTGGAAGGTAAGGATGGTTGCATTCATCCAATGGACATTGGGAGATGATGTCTGGGAAGTTATTGAAAATGGTTACACTTTTTTCTAAACTAGCCGCTAAAGGAAGTACTGTGAGGATTAGAAAGTTACTAAGTGAATTCACTAAAGAAGAGAAACAGATTTCACTTAATAACAATAAAGGCAAAAATGTCATATTCATGTCTATTAATGAACACGAATTTAAGAGGATATCATTATGTTCTACCTCTAAGGAAGCATGGGACACCCTAGTGAATGCACATGAGGGTGATACCAGAGTTAAAGTTGCTAAAACACAAATGTTAATTCAACAGTAAAACTCCTTGATCATGACTGAGACTGAGTCATTTGATGACTTCTATATTACATGACAGACATTGTGACCAAATTGCATGCTAATGGGATTATTTATGATAGAAAGGAAATTGTCTCTAAAATGCTAGGAACACTTCCACAAAAATTTGATAATAAGAGATATGCAATTGAGGAGATGGATGATCAAAATCTTACACCTGAACTCCTCAGTAGCAAATTGAGAACTGTGGAAATGGAATTAGAATTTAAGAAACAATTAACCTAGTCCCAAAAGAGACTATCTACCTCCAATCTTATTTTTTCATCTAAGTTGACCACACCTGATCTTAGCATATCTAATATTGACTTAGATTCTAATGAGGACCGTAATTTAGATATTTTGGATAATCATATTGCCTTGATGTCAAAGCAATTTAAGAAAATTGTAAACTTTCGAAATCAAATAGCAAAAAGACAAGGAAAATCTACTTATCCAAATCAATCTAACAATAGGCCTCATGAGAGAAGATGAGACAAATACCAGACTAATCGTCATAAGAGACCTGAGAAAGACCTTAAAAATGTTAGATGCTATAGATGTGGAAAGTTAGGACACATGGCTAGTGACTATAGAGTTAAATTAGACAAAATTCGCAAACATAATAGGGCTCATCTAAGCAAGACTTGGGATGACTCAAGTGACTCTGAAAATGATGAACCTGAGTCATCTAACACATTTGACCCTTGTATGTCATTATTTGCTAAGATAATCTACAATGATGATGAGGAATCTGATCATGCTATGTTAACTGATACCGTACCTACTGGTTTATCTGCGTTATTGCTTGAGAATGTTGATAATGTTTCAAACGCCATGTGTGTGAGTCAAAGGGAACGCTCTATTATTGATGTCAATAGGTGTGTGAGTCCTAAAAATGAACCACTAGGGGACACTGCACACTTAGTGACTCCGAAAATGATGACCTTCCTGATATTCACACACTGTACACAAAAACTCTCAAGAAAAGCACTAGGCTTAAAAAGATTGTCAAGTATCTTACCCAGAAGATAGAAACCCTAAGTCTGATGATCAAACACAATGATTAAGAGTACACTACTCAATGTCTAACTCATGAGAATGAAACCAAAAACTTTGAACAAAAATTGAAAGAGTTGTCCAACTCTAATGAAATCCTGGAAAAGAAATACAAAGGAACGTTGTTAGAATTGGAATAAACAAAAGAAAAGACATTCACAATCTTCAAAAAGTTTGAAAATTTTGAAAATAATTATAAATGTTTTGAAGATTGTGTTGCTGAAAGAAAAACCAATTCTGATGACAGTACTGGAATAGGATTTTATCCCAACTCTTAGACACAAACTAAAAACAATGAAACTATAAAGTTTGTGTCTGATGGCAAAAGACCTATTGAAACTTATCCAAATTTTCAAGGTTTAAAAAATGAGTTTGATAAAAAAATAACTAAAGTTAGACATTGGTGAATCAAGCAACTCTAAGCATAATGTTGAATAGAAGACTAAATACGTCTGCCCCTATTCGACAAGAAGATTCGACATTTCATCCTATGTCATCTAGGAACAACACTAGAGCTCAAAATCTAGGCAAACCTTTGAATAATAATTTTCCTAAGGTCGTGAGTTCTACGTGCCATCTTTACTGCTCCTAATGTGATGCCTATGGACATTCCCTTGAAGGTTGTTATTCCAAATGTCTATGTAACCCATTCTATAACTCTCCTGTTTACCATAACTTCAACTATTCTAGGAGAATCCGAAACAATTATATCCTTCCTAGGCAGCCAGACAAGAATTCTAACTATCGTAATAGAAGGAAAAGGACTAATACTAAAAGACCATCAACAAGAAGGAATCATAGATTCTATTCTAGACCAATTGCTCCAACTGTTTATAACAATAATAAAAATGCACAAAAATCTTATAAGAAAAATATAGAAGCTCGCAAGTTTTATCAAATACGAGCTAATAAGCGCAAACTAAAAACTAGAGCAATTGGGTTATAAAAGATGATCTATTACCCCAGCTGAAATGTAACGTTGTAATTAGTGCTTTTAGAGCTGAACATACTACATCTGGATGGTATTTAGACTCTGGTTGTTCCAAACCTATGACCGGGGATGATTTCAAACTTTCAAACTAACTTCTCCGGAGGAAAAGTCTTGTTTGAAGATGGTGTATCAACCCAGATCATTGGTAAAGGAACACTCCATGAAGAAGGACTACCCATCCTTGAAGATGTTCTCTTGGTAAAAGTACTTAAAGCCAATTTACTAAGTATATCACAGTTTTGTGACTCAAACCATACTGTCACTTTTTCAAAGAACAATTGCAAAATTTTAAATGAAAAAGGTGATTACATTATTACATGACTCCGTACTCCAGATAACTGTTACACAATCAATCCAAGTACAGAGGTTTGTAACATTGCCATAATGGATGACAATGAGATATGGCATAATAGGTTGGGTCACATTAAGTATGATAGTCTTAGTAAATTGTGCTCCCAAGAGATAGTTAAAGGTCTTCCTAAGATCAAACCAATTTCAAACATTGTTTGTGGTCCATGTCAAGAAGGGAAAATTATTAAGTCTCCCCACAAGAAAGTTAACGAAGTTCTCTCCACTAAACCTCTAGAACTCATCCATATGGACCTAATGGGTCCCGCTCGTACTGTTAGTCTTTGTGGAAATAGTTACATCCTTGTTATGGTTGATGATTTCACTCGATTTACCTGGGTTGCCTTTTTAAAACATAAATCATAAACCTTTCATAAGTTTTTAAAAATCTTAGTTCGTACAGAAAACAAAAAGGACTCCCAAGTAAATAGAATTCGTAGTGATAGAGGAGGAGAATTCATAGATTCAAGCGTCATAGAATATTGTGACTATAATTGTTACAAACATGAATTTAGTTCTCTTAAGAAGCCTCAACAAAATGGGATTACTCAGTGTAAAAATCTCACTCTTCAAGAAATGGCCCGTGTTATGATTCATGCAAAAAAACTACCAAAATATTTTTGGGTAGAATCCATTCGTACCGCCTGTCATATAATCAATCGAGTCTATTAAAGGAAAAATTCCAAACAAACATCCTATGAGCTTTGGTATGGGAAGAAACCTAACCTAAAATACTTTAGAACCTTTGGTAGTATATGGTATGTCTGTAAGGACAGAGAACATCTGTTTAAATTCAAAACTAGAGGAGATAAAGCCATCTTTTTAGGATATTGTCCAAATAGTATAGCCTATCATGTCTACAATATTCTTACCAAAACCATGATGGAATCCATTAATGTGGTTGTAAGTGACACTAATGTAGAAAGTAAGACTAAAGAACCCATTATTATGGATGAGTCCGAAAACATTTTAAATTATGACTCTCTAGAAATAATTGGACCTTTACCAACTGGGACCCCTGAAGTACCTAACTGCATTTTCAAAGATCATCCTTTAGATAGTGTAGTTGGTAATCCTACTGAGCCTGTTCGCACAAGATCTCAACTTCGTAACATTGCTCATTTTTCATGTTTTGTGTCTCTTATTGAGCCAAAAACTGTAAATGAATCCTTGAATGACACTTTGTGGAGAAGTGTTATGCAGGAGGAACTTCTTTTATTTGTCATTCATGATGTTTGGTATCTTGTACCAATGCCTAAAAATAAAAGGGTTATTGTCACACGTTCGATTTTTAAAAAAAAGACTGATGAATCTGGGATGATTATTCAGAATAAAACTAGATTAGGTACCCAGGGCTACTCTCTGATTGAAGGAATGGATTTCGAGGAAACTTTTACTCTTGCCACTCACCTCGAATCTGTTCACTTACTTTTTACCATAGCCTGTCATTTGCATTTCACACTATATCAAATGGATGTTAAGTCAACCTTCCTTAATGAAATTTTAACTGAGGAGACCTATGTATAACAACCCAAAGGGTTTATTGACCCCCATCACCCAAATTATGTATATCGTCTTAAAAAAGATCTTTAAGGGTTAAAACAAGCTCCGAGAGCTTGGTGTAAGCGTCTATCCACCTTTCTTTTAGACAAAGGATTTAGAAGAGGAGGGAATGACCAAAATTTTTTGTCAAACATTTTGACAACAACATTACTATTGCTCAAGTTTATGTTGACGATATCATTTTTGGATCCACCTCCCCTTTAGAAGTTAAAACCTTCTCGGATATTATGCACAAAGAATTTCAAATGTCACTTATGGGGGAGTTACAATTCTTCTTAGGGCTCCAAGTTAAACATAATTCAAAAGGATTATTTCTATCGCAATCTAAATACGGTTTAAACAATGTCAAGAAGTTTGGTGTAACACGCCGTGTTTTTATTTATTATTTTAATCAATTAATTGGAATATTCGAGAAAAATAAATTTTTGGATTTAATAATTTTTAGTGGCTAAATATGTTGGTTATGATTTTAGAAGAATAAAACTTCAAGCGGAATTGAAATCGGAGTTAAAACGGATTTTATATGAATTTTTTAATATTTTGCCTTATAGCATTTTCAAGGAAAACTGTCAAATTTTAGGCATGATCGATCAATCGATGTTCACAGATCGATCGATGGTCCCAGAAATCGTGCGCTGCAAGTTATTTTTAATGAGAGTTTGTGTAGGATTAGGACTCCTAATCACTATATAACCTTGTTAATCCGTAGGGGGACTTCTCATAATCATTTTTTCTCAATTTTTTTACCAGAGAACACTTCCAAAAAAAATTCCTCTCACTCATAATCATCAACCTTCTTCAAAATCAAGTTTTTGTCACAAGTTGTGGGAGGCTTAATTGGGGCTTAATCAAGATTGATTCAAAAATACTTCTTTGCTAATTTTTCGAGAGGAATCCAGATTTCTAATCAGATTTTCAACACAATCTTCATAGGCATGAATACTCTATTCTTTTCCTTTATTATTATGCGTTTTAAGTGTCACCTAAACACTTAATTACATTTTTTCTCAAAAATAATTAGTAACTTAATTAGAAAAAGTGGACACTGACTATGGGTCCGTTTTTTTAAAATCTTTTAATCTGAATAATATTCATAACCCTTTGGGTACGTAGGATTCGTGAGCGATTTTGGGTTTTATTGGTGTAGGTTGCAAGTAGAAAAAACCTAGTTTTAAAATAAATGGATTTAGGGGCGTATAACTCATGTAATTTGTGTTGAAACAATGAAATTAGAAGTTTGATGTTTTAAAAGATGAAATAGCGGTATATTTAATTTAAATAATTAAATGAGATTAATTTGAGGTTTATGACGAGGTGATAGTTAAATTATGATTAAATTGAATTGAATTGGACTATTATGCGTAGTTTTATACGTGGATTAATTATGCTTGTTTGTGTGACTTTTTGGCATTATTATATTACATTTGTGATGATGGGTTGTTGGGTAATTTTGCTCTACCTATACTTTAGGATGCCTTCTAGGTATGGGACTAGTGGGCAGGCCTTTAAATGATTTATTTTTTCTAGGTATGGGACTAGTGAGGGTAGTGTAATACCCCGTATTTTTATCGATATTTATTTAAGGGATTAATTAAATTAAATGTGAATTAATTGAAAATTAATCCGGATATAGATACTAACGAGATGTGAGTTAGTATTTGATTATGATGTGTATATATGGCAATATATGAATATTGAAAATATTAAAATTGTCGCGAGACTGAAATACGATAATTTGAGAAATTTAGTTGGGACGCGCGTGCCAGTCGCGTCAGAAATGAAATTATTTGAATTAAAAAGTGAATTTTATTTTTATCAACCGAATGGTCATTTTGAGTGCGCCAACGTGTCCGGAAGGGTCGAAATAGTCAGAAAACACTAGCCGGGGGTTTAGGTTGGGTCCCGGGGCATTTTTGGGCCATACCGGCAACTTAAAAGGGTATTTTGGTAATTTTGAAATTTTGGGGATTAAAGCCTACGAATTTTAGGAGTTAATTATACATTATTTAGTAACCCACTAAGCCCATTATCATCATTTGGCAAGTTAGAGGGCTACGGGAGTTATAGGAAGAGTTGGAAGAGGTTCCCAAAAGAAAACCCATAACCACCATCTTCAACCTTGGGAGAAAATCTGTAGAGAAAGGGGAGAGATCAACCTTCAACCTTCAACATCAAATTCTGAAGAATAATCTAAGGCAAGTGGTTAATATTTTTAGCGCATTGAATATGTCTTCCATGCTTAGTGTAGGAATTACCTTATATTGAACTTTTTGAAGAAAACCCATGAAATTTGTTGGAGAAACTTCGAATTTGGGTTAGGATATGCATGTAGTATGATAATGGACTGATTTAATACTTGAAGAGTTATATATGATGATTTAAAAATGGATTTATGATGAATAATTGGGCAAAGAAAATTTAGGAGTTCATGTTCATAGGGTTTGGGAAATATATGGAGATTTATATAAATTTTCTTGATGATTTGTAAGATTTGACCCCTTAAATGTGTTAAGGAATGATCTAGGGTGATTAGAAATGGTTTACATACGTTAAAACATAATTTGGATGGTCTTAGAGTGGATTGAGAGAAGAGAAGAATTGAGAAAAACGGACTTGGGGATTTCTGGGCTGAAACTGCCATCTCGTTAGAAGACCTGCCCAGGTCGTTCGAACGACATAGTTCGTACGAACTTCTAACGAGATGACAGTATGACTTCTAACGAGTTCGTATTTTGTTCGAATTACTTCGTTCGAACGAACTCGTTCGAACGAGACTTCTAACGAGTTGACAGAATGGCCTTTTTGTCCTGATTTGATTTCTAGTATCCCGTAGACTTATCTAAATGGTGAGATAACATTCCCTTATTAACTAGTGGGTATAGTTGGGAGATTGGGGTACATTGAGTATAAAACTTACAATAGTGTCTTAAACCGGAGGTCATTTGTGAATTGGGAAGCAAGTAACAAATCACGAAGTGAGAATAATTGATAATTTAAATACATATAAACCGGGGACTTGTGATTTGTATAACACTAAGTGTTGGTAGAAGAACGAGAAGTATACCACTAATGAAATATTATAATATCTAAGATGTGTGAATGCTTAGTATATGTAGTTATCTGTGTATAACATACCTACCGTACTTGCTATCATGGGAGGTTGGCGTTCGTTTAGGGCCATCTAATCTTTGTGTGCCTACGGGGGAGATTTAGATTGGTACCTCGAGGACATAGCTCATAGAAGGGCTTATTGAGAAGTTAATAAGTCTGCTGATCATGGGAGCGTAGGTATGTGCGTGACCCATGTGATGTGAACTATGTTCGCCTCCATTGTTTGTGATTGTTGTTAGTGAAACGTTTCCTGAGCGATTCGGAATACGTGGTCCTCATGTACGTGACGTACCGGGATTTGATAGCAGAGTATGTGTGCACCGCAGCTTAGTCTCGGGATGCTAGTATTGTATATTTATGGTGAGAATAATATACTGTTAATTGAAATGAAATGTCGTGAATAATTGTGAGTATAAATAATAGCAACGGTTTGTAAAGTGAAAATGGAAGATTTCTAATAAGTTGTAGAGCTAAAGTGGGAAATTGTGTAATAAGGTATAACACTCTGTTAAATAGAAGATATTGGGAATTAAATTGGATATCGTATAGAAATGTTAGATTTAGTATTGGACTAAATAGATAGGGGAATAACTAGAATGGGTACGGGTACAATAGGAGTGCACAACTAGTTGAGAGGTGAGGAACTCATGTGAGTGCACACACTATCATGTACTTTATATTCACTGTTTAATGATATTAAACACTTGCATATTTTTTTTTAAATTATTTTCACAATCGGGCTCTGACCCGTTTGCTTTCAAATCTATTTTTGCAAAAAGTTTTTTAGGTGCCCCGCCACAAGGACACCATGCATAGGAGTTCTATTCAGGTGACGGGCTGTAGCTGCTGTGGAAGTTACAGGACCTTGACAATAGACACCTCCATCTTCGATCTTGACTCCATTATCAGTTTTTATCATTTGCTGGGCATGTCGCCCATTCCTTTTAGAGACTTCTTAATTATTCAGTTATTTCAGACTTTGGGTTGTAATTAATTTTAGTGATGCAGACTTTGTAATTATTTATTTCGGAATTCGGTTGGTTGTGAGGAGTTTTCCTCCAGACTCTTTATTGTTGGATGGTTATTCTATTGTGACTATATTGTGTTGGCTCTATTAAATTTTCATAATTCATTTATTGCATGTTAATCAGATTTAATTAAAATGGACAACTCACTTTTTAAATACTAGGTGGTTAGTAAATATTAAAATGTTTTCGACAGTGATGCTATGAACTGAACCAACTTGGCATTTTGTATTAATTTAATAAAGGAGTAGCTACCCGGTATTTAATTAGTCGGGGTCTCACAGGTAGATTATCGCATTTTTATCATCTTGGGGGTGGGGTGATTTTTGGTACTTTTCCATCGTTACACTAGCCTAGGCATGAGACTAGGTCGAAGTTTAGGATAAAAATTCTTCCTATACATAGGGCAGGATGTTATAATAACTTGGGTACCCTTAGTTATGGGACTAAGGGGTATTTTGAGGATCTCACATCGATTAAAAGGGTGGGGTGATTATAAATTGAGAAATTGAGAATTAATGCCTAAGATAAAAACGAGTATTAAAATTTGTGGCGATATAATGTGTCGGGGCCGACAATTTAAACGGGTCAGAGGACGATTTATGTCGTGTCGTGTGTGGAACCTAATCATGTGTCGGGGCCGACAGTTTAAACGGGTAGGAGGACGATTGATAAGGGAAAGTGTTACACTTTAATAAAAAAAAGTGAGAACAATAAAGTTGGTTAATTTAAGTAAATTAACATCGTGGGACTTGGGAATTTAAAATTATATTGGTGTGCCTTTATAAATGGGGATTCCTACGGGTAGTAAGTAATTTATATTTATCGCGTTTAATCATCCTGTTTAATTTAAAATATTCTATTGTGATATTTATTGCGTATAATGCTACTGTCTGAATTCAAGGATACTATTTGAGGGGAGTAGTGTGTATTTTTGCTGAGGGTTTTGGCTCTGACCCATACGTTGACTAATCTTTTTCAGGATTAGAATTGGAGAAGCTGTATAAATTTATCGGAGTTATCATTTGGAGGTGTAGCTGGAGTTATTTATTTTATGGCATAGTTTAGTTAGACTTTCTTTTCTAGTCGTATTTAATTAGGAGACTTCATTGGAGTTTTATTGGGTCATTCGATTCCAAAGTTGTTTAGTGGATTTATGTTGGATTATTCAGATCTTTATTATTCAGATTTTATTTAATCATTTTTTGGAGATTGGATTTATTCGGAGTTAGCATGTCATGGATCTTTTATCGCTTAGTCATTTATGATCATTTGAGATTGATTCAATTATTTATCTTATGGACTGATTATTTATGTCTCATATTTGTCTCATGCTACGAATGGTATTTATTTAGATCACGCGCCGGCATAGTTCGGTGGCGGTGGCTGGCCACCCCGTCTGTCGGATTTTGCGGGGTGTGACAGATGGTATCAGAGCATGGTCTTAGGTCTCGTGGGTTATGAGTCCATTTAGCTTCCCCGTTACCGATCTTTGATTCCCTTTGATTGATTCGTACTCCTTAAGGTAGAGGGCCTAGCATACGGGTTAGATATTTCTTGGAGATGTGAAGCTTTGTGCTAAGGACGTCGTGGGTATTGAGTTTAGAATTAGTAAAGCTTAATGTGAGGATCCTTAAAATGGATTTTGGAGAAGATAATTATTTTAGAGATTTTAGTGCAGATGTTAGGTATCGTATGTATCGATATTTGATGTTGAGATTTAATTTGAGGATGTTAGCATTTTGATGACTTTCGGATACAGGATCGAGTGGGGGATTTGTGAGAGCGTATGGTACGCCGTTATTTTCATAGTTATGCGTATGCATATAAGCAATATATATATATATATATTATTTTATTATTCGTGGGGTAGGTGCATGTAGAATTAGGTGTGTGGGCGCCTAATTGTGTTATTTAACAATGTAGGCATATGAGAGCCTTATTTTCTGTTGCGAGATTTACGCGTTGATGAGCATGCTTCGCTAAATTTCGAGGACGAAATTCTTTACTAGTGGGGAAGTATGTAATACCCCGTGTTTTTATTTATTATTTTAATTAATTAATTGGAATATTCGAGAAAAATAAATTTGTGGATTTAATAATTTATAGTGGCTAAATATGTTGGTTATGATTTTAGAAGAATAAAACTTCAAGTGGAATTGAAATCGGAGTTAAAACGGATTTTATATGAATTTTTAATATTTTGCCTTATGGAATTTTTATGGGAAACTGTCAGATTTTAGGCATGATCGATCGATCGATGATTTTCATAGATCGATCGATGGTCCCAGAAATCGTGTGTTGCAAGTTGTTTTTAATGAGAGTTTGTGTAGGATTAGAACTCCTAATCACTATATAACCTTGTTAATCCGTAGGGGGACTTCTCATAATCAATTTTTTTTAATTTTTTCACCAGAAAACACTTCCAAATATTTTTCCTCACTCATAATCATCAACCTTCATCATAATCAAGTTTTTATCACAAGTTTTGGGAGGGTTAATTGGGGCTTAATCAATATTGATTCAAGAACACTTCTTTGGTAATATTTCGAGAGGAATCCAGATTTCTAATTAGATTTTCAACACAATCTTCATAGGCATGAATACTCTATTCTTTTCATTTAGTATTATGCGTTTTAAGTGTCGCCTAAATACTTAATTACATGTTTTCTCAAAAATAATTAGTAACTTAATTAGAAAAAGTGGACGCTAACTATGGGGCCGTTTTTATAAAATCTTTTAATCTGAATAATATTCATAACCCTTTGGGTGTGTAGGATTCGTGAGTGATTTTGGATTTTAATTGGTGTAGGTTGCATGTAGAAAAATCCTAGTTTTAAAATAAATGGATTTGGAGGCATATAACTCATGTAATTTGTGTTGAAACAATGAAATTAGAAGTTTGATGTTTTAAAAGATGAAATAGCGGTATATTTAATTTAAATAATTAAATGAGATTAATTGAAGGTTTATGATGAGGTGATAATTAAATTATAATTAAATTGAATTGGACTATCACGCGTAGTTTTATACGTTGATTAATTATGCTTGTTAGTGTGACTTTTTGGTATTATTATATTGCCTTTGTGACGATGGGTCGTTGGGTAATTTTTCTCTCCCTATACTTTAGGATGCCTTCTAGGTATGGGACTAGTGGGTAGGCCTTTAAATGATTTACGCCTTCTAGGTATGGGACTAGTGAGGGTAGATTGTCGCGTTTTTATCATCTTGGGGTGGGGTGATTTTTGGTACTTTTTCATCGTGACGCTAGCCTAGGCATGAGACTAGGTCGAAGTTTAGGATAGAAATTCTTCCTATACATAGGGAAGGACGTAATAATAACTTGGGGACCCTGAGTTATGGGACTAAGGGGTATTTTGAGGATTTCACATCGATTAAAAGGGTGGGGTGATTATAAATTGAGAAATTGAGAATTAATGCCTAAGATAAAAACGAGTATTAAAATTTGTGGCGAGATAATGTGTCGGGGCCAACAGTTTAAACGGGTCAGAGGACGACTTATGTCGTGTCGTGTGTGGAACCTTGTCATGTGTCGGGGCCGATAGTTTAAACGGGTCAGAGGACGATTGACAAGGGGAAGTGTGACACTTTCATAAAAAAAGTGAGAACAATAAAGTTGGTTAATTTAAGTAAATTAACATCATGGGACTTGGGAATTTAAAATCATAGTGGTGTGCCTTTATAAATGGGGATTCCTACGGGTAGTTAGTAATTTATATTTATCGCGTTTAATCATCCCGTTTAATTTAAAATATTCCATTGTGATATTTATTGCGTATAATGCTACTGTCTGGATTCAAGGATCCTATTTGAGGGGAGTAGTGTGTATTCTTGCTCGGGGCTTTGGCTCTGATCCATGCGTTGACTAATCTTTTTCAGGATTAGAATTGGAGAAGCTGCATAAGTTTATCGGAGTTATCATTTGGAGGTGCAGCTGGAGTTATTTATTTTATGGCATAGTTTAGTTAGACTTTCTTTTCCAGTCGTATTTAATTATGAGACTTCATTGGAGTTTTATTGGGCCACTCGATTCCAAAGTTGTTTAGAGGATTTATGTTGGATTATTCAGATCTTTATTATTCAGATTTTATTTAATCATTTTTTGGAGATTGGATTTATTCGGAGTTAGCATGTGATGGATCTTTTATCGCTTAGTCGTTTATGATCATTTGAGATTGATTGAATTATTTATCTTATGGACTAATTATTTATGTTTCATATCTGTCTCATGCTAAGAATGGTATTTATTTAGATCACACCCGGTATAGTTCGGCGATAGTGGTTGGCCACCCCGTTTGTCGGATTTTGCGGGGTGTGACATTTGGCCTAGAAACAGATAAAGAAGCTAGGACTCCTATGAGTACCTCTGTCAAACTTTCTAAAGATGAGAATAGGAAATCCACTGATTCCACCTTGTACCGTACTATGATAGGAAGCTTACTTCATCTTACTGCCTCCCGCCCTGATACTATGTACTATGTCTGCGTGTGTGCCCGATCTCAAAATAATCCTAAAGAGAGTCACCTATTGTGCGTTAAAAGAATTATCAAATACATTAAAGGCACTCTAAACTTAGGACTTTTGTACACTAAAGACACTTCTAGTACTATAGTAGGTTACACCGATTCTGATTGGGTCGGTTGTACCGATGATAGTAAGAGTATTTTAGGAACGTGTTACTACATTGGTAACAATTTGGTAGGATAGAGTAGTAAGAAAAACAACTGCACTTCCTTTTTTACGACCGAATCCGAATATATTGCAGCAGGAAGTTGTTGTGCACAATTACTTTGGCTAAAAAAATGCTGAAAGATTACGATAAAACTGAAGATAAGTTACATCTCTATTGTGACAATCAAAACGCGATTAATATTTCTAAAAATCTTGTTCAACACTCTCATAACAAACATATTAAAGTCATATATCATTTCATACGTGAGTTAGTTGAATCTAAGGAGTTAGAAATAAATTACCTTCCTACTGAATTGCAATTAGCTGACCTGTTTACTAAACCTTTAGACTTTCTTCGATTTGAATCTTTGCACAATTCTATTAGTATGGTCATGGAAGAACAATGATTTATTATTTCTACTAGTTTTCTTTACACTTCGTCCATTTGAGACAAAATATGGGAGAAATTTGAGTCCTCTTGGACATTTTGGTGTATTCTCAACTAAAAAGCTTGATATTAGTTATCTTATTTTCAGGAATCAGTACCTTCATTTGTAACAGAATTTTGTTAGGGTATTGGTCTGTATCTAGTTGAGTTATGTAATTTTCTCTTTTTAGGATCTTGGGTAGATAGAATTTTTGTATAGGAATTGGATTTTCTTATTTCTTTTGTATCCCTACGAGTCCTAGATGACTCAAAGGAGATTTTGTATCATATTTCCAAAAGGGGAGATTGAAGCCCCCTATATCTTTGACTCACTTGAGTCTATATTATATAGGTGCTCATCTAGTTTGTAAATTGTGACAAAATTGAGTCATATCCTTTCAAACCAAAGAACCTTCAGACTCTTCTTTTTGAGTGCCTCTAATTGTCAAAAAGTTAGTACACCAACACTTCACCTAGGATGCATTCATGTGTTGCATATGTGCTTGTCTTATTCATTATTTGGTGTTGTGTGAGTTAAATCCCTCTAAAATGTTTTTCTATAATTATTGGGATATTTTAAATAATTTCTATGATCTTTTAAACATTTTTTACAAATTAAAAATTAGTTTTTAATAAAGTTGTAGGTTGTTTTGTAAATTCCTTAAGCTGTTAAAAACCTTCTTGGGTAGAAACCGAAAGCTCTTGAAAATTATGTGGGTGCAATTTATATTTGTAGTAGTTCAAAATCACGCGTTTAATATTCCATCTCAGCCTTACACGTGTTGTTTCCACAATGGAAAGATTTGTGTTTCTACGCTCTCACATACCTGTGCTAAATTGTGAACCCTTGGATCTTTTTAATCAACGACCTACATGTCATCTGAGATGATCCTTGTAACATCTGGATCAACCAATGAGGGTTAACTTTGAAGCGGTGCAACCTTAACCCTTGGATTTTCTTCGATCTTTTAAACTCAATCCTGAGCGTTGATTTCCCTCAAGGTTCAAGAGCCTTCCATATCTTACTATAAATACAAGCCATATATTATACGTTTACAATCTTTGGCCAGCCTCACTTCTGAGAGAAAATAGAGAGAAAAGGGAGAGAGAAAAGAGAGAGAGAGAAGAAAAGAAGAGAGGGAAATCAAACCCTAAACTAAACTCCGGCCAAATCCTTTCAGAAAACCTTTTATGTGAGAGAGTTAGTTTGAGATTCGAGTAGATCCATCTTCTTTTATTCTTTATCTCTTTCCTAACTTAATCACGTTGGTTAAATCTTATTTTCTTTCATAGAACTTTGAGATTTGATCTCTGTGATATATTTCACTTAGATATTGTATAGTTTTGATTTCTTCTTTCGAGAAATCTTATTTTGTTGGTTGTTTTCAAACTGCTACGTTATATTCAAACCCTAAACCAATAAAACCTTTTCTGATTTCAGTTTCTTTGAATATTCACACTTTGATCTAGTTCAGATCTTGATTGGGGATTTGCACTTTATTATATTTCACATTTTGTGAAATAAGTGTAAATATTTTCAAATAAAAAGTGCATAGGATCTTAGCTCGTGTATATAGCAAGATTTCTTCTTGATCTGCAGATATTTGAAAGATCCAAAGTCTGATATTTTGATTAAACTGATTTTGGCATATTTGTGATTTGTTTTGCTTATTGTTTGTAATTATGTGTGTGTGAGTTGCATGCATGTGATTTAGAGCACATCACCACTTGCATTGTCCCACTACTACACTGAAACGTATTGGTATTGATCTCTTAAATATTTTGAGTCGACGTAAAGATAAAAGGAGTGGAGTTACAAAGTTGAGATAACATCAACAACATCAGAGCCTTAAGAGAAGTCAGAAAATCCAAAGGAGTTGGTATATTTCTGAACTTAGAATTAGGTCTGATTCTGTGTCTTGATTGTTATATAGTTTGTAACATGTTACTCTATTTTAGTGGATTATTTTAGTTTTGAGGTTTAGAGACCTCCGTGGATGTTTCCCTAATTGGGTGGGGTGTTACCATGTTAAAATTACTCGTGTATACTTCCTCTTCCTCTCATCCCTTTGTTAAGGCTGTGTTGGTTTAATTTTCTTAAGTTTTATTTTTGAAAACTGGTAAACCTATTTCCGAAATAACTCGTTCATACTGTTTTACACATCTTGTGTTTAAAATTTATTTTAAGAAAAGAGTTTCTTCAAAAAACTGTTCGGAGCTATTTAGATAGTTTAATCTTGAATTAAACAACTTAAGTGGGTTTTTTTTCAGCCTTTCAAACCGTAGTCACGGTAATCTATAATTTTGTACGTGGGTTTGGATGGTAAGGTTAATCATACTTAAAAATTCAAAATGTGTGACACATGCTCTAACCTCATCCCTTTTCACACTTAAATACGAAGATTTTGGAAAAACATGAGGGACATATTTCCATAAAAGAATACATCTCTCCTAAGAATTATGCCAAATAAAAACACATCCTCTTCATTCATTTATAAGATTGTCCTTACACCTGTTTACAAAAAAGAAAAATTATGTACTAGCTATGAGAGTATAAGTTTTCATTAGACTTGTTCGGTTATACATTGGGGGGAATTGATGAGGCTATTCCAGAACTAGTTAGGAATTTCATCTCGAGGAGTTCTAGGATTCTTTTAAGGAGCATCACTAGTACTTTTAGGATATGATTAGTAGCCCCTCCAAGGCCACCTTTGAAGGTAGAGTGTTGCCCTTTACACCAACACTACTTCAAGCTTTGGCGTTTAACTAGTGGAGGAACATCACTATAAGGATCAATTTCCAATTGAGTCAATTTATGTGTATTGTCTTAATTCCGGACAAAAATCTTATGGGATAAAAATTGAGTAGTGACGTTTTAATCCTATGACATTTTTGTTGAAGACATAGCGGCCAAGTCAAAGAGATTACATCATGTGCCGTATTTGATGCCTCGTTTCGTCATCAACATTTTAAGGATCTCTCAGGTATGAGCGCACAGTTTATGTTAAGCCTTAGATATTTAATTATTGGGTGTTTGAATTTTTATTAAACTATTTTTAAAATCACTTTATTATTTTTGTGGAAAAATATTTTAATTTTTTGGCGATCGTTAGAACGACTTTATAGTGTCGTTCAAACGAGATTTGAGCTCCATTCGAACAACTTCTAACGAGGTTCCTTTTTGGTCTAAACTGATATCTCGTTAGAACGCTCATTCAAATGAGAAGGTTATGTAGTTAAAACGAGTTTGTATTTAATTCGAATGACCAGAGCAGTTTTTATAAAAATAAAGTTTTTCGTGGCAGTTTTCTTCTCAACTTCCCACAACTTTTCCATTCATTTTAATAGTGTGGGAGTGCAGTTTTATCAGAGACTTTTACCATACTTTTTAGAGCATAAACACTTTCCAAAAAGTCCAAGAATTTTTTGTTAAATGATACTTGATTAATATTTCAAAACAAAAACTATGTTTACACCCAATTAGTTTCGATCCAAGTTTCTACATTATATATGTTTTGAGATCATGTTTTGGCACCTGATTTATTATTGTCTACATTATTAAGAATTGTTTCTTGCAGAGGATTCTTTGCTCATTTTTTTACATACAGTGTACTTCGTATGCATGACGGTGGATGTGCCCCATTGGTGGACTCCGAGACGTAAGTGGACTCCTGCATTGTCACTAGGCAGCGATTGAAGGAACGAAGAGCATTAAGGCTTGCGAGGGCGTGGAGTCGTTGTGTAAGTCTTATTTTGTGTCATTTTTCTAATTCCATACTTATTGGACTTGTGGCTGGGTCGTCTGAGGTTTTTCCCATTTGGGTTTTCCTCGTACATTGGGTATTGTGGTCATTTACTTTATCTTACTATTCCTCACCTTGATGGATGCTTAGGTTAACAAGATAAAATTGATTTAATCACAAAATGATTTAATTTGTGGTTAATTAATTTGGGTAATTTTAGTTTATTATAATTTGAATTAAGTTTGTTAAATTTGGTTTGTGTAAATTTGAACTTGAATTAATTCTTATTTAAGAAAAAATTTAACTTCAATAAATTTAAAATTCGAACCATTGCATCTTTCAAGTGGTATCAGAATGGGTGGTTGCACTAAATTATCATGTTAGAACCTTTTAGGTTTGAAAATGAAAAATCTATCATTTTTTAGGTTCCTATTTTTTATGGTTCCAATGGAAAGTGCTTATGAGGTGGGCACTTAAGTCGTTAGATGCATGGGTTTGGCAAGAGGTTAGAGGGTGGTCCCTATCAACGTGTCTTGTAGGAGAAGTTCGTGTTCTTAAACCCATAGAAAGATGGAGTGAGGATGAGCATAAGCCAGCAAACTACAATTCACATGGTTTAAGTGCTCTTTTTTATGCGGTCACAACGAAGGAGTTCTGTCGTATTATGGCATGCAAAATGTCAAAATAGGATTGGGACATACTTCAACTCACCCCTGAAGGTACAAGTGATGTTAAAGCATCCAAACTCTAAAACCTCACCACTCAATTTGAAATCATTATAATGGATGAGAATGAATCCTTCGATGAGTTTTATGCTAGATTGTTTGATATTGTGAACTCGTCTTTTAACTTGGAAGAGAAGATACCCAACAACCATGTCATGAAGAAAATTTTGAGGTCATTACTCGAAAGGTTTAATCCAAAAGTGACCGTTTTGAATTCTTTAGGAACTTTAAACTCTAAGAAACTTAAAGATTTTGTAGGTGACTTACAAACCTATCAACTTGAGATGTTTACCTCCAAGAATATCATCTTTGAAAGCTTGAAAAGAGGAAACACCTATGTCGGATGATGAGTCTGACATCGACTTGGATTTAAGGCTATGTTTTCTAAGAAGCTTAGAAAATTTCTTAATTTTAATAAAGAGAAATTTAAAAATGATTATAAGAAATTTGAGAAGCCTATGTATAACAAATCCAAGAAACTCCCCAAAAAACGTAATGATGATCTTAAGAGGGATGAGTCGAATAGATGTCTTGGTTGTGAGGGTTATGGCCATAGGTAAGTCGAGTGTCCCACTAAACTAAGGAAGGAGGGCAAGAAATCAATTTTATATAATGCCACCCTTAGTGATAGTGAACCGAAAGAGGGAACTGATTCTCCTACTGAGTGCAACTTCACCGCGTTCATGGATAGTCATGTGAGCATTGATAACGAATCTTCTCATGAATATATTTCTTTGCATGACACTTTGAGGCCATTGTTTGTGAATACCAAGTATGTGATGGTAAAGTGAGTAGAGAAAATAATGAGAATAAATAAGAGGATGAGGAGAGTGAACTCCAAATTGCCTTCTGTGATTTGTATACAGAATCGTTGAAATGAAAAAAGGCTAACTTAAAGTTAGAAGATAGGATGAAAGAATGTGCCTTATGAAATAATGAGAGTGTTTTTATTGAAGATCTTAGGGAACGTGAAAGGACTCTTCGTGATAAACTAGAATATGTTAAATGTGAGAGGGGTAGTCTTCGAGGTTTAATGGCGGCTCTGAAGAAAGAGCTTCTAGAGTTTAAGGAGACTAGGAGTTTACTTGAGTCCAGGATAGTGGAGCTTGAAGATAAATTGAGAGACTCAAGTCGTGTCAAGTTTCATTTGGAGTCTAGGTCCAAAAAATTGGATAAGATTTTAGGCACCATCCAAAGCAAAAATGACAAGTGTGATATTGACTTCGATAGTCAAAATGCTTCGACTAACAAAGCCAAAACCATGATTTTGAGAGAGTCAATCATTGCTAGGAATATTAAAAGTGATCAATCCATGGGAAACATTCCACGTGTCTCTTCTTACACACATTGCGGTAGGAAGGGTCACCTTAGGAGGTTTTGTTCTTATCTTAGAAATGGTGCTAAGAAGTCCAAGGGTAGAGTCACCAAGGTCACCAAAACTCGAGAGCGTCATATTACACCTATGTGGGTTAGGAGATCCGATTTGGAAGCTTTACATGACGGACTTTATTATTCTCATATACTTGCACATGATACATCCCATGCTAAATCTAAAGGTTGAGTGTGTTATCTTTGTTTACATACACAAACTTATGTATGTAAGGACATAAATTTCCAATTGAGTCCCTGTATTATTTTGACTTAATTCCGTGAACAAAACTGTGTTTGTAATATGTCATAAGGAGATTTTATTTTGTCACGATCCCACTTGGTCTATGACCTATTGAAGAAAATTGAAGACGTTGGAGCAAAGCTTCAAAGAATTAATCATGCCGAAGCTTAATTGGTGCAAGTTTATTTGTCTTCAAGTTAAGTTCATTTCGAGATCACACAGGTATGAATGCATATAATTAATGGTGCTCCGAATTGTTTTTATAAAAGATAAGAATGTAATTTGATAAAGAAAAATGTTTTAAAATGCTTTTAAAAGTGTTTTAAATGTTTACACTACATTTTATTCTGATAAGCTCGAAATAGAGTTTGAATTATTTGGATATCTTTTGGAAGAGATGTTTTAAATAAAAAGTCAAACTGACAGGACTGTTGTTCGAAGGACATATGTCCTTCGCTCGAACGAGATGCTCATGTAGGGCGAACGACGTGGCAATGTTGTTCGAGCGACACAATTTTCGAGGCATCGTTCAATTCTTATTTAAAGCGTAGTTTCATCAGAGTTTTTAACAGTGTGCATTCTGGAAAAACAGTTTACGATCCAGTACAAGTTTTCCACATGTTTTTCTAAGGTTTAAAAAGCTTAAAAAAATCCTTAGAGTTTGCAAAGATCCGAGATATCATTATTATATGTTCATGTGATCTTGCTGCACCAAGAAGGTTTGTTCTACACTTGAACATCAGGGTTTTGTGGTGAAGAAAAGAGAAGAACTTCTTGTTCGACATCGTAGACGTATCAAAGCCATTCGGTGGACACCGAGACATTCATGGAGTCGAGTGTTATGGACAGGTATCGTGGAAGATGGAATTTCTGCGTGGGCATTATTGAAGAACGGTAGAAGATCAGAAGGAGCGACCCGTGGGGATCGGGTCATTGAGGAAGGCTAATCTGTCTTTGTAAAACCTTTGTTCATAATGATTGTCTGGCTTGGGTCATTCGAGGTTGTTTTTCCGTTTTGGGTTTTTTCCTCGTGCATTCGACGTTGTGAGTATTCTTTACTTGCTTTAATCACTAGATGCATGATTAGGATTAATCAAGATAAAATTGGTTTAAAGTAAGAATTGGGTTTTCATAACTTGGTTTGGTGCACATTAAAAGTTGAATTATTTTTTATAAAAATTGGTTTGATTTGAAACACACATAGGGACCATCCCGTTTCTACAAATTGTTATCAGAGCTAGAAAACATATTTTATTTATTTTGTGATCCCGTGTGTTTTCAAAGATGAATTTTGGATATGACGAATTTTCTTGAACTCCTTTTTTTTATGGCACTAATTACACTTATTGGAAGATGAGAATGAGATGTTCTTTAAAATCTATTGATGATCATGCGTGGCTAGCAATTGAGAAAGGTTGGACACCCCTGTCACTATTGCAGGTGAGATCACTAGTTTAAAGCCTGTTGAGTCATGGACCGAAACTGAACAAAGACTTTCACAATATAATTCTAAGGGTCTGCACGTTATTTCTTCACATGTCACACAGGAAGAATATAATAGAATTATGACTTGTGAAACATCAAAAGAGGCTTGGGGTATTTTGGCACTCACTCACGAGGGCACTAGGACGGTTAGGGCGTCAAAACTTCAAAATCTCACTACACAGTTTAAGACCATTAGAATGTTAGAGAGTGAGACTTTTGATGAGTTTTATGCTAGGTTGTCCAATATTGTCAACTCGTCGTTTAACCTAGGTGAGAAAATTCCCGACAACCGTGTCATTAAGAAAATCCTTAGGTCGTTGCCTAGTAGGTTTAATGCGAAAGTGACTATTTTAAACTCCTTGCATAAGTTAGGGTCGACGAAACTAGAAGATATTGTAGGTGACTTACAAACCTTTGAAATCGACATGATTACCTCCAAGCAAGTGCCTAATAAAGAAAAGGGTATTGCGTTGAAAACCCGGAAGGAGGAAATCAAAGTTTCGGATTTCGATTCCGATTTTGATTTTCAGGATGTTGCTTTGTTGGCAAAGAAATTTAAAAAATTTATTAAGTTTCAAAAGCAATCGAAAGATGCCAAGAAATTTGAAAAATTTAAGAACAACAAAGTAGATCCCACCTCTAAGGATAAGTTTGAGAAGCCTAAGAGAGATGAGTCGGATAAGTGTTTTGGGTGTGAGGGGTACAGTCACAAAGTTAAGGAGTGTCCCACTAGACTTAAGAAAGATGGCAAGCAACCCATTGTCTATAGTTCCACCTTAAGTGAGAGTGATCCAGAAGAGGGAGAGGGTTCCCCCATTGATCGTAACTTTGTTGCGTTTATGGCATATCATGTGAGCGATGATGATTCTCATATGCATGACATTTCCGAGGAGGTTTTGAGTGTATCCCATGTTAGTGAGGGTGAAGAGAGTGACGAGGAGGAGATAGATGTGAAAGAGTTGTAAGTTTCATTTAATGAGTTGAATGTCGAGACGGTTAAGGTGAAAAAGGAAAATACAAAATTTCAAGATAAGTTGAATGAGCGTGCCACAGAAAATAATTATAGTTTTATTGAGGATCTTAGGGCACGAGAGAAGAAGTTTAGGGAGAAACTAGAGTTTGTGGAGAATGAGAGAGATAATCTCCGTGGTTTGATGGAGTCTTTGAAAAATGAGATTTTAGCGTTTGAGGAGTCTAGGCATTTGCTCGAGTCTAGGATTCATGAGTTGGAGGAGAGATTGAGAGACTCGTCTAGAGTTAAGTTTGATTTGGAGGCTAGGTTGGAGAAGTTAGATAAGATCCTAGGCACCGTCCAAATTAAGGGAGATAGGGGAGGTATAGGTTTTAATGAGAGAGTTGTTCCCATTCCCCGGGCACGTGTGAGAAACACTAGGAAGGTTAGAAAAGGTCCACATATAGGTAATCATTCCCACCATCGCTACACTTGAACGTTTTGTGGTAGGAAAGGTCACCGTAAGCGTTATTGTTACGACCTTAGACAAGCTCCTAGGAAGTTTAGGAATAAAGTTTCCCCAGTTCCCCAAACCCCCGTGCGTCATTTTACATCTACTTGGGTTAGGAAATCGGATTTAGTGGATTTAGGAATAAAACTTCATGATTCTCGTTTGGGTGCACTTGAGTCTTCCCATGCTAAATCTAAAGGATAATAATGTTGCTTTGTTTGTCATATGCTAGTTTGCTTCATGATATATTCATTGCTAGTATAATGACTTATGTATCATTTTGTATTATAGTTTTTCATTTGTTTGAGTCCTATTGAGAAAATACAAAAAGATTTTGTTTTTGAGAAAAACTTTTCAAAAAACAAAAGGATTTTGCTTTTATTTGAGTCAAAATATGTTTGAAAGGACAAAAAGATTTTCGGTTTTTTATTTTTTGAGTCTACATGTTTGATGTGGCATATTGGTGTGTGCTTGGACCCCCCCCCCCTAACCATCGTTTCATTATCCATGTGGCTAGGAAATTTGGTCATTATTATCGATGCTTAAATGATCTTAACCATTGTTTATATGGGATTGTTTCGAAGTTGATATGCATGTTGATTCGACTTTGTATATATGTCAACATTGCACACATGCACGAGTTTATATGGATGTTTAACTTCTCTTGCATATTTGAATTTGGTGAGGCGTTCTTATCTCAATCTTGTCATCTATGCGTAAGTAAACTTAATGATAAGTGTGCATGTAATAATCGTTTACCGTGAGGATATGAATTGGTTCCTAATTGAAAAGTTTTGAGTGATTCACGGGAAAGGGCTGCGAGAGTTCAAAATTAACTCGTCGTGAAAGCCACCGTTTAAAAGAGCCCAAAAGAAAATGCAATATACTAAGGAAACGGGCCAATAAGATTTTCTCTAAGTTGAAAATGCTAGAAACCTCAAAAGAACTTGAAAATATATGTTTATGAGGGAGTTTGGTTGGAGAAAATTTAAACGAGTTTGCAAAACTAATCCTAGTGTTGAAACATTGCAATTTGACACTATTATTTATAGAATCGTCAAAATTCTGAATTTGTGTGCATGTAGTATGTTTAGTTCATTAAGATCACTCTTTAATATGGCTATGATAAAGTTTGATGTTTTATCGCTATTAATTAGAGCTTCTTGATCGTTTCGATGTGTTAGAATTGTGACTCATTTGTTGTAGTTTCAAGTCCATACATTCCATATCCATGTTTGAGCACATCGGTATTATGTTTGCATGTAACTCACATTGTTAGTTTTTATGCATTTTGGTATTTTGTGTTAAAAGCTTACTGTTTTGCTGCAGTCAGGCCCTTTCACTGATTTTTTTTCCTGGAAATTTTTTCACTAGGCAACAATATAAGATATTTCTGGGAAAATGTTAAAGTTTGGCATGTCGCGAGATCTCATTCGAATGACATTACTATGTCGCGCGAAGTCTCATTCGAGCGACGTCCTCATCTCGTTTGAGCGACGTCCCTGGCTCGTTCGAACGACAACCTGAATTCTTGCTTCTGATTGGTTTGCAGTCCACTGGTTTATTTTGGTGATATTTTTGGTACTGCTGGAAGCTTTCTGGACTGACTATTTTGTATGCAGGTTTTATTGTCTCATATTGATATTTTTCATATAGTCCGTTTATCACACCTGATTAGTTTGATATATTTATTTGTGTGATTCATTTGGTTTACTAGCTACTGATTTGTCATTACTTGATCATATTTAACTGGTTGTTTCATGATTATCTAGCGATTTCAAATTGATTCAAATTGGTATATTCTCATGCTAGATACTTGTTGTTTGGTTTATCTTTTCATCGGATTGTCTATTCGAGACAAAAAGGGGGAGAGATGTATGAGACGTAGGCGGAGATTTATGATTTGATCATGTTTTGGATTACATATTTTACAAATTGGTTTTACAAATTGATAGTTTAAATTTGGTATTGTTGCTCAATTGTTTAACAAATGTTTTTTTCAGAGTATATTCATATTGGTATCTATTGTCGTTTGGTATCATTTGGATATATATTGGTTTCATTTGTTCCTCCATACTTCACTTGGTATTTGTTTGTCTATTTCATGTGTGTAGGTATGCTTCAGCGATTCGAGATTTAAAGTCTACATCACATTTAGAAAGTTCATGCTTGCCGGTGCTACATATACTAGTCCGTGTCCTGTAATTTTTGTTTTTGGGTTTATGGGATGGGATTTAGGCGTCATACGGCTTGACGGCCCGGCTTAGGCATTTCACTAGTTTAGTTTTGTCCCGAAATAGTCAAAGGGGGAGATTTGTAAGGATTTAAATTTCCAATTGAGTCCCAGTATTATTTTGACTTAATTCCGTGAACAAAACTGTGTTTGTAATATATCATAGGGAGATTTTATTTTTTCACGATCCCACTTGGTCTATGACGTATTGAAGAAAATTGAAGACGTTGCGGCAAAGCTTCAAAGAATTAATCATGCTGAAGCTTAATTGGTGCAAGTTTATTCGTCTTCAAGTTAAGTTCATTCTGAGATCACACAGGTGTGAATGCGTATAAGTAATGGGGCTCGGAATTATTTTCATAAAAGATAAGGATGTAATTTTATAAAGAAAAATATTTTAAAATGTTTTTAAAAGTGTTTTAAATGTTTACACTATATTTTATTTTGATAAGATCGAAATAGAGTTTGACTTATTTGGATCTCTTTTGGAAGAGACGTTTTAAACAAAAAGTTAAAAAGTCAAACTAACAGGACTATCGTTCGAACGACATATGTCCTTTATTCGAGCGAGATGCTCATGTCGCGTGATCGAAGTGGCAATGTCATTCGAGCGACACAATTTTTGAGGCGGCATTTAATTCTTATTTAAAGCGTGGTTTCGTCAGAGTTTTTAAAATGTGCATTATGAAAAAACAGTTTACGATCCAGTACGAGTTTTGCACATGTTTTTCTAAGGTTTAAAAAGCTTAAACACATCCTTGGAGTTTGCAAATATCCTAGATATCACTATTATATGTTCATGTGATCTTGCTGCACCAAGAAGGTTTGTTCTACACTTGAATATCAAGGTTTTGTGGTGAAGAAAAGAGAAGGACTTCTTGTTCGACATCGTAGACGTATCAAAGTCATTCGGTGGACACCGAGACATTCGTGGAGTTGAGTGTTGTGGACAGGTATCGTGAAAGACGAAATTACTGCATGGGCACTATTGAAGAACGGTAGAAGATCAGAAGGAGCATCAAAACCCGTGGGGATCGAGTCATTGAGTAAGTCTAATCTGTCTTTCTAAAACCTTTGTTCATAGTGATTGTCTGGCTTGGGCCGTCTGAGGTTATTTTTCCGTTTTGAGTTTTTTCCTCGTACATCCGGCGTTGTGAGTATTCCTTACTTTACTTTACTTGCTTTAATCACTAGATGCATGTTTAGGATTAATGAAGATAAAATTGGTTTAAAGTAAGAAATGGGTTTTCACAACTTGGTTTGGTGCACATTAAAAGTTGGATAATTTTTTATAAAAATTGGTTTGATTTGAAACACACATAGGAACCACCCCATTTCTACAATGTACTTTATGATATATATGTTTGCTAATTGTATGTGTTTTGAGTCATTTGTATTTTGTTTTTTCCTTTGTTGGGTCTTATTAAAAATACAAAAAGATTTTGTTTGTCTTTTGAATTGTTCTTATTTTAAAATGATGGTTAATAATTTTAAAAATCTCAAAAAGATTTATTTTTCTTGTGTATTTTAGTTTTTCACATTTTGTGTGGCATATCCTTGTGTTTGAACCCTATATCATTGTCTGTATTCATGTGATTAGAACTTTTGGCTATGAATTTTAATGCTTAAATTGTTCTTTATCATGCTTTCATGGAGTTATTTAAGTTTGATCTACTTAATGGATTCTCTTTTTATATGCCTCATTACACACATACATGAGTTGTTTTAAACTTTAACTTCACATGTTATACCTAAGCTAAGTGAGATGTTCTCCCATCAATTTTTTCAACTATATATTTTGTAACTATGGGGGATTTGTGCATGTAAGAACCATTGTCCGTGAGATTTATTTAAATTATATTAAAAATAGATGAGGGTGCACAAAAAAGGGCTACAAAAGGAGAAAATATCCATTGTGGAAAAGCACTGTTGGTAAGAGCCTATTGAATATATTAAAGGCAATAAAAATAGAAAAATTTCCAAAGGCCAACATAGTTTAGTTTTTTTATCTTTTGAAAAGAAATAGCTTTAAACGAATTGAGAAAATAAAAGAAAATATATAATATGTGTATCCTTTGAGGGTGTTTAGTTGAAGATCAACGGGTTTGCACAATGAATCGTAGTTAAGATTATTTTTTCATGGCGTTATTGATTTGTAGAATCATCAAAATTCTAGGGTTGTGTACATTGGGCTTGTTTGTTCTTTAAGTTCACTTTATCTTGTCACGTGAGGCTAAATCTAAGTTTATAAAGTTTTGAGATCAAATAGAACTCCTTGGACATGTTCAAGTGATTGGGTCATAATTCTTTTGTATCTAGTTCAAACACCTTCACTTTGTTTACCACATGTTCATATGAGTGTGGAAAGCTTATCATGTTTAGTGTCTTGTATGGTGTTAATACCTATATATATGTGCTTATGATTCATTAATATCTTTTGCATATTTATATATATGGGGCATAATTTGTTTTGAGTCTTTACTTTTACATCTAGTCCTTGTATGTTATTGGTTCATATAGGTATCTATCTTGTTGCAACTTTTCATTGGTATCCCATGCTTATTTTAGCACATTCTATTTGGTATCATTTTTCTATCGCATCATAGTTGGTATTTATTGCTCTTTTGTGGATTAGTTGTTCTTGTGCTGCCAAAATTGCTTTCTTCTTATATAACTATACACCAATGCATAATATACTTAGTTTTTCTTTTATGCTTATCCCTTGTTACATTTAGGGAGAAATTAATTACTTTATTCACCTTAACCGTTGTCTCTTGCTGAAAAAAAAGGGGGGGAGAAATGGTATTTAACTCTTTTCATTTGGGGAGATCTAACTTAGGGGTAGACGTCCTTTCATAGGCATACATTGTTAGAAAACAAATGGGGGGGATTTTAATATTACAATTTATATCGTTATATTCTTTATACATTTATGGTGTGTTTAAGTGTGCAGGTTTATAATCATGCGACAAAGTTTTAATGCAAGGATAGCTTCTCAGAATATGTGTTGGTCAAGCATATGTACTTTTTCCCTTTTGGGTTGGGATTGAGTCTTTTTATTGAGCTTGACAGTCCATAGGTATTTTTATTTTTGATCTTGTTCCAGAATAGCCAAATGGGGAGATTTATAAGGATAGATTTCCAATTGAGTCAATTTGTATGTATGGTCTTAATTTCTAATAAAATTCTTTGAGTCATAGGATAGAAGTTGAGTTAGTAACCTTTCAAACCTATGATATTTTTGTTGAATACGTGGAAGCCAAGTCAAATCATATGTCATGTTTTGTGCCTCGTTTCGGCATCAATGTTCCAAGGATCACTAAGGTATGAACGCATATTTTATGTTGAGCCTTGGATATTTAATTATTATGTGTTTGAATTTTTATTAAACTATTTTTAAAATCATTTTATATTTTTTATAGAAAAATATTTTAATTTTTTTGCGATCGTTAGAACGACTTTACAGTGTCGTTCGAACGAGATTTGGACTTCATTCAAACGACTTCTAACGATGTTCTTTCTTGGTTTGCACTGACATCTCATTAGAAGGCTCACTCCAATGATAAGGCTATATCGTTCGAATGAGCCTATATTTTATTACAATGACCGAAGCAGTTTTTTAAAAAATACAGTTTTTCTTGGCAGTTTTCTTCTCAACTTTCCACTACTTCTTTCATTCATCTCAGTAGTGCGAGAGTGGAGTTTTATCATAGTCTTTTACCATCCTTTTGAGAGTAAAAACACTTTCCAAAATGTTCAAGAAGTTTTTGTTATATTATTCTTGATTAATCTTTCAAAACAAAAACTATGTTTACACCCAATTAGTTTCGATCCAAGTTTCTACATTATATATGTTTTGAGATCAAGTTTTGGCCTCGGGTTTATCATTCTCTACATTATTGATAATTATTTCTTTCATAGGATTATGTTCTTATTGGTTTACATATGGTGGACTCCATATGCATGACGGTGGTTGTGCCACATCAGTGGACACCGAGATATAGGTGGACTCTTGCGTTGTCACTAGGCATAGCTTGAAGGAACGAAGAGCATCAAGGCTTACGAGCGCATCGAGTCGTTGTGTAAGTATTCTATCGTGTCCTCTTTACAATATTTTACGTAATGGAATTTTGTTTGGGTCGTCCGAGGTTTTTCCCGTTTGGGTTTTTCTTGTACATCGGGCATTGTGGTTATTTAATTCAAAGATGTTATTTCTCACCTAGATGCATGCTTAGGTTAAGGGCTCAAAGTCATAAAATTGTGATTTCCTTGCGTAAGTGGTTAATATTGTAAAATGCCTCTTTAAATGATACAAATTGAAAAATAATACCTAAAGTCATGAAATTATGGATTCGCCCGAAAGTATAAATTTTGCAAAAATAATCTAAAGATACACATTTACAAAGGTAACCCCTTAAAACTTGTAAATGTTATTAATGGTCCTTAAACATGGATATTATGAAATTGCCTTTCATTTTGGTAAAAGTCTAGGGTTGCCTAAACATTGGGAAATAAAATGTTTATAGGTGATTGTACTAGTATTGCATATGGTGCAAGCGGGACATGTGGATAAATAAGACGTAAAGGAGGGGGATCCGTCCATAACAGAAATATATCTCACTTAAACCTTGTGCCAAACAAAGCCACCTCCTCTTCATTCATTTTTAAGATTGTCCTTACACCTGTTTATAATAAAGAAAATTTATTTACAGGCTATGAGAGCATAAGTTTTTAATATTCTTGTTGGGTTATAACTTGGGGAGAATTGATAAGGCTATTTTAGAACTAGTTGGGAGTTTCATCTCGAGAACTTCTAGGATTTTTGTGAGGATATTTTATAGTTTAGGATAAGCCCTTTTAAGGCCACCTTTGGAGGTAGGGTGTTGCTATCTACCACAACACTACTTCATGCTTTGGAATATAACTAGTAGGGAAACTTTACCACTCTTGTTTTCTAAAACTAAGGACATGCATGTTAGAGTGTGTGTGTGTGTGTGTGTGTGTGTGTGTGTGTGTGTGTGTGTGTGTGAGGGAGAGAGATAGAGAGTGTACATTATGTTCATACATATTGTCTATGGTGTTATTGTTACTATTTCATAAGAAAAATGTGTAAATCTGAAATAAGGGCCGAATATTTGAGGTAATAAAAATTTCAAAATATATGAAGAGGTTTTGTGAATAAAGAAAAAATATGTTAGAGTGGTTATTATTTTATGTGTGAAACAAACATGTCATAAATGTTATCATTTCATGTGAAAGGATGTCAAACAAGTTTTTAGTATTATTGAGACAACGAGAAAGTTTGCGAGACATATATTTTTATAAAAATATTTTTGGAATATTTTGGATCATATGGCATGAGGTTAAACCCTAGTATGAAATGGATAAGGGTGGGTGTTGTGAAGATTTGAAACTAATTGGGTAAAATACTAAAGTTTGGAGATGAGATATACATGATGTAAGGGTTCAAAGTTATAAATTATGATGTCTTATTAGTATAAGTTTTTAATATTGCAAAATGACCTTTTGAAGGATACAAGTTATGATATAATCCTTAAAGTCATGGAAAGTATGATTTTTCCCAAAAGTATAAATTTCATAAAAAGAATCTAAAGATGAACACTTTATAGACGAAAACCCATGAAACTTGTAAAAGTTATCAATGGTCCTTAAACATTAATATTAAGAAATTGTCTGTCATTTTTGGTAAAAGTACAGAGTTACATAAACATAGGGAAATAAAATGTTTAAAGGTGGTTGGACCCTAACCTTGTCAAAAGGATTTACAAAGGAACCTTGGTATCTCTTCAAATTATAAAATGAACCCTAAAAGTTATGTTAAATGAATTTAAATCCCAAATGGTTCGCAAATGCAAAATATGTATTTACACGTGTAAAGGGGGGGAAAGTACAATTACGCATAAAGAGTTTGCATGGTTTTGATCAATGAGCGGGTATAAAGTGTTAAAACATAACAAATTAACTGAGTAAGGGTGATTGTATGAGTATTGCATTCGGCACAAGCGCGACATTGTACGAGTATTTGTTAAATATGGTGCAAGCCGATTATTTTACTAAAAATGTCGGTTGGACCGCAAGAAAATGGACATAACGAAAAGTGAAAGAGTTTTCACAAAGGAGTAACTAGGATAAATTTAAGAAGGACTGGGTTCCTAGCATGAAGTTTTGTGTTAGACCTTAACCCGTTGGCCAGGGTTGAAATGGTTACGGTATTTATGGCAGATGGTGAGAGACCATTAACATAAATGGGATACGATTAACTAGAGGATAGAATAGTATTTGTTAATAAGGAAATGAATTTCGTAAATTCAAGGAAAATGAGAGATTTTGCTCATTAAATGATTACGAACATCGCATTTTGGATCTTAAGCAATGTAGTCCACAGATCATAGTAATTTCATAATAATGTAAATTTGCGAAGTCTATAGCATGAAATGAAATGATGGATCTAGTACTTAAAATTCAAGAAATGAGAAAGTGGCTACTGGGTAAGTAAGTGAGACCCGGGTTTAAGAGGAAAATGTGTGAGTGATTGATGTGTCTCACAAAGTATTAAGAGGATAAAGATTCGAGGCATTACGTCTAAATAACTCTCTTCAAACACCAGAGCATTATAGATGTATGTCATAAGTTTTATATAGATGTGTCTTTCCCTTTGTATGACAAAAGGCTCAAAGGACAAACCTCGAAAAAGACTAAGTGGTAGAACAAGAAGTCGAATAGGTTCAGTTACTAGAGTAGTTGTTGAACCCCATGGTGGAAAAAAATTCTGATGAAATTGAAGATTTTTGTAGACTTCGCGGATTTCAACGGAAATCATCTTAAAGACATCATTCATTTACATAAGATGGATAATCATTTATGAGAGTGTGTGCCTCTCAAAAGTATTTGCCTAAATTAAAATTACACTTAATTTAAATGAATTACACCTAAATTAAAATTACACTTAATTTACATATATATATTTTTATCCAATCCACCAAAAAATATTATTCTAACGTCTAAGCAACAAAATGCGATTTAAAAGATGATTTAACTTGTTAACATATATTCATTATTCAGATTAAGAGACTCGAAATCTGGAACAATAAATTACGTATTTGAAACGGTAATTTTTTATAAGAATCCCCTTGAGAAAACTGACACCTTGAACTAGTATAGGTCAAGAATTGCATGAAGGGAAAAGTGACTTACAAACTTGAAACTTCCATATGCTCAATGATGCACAATCGACTTTTCCTACCTTATAATCCCAAAAGTGAGCACGGATTGCATCTAACCAGCAACCTTCTTGCATAAAATGATAATGTTGTTATAAACTAAATGGTCATAGAGAGAGTAGACAGAAATACAGAGAGAGAGGAAGTTTTCTCTTTGATTAGTGTGTGTTAACAATGAGGGGGTAACCCCTATTTATAACATAAGGTAAGCCTACTCAAAATCCCACTCTTCCGATGTGGGATAGTGAACATACATATTTTATAACACTCCCCCTTGGATGTACACTACATCCACCATTCAATGATTGTTGCCTCATTAAAACCTTACTAAGGAAAAACCCAGTGAAAAAAAACCAAAGTGAAGGAAAAAGAGTACAACTTTTATGATCATCGAATCGGTGTTGGACGCACTTCGTGTTGCCTCGTTAAAACCTTTAACTGGAAAACCCAATGGGAAAAAACTAGTTAAAGGAAAAAGATTACAACGCGCATATATCCAAAATATCATGTTCTTAGATTCTCCCCCTGATCAAATGCTCCCCCTAATTAGATACTCCCCCTGATTATGATATTTGTCTGATGGTTGAGTCAATACATATTAGTCTCATATACAATCTTCTAAAATGTTGTTTTAACATGGTGAATAGATTTGATCCGCTGTTACTTCATGTTTCTTCATAAGATCGACTTCCATAAGACATGGGTGAAGAGGGATGAACATGTCACTAATAGCATAAATCTTCTAGAGTTTGTGTGTTGTATAACTCTTCTTCATAAGAAGTAATAGGAACATATGTTGTTCAAGGCAAGTCATAAGTTCTTTGACTATTCCTTGTGAGGATACTAGAGATAACCTGCATCTATATAACTAACTGGACATAGATGGTTAGATAAAAATATCATATGATATGATTGATATTAGTACCATGCTATGCAAGTCAATGATAATTATTTCTTGCCAAGATATTGACTGTAATAATAATATCCAATATCATGCATGGTTTTATATATATCAATATACCAATAACGTATAAGTATGGTACTTCTGGACCAAATACTATAATAAAATGCACATATGGTACTTCGGGACCAAATTTATTTCTATCATTCTTTTTAGGATGATATGAATAATATAATATCCAAATACCGGAGACCATAGGTATACTAAAATTGTATGCTTAAAGCATTTGCAGGACTTTTCAATCCATTTGACTAATGGATATCAGTTTAACATAAAATGTGCTCGATCTGCAGGCCGAGACAAAGACTTGTTACCCCAAGGTCATTCATTTTGAATTTCTTATTTGGATATTTTGCATTTTAATTGAGCTCTTCAAGAGCATATACATTTAAGGATTTCATTTCAATTGAGCTCTTCAGGAGCATATCCAATAAAGATATTTTATAATGGCATATTTTTATATATGATTGTTTTCATACTCTTCCTTAGACAAATATTTACTAAGACGGTTGTACCTATATCCATTTGGATTGCCTGTTGTATAATGAACGTCTTACTGCATTTGAGTACGTACTCCTCATCTTTGCTTCAAGCAAAGAAAATCCTTCTAGGATTTTTATATGTATTCTTTGTCTAAGTCCCGTATATATAAGCAGTTATAATATTCATGAGTCTCACATAATATAAAAAAAAACTGCTAAGCTTGTCAGATATCTGAAAGTACTTACGATCGAAACGGGATGGTATGTTCTTATATAATCAAATTTATTCCTTCAGGAAACCTTGTTCCATAAATTATGCACTTTTGGTGAGTTTTAACACTTCACATTCTTATAAACACCCATTCGTAACCTTCAGGGTTAACATATTTGGGGATTCTATACCACGTATATCAAGAGACTCGAATTATGCCATCATGGCATTTTCATAATTTAGCCAATAAATTATTTTTCGACATTCATTCATAGTACGTGGATTTTTAGTATCATTGCCCTTTGATTTTTGTGTAGCTACAACATATATAATTATATCATCGATGATCATCTTTGTTTATCCCACTTTTCTCTTGTATATCTATAAAAGATAGAGATCTCATTTAATATTAGGTACCTTTGCCAACTTCAAGGGCTTTATAGTCACTTCAGGGACTTGTGTCTTTTCATAGATAATAACCTCTTCTGGAGTTTTTGAGAAAGTGGATACTTTGTTCGTAACCTCTTCTGGAGCGTTACGTATAACCTCTTATAGAGCGTTATTTGGGCATGTTTTTCTCCACTTCCATGGAGTCAAATAGTTGGGACCTATAGGTTTGCCACGCTTCTGGCGTGTAATGAATTTATTTGCTGCGAGAATTTATTTTATCCTTCTGGGATAATGATTTTGGCAAGCACATTTGCAACTAGTCAATGTGATATTTGATGTTGCAATATCATTTTTCACTTCATGCTCACATTGAGCAGTACGGGGGTCTAGATGAGACAAATTGGAAGTGTTCCATGTTAATTCTAGTCATTCTTTAGGAACGGACCGTACTTTTGGTACGTTCTTTCCTCCCCCTAACGGCGAGAAGAGTGTCTCATCAAAATGACAATTCGCAAATTTAACAGTAAATCTATCACCTGTCAGTGGCTCAATATAACGAATACTTGATGACGAATCATAACCAACATATATTCCCAAATGACATTGGGGATCCATATGAGTTATTTATGATTCGACGCAACATGTTTGATCCAGGGTGACCCAATCGGTCATGCCACAACATTAAATTATAAGGATCATTGAGATTCCGGTTCATGACAGTATGTGATTCTACAATATTAATAGTTGTATGGTATAACCCCATGGATAAAGCTGACAATTTCTCTAGTGTGAGCTTATGGCTTCCAACACTAGAAGTAATGCAAAGGAAATCTTTATTACCTTAATTACATGTTTCAATATGATACTCGTTCACTCTTACGTCCTTAAAACTCAATAAATTTATTCTAGAATTTCTTGAGTATATAGCTTTATTTATAAATAAGTGGGTACCATTAGGTAACACCACGTGGGCTCTTCCGGAGCCTTCAATAATCTTAACAGGACCAGCTATACTGGAGACATTCGCTTTATTGTATACCAAGTCTGAGAAAAATTTATGGTTTTTCAAACTGGTGTGGGTTGTCCCACTGTCTACCAGGCAAGTATCATCGCTTGCGTTCAATTTGATTTACAAAGTCTCATCATTGACATTCATGGGATGTTTACCTTTCCTTAGAAAATCAAAAATTTCGCTTTTGATTTTTAGAATAATCTTTGATAAGTATAAGTACTTTCTCTACCATATACTGTCAAAACTTCAGGTTTGATCAGATTTCAAAATATTAGAGAATCTTCCAAACAAGTGATAAAAATTTGAATTAACTTCGACTAAACAAGTGACAAAAATTTTGAATTACCTCCTACTAATAATAATCCAACCTCTTTATTAAAAAAAATAGAGACTTCATTTTTCACATTCTTTATACATTTCCAAGGCCCAGATGTATATTAAATAATTAGAATGTGAAATAGTTTTTAAAATTAAATACCATTAAAAGTAAGTTAACACTTAAATAAAGCCAAAAAGGTCAAGAGACATAAATTTTAATGGTGAAACCATTAATATGATAGTTAAAGGGACACTTAATTACTTTTGAAACTAATCCCAAATAAAAATAATATATTTTGCGCATACCTTATGAATGATCAAAACTTCGAGTTTTAATTTATCGCGCATTTTAGTTGGATTTACATGTCCAAACAACCATAAATAGCAAGGGATTTATATCCCAATTCAAAAAATATTTTGTGAACTTCTGGTCACAATATTGAATATGAATCTTCATATCACAAATCAATAATAATTGGGGGAATCTTGGTCTATAACCTTTCAATTTGACAATCAAAACTTCAGGTTTGATTGTGATATATTTTTTTTTATCACTTTAGGCCCCAATAATTTATGTACTCAATTATATTCAACAACCGCCCAATTATATCCAAACTTCAAGTTTGATAAAGGGTAAAATTGTTTGGAACTTCAGGTCCAAAAATATAAATAATCCTTACGGAACATGTAAGATCCTTACCCTTATTATATAAGTAATCAAAACTTCATGTTTGATTACAAAATTATTGGATCTTCGGGTCCAAATTATAAATAATTGTGATTGGACTTTTAGTATTCCTTGCCCTGTTAGAAAAATAATCAATACTTCGAGTTTGATTTTAGGGCATATCGCATTGTCATGTTCAGAAATTTGAACAATTATTTTGGACTTTTAGTCCAAAAATAATTTGGAAACTTCAGGTCCCAAAAATTGACATGGGAACTTCAGGTCCCAAAAATTTATTGAACTTCGGGTTCAATTTTATTAATATCTTGGGATTTGAAAATCCCCACCCCATTGTGTCAAAACTTCAGGTTTGACCATAAATATATATTTGGAGCTTCAGGTCCAAATTAAATAGTCATTAGAAGCTTTAAGTCCCAAAAATACTAATTGTTGGAACTGCGGGTCCAAAATGTAAATAATTGTTAAAAAATCAAAACTTCGGGTTTGATTTTTCGACACATTCTATTATCATGTCCAAAATCTTGAATATCAATTGCGCACTTCTGGCCGTAAAAATTTAAATAAGAATTGGGAACTTCATGCCCAAATTATTGAGATCTTCAGGTCCTTAAAATCAAAACTTCTAGTTTGATTTTACGAGACATTTTATCATGTTCAAAAATTGAACATCAATTGCAAACTTCAGGTCGCAAAAATTTAAATAAGAATTTGGGAACTTCAGGCCCAAATTATTCAGATCTTCAGGTCCTCTAAATCAAAACTTCTAATTTGATTTTACGAGACATTTTATCATGTTCAAAAATTGAACATCAATTGTGAACTTCACGCCGCAAAAATTTAAATAAGAATTGGGAACTTCAGGCCCAAATTATTGAGATCTTCATGTCCTCAAAATCAAAACTTCTAGTTTAATTTACGAGACATTTGATCATGTTCAAAAATTGAACATCAGTTATTGAAACTTCTGGTTCAAAATTGAATATCATGTAGGAACTTCAGGTCCTAATTACTGGGAACTTCTGATCCCAAAAATCAAAACTTCAGGTTTGATTTTATGGTACATGTTATTATCATGTCCAAAAAGAAAAAAATTATCCAAAGGTTAAATCCAAGATTAGTCCAATATTTAAATGGAGTTAGTCCGAGTTAACACACTGAGTTGAGTCCCGAGTTAAGTTAGTGAGTTAAGTCCAAAATAAATCAGCGAGTTAACGCCAAGTGAATAATTCACGCACACAAAAAAAAATGCAGCCACCAAAAAAAAATACCTTAAAGTCAAAATTTCAGATCTCTTATACCGCAAGTGGCTAATGTGGTGAATAGCCGCAGAGCGTACGTCTTTTGTTGATTGAAGGAAAATTCTTTTTGAACCAACTCAAAGTTTCGATCTTTAAACGCAACTATTCCCTCTTTCTCCGATCATCTCAAAACTCTTCAAAAACGAAATGGACTAAAAAAACGTACAACCGGTAAACCACCAACTCCGGAAAACAGGGTCGCCAAAAAACAGGGACCACTTCCTCAAAACTGAGATCAGCAAACCGGATCCAAATCGGAAAAAGCAACCATCGAGAGGAAAAAAAAGGTCACCGGAGACAGGGACCACCGACAAAAAATTAGACCGAGAAAAAAAAAGGATCTCAACAAGAGAATGGTTTTGCTGGCCCGGTCGTAAAGAAAATAACCCAGCAGCTCACTGACCCGATCGTGGAGAAAAAGGGAGACCAAGTCTTTGAGCTGAGATTCAAACAGCATGGACCTTAAACCAAACCGTAACAAAATAACCAGCAGCACAAACGACCAAACCACCGAACTTTGTACATAGCCACCGCCGGAAAGGTGAGGGGAAAAACTCAAAAACAAAGGAGTTTGGACAGGTCACACAACACCCCAATACACGTTAAAACTGAGCTCATAAATCACACCAGCACCACTTAAACAAACAAACAAGTGTAGGTGTATATAGAGAGGTAAAGAAGTCTTGAGAGAAATAGGGTTTTTAAACGTTGAAGATAGAGAGAGAGAGAGAGAGAGAGAGAGAGAGAGTGAAAATGTATGGAAGCAAACAAAAAAAACAACCAAACCCGATTTCTCAAAGAGATTATCGTGCTGATAACGTGTTATAAATTAAATGGCCATAGAGAGAGTAGAGAGAAATACAGAGAGAGAGAGAGAGGAAGTTTTCTCTTTGATTGGTGTGTGTTAACAATGAGGGGGTAACCCGTATTTATAACATAAGATAAGCCTACTCAAAATCTCATTCTTCCGATGTGCAGTAGTGAACATACATATTTTATAACAAATGTTGCCTTTAAACCACTTTCAAATTTTCTTTAAAATTAAAGCAAACTTTGTTTCAAGGAAAAGGAACCAAGAATAGCCAATAAAACTAACACCTAGAATGGTTGGAGATATCCTAAAGGTTGATGTTGTAAAGAAAATGTTCTGGCTCACTTAAAATCTCAAAAGTATTTAATACTCAATGAAAAAAAGGTTACTCAAGAATCAACCAAGATTAAGTTTGAATAACAAGTAAAAGTAATCGATGTTCTCTTAAATTAAAAAAAGATTTTTCACACGCAATGGAGATTTTTTTCTCCTTACTAATATGATGTTTTAAAGTTGTGCTTTTAAAACTTTAAAAATATATTACTTACTTAAATAGTGATTAGGCATAAATTCTTACAAATTTATCCCTTGATTTAGCTACTTATAGCACCTCGAACAACGTAATTGAGTTGGATTTATCTCATAATCGTGTTATTGACTGATCCTAATGAGTACACCGAGTTTCTGGTATTTCGTAGTGATTTTACAGGTATTTGATGTCAAAAAAACGGAAGACAGAAACCGGAAGAATCAAGAAAGAAGAAAGGAAAGGTCAAAAGGGCAAAAGTGGAATTTTCGCCCGGAATTCAGATGAGGTACCTAAAGAGAAGTTGAAGACATCTCTTTTACGAGTACATAGGAAGAAACGGCGTCTCAATCGGAATCCTGAAACAAAAGTCATGAGCAGTCAAAGAGGAACCAAAAAGTCAAATAGCCGGACCGGTCCGCCCCTACCCCGGACCGGTCCCCCTTGCCAAACTCCAGAAGACCCCGGACCATAAGCAAGCCGAAGAAGGCAAAAATAAAAGGAATCAGTCTGCCTCCGGACCGGTCCGCCCCAAAATAAAAAGAATCGATCCGCCTTGGGGGCAGACCGGTCCGCCTAAGGCCCGGACCGGTCCGGGCTTCGAGATTTGCAAATCCTATCTCTTCCTAAAAAGACTCCTAGTGCAACTGAACTCCGAAATTGTTGTAGGGTATAAAAACCCAATTTATTATTGTTATTGGGACGGAGAATTAGTAGGATTTTTTCCTCTCTTTTTCCAGAAACCTTAGTTTAGCTAACAACTGCAGTTTTAATTCAAAGATTGAAGATTTATTCAGTGATTTTTGTGAGTATCAGTTTCATTCATTGTTTCATTTATTGTTTGATTAATTTTAGTGAGTAATTCTTAATTATAATTCTTTTCTACATCTAATTACCATTTTCCTTAGAGTAGTTATGAATTCCTGCACATCAATCATTGTTTTCATTTTATTAAACATGATAGGCTAGATCTTCCAATACATGAACCCAGCCTGATGTGTTAATGTGTGTATAAAATTAATCTGATGAATTTAGTGATTGATTATGATCGTATTGCGTAGTTACGCAATAATTGTAGATCTTTATATCTCGTTTGCCTCTGGGTACTCGTGATGATTTAGAGTGCAATTTGAGTGTCATTAGTGCGATACTGATTTACTCATCCTCAGATTAGGTATGACGCGGGCTTGAACCTTGTATACATAATGCTTGGGAGTACTAAATTCCGGATCAAATCAATCAGATAAATTTATGATTAATATTATCACTGCATTACACTCGGGTTGGGGGATTGTATTCCCGTCCTATTTCTCTCATCATTTAAAACAAAAGGTTTCGAATCATCATTCATTCTTAATTTCGGTAGAATTAGTATAGTTGCATCTTTTCTTATTTTCGTTATCGCATTTAGCTGTAATCAATCTCAAAACCAAATCAATTTTTTCTTTTCTTTTTAGAGTCGAAGTTAGGGTCTCTCCATCTCTTCCCGTCGTCACAACTCTGTTGTCTCTTTTTCCCTGAGGATCGATACCCGACTTACTGGGATTATTACTTGAGCGACAGGCTTGCACTTAAGACTAGAGTGAAGGCATTCCTGAGACACATTTTCAGTCGTGTCAAGTTTTTGGCGCCGTTGCCGGGGAACTAGGTAGACTTAGGATTAGATCGAGTCAATCCAAAGCTTTAACGAAAAAAAAAAAAATCTCCAAAAATCCAAAAACATATTAAAAAAAAATTCAAAAAGCACAAAATGATTCACCACCATCTCTCACAAGCTTTTAATGCAAAATCCCACTCCCCATAATACTCCAACCAACATTCACAAAAATCCAATAGTTGAGCATAACCCAGATAGTCCCCACACTCCAAACGCCCTACAGTTCTGGATCTCGTCTTCCACACTGTCACACTCAATCTCCAATAACACTCCATTTACCTTCTTAGGACACACGTCCGAGCACACTTCAAGCACACCCAGTGAGAGCACCGAGTCGTTAAGTGTGAGAGAGATGTCGCAACACAGTAATGTACCCACCGGTAAGGAAGATCCCCTATACCGTCCGCTGAGAGAATTCCTATATCCCGAGTGCACTGTCACTCCGGGATGCATTATACTCCCGTATAATGCCGGGCAATTCCGTTTCAAAAATGGAATGATCCAGATGCTACCACATTACCACGGTATGGATTCTGAAAAGCCATACCTCCATATTAGGGAATTTGAGGATGTGTGCGATACGCTCAATGATCAAACCTGCACCCAAGAGGTGATCCGCCTCAAACTCTTCCCTTTCTCGCTCAAAAATAAAGCTAAGACCTGGATATGGTCTTTACCTCCGAGCTGGATTCCATCTTGGAACGAGTTACAATCGAGATTTCTCAAGAAATTCTTCCCGCCACATCGAACAATTTCCATAAAGGCTCAAATTCAATCATTCAGACAATATGAAAATGAGCCATTTCATCGATGTCATGAGCGTTTTAATGAGTTGGTTACTTTATGCCCACATCACGAATTTGATGCAGCACAAATCATATATTTTCTCTATAATGGGTTGAATCTCAATTCCAAGTAACTTGTTGAAACCATGGGAATTGGTCCCTTTGTCGATTTAGACGCCCAAGATGCAGAGCTTCATCTGAGGTATATTGCCGAGACTACCCAATCCTGGGATACCTCCGACCCTAATGCTCAAAATAGAAATCGCCAAGCGACCATCACTCCGTCAGCATCCGGCCTATATCATGTAGAAAAGAATTCTATAGCGGACAGTCGGATTGATATACTTGAGAAAGAGATGCGAGACCTACGAGGGATATGTGGGAGAGGACTAACTGGACCCATACCGAGCCCTGTCGAGAAGGTGTGTGCTATTTGTGAGGCGGGCCATTCAACTGAGGAATGTCCGACGATACCCGCCTACAAAGTAATGCTTCAGGAGCAAGTTAGTGGTATAGGAGGATTTATGGGTAATTTCGGTGTCCCGCACGGGAATTCCTATAACCCTTCATGGAAAAATCATCCCAGTTTTAGCTATCGGCAACAACATGCCGCAATGAACCCTCCTTTGCATGTTGCCCCTCCTCCACCACAACATTTTCAACAAGCCCCACACATGCAAGGACATGTGCAAGCACCACCACCTCAAGGAAATTATATTCCGCCATAATGGAGAACTCTCGATGATACCATGAATCAATTCATCGCAATCCAGACCGCAACTAATGCCAAATATGATCGTCTGATTAGCGACATAAATGCGAATCTGTCAAAAATACAATCCTCATTGAGTGTTCAAGAGAATGGCAAGTTTCCTACCCAAGGCCAAAGACCTCCCCAAGGTCAAACTAGTGTTAGCTCCACCTCCACTGAACATCAGGAGCAATGTCAAGTTGTGACCACTCTTCGTAGTGGGAGAGTCGTTGATTTATCACCTCTCCCACCCGACACAATAAAAGACAAGGAGATTTTGCCCGGCACGAGAGGCCGAAGATGTTCCATTGAATGAGAGTGACCAAGAAGATGCTAGGGGGACAGAGGTAGTAGTGAAATCGCCCTCCGCGGCACCGTTTCCTCAAAGGTTGATTCCCTCCCATAGAGGAAACCCACGTGACGACGTGATAGAAGTGCTAAAGCAGGTCAAGCTTAATTTACCTTTTCTTGATGCCATTAAACAAATTCCAGCTTATGGCAAAGTCATCAAAGATTTGTTGACGGTAAAAAGGAAGATGAAGGTAAAGAAGAACGTCTTTCTAGCCCAGAACGTGAGCTCCATTCTACTAAATTATCTCCCGCCAAAATTAAAAGATCCCGGTACACCCACCATATCCTACATCATTGGAGAGAATAAAATCGAAAAAGCCTTACTTGACTTGGGAGCAAGCGTTAATATCCTCCCTTACTCCATCTATAGGCAACTAGATTTGAGCGACCTCAAGCCCACAAAGGTCACTCTCCAATTAGCGGATCGAATAGTGAAGATTCCACGAGGCATAGTCGAGGACGTGATCGTCCAAGTTGACACTTTCTACTTCCCGATAGACTTTATCATTTGGGACACGTAACCCTCCTTCAACTCAAGTAACCATGTTCCCATCATCCTTGGGCGTCCTTTCCTAGCTACGGCTAACGCAATCATCAATACTAGGAATGGGCGAATGCAACTCACCTTTGGGAACATGACCTTGGAAACCAACATCTTCCACATAGCCCAAAATGCAGGGGAGGAAGATGATCTTCACCCGGTGAGCCTGATAGATGAGATAGTAGAGGAGTATTTTGAGGAGAATTACTGTGGCGACGCTTTAGAGTCCTGTTTAGCGGCGAGACACAAGGGTGAGGGGACGTACACCGACTTCGAGAAGGAAGTTGGTATGTTGAGAGAACTACTCGATGAGAGTGCGTCGAACGAGGACGTGAGAGAGGTTAATTGGGTTTCTAGATTCGAGGAATTACCTCTAAGGGACACACACATGGTCCCCTCCAGTCAAAAATTTCCAACCCTCGAATTAAAGAAACTCCCCTCCCATATTAAATATGCCTACCTAGGAGAGGATGAGACATTTCTTGTTGTTATCTCCTCTAGCCTCGATGAAGGGCAGGAGGGTAAATTATTGAAAATTCTGAGGAAGCACCAAAGTGCTTTTGGTTGGTGCATAGCTGATTTGAAGGGGACAAGTACTTTGATTTTAACTCATAAGATCCATCTCGAAGAGGATGTCAAACCCTCTAGAGAAATGCAAAGAAGACTGAATCCCAACATGAAAGAAGTTGTGAGAACCGAAATAATCAAATTGTTGGATGTCGAGATCATCTACCCAATCTCGGATAGCAAGTGGGTAAGCCCTATTCAAGTCATCCCGAAGAAGTCGGGTATGACTGTGATTGAGAATGCCAAGGGAGAGCTAGTCCCCCAACGTACCACCACCGGGTGGCGCGTTTGCATTGATTACCGAAAACTCAATGCGGGAACTAGGAAAGACCATTTCCCCTTACCATTTATTGATCAAATGCTTGACAGAGTGGCGGGCCACCCTTACTATTGCTTCCTTGATGGTTATTTCGGATATAACCAAATTGAGGTAGATGTACTTGACCATGAGAAGACGACCTTCACTTGCCCTTTTGGTACGTTTGCCTACAAATGTATGCCATTTGGCTTGTGTAATGCACCCGCGACCTTTCAAAGGTGCATGTTGAGCTTATTTAGCGACATGGTCGAGAGAGGACTCGAAGTGTTCATGGATGACTTAAGCGTTTTTGGCACCTCTTTCGATCTTTGTTTAGAAAAGCTGGAAAAAGTACTTACCTGATGTGTGGAAAAGAACTTAGTGCTGAATTAGGAAAAGTGCCATTTCATGGTCACTGAGGGAATAGTTCTTGGCCACATAGTATCGTCCAAAGGAATAGAGGTTGATAGGGCAAAGATAGATGTCATAGCTGATCTTCCCCCACCAAAATCACTGAAGGACGTGCGCTCATTCTTGGGCCACGCGGGGTTTTATCGAAGGTTCATTAAGGATTTTAGCGCCATCGCTAGGCCCTTAAGCAACCTACTCATGAAGGACACCCCATTTGAGTGGACGAAAGCATGCCAAAGCTCTTTTGACAAATTAAAAAACATGCTTGTGTTCGCTCCCATCATGCAAGTTCTGGATTGGTCCTTACCATTCGAACTTATGTGTAATGCAAGCGATTACGCGATCGGGACTGTTTTGGGCCAACGAAAAGAGAAGCAAGCTCATGTCATCTACTACGTTAGCCGGACCCTTATCGGACCTCAACTCAACTACTCTACCACGGAGAAGGAGTTGCTAGCGGTAGTCTTTGCCCTTGATAAATTACGGTCATATCTCATTGGTTCTCCTATTACTGTCTTCATCGACCACACGGCTTTGAAATACCTACTTGCAAAGAAAGATGCCAAGTCGCACCTCATAAGGTGGATCCTACTCCTACAAGAGTTCAATCTCTCCATCAAAGATAAGAAAGGAGTAGAAAACGTCGTTGCCGACAATTTATCTCGGCTTTCGTACGACGTACCTAGTGATCCCATACCCATAGACGAATACTTTCCGAATGAGCAACTTTTTGCTACCTCTTCGTATCCCTGGTTTGCGAACATAGTGAACTATTTTGTCACGGGAGCCGTCCCTCCCGACTGGACACCGCAAGATAAGAAGTTGTTTCTTACTTGGTCGCGCATGTTCTTTTACGATGGTCCATTCCTTTTTAAATACTGCGCAGACCAAATCATCCGACGATGTGTACCGGATGATGAGATCACGAAAGTCATCCAGTTTTGTCATTCGGAAGCTTGTGGAGGACACTTTTCAACGAAAAAGACGGCCGCTAAAATTCTGCAATGCGGCCTCTATTGGCCCACAATCTTCCAGGATGTGAACGATGCTTGCAAATCATGCAATAGGTGCCAACGAATGGGAGCCATTACTCGACGAGACATGATGCCTCTTACCCCTATACTCATCATTGAGATATTCGACTGTTGGGGTTTTGATTTCATGGGACCCTTCCCCCCGTCCTTTGGATTCCTATACATCCTTGTCGCGGTAGACTACGTTTCCAAATGGGTGGAAGCTATAGCTACCAAAACTAATGACAACAAAGTGGTGATAAAGTTCCTGCAAGAACACATACTTTCCCGCTTCGGTGCACTGAAAGCAATAATTAGCGATAATGGCACCCACTTTTGCAATAAGCCATTCGCTAAGCTCATGAGAAAGTATGGTGTCGTTCACAAGCTGGGAACGACTTATCATCCACAAACGAATGGGCAGGCCGAACTAGCGAATCGAGAAATCAAGAACATTCTTGAAAAGATCGTCAATCCTACCCAGAAAGATTAGTCACTTAGATTGAACGATTCGCTATGGGCCTATCGTACCGCATTTAAGAATCAACTCGGCATGTACCCTTTCCGTTTTGTATATGACAAACCTTGCCATCTTCCCGTTGAGCTCGAACACAAAGCATATTGGGCAATTAAGCAATTGAACTATTCCATGGACAAGGCCGGTGAAGCCCGCAAGCTTCAATTGAATGAGTTAGAAGAACTATTCGAAAGAGAGGATGAAACTCGCTCATGATAGCATCATTCGACGAAAGGAGTTTCTCCCCGGGAAAAAAATTCTCCTCTACAACCCTCGACTTCACCTCTTTTCGGGCAAGTTGCGTTCACGATGGTCCGGCCCGTTCGTTATGAAGAATGTTTTCCCCCATGGAGATGTTGAATTGGACGATTTAAAAGGGGGAAATACATTCAAAGTGAATGGACAACGCCTAAAGCCATATCTAGAGGCGTGTGCAGAAGAAGTCGACACCATCTGGTTGTCGGACCCCGTTTACGGGGTTGAATGAACTGTTGAAGTGAGGTCGTCGCACCCCCGACGCGTATGGGGTGAGAGTCGTGTGTTTGAGAGTCGTGTGTGTGAGAGTCGTGTGTGTTTTGAGAGTCGTTAGGACTAGGTTTCGTTCGGGAGAAGCATTCGTGTATTTTGGGAATTTTGAGTCAAAGGGTGTTGACCAGTGAAATCGAGAGGGTTTTTAGTCCAATTTGATAGAGAGTATATCGGGAAAGAGAAATCTTTTGAAGAAGAGAGCTAGAAACCAAATTAGGAGAATTCCAGCCCAAAAGCCCTAGGGCGGACCGGTTCCTTTTTTTTAGGCGGACTGGTCCGACTCCGGACTGGTTCCTTTTATTTTTAAAAGAACCGGTCTGCCTGTTGAGGGTTTGAAAAGTCAAAGGACCGGACCAGTCCGCCCCTACCCCGGACCGGTCCGCCTTCTGCAGATCTATCTTCTCTCCTTCCCAAGATTCATCCCCCTTTCCCCCCAATCCCATTCATTCCCTCCAATCCGTTTTTTCTCTTCCCAACCCCAACCTTTCCCTCCCAAATCCATCCCCTTTTCCCTCCAAACCTCTTCCCTCCAAAACTAACCCCTCCCCTCCCCTTTCCATTATAAATACACTTCCAAACCCCCCCTTCTCCTCACACCTTCAACCCAAATACTCTCTTCTTCCTCTCTAGTGTTTCAAGCAATAAATCCCTACTGTTTCCATGGCCCCCCGTGTTGCCCCCACTAAATACGACTCCACCGTGATCCAACCCTCCGGTCACGACGAATTCCTCTCCCGCCAAGAGGAGCGGTGGTGCACTCAATACTTCGATTTGGGCCGCAAACTCCATATGGAGCGCGCTGTCCAATGGGAAGCCCTTCCCAACTCCGTCACCGCCCTATTCATGGCTCGGGGCTGGTGTCGATTCCTCAACCAACCTCACGAAGTGGTTTGGGCAACCGAGGTCCACGCATTCTATAGTACCCTCGTCCGGACAGGCCAATTCGAGGCCGAAGCTTTTGTGGATGGGATTCCCATTCCATTTTCCTTGGCCTGTCTCACGGCCAAGTTGGCCGAGTTTGATGTCCCAGACGTCCAAGAATTGACATATCCCCAAAAAGTCCCCCCGGTCGACAAGGACATTATCATGGCCCGAATTTCACCGAATGTGCCTTGGGCGGGGCAAACCGTCGCCGTTGGACGCCTAAATGAGAAGGCGCGGCTCACATTTCAGATTGTGTGCGCCAACTTATTGCAAACGTCCAACGATTCCGCCATGTGACCTCGGCAAGCTACTTTGACATATCATCTCTTCACCCCTCAAACTTCCATCCATTTGGGCCGCACTTTATACGCGCCTCCCCAGTCCTTTCGGACAAGGGACCCGCACCAAAAGCGCCAAACAGCTAGCTGTCCTCCGGGCTAGGCGGGGTGATGATGTTGAAGTGGAGGCTGCCTCGAGTGAGAGCGAGGACGAAGCAGGGCCAGCCGGTGAGGATGTCGATATGGGAGATCTCGACGCGGACGAGGAGTCGGCGGACGGGGAGGACGACCCAGATTTCGAGTGGGAGGGCACGGACCTCTCCGCGCGTATGTCAGCGCTTGAGACCAACTTCAACACTTTTCAGACCAACTACGAGTGTGACATGGGCGTAGTCCTCCGCTTCCAAGCAAACATCTATCGTTGCCTCGGGGATCCAAATGAGCCACTACCTTCCTACTACCATAACCCTTATGACCCCACCGCGCCCGGTTCCTCCCATCCCCCACCCCGGTGAAGCTCTTTATGGTGCTGGCAGCTTTTTATTTTCTGAGACACATTTTCTGAGACACATTTTTAAAAATATCATTAAAAGTCGGTTTAAAGTCTCAAGTTGTAAACATTCAACATACACAAAGCCGAAATTGACCAAAGATGGAAATTGAGCGAAAATTGACGACTTAACGAATAAGGGTGGAGATTAACAAACCCGGTGAGATTCGAGCCTATCACATTTTGCGAGTTTTTAAATCAATCCGAGTTAATTGTTAACTCAAAGTTCTTTTCAGCGCCTAAAAAGTTGTCAAGGATCTCAATCCTCTCATTTTGATCGGTTTTGAAAAATGTGTGCAATATTGCCTTGAAAAACGTGCCAAATTAATCTCTAAACGTAAATTTATCTCGAAACGCATATGGTAACGCAATTGGCATTTTGGACAATGAAGTAGGCCCTCGTTTGTCACCCAAAAATATTAGCCATAAAAAGATGTGAAAAATTATCCCTTTGATAACCCAATTGAGCCGAATAAAATTTATCATTTTCGTTTGGTAACCCGAAAAACCCAATTAGCCCGGAATTGTGAAAAATGAGAAAATTCAGAATTTAAGTCCAAAAAGTGCATATAAAGGGGCAAGAAAAAAATAGATATGCTCAACAAAAATAGCAAGAAAAGAAAAGAAGCGAAAAATAAAAAAAGAAGAAAAAATGAGCAATAGCCCGGAAAAAGCACAAATGGACATCATTAATGACTTTTCCAATTCCAACCTTCGCTACCTCTTTCAATTTACCCAATATACTTTAAACAACCCTAAAAAGTCCTAACCAAGTCTAAATTGCGAAATTGGTTATCGCGTGGAGAGCTAATACACCAAAAGATAATAAGGGAGATTAAGTGCGCGAAAAAGAGGCAATGTTCCCGTTTTTAAAACCGTAATCCGTTGATGAGATCCTTTCACCATGAAATTTTCGTCTTTCTACTTGTATGCGTGATGTTGCTTCCATTACATTTACTCTTTATATCGCGCATACCGAGAGAATAGCCACAATCTGAGAGATTCGTTTGTGAGAGCATTCCGTGAGAAATTGAAATCAAAACGAATTTTCGAATAAGTAACGTAATGATCAATTGGTGGAAATTTGCGGTTAAATTTTTGGCTTCGCACACACGCACTATGATTTGAGATCATTGAACATGACTTGATGATGATTATTTTCTGGAAAGGATTGAACTATACAATTTTTGCGTATTTTGAATTTTCTTTGAGTCGAATTTTGTGGGTATATTCTCTGAAAACCCTCACGAGACAACACTCGTCCTATTAGTGTAACCTAGGGGTTTAAAGGCTTATTGCATACGCTAAATGCAATCGCTTGCCAGCGAAAAAGGTATTTTATCCCAATAAAATGATTTTCAAGAGTTGAGCCTTGCTAGGATTCTTTTACATTGCTCGGGACGCGCAAAGTTCTAAGTTAGGGGGGTTTGATTAGGCATAAATTCTTCCTAATTTATTCCTTGATTTAGCTATTTATAGCACCTCGAACAACGTAATTGAGTTGGATTTATCTCATAATCGTATTATTGACTGATCCTAATGAGTACACCGAGTTTCTGGTATTTCGTAGTGATTTTACAGGTATTTGATGTCAAAAAAACGGAAGACAGAAACCGGAAGAATCAAGAAAGAAGAAAGGAAAGGTCAAAAGGGCAAAAGTGGAATTTTCGCCCGGAATTCAGATGAGGTACCTAAAGAGAAGTTGAAGACATCTCTTTTACGAGTACATAGGAAGAAACGGCGTCTCAATCGGAATCCTGAAACAAAAGTCATGAGCAGTCAAAGAGGAACCAAAAAGTCAAATAGCCGGACCGGTCCGCCCCTACCCCGGACCGGTCCACCTTGCCAAACTCCAGAAGACCCCGGACCATAAGCAAGCCGAAGAAGGCAAAAATAAAAGGAATCAGTCTGCCTCCGGACCGGTCCGCCCCAAAATAAAAAGAATCGATCCGCCTTGGGGGCAGACCGGTCCGCCTAAGGCCCGGACCGGTCCGGGCTTCGAGATTTGCAAATCCTATCTCTTCCTAAAAAGACTCCTTGTGCAACTGAACTCCGAAATTGTTGTAGGGTATAAAAACCCAATTTATTATTGTTATTGGGACGGAGAATTAGTAGGATTTTTTCCTCTCTTTTTCCAGAAACCCTAGTTTAGCTAACAACTGCAGTTTTAATTCAAAGATTGAAGATTTATTCAGTGATTTTTGTGAGTATCAGTTTCATTCATTGTTTCATTTATTGTTTGATTAATTTTAGTGAGTAATTCTTAATTATAATTCTTTTCTACATCTAATTACCATTTTCCTTAGAGTAGTTATGAATTCCTGCACATCAATCATTGTTTTCATTAAATTTAACATGATAGGCTAGATCTTCCAATACATGAACCCAGCCTGATGTGTTAATGTGTGTATAAAATTAATCTGATGAATTTAGTGATTGATTATGATCGTATTGCGTAGTTACGCAATAATTGTAGATCTTTATATCTCGTTTGCCTCTGGGTACTCGTGATGATTTAGAGTGCAATTTGAGTGTCATTAGCGCGATACTGATTTACTCATCCTCAGATTAGGTATGACGCGGGCTTGAACCTCGTATACATAATGCTTGGGAGTACTAAATTCCGGATCAAATCAATCAGATAAATTTATGATTAATATTATCACTGCATTACATTCGGGTTGGGGGATTGTATTCCCGTCCTATTTCTCTCATCATTTAAAACAAAAAGTTTCGAATCATCATTCATTCTTAATTTCGGTAGAACTAGTATAGTTGCATCTTTTCTTATTTTCGTTATCGCATTTAGCTGTAATCAATCTCAAAACCAAATCAATTTTTCCTTTTCTTTTTAGAGTCGAAGTTAGGGTCTCTCCATCTCTTCTCGTCGTCACAACTCTGTTGTCCCTTTTTTCCTGAGGATCGATACCCGACTTACTGGGATTATTACTTGAGCGACAGGCTTGCACTTGTCGTGTTCGTGTCACTAAAATAACACGACATCGGGTCGTGTCGTGTTCGTGTCACTAAAATATTTTTCGTGTCGGGTCGGTCCTGAACCCGACCCAATAACACGATTTGCCACCCCTAGCCTAGAGTGAACGCATTCCTGAGACACATTTTCAGTCGCGTCAAATAGTCAACTTAAGCTTGTAGAATAAGATCTCATAGGTCACAAAGTGGGTCTATGACACCCTAGATAAAAATCAGTCAACCCATCAAGAAGATATGGCCAATAAGAGAGCTTTCCACAGAAAATAAAGAAAGTAATGCACAAGATCTCAGAAAGATTTGCACTAAGTCTAATTTTCAAGCAATGAAAAAAGACTCAACTATCGCACCACAAAGTGTGGTTTCACAGTAGCAAGAAACAGTGATGAGGTTACCTAAAATGTATAGAGAATTTGCTTGTTTTACTAAAGTGTTCTCAAAAAAAGAAGCATCTTTTCGCACTAGGAAAAAGGGTAAATTTTGAAGAAAAACTTGAAACAAAATTAAGTCTTCTAAATATACAATATTCTAATTTTATGAATAAATTTTCATAAAGAAAAGTAAGAGGTGTGTGTATTTATATAATCTCTTAAAATCGCAAAGTTTAATTGTCATATTTTTCAATTTAAGAAAACCTTTAACCATGGATAAAAAAGATAAGTGTGCTAAGTCACATTACCTTCATTCTAAATAGCATACTCAAGGTAGAATCTTAAGATGAGATACAGTATGAAGTCTTGAAGTGTGAGGCTTTCAGAATCAACTTAGAATAAGATCCAAAGTTTGTTTTGGTCAACATGACAAGAAAGTAAAACTACAATAGGCATATGAGTTTACATTACTATTACATAGTGGACACCACTCCCTTCCACGAGTGAATGAGTGTCCTTAATTTTTACTCATGTTATCACCAATTTCTTTTATTCAGAATTAGGAGAAAACCCATTTCATCAGCACATTGGGATTTTACTGTTACGCAACCATTCCCTTTGGTTTGAGGAACGTATGGGCCACCTACTAGAGATAGGTGAGGAATGGCTCAACAATATTGTGGAGGCATATAGATGATATGTTAATCAAGTTCAATAAGAAGAACGACCGCCTCGTTATTCTAAGGAAGACTTTCGATATATAAGATAAAGTTGAATGCGTCAAAGTGCTCATTCGATGTTAGTTGAGGAAACTTATTGGATACATTGTCAACAAAATAGGAACTGAGGCAAACCATACCAAATTGAGTCATTAAAAGTTGTTTGACCTGTAACCATGTAACCACGATCATAGAAGTCCAAATGATCATGGGAATGTTATCAGCCTTAAATCAATTTATCTTCAGGTTATCGTACTAGTTTTGGTCCTTTTTCTAGATTCCAAAAAATGATAGAAAATAAGTGTGGAAGAATGCATGCACAAAATCCCTTAAAGAAAGTAAATGCTACCTAGAGACGCCACCAATATTGATGGTACCTATGGATGGATAAATTCTATATTTTCACGTGGCAGTTTCCAACCACACAATTATCTTGGCCCCAGTTCACGGAGAAGGGAAAAGTCGCTTGTATATTACACCATTAAAAGTTTGTTCAGAGAAAAGAAAAGTTACGTACCCTTGGAGAAGTTAGTGTAAGACTTGTTGATAACATCTTGCAAATTATGGTAGTAATTTGAAGCACTTACAATGGCAGTCTTAATGGATTCACCCCTCGAGGGGATATTTCAGAAGGCGATAAAAAATTGGATGATCAACTCCCTGAAAATAATTTTTTTAAAGAAACTTAATAAGTCCACACAGTTCTACTTAACACCATAAGTGAAATAGTATATGGTCTCTTTCATGTGGCCTTACTAAGGTGTCTTCACCCGAATAATGATGAGGAGATCTTATATGAGTTGTAGGAAAAGCATCCGCGAGAGTCACTCGGGAGATCAATCATTAGCCCCACTATCATCAAAGGGGGGTATTAGTGTACTTAAATGCTAAAAGATGCCGTTTTATATGTGCGAAAATGTGCAAAGTGCCAAAAGCATTCACCATTACTACACTATCCAATTAGATACATAAATCCCTTTACGAGTCTAAAGCCCTTACTGCATTGGGGGTAAAAATAGTAGGCATATGCCCAACACTTTTTAAATGAAGGTTGCGTTTATTTTTTCATTTGAATCCGAAGTCTGAAAATCTGAAAATCGAATCTGAAGTCTGAAATCTGATTCTGAAAAATATGTTTGTTTTTATGTCTGAATGAATGTATTTAGACTAATTCAGACTTCAAACGTAATTCTACTTCTTAATCATTAAGAGTTAAATATAGCCGTTAACCTCTTAATCATTTAAAAAAACATTTTTGGTACCTCTTAAGTCTGAATGATTCAGATTCAGACTTAAGAAGTAAAAACAAATAACACCCAATGCTACATGTTTTAGTCGTAACTGAGTGTTTCATAATGTGGATAAAGGTTGAGCCACTATCTAACATAAGGGACCTAGACATGAGGTCAGTAGATGATAGAGAGAACTTTTCGGCATTTGTCGTTGTTTGAAAGCTCCTCTAATCAAAAATCTCAATTACCTACAAAAATATATAACAAACTAGAATATAGTGGTAAGTGAGGCATCAATCCAAATCTAAGGGAGAAATATATAAGAGAGGCATGCAATTCATTTGTTTATTATATTCTTTTTCGATTTGTCATTTTTCTATTTTTTTTTTAGCTTTTTCAAATATTAAAACAATTTTGTGGAATAAAGTGAATTTTAATCTAAGAACAAACTAAAATGAGAACCAACTAAAATTAAAGTGTGTGAATGTGTGTGAAACAAAAAATAACACTAAAATAAGAGATAAAGTGAGATAAATAAAATTAAGAACAATCAAGGAGTGAGATTACACCACAAATTCTAGCTACTCTAACTAAATAATTTAATTATTTGAATTCTCCCAAATTAATATCAAAATTATAAATCAACTCTCGTTGCAAATGTAATTTTAATAGTAAGCTTTTGAAAAATTAAATTCAATCCCCCATAACTCTAGAAAATTAGATTCACACTCCTTTTAATTAATCACCAGCTAAGATCGGTTCATTAAAATTTATGTAAATCTTAGAAAATAAAATTTAGAGTTGAAATTCAAGGAATAATACCACACTTAAGAAATCCCTATATCTAGTTCGAATCTAAAATGGGTATTATATCTTGAATTTTGATCTTCTCTCGAAAATCATTTACCCTCTCTCGAGGCGTAAATTTAAGGATGAATGATCAAAATTAACATTCAAATGGAATTTTTAAATGATCAAACTAATTAAATCAAAACAACATCAAATAAGGGTTCACCCCACTCCTTGAAAGGGGATTTTAGCCTAACCTGATATCAAAATTTAGCAAACTAATAATCATAGGCATAAAAATAAGATGAGAGGATAAGAGAACAATCAAACCCAATCTCTTGATGCTTAATTGAACTTCAATCCTTGCGTTGAAATTTACATCCCTCAATTTGAATGATCCAACCAAAATTACATTAAAAATGCACTCAAATTTATTCGTGCAACAATTTATTTTTCCTCACTATAAAAAAAAATAAAAATTATAATCTAACCTAATTTATTTTTCTACTCTAAACTCTCTATTTCTTCTTTTTAAAACCCTATATGGGTTTAGATTGGTCTTCAAATGGCCTTGAGTCTTCTTATATAGTGCACACGGAGTTAAGGGGTAAATTAGGTATGGATTAAAAGTATGCATGGAAATGGTGAGAAGAGCATGGGTGAGGGAATAAGGGTATTTTGGACTTAAAGAGATGCATGTGGGAAGTGGGTGTGTATGGAATAAGTTGGGGGTAAAATGGGAAAGGGGTTTAAAGTTGATTTTAAAACATGTGGGTATTATGTTTTATTTGGTTTAGGATTTATGCAGGCAGAAGACTTCGTGGATTTTTAAAACGGATTAAAGGGATAAAGTGGGCTTAGGATAGAAATGGAACATGGGTGGATTTGGTTTGGAGCTGGGTTTGGAAATGGGTTGATGGGTCGCGGGTTGAAGTTTTTTAGCATAAGGGGGTTTCGGTTGGGGCTCACCGAAAGTGTGTGGACGGTTTTAGCTAGGGATCGAACTGGGTTTTCGGGTTGGACACGACCAGCTGGATCGGCCGCGATTTGCAGGTAGCGGGTTGGAAGGTGGTGGCCGGAGCAAGTCGGCTGGGTTGAGGATGGTTAAGGGGTTGGAAGGTGAGTTATGGACGCCGGCGGGTTTCCTTGTTTCGGGTTTGGTAAAGGGGAGTGGGTCGGCCGATTTCGGGTATGGGCCGAGTGGGAATCGGGGCAGTTGTAGGTGGTTAATAGTGGGTCGGATGGAGGGTTGGGAGCCATCCGGGTTTACGAGTTATGATCGGGTTGAATGGTTGAGTGGAGTTGGGGGTATGGGTGTCGAGTTATAGTTCGGGAATAGGGGTGAAGGTTCGGGGTGGATCAAGGCTGAGTTGTCACCGGGTTGTGGTCGCAGGTAGTTGAGATGGGGCTGACATGGTTGTGCACGGGTTGAAGAATAAAGGCAGGTCCAATTATGGGTATCGGAGGTAGAAGGGTTCAAGAGGGGGTTTGGATGTGTTGGGTTTGGATTCTTTAATAGAGGGAGGTGAGATGAGAGATAATGTGGGAGGTAGAAGATGGAATAAGGTGAATAGTAAAAAAGGTATTATTTGTGTGTAGGAGGGTGTATTGGACTAGGGTGTACAGGTGTGGAGAATATTTGGGTGTATGTGCATTGTAGGATTTGTGTGTGTGTGTATTAGTTTGTACCCAACTAAAAAAATAAAACTAACAAAACTAAAAATTAAAATCTATTAAGAAATAAAACTCTAATCTAAAAAAAATAAAGACTAAAAATAAAATAATACTAATAAACCTAACTTAATAAAATAAGAAATAACAAAACTAAAGTAATACTAAAAACTAAAAATCAAATAAAAATAAAAATTAAATAAAGCTAAAACGCACACCTTTAAAAATATAAAAATAATAAAAACACACGCGACACACAAAATAAAATATAAAATAAATCCTAAAAATATTTACATGACTCAAAAATATATAATATAAAATAAATTCTAAAAATCATAAACGAGACAAATAAAAATCTAAAAAAATAAAATAAAATAAAATAAAAGGGGACAAACCAAACACACACGGCTCGGGATAGGCTAAGGCTCAGTTTACGGGACAGGATATAGTGGTTTAGCTCCATTTTTGTTGTAATTTTCTTGATTTGAGCATTTGAACACCGCAACATGCATTTGATCTACAAAATAAACAAATAAGCATATAACACCCAATTTGTCGAGAATTAGCAATTAAAAACCGTCCATTTGGGGTTTAAAATATATATTTTTGGGTGCTTATCAGTAGACTACCCCCCAAAGCAATAGTCAAGCAAAAACCTTAAAAAAATAATGATTAGTGGAATACAGAAGTGTACCAAAAAAGTCCAAAAGAGGATGGTTCGATAAGTTACGACTTGTCCCTTATGCCAACAAGACCACTCTAAGGATAAGTATATGGGAAACATCCTTTGCCATTACCCAAGGTTCTAAAAAACGCGGGGTGTGACCGAGGCGTCGACGCCAAGCCTTAATCCTTAGAAACCTAGACGGGCCTTAGGCGTAAAAAGGCGTTTGGCCTTTTTAATATATTTTAATATTTTTAACTATAACAAGGCTATTAAAAATATTAAAATTATACATACCTTAAAATATGTCTGAATATATACAAACTAAAATACTATTTTTTTTAAATACTAAGAAAGAAACACAAAAAAAGGAAAAAATGCGCTTTTTTTACGAGAGGCTGAGAGGTTTGGAATACCATTTGTCTTTTGATTGTTTTGAATGATATATTGGTCGGATTTTTTAAAAAAAAATGTTTAAAAGGCGATATATTTTCACTACAACGTTTTTGTTTTAAAAAAAAGTACGTCTTAAGCCTTCTACCAATAATTAGGCATAAAAGGCTTAAGGCGGGGCGTTTCTCCCAAACCTCAAGTCTAGGTGCGCCTTTTAGAACACTGATTACCTGTGGGATAGAATCAATCATTCCACATATAGGTTAGTCTTCCAACCTGTGGCCACCCCTTAAGAAAATAATAACCTTCGCCCTCCTTCCCCGGTGCGCTTTCGGGGGAAAAGAGGGTAAGACAAAGGTCCTGCTCCCCTCACTATATCGTGGGGTGGTCGGTGTTAGGGTGATGTGAAGAGATAGAGTCGCCAGCTTATTTTGAACAAAATAGGCAAAAGAACATGTCGCCGCCTCAAGAGAGCGGCATCAAAGACAAATTAATTCTTGCAAAACCAATTACATCAAAGGTTTGGGGATTAAGTTACAGAATGGGTAGGTGTTAGGTACACATCCCGCCCTTTTGGTCTCTCATGTGCTTGTGTTACTATTTTTCTTAACTTCTTCGCGATGTTTGTCTGCGTGTATATACAAGTGGAGATCGGAATTGCTCAACTCGCACCATGGAAAGGATGGAGTGAGATCATTGTGACACCCCGCCTAATTAAACCTTGGGTGATCAAGCCTTATTTTAATATAAACAGGTTTCTTTAATGGTTCATTCTTAGCATCACTGTCGAACGCCTTTTTAAAAATTTACTAACCACCTAAGTGAAATTAAAACGGGTGCCAAATTTTAACTTTCTTAAACAACCAATAATCCAAACCATACATTACCAAAACTAGATATGAATACGCAGCATGTAAAAGAAATCTGAAAGCAGTTAAAGTCTTGCCGTAAACCACGGCCAAAAAGACAACTACAAATCCATAACTAGAATAAACTGTAATAGAAAAGGTGGAACGACATGTTCCAACTAGGAATAATAAAACTGAGATCCTGCACTAGAACTGAAAAGAAAGAAGCGTCTAAACAATCCCTGCAACCTCCACACTGGCTGCAGCTCCCAAATCTCTGACATGAAATCAAGCTGGGTGTCCTTGTGGCTGGGCACCTAAAAGGTATTTAAAATTTTACATAGCAAGAGTTAGTACTCAAAACATTTGAAAATATTTTGCAAGCGGTTATCACAATTAAGTTATTGATTACACATATTAAGGTTTCTCACACTCCCTTGAACCTCCTCACCTCTCTTACATAGTACGTAACTATCGAGGAAACTTAGTCTACCTAGTTAAACTTCCCATAACTGTAGTTAACTCATTTACCGTTCGTTACCTTTCTCTTGTAATAATTTAAATAAACTATAAATTATTACCAGGATATTTACTTATCATAACATTGTCTACTATTCTCAATTTGTAGATTAAGCACATATAACATTTTCTCCCACAACAATGTATATAATATTAGTTACCACTAATATATCCTTATTACACACAAAGGACCCTTAGCTCGGAATAATTCATCGACTCCAAGTGAAAGTTGGTTCGGAATGGTTCATCGACCCCAACTATATACAAATATAAATATATACACATATTCTGGTTCGGGACTCTTTCATCGCGACACCAATTCAAAGTTTGGTTCGGCATTTAACATCGACCCCAAATTTAATATAACTTTATGTTAGTTCGGAATGTCACATCGACCCTAACATAATTAATTTAGGTAGTGTTCTCTTCACCCAATATCATTTATAATATTCAGTAGGTACGCACCCGACCTAATAAATTATACCCGTACGTAATATATTTATCTTATATTCTCCGTACTCATTAATTACAATATAACTCACTATTGTATTTATTCGAGTATTCGCGTAACTCTAAGGGCCCTAGTTACCCCTCCCTTAATTCAGTAGTTAAGTAAATTTTAACCTACTGGTATTTTCTTTCCGGAATTAAGTCTCACTCTAACCGAAATTAAATTAACCATCTCAACTCACGGCGAAGTCAATCGTTCTTTGGTCATTCCATTTCTCTAACATTACTACTCAATCATAAGTGGAGGAACCCTATGGTACACCTACTGGTAATTTTCAAGTCTCCTCATAGGAAAAAATATCATTTCTAAGGTTCCCATTTAGTAATGGCAATTAAAGAAGTTTATAAACAAATTCTCTATAGTCCAGACAGGGTCGATCGATCGAAGGAAGATGATCGATCGATCGACTGCTTCGATCGATCGATACTCCAAGGTCAATCGATCGATCAAGCAGTGACAGACCCAGTTCATCTTCTTCCTACGGGTTTCACCATTTTTACATCTCTAACTTTCATGATAGGCCATCAAATTCACAACTAACAATTTCTAATCATTTCTACATGTTATGGGATGATTACTAACGATTTAAAACATCAAAATCATTATAAATCTTAGCTAAATTCACTGAAAATCTCTATAATATTCAAGAACCCTAAAACTGCATTCTTTATATTTTTCATCAAAGTTCCAGATTTTCATACGAATTTCTCATCAAGTTTTCTATGATATAAACATACTTGGTAATTCAAAAACGTCCTACATGCAAATCCTAATCAATTATGGATTTTTATCAACTGTTTGTTCCCAAGAATATCATCAAAATCATGTTCTTCCTCAAGCTTAAACATGGGTATTATAACTCAATTATTTTGCAAATAACCACTTGCCTTAAGGTATGTAGGGTCTGAATTCGTGGTTGTTGATGATGATTGATGATGTTGGTGCCTCAATCCTTCTTCCCAACAATCTTATAGTGAAATCTTCCTAAGATGATCCCCCCTTCCTTCTTGTCTAAGGAATTTGCCTCTCTCTCTCTCTCTCTCTAATGGCTGTGGTGTAACTCTAATTGTCTAACCCTAGCCACCCCTCTTATAATCAGATTTAGGGTTACAAAAATTCGTAGGTCTTCTTTCCCCTAATTGTAAAGAGACCAAAATGCCCCCGAATGGTCCCGGTTTAGCCCGAAAATGACCCGGCACTCAACTAGTACCCCCGGGTACACTATTTTGACTAATTCGACCCTTTCGGAATCAACCGTGGACTCTAAATTATCATTTGAGTCTCGTAAATATTTTTCTACTCTCATCCTTAAATTTTGTCAAGCTACATCCGGCACGTCCGTATAGTCACTAGACCGTACATATTAACATTGAAAATTTATATTCATCTTAATAAATTTTCTATAACACATATTCATCTTTATTAACATAAAATCTATTTAAATTACTCTACTCACGTAATTTAATTAAAGCGTATTTAATCCCATTAAATGACTCTACTTACGTAATTTAAAATTAAGCAGAATTACGGGGTGTTACATACTTCCCCCTTACAAAAGGAATTTCGTCCTCGAAATTAGGAAAAATACCTGCTATGAATAATTCTGGATATTGTTCTCGCATGTCCTCTTCCCGTTCCCAAGTGGACTCATCCATATTGTGATGTCCCCACTGTACTCGCACTAAGGGTACCACCTTGGATCTTAGTTTGCGCTCACTATAATCTAGGATAGTCACGGGTCTTTCTTCATACGAGATATCTGGCTGCAAATCGATCTCCTCCAGTGGAATGTGCCAGAAGGCTCTCTCGCTCCTCTTGTATTTCTTCAGCGACGCTATATGGAACACATCGTGTATTCGCTAAAGATGCTCAGGGAGTCCCAATCGGTAAGCTACCGGTCCCACTCTCTCAATGATAGGAAACGGCCCTACATATCTTGGCGCTAACTTCCCCTTTTTTCCAAACCTCGTAACCCCTTTCATAGGAGATACTCGAATCAATACCTGGTCTCCCACATCTAATTCCACATGTCTCCTGCCGGCGTCAGCATAACTCTTCTGCCTATCCTGGGCTATTCGAATACGTCCTCGAATCAACTATATTTTGGAGGAAGTCTCCTGTATCATCTCTTGCCCTAAAAGCCTGTTACCCCCCACTTCTAACCAACAAGCGGGTGAACGATAAGGCCTCACGTAAAGCGCCTCGAATGGAGCCATGCCAATAGTGAATTGGTAAGAGTTGTTATACGCAAACTCCACCAAAGGAAGATATGGCTCCCAATTTCCCCCAAAATCTAGAATACACATTCTCAGCATGTCCTCTAGCATCTGGTTTACTCTCTCCGTCTGGCCGTCCGTCTGTGGGTGATATGCCATACTCAACCGTAAGTCGGTGCCCATGGCCTCCTGAAAACTCTGCCAAAAGTGCGACACGAATATCTTATCTCGGTCCGATACGATATTAATAGGAACTCCGTGCAGCTTAACAATCTCTGAAATAAAAAGCTGCGCGTACCGCATAGTATCATAATCCGTACGAACCGGTAAGAAATGTGCGACTTTAGTCAAACGATACACTATCACCCAAATGGAATCGTGGCCCTTCTACGAGGTTTATAACCCGGTAATAAAATCCATAGAGATACTCTCCCACTTCCATACGGGAATATCTAGTGGTTGTAGCATTCCTGAAGGCCTCTGATGGTCAACTTTTATGAGTTGGCATGTAACACACTTCGAGACAAATTCTGCAATATCTCGTTTCATACCTGACCACCAATATACTCGTCGCATATCCTGATACATTTTGTCCCCACCTGGATGTACTGAGAATTTTGACCTGTGTGACTCTGTCATAACGGCCTGCCTCAAATCATCATCTTAGGGTACTACCAGCCTACCGTTGAAACGTAGTCCACCCTCTGAACTGATGGAGTAGAACTCTGCCCCCTTGGCCAGTAACTGCCGTACTTTATCCTGACAAAATGGGTCTTCTGCTTGTGCCCTCACTATCCGCATAACGTTCTCGGAAGTGATAGCTAGAACTTCCATACATGCTCTTGCCATATCATCCTCGTGTCGGAGCTCACTCCACTTTGCCTTCCAAACTTCAGCTAACTCTCCGATAGGTCTTCTGCTTAACGCATCTTCCACCACGTTAGCCTTACCAGGATGATACTGTATATCAAATTGGTAGTCCTTCACGAATTCAAGCCACCTTCTCTGCCTCATGTTCAGGTCCTTCTGAGTGAACAGATATTGCAATGACTTATGATCCGTGAATAGCGTAAACTGCTCGCTCAGAAGATAGTGTCTCCAAATCCTCAAAGCAAAAACAACCGCTGCCAACTCGAGGTCATGGGTGGGGTAGTTCTTCTCATGTGGCTTAAGCTTTCGTGACGCATAAGCTATAGCCTTCTCCTCCTGCTGTAACACACCCCCAAGTCCTTGTAAGGACGCATCAGTATAGACTCGGTATTCCACTCCGCTCTTAGGCAAGGTAAGAACGGGGGCTGATGTCAACTTGTCTTTCAATTCATCAAAAGCTAACTGGCAACTATCACTCCATACGAAGGGGATTCCCTTCCGAGTTAGATTTGTCAACGGTCCGGCAATTTTTGAGAATCCCTTGATGAAGCGACGATAATAACCAGCCAAACCCAAGAAACTATGGATTTCTATCGGTGTCGTGGGCTGTCCCCACTCCCTCACCGCCGATACCTTACTTGGGTCAACTGCAATTCCCCTGCTAGATATGACGTGGCCTAGGAACTGAACCTCCCGGAGCCAAAATCCGCACTTCCCAAATTTGGCGTATAACTGATGGTTCCGCAATGACTGTAGGACCAATCGCAAGTGCTCTGCGTGCTCCTCCTCCGTACGGGAGTAAATCAGAATGTCGTCTATGAACACAATTACAAACTGATCCAAAAACTCCCTGAATACCTTGTTCATGAGATCCATGAATACCGCCGGTGCATTAGTTAGCCCAAAAGGCATTACTCTGAATTCATATGACCCGTACCGCGATAGGAAAGCGGTCTTAGGTACATCCTCTTCACGAATGCGCAATTGGTGGTAACCCGATCTCAAATCGATCTTTGAGAAGTATGCAGCCCCTCTCAATTGATCAAACAAGTCGTCAATCCTTGGTAACGGATATTTATTACGTATCGTTACTTTGTTCAGCTCTATGTAATCTACACACAGACGAAGTGAACCATCCCTTTTCTTCACAAACAGTACTGGCGCACCCCATGGCGATGTACTCCGTCGAATAAAACCCTGTCCTAACAGTTGCTGGATTTGCTCTCTCAGTTCCCGCATTTCTGAAGGAGCCATGCGATATGGTGCTTTGGCAATCGGTCTCGTCCCCGGTGTTAGATCAATTACGAACTCTATCTCTCTGCTAGATGGTAACCCTGGTATCTCCTGAAAGACATCCTCAAAATCCCTCACAACTGGGATTGAGTCCAGAGAAACGACCACCCCATGTGAGGTCTCCTCCTCAATATAATATAAGTGAGTTCGCGATCCTCCCTCGGGAAGTGGCATAGCCACAAGGAACATCTCCTGCCCCGGGATAGAGAACACGATGGTCCTCTCATAACAATCTACCATTGCCCTATTACGTGCCAACCAATCCATGCCTAGGATGACGTCATATCCCTCCATATCCAGCACTAGAAGGTCCGCCGCTAGACTCAATCTCCCGACCATAATGTCCACACCCTTACAAATCGAGTGTATGAGAGACCCACTACCCATCGGTGACTCCACACACATAAGATGAGTGTCTGCTGCCGCTAATAGGCCGGCTGCTCGTGCAAATCTAGTGGAAATAAATGAATGCGTTGCCCCTGTGTCAAACAAAATATTCCCCTCAAGCCCATGAATAGGAAACATACCCGCAACTACCGGCGGTGCTGGCGGTGCCGGCTGAAATGGAATGTCACGAATGTTGAACACACGCCCGTACTACATCTATCCTGGTTGTGGGGCCTGTACTGCTGCTGGGGCTAATGGTGCCTGTTGCCCCTGTTGGGCACCCTGCTGTTGTTCCCGGTCTTGCTGTGGACAATTTCTGCTCTTGTGACCCTGCTGACCACAAGTAAAGCACTGTCCCTGGAACTGTCTTTGTCCTTGGCCCTGTTGGCCCTGACGTTGGCCCTGTCGCCCTTGGCCTTATTGTCCCCCATTTTGATGACCCTGGCCCTGTCGACCCTGAGGGACTGGTTGCTGAGGACCCTGCTGGCCCTGTCGGTCGAAGCGATACTTCCCGTGCTTAAACTTCTTGGCAGGGTTCCCCTATCTGGAATCCTGTCCCAACTGACCTGATGCCTGCTGCTGTGTTGTGCTGCTGCCACTACCTCCATCTACCTTGCCCGGTTGGCTAGGTTCACCCCTCTTACTTCCCTTAGTATGAAAACGGTGATCCTGACAGTGTAGTAGAGCGGCATTGACGACATCTGTGGAGGTTACCAATGCCGGATTACCAATTAAGTGTTGTCTGATTCTCCAGGTTAGGCCCTCCATAAATTTGGACTTCTTCCTCTCCTCATTGCTCACCTCGTTTGGCACAAAATTAGCCAAGCGGGTAAACTCCTCCTCGTAGTCTGCAACCGAGCGATCACCCTGGACCACTTCGCTGAACTTCTTTCTCATCTCCGACTCTACTGCTGGAGGGAAATACTTGCGGTCAAACCGCACCCAAAACTCAGAAATAGTCAAAGTATCTCTCTCCTCGATGGTGGTAACTGACTCCCACCATTGTAGGGCTGCTCCTGACAGACGGAAAGTGGCTAGCATCTGTTCCTGCACTCCGGTTCACTCTATCATGCGCAAGTGGCGCTGGATATTCTTCTTCCAGTTGCACGCTTCCACTACATCAGTACTGCCCTGAAACTCGGGTGGGTGCCCCTTCTGAAACGTCTCCCTGACTCGTTGCCAAGTAGATGGTCCTGTCGGAACTTGCACTACCGGTGCCACAGGGGGTGGCACTTGGGGCTGAGGGAAGTGGGCTGCCATTGCCCTCATCGCTGTCTCAACTGCCTGAGCCACTATCACTGCGACCTGAGTAGTGGAGATTAGCTCGGGTGGGGGTGGTGGTATTGGTACCTATGGCTCCTGATGAGCCTCCCTCACCTCCTCTCTAGCTTCAGCCCTCTCTGCTCTCATTCTCCTTGGCGGCATCTGAAATAAGATTTAAATTGTATAAGTACACAGTTTATACAAAATTTAAGAGCAGAAGTACGATATCGCAACAGTGGAAATTTAGTCAACAATCCTAATAGTAGGGCTCTAATACAAACAAACGTAACGCTGAATCGTAGTAAGCCGTACAGATCCTATGGACACTAGAACCTGATGCTCTGATACCATCTGTGACACCCCGCCTAATTAAACCTTGGGTGATCAAGCCTTATTTTAATATAAACAGGTTTCTTTAATGGTTCATTCTTAGCATCACTGTCGAACGCCTTTTTAAAAATTTACTAACCACCTAAGTGAAATTAAAACGGGTGCCAAATTTTAACTTTCTTAAACAACCAATAATCCAAACCATACATTACCAAAACTAGATATGAATACGCAGCATGTAAAAGAAATCTGAAAGCAGTTAAAGTCTTGCCGTAAACCACGGCCAAAAAGACAACTACAAATCCATAACTAGAATAAACTGTAATAGAAAAGGTGGAACGACATGTTCCAACTAGGAATAATAAAACTGAGATCCTGCACTAGAACTGAAAAGAAAGAAGCGTCTAAACAATCCCTGCAACCTCCACACTGGCTGCAGCTCCCAAATCTCTGACATGAAATCAAGCTGGGTGTCCTTGTGGCTGGGCACCTAAAAGGTTTTTAAAATTTTACATAGCAAGAGTTAGTACTCAAAACATTTGAAAATATTTTGCAAGCGGTTATCACAATTAAGTTATTGATTACACATATTAAGGTTTCGCACACTCCCTTGAACCTCCTCACCTCTCTTACATAGTATGTAACTATCGAGGAAACTTAGTCTACCTAGTTATACTGCCCATAACTGTAGTTAACTCATTTACCGTTCGTTACCTTTCTCTTGTAATAATTTTAATATACTATAAATTATTACCAGGATATTTACTTATCATAACATTGTCTACTATTCTCAATTTGTAGATTAAGCACATATAACATTTTCTCCCACAACAATGTATATAATATTAGTTACCATTAATATATCCTTATTACACACAAAGGACCCTTGGCTCGGAATAATTCATCGACTCCAAGTGAAAGTTGGTTCGGAATGGTTCATCGACCCCAACTATATACAAATATAAATATATACACATATTCTGGTTCGGGACTCTTTCATCGCGACACCAATTCAAAGTTTGGTTCGGCATTTAACATCGACCCCAAATTTAATATAACTTTATGTTAGTTCGGAATGTCACATCGACCCTAACATAATTAATTTAGGTAGTGTTCTCTTCACCCAATATCATTTATAATATTCAGTAGGTACGCACCCGACCTAATAAATTATACCCGTACGTAATATATTTATCTTATATTCTCCGTACTCATTAATTACAATATAACTCACTATTGTATTTATTCGAGTATTCGCGTAACTCTAAGGGCCCTAGTTACCCCTCCATTAATTCAGTAGTTAAGTAAATTTTAACCTACTGGTATTTTCTTTCCGGAATTAAGTCTCACTCTAACCGAAATTAAATTAACCATCTCAACTCACGGCGAAGTCAATCGTTCTTTGGTCATTCCATTTCTCCAACATTACTACTCAATCATAAGTGGAGGAACCCTATGGTACACCTACTGGTAATTTTCAAGTCTCCTCATAGGAAAAAATATCATTTCTAAGGTTCCCATTTAGTAACGGCAATTAAAGAAGTTTATACACAAATTCTCTATAGTCCAGACAGGGTCGATCGATCGAAAGAAGATGATCGATCGATCGACTGCTTCGATCGATCGATACTCCAGGGTCGATCGATCGATCAAGCAGTGACAGACCCAGTTCATCTTCTTCCTACGGGTTTCACCATTTTTACATCTCTAACTTTCATGATAGGCCATCAAATTCACAACTAACAATTTCTAATCATTTCTACATGTTCTGGGATGATTACTAACGATTTAAAACATCAAAATCATTATAAATCTTAGCTAAATTCACTGAAAATCTCTATAATATTCAAGAACCCTAAAACTGCATTCTTTATATTTTTCATCAAAGTTCCAGATTTTTATACGAATTTCTCATCAAGTTTTCTATGATATAAACATACTTGGTAATTCAAAAACGTCCTACATGCAAATCCTAATCAATTATGGATTTTTATCAACTGTTTGTTCCCAAGAATATCATCAAAATCATGTTCTTCCTCAAGCTTAAACATGGGTATTATAACTCAATTATTTTGCAAATAACCACTTGCCTTAAGGTATGTAGGGTCTGAATTCGTGGTTGTTGATGATGATTGATGATGTTGGTGCCTCAATCCTTCTTCCCAACAATCTTATGGTGAAATCTTCCTAAGATGATCCCTCCTTCCTTCTTGCCTAAGGAATTTGCCCCTCTCTCTCTCTCTCTAATGGCTATGGTGTAACTCTAATTGTCTAACCCTAGCCACCCCTCTTATAATCAGATTTAGGGTTACAAAAATTCGTAGGTCTTCTTTCCCCTAATTGTAAAGAGACCAAAATGCCCCCGAATGGTCCCGGTTTAGCCCGAAAATGACCCGGCACTCAACTAGTACCCCCGGGTACACTATTTTGACTAATTCGACCCTTTCGGAATCAACCGTGGACTCTAAATTATCATTTGAGTCTCGTAAATATTTTTCTACTCTCATCCTTAAATTTTGTCAAGCTACATCCGGCACGTCCGTATAGTCACTAGACCGTACATATTAACATTGAAAATTTATATTCATCTTAATAAATTTTCTATAACACATATTCATCTTTATTAACATAAAATCTATTTAAATTACTCTACTCACGTAATTTAATTAAAGCGTATTTAATCCCATTAAATGACTCTACTAACGTAATTTAAAATTAAGCAGAATTACGGGGTGTTACAATCATCCATAGGAATGTTCCCAAAATAATAATTAAATAAAATGATGTGTGCGTTTATCGAGATATTGATCGTTATGATGAAACGATAATATATGTTAGATAAGACGCAAGTATGAATCACAAGTATGATATATATGGATAATATATGGATAAAATAGGAAAAAGATAAAAATATGAAAATAAGACTCGAATCCCGGGTTTTAGCCCAAGACGCCTACATAGCCTACAAAGGTATCAAAGTCCACATAGTTCGCATACATCACAAAGGTGGGATTTATCCCATAGATTCAAATGAGATTTTATTATATATGTGTGTGTAGAAAAAATAGTTTTAGTTTTGAAAAAATGTGATAAAGAATCTCGTCGAAATTTATGGATGTAACCCTCTTTTTCTTTGTTTTGGATTTTTTATAGAAAATAAATTATGTGCAATGTAACTAATAAAGGAAGATATTAATGTGAATGATCTAAATGTGACACCCCGACTAATTAGATACCGGGTAGCTACTCCTTTATTAAATTAATACAAAATGCCAAGTTGGTTCAGTTCATAGCATCACTGTCAAAAAAGTTTTAACAATTACTAGCCACCTAATATTTAAAAAGTGAGTTGTCAGTTTTAATTAAATCCGATTAACATATAATAAGTGAATTATGAAATGCTAACATAACCACCACAACATAGTCACAATAGAATAACCATCAAATAATAATGAGTCTGGAGGAATACTCCTCACAACAATTCGAATATTGAAATAAATAAATACCAAGTCTGCATCACTAAATTAATTACAACCCAAAGTCTGAAATAACTGAAAAAGTAAGATATCTCTAGAAGGAATGGGGCGACATGCCCAACAAATGATAAAATCTGATAATGGAGTTAAGATCGAAAATGGAGGCGTCTACTGTCAAGGTCCTGTAACTTCCACAGCAGATACAGCACATCACCTAAATAGAACTCCTATGTATGGTGTCCTTGTGGCTGGGCACCTAAAAGGTTTTACAAAAATAGATTTGAAAGCAAACGGGTCAGAGCCCGATTGTGAAAATAGTTTAAAAATTTGCAAGTGTTTAATATCATTAAACAGTGAATATAAAGTACATGATAGTGTGTGCACTCACATGAGTTCCTCACCTCTCAACTAATTGTGCACTCCTATCGTACCCGTACCCATTCTAGTTATTCCCATATCTAACTAGTCCGATACAAAATCTAACATTACTATACGATATCCAATTAAATTCCCAACATCTTATATTTAACAGAGTGTTATGCCTTGCTACACAGTTTCCCATATTAGTACTACTAATTACTAGAGATCTTTCAATTTCACTTTATAAACCATTGTTGTTATTTATACTCACATTTATTCTTGACAATTCATTTCAATTAACAGTATATTATTCTCATCATAACTATAAAATACTAGCACCCCGAGACTAAGTTGCGGTGCACACATACTCTGCTATCCAATCCCGGTACATCACGTACATAAGGACCACGTATTCCGAATCTCTCAGGAATCGTTTCATTAAACAACAATCACAAATAATGGAGGCGAACATAGTTCACATCACATGGGTCACGCACATACCTACGCTCCCATGATCAGCAGACTTATTAACTTCTCAATAAGTCCTTCTCTGACCTATGTCCTCGAGGTACCAATCTAAATCCCCCCGTAGGCACATAAAGATTAGATGGCCCTGATCGAACGCCGACCTCCCATGATAAAAAGTACGGTAGGTATGTTATACACAGATAACTACATATACTAAGCATTCGCACATCTTAGATATCACAATATTTTATTAGTGGTATACTTCTCATTCTTATACCAACATTTAGTGTTATACAACTCACAAGTCCCCGGTTTATATGTATTTAAGTTATTAACACTTCTCCCGTCGTAATTAGGTACTCGCTTACCAATCCACAAATGTCATCCGGTTTACTACAAGATCCTAAGTTTTACTCCTCAATGTACCCCAATCTCACAACTATACCCACTAGTTAATAAGGGAAGGTTATCTCACCATATAAGTAAGTCTACAGGACACTAGAAATAAAATCAGGCCTAAAAGGCCATTCTGTCAACTCGTTAGAAATCTCGTTCGAACGAGGTCGTTCGAATGAGTGTCGTTCGAACGAAAGGCTTCAAACGAACTACCAACTTGTTATAAGGGATACTGTCATCTCGTTAGAAGTTCGTTCGAACGTTATCGTTCGAACGACCTGGGCAGGTCTTCTAACGAGATGGCAGTTTAAGCCCAGAAATTTTCAAGTCCGTTTTTCTCAATTCTTCTCTTCTCTAAATCCACCCTAAGACCATCCAATTTATGTTCTAACGTTTATAAACCATTTCTAATCACCCTAGGTCATTCCTTAACATATTTTAGGGGTCAAATCTTACAAATTAACATGCCAAAATCATAAATCCTCAATTCTTATCTCCAAACCCTATGAACATGAATTCCAGAATTTTTGTGTTCTATTATTCATCATAAGTCCGTTTTTAAATCATCATACTAAAGTTTTTGGACACTAAATTCGTCGATAGACATTCTACATGCAAATCCTATCCCAAATTTAGAGTTTCTCCAACGATTTTATTAGTTTTCCTCAAAGCTTTCAAGACAAAAATAGTTTCTACACTAAACATGGAAGAAATATTCAATGCACTTAAAATATTAAATCACCTGCCTTAGATTTGTTTTCCAGATGTGTTGTCGATGATACGAGGTTGATTCTTTCCTTTAATCAGTCACAAATCCTCTCCAATTTGATGGTGGTGAGTGTTTTAGGTTTGGAACCCTATGGTAACTCCTCTCTAACTCCCGTATCCCACTTCTAAAGCTTTTTGCTGGTAATGGCCTTAGTGGCCCCTTTAAAATAATAAATATTAACTCTAATTTCCGTGGGTTTTAATTCCCTTATTTTTAAAATTACCAAAATACCCTTTTATTGGCCTAAAAATGCCCCGGGACCCAAACTAAACCCCCGGCTAGTGTTTTCTGACTATTTTGACCCTTCCGGACACGTTGGCACACTCAAAATGACCATTCGGTTGATGAAAATATAATTTACTTTTTTTAATTTAAATAGTTACATTCATGACGCGACTTACACGCGCGTCTCAACTAAATTTCCCAAATTGTCGTATTTCAGTCTCGCGATAAATTTAATATTTAACAATACTCATGTATTACCATACATACTCGGAAATAATAATTTTAACATCATAATCACATACCAACTCACATCTCGTTAGTATTTATCCCCAGGTTAATTTCCAATTAATTCTCATTTAATTCAATTAATCCCTCAAATAAATATCAATAAAATTACGGGGTATTACATACTTCCCCCCTAATAACAGAATTTCGTCCCGAAATTTGGAACTAAAGAGTACCTGGTAAAAATAACTCTGGATAACGCTCGCGCATCTCATCCTCGCGCTCCCATGTGGACTCCTCGGCATTATGATGCCGCCACTGAACACGTACTAATGGTACTATCTTCGACCTCAGTTTCCACTCGCTTCGGTCCAGAATAGCGATTGGTCCCTCCTCGTAGGAACTATCGGGTTGAAGATCGATGTCCTCCAAAGTAATGTGAGTATGGGCCAAATCATCCCTTAGATATTTCCTTAGCGAGGAAATATGGAACACCTCATGAATCCTATGCAAGTGCTTCGGTAACCCAAGTCTATACGCAACTGGCCCAATCCGGTCGATGATAGGAAATGGCCCCACATATCTCGGTGCTAGTTTCCCTTTCTTCCCAAAATGGATAACCTCCTTCATAGGAGATACTCTGAGTAAAATCCGGTCCCCCACTTTGAATTCTCTGAAGAACCTCTTGGCATCGTCATAGCTCTTCTGCCGATCCTGAGCTACCCGAATGCGACTCTGTATCATCTCTATCCTTGCCGAAGTATCCTGAATCACTTCTGGACCAAGGAGTTTGTTGTCCCCCACCTCTAACCAACATGCTGGGGAACGACAAGGTCTACCGTACAACGCCTCGAATGGAGCCATACCAATGGTGAACTGATAGGAGTTATTATAAGCAAACTCCACTAGTGGAAGGTACTGCTCCCATCCACCCCCAAAGTCTAGGATGCACATACGCAACATGTCCTCCAACATCTGATTTGTCCGCTCGGTTTGCCCATCGGTTTGCGGGTGATAAGCCGTACTCAACCGCAATTCAGTGCCCATGGCCTCCTGGAAACTCTCCCAAAACCGTGAAACAAATATCTTATTTCGGTCAGATACGATATTTAGAGGCACACCGTGAAGTCTCACTATTTTCGCAATGAAAATCTGGGCATACTGTCCAGTAGTGCAGTCGGTCCTTACGGGTAGAAAATGAGCAACTTTGGTCAATCGGTCCACAATTACCCATATGGAGTCGTGACCCCTCTGTGACGTAGGTAACCCCGTGATAAAGTCCATGGATATGCCCTCCCATATACATGTTGGAACCTCTAATGGTTGTAGAAGTCCTGTCGGTATCTGATGATCCACCTTTACTAGCTGACAATTGGCGCATTTAGAAACAAACACGGCAATATCTCTCTTCATCCCGCTCCACCAATACTTTCGTTTCATGTCTTGGTACATTTTATCCCCACCAGGGTGTACCGCGAACAGTGAGCCGTGCGACTCTGTCATCACCTCGTGCCGCAAGTCTTCCCCTTTCGGAACGACCAATCTTCCACTGAAGCGTAATCCCTCGTCTGAACTAACGGTATAGGACTCGGCTCCCTCTGCTAGTAATCGAACTATCTGTTCCTGACAGAACGAGTCATTTTCCTGGGCCTTTATCACTCTCGTAATAATCTGAGGTGTAATAGTCATCACAGACATGAACGATCGTGCCACTGCATCCTGGTATCCCAACTCCTTCCATTTAGCTTTCCACACCTCGGCCACTTCATCTACTGAAGGCTCAACGCGTCTGCTACCACGTTAGCCTTCCCTATGATATTGGATATCGAACTGATAATCCTTCACAAACTCAAGCCACCGTCGCTGACGCATATTCAACTACTTCTGCGTGAAGAGGTACTATAGAGACTTGTGGTCCGTGAATAACCGAAACTTCTCCCCCAGGAGATAATGTCTCAAAATCCGAAGGGAAAATACAACTGCCGCTAACTCCAAGTCATGGGTGGGGTAATTCTTCTCGTGAGGCTTAAGCTTACGGGAAGCATAAGCTATGGCCTGACTCTCCTGCTGCAGTACACCTCCAAGTCTTTGTAAGGACACATCGGTGTAGACTAGATACTCAACTCCCGATCTCGATAATGCTAACACAGGTGCTGAGGTCAACTTGTCCTTCAACTCATCGAATGCCAACTGACAAGCATCGCTCCAGATAAAATGCACACCCTTGCGAGTCATATGTGTCAAAGGACCCGCTATCTTTGAGAAACCCCGAATAAACCTCCTGTAGTATCCTGTTAGGACCAAGAAACTACGGATCTCAGTCGGTGTCGTGGGCTGTCCCCACTCCCTCACTGCGGATACCTTTCCCGGGTTAACAGATATCCCCCGGTCTGAAATGATATGCCCCCAAAACTGAACCTCCTTCATCCAAAACCCACACTTCTCATACTTTGCATAAAGCTCGTTCTGACGTAGCGTCTGCAAAACCTGCCTCAAATGCTCGATGTGCTCCTCTTCTGTCTGGGAGTAAACCAGAATGTCATCAATAAAGATAATGATGAACTGGTTTAGGAACTCTCTGAACACCCTATTCATCAAGTCCATAAACACGACTGGAGCGTTGGTCAAGCCAAAAGGCATAACTCGAAACTCGTAGGAACCATATCTCTTCGAGAAAGCAGTCTTCAAGATGTCTTGCTCCCTAATACACAACTGATGGTATCCCGATCGCAAATCAATCTTTGAGAAGAAGGAAGCTCCTCTCAGTTGGCCGAATAAGTCATCGATTCGGGGCAACAGATACTTATTACGTATCGTGACTTTATTCAACTCCTGGTAATTTACACACAACCTCAACGATCCATCCCTCTTCTTTACGAACAACACAGGGAACCCCACGGCGAAGTACTCCTTCAGATAAACCCCTTACCCAACAACTTCTCTATCTGGTCCCGTAGTTTTCTCATCTCTGCTGGAGACATACGATAAGGTGCGCGGGCAATTGGCCTAGTGCCCGGTGTCAAATCGATCATAAAATCTATCTCTCTACTCGGAGGTAGTCCAGGTATATCCTGAAATACATCAGCAAACTCCCTAACAACTGGAATCGCATCGAGTGGTATCACCACTTCCTTAGAGGTCTCTTCCTATATATAGTACAAGTGAGTGGACGATCCTCCCTCGGGGCGAGGCATCGCCACTAAAAATATCTCCTGCCTGGAAATGGCAAAAATGATACTCCTACTGAAACAATCAATCATGGCACGGTACGTAACTAGCCAATTCATACCAAAAATCGCATCGTATTCAGTCATCTCTAATACTAACATATCAGCGGGTAAAGTAAACCTCCCGATCTCTATACCCATACCTCTACAAATAAGTGAAATCACAAAACTCCTACTCAACGGTGAATCTACACAAGTAATCGTGCTCTCAGCGGTGTCTAATAAACCAATAGTGCGTGCAAATCTCGTGGCAATGAAACAATGTGTGGCCCCCGTATCAAATAAAATACGCCCCATAGTCCCCTGAATAGAGAACATACCCTCAATGGCAGGTGGAGCCTATGGAACTGCGGCCTGCTGGAGCTGATACACTCGCCCATACTGAAGTTGTCCCTGCTGGACTAGGACCGCTGGAATGGGTGGTAATGCTGATATCTGTGGTGGTGCTGGGAGGGCGGCGGGAAACATAGGCCTCTGTGGCTTGTGTCGAGCACCCTGCTGCTGCTGCTGTGGAGCCTTGCCCCTATCAGGACAATCCTGACGTTTATGGCCAATCTTTCCACAAAAGAAGCACTTCCCCGGGAAGTTTCCCCCTCGCTGTCCCTGCTGCCCACTGCCCTGATGGCCGTTACCATTCTTACCCTGATCATGCTGGCCCGGCTGAAACTACTGCTGCTGACCATTCTGGCCCTGATGGCCGTTCTGACCCTGATGGCCATGACGAAAACTTCCCTGTCCATTTCTGAAACCCCCAGATCTGAACCTCTTAGAATCCCCCTGCTGGAAACCCTGATCTCCCTGCCTATGTTGACCCTGAGCAAATTGTGCCCCGCTAGCACCATTTCCCCCTGTCCTGCCCTGATGGTTGGACTCTTCTGATCTCTTACTCTCAGTCATGTGAAAGCGATGATCCTGGAAGTGAAGTAGCGTCGCGTTAACCACATCAGAATAAGTGGCCAACGAGAGATTTCCCAATAAGTGCTGACGGATTCTCCAAGTCAATCCATCCATAAACTTCTGAATCTTCTTCTCCTCAGTCGGAATCTCATCGGGAACAATGTTCAAGAGATTAGTAAATTCGGCCTCATACTCAGCCACAGTCTTCCCCTCCTGCTTGAGGTTCATTAACTTCGTCCTCATTTCAGTGTGAATAGCTGACGAAAAATATTTACAGTCGAACGGCACCCAGAACTCCTGAATAGAAAGGGCATCCCTCTCCTCCGCGGTGGTAATGGACTCCCACCACTGCAATGCAGATCCTACTAGCTTGAAATTAGCCAGTATCTGCTTCTGAACATCTGTGCACTCGTACATCCTTAAGTGCCTCTGAATGTCCTTCCTCCACTAACTGAATACCACAACGTCGGAGCTACCTGCAAACTCCGGAGGGTGTGCTTTTTGAAAAGCATCACGATCGCGTTCCCAAGAAAACGGGAATGCATGAGCCTAAAATGGAGCAACTATTGGCGCCTGGGGTGGTGCCTGTTATACAACTGCTAGGGCAGCATTCACCGCTTGGGCTACAATAGTTGCAACCTCTGCAGCATTCATTGTGCCCTGAACTGGTGTAGGCTATGGCTCTGGCTGTGCATCCCTAGGAACTCGCCGCGCACGTCATGGAGGCTTCTGAAATGAGATTAAAGTCTTATAAGTTCAAAGTTACTATCTCAAAATAGCTGAAGAGCGAAGCATACACAAAAGAATACAACAGTCCTAAAATATAGGGCTCTATATCAATGAAAGATCAGCAGAAACATAACAAGTCGTACAGATCCTAAGGACACTAGAACCTGATGCTTGGATACCACCTGTGACACCCCGACTAATTAAATACCGGGTAGCTACTCCTTTATTAAATTAATACAAAATGACTAGCCACCTAATGTTTAAAAAGTGAGTTGTCAATTTTAATTAAATCCGATTAACATACAATAAGTGAATTATGAAATGCTAACATAGCCACCACAACATAGTCACAATAGAATAACCATCAAATAATAATGAGTCTGGAGGAATACTCCTCACAACAATCCGAATACTGAAATAAATAAATACCAAGTCTGCACCACAAAATTAATTACAACCCAAAGTCTGAAATAACAGAAAAAGTAAGATATCTCTAAAAGGAATGGAATGACATGCCCAACAAATGAGAAAATCTGATAATGGAGTCAAGATCGAAAATGGAGGCGTCTACTATCAAGGTCATGTAACTTCTACAGCAGCTACAGCATGTCACCTGAATAGAACTCCTATGCATGGTGTCCTTGTGGCTGGGAACCTAAAAGGTTTTACAAAAATAGATTTGAAACCAAAGGGGTCAGAGCCCGATTGTGAAAATAGTTTAAAATTTTACAAGTGTTTAATATCAATAAACAGTGAATATAAAGTACATGATAGTCTATGCACTCACATGAGTTCCTCACCTCTCAACTAATTGTGCACTCCTATCGTACCCGTACCCATTCTAGTTATTCCCATATCTAACTAGTCTGATACAAAATCTAACATTACTATACGATATCCAATTAAATTCCCAACATCTTCTATTTAACAGAGTGTTATGCCTTGCTACACAGTTTCCCATATTAGTACTACTAATTACTAGAGATCTTTCATTTTCACTTTACAAACCGTTGCTATTATTTATACTCACATTTATTCTTGACAATTCATTTCAATTAATAGTATATTATTCTCATCATAACTATACAATACTAGCACCCCGAGACTAAGTTGCAGTGCACAAATACTCTGCTATCCAATCTCGGTACATCACGTACATAAGGACCACGTATTCCGAATCTCTCAGGAATCGTTTCATTAAACAGCAATCATAAACAATGGAGGCTAACATAGTTCACATCACATGGGTCACGCAGATACCTACGCTCCCATGATCAGCAGACTTATTAACTTCTCAATAAGTCCTATTCTGACCTATGTCCTCGAGGTACCAATCTAAATCCCCCCGTAGGCACACAAAGATTAGATGGCCCTGATCGAACGCCGACCTCCCATGATAGCAAGTACAGTAGGTATGTTATACACAGATAAATACATATACTAAGCATTTGCACATCTTAGATATCATAATATTTTATTAGTGGTATACTTCTCGTTCTTATACCAACATTTAGTGTTATACAACTCACAAGTCCTCGGTTTATATGTATTTAAGTTATCGACTCTTCTCCCGTCGTAATTAGGTACTCGCTTTCCAATCCACAAATATCATCCGATTTACTACAAGATCCTAAGTTTTACTCCTAAATGTAGCCCAATCTCACAACTATACCCACTAGTTAATAAGGGAAGGTTATCTCACCATATAAGTAAGTCTACGGGACACTAGAAATAAAATCAGGCCTAAAAGGCCATTCTGTTAACTCGTCAGAAATCTCGTTCGAACGAGTGTCGTTCGAGCGAAAGGCTTCGAACGAACTACCAACTCGTTATAATGGATACTGTCATCTCGTGAGAAGTTCGTTCGAAAGATGTCGTTCGAACGACCTGGGCAGGTATTCTAACGAGATGGCAGTTTAAGCCCAGAAATTCCCAAGTCCGTTTTTCTCAATTCTTCTCTTCTCTAAATCCACCCTAAGACCATCCAATTTATGTTCTGACGTTTATAAACCATTTCTAATCACCCTAGGTCATTCCTTAACATATTTTAGGGGTCAAATCTTACAAATTAACATGCCAAAATCATAAATCCTCAATTCTTGTCTCCAAACCCTATGAACATGAATTCCAGAATTTTTGTGTTCTATTATTCATCATAAGTCCATTTTTAAATCATCATACTCAAGTTTTTGGACATTAAATTCGTCCATAGACATTCTACATGCAAATCATATCCCAAATTTAGAGTTTCTCCAATGATTTTATTAGTTTTCCTCAAAACTTTCAAGACAAAAATAGTTCCTACACCAAACATGGAAAAAATATTCAATGCACTTAAAAATATTAAATCAGTTGCCTTAGATTCATTTTCCAGATGTGTTGTCGATGATACGAGGTTGATTCTCTCCTTTAATCAGTCACAAATCCTCTCCAATTTGATGGTGGTGAGTGTTTTAGGTTTGGAACCCTATGGTAACTCCTCTCTAACTCCTGTAGCCCACTTCTAGAGCTTTTTACTGGTAATGGCCTTAGTGGACCCTTTAAAATAATAAATATTAACTCTAATTTTCGTGGGTTTTAATTCCCTTATTTTTAAAATTACCAAAATACCCTTTTAAGTTGCCGGTTTGGACTAAAAATGCCCCGGGACCCAAACTAAACCCCTGACTAGTGTTTTCTGACTATTTTGACCCTTTCGGATACGTTGGCTCACTCAAAATGAACATTCGGTTGATAAAAATATAATTCACTTTTTTTTTAATTTAAATAGTTACATTCCTGACGCGACTAACACGCGCGTCTCAACTAAATTTCCCAAATTGTCGTATTTCAGTCTCGCGACAAATTTAATATTTAACAATACTCGTGTATTACCATACATACTCGGAAATAATAATTTTAACATCATAATCAAATACTAACTCACATCTCATTAGTATTTATCCCCGGATTAATTTCCAATTAATTCTCATTTAATTCAATTAATCCCTTAAATAAATATCAATAAAATTACGGGGTGTGACACTAAAGTAAAAGATAAATTAAGATAAGATATAACTAATGCAAAAATAAAGAGATTTAAAGATAGAAGGATGTTTGGACCTTATTTGGAAACTTGAGGCTTGACCTTGATCCTTAATGAGCTCCCTTGAAAGTTGGGATGGATGTTGAATGAGGGAGAAGAAGATTTTTGCTAAATTGGGTATGAGAATGATGGGAATGAAAGGTGGAAAGGTATTTCACACAAGGAAACCTTACTGATTGCAGAAGAATATTATTGAGATCACTGATATTGATGGATCTGGGGTGTCGCTCGAAGTGAACTCCTGTTATCCTTATATAGGGTAGGCAGACTGCTGATTGACATAGTCCTTGCCCTAACAATCGGCAGGTAGCCCAAGGCATATTGTCGATAGGCAGGGAAATGGACCTGCCAATTTGTAGTCTCGTGCATATTTATCAAAAAATTGGTCTTAAGATGCACTTCGTAAGTCCAAATTATGCACAGGGCCAACTGTTAAAAACTTATTTCAGAGACCTTTAGGAATCCTTTGGGATGCTCCCAAGTTCGAGAGTTGACTTTAGGTCAAACAGGGCTAGAAAGCGCCCGTTGGTCCTTTGGATGGAAAATTATCGAACGACGATGGATCCTTCATCCGAACCGTAAGTCTAAATAGCGCATGAGGCAGACCATTGGAAAGGTTATGCGAGGTACTTCGACGTTACAAAGATGTCTAGCACATCATCCCGGGAGGCTCCTTTTGGGGAGGAACCGATCGTTGAGGGAAAGATGCGGCGATGGGTGGTTTCACTATGACTTCAGGCTCACTAGTGCCACACTTTCACTCTCCTTCAAGGGAGTATCTTCAGCCTCTTTCGTACCGGGATAAACCTCCTTGTCTTTACGTGTGTCATATGGGGAAGGTCATAAATAAATAATTCTCCCACTATGTAGAGGGGTAACGGCTTGACATTACTCTTGATGTTCATTGGAAGTGGATTTAACAGTAGTTTGACCTTGAGGAGGTCTTTGGCTTTGGGCCGGACACTTACCCTTATCGTGGACACTTAAAGTTGATTGCAACTTTGAGATGTTCTCATTCATTTCGGCCAACATGCAAGCATTTTGAGCATTGGTTGCATTTTGAGCATTGAAGAATTAGTTCAGAGCATCCTCGAAATTTCTCCGTAGTGGGTTGTGGTACGGGAGGTGGTGCTTGCATATGTGGTGCTTGTTGAAAATGTGGAGGTGAAGGTGGGATAATGTGTGATTTACGATTCAACACAGCATTTGGTTGCTCATAGCTAAAACCAAGATGGTTCTTCCATGAAGGGTTGTAAGAATTCCCATGCGGGGCATTGAGGTTACCATTAAATCCTCATATCGCGTCCACTTGCTCTTGTAGCAATGCTTTGTAGGCGGGTATCATCAGGCATTCCTTTGTTGAATGGATCGCCTCACAAATAGCACACACATTATCTTTCATTCCTCGGATGGATCCGGTTGTTCTCTTAGCCTTGATCCGACTACGTCTCCCACATGATAAAGACCGGGCGCTGAAAGAGCGCTGGGAGTTTGTCGAACTCGATTTTGGGTGTTAGGATCGGATGTGTCCAACGCTTGAGTTATCTCGATGACAAAATTAAGGTGGGCATCTGCATCGTGTTCATTTAGTTCCCAAAATGGTCTCTAACATATTATCTTAATAATTTGTTTAGAAGATATGCTTAGCCCTTGGTGAAAGAAATATATGAGACTATACTTCTCAAAACCATGGTGAGAGCATGTACTAACTAGCTCATTGAAACGTTCATAACATCGATCAAATGGCTCATTTTCTTATTGTCAGAATGTTTGAATTTGAGCTTAGATGGAATTTGTTCGATGTTGGGGAAAGAACTTTAAGAGAAATTTGGGTTGCATTTCCTTCCATGATCCAATTGAGTTCGGTGATAAAGACCATAGCCATGTCTTTGCGATATATTATTCACGGAGAAGGGAAAAAGTTTAAGGCGAACGACTTCTTGTATGCAAGCTTGATTGCTAAAGGTATTGCATGCCTCTTCGAACTCACGAATGTGGAGGTAAGGTTTTTCCGAATCCATATCATGAAAAATTGGAAGAATATGGATCATCCCATTACAAAAATGAAATTTTTCCGCATTATATGGAAATAAAATACATCCCGGAGTGATGGTCCGCTCAGGATATAAGAGTTCTTTCATGGGACGATACGACATTACACCCTCACCCGTACCAAAACTATCATTATCCGACATGGCTCTCTTTCCAATTGATTCGAATTCCTTACTCGACACACTCGGAGTGTGACTCAATGTGTGACTTGTGATAGAGTTAGGCGGTGTAGGAGGTGGAACCCAGAACTGAGGAATGTTTGGAGTATGTGGGCTATCGGGATTGTGTAGTCTGTTGAAGATTTTGCATAAAAGGCTTTTAAGAGATGCTACATTTTTTGCTTTTTTTATTTTCTGAATTTTTTTTATGTTTTGAATTTTATGATTTTTTTTTTGGATTTTTAGGAATTAGAGTCAAATTTTGGGATGAAATCGATCTAACCTAAAGTCTACCTAATCCCCGGCAATGGTGTCAAAAACTTTACGCGGCTCAAAATGTGTCTCTAGTGTGTGCTCATTATAATTCAAGTGCAAACCGGTCGCAGAAGTAATAAACTCGGTAAGACGGGGTCGAATCCTCAAGGAATAGGACGTAGAACGTAACGACGATAGGTAAGATGATGAATCCTAAGATTCACTCTAGAACAAGAAAGGAAAAGGTGATGAGTATTGAGTTTATCTATGAACTAGATGCAAATCAATTAGAATAGTAATTAAACTTCATATGCAGAAGTAAACTAACTATGAATTAATAAATATGAATGAGAAAATTAGGTTGGACTATAATCCCACAAACCCTAGTACGTTTACCGGATATAAAAATTGATTGTGAATTAGATAATTAATTAAACCACAGACTTTATTAATTTCAAGCATTACGTATATGAGGGTACAAGCCCGCATTATACATAATCAAGAATAGAAATAAAGCGATGTCGGAATAGTTGACACGCGCGTCGCACTCTTAAACACCCCGGTTACCTTGGGTAAATGAGGTTAGAAGTCCTAAGACGGTTGTAATAATTAATCAATACGATTAAATAATTTATTTAATTCAAAGAATTACTTTTATCTCCATGTAAACCACATCGGGTTGGGTTCATGCATTCCAACCCTTTGAAATCTAGCCGGACATAGTTAAGTGAGAAATAACACAAATCTTAAAGTTTCATGCGATGAAAATCATAATTATGTGAAAAGTGTAATGAGAAATGCAAAGAAGAATTTTAACTAAGAAATAATGAATCATCAACTGAAAATATGAAAAAAATTGAAAACAACAAAGAAAATATTACTTGGAATGAAGAAGAACCTTTAACTAATCCAAAAAGATGAACAAAATGTTGGACAAAATGAATCCTAAAGTTCTTGGATTCAAAAACCTCTCAAAACTAACTAAAAAGAAGCCCTTTAATGTCTGGTATGACAAAAGAATAAATAGATCACGTTATTTTAAGCGTTTGCACCATGCACAACTCTTTTTAAGAGAGAAACTTTGAACTTCCGTCCGGTTGAACCGGTTCGGTCATGGCTGCTTTAATGGGCGAACTGGTCCGGTGTGTGCGAGAGTGATGGACCGATTTGGATGATTTTCCATCGATTCGGTTTGGTTAATGCAGTGTAGGGGACCTATCCTGTAGAGACTCTATCGGTTCGGTTTGCTGACTTTGTATTTTTCTTCCTTTTTCTCCTTGATTTCTTCTCAACTCCAAAGATCCATAACTTTTCACCTGGGACCCGGATTTGGATGCCATTTCTTTCTACATTATTGTAGTTTTAAGGTCTTCCAGTTTCCTTCCGTATCTGAATTACTGGTATAAAATTACCATTTTTCCCTTGACTTTCCTTTACTTGTATCTTCCTTGAGTTTGAGGTTTCTCTTTTCTTCAATTGTGTAAAATATCTGCAAAATGTAAGAGAAATACACGAAACTCGATGAAATATATAAAAAAAGGTCTGTAGCAATGATATGAGATAAATCAACTTTATTTATACCGCATAAGATGATAAAAGCCTCTAAATTAAGGGTATAAATACGAAGAATTTATGCCTAATCACCTGGTCTGCACTTGAGCTTTTTCGATCAACAGAGCTTCCCATTCCATCTTGGCCTTTGATAAAGCTTCTTCGGCATCCCTCCCTCTATCATCAGTTGCTACTAATAGAGAGGCCAACTCTTTTAGCCTCTTATCCTCAGATCGTTGACCCTCTACCTATTTCAGATAGAGTTCCCTCTGGCTTTCTAACTACTGGCTCTTCAAAACTTCCAGGTGGTTAATCTTCCAGTTTAGTTGGAATTCATCCTTGCCCATCTCCTTTAAACTTCACAGGTAACGATTGATGAGTGCCCTGGTAAGATTGGACATTTGAGTGTTGACGACCTCAACAATAACGACTGTCAGACCTTGGAGCCTAGGCTTATCACCAACACGTTTGAGTGCACAGATTCTGTGGTAAAAGTATGAGGATGGTACATGGCAAGGACGATTGAATCGTGTTCTCTAAAAATGTACCTATGTGACCTAATGACCTCGGTCAAGTTGATCGATGAAGAAATCTTAGGTGAAGAGCATATCGATTAAGAATTCAGTTCCCCTACAATGTCTCTAGTATTCTTTCCACTCTAATTCGGTTTCATGTTTCCTGTTACTGGTGCGGTGGCAAGCGATATGAGGTTAAGGTTATTCCTTCGATGATAGACCGATTGCAAATAGAAATCTGATGAGATTGGTGACTGACCATTAGATAGAACTCGTGAGGAGCTATGTTTAGTGGAGGAACCTCATAACCGGACTCATTATCCACTTAACTATGTAGTTAAACCACGATCGTCATGAATTAAGTTCTCATAGGGGGATGGTTCTTGATGAATGAATTCAACAGGTGAGGGATCATGCTGAGATGGCATTCTGATGATAGCACGATCCCTCACAACTTGCAAAGTGATAAAGAAAAAATGAGTTGATGAAAAATCTTAACAAGTGTTTTTTCATTGTTAAGTCACTGTTATAGGTGGAGTTGATGAAAAATCTTAACAAATGTTTTTTCATTATTAAGTCACCACTATAAGTGGAGTTGATGAAAAATCTTAACAAGTGATTTTTATTGTTAAATCACCGCTATAGGTGGAGTTGATGAAAAATCTTAACAAGTGATTTTCATGTTAAGTCACCGTTATAAGTGGAGTTGATGAAAAATCTTAAGAAGTATTTTTTCATTATTAAGTCACCATTTTAGGTGGAGTTTGATATTTTTTCTTAACATGTGTTTTTTCATTGTTAAAGTTACCTCGAAGGTGTAATAAAAATACTTACACAAAAAAGAGGGAGAAAGCAGTAAAATACTTCAGGGATGCCTGGAGCAGTGACGGTGGCTGGAAAAACAGCTGCAACAGTAAAAATCGTAGGTGAAAAATTAGCCTCCCCCTGAGCCTCCAAGGAACCCTCGGCCAAGGAACCTCAACCCTTGGCAAAGCACTTTCCTCAAGGAAATGCACTTTATCGAGGATAGGGGAGGGATCAGAAGGAACTGTTTGTCCTCCCAAGGGGGAATCAACCCTCACAGGGGTTAAAGGGACCACGGGCGACCCAACGGTATCCTGCGCAACATGAAGGGCCCCAAAAGAATATGACGAAGTTAAAACTGGGAAAAGATACACATAACAACAAAGTGTTAGGCACAAGCAACACAACACAAAAATTCAAAAGAAAAACCATAAGGAGTGGCCTTACCTCAATAATATTTACAAAGGGAGATAGCACAATTGCAGGCCTCACTAGAGGGAACTGAAGTATTGACCCAGAGAGAGATGTGGCCAGGTCAGGGGCAGTTACAACTTGAAGGTCAAAGAAAATATTAGTATAAAAAATGGAGGAAAAGATAGCTAAGTAATAATTAAGCTATTACCTATGGAGGGCTATAAGAGACTGGAATAACGTTCAGAGGAACTATGGGAAGGGAAGATGGAACCGAAGAAGCCAAAGGAGTTTCCTTTAGCTGGGAAAAATCTACAATGGATTCTCCAGAAACACCATCCCTCTTGGTCGCCTCCTATGCACGCCTGGAGGTAAACCGGCGAGAATAGGCCAGCCCACACATGGGAGAACGGGGAGGAGATACATAGATTGAAGTGCTCCTGAAACATCCTCCCACGAAGGGGCTCATCGATGAAGAGGTCATAGTAGCTGAAGCAGTAATAGTTAGTTGCACCTCGTAGGTGCGTTTCCTCTGGGTTTTTGTACCCAGTGTCTTTTTCCTAGTGCCAGAGGAATCAGCGGCAGAGGGAACTCTGGAATTATTTATTCTTCTTGATACCCCCTCCGTTGGATCTACGCCAATAGTCGAGAATACAATAGCATGAGGAACGAGGGGTGGCTTATTGAAATGCCCGTTTTACCCATTCCAACTCAGCCTGGCACTTGGCTCTTATTTCCTCACTCAAATTTGTAGACATGGCAGGTGGAACGAAGGTAATGGAGAATGCATCTACAGGAGCTTGGGATTTTGGCTGGGATTTAGGTTTTGAGGATGTCCCACTCTTAGAAGTTTTGGTTTTCTTAGAGGGAGGTTTTGAAGTCCCCTCACTGGAAGCACCTTTGGCAGGGTTGGTTTGTTTGGGCATGGGAGCTTTTTTGGGTTTGGGCATGGAAATAGGGATCATGGGATAATGAGGAGGCAGCTCTATTAGAGGATCCTTTGGAGTACGGCTTAGAGGGAACTCAAACCCAAGAATAGAATTACCCTTAAGGCCCAATTCAGAAGCAGAGAAAGAAAGGGTTGGGGGATACACCGGAGGGCCTTAAACGCACTCAGCAATCTTAGCCAGCTCCATCGGCCAGTACTTAGTTGCAAAAAGGGAGGTAACATCCCCCTTCCTTGTGATACTGGGGATGGTGACTCGCCCAGCCATTGTTGAGCTGATCTCCCAAGCAGTAATAGAGGTATAGAAGGAGCAGACCTCAGTAAAGGTGGACTTGGGGTGGTATAGCTGAAAAATAGGGCGAGGGGCCCCTTAGTCAAAACCAAATTGGCGGTTGCATCGATTGGGGTTGTAATGCTCAGAGGCATATCCCCACTTAGTGTAAGAAGGTAAGTACCCAAGAGAGAACATAAAGACCACAGCCAGTGAGGGATTTTCAAAGATGAGGTCAATAGTAGTTGGTTGGACCACCCTTGCCCTATGTTGGAAAAAATCCCAAGTGTGGAGGAATTCTTCTTCAAAGTATGGCCTTATAACAAAATTGTCTGGATTGTCAAAGATGGGAAGTATGCCCATACAACTCTGTTTATTATGGTAGAAATACAAGCGATGGGGCCTAATTGATTCATCGGAGGGAGGATGGATGGAGTTGGCTGATATTGCAAGGAAACGGGTATAGAGGAAGCGTGTGAGAAGTATGGTGTTGGAAAAGTTGACTAGGTTGTAACATCCATGACATCATTCCATTTCAGGGTGGGTCCTATCTAGCCAAGTGTAGAGGGACCCCAAGACCATGGCTGCTAGAGGAAGCTTGACCCCTAGTCGAATGGCTAGAAATGTTGATAAGGTCCCTCCTGGGTTGGTCATTCGATTTCCCAGGAAGCACAAAATGGGAAAGAATGACAAGTATATAAGCTAACAGTTCTAGATATGTATCTTTCCCCTTTCCATCTGCAGAAGAACCATCCTTCTCATAGAGATCTAGGAAGAATTAGTTGATGAGAGGAGTGAAGGTGTCTTTATTGGATGACCCGGTGCAACTTTGACAAATTTGATCCAACTCTGAACGATCTACAGCTCCTTTGGCGTCTAGTGCCTCGTCAGAATAAGGCATAGCACATGTGGGATTAAGCCCCAATAGTTCATAAACGTCCTCTAATGTGATGGTGAACTCACCCCAGGCAACAATGAAAGTATGGGTGGTAACATTCCAGCGAGAGACCAAAACTTAGAGTGCAGCGTTGTGTTTGGAAAGAGTGAAGTTACAAAACCACTTGGCCTGATGAAGCCCATTCTTAGTAAGGGCATCAGCATAAGTCTTTTGCTTGTGTGTTCCAACAACAAGTTGGTCGGGAAACCTCCTAACCCTTCGAATTCAATCTGGGTATAGGGGAAGTCACCACGGTCCAAACGGGAGTGCATAGTCCCCTTTGGGGGAAGAAACCCCAATCTTTAACTTTATCGTCGTCATCGCCAAGTGTCAAGGAATCACATTTAGCATGGAGGACAACAAACTTCCACATAGAGATGTAATCATCATCCTCACCAAAAATATGAAAACGTTCGTAGAAGAGAAGTTGTTCCTGGTGAACCGCCATCAAAGCGGTGGCATCCAGAGGAGCAGCAGAGGCAGTAGTGGTTGTGGCAGGCAGAGCATTGGCAGATGGAAGTTTATCTCTCTAAAAGCTCTGAAAGTATGGAGGCAAAGTAACGAAACGAAGATGAAAAAGTGACTAAAATTTAGGAATTAGTCATTTGAAATCAAGTGGATGTTTGAGTTTCCCACAAAGGCACGTGCCAAACCATCAACATGATTAAAAGTGGACATCTGTCACTTCGTGGCATGCTTTGGCAGTTGAAAAGATAAGCCCACGTCATTAATGAGGTGACGTTTGGGAAAATGTGTGCTTCTTTCAAGAGAAGTTAAGTTTTGGCACCAAATTTTTTTAACCATACAAAGTTCCAACGTTGAAGAGGAATTGGGGAGCATATCAGCCTCAGGTGAAAGGCTTCTCTCAGTACAGTTCAAAATGATCACGATGTCCCCTCGCCATAAGCCTGATTAGAGTTACTTATGGCTCAGGTACATTGGGAAGAATTTTACTTCTTGAACAAGTCTTCCCACTAAGGGGAAGCCCTAACGATAAATTCCCCCTATTAAAAGTTCCCCTCAAGGGGTATGGAACGAAATAACTGGGGAGAATTTAGGATTCAACGGTTACTTTGGGAGAATTTAATAGGTTCAAATGCTAGAAATTTTTAGCGACGAGAATTCATGCTACCCCAGGGGCAGGCCCAACGAAAATGTCCACTTATTACAAGTTCGCTGCATGGTGGAACGGAATAGCGCGGATAGAGAAGAATTTAACTTTTGAACAGCCAGAACGGGTAATCAACAGCGAGAGTGCGCTTGCATTCAAATGAATTAATTATTTAATTAAATTCCAATTCTAGTCCCAACAATTTTTAACTCTTGTAAACAAACGTGATTGATTAATAAATTAATCTAAGCATGCAAGATAACCACAAATGAGGAAAAAATCCCCGAAGGGAAAAATCATTTATTTCACTATAATTTTATAAATCACAACTTACACGGATTACAATGAAATAATTTGACACATGAATACCCGCAGGTGTCGATCGGCGTCGTCAGCAGTAGAACAACCGCAGAAACCCCACATGAACACTCAGTTCTGTTTCAGCAAAGATCCATACACAGCGGACCTTAATATCCTCACACTTCGATTAGTACCATGAACGGTACCAAAATCAGCACCATAAGATTTCAGAAAAATATGTCTTGGGTTACACAAAATAATTCATAATAAAGCAGTTGGGATTATGAATTAAATGGACAAAAGGTTTTAGGCCCTTAACTATGAAAATAAGACATACTGGAAAAAAATATGGAACAAAATATTTTTTCTTTCTTATAAAGTATTCTGCTAAAAATAAACTTTTCTTCTCGTTTTTATTAAAACAGAACGCCCTGCCCATTATATAGGAATGATTTGGTCATCACAGATAATCATTGGGCGTGTTCCCTTGGTAATCATTGGCGTGTTCCCTTATGAAATAAGAAGTGACGCGTGTTAAAAAAAAACTTCACCAAGGTTTGCTTTTTAAAACAAACTTCACCAGATGTACGAAACTGCTTTTCTTTCAAAACCAAAACTCCTTTTTTTTTTCTTTAACCGTGTATCATTAGCCCTCATTAGCAAATCATTGGCCCCCCTCTTTTTCAGCCAGTATAGGCGCGTGGAAACAATGAGGAGATGATACCTGATAAAGATATATGTGAGTTAGCGTCTAAAAGAAATATGAAGGTTTACCTCTTTTTTTTTTATTTCTCCAACTGTACGAAGTATCTTCCCTTTTTAGAACCAAATATATTTTTTTTAACAAAAATAAACCTCCTTTTTTCAACTGTATGAAACCGTCCTTTTAAAGAAAATCTTTTTTTATTAAAAAAAATATTCTTTATAATTTTAACCTTTAAAAAAAAACCAACACATTTAACATAAAATGCAAATGGCACTTAAAACATATTTTTACCAAAATCATGTGTCAATGCTTGATTGTTGAAGTGCACTTGTAATTCGGATCCGAAGTTTGTAGATTATATAGCTTCCTCAATTCTTTGACGACTTGTAGCAGTATACGACATAATAAATTGTTACGAACAATGTCCTTACAAATCTCCCCCTATGTCTATCCTGGTACAAAATAAAAAATCATAATTATTAATCACAAGAATGACCTATACAAATATACCCTCCCAAAGTCAAACATGGAAAGATAAAATGACAAGTCTTCAAACTTTCAAACTTTGCTTCAACGATCAATTTTTCAAAACTCCAAACTTTTCTCATGAGGGTGTGCAACATAATGATCTTCAATTGTACCTACACACATGAGATAAGAAAATACCTTGTGATGTTTCAAGTTTGAAATGATATAAACATTAACGATGTTAGCATAATCAAATCTCTCCCATACTAAAACTCCCCCTTTTTATTATGTCCCCAAATAGACAAAGAAAAGAATAAATCACAAAAAGCAAATCGGGGTGTCACGAAAAACAAAACAAATCGACAATTTTTTATTTTTTAAATTTTTATACAAAAACAAAAATGATGTTACAAAAATCACACACCAATAATTTATACTAAGACGACCAAATCATGGAACCGAAATGAATGGGTGTGAACAAATTCGATAGGAAAATCAACTCAATCAGATCATATGTGCAAGATGTGTAAGTGTACTCCTAACGAATGAACATCAAAAATAGTCCTTTGGTGTAAAATTGTTGAATTTAGATGACATCGTCTTAAATAAAAATCAACAAATCAAAGTCAACATGATTTTCACACCAATAACGTCCAAAACGATTTCATGCTTTTTCAAAACTTTTTAAGGACGTGCAAAGCCGTTTTAATTCTCCAACCAAACTCCCTCATATATTTTCTTTACGAGGTGATCTAAATTCTCAAAATTGGAGAATTAGCGAATAAACCTAATGGCCCATTATTGGCATGTATTTCTATTTATTGCCTTTCAATATTTTCGGGCTCTTTTAAACCTCTTTGGACCCCGAATAATTAAAATTCCTAAAAAAAAATTAGTTACGATTCAAACGGTGGCTTAATCGCAAAGGATAGATGAGTACCTTTCATAGCACTTCACCATTTATAAAATTCACATAAACTTACGGAAAAACGGTAAAATATGCACACCTTTTATTATCTTGTTTTTATCACATTTGGTTTGTTTTAATAGACAGGATTGAGATGAAAACATGTAACCAACATGTGATTTGTCAAGAACAAACATCAAATAAATTCGTGCATGTGTGTAATAAAGGACAAAGAGAGTCAAACATGTAGGTAGCAACACTATAGCAACTCAAAGACTCCAAACTTTGTAACGCACATGAATGACATAATATATTGTCTCAAATCACTATCAAACAGCCACATGGATATGGCATGAAGTTGTGACTTTGTCATCCTAAGTGTTCATTCATAAACGGTATAAAACAAACTACAAAAATCTTTTTGAGTTTTTCTGGTTTTCTCAAATAAAAGAAAATCTTTTTGTATTTTTTATTTTTTTTAAGAAATAAGAAAAGAACCAAATGTATATAGATAAAAAAATGATACAAACTAGAAATAGGAGCAGAAGTATGTGAGCATGAAAAAAATGCATCATATACTAGACACGGACCATCCCCTCAGTCAACTATGCAAATCCCTAAAGACTTCCTAAGCCTCTCGAATCTAAGGGCATCTAAAGGTTTCGTGAAAATATCGGCTAACTGAAGGTCAGTGGGTACGAAACTGAGGGATATGACTTTCTCCTCAACTAACTGACGTATAAAGTGCTCGCGTATCCTGATGTGCTTTGTACACGAATGTTGGACTGGATTACGAGATATGTGTATCGCGCTCGTGTTATCACCGGAGATGGTCATGGTGTCCTGTGAAATCCCATAATCCTACAACATTTGCTTCATCCACAAAAGTTACGTGCAACAAATCCCGACGGTGATGTACTTAGCCTCCGCAGTGGACAAAGAGATGAATTTTTGCTTCTTGTTCATCCAGGAGACAAGAGCCGAACAAAAGTAGAAACACCCACCAGAAGTTCTCCTACAACCATCTACATCCCCGGACCAATCGGCATCTGAATAGGCAAACAGACGGTCATCGGTATCAAAGGAATACCAAATACCGTAGGAGAGAGTCCCACTCATGTATTTGATTATACGTTTTAGAGCGAGTAAGTGTGACTCTTTTAGGGACGCCTGGTATCGTGCACAGACTCCAACACTAAAGGTTATGTTGGGACAACTGGCAGTCTAGTAGAGAAGACTACCTATCATACTCTGATACAAGGTTTGCTCTATGTCCTTGCCTTAAGTGTCCTTGTTAAGCTTGGTAGAAGTACACATAGGTGTACGTGTATGCTTAGCGGAGTCTAAACCAAATTTCTTCACTAGGTCTCTAGCATACTTAGATTGGGAGATGAACATCCCATCCTCTAGCTGACGAACCTGGAGACCAAGGAAGAAAGTAAGCTCACCTACCATGCTCATCTCAAACTCACTTTTCATCCTCTCCTCAAAGTGGTGAGCATGAAGGGATCACATGGATACAAAGACTATGTCGTCCACATAAACCTTGGTAACCAAAATAGCACCATCATCTCTCCTGATGAACAACGTCATATCAACTCCCCCCTCTTGAAGCCACGGGCTAAGAGATAGGAAGTAAGCCTCTCGTACCAAGACGGGGTGATTGCTTCAAACCATAAAAGTCTTTCTTCTTATAGTAGACGTGCTCCGGGTCCTTAGGGTCTTCAAATCCTTTTGGTTGTTCCACGTAAACCTCCTCTTATACAATGCCATTTAGAAAGGCACTCTTGACATCCATCTGATATAGCTTAAAGGGCCGATGACATGCGATGGCGAGTAGTAAGCGGACAGACTCAAGCCTCGCAACAGGAGAAAATATCTCCCCAAAGTCTACACCCTCTATCTTTGTGTAGCCTTGAGTGGCCAATCTAGCCTTGTTTATGATTATGGTACCATTTTCATCCATTTTATTCTTGAAAATCCACCTGGTACCTATTACATTCGTCTCACTAGGTTGGGGGAAAAGTTCCCAGACATTGTTATTTTTAAATTGAAGTAACTCATCATGTATAGAAGATATCCAGAGTTCATCCTTGAGTGCTTCTTTGTGATTCTTGGGCTCGACTGTGGACGTGTAGCAAAAATGACTAACAAAGTTCTCTAGCTGAGCACGAGTATTGACCCCTAAGGTGGGATCACCTAAAATGGTGGCAGGGTCATGACTCTTGCGAACCCAAGTAGGTGTGTCCAATAACATAGGAGTAGGGTCCACAGGGTGTGTGTGAGGGACAAGTAAATTGCTTCCAGAAAATTCATCATCCTCACACTGAAGGCTAGAATCAACAAACACTGGAGGTTCGTTATCTTGCATGGTAACGTTTATTGACTCCATAACCTTAGAGCTACTCAGGTTGTAAACCTGGTATGCTCTACTGTTTGATGAATATCCAAGCAAAATTCCCTTGCCGCTCCGGGAGTCAAACTTTCCTAATTGCTCTATATCCCGTAGGATATAGCATTTACTCCCAAAGAGACGAAAATATGAAAGATTGGGTTTCTTTCCAGTCCACAATTCATAAGTCGTCTTAAGTGTGTGTGGACGCAGGCAAACACTATTCACCATGTGGCACGCGGTAGACACCGCCTCTGCCCAAAATCTCCTAGCAACCTTACGACCCAAAAGCATAGATCTAGCCATTTCCTGAATCGTCCGATTCTTTCTCTCAACAATCCCATTCTACTGAGGAGTCCTTATGGGCGAAATTCATGTTTAATTCTAAGGCTATCATAGTAAAGATCTACCTTTTCTTTCGAAAAATTATGTATCGTTCTCACTACATATCTTGTTAACAGTGACTCCATATTGGTTTTGCAGGACACGGCACCTGGTCGTTAAAAACTCTACAGCATCAGATTTTTCTCTTAAAAAACCTACAATCGAATATCTGGAAAAATCATCCACCATCACAAGGATATACCTCTTACCACCCAGACTCTCAGTACGAGTAAGACCCATAAGATCCATGTGAATTAGCTCAAGCACATGAGAGGTGGTAATGGAATGCAACTTCCTATGGGGACTACGGATTTGTTTGCCCAACTGACGGGGTCCACAAATCGCGAAAGTTGGTTTTCTAAGGGACGGCAAGCCACGTACTAGGTCCTTTTTAACAAGACGATCTAAATATCTAAAGTTCACATGACCTAGACGTTGATGCCATAGATCTATAAGAGTGATCATGGCACTATTGCAGACAAATGAGGACTTGGGTATAATCCCATAGCAGTTATCATCAGTCCTCACCCCTTGCAATAATAGTTTACCGGCTTGATCATAGATATTACAAGCATTCCGGTCAAACTTTACTGCAAAGTCAGCGTCGCACACCTGTCTAATGCTGAGTAAATTAGCTTTAAAACCTTTCACGTATAGAACATTCTCTAGCATAGGAAATCTAGGTATCTATATAGTCCCTCGTCCTACTATGCTAGATTTTCTCCCATCTCCAAATGTGACCTTGACTTTTTCAATCCTCGAGGGAGGTAAAGAAGGATATGTCACCAGTCATGTGCCTAGAGCAGGCACTGTCAAAATACCATTGGGAGGTATTATGTGCTTTGAGAGCGACATGAAAAAAAGGGCCTTTTCGTCTTTCTTAGGTACCCAAAAAGTGGTAAACTTTTGTTTACCCTTTTTGTTGTTGGTTTTAGTTGGGATGCGGGAAGCATTCACTATCGACAAAGACATCCGTCAGAATTCCTCAATCAAACTATATGATGTGGCGGCTAAAAACTCAACACGCTCTCTCAGACTGGTAAAATCATCAGTACGATGTGGTGAAGCATATGTACTTGAAGTACGACCCAAACTATAATAATACTCTCTCAGGTGGCCTTTTCTTTTGCGGTACGTACAAAAGAACATAGTTTTAGGCAGACCTTGGTTTGCTTTTCTCGGACGAACTCTTCTCTTGGGCTTTGATGGGCGTCCATATGGAGTAGTTGTAAACTTAGGTACTGGTCCAGGTGCAATCTGAGAGGTGGAGGCACCATTAAAACCAATTCCCGATCTTCCACCAAATCCCAAGGCGGGGGCGAGGAGCATCTTTCCCATCTTACCAGATCTATCCTTGATTGAACCTTGACTTCTCGTGCTCTCTCAAGGCAGTGCTAAACGGCAACTCTCTCTCTCTCTAGTCTCTCCTAATTCCTTTTCAACGGCGACGATCCTAAGAACTAATGCTTTGTTACGCTTTTTGGTTTTGAATGATTTGGCATATAAATCGGCGTAGGCGCGTCTAAGATCACTCTCTCTCTCACTTCCAGCATCCTCTCCCTCACTCTCATTACTGTCAAGGTGTCCATGTGAGGTGACATCACCATCGTCGTGAGATGTAATGGGAGAACCTCCATGACTAGCCATGAATGCGGTGAAGTTGCATTCATGCGGTGATTCATCTCCATAATCCACCGACTCGACCTCGCTGTCGTCACTCAATGTGGCATTTAGGACAGCTTTGCCCTTGCCTTGATGCTTCAACCTAGTGGCACACTCAAAAGACTTATGACCTCTACCATCGCATTCATAGCATCTCTCTTCATCTCTCTTGGGGGTGTCCTTTTATCTTTTTAATCTTTCTTGCCATATTTATTTTTCTTAAAATTCTTTTTATCTTTAAAATTGCCATTTTTTATTTGAGAAATTTTTTGAAATTTTTGGCAAAAAGAACCATGATGTCTAAATCAAATTCTCCCTCAGAATCAGATTCTTTTATCTCTCTCTGTTTAGATGCCTCTTTCTATTTAACGAAACCCTCACCCTTTCTAGACTGGGATTTAAGTGCAATTCCCTTATCTTTTGGTTTAACAGACTTAGGAAACGTGGCAATTTCAAAGGTTTGTAAGTCTCCAACCAATTCCTCTAATTTAAGCGTGTTTAAATTACCCATAGAATTTAGAATAGTGACATTAGGGATAAAACGCTTAGATAGTGATCTTAGAATCATTTTAACAACGCTTGCATTAGGAATGTGTTCACCAAGATTAAAGCTAGTGTTTACAATATCAGATAATCTAGCATAGAATTCATCAAAACATTCAGACTCAAGCATGGTGATAGTCTTAAATTGAGTTGTTAAATTTTGTAGTTTAAACTCTTTCACATCATTAGTTCCTTCATGGGTAAGCTGTAAAACATCACATGCCTCTTTTGACGTGGTACACGTCATTATCCGTCGGAACTCCTCAGGTGTGACGGATCCAGAAATAGCACTAAGACCTTTAGAGTTAAAAGTTCACCATTTAAATTTATCTTTAGTCCATTCAGTCACTGGTTTTAAATTGGTCATCTTGTCAATGGTGATGGAGGGAGGTGTCCACCCTCTTTCAACCAAAATCCAAACTTTTTCATCTAAAGCTTTTAGAGAAGATTTCATGCGGGCTTTCCAGTAAGCATAATTAGTTCCGTTAAAAAATCGCATTTTACTATATAATTTCTCCATTTTGAACATGCCCTTTTTCAAAAATCAATTTTTCAGAAAATTGATATTTTAGAAAAAAAAATTAAAAAATTACACGGTATAATTGTGTAATTGGCTCTGATACCAATTTGAGAGTGCGCGTGAGTTCAAATGAATTAATTATTTAATTAAATTCCAATTCCAGTCCCAACAATTTTTAACTCTTGCAAACAAACGTGATTGATTAATAAATTAATCTAAGCATGCAAGACAACCACAAATGAGGAAAAAATCCCCGAAGGGAAAAACCATTTATTTCACTATAATTTTGTAAATTACAACTTACATGGATTACAATGAAATAATTTGACACACGAATACCCGCAGGTGTCGGTCGGCGTCGGCAGTAGTGGAAAACCCGCAGCAGCCCCACATGAACACTCAATTCTGTTTCAGCAAAGATCCATACACAGCGGACCTTAATATCCTCAGACTTCGATTAGTACCATGAATGGTACCAAAATCAGTAGCATAAGATTTCAGCAAAATATGTCTTGGGTTCCACAAAATAATTCATAAAAAATCAGTTGGGATTATGAATTAAATGGGCAAAAGGTTTTGGACCCTTAACAATGAGAGGAAGAAATACTGGAAAAAATATCGAACAAAGATTTTTTCTTTCTCAGAAAGTGTTCTGCTAAAAATAAACTATTCTTCTCGTTTGTATTAAAACAGAACGCCCTGCCCATTATATAAGAATGATTTGGTCATCACAGATAATCATTGGCAATCATTGGACGTGTTCCCTTGGTAATCATTAGCGTGTTCCTTTATGAAATAGTAAGTGACGTGTGTTAAAAAAAAACTTCACCAAGGTTTGCTTTTTAAAAAAAAAACTCTTACAGTTGTACGAAACTGCTTTTCTTTCAAAACCAAAACTCCTTTTTTTTTCTTTAACAAAAAATGTGAATCATTAGCCATCATTAGAAAATCATTGGCGCCCCTCTTTTTCAGCCAGCATAGGCGCGTGGCAGCAGTGAGGAGATGATACCTGATAAAGATATAGGCGAGTTGGCCTTTAAAAGAAATATGAAGGTTTGCCTCTTTTTTTTAATTTCTCCAACTGTACGAAGCATCTTCCCTTTTTAGAAGTAAATATATTTTTTTTAACAAAAATAAACCTCCTTTTTTCAACTGTACAAAACCGTCCTTTTAAAGAAAATCTTTTTTTATTAAAAAAAATATTCTTTATAATTTTAACCTTTAAAAAAAAACACATTTAACATAAAATGCAAATGGCACTTAAAACATATTTTTACCAAAATCATATGTCGATTCTTGAATGTTGAAGTGCATTTGTAATTCGGATCCAAAGTTTGTAGATGATATAGCTTCCTCAATTCTTTGACGACTTGTAGAGGTATACGACATAATAAATTGTGACGAACAATGTCCTTACAAACAGTTTTCTCAAATATTTTGGGAGAATTCCAACCACCAGTGAAGAAGACATAACGGCTGAGATGAAACGACGAAAAAAAGTTATGATGTCCCCTCTCCATTCGTCGAGAATTAACAGAGCTTTGGTTCAGGTATATCAGGGAGAATTTAACTTTTTTCTGACAGAGATAACGGAAGAAATTGCAATAAAAACAGAGATGCAAGAATTTTTTTCTCACAAGTAGAAGGTTATCAAAAAATCTCTACAAGAAGGGAAAAATGTAGGGGGCTTGAAGATAATCTATGAATTAGAGATAAGCCTCCCCAGCTAATAAAAGGGTCTTAAGGGAAGGAAGAAGCATGAAGACAGTGAGACAGCTCAGCGTGGCAACTCTAGGACACATCCCAGTGACGATATTGGCCGAGAGAGATCATCTTTTATCTTATTTTTCTTGCTTAGTTAAATTGTAGACTTCACATGGATTGTAATGTTGTAACGAATGTAGTATTCTTGTGAGTTCAAACGATACTTGCGAGAGACAGGGTCTGGTAGGGCTTGGGAGAGATTACATACTGTATCAAATGACCTTGCCACGGGAACTTCAGAGGGACTTGGTTTAGAGGATTGAAAAGTGAGGCAGCTTTAGGGCTTCCCCTGACCATCTTAGATACACCTGGTGAAACACCGAGTAACCTTTCTCCGTGGAAGCTTGTGCGGAGTAACCTTGAGTTTCATAGTATATTGAGCCTTGAACTAAATAGTCTCCTATCAAATGTCACATCTACTTTAGGTGATGTCATAAGCCAGTTAAACACTGTCCAATATGAACTCGAATAAACCACTGTGGTATTGGGGTTGTCAGACGGTTTGGTGATCCACCTCTGTGGTGACAGTCCTCTGATTCACAGTGGTTAGGCAAAAGGAATGTCTTGGCATTTAATGTCTATGACGTAGGACTGATTGGCCCATCATGCATTTAATGTTTGTGGCGTAAACTATATGGTGATGTCTTTCACAGTTATGAAGGACTGAGGTATCTCGAGAGTGGTGTGGGGGCTATTTATCAACAACTTCTAAGACATGAGTTATTCTCTATAGATTATTGCTAGAGAGAGATAAAATATACCAGAGAGAAGTTATTACAAATCAGATCTCTTAATCACCCACTATTATTATTTATTGCGAAGCTTTTAATAGCTAACTAGAGATTCTTTAGAGGTTGTTGGTGTGTTGGTTGCCTACTAAGATGTATTTAGGGTGCTTACTTCTCTCCCCATTTGAATGAGTTACTTCTAACTTCCTTTATTATTATTAAAGTTATACACTGGTGTATTGTGAGTTCAATATGAGTGTTGATTATATATAATATTGTGAGTTTACTTGTATTTATTGAAGAGTTCTTGATTTATCATTAATCACTATACCTAGAGTGGTAACACTCAACTAGTATTACTATACTCCCAGGCTACAAGGGGACTACCATCTTACAACATGCGATTTCGATTTCAAATCAAACTATGTGAGGGACCCATGGGGAGCACCCTAGAGTCCAAGCATACAAAGCTTTTAACATAAAATAAAAGAGAATACTTACCTCTATATCACTCTCAAAATATGAAACCGTACACAACTTGTCGTAACAAAATGAGTAAGTGAGTCGATTGCTCAGTGGAAAATATAGAAATGCATTACAGAATCGAACGACAGAAAGAAGACTCCAACTATATATATATATATATATATATATATATATATATATATATATATATATATATATTTGTATGAAAACTGTTTTAATTTTAAAAATTGTATTTATTCAGATTAATTCACCTTGATCTTGTAAAAGACTTCCTTTTTCTCATTTTGAAATTCATCCCTTTATTTAACACACATGATTAAATATTTGAAACAACTCCACCTGAATTGATCAAAATCCGTGATATACTCAAGTATGACCTCGTCCCAAGCTAGGATCAACTCGACCAAGGCCGACCTTGGCCAACTATCAAGATTGAACATATGACGACTCGGCTGGAGTCCCGCCAACTCATCCTCGACCTTTACTCTGACACATAACATCATCAATGATCTCAATTCCCTCTCACTCCTCCTCATCCTCGGCAATGACATGGGGGGCGAGGACTATATACAGACTCATCTCAACACACCAACAGTCATTCCATCAGAAGACTGACCTGAAGACTCGGCTTGACCTGGACCAGAATGGCCGACTCTTGACACCTGAAGGGATACATGTGGGCTTGATGAGTCACCATCCATGTGGGAAGGCATTAATAATAAGATCTCAGGAGCACGTGAGGGAATATTGCATCATCATTACATACTTGTACCAGGGACAGGTGTCTATAACCTATTAACATGCACAAACTTCTTACAGGTTTGGGTGTGTAATGCGCACTCCAAGTATTATATATACCCATATTCTTCCCTAGTGGAGGGGATTCAAAAATTATAAACCTTAGACAAACTCTGTATAATTTACAGTAGAGAGAGACCTTGAGTGTTATAGAACCAAGGCCATTATAGCCTTATTTCCATAGTAAAACCTCACATGCCTGTAAAGTGGAGTAGGCAAAAAAGTTAAACCACTTACATAATCATGTTTTTCCTATTCTCCTCATCTCCTTCTCTTATTTTCATATTTGTTTTGTCACATATCCCCATTGCTGTGTTGTGTTGTGTTTGAGCTTGAGTTGCATATACAAATTAAAATGGTAATTTCTTAGCTTCGTTATTTTGGCACCGTCTGTGGAAACTAAGGTTCATCTTCTTCATATCTTTTTTTATCTTGTTTCTCACTTTATTCTCTGGTGGTGATCTAGTTCTACCCGTGGTCGGATGTATATCACCATTGAAAGAGCTCTTGATGGATTATTCAAGCTTTTTTTAGCTCACCCAGCTCATCCAGCACTAGTTGTTCTCTTCATTTGTCAGAGAGAATGGCCTCCAATTTACCTCAAGGCACTGGCCCCAGATCCAACCAAGTGCCTCCTCGGTAAAAAATAATTGAGGTGGCGATAGCGTTGCGCTTGCTGCTGACTAGCCAGTAGAAAATGCAAGAAGAGCTTGTTGCCTTTACCCAAACTATGATGGAAAGACCTTCTTGCATTATGGTAGAGATGATAACTCCAGCCGCAAGAGATGGTGTGGATGGGGCAAAAGGGGAACCACCCCTGCCCCCTACAAGAAGACGCAGCATCATCATAGAGACTCAAACTGGGAAAATAAGTGCATGTAGGTCCAAATGGCCTTAATTGCCACGAGGATGACTACTAAGAATAGTATGAAATCTCTGGAAACACGGTTCACCCATCATTAACTTATACGAGAAAAAGTATTAGGCCGACCTAGGGCTTTGACAATTGACAAATTAAGGGCAGTGTCAACTTTCGACTATCTCGGCCCGATCGTGTACCTACGAGACCTTTTATCTCAATCACGCATCATTGCGACTTCCAAAGGGAACGGAGGATGTGCCGATCGTTGGCCCCGATAAGTTCAAGAAGGGGAGCAAAGGGAAGTAAACAACCGACAGAGTACGGTTGTCCAAGAACATGTGCCTAACCCAGCTGACAGAGAAGGGGGGGATAATACCATGGCGGTAGAGAAATAATGGAACAGTTCGCTCCAAAGTCTGAAAAATAAGATCGCTGACATTCTAAAAAGTCAAGACGCCATCCAGAGGGGTATATGGAAGGGTCTCCCTTTGTAGAAAGTATTGTGAGTTATCCCACTCCGGCAAAATTCAAACCTCCAACTGTGACGACCAAGTATGATGGCAGTACAAATCCGATACATCACATAGAGATGTATCAGTTTACGATCGACATCTACTCGGTTTTAGATGAGATGAGGTGTCGGGCATTCTCTATTACTCTTACCGGTTCATCTCATATATGGTAGACTTCTCTTCCTAAAAATTCCGTAGAGAACTTTAAATAGCTAGTCGAGAACTTCATTCACAAATTCTTCTTCGACATGAAACTCCAAAAGAAGGTTACCCATCTATTTTACATAAAGAAAGGAAAGAATGAATTTCTAAGAGACTGTATCGCGCGGTTCAATAAGAAGAAGCTTAAGGTGGAAGATTACAAAGAGAATATTGTCATGACAGCCCTCATGGGAGGACTATAAAAGGCAAACTACTTTGGAAGTTGGTCGAGGATCCTCCAAAGTCCATGGAAAAACTTCTAGCTATGGTCAGGAGAGTCATGAACATGGAGGAGGCCATGGAGGCTAAAGGATAGGATGAGAAAGAAGACAGTGGTAGTAAATTTTAAAAAGAAAATGAAAAATATGGGAAGAAGAGGTCGGTTGATGACAAGTTTGCCGACTACACTCCACTAATAGTAAGTCCTGACTTGATTTTGAACGAGAATAAAGATGATAGATTTGAGATGGCCTCAAAACAGTAAGTATCTTCCTCATAAGAGGGATAAGAGCAAGTAGTGTGATTTCCACCAAGACCACGGTCACACCACTGACAAGTATTTTTCTCTGAAAGACGAGATTGAGAAGATGTTGAAATAAGGGAAGCTTCAAAAGTACATTGATCGGTGTGTTCTAAAGATGATGCCCTGAAGAAACACTACGGGTTAAGAGCTGAAAGGCTGAGATGACAACCTCGGGCCAAAAAGAAGGATGATCAGTCTAATAGTGATGAGGACAAACCATACCTCCCTCTAAAGATACATGAACATAAGGGACATATGTTCATGATATCATTCGATGTGAAAATTATCAGTGGGGGAATGGTCAGTGGTGGAACAGAGTCAACCGACTACAAGGTGCACATCGTAGAGGCCAAGTCATCGCCTAAACGGATTGAAGTAAACTCCGCTACTTCAAAGCTAAAGTCGAGGAAGATAAATAAGGTAGATATGGACACTTTAATTATGGGATTCTCATGGTTAGATTTCAAGGGAATTTTAGCCCCGTGACGAACTTTTGGTCATTAGGATCAGGGTTCATGGGTATAATGTGTTTAGAATTTTAGTTCAGGGCGGTAGCTCGAACGACGTCATGTCCTAGGAATGTTTCAAAGGTTTGAAGATCAATAAGTAAAGGTTGACTCCTTATCATCAATCCTTGAGAGGGTTCAGCAAAGAAAAAGTGCATCCACTTGGGGTGATTGAAATGGATGTTTGCATGAGCACCTAGCCGAGGTGCCTAACAAAGAAAGTTAACTTTTCGTGATGGATGAGAATGTGTTTTCGAACTACAGCATCATCCTCTCAAAGAGTTTGAATCATTGCCCTCCACCATTCACCAAATGGTAAAATTCCCGACTCTTTATGGAGTAAGGGAAGTCCAGGGTGACCAGGTAAAGGCCAGGGAGTGTTACTTTAGCTTGTCTAAACTTAAATAGGCTCATAAAAAACTCACAACCCCCTACAACATTGATAATCTTGATCCTAGGGACAAGAGGAAACTAAAGAAGGGTGACGTCGTAGAGGAGGTAGAATCCATCGTCCTCAATGAGGACGAGCCGAAAAAACCATCCAAATTGACTCATCACTGAAAAAGGGAGTGAAGTAAAAGTTAATAAAGTTGTTAAGGAAGAGGCAAAGAGTATTCGTATAGAGCCATAAAGACATGCCAGGAATAGTCCCAAAGGGCATCTTCCACAAGCTGAAAATTGATGAGAAGGAAAATCTTGTGAAATAAAGAAAAATGACCGACATAAAAGAGAAGTATAAGGTCATCCAAGAAGAAGTCAAGAAACTTCAGTCGGCTGAATTCATCAAGGAGGTACACTACCCAGAGTGGTTATCGAACATCATAATAGTCCTGAAGGCCAATGGAAAGTGGAGAATGTACACTAATTTCATTGGTTTAAATAAAGTTTGTCATAAAGATAGCTTTCCTCTGCCTTAGATAGATCAGATTGTTGATGCCACGGCTAGGCATCAGTTCAGGAGTTTTATGAACGCATACTCGGGATACAACTAGATCTTTATGGGCAAAGCCGATGAAGAAAAGAACTCCTTTATCACTAACAAAGGAACTTACTGCTATAAGGTCATGCCTTTCGGCCTTAAGAATGTAGGGGAAACCTACCAAAGGTTGGTAAATAAAATGTTTGAATATCAAATTGGTAAGACTATGGAGGTGTATGTTGATGACATGTTAACCAAGAGCCTTAAGGCCGAGGACCACGTGACCGATCTTGAGAGGACATTTGACATGATGGATATTTACCAGATGAAGTTGAATCCAGACAAGTGCATGTTCGACATTGGTGCGGGAAAATTCTTTAGTTTCATAGTCAATAAGAGAGGGATGGAGGCGAACTCAGAGAAAATTAAGGCATTGATAGAGATGAGATGCCAAAGATGATAAAAGATGTGGAGAGGCTGACATGAAGAGTCACTACTCTCAATAGATAAGTCCCTAGGGCCACGGATAAGTGTCTACCCTTCTTTAAAATTTTGAGAAAATAATTTTAATGGGATGAAGAGTGTGATATACCTTTTCAATAACTAAAAGCTTATCTTGGTTTTTTCTTGCTCCTGTCTCGGCCCATCCAGGGCAAAAATTTGTTCCTATATTCAGCGATGTCAAAATCTGCCATAAGTGCGGCCATTGTCAGAGATGATGAAAGGGTTCAGAAACTTGTATATTTCAACAGCAAGGCTCTGCAGGGGATCGGGCTTAAATATCCAAGGATGGTGAAGTTGGCATATGCTTTGATTCAATCCTCCCAGAAAATAAAGCCCTATTTTCAATCTCATGCTCTAGTGGTGGTCATCGACACTCCTTTGAGACAAGTTATACATAAACTTGAGATATCGGGAAGGCTGATGGATTGGTCAATCGAGATAGGGGATTTTGACATCATTTATTAACCAAGGACTTAAATTAAAGGGAATTAATTAGCTAAATTTGTAGATGAGTTCACCTGGGATGAGGCCAATGTCAAATAAGGTGAGGTTACAATGTTACCTGAGAAGACAACTGTGGGTCCAGCCATAGCCGATGGTTCTCGGGCCGACCCTACTAAAAAATATATTTTGTTCAGAAATTAGATGGTTGATGAAGGTCCCTTCTTAGACGACAGTCCAGTATGGAGTTTATTTGTCGATGGTTCCTCTTGTGAAAATGACAGTAGAGCAGGACTCATATTGTCGGCTCCAGACAGGACCGATATTGAATATGAATTGACATTCAGTTTTAATACCTCAAACAACAAATATGAGTATGAAGCTTTGTTAGTTGGCATGTCCTTGTCCAAGGTGTTAAATGATGGCCATATGATAGTAAATAATGACTCTTAGCTGGTAGTGAATCAGATTTTAGGGACCTTTGAAGCCAAAGATGAGACAATGGTCAAGTACCTTGCAAGGGTGAAGAAGGTTTTGAGCAGCTTCAAATAAGTGAAGTGAAAAGGGTTCCTCGGTTGGATAATGGCCGAACTGACCAGTTAGCAAGGTTATCTTCCACTACCAAAATAGAGATCATAAGGACTGTCCCAGTTGATATTCTCTACAAGCCAAGCATTGATGAGGACGTTAGTAAGCTTGAATTTGAACCTCGCAGCATCATGGATGGATCCCATCATCAAATACATCAGAGTCAGAGAGCTCCCAGAAGTGAAAGTCGACACGAAAAAGTTGCGGTATAGGGTGGCAGAATTCACCATTATAGGAGACATTTTATATAAAAATGGTTTTTTACTCCCCTTGCTACAATGTGTAAACCCCACTGAGGTGGATTATGTCTTACGAGACTTGCATGAGGGGTCACGCTCAAGACACATTAGGGGACGATCTCTGGCAAAGAGAATTATGACACAAGGCTACTAGTGGTCGATCCTTGCCAATGATGCAGATGACCACATCAAGAAATGTGATAAATTCCATAGGTATGCTTGTATCTCCCATCAGCCTCATCAACTTTTGACGTCCATCATAGCCTGCTAGTCATTTGTAGTATCGGGAATCAAGTTGGTAGAACCTTTACCTAAGACTATGTGTAACTACAAATACCTAATTATGACAATCGACTACTTTTCAAAATGTGTAGAGGCTGAGGCTATGGTTTCCATAAGAAAGATGAAGAATTTCATAGTCATTTGAAGGAATATCATATAAAGATATGGTCTATCGCACACTTTGATCTCAGACAATGGAATTTTTTCAAGAACAAGTCCTTAGAGGCCTACCGGAAAAGGGTCGGCATCGAGCCTACCCCAAGCCAATGGCCAAACCAAAATAACCAGTAGAACAAGTCTAAATGGGATCAAGAAAAAGTTATAAGATGCTAAGGGATAGTGGACAGATGAGTTGCATGTCGTCATGTGGGCTTACGGGATGAATGAAAGGATGCCAATAGGGGATACACCCTTTATGCTGGCTTATGGGTTAGAGTTCGTAATCCCAACTGAACTCGGCTTGCCCAATCACAGAGTCCAGACTTACAATCTGAAGACCAATGAAGAATAAAGAATGTTGGACTTAGACTTAATAGAGGAGAGAATGGAAGACACCGAAGTTAGGCAAATATCATATCAACAATGGACAGCCAAATTCTACGATAAGATGGTCAAAGCAAGGCTAATAGATATAGGGGATTTGGTTTTAAAAAAGGTTTTTCATAATCCAAACAAGCTACACATGAATTGGCATAGCCCGTACATGGTCACTAAAGAAGTCATCCCTGGGACCTATCGACTGGAGCACTTAGAAGGAGAACCTTTCTATAATTTATGGAATGCAGATCACTTGAAGAAGTATTCTCAATAGACTTATATACACATTGTGTCATTCTCTTGTATTTGAAAAATCTCAAAGTAATGAATGAAAGAACGAGTGTTTTTTCATATCTTTTTCTCCAATTATCCAAGTGCATCGCTTGAATTACCTATGCTAAATAACATCATTAAAATGGGCTTCCATTAGTTTCGAGTCACTCTCGATAATACGAGTGTCCATGGGAGACTCGTCTAGTCCATGAACTCTCAATAACACCAAGAAGGGGACTATTGTGATAAAATCACTTAGGTGGAGAAAAAACACAAAAATCCTCTTGAAAATCATTTTATTATGGTTGGCTTAAACATCATTAACTTGGTTACCCTAAATTTAGTCTACCTCGGCGAAGACGAAAGTGTATGAAGAGACGAAACTCATCCATACAGTTCCAAAAAAGACGAGTGGGGACTTGGAGAATCAACATCATTAATCTGGTGGTCTCCAATTAAATATCATTAGTTTGGTTATCGCCATCGGTTGAGACGAGTACGGACTTGGGATTAACATCATTAGTTTGGTGGTCTCACATTAAAAATCCTTTTATTATGGTTGTCTTAAACATTATTGACTTGATGGCCCTAAATTTAGTCTCCCTCGGCGAAGACGAGATTGTATGGAGAGACAAAACTCGCCCATACACTCCCAAATATGATGAGTGGGGACTTGGATAATTAACATCATTAATCGGTAGTTTCTAATTAAAAATTACTAATTTGATTATCTCCCTCGACTGAGACGAGGATGAACTTGGGATTAACACCATTAGTTTGGTGATATCACTTCAAAAATCATTAAAATATGGTTATTTTAAACAAGCTACGAGAGAGAACTTGGCAAACAAATAAAGTTTGGTACAGATATCAACAACAGTAGGACACATAATTTGGAAAAATAGATCTTCATTAATAGCTAAGGCAATTACACAAATACAGGATGAGAAATGTTTGTACTACAAAATATTTATAAAATCTCAAAAAATAAAGTACAAATAGGAGAGGGTATAGGTCATATGCGACCACCCTAAGCATTTGTCCCATTAAGGTCGATCGTCTCTACAGCTCCCTTCTCGGCAACCTCATACCTAGCACCAGCACCAGCAGTATCATCAACAGTTTTATTTGGGTTCGTGGCTACGACTGATGCTTTAACATCGACCAAAACTATCTGGAAGAGAGGGTCATCCATGTCAGGGGCCTCCAGATCTGTCTGAATGGAGGAGACAGCCTTGGGGAATTTCATAATGGTCAATAGGCAGGCCGTTTTGATACATCTTTCAATGTACTAGAAACCAAAGTCACCAAACTCCTCTGAGGTCTTAATGGCCTCCACGTCCATATCCTTGAGCTTTAAAATAGCCTCGGTAGACAGGCCCTCATCCTCGGACTTTTTTACATCCTCAGTTACATCGGTCATATCTTTGGTTGATAGGGCAGTAAGGGCGTCATCCTTTTCATTCCTATAAGCTTCCAGAGCGTCATTATGCTCCTAATTCAGATCAGTGAGGGCCTTTTATGATCGTCCCTCATGGTCTTCACCTTCTCCTTCAGGTCTTTCTCAACTTGAAGGGCTCTCTCAGACTCATGTACTTGAGAAAATTTCTCAGTCACCCACTTGGTAGCGCAGGCGAAAGCACACATGGACTGCAAAAGTATAGAAAATTGATGTTAGTATGAGACGATGCAAAAATCAAAGAATAAACTTATCTTAAATTTACAAATACCTGGGCCAGGTGGTGAAGATCGAAATCATAGACATTGGGCGCGTCCATCTTCTCCAAGAACTGACAGTCCGACTCTGAGGGGAAAGCAAGTGAGGCTTCCATATACCTCAGTAATGAGGGAATGAGTGAGTTAGAGCTTACCTTGATTTGGGCGAGATTAGTTGCCCAGATAGACTCGAAGGAGTTCATGGTAGAGGGAGTAGGAGCCAACTCAGAAGGATTGGCCCTCAGCCTCATCTCCCATTAATGGGGAAGGTCTCCCCCATCGACCAGTTCTTTTAATTTTTGTGCGACCTCGGCATATTTGGGCCAACCAAGGTCTTCTTTAGGGGCTATTTGTTGCCCTTCCTCCTAAAGGCTGCCTAGAGACTCAGAGTCGTCATATTCCAAGTATCGTCTGAGATATTTCGGGGTCGATCTGTAAGAAATTGAAAAGATGATGGTTAGTACAGATCACATATATGCAAAGATGAGATGACAGTTTTAAATTAAACAGAAAAGCTAAAGGAACTAACATAACTCATCCAGGGGATCAACCCCTAAACCAGATGACTCTAGAAAGGAAATGGTCATTAATTCTCAAACTTAGGTAGTCACGTGTCTTTCCCTTGGCACCTCAGGAATTTAACTCTCTCCTTATCGTCAATGTTGAGACCTAGGTCCAACTTGGAAAACATGGAAGGTTTGGCTCAAATACGGGGAACCCTCGGCTCGTCTTTAGCATGTTCAGCGTCGACTGCAAATTCCCAAACCCAAAAGATAAAAAAAAAGTACCTCGTCTTCCAATGGTGGTTCTAGGTTTGGTTGACTTGGATTATTTTCTTATCAGGCTTTCTTGCCCCCAAAATAGTAGTAACTAGGCTGGGATTCTATCGACAAGATGTTATAACAAGCCTTGAAGATTACAACTGAAGGCTCGTTCTCATATTTCAACATTAAGGTTTGACGCAAGTTGAGCAGGAGCAAGTCCAATACTAGCCAAGGTGGCTCGAATATAGGGATGGAAATGGAGGTGAAAGCCGACCCTAAACATTTTTTTGTAGACGGTAACTTCACCCTGTTGACCACTAAACACTCTCTCATCCTTATTTGGGACCCTCATAAAACATCCGACTTGATACCATACAGGTGCCTCTAGAATAGAAGGTCATAGTCTCTAACAGTGAATGAAAAAGTCTGGGTATAAGAATAGTCAAGTGGTTCCCTGGACTAAGAATCATAGTCTTTAGTAGGAACCTCGGTGGGCGTGTCCCCACTTGGGAACCTTTCATGAAAATATCCATCGATCATGGTCGGCAAGGGAACGACCATAAGGAGATTTACCACAGTCATACTAGGCTCCTCAAAGGACTGGGAAGAGAAAGATTGATGGTTATGTGATGACTCAGATGCCTCAGACTCAGCACTACGAGATGAGGGGACTCGGAGAGCTTCCTGAAAAGAATCAGCCAGCGAGGCATCCTGAGAAGGCGATTTATATCCCTACACCACTAACTTCAATTATTGGTGGGGGAATGACAGCTAAGGGGATGGGGAAGATCGAACGCATGAGGTTAGGGCCTTTCTTTATGCCTTGGCCTCGGTCTCGCCCTTCCTTATCTTCCTAAGGATTCTTTCACTTAAACGGGGGTATTGGTTTAAAAGAGTGTAAAGTACCCTAAACATCCAAGGTTTGACTACAGTTTGATGTAAAGATAAAAAAAGGGAAATAAATCATTTTCAACCGTAAATAACCAAGAACACGCAAACCAAAGCTTACTGGAGGAGGTGATCGGAGTAAGTCTGGTGACTCTAACAGTAGATAAGAGGGGAAAATGACAGCCCCAATATCGACCTAGCCTATTAACTACAACTTAATCGCCACTAAAACTCCGAAAGAACCCTAAAAAAATCATTCAAGCACCTGCGAAGCCGAAAAACCCAAAATTCACCGAAAAACTAACAAAAGGAAAAAAATAACCCAAGAAGCTTGAAATCTTCATAACAAAAGAGAAAAAAGGTTACCTGGTGAAAGAAGACGCTGAAGAGGAAAGGAAAAGCCCTAAAAGTGGCTGAAAAGGGCTTGAACAGAAGAGAGAGAAAACGATGAAGTTGGGATTCTAATGAGAGAATTTAAGCACGAGGAAAAAAGAAGAAGAAAGAGAAAATGGCATTTTTAAACTATATAAATATTGGCAATCATTACGCATGACTTCCCAGTAAATCATCATTAGGGCACCATTTCCCAAGGCAGGCCTGCAGCTGCCACTCTTAGGCAACACACCAAGCCACAGGATGTGCACCAAGTGTCACTCAAGAGCTCTTATCAACCATTTCATACTTGGTAATGAAAGGACATCTCAACCCTCAATCAAGGAGCCTCATCAACATATGGTCTCAGATAGTTTTACCCCTCAACCTTCCACTCACATTGAAGACTAAGGGCTAGGGGTGATTGATATACCCAAGTATGACCATGTCCCATAGGATTAACTCTGCCAAGGCCAACCTTAGCAAACCATCAACATTAAACATAGGACGACTCGACTGGAGTCCCGCCATAAGGGGCCTCGTCCTCGGCCTTTACTCAGACTCATAACAGCATCAATGATCTCAATTCCATCTCACGCCTCATCAGCCTTATCCATGACATGGTTCTAGAGGACCATATATAGACCCAACTCAACACACCGATCGTCATTCCATCAAAACGTTGACATAGAGACTTGGTTCGGCTTGGACCCGAATGGTTGACACCTGACATCTAATAGGATACAAGTGGGCTCAATGAGTCACCATCCACGTGGGGAGGCATTTATAACAAGATCTCATAAGCACGTGAGGGAATATTGCATCATCATTACATACTTGTTCCAGGGACGTGTCTCCATGCCCAATTGGAAGCTTCATCTTGCACAAGCTTCTTACATGCTTGGGCGTGAAATGTGCACCCCAAGCACTATATATGACCTTGACTGGGCCCACCAATAGTTGTCTTCTTTGAGGGCTATTTTTTGCCCTTCATCCTAAAGATTGTTTGTCGACTCAGAGCCATCATATTCCAAGTATCGTCTGTAATATTGGGAGGTCGGTCTATAAAAAAATTGAAAAGACGATGATTAGTACATATCACATACATGCAAAGATGATATCATAGTTGTAAATTAAACAGAATAGCTAAAAGAACTAAAATAGCTCATCTAGGGGATCAACCCCCATACCCGAGGACTCGAGGAGGGAAGGAGTCATTTATTCTCAAACTCAAGTAGACCCATGTCTTTCCCTTGGCACCTCAGGAAATTAATTCTCTCCTTATTATCAATGCTGAGACTTGGGTCCAACTTGGAAGACATGGAAGGGTTGGTCCAAGTACGGGGAACCCTCGGCTCATCTTCAGCATGTTCAGCATCGGCTGTGAATTCTCAAGCCCCGGAGATAAAAAAAAATACATCGGCTTCTAATGGTGGTTCGAGGTTTGGTTAACTTGGAGTATATTCTTGTCAGGCCTTCTTACCCCCAATTGGTAGTAACCATCTAGCCTTTTATCGACTAGATGTTATAAAAAGCCTTGAAGATTCCAACTAAAAGATCGTCCTCATATTTCGACATCCAGATGGAGATAAAGGCGAGTATAATCCTCCAGGAGATCGGCGCTAGCTGGGTAGGAGTAATCACCATATTGCCAAAGATGGCTCTAATAGAGGGACGAAAATGGAGCCGAAAGTTGACCCTAAATATTTTGTCGTCGATGGTAACTTCACCCTGTCGACCACTAAATACTCTTCTGTCCTCATTTGGGACCCCCATAGAAACATACAACTTGATAGCGTACGGGTGCCTCCAAAAAATAAGGTCGGACTCTCTAATAATGAATGAAAATTTTTGTGTCTAAGAATAGTCAAGTGGTTCCCCGGTCTAATAATCATAGTCTTCAGTAGAAACCTCGACGGGTGGGGTCCCACTTGGGAACCTTTCATGAAACTCTCCTTCGATCATGGCCGACAAGGGAACAGACATAGGGGAGTTTCCAGAGTCACTCCAGGCTCCTTAGAGGACTGGTAAGAGGAAGATTGGTGGCTATGTGATGACTCGGAACCCTCAAACTCAGCAGTACGAGACAAGGGGACTCGGAGACCCTCCTTAAAAGAATCAGTCGGTGAGACAGCCTGAGAAGGCAGACTATATTCCTCAGAGGATGAGGATGAGAAATCAGACTTGTCATCCCCATTAACTTCAACTATTGGTGGGAAAATGACAGCTAAGGGGATGGGGAAGATCGGACACGTAAGGTCGGCTCCGGCTTTTCTCTTTGCTTTGGCCTCGGCTTCACCCTTCCTTATCTTCCTAAGGATTCTTTCACTTAAGTGGGTGTATTAGTTTAAAAGATCGTAAAGTACCCTAAACATCCAAGGTTTGACTACAGTTTAACCTAAAGATTAAGAAAAGGAAATGAATCATTTTCAACCTTAAATAACCAAGAACATTCAAACTGAAGCTCATTAAATAAGGTGATCGGAGTACGTCTGGTGGCTCTAACACTAGGAAAGAGGGGCAAATGGCATCCCAGAACGGCCACGAATATCGACCTACCCTATGAACTACAATTGAACCACCACGAAAACTCCAAAAAAAATCGTAAAACAATCCTTCAAGAACTCGTGCGGGATGCCAAAAAAACTAGAAATTTGTTAGAAAAATAACAGAAGGCAAAAATCAACCCAAGAAGTTTAAAATCTTAAAAACAAGAGAGAAGGAAGGTTACCGTGTGAAAGAAGACGCTAAAGCGAAAAGGAAAATCCCTAAAAGTGGTCTAAAAAGTCTTGAACAAAGGAGAGAGAAAGAGATGAAGTTGGGTTTCTAGAGAGAGAATTTAAGCGCGAGGAAAAATGAAGAAGAATTAGAAAATGACTTTTTCAAACTATTTAAATAGTGGTAATTATTACACATGACTTCTCAGGCAGTCATCATTAGGGCACCATTTCCCAAGGAAGGCCTACAACTGTCATTCTTGGATAACACTCCAAGCCACATGATGCCTGCCAACTGTCACTCAAGAGCTCTTATCAACCATTTCAGACCTGGAAGTGAAAGGACATCTCAGCCCTCATATGCTCTCAGACAGTTGTATCCCTATGTCGTCCACTCACATTGAAGACTAAGGGCTAGGGGGTGATTGATATACCCAAAAATGATCTCTTCCCAATCCAAGATCAACTTAGCCAAGGCTGACCCTAGCAAACCATCAAGATTAAACATATGATGACTCGGCTCGAGTCACGCCACAAGGGACGTCCGCCTCGGCCTTTACTCAGACACATAACAGCATCAACAATCTCAGTTCCCTTTCACACTTCCTCGGCCTCATATATGACATGGTGGAAGAGGACCATATATAGACTCAGCTCAGCAGATCGATGGTCATTCCATCAAAAGACGGACAATGCGACTCGATTCGGCCTGGACCAAAATGGTCGACACTTGACACCTAGCTAGATACACATGGGCTCGATGAGTCACCATCCACGTGGGCGGATAGTTTTAAAAAGATCTCAGGAGCAAGTGATGGAATACTGCATCATTGTTACATATTTATGCCAGGGACAGGTGTTCATACCCAATTGGAAATTTCATCATGTACATGCTTCTTATATGCTTGGGCATGAAATGCGCACCCTAAGCACTATATATACCCACGGCTGGGCCCACTAATAGTTATCTTCTTTGGGGGTTGGCTGGAGACTAGGAGTCTTCATATTCCAAGTATCATCTGAGACATTAAAAGGCCAATCCATAATAAATTAAAAAGACGATGATTAGTATAGATCACATACATGCAAAGATGAGGTTAAAGTTATAAATTAAACAGAAAAGATAAAAGAACTTATATAGCACGTCTAGGTGATCAACCCCCAGACCCAACGATTATAGGAAGGAAGGAGACATTAATTCTCAAACTAAGGTGGACCTCCATATATCCCTTAGCACCTAAGGAAGTTAACATTTTCCTTATCGTCAATGTTGAGAAGGGTTAGCCTTGGTATAAGGAAACCTCGGATCGTCTTCAGCATGTTCAGCATCGGTTGCGAATTCCTAAGACCTAGAGATAAAAAAAACTACCTCGGCATCCAATGGTGGTTAGAGGTTTGGTTGACTTGGATGATCTTCTTGTGGAAATTTCTTACCACCAAATGGTAGTAACGAGGCTAGTATTTTGTCGATGAGAGGTTATAACAAGCCTTAAAGATTCCAACTAAAGGATTATCCTCATATTTCGACATTCATAGGGAGATAAGGCCAAATATCATCCATCAGGAGTTTGGAGTCAGCACGGCAGGACCAAGCCCCATACTGGACATGGTGGTTCAGGCAGAGGGATAGAGAGGGGAGAAAAACTGACCCTAAACATTTGGTCATAGATGGCAACTTCACCTTGTCGGCCACCAAAGACTCTTTCATCCTCATCTGGGACCCTCATAGAAATAACCGACTTGATGCCATACAGGTTCCTCCAGAAAATGAGTTTAGACTCTCTAATATTGAATGAAAAAGTCAGGCGTAAGAATAGTCAAGTGGTTCCTCAACCTCAGTGACCGGGGCCACACTTGGGAATCTTTCATGAAACTCTCCTTCGGTCATGGTCGACAAGTGAACGTCTATAAAGGGAGTTACCACAGTCACACCAGGCTCTTTAAAGGACTGGGAAAAGGAAGATTAATAGCTATGTGAAGACTCGTATGCTTCAGACTTAGTAGTACGAGATGAGGGGACTCAGAGAGCCTCCTGAAAAAAATCAGTCGGTGAGGCAGCCTGAGAAGGTGGACTATATCCCTCAGAGGATGGGGATGAGATATCAGACATCTTATCCCCACTGACTTCAATGACTGATGGGTGAATGACAGCTAAGGGGATGGGGAAGATCGAACGCGTAAGGTCGGCTCTGGATTTTCTCTTTATCTTGGCCTCAGCCTCAACCTTCCTTATCTTTCTAAGGATTCTTTCACTTAAAAGGGGTTATTGGTTTAAAACATCGTAAAGTACCCTAAACATCCAAGGTTTGACTACAGTTTTACCTAAAGATGAAAAAAAGAAAATGAATCGTTTACAACCTTAAACAACCAGGAACACACAAACTAAAGCTCGCTCGAGAAGGTGATCGGAGTAAGTCTGGTGGTTATAATAGAAGGAAAAAAGGGAAAATGCTAGCTCAGAAGGGCCGCGAATATCAACCTAGCCTATGAAATACAACTAAACCACCATTAAAACTCTAAAAGAAACCCTAAAACAATCCTTCAAACACCCGCAAAGGCTGCCAAAAAAATAAAAATTCATCGAAAAAATAACCTAAGGTAAAAAATAACCCAAGAAGTTTTAAATCTTAAAAACAAAAGGGAATGAAGGATACCTGGTGAAATAAGACGTTGAAGCAAAAAGGAAAAGCCCTAAAAGTGGCCTAAAAAGGGTTGAACAGAGGAGAGATAAAGCGGTGAAGTTGGGTTTCTAAAGAGAGAATTTAAGCGCGGGGAAAAATGAAGAAGAATGAGAAAATGAAATTTTCAAACTTTCGAAATAGTGGAAATCATTACACACGATTTCCCAGGCAGTCATCATTAAGGACCCATTTCCTAAGGCACGCCTGCAGCCACCACTCTTGGGCAACACTCCAAGCCACAGGATGCCTGCTAAGTGTCACTCAAGAACTCTTATCAACTATTTCAGACTTCAAAGTGAAAGGACATCTCATCCCTCAATCAAGGAGCCTCATCAACATATGCTCTCAGATAGTTTTTCCCCTCATCCTTCCACTCACATTGAAGACTAAGGGCTAAGGGTGATTGATATACCTAAGTATGATCTCGTCCTAAGATAGGATCAATCCTGCTAAGGCCTACCTTAGCAAACCATCAAGATTGAACATATAATGACTCGACAGGAGTCCCACCATTAGGAACCTTATCCCCGGCCTTTACTCAGACACATAATAGCATCAATGATATCAGTTCCCTCACACACGTCCTTGACATTGTCCATGATATGGTAGAGTCAGCTCAGCACACCGATCATCATTCCATTAAAAGACTGACTTGGCGACTCGGTTTGGCTTGGACCCGAACGATCGACACTTGACACCTAGAATGATACACGTGGGTTCGATAAGTCATCATCCACATGGGCAGGCTGTTATAATAAGATTTTAGGAGCATGTGAGGGAATATTTCATCATCATTACATACATGTGCCAGGGACAGGTGTCCATACCCTATTAGAAGCTTCATCATGCACATGATTGGGCGTGAAATGTGCACCCCAAGCACTATATATACCCACAGTTGCGCCAACCAACAGTTGTCTTCTTTGGGGTTGTTTATTACCCTTCCTACCAAAGGCTTCCTAGAGACTCGAAGTTGTCATAATCCAAGTATCGTCTCAGATATTGGGAGGTCGATATGTAAGAAATTAAAAAGATGATGATTAGTACATATCACATACAAGCAAAGATGGGATCACAGTTGTAAATTAAATAGAAAAGCTAAAAGAACTTACATATCTCGCCTGGGGTATCAACCCCCAGAAAAGACGACTCTAGGAAAAAAAGATTCATTAATTCTCTAACTCAAATAGACCCCCTCTTTCCCTTGGCACCTCAGAAAGTTAACTCTCTCCTTATTGTCAATGCTGAGACCTGAGTCCAACTTGACAGACATAGAAGGGTTGGCCCAAGTATGGGGAACCCTCGGCTCGTCTTCAGCATGTCCAGCATCGGCTATGAATTCCTAGGCCCCAGAGATAAAAAAAAAAGTACATCGACTTCAAATGGTGGTTTGAGTTGACTTGGATGATCTTCTTGTCGGGTTTTCTTCCCCCCAAATGGTAGTAACTAGGTTGGGCTTTTATCGACGAGAAGTTATGAAAAGCGTTGAAGATTCTCAGTGTGGGTTCGTCCTCATATTTTGATATCCAGAAGAAGCTAACTCTAAGTATAAATCTCCATTATTTTAGCGCCAGTTGGGAAGGAGAAAGCCCCATACTAGCCAAGATTTCTCGGATAGGGGGACGGAAATGGAGGTAAATTCTGCCCCTAACATATGGTCGTACACGGTAACTTCACTCTATCAACCATAAAATACTCTCTCGTCCCCATCTGGGACCCTCATAGAAACATCTGATTTGATTGCATACAAGTGCCTCCCAAAAATAAGGTCAGACTCTCTAATAATAAATGAAAAGGTCTAGGCGTAAAAATAGTCAAGTGGTTCCCCGGCCTCAAAATCATAGTCTTCAGCAGGACCTCGGCGGTCAGGGCCCCACTTGGGAAACTTTTATCAAACTCTCCTTCGGTCATGTCTAACAAGGGAATGGTCATAAGGGGATTTTCCATAGTCACACCAGGCTCCTCAGAGGACTGGGAAGAGGAAGATTGATGGCAATGTGACGACTCGGATGCCTTAAACTCAGCAATACGAGAAAAGGGGACTCAAAGAGCCTCTTAACAAGAATCAACCGGTGACGCTACCTGAGAAGGCGGATTGTATCTCTCAGAGGATGAGGATGAGTTATCATACATCTCGTCCCCACTAACTTTAAATATTATTAGGGGAATGACAGCTAAGGGGATGGGGAAGATCGAACGTGTAAGGTCATCTCCGACTTTTCTCTTTGCTTAGGCCTCGGCCTCACCCTTCCTTATCTTTCTAAAGATTATTTCACTTAAATGGGGGTATTGGTTTAAAAGATTGTAAAGTACCCTAAACATCCAAGGTTTGACTACAGTTTGACCTAGGATCAAAAAAAGGAAATGAATCATCTTTAACCTTAAACAACCAAGAATACTCAAACAGAAGCTCGTTGGAGAAGGTGACCGGAGTAAGTTCGGTGGATTTAACAGTAGGCAAAAGGGACAAATGGCAGCCCATAAAGGCCACAAATACCGGCCTAGCCTATGAACTACAACTGAAACACCACTAAAACTCCAAAAGAAACCCTAAAATAATCCTTCAAGCACCTGCGAAGGCTGCCAAAAAAAACAAAAATTCGCCAAAAAAATAACAAAAGGCAAAAAATAACCCAAAAAACTTGAAATCTTAAAAACAAAAGAGAAATAAGGTTACCTGGTGAAAGAAGACGCTGAAGCGACAAGGAAAAGCACTAAAAGTGGCTAAAAATGCTTGAATAGAGGAAAGAGAAAGCGATGAAGTTAGGTTTCTAGAGAGAGAATTCAAGCGCGAGGAAAAATGAAGAAGAGTGAGAAAATGGCATTTTCAAACTATCTAAATAGTGGCAATCATTACACATGACATCCTAGACAGTCATCATTAGGGCACCATTTCCCAAGACAGGATTGTAGCCGTCACTCTTGGGCAACTAGCCAATCCACGGGATGCCTCCCAAGTGTCTTTCAAGAGCTTTTATCAACTATTTCAGACCTAACAGTGAAAGGGCATCTCAACCCTAAATCAAGGAGCCTCATCAACATATGCTCTTAGATAGTTTTACCCCTTAGCATTCCACTCACATTGAAGACTTAGGGCTAGGGGTGATTGACATACCCTTGTATGACCTCGTCCCAAGCTAAGATTAACTCGGCCAAGGTCTACCTTAGCAAACCATCAAGATTGAACATGTGACGACTCGGCTAAAGTCTCACTATAAAGGGACTCATCCTCAACCTTTACTCAGACACATAACAACATCAATGATCTCAGTTCCTTCTAATACCTCTTCGGCCTCATCCATAACATAGGGGACGAGGACCATATACGAATACAGGTCAGCACACCGACGGTGTCATTCCATCAAAAGACTAACCTGGTAACTCAGTTCGGCCTTGATCAGAACGGTTGACACTTGACACCTAGTAGGATACGCGTGGGCTTGATGAGTTGCCATCCACATGGGCAAGTAGTTATAACAACATCTCAGGAGCCCGTGAGAGAATATTGCATCATTATTACATACTTGTTCCAGGGATAGGTGTCTATACCCTATTGGAAGCTTCATCCCGCTCATTCTTCTTACATGCTTGGGCTTGAAATGCATACCCCAAGCACTATACATACCCATCTTCTTCCCCAATGAAGGGGATCCGAAAATAGTAAACTCTAGCCAAACTTTGTCTAATTTACAGTAGAGAGGGGGAGAGAGAAAGAGCTTTACTATTTTACAGCCAAGGCCATTAGAGCCTTATTCTCTTATTTTTATCTCGAAATCTTGTATTAACTATGTACTTTAACAGGATCCACACCGTCGGTGACGCTACCATTTGTTTTGACCAGTGTTTTGGATTTTCACTACAGGGCTTTGGGCCCTCCCTAATTTTTTCGGTGTCATCCGAGTTCCTTTTTAATGTGTTTTAATATTTTGAAAATTTCCACATTATTCCACTTTTCATTTTATCTCGTCGAAGATAAAACCCGAGGTTTCTCCCCAACTTGTGTTACACTTTTAAATCATCATTTCATGTCCTTTACACTTTAACTATGATTTTATTCCAATAATCATGTTCATTAAGAGTATTATGTGTAACACCCTTTCCAACATTTTTATTCCATAAAAATATTTCTCTTTATGTAAAATTATCATTTTACCCATTTGTTTCCAAACTCGCCTTTTACTCCATTTTCACAAGTGTTACTTTCCAAACTCCATTAAGTTACCCATACTAACTTCTTAAGTATTTTTATCACCTTAACACCTTTTAATCTTTTTGGAGTAACTTTCTTTTCAATTGGAAACGTCTTTATTTCAACACTTTTAATTTCAAGAATCATTAACATGTAAGACTACTTTATAAAAAACAACATTTCTTTATTAGCTCTTATAGTCTTATAAGCTTACACTTACCACACTTATAATTCCTTTTTCACACACTTTGAAGACAAGAATTTTCACTTTTATTGTTTCATGTTTAAAGCCAACAAAACGTTCTTTGAACTGGTTCAAATGTCCATTATCAAACTACTATAAGTTTATATGCACGAGAAGATGGATTTTAAATCCTAAAATCCTATTAAATGGGTTAAACACAATTTTCATTCTAGAAATCCTTAATACTTGTAAAAGTATTCTTTTCAAGATATAAAGACAGTTTTAATTTCTTCAAACTCAACAAATGTCCATTTTCATGAAATCTCCATTTTTGCAAGAAACTTTGGAACTTTATTTCACAAACACTATAGCAAGATCAACATTATTTTTCAAATATTTCTATTTCATAAAATGTCTAAATCAAATTTCTAAAAAATACACCATTTTCAAAAAATACCAATTTTAACATTTTAAAACTTTAAAATATTTACTCATTCTTTATTTCTAACAAAATAAAATTTTACCAACATTTTTATTCCATAAAAATATCTAATATTGTTCTACTAGAAACCATCATTTATTCTTCTGCATTCTTATCATGTTAGCAAGACTACTAATAATGCAAATAGAATCTTAAATACTAAGGATAGATTACTCTCACCTCAATGAAGCACCATTAATGAAAGGCATGGAAGATCTAAGAAGATAGTAACCTCCTACCTCCTAAGGTGGACTCAAAGAGGTTACCCAACTCCAAAATCATGTTGCATCAAGCTTCCAAGCAAGAACCCCCTTCAAACTCCATTAATCTTCAATTTTTATCTTCAAGAACCCCCAACAATAAATCCAAAAATTCGTAGCTCTCCTCGTCCATAGTGGAAATGGGTACATATGGTTCAAATATGGTGGAATAAATAACAAATGTGGGGATATAAGGTGGAGGGGAGGTTATAGCATGGTGGTTTATGGTGGAGAGGGGAGGAGAAACACACAAAAATGATGGAAGATCCACCCATCTCTCTCCTTCTTCCAACCCAAAATAAACCCAAATCAACCAAACACCCCCAATCCTTCCAAATCTCATTTTTGCCTATCGTGGCTCTCCATATTTGGACAGATCAACGATCCAAGGGCCAAAAATTTGACATCGTACAAGGGCACTCTGATACACCAAATTTGAAATGCATCGTTCAAATGACATTGATCCTCGTTCGAACGATAAGGGCATCTCGTTCGATACACGGCTTTTAGCGACCCTCAAACGACTCTTAAAACTTATACAGTGGGCTCTCATTTGAACCTCATTCGATCTTCTACTTCTAACGAGACCTAAATCTCGTTTGATCCTTGTCTTTTAACGACTTTCAAATGACCCTTCTTTTTCGTATTCTCCAAAATCCATTTTTTACCCATAATTTCAATAATTATCATTGAACCTCACTTCATTACAATTTATATAGAATTTATATGGAACAGTAGGGCAGGGTACTACAAACATCCATCCTTAGGGAATTTCATCCTTAAAATTCTCGACTTGTCAATCCTTAAACTTATGGGGTTCACCAACTTCTATTCTATGCTATATAAATCCTCCATGACAAAATCATCGAAGTCCTCAATACTAAGGACACACTATGAGCCCCCATATGGGGTTTGTTACCAAATAATTGACATGTGGCATGCTCTCATGCTCACCACTTCGCTAACCATGAGCTTCACACATCCGACTTCGAGTATCCACTCACTTTATGGTTATGTTCAAAAAATTCCTAGTACTACCTATGCTAGTACCCAAAGCATATTGGCGCCTCCAAGGACAACCTTCTCTAGCAATAAATACTCACCTAATGTAAACCATAACGCAACCAATCATCATATTTATCATCAAATCAATTCCATCGAAGGACTGCACATCCTACGTCCCACATATTTTCAAGCTATCCTGATTACACAACTTGCGTGAGCTTGACAATAACCCTATAATGCTAATTTCTCACTCAAAAAAGTGATATACCTATCGAATCACCATCGTGTGCTGGGCTGACACTTTTTGCTGCGTCACTCTGAGGTAGGTGTTTCACCTTAGTGAACTTACTTGAGCCTCACACTACTCCACTCCCCGTAGCAAAGCAACACCGTGTGCTAAGTTCTCCTTGGTCCCTGACACTATACCATATCCTCAAGTCACCATCCTTTTCTTTCCAACTACAGCCACCAAATGTCTTTTCGGTCAGTCAAAAGGGTCATGAATCCTAAGGAAAGAAAATACTACGAGCAAACCATATGGCCAAAAGCATAGCCACCCATGCACTGACTTTTATGCAATTGCAGGAATACCTCAGATAGGGAGCACCCAGTTATCGAGCTGTATTGACCATACCCGATCAATCGCCCTCTTCCAGTTACCGAACTGCATTGACCATTTCGATTGGTGGATGCCTCATAGCCTTGTCTACTCTAACCTTATTCATTTATTGGTGACGACGTTACCAACCTATTATACCTAGGATACAGTTTGTCTTATCATATCATGAGTACAACCCTAAATCTCTTTAGGCAACACTCCATTCAAGAGAGACATTCACCTTATTGCATCTTTTGACTATACGAGATTGCCATTAAGCTTGGTTCTACCCAAACTGAACTCACGTGACGACCACACCAGCCTCCATTGGCATTCTAAGGGTAGTAGGTACCACACATGTCTACATCTCCTAGTTCGCACTGGCTTGCTAGGATTTACCAAGAACTAATCCTAGCATACCTTCGACACACGCCACTATTCTAATCATGGTCTGATATTACCCCACCTTGGTTGCTATTTTCAAGTTTTCAACCGACGTTATCAACCTAAACCTCGAACACATTTCCTAATACACCTCAAAATCGAGTGTCACAACACCAACTAGTCATTTCATGGCATCCAAGAATCACTCCCATAACGACGAAAGCTTTCGACTTATCTTAGGGATTACACCACCTATCAATGAAGATTCGAGAAGTCGCACCCGGCACGTACACTATACGACCCTTCTAAACCTTGATCAAAAATCTGAGACCATCACTTGACCCTCAACATAATCATTAATAGGACGCTAATGCTTCTTTCTACTAGACTTGACTGACTTCCTTATAAAGCCAAACACATTCCACGTAAAAGCCCCCAAATTTGACAAGATTTCATCATCTGTACCTTCATCATTTCAGGTGTGCTCTACAAACCTGTCAAAAATCACATCACTATTACTTGATCTAGCAAGGATGCTAGTCTATGAGCTTACACATACCACCTTAACCATAGAATACATCAGGATGTCATAATAAGTCAATTTATATCCCCAATGACGCCACAAATAATTATCCTATAGACACCCCAAATGCCTTTAAACTACATTCACAATAGGATTCCCTCGCTCCCAACTATTACTTCGGCGGCTAAAATGAGCCTTGACACTTCGATAATAATATTATCTCTCATCCAAATGGTTGTGACCATAATCCACGTACCAAACCACAACTAACGCTATTAAATATTTTGGCAATATGCAGAACGTTGCCTACAACCTATAAACCTCTAGGTCTGCATCACCGACATCACTAAAGAACCTATTCCTTGAAATCACATTATATATTCTAAAGTCCATCAAAGAATACTACCTAGAGTTAACTTCAAAGTCTCCTTAAACATCATCGTCGGATACGTAATATACTTATCATAATTTTCCCGTAACTCTCATCATACCCTACGGGGTACAACTTTTAATCAAGAACCACCAGGGCACTTACTTGTAACAATACAATCTTACCAACTTATACTGAGTACACACCCTTAGTGTTAACCAACACGGTCCCTCCTGACCAAAAAATCATAAATTTCCTTACAACGTGATACCATCCCTAGGATCAAATTCGTGTAACCACATCATTTGTAGTAAATACCTGAAGTACATGCTCATAGAATTTAACGTATTTTTATCACTAATCAACATTGTCTAGGTATGACGCACTAGATACTTAATCACCAGGGTAGACTTTATATGAGGCATATGTGACACCCCGCCTAATTAAATCCCCGGTGATCAGTCCTAAATTAAATTAAAATAGGTTTTTCAATTGGTTTGTTCTTAGCATCATTGTCGAAACCTTTTTAATTACTAATCACCTAAGTGAAATTAGACCAGTGCCAAATTTTACCTTTCATTAACCCGAGAAAATTACTCATGAGGAAAGAATAATTAAACATTCACAATATACTATAATTCAAACCATCTCACAATATATAAAGAATAAAGTCTTGTCGAGTCAACAATCGGCTAAAATCCAAAACTTCTAAATAAAACCAATAATCCCAAACTGAATATCTTAAATAAAATCAATGGACAACATGTACCAATAGAGAGTACTAAAATGAGATCCTACACTAGATCTAAATGAATGAATCGTCTATGTAAAGTTTTGTCAGCCTCCACAATGCTGCAGCTACGAGACCCTGGATTGAATCCTCAAGTCTGGCATCCCTGTGGATGGACACTTAAAAGGGTTTTGAAAATATTTTGATAGCAAGAGTTAGTACTCAAAACGTTTTGAAAATATTTAGCAAGTTTTTATCACAGTAAGATGAGTTATTGATTACACGTGTTAAGATTTGCGTACACTCTCTTGAGTTACCTCACCCCTCATCTATAGTGCACGCCTAACGTCCCGTACTTAGCCCACCTAGCTATGCTACCCAAGCTAATTGGACTATAGTATTCAACTGAGCCTATCTATGCGACTAAGTTCCCATACCACCCATATAGTATGTAATAGTAACCATATCTCATGATTTATATACTTAGATAACTTTTCACGCCTTGTTATCTTTAACCTTTTATAATTAAGTTTTCCTACTTAATTTTCTTTTAAATGTATTCACGGCATCTCATTATCTAATAACTCGTATAAGTAGATTATTTATATAGTATACATTTCACACACAATATATACTTATAAGATTATTCATCAATATCATATCCTCGAAACACACATTAAGGACCCTTGGTTCGGAATGGTTCATCGACACCAAGTAAAAGTATTGGTTCAGAACATCACCTCGACCCCAAGTTTATTTCATGTACTGGTTCGAAAAGCCACCTCGACCCCACTAATGAATTTTTTATGTATATGTATTGGTTCGGAACTCTCTCATCTGGACCCCAATTTATTATTACAATATATTAGTTTGGAATCCTACCTCGACCCTAATATAGGTATACATACTTAGGTATTATCTCCACCTAAGTATCTATATAATTCATTAGGTATACACGCAACCTAATAATAGTGCTCGTACGTAATATTTTCTCTTTAATATTCACCGTACTTATTACTTTACAAAATATCTCACGATCGAATTTTAATTGAGTATCCACACAACTCTAAGGGTCCTAGTTACCCCTCCATTCATTTCAATAGCTAAACTATCTCTAACCTACTGATGTTAATTTGGATTGACGTTAGCTTCCCTCATAAGTCAAATTCGTAATCCCCGATACACGACTCGATAGGTTTATCTTCGTGGGTCCATCTCACCAAATCTTACACCCGTGATTATAACGGACCCCCACTAAATACCTAATGGTCTTAACTAGGTCCCTACATAGGTATAATATTATCTCTAAGGTTATCCTAAAGCATTAGCAATCGATTAGAACTCAACCAACAAAAGAACCCAAAATCAGTCACGGTCGATCGATCGACCATGAGCATCGATCAATCGACATTCATAGCCGATCGATCGATAGAGCAGTGACAAACGTAGTTCTTCTTCTACTTCATGCATTTTTCACCATATTCAATTATCCAAATCCCATGATAATACACCAAAATTATAACTAATGATCCCTAACCATTCTTATGTACACTAGGATGATTTCCAACGATTTAAACATTACAAATCCTTACAAATCAGCCCAGAATAATTCAAATCTTCTAATTATTCAAGAACCATAATATAACATGTTCTTCCCATATTTTCGATCATCAACCTAGATTTTAATTCATACTAACAATCATGGTTCATTCTGATTTTCAATCCTCTACAGATGTAAATCTAACTACATGTTAGTTATACACAAACATGCAATTAATCATTCTTTTTCTCCAAGAATATTCATCAAAATCAATTATTCTTAAATCCTACGCATGGATATTATAACTCAAAATAATTTGCAAATAACCACTTGCCTTGATTACAGTAGGGTCTGATTACTAATTTTTGGGGGTTTGATGTTCTTCTTCTCCTTTTTTTTTTCTCAAGATGCTTGTGATGGAAGAACACACTCTAATCTTTTTTAAATCTCTCTCTTAGGCTTCACAATAGCTCTCCCTCTATCTCCAATGGTTTTTGTGAGTTTTTTTCTCCTCTAACCCTAGCCTCCAACTCTTATAATCTGATTTAGAGTTTGTAATTTCGTAGGCCTACTCACCCCCAAATATCGAAATACTAAAATGCCCCCGTATGGTCCCAGTTTAGCCCAAAAATGCCCCGGTACCCGAGTAGTACCCCCACGTATACTATTTTAACTAATTCGACCCTTTCGAAATCATATGTGACCTCTAAATTATCATTTGAGTCACTTAAAAATATATTTCATATCTCATCCTCAATTTAGTCTACACGCGACACCCGGGTGAGATAAAATCAAGTACGTCCATATCACTCGCTATGTCGTACAAATTAACTATCAATATTTACTTTTCACACTTAGTAAATTTGAATCATAATATTAATCAGTGTCTATCTCTAGATTAATATTTAATAACCACAATTATTATTTAATCCTTTAGGGCCTGTTTGGTTTGCAACTATAATTCTGTTTTCTGTGTTTAAATACAATTCTGATAAAAATCTGCGTTTGGCAACCTGTTTTTAAACATAGAATTATAATATTTCAGTGTTATAATCCATTTTTTCAGAAAACATGTTTAGGATGTTTTATAACTTCTGTTTTTTATTTTTCAACTCAAAATTATTCATTCTTAATATTTTAATGCAGTTATACCTTAATATAATATACATACACAATACATTAATATGTGTGTAATTCTTATAAATTAAAAATATATATGCACATGTACACAAAATTACGTATGGAAAAATATAAAGTTAAATAATATTATCAATAGATACATGATACTTATATATAATTTTGTACATATATTATTAATGTATGGAATAATATAAAATATACATATTGTACATATGTATTAAAAAATATTATTAATTTATGTATGTATATAATTTTATAGTGAATTATACATGCAATATCATTATATATATATATATATATATATATAGTTAGTTAGTTAGTTAGTTAGTTAGTTAGTTAGTTAGTTAGTTAGTTAAATTCCCCACCATACCTCACTAAATATACATGATATTAAATGTACATGTAAATAATGTATGTATGTATGTATGTATGTATGTATGTATGTATGTATGTATGTATGTATGTATATAGACCTACATGTATCATGTATGTATGAAAGTTTTATGTATGTTTATTTATGTTTATGTATGCTTATATATAAATATGTATGTATTTATATATCTATATATAAACATACATAAAAGTTTCATATATACATGATACATGTAGGTCTACATACATACATCATAAATTATTTACATTTACATTTAATATCATGTATATTTAGTGAGGTATGGTGGGGAATTTAACTATACACACACACACACACACACACACACACACACACACACACATAAATATATGTATAATATAAATTTACATGATTGTCAAATTTTGTACTTAAAAACAAGGTTATCAAACGCACGCCAATAATTATAAACACAAAAAACTGAATTTTAAAACTGTTTTAAAAACATCATTTAAATCGAGTTTTCTGAGTAGCGGACCAAACAGGCCAATAATCATAATTGTTATTAAATCACATCAAATTACTTCATTCACGTAAATTAAATTAAAATGTATTTTTCTATTTAATTACTCAATTAATTAAATTTTAAATATGCAGAAATACGGGGTATTACATACTTTCCCCCTTACAAAGGAATTTCATCCTCGAAATTAGGACATACCTGCTGTGAATAACTCTAGATACTGCTCGCGCACATCCTCCTCCCACTCCCTTGTAGACTCCTCAACATTGTAGTGTCCCCACTGTACTCACACTAATGGCACCACCTTGGATCGTAGTTTATGCTCACAATGATCCAGAATATGAGAACACACTATATGGTTAACTTACTTGAGTCTGTGTCATATAGGAGTTCCAACTAGTTTGGATATCGAGACGAAATAGGATTAGATTTTTCCGAGTTGCTCTATCTCAAAAAGGCATAAAGCTTCATCAAAAGCATCCCAATCCAAGTTCTCCAATGTGACACAAAGAGGTAAGTACGACCCTTGAACCACAATTAGGACACATACACTGCATATACATGTTTATTATATATGCATATTTTTTATGGTGGTGGTGTTGCTTAAAATATTTCTTTAATCATTTAAAATGATTATTTCATTTAATTGAAATATGATTTTAAAAATATATTTGAGGTAACATAGGAATATTTTTTATGATAAAATTTTGATTGGTTCAATTTTTAATCAGTTAATATTCTTGAGTCGAAAATTTAATTTTTACAAGACTTTAAAAAACACATGTGTGTTATTTTTTATAAGGCTATTTGTGTTTGTTTAGTGTCTTGTTAGTTAAACTCATTTGTGACCCTAGATTGAGTGGTTATCTATGAACCATATTTTTGATGTCTCAATCCTAGTGAATACCTTTTAGTGAATCAGATTTAGTTATCCATCTTTTTTTTCTACATCCTTAGATCTTAGAGATTAGATCTAGACCCTTTATTTTTTAAAAACCCTTTTAGTGCCATATATAACATTTATTAGGGTTTCTTATTCTTGGTTACACACAAGAGAGAAGAGAGAGGCGACTGATAATAGAGAGAGAGAGAGAGAGAGAGAGAGAGAGAGAGAGAGATCCAATTTTCATCTTCTTCTTCTCCACTGTTTACTTGAGAGAAAATCTGAGAGAGAGAGAATGTGACTGTTCATCGACGGAGAAAGTCGAAGAGAGCGGTGTCACCAAATAACGTCACCGGAGTTGTATTTTTTTAATCAAAGCCATCGGATTCAGGCATAGAAATACCGTCACTGTCGACGGAGAGAAACAAAGGGGAAAGAGAGAATCGGAATTGTCGTTAACGACAGGCAACCGTCGTCGAAAAATCGGAATCGATAGACGGAAGACTGTCATCAGACTAAAACCGAGACAGAGAGAGAGGAACCGTATCCGAAAAAACGAAAGAGAGATCGTCGCAGGCCAAGAGAAATCATTGCCGGATCCATTTAAAACCGCCAGAGTCTTTTTCGTCGCCAGAATTTTTTCTCGCCGAAAAAATTCGTCGGAATTTTTTTCAGAATCCATTCAGATTTATGTACATTTCTTACCCTATACCTCTTAGAGAATCTGTTTAGCACACGATATTGATAGGATTGTTGTGTCTGTTCTTGGATTATTTTGTTGTGATTATTGTTGTGGAATATTTTTATCCAAGAACATAGTTTCAAATAAATTTGAAACTCAAGACTTGTTGTGGTGAATATTCATATTTGAGAAATATATGTTTTGTTTCAAAAACAAATTGGTAAAATATTTTGGAGATAAATAATTTTGAAACAAAATTTGATTTGAATTATTTTTTATTCCAAATCTGAAAATTTCGAAGTCTTGAATTAAAAGTATATTTGAGATTAATTGCATTGCATATAGAAGTTGTTTGTAATTAATAGGTATTGCTTGTAACTGATTGAGAGGCGTGATAAGCATTTTGCATGTTTTGTTAATTCACAAACACTATCACTCTCACACGAACACATAGGATTTGTGGTTCTTAGTGAGGTATTTTGTTTGTTGGGGCTACAAAAATCCGGGATTCAAGGATAAAACAAAAGCTGCGTGGAGAAGAACAAATCAAGAAAGAATGCCTTTAAGAGTGGAGTAACTCGAGTAGGTACATTTTCTATTCTTGTATTTTGGTTCTTAGTTGCATGCTTTAGGGTTGTAACTTGGTTGTGATTTTAGTGGACTTTTCTTTTTGCTCCGTAGAGGGAGCCGTGGATGTTTCCCTAATTTTAGGGTTTTACCACGTTAAAAATCGCGTGTTAATTTGCTTGAATCTTCTTAATTACTTTGGTGAACAATATCGCACTCGAGACTTAATTGAACGTTTTTATTTTAACAAGCTCAAGGTTATCAAACTAACGAATCCATAAAACATATTCAGAAAAATTGTTCTAACACATCTAGTGTTTATTTTGAAAAGAGTTTCGTTCAACGAGTTTATTTGAGAGTTTACTAAACTTATAACTTTTTGTTATTAATCTTGTAAACATTATTTTTTCAGAATAGACACGGGTCTCTCCTCATACGAGACATCTGGATGCAAATCAATCTCCTTAAGTGGAACGTGCCAGAAGGCTCTCTCGCTCCTTCTATATTTCTTCAGCGATGCCACATGGAACACGTCGTGTATCAGCTGAAGATGCTATGGGAAACCCAATCTATATGCTACCGGTCCCACCCACTCCATAATAGGGAAAAGTCCCACATATATCGGTGAAACTTTCCCTTCTTGACGAACCTCATAATCCCCTTCATAGGAAATACCCAAATCAACACCTGGTTGCCCACCTATAGCTCCACGTTTCTTCAACCACCGTCAGCATAAATTTTCTGTCTATCCTGAGCTATTTGAATATGTCCTCCAATCAACTTTATCTTGGCAAAAGTCTCCTGTATCATCTATGGCCCCAATATCTTATTGTCCCTTACCTCTAACCAGCAAGCGGGCGAACGACAAGGCCGCCCATAAAGTGCCTCGAATGGAGCCATATCGATAGTGAATTGGTAAGAGTTGTTATACGCAAACTCTACCAATGGAAGATATCTCTCCCATCCTCCCCCAAAATCTAGGATACACATCCTCAACATATCCTCAAGCATCTGATTTACCCTCTCAGCATGTCCATCTATCTGCGGGTGATACACCGTACTCAATCGCAAGTCTATGCCCATGGCCTCCTGAAAACTCTACCAAAAATATGACACAAATATTTTGTCTTTGTCAGACACAATATTAACAGGAACCCCGTGTAGCTTAACGATCTCTGAAATGAATAGCTACGTGTACTGCATCGTATCAAAATCAGTACGAACCGGCAAGAAATGAGCTACCTTGGTCAGTCGATCCACTATCACCCATATGGAATCGTGACCCCTCTGTGATGTTGGTAGTCCAGTAATAAAGTCCATCAAAATGCTCTCCCATTTACATACGGGAATATCCAGTGGTTGTATCATCCCTTAAGGTCTCTAATGGTCAACTTTCACAAGCTTACATGTAACACACTTCGAGACAAACTTTGTTATGTCTCGCTTTATACCCCACCACCAATATTGTCGCTGCATATCCTGGTACATCTTATCCCCATCAGGATGTATCGCAAACCTCGACCCGTGCAACTCCGTCATGACTGCATGCCTCAAATCTTCATCCTTGGGTACTACCAGTCTCCTACTAAACCGTAGTCCACCCTCTAAGCTGATGGAGTAGGACTCTGCCCCTCGGTTAGTAACTGACGTATTTTGTCCTGACAAAACGGGTCCTCTAATTGTGCCCTCACCACCCGCATAACACTCTCGGGAGTGATAGCTAAAGTGCCATGTATGCTCTCGCTACCTCATCCTCATGCCTAAGTTCGCTCCACTTCACTTTCCAAACCTCTGCCAACTCTTCAGTAGGTATTCAGCTCAACGCGTCTGCCACCACTTTAGCCTTACCAGGATAATACTGTATATCAAACTCGTAATCCTTCACGAATTTGAGCCGCAGCCTCTGCCTCATATTCAGATACTTCTGTGTGAAGAGATACTGAAGTGACTTATGATACATGAAAAGAGTAAACTACTCTCCCAGAAGATAATGTCTCCATATCCTAAAAGAAAAAAACAATTGATGCCAACTCGAGGTCGTGGGTGGGGTAATTCTTCTCATATGGCTTCAGATTTTGAGACGCATAAGCTATAGCCTTCTCATCCTGTTTTAACACACCCCCAAGTCCCTACAAGGATGCGTCAGTATAGACCTGGTACTCCAATCCACTCCTAATCAATGTAAGTACGGATGCTGATGTCAACCTGTCCTTTAGGTCATCAAACATTAACTGACAGTAGTCGCTCCACATGAATGGGACTCCCTCCCGAGTCAAGTTCATCAAAGAACCATCAATCTTGGAGAACCCCTTGATGAAGCGACAATAGTAAGCGGCCAAACCCAAAAATCTCTGAAGCTCAGTCGATGTCGTGGGTTGTCCCACTCCCTCACCGATGATACCTTACTCGGATCAACAGCAATGCCTCTATCGGACACAATGTGGCCAAGAAACTGAACCTCCCGAAGCCAAAATCCACACTTCTCGAATTTGGCATACAACTTATGGTCCCTTAACGTATGAAGAACCATACGTAAGTACTCGGTGTCCTCCTCCTCCATTCGAGAGTAAACCAGAATGTCATCAATGAATATGATCACAAACTGGTCCAAAAACTCCCAGAATACCCTGTTCATGAGATCCTTAAACACTGCAGGCACATTAGTGAGCCCAGACGGCATCACTCTGAATTCGTATGACCCGTAACGTGATAAGAAAATGGTCTTAGGTACATCCTCCCCTCGAATGCGCAACTGATGGTAACCTAATCTCAAATCGATCTTTGAGAAGTACGCAACCCCTCTCAACTGATCAAACAAGTCATCAATCCTAGGTAGCGGATACTTATTACATATCTTCACCTTGTTCAGCTCCCTGTAGTCTACACACAAGTGAATCAAACCATCTTTTTTCTTCACAAATAACACCGTGCACCCCACAGAGATGTACACCGTCGAATAAAACCCTGTCCCAAGAGATACTGAATCTTCTTTCTCAACTCTCGCATTTCGAAAGGAGCCATGCGATACGGTGCTCTGGCAGTCGGTCTCGTCCCTGATGCTAAGTCGATAACGAACTCAATCTCCCTGATGGGTGGTAACCCTGGTATCTCCTAGAAGACGTCCTCGACTTCCCTCACCACTAGGATTGAGTCTAAAGAAACAACCACCTCCTATAAGGTCTCCTCCTCAATGTAATATAAATGAGTGTGTGATCCTCCCTCGGGAAGAGGAATCGCCACTAGGAACATCTCTTGTCTTAGAATGGTGAACACGATAGTCCTCTCATAGTAATCTACCATCGCCCTATAACTCGCCAACCGATCCATACCTAGGATGACATCATAACCCTCAATATCTAACACTAGAAGGTCTGTCGCTAGACTCAATCTCATGATCATAATGTCCACACCCCTACAGATCGAATGTTTAAGGGACCCACTACCCATCGGTGACTCAACACACATAAGATGAGTGTCGGCTATCTCTAAAAGAACGGTTGCTCGAGCAAATCTAGTGTCAATAAAAGAATGTGTCGCACCCGTGTCAAATAAAATACTACCCTCATGACCATGTATAGGAAATATATCCGTGACTACTGGAGGCGCCTGAGGTTCTAGCTATACAGGCACATCCCGAACGTTGTACACACGCCTGTAGTGCATCTAGCTTGGTTGCTGTTGTGGGGCATGTGCTGGTGCTTGGGCTACTGGAGCCTATTGCCCCTGTTGGGTACCCTACTGTTGTGCCCTGTCTCCCGATGGGAAAGTCCTACTCTTATGACCCTAATGGACATATGTGAGATATTATCCCAGGAACTATCTCTACCTTTGGCTCTGCTGCCTTGATGTTAGCCCTGACGGCCTTAGCCCTGTTGGCCTCCCCCTTGGTTCCCCTAGTTCCCTTGGCCCTAACGGCCCTGGGCAACCTGTTGCTGGAGACCCTTTTATCCCTATCTATCAGATCAATGTCTCTCATACATAAATCTCTTTACAGAGTTCCACTATTGAGAATCCTGCCCTAGCTGGCCCGATGTCTGCTGCTGCGGTGTGCTGCTATCACTACCCCTAATTGCCTTGCCCGGCTGGCTAGTTTCACCTCTCTTGCTTCCCTTCGCATGGAAGCAATGATCCTGACAGTGCACTAGTGCGGCGTTAACGACATCTGTATATGTCATCAGTGTTGGGTTACCGATCAAATGTTGCCTAATCCTCCAAGCCAAGCCATTCATGAACTTTGACTTCTTTCGCTCCTCATTGTTCACCTTGTCTGGCACAAAGTTAGACAGACGAGTGAACTCCTCCTCATAGTCAGCTACTGAGCGATCACCCTGAACCATCTGTGACATCCCTCCTAATTTAATCCCATGTGATCAGTCCTAAATTAAATTAAAATAGGTATCTCAGTTGGTTCGTTCTTAGCATCACTGTCGAAAACTTTTTAATTACTAATTACCTAAGTGAAATTAGATCGGTGTGAAATTTTATCTTTCATTAACACGAGAAAATTACTCATGCGAAAATAATAATTAAACATTCACAATATACTACAATTCAAATCATCTCACAATATATAAAGAATAAAGTCTTGTCAAGTCATCAATCGGGTAAAATCCAAAAGTGCTAAATAAAACCAATAATCCCAAACTGAATATCTGAAATAAAATCAATGGACAACATATCCCAATATAGAGTACTAAAATAAGATCCTACTATATATCTGAATGAATGAATCGTGTATACAAAGTCCTGCCAGCCTCCACAAGGTTGCAGCTACGAGTCCCTGGATTGAATCCTCAAGTCTGGCGGCCCAGTGGCTGGACACCTAAAAGGGTTTTGAAAATATTTTGATAGCAAGAGTTAGTACTCAAAACATTTTGAAAATATTATCAAGTGTTTATCACAGTAAGATGAGTTATTGATTACACGTGTTAAGATTTGAGTACACTCTTTTGAGTTACCTCACCCCTCATTTATAGTGCATGCCTAGCGTCCCTTACTTAGCCCACCAAGCGGTGCTATCCAAGATAATTGGACTATAGTAGTCAACTAAACTTATCTACTCGACTAAGTTCTCATACCGCCATATAGTATGTAATGGTAACCATATCTCATGATTTATATACTTAGATAACTTTTCACTCCTTGTTTTCTTTAACCTTTTATATTTAAGTTTCCCGACTTAATTTGCTTTTAGATGTATTCATGGCATCTCATTATCTACTAACTCATATAAGTAAATTATTTATACAGTATATATTTAACACACAATATAAACTTATAAGATTATTAATCAACATCATGTCCTCATAACACACATTATGGACCCCTGGTTCGAAATGGTTCATCAACAGCAAGTAAAAGTATTAGTTCGGAATATCACCTCCACCCCGAGTTTATTTTATGTACTGGTTCAGAAAGCAACCTCGACCCCACTAATGAAATTTTTATGTATATGTATTGGTTCGGAACTCTCTCATCTGGACCCGAATTTATTATTACCATATATTAGTTCGGAATCCTACCTCGACCCTAATATAGGCATACATACTTTAGGTGTTCTCTCCACATAAGTATCTATATAATTCATTAGGTATACACGCAACCTAATAATAGTTCTCGTACGTAATATTTTCTGTTTAATATTCACTGTACTTATTACTTTACGAATTATCTCACGATCACATTTTAATTAAGTATCCACATAACTCTAACAGTCCTAGTTACCCCTCCATTCATTTCAGTATCTAAACTATCTCAATCCTACTGATGTTAATTTGGATTGACGTTAGCTTCCCTCGTAACTCAAATTCGTAATCCTCGATACACGACTCGATCGGTTTATCTTCGTCGGTCCATCTCACCAAATCTTACACCCATGATTATAACGGACCCCCACAAAATACCTACTGGCCTTAACTAAGTCCCTACATATGTATAATATTATCTCTAAGGTTCTCCTCAAGCGTTTGCAATCGATTAGAACTCAACAAACAAAAGAACCCAAAATTAGCCGAGGTCAATCGATCAACCATGAGCATTGATCGATTGACTGCATCGATCGATCGACATTCATAGTTGATCGATCGATCGAGTAGTGACAGATGCATTTCTTCTTCTTCTTCTTCATGCGTTTTTCACCACATTCAATCATCCAACTCCGATGATAATACACCAAAATTACAACTAAATATCCCTAACCATTCCTATGTACACTAGTATGATTTCCAACGATTTAAACATTACAAATCCTTACAATTCAGTCCAGATTAATTCAAATCTTCTAATTATTCAAGAACCCTAATATAACATGTTCTTCCCATATTTTTAATCATCAACCCAGATTTTAATTCGTACTAACAATCATGGTTCCTCTGATTTTCAATCCTCTACAGATGTAAATCTAACTACATGCTATTTCTACCCAAACATGCAATTAGTCAATTCTTTTTCTCTAAGAATAATCATCAAAATCAATTACTCATAAATCCTATGCATGGATATTATAACTCAAAATAATTTGTAAATAACCACTTGCCTTGATTATTGTAGGGTCTGATTTCATGATTGTTGGGGGTTTGATGTTCTTCTTCTCCTTTATTTCTTCCCAAGATGCTTGCGGTGGAAGAACACACTCCAATCTTCTCTAAATCTCTCTCTTAGGCTTCACAATAGCTCTCTCTCTATCTCCAATGGTTTTTGTGAGTTTTTCTCTGCTCTAACCCTAGCCTCCAACTCTTATAATCATATTTAGAGTTTGTAATTTCGTAGGTCTACTCACCCCCAAATATCGAAAGACTAAAACGCCCCCATATGGTCCCGATTTTGCCCAAAAATGCCCCGGTACCTGACTATTACCCACGGGTATGCTATTTTGACTAATTCGACCCTTTCGAAATCATCTGTGAGCTCTAAATTATCATTTGAGTCACATAAAAATATAGTTCTTATCTCATCCTCAATTTAGTCTACACGCGTCACCCGAGTGAGGTAAAATCAAGTACGTCCATATCACTCGCTATGTCGTACAAATTAACTATCAATATTTACTATTCACACATAGTAAATTTGAATCATAATATTAATCAGTGTCTATCTCTTGATTAATATTTAATAACCACAATTATTATTTAATCCCTTAATCATCATAATTATTATTAAATCACATTAAATTACTTCACTCGCGTAATTTAAATTAAAATGTATTTTCCTATTTAATTACTTAATTAATTAAATTCTAAATACGTAAAAATACGGGGTACTATAGTATATTTCTAATTCAATAGATGTCATTCATCATTCTCTATACCTGAATTGGCTTCTCAAATAACACACAAGCACCTCACACTAAAACCTGTGATGTCACAACTATAGGCTTGCACGGACACACACAACTTACTAGCATACTATATCATAAGCGCGGAAGCGATTAATGACAACTAACTTAGTCACATGTCACTTGGCAAGAATTCACTCGTCATGCTAACCTCTTTGACTTCACCGTCGAGGACACGAACTAAACCATCACCAAGACTGCCATGATCGGACCTAACCAACACTGACGTCAAAAGATCTACTACCGACATCACCATATCACTCCCAAATGGAACATTGAACCTAGAGCTCTGATACCATTTGTAACACCCCGACTCGAATTTATGGATTACCCGTAGTCAACCCGGTCCAATTCGAGCATTAGGGGTGAAGTCCAATGAAACAACCTATATAATGTTGCTAATCTAGTTTTATTTTAATTAGCATTTCAATTACTTGTCATGCGATTCTGATTTCAAATCAAACTATGTGAGGGACCCCAAGGGAGAACCCCAAAGTCCAAGCATACAGAGATACTAACGTAACATAAAAGAGAGTACTTACCTGTATAACGCTCTCAAAATACGAAACCGCACCCAAACTGCCGTAAGAAAATGAGGGAGTGATCCGAATGCTCAGTGAGAAATATAAAAATGCATTATAGATTCGAGCGAAAAAAAGAAGACTCTAACACGTTATTCCTACATGCACATGCAACTTCCTTACATATATACACATACACATATGTATATTTATGCATGAAAGTTGTTTTACTTTCGAAAACTTCATTTATCCAGATTAATTCACCTTGATCTTGTAAAAGACTTCATTTTTCTCATTTTGAATTTCATCCAATTATTTAATACACACGGTTTAATACTTGAAACAACTCCACTCGAATTGATCAAAAGCATTTTTTTACCAAAATTACCCTTTTTTGTTTAACCAATCCACATTAGTATTTTCATTGAAAATCACCCTTTCAATACATGAGAACACCGTGTTAGAAAATACAAATTTAGTCGTTGAAAGTCTTTTACAACACACTCTTGAGTTAATAATGGGTTGAACCACTTAGGTTTCTTAACCACCCTTTTTTACCACTTACTTTACCTTTTTTCTTACCTTATGGACATTAATAAATTTCACATTCACTTGTCCATTTTAACCTTTATCGTAACATTTATTAATTCATTCAAGTTAGGTCATCTTAACACGTTTTCACCACACAACCCATTTCTTGACATGTTCCTTAATCTTGTACCTTTATCTCGGAATCTTCCAATAACCACGTACTTTAACGAGCTCCAAACCACCGGCAACGCCACCATATGCTCTGGCCAATATTTTAGGTCTTTCACCCTAGGGCTTTGGGCCCTCTTTAATTTTTCCAGTGTCATTCGAGTTTCTTTTTAATTTGTTTTAACATTTTGCAAATGTCCACATTATTCCACTTTTCCTTTTATCCGGCCAAAGCCAAAATCTATAGTTTCACACCAACTTATGTTACACTTTTAAAATCATCATTTCATGTCCTTTACACATTAACTTTAATTTTTATTTCAAAAATCATGTTCATTAGGACTATCATGTGTAACACCCTTTCCAACATTTTTATTCCATAAAAATGTTCAGCTTTATGTAAAATTATTAATTTACCCTATTATTTTCAAACTCACCTTTTACTCCATTTTCACAAGTGTTAATTTTCCAAATACCATTAAGTTACCCACACTAACTTCTTAAGTATTTTAACAGCTTAACACCTTCTAACATTTTTGGAGTAACTTTCTTTTCAAATGGAAACATCTTTATTGCAACACTTTTAATTCCAACAATAATTAACATGTAAGACTGCTTTATAAGAAAAACACCATTTCTTTTTAATACTTGTAGTCTTATAACCTTACACTTATCACACTTATAATTCCTTTTTCACATTCTTTGAAGATAAGAATTTTTACTTTTATTGTTTCATGTTTAAACCCAACAAAATCTTCTTTGAACTTGTTAAAATGTCCATTATCCAATTCCTACAAGTTTATATGCATGAGAAGATGGATTTTAAATCTTAAAATCCTATTAAATGGGCAAAATAATTTTCATTCAATAAATCCTTAATACTTGCAAAATTATGCTTTTAAAGACATAAAGACATTTTTAATTTCTTCAAACTCAACAAATATTTATTTTATGAAATCTCCATTTTTTTAAGAAACTTTGAAACTTTATTTCACAAGCATTATAGCAAGATCAACATTATTTTCCAAATATTTTTAATTCATAAAATGCCTAACATCAAATTTTTAGAAAATATACCATTTTCATAAAATACCAATTTTAGCATTTCAAAACTTTGAAATATTTACTCATTCTTTATTTTCAACAAAATAATATTTTACCAACATTTTTATTCCGTAAAAATATTTAATATTTTTCTACTAGAAACCATCATTTATTCATGTACATTCTACTCATGTAATCTAACAACAATAGTACTAATAATGCAAATAGAGTCGTAAACACTAAGGATAGATTTTTTCCACCTCAATGAAGTGCCATCAATTAAAGGCATGGAAGATCTAAGAAGATGGAAACCTCCCACCTCCTAAGGTGGCCTCAAGGAGGTTGCCCCACTCCAAAAGCATGCTCTATTAAGCTTCCAAGTAAGAACCCCCTTCAAACTCCATTAATCTTCCATTTCCATCTTCAAGAACCCCCAACAATAACTTCATAAATTCATATCTACTCTCATCCATGGTGAAAAAGGGTATATACGGTTCAAATATGGTGGAATACATAACAAATATGGGAATATATGGTGGGGTGGGGGTATCATGATGGTTTGTGGTGGAGAGAGGTAGAGGAGCACACAAAAATAGTGAAAGACCCACCCCTCCATCTCTCCTTCTTCTAACCCAAAATAAACCCAAATGAGCCAAGCACCCCTTATAAAACACCCCCAATCCTTTCAAATCCCATTTTCTCCCATCTAGGCTCACCGAATTTCGACAGTTGAACAATCCAAGGGCCAGATATGTAACAGCACAAAAGGGCATTCTGATACACCAAATTTTGAAATGCGTCGTTCGAATGACATTGAGCCTTGTTCGAACGATAAGGGCCTCTCGTTCGATCCATGGCTTCTAGCGACCTTCAGACGACTATTGAAAGTTACGTAGTGGGATCTCGTTCGATCTCCTGCTTCTAACGCGAACTAAATCTCATTTGATCCGTGTCTTCTAACGAGCCCTTCTTTTTCTTTTTCTCCAAATTTCGTTTTTTACCCACAATTTCAACAATTAACCTCACTCCATTACAATTTATACATAATTTAAATGGAACATTAGGGAAGGCTATTACCGTGTGGACTCACACGTTATGGCATCTTCATGGGTGGGCTCTAGCATATCACTGTTCGGAGGTAGAGGAACAAAGAGCGACAAGGCTTGCGAGGGTGTCGAGTATGTCATGTAAGTCTACTGTGGTGTCCTTGTAATTCCATACATAGTGAAATTTGCGTGGTTGGGCCTTCCAAAAAAAAATTCGTTATGGGTTTTCCTCGTACATCGGTGTGTTGTGATTTGAACTTAATTTTATTCATATACTCACCTAGATGCATGTTTATAACAAGATAAAATTTGGTAAATCTTTCATCATAATAGTTGGTTTAAAATTGGCGCATAGATTTAATTTGGGTTAAACTTGTTTACGATTTATATTTAATTTGAAAAAATTAAAAATTAACTTTTCTTTAGACCTCCATCTGTAACACGATGATGGATCAGCAGGTATGACAAAAGGTTATTAAGGGATAGTCCCCATCCATAACCTTAGTTGGTGATTATAGGATTCCCAAACCGATATGATCATGGAGTGATGAAGAGCATAAGTTAGCAAATTATAATTCACGAGGTTTAAATACTCGATTTTATTTCGTAAAACCGGACGAGTTTCATTAAATTGAGATATGTGAAATGTCTAAAGAGGCTTGGGACATACTCCAATTCACCCATTAAGTTACTAGTGTTATTAAGGCTTCCAAACTCCAAAACCTCACCACTCAGTTTAAAACCATTAGGGTGGAGGAGAGTGAAACCTTCGATGAGTTCTATGCTAGATTGTCAGATATCGTGAACTCGTCTTTTAACTTGGGAGAGATAATACTCAATAACTGAATAATTAAGATCTTAAGTTCCTTGCCTGAAAGATTTAATTCAAAAGTGACAGTTTCGAATTCCTTAGGTACTTTGGACTCTACGAAACTAGAAGAGCTTGTAGGTAATCTTCAAACATATGAGCTTGACATATTTTCCTCCAAAAGGAAAAATAAAGACAAGGGCATTGCTTTGAAAACCCAAAACACATGTTTCGAATGATGACTCTAACATCGGTTTCGATGATATGTCCATGTTTGCAAAGAAGTTTAGAAAATTTCTCAAGCTAGAAAAATAATCGAAAGTTGTAAAGAAGTTTGAGAAAAATAAGTATAACACGGCCGATCAATTCTCTATAAATCGTAATGATAATTTTAAGAGGGATGAGTAGGATAGATATTTTGGGTGTGAGGGTTATGACCATAGGGCAGCAGAGTGTCCCACTAAACCAAGGAAGGAGAGAAAGAAACTGAAGGTGTATAATGCCACCCTTAGTGATAGTAATCTGAAATAAGGATCTGATTCCCCCATTGAGCATAACTATATGGAGTTCGTGGCTAGTCAAGAGAGCCCAAAGAAAATCTTGCCATGAAGATAATTCTGAGAATGACACTTTTGAGGCCATCATTTATGAGTGGAGAAGAATATGATGATGAAAAAGAGGAGGAGGAGAAGAGTTAACTCTAAGTTGCCTTCCATGAATTGTATGCAAAAATAATGAAATTAAAATAGGCAAACTTGAAGTTGGAAGCTAAGTTGAAACAATGTGTCATATGCAATGATGAGAATATTTTAATTAAGGATCTTGGGGCACATTAGAGGACTTTTAAAGAGAAGCTCGGGTATGTTGAGGGCAAGAGAGATAGCTTTCACAGTTTGATGGAGGATTTGAAAACGGAGCTTCTTGACTTTAAAAAGTATAGACAATTACTCGAGTCTAGGATAGTGGGGCTAGAAGAGAGATTGAGAGACTCGAGTGATGTCAATTTTGATTTGGAGACTAGGTTTGAAAAGTTGGATAAAATGTTAGGCACCATCTGAATAAAAGATGAAAAGTGTGGGATTAGCTTCGATGATCCAGGTGCTTCCACCACAAAATCCAAGACCATTCTTTTTAGAGATTCAGCTGCTACTAGGAACGTTTGAAAAGGTCACCCTTAGAGAACAACCCTCGCCATGTCTACACATGCACACATTGCGATAGCAAAGGTCACCTTAGGCAATTTCGCTTCGATCATAGAAATGGTCCTAGAAAGTCTAACTTTAAATTCACCAAGGTATCTAAAACCCTAAAGTGTCATGTCGCACCTATGTCGGTCAGGAAATCTGATTTGGAGGCTTTACATGTTAGAGATGTTGATTCTCGAATGCTTGCACATGATAATTCTCATGCTATATCAAATGGTTGATTGTATTAGTATGTTTACATACACTAGATTTTGTACTTCATAATATATATGTTTGTTAGTTGTATGTAGTTTGAGTCTTTTGTATTTTGATTTTTCTTTTATTCGATCTTAATAAAAAAAACTACAAAAAGATTTTATTTATCTTTTGAGTTATTTTTTTAAATATGTCATTTTAAAAAAATGTTTTAAAAATTCAAAAAGATTTTTGGTTTGTTTAGTTTAACACATTTTATGTGGCATATTGGTGTGTTCGAATCCACTTTATTCCATGTTTACATGTGGCTATGACATTTGATTATGATTTCCAATGCTTATATTGTTCTTAATCATGCTTGCAATGAGTTTTTCAACTTTGATTCCTCAATGGATTCATTCTTCATATGCCTCCATACACACATGCACGATATCTTTTGAATTTTAACTTCACGTGTTATATATGGGCTAAGTGAGATGTTATCAATCTTGCCATCTACATATTTGTTAAATATGGTGGATTTGTGCATGCAAGAATCGTTGTCTGTTAATTTGTTTGATTTTTATTCAAAATATGAGGGTGCACAGGAAAGGACTACGAAAGGAGAAAATCTCCTTTGTGAGAAAGCCATCGTTATCAAGATCCTTAAAAATAAGCGGCAAAAAGAAAAAATTAAAGGCCAACGAATTTGTTTGTTTGATTTTCAAAAATGATTCTTCAATAGAATTAAGTGAAAAAATTGTGACATTTGTTTAGCTTTTGAGGGTGTTATAGTTGAAGATTAATGGATTTTCACAATCAATCCTAGTTATTTTTATCATATCATAATATTATTTCTTTGTAGAAGCATCAAAACTCTAGACTTGTGACATTGTGCTTGTTTGTTCTTTGAGTTCACTTTATCTATCACTTGAGGTTAAATCTTGGTTTGATGAAGTTTAGCGATCAAATAAAACTCCTTGGACATTTTAAGTGATTGGCTCATGATTCATTTGTATCTAGTTCATGCCCCTTCACTCCATCCCACATGTTTAGACACATTGATACTATGCTAGTGTGTAAAGCTTATGTGTTATGTGTCATTCTTATGGTTTATATATATATATATATATATATGTGTGTGTGTGTGTGTGTGTGTGTGTTCGCGCACTTATGTACCATTGGTATATTTTGCATATTTACATATATGGTATCATTTTCGTTTTGAGTCTTTGGGTTTCTATTTAATCCATGTTTGTTATGTGTTTATACTTTGGATCAAATTAGCATGTTATATGATCATATTGGTATCTCTTTTTGCTTATTTACGGTTGTCTATCATGCTTCATCGTGGATTCAAGTTAGTATCATATTTGCATTAATATTGGTATTAATTGATCATTGTTTGGTTTATGTGTGCTTGGGTTGCCATGTTGCGTTTTGTTGCAATTTACACCCTTGCATGATATTATTCTTTCTTCCTTAAATTTTAATTAGTATCTTATATTCTCACATTTAGGGGAAGAAATATCTTATGGGGGAGAAATGGTCATTTATAAACTCTATCTTTTTCTATTCCTGAACAAAAAGAGGGAAATGGTATCTTACTTTAACTTTAGGAGGATATTTATGTCTTAGGGGGAGACATCTTACTTAGGTAGGTATCGTTAGATTTAGGGGAGTTTATTCTTATGAAATTTATACTGTTACATATTTAAGTTGCATTATGCGGCAAAGCTACTCATAGTATGTGTCTATCGAGCATCTATACTTTTTACTTTGGGTTTGGGATTGTGTCTTTTAGAGAGGTTGAAGGCCCATAGGTGTTTTATTTTTGGTTTTGTACCGGAATAGCCAAAGAGGGAGATTTGTAAGGATAAATTTCCAATTTAGTCAATTTGTATGTATTACTTGATTCCGAACAAAACATTTTGAGTCACAGGTTAGGCTTTGTATGTCGAGCCTTTGACGTGTTTGATTGAAGACGTAAGGAAAGAGCTTCAGAGATAACACATGGTGTCATGTTTCGTGCCACATTTCATCTTCCTGTTTCCGAGGATCTCTCAGGTATAAATGCATATGAATTTTGAACCTTGGAAATTTTATTTTTAGTTTTTTTTTTATAAATTATTTGGAGCTATTTTTGAAAGTTTTCAAAAGGAAATTTTTAAAGTCATTCGAACGAGTTTACTCATTTTGTTCGAACGAAATTGGAAGTTCGTTCAAACGAATACCAAACGAGTTTTTTTCTATTTACAGAACTAATACCATTTGAAGCTCATTTGAAGTTAGTTCGAACGAGATTGGTTGTTCGCTTGAACGATATTTGAGTTAGTTCAGACGAGTTTGCAGTTTCATTCGAATGAGGTCTTGTTTTCATTCGAACAAACTTTCTCAAAAAATGTGTTGCCTTGAAAAACGTGTAATCTATATAAAAGGGTTCAGGAATTTTGTTTCAGGGTGACTTTTGGTGAATATCACTTTTCTATACATATATAAAACCTCCTAAACCCTAGTTTCATCCACAATGTTTAAGATCCAAGTTTCATTGTTCTATATGATTTGAGATCTTATTTTGTGGGAACCAAGAAGTTTATTATATTCATCTTGATTAAGAATTATTTCCTACGGAGGATTTTGTATTCGGTTTCTATTTACACATGATAAACTTCGTGGTGTGGTATTGTGGTGAAGAAGTAGTGCGTTTGTGTTCCATATCCATAGACAGTTGTTGAGCATGTTCGGTGGACACTGAGGCGTGTGTGGACTCACATGTAGCAGTTGTATGGGTGGACTCTTGCGTTGCACTGTGGAGGAGAGGCTGAAGATTGAAGAGCGTCAAGACTTACGAGGGCGTTAAGTCTGTGTTGTAAGTCCAATGTGTGTCTTGTATAATTCCTCATCATAGTGATTTTCGTGGATGAATTGTCCGAGATTTTTTTCGTTGTGGGTTTTCCTTGTACATCGACGTGTTACGGTTTGATTTATTTATTTTATGTGTTATCACCTTGATGCATGTTTTAGGTTAAGATAAAATTTAGTAAATCATTTTATCACAATAGCTTGGTTTAAAATTGGTATTTAGTTTATTAGGGTTAATTTCATTTAAGTTTATGTATTTAATTTTAAAAATTAAAATTGGCTTTTATTGTTTAGACCATCCCTCTGTATATACTGCCTACCGCACTTTCAGATATTATGCTAGTTTGTAGAGTATATGTGTTTTTTGTCATTTAATGGTGTTTATGTCTATATATATTTCTGTGTATCATTGGTATATTTTGCATATTTATATATATGGTATCATTTTACTTTGAGTCTTTGCATTTTCATTTAATCCATGTTTGCCATGTACTTTATCTTTGGATCAAATTGGCAGGTTATATGATCATATTGGTATCTCTTGTTACTTGTTTGTATTGATATTTCATGCTTCATTGTATATTCAAGTTGGTATCATATTTGCATCAATATAATTATTGATTGGTCATTGTTTAAATTATTTGTGCTTGTATTGTCATGTTGTGTTTTGTTTCACTTTAAACAATTGCATGATATTATTCTTTCGTCCTTAATTTCAATTGGTATCATATGTTCTCACTTTTTGAGGGAGATATGTTTTATGTGGGAGAAACTATTTATTACACACTCTTACTTTGTCTATTCCTAAACAAAAAGGGGGAGAAAGGGTATCTTTCACTTTAGTGTTAGGAGGATATCTTTATCGTAGGAGGAGACGTCTTACCTGGGTGGGGATTGTTAAATATAGGGGAGTTTTATTCTTATGCAGATTTATATCGTCAAATTATTTTTACATTTTAAGGTGTGTTAAAAGTGTGCAAGTTTGCAACATGCGGCATAATATACAAGCGAACAAAGCTACTCAGCGTATCTATCTATCATGTATGTACTTTTTCCTTTGAGGGTTGGGGATTGAGTCTTTTATAGAGCCTGACGGTCCATTGGATTTTTTATTTTGTGTATTATCCCGAAATAGCCAATGGGGGAGATTTGTAAGGACAAATTTTCGATTGAGTTAATTTGTATTTATTGGCTTAATTTCGAAAAAAATATTTTGAGTTATAGGTTAAGTTGACCCGTCAATCCTATGATGAGTTTGATTAAAGACATAGTGAAAAAGCTTCAAAAATTGCATTATTGTGTCGTGTTTCGTGTCACATTTAGTCTTCATTTTTCGAGGACCTCTCATAAATGAATGCATATACATTTTGATACTGGAATTTTATTTTGGGTATTTATTTTATAAAATAAGTGGGTTACTTTTTAAAAGAAAAAATATTTTTTATTTTAAGTCTTCCGAACGACTTTGTTGGTTTCGTTTGAATAAGTTTAGCTATTCATTCAAACAAACATCAAACGACATTTCTCGGTTAGCCGAGCAAATGTCGTTCGAATATCGCTCGAAGCTGGTTCGAACGAGATTGATTTTTCGTTCAAATGAGTTTTGCTTAGTTCGACCGAGATTTTGTTTTCATTAGAACGAACTCTTGATTTCATTCGAACGAGATTTCTCAAAAAAACATGACGCCTCAAAAAATGTGTTTTCTATATTAGAGAGACTTTTGGTGAAAATAATTTTTCTACACATATCCAAAATCTCCCAACCCCTAGTTTCACCCAAAATCTTTTAAGATCCAAGTTGCATTACTCTATATGCTTTGAGATATTTTTTGTGGGTACCATAGTTTGTTTCCCTCATCATCTTGATAAAAAAAATCGTGCGGTGGATTTCATACTTGGTTTATAGTTTACACACGGTGGACTTCGTGGTATGGTGTGTAATACCCCGTATTTTTATGCTATATTAATTTGGGGATTTATTAAATTAAATATGAGTTAATTATTTAAAAAATCCAGAAATTAATTATGTTATAATTATTAACGTGATGAGAGTTAGTAATTATGGGAAATTTATTGAATATTACTAATGAGCAAAGTAATATATATGATATTGGTTATATTGAATGTCATGAGTGAATTAAATGACAATTTCGAAAATTTAAATCGGGACATGCTCGTGTCGCGTCGGGACTAAATTTTGATAAATAAAAAGTGAATATTTTATAAGTTGTCCGTATGGTCGTTTTGAGTTCGCCAACGCGTCCGGAAGGGTCGAGATAGTCAGAAAAGTGTACCCGGGGGTATAGTTTGGGTCTCGGGGTGTTTTTAGGCCTAATTAGTAACCCGGGAGGGCATTTTGGTCATTTTACATTTTTGGGTAATTAAACCCACGAAAATTAGAGGGACTATATCTGATATTGAGGTTGTCACCTAGGGTTAGAATTCCCAAAACCTAGAACGGCCATTGGAGAAGAGAGGAGAGAGCTCTCAAGCAATTTCAAGGCTCAAAACTCAACGGTTTGCGCCGCCGCCACAACCAACGCGTAGATCGCGAGACGAGGAACGCAACCACACCAAAATCAGCCGTAAATCAGAATACCAAAAATCCCAAGCAAGTGTTTATCTTGCTTATTTCGTTGATGCATCTTTCATATTAGTTTAGAAGTAATTATGTTGAGTTTTAATGGAAGAAAACCCAATTTGTGATAGGAAAATCCATGTAGTATTGGTTTATATGATGATTCTAGAAACCCTTGCCATATAGAGGAAATTAACCACGAAATTTTGATGATTATAAGAAGGAAATTCTGGAGAAAATTTGTTAGAAACCTGTTAAAGAAAATTTTAGGGTTCTTGATAATTAGATAAAATTTTGGGTTGATAATCCATGTTTAAATAATAGAAATGTACATGCCTTACGTTAGAAACATCTGGTATATTGTTATAATGTTAGTAGTAGAATTTTGGGACGTTTTGGGTTGGAAAATATGGATTTGGATGAAGATAGGTGGTAGAACCCGTAACTGAAATTCTGCAGAAATTGGAATACCTGCTTGATCGATCGATCGAGCTTAGAGCTTCGATCGATCGAAGGTTCGATCGATCGAGCCCCAAACCTCGATCGATCGACCCCTCCTGGCAGACTCATGTTTCCACTTATTAATTAGTTGAAAGTAAATTTAATGTGAAATAATTCTTGGGCATCCTTAATAAAATGATGGGAGATATGGAGGACCAGTAGGACATATGAATAATTTTGGGATTCTTAATATGAGACGAGAATTGTACATGTGGGATAATTACTTAAGGATTGATGAATTTATGAATTAACGGGAGAGTTGCGTAAGAGAGTTACGTTGGAACATAGAAAGGACCCTTACTAAACTTTATACTTGGGAGGATTGAGTCCATGCATGTTACGTATTCAGATGAGAAAACCCTTCGAGTTAAAGTTAGAAACGAACTCTTATACGTAATACTAATAATGAGAAAATTAAGGACAAATGTGGTTATTATGGGTGATGAGAGGAACCTATATTAATATGATAAAATTGGTATATTTATATGATTGTGTATGCATATATTATATACATGTGAAAACCGTTCCCGCGCTACATGCTATCCCTGAGGTTACCGCGCTAGGACGATCTTATCCTGTGTTGCCTTATGGGGGATATTGATTTGTACCCTAGGAGATAGATATCCTTGGTACAGGCTATCGAATCGATAGTTCAGACGGTCCTAAGAGACGTGAGGGTATGTACTGACCTCTTAGAGACTTGGAATCTATACTTCGCCTCAATCTTGTTTGTGTTTATATGTTGATGCAGTTCGAGAGTGATTCTGATCTTGTATTTCCCTTAGTGTGATCGATACGGGGATTGGATAGCAGAGTATGCCCGCACCATAGTTTTATTTGGGGTGCTGTTATTATATATATATTATACGAGTAGTTAATATATATATATGAAATTATGAAATTTGGTACTACCTATTGTGTTATGGTAAGTAAGACTGATATAATGTCGTAAATCGGAAATACTTGTTTGAAAAGTATATATTAACACTGGGAAGCTTTGTTAATAAATAAAGTAAAAATGAGAGTATTGTTATTAAGCGAAATCCTCCTTTTTAAACATTTACACGGTTCGGTTCTGAAATCCTACTAGTAATCTAAGATAAGTTAAATCACTGGGAAGATTAGTGCGATAAATGATAAGACAAACCGTTGGGAAGGTTAGTGCGATAGGTGTGCACATTAGAAGAGAGGTGAGAATTTCTCAAGAGAGTGTCGCACTAATATGTTGTTGCATTGACCTGTATCAATTTAAATACTTGCTAAACGTATTTTAAATCAAACACACTATCGGGCTCTGACCCGTTTCTTTTTCTCTTTCTCTCTCTTGTATATATATGTATGTATTACAGGTGCCCAGCCACAGGGGCGTCTTGCTTAGGATCCCTTTAAAGGAACGTGTTGCAGCTTAGGTGGGAGTTGCAGGCCACTTGCATAGACAACTTCGCTTACTTGATTACACATCTATCATTCTCATTTATTGGGCATGTGTCGCCCTTTCCACTATTTATCTGTTTTATTGGGACATTTGTATTTCAGTTATTTCTAGTACGGTTACCTTGGGATTTATTCCAGCATGAATGTTTTACTTTAGGTTTTAAATGTTGGGATTTGAATGTTGAATGTTTGAATTAATTGGATTATGTTCCATGATGATTGTTGTATAATTCTTACTTATTGAAAATGTGGTTAATAACTAATTAAATAATCTTTTATTTAAAAATACAATTTGGTTAGAAAGGTTAAAAATGGTTTTGACACTTAGCTTAATTAATTAGGGTGTTAATTTGGAAAAGTTTATTTTTACGACAGTGATACTAAGAATGAACCAACTGTTCACCTTGATTTTAATTTAATAAAGGAGTGATCGCCCGGTATTTAATTAGGCGGGGTGTCACAGGTGGTATCAGAGCATCAGGTTCTATTGTCTTTTAGGATCTGTGCGGCTTATTATGCTTTCAGCGTTGCTTTCTTTGATATAGAGCCCTAATACTAGGAATGTTGTGTTCATCTCTATACATTGGAAATTCGTGCTTCTGCGATTTGTTTATTTGAATAATGAACTCATCCAAATTTATTTAAATTGTCAGATGGACCGTTAAGAAAAACTCGCTAGAACGGTTAAGGGAGTCAACGAGTAGGATCGACTCACACCTCAGGTACCCCTAGAGAGACTATCAACCGTCGAGTTAGCAGGTGTTGTGGCACAGGCAGTTACCACTGCAGTTTTACAGTATCAAGAACGCAACACACAGCTCATGGGAGGGAAAAAGATCTAGAGAGTACAGTCAGTCTGTCGTGACTGGTAATAACAAGTGCGTGAAGATACAAAAATCGCGACAACAAGCTCCTCAGGCCAGTAAAAGCCACGAAGGTAACCAATTGTGCGGAGAAGCCCAAAAGCGTCAGGGTCAACAAAACCGGGGGCCGAGTGAAGTCACGAAGAGGTGTTTTAAATGCGGTATGGACGGTCATGAATGTCGAACTTGCCCGGATCAGTCTGGAAAGAAACTTCAACCCATCCAGAGAAAACTTTCAGGACTCTGCTATAAATGTGTACAGCCGGGTCACATGTGGAGGGATTGTCCTCACCCTAACAAAGTCTTTTCACAAGTTTTCCATCAAGTCCAGCAAGACCAGGGAAAAAGCGAGACTAGTCAACAAAGTAATGAAGTGAAGAAGTTTCGAGGGAGGTGCTTCCAATGTGGCAGAAATGGCCATAGGCGTCAGGATTGCCCAGAGAAGAATAGGGCCCCACGACAGGAATGTGCTAGTAATAAACCACAGAAACCAGCTCCACCACCTTTTCCAATTGCCCCAGTGCAGCAGGGGCAGTTACAGTACGGACGTGTATATAACGTCCCCCAGGCAGCAGCTCCACAGGTACCACCCGCGATTTGGGGTATGTTTTCTATCCATGAAACTTTGGGTAGAATTTTGTTTGTTACTGGGACAACACATTGTTTTATAGCTACGCATTTTGCGAAGGCTTTAGGGTTGTTAGCCACAGCAGAGAGCACAGTGACGTGTGTAAGCTCACCACTGGGGAGTGGGTCACTTATTTTCTTTATATGCCGGGGAGTGGGGGTAGAGATTGGTAGTTTGGTTTTACCTGCAGACATGTTAGTCTTAGACATGCACGAGCATGATGTGATTATTGGTATGGATTGACTCGCAGCTTATAGAGCCATGATTGATTGCTTCGGTGGAAGCATTGTTTTTGCCACTCCGGGGCAAGAGATGTTTGTAGTGGCGATGCCTCGCCCAGAGGGAGGTTCGACCGCTCATTTGTATTACATAGAGGAGGATACCTCTAAGGAGGTTGTGATTCCGTTAGATTCGATCCCAGTTGTCAGTGAGTATTCCAATGTGTTTCAGGAGATACCAGGCCTACCCCCCCAGTCGTGAGATAGACTTTGTTATAGATTTATTGCCAGATACGAGACCTATGGCACGCGCATCGTACCGTATGGCTACGGCAGAGATGCGAGAGCTACGAGATCAGATAAAGCAACTGTTAGGACAGGGCTTCATTCGTAGGAGTACCTCACCTTGGGGAGTTCCAGTTTTGTTTGTGAAGAAGAGAGATGGTTCACTGAGGTTGTGTGTGGACTACCGGGAGTTGAACAAGGTCACGATAGGGAATAAGTATCCGTTGCCTCGAATCGATGATCTGTTCGACCAGTTGAGGGGAGCAACTTTCTTTTCGAAGATAGATCTGAGGTCGGGGTACCATCAGTTGCGTATTAGAGAGCAGGATGTTTCAAAGACTGCCTTCTTGACGGGATATGGGTCCTATGAGTTCAGGGTGATACCGTTCGGACTCACAAATGCTCCAGCCGTTTTCATGGACTTGATCAACCGAGTATTCAGAGAGTTCTTGGATCAGTTTTTCATCGTCTTCATAGATGACATCTTAATATATTCACACTCTGAGGAGGAGCATGCCGAGCATTTGAGGCAGGTTCTTCAGACTCTACGAGAGCATCAGTTGTAAGCTAAGTACGAGAAGTGCGGATTCTGGTTGCAAGAGGTACAGTTCTTAAGGCATGTTGTTTCTGAGCAGGGGATAGTGGTTGACCCGAGTAAAGTGTCAGCGGTGAGGGAGTGGGGACAGCCCACGACACCGACGGAAGTGCGTAGTTTCTTGGGGTTAACTGGTTACTACAAGAGATTTATTCGAGGATTCTCCAAAATAGTGGGTCCACTGACCAATCTGACTCGCAAGGGGGTACCATATGTTTGGGATGATGCTTGTCAGTTGGCTTTCGACGAGCTGAAAGACAAGCTTACTTCAGCACCAGTCCTTACGTTACCGATGCCGGGTGTGGAGTACCTGGTTTACACCGATGCGTCCTTACGTGGACTTGGGGGAGGACTTCAGCATGAGGAGAAGGCTATAGCTTTTGCCTCCTGCAAGCTTAAGCCGCATGAGAAGAATTACCCCACCCACGACCTGGAGTTAGCAGCGGTCGTTTTTGCATTGACGATACGGAGACACTACTTATTGGGGGAGAAATTCCTCTTGTTCACAGACCACAAGTCACTGCAGTACCTATTCACTCAGCGAGAGCTGAATATGCGACAGCGCAGATGGTTAGAGTTTGTGAAGGACTATCAGTTTGACATACAGTATCATCCGGGGAAAGCCAACGTAGTTGCTGATGAGTTGATACGTAGACCGGTAGATGAGGTAGCGGATGTCTGGAAAATAAAGTGGAAGGAGTTAGGTCACCAGGACGCAGTAACCCGTTCCTTCATATCTGTTATGACAATCACACCCGAGATTGTTATGAGGGTAATACAGGCCTAGGCCCAGACCACAGACCCGTTTTTCCAGGAGCAAATTGTATGACTTTTAGCCGAGGGTGCTGAGTCTTATTCTGTTAGTTCTGATGGGGGTTTGAGGTTTAATGGGAGATTGGTGGTTCCAGAAGGAGCAGAATTACGTCATGCAGTGATGACCCAGTCTCACGGGTCCCGATTTGCAGTACATCCTGGAGGAGATAAGATGTACCAGGATATGAGGAGGCAATACTGGTGGAGTGGGATGAAGAAGGACATTGCTGAGTTCGTGTCCAAGTGTTCTACCTTCCAGCTGGTGAAGGTGGACCATCAGAAACCGTCAGGATTGCTCTAGCCATTAGAAGTACCCGCGTGGAAGTGGGAGAGTATTTCCATGGATTTTATTACAGGGTTGCCTACATCACAGCGGGGCCACGATTCTATCTGGGTGATTTTAGACCGTTTGACCAAGGTGGCTCATTTTCTGTCGGTGCGGACAGACTATACCACGAGTCAGTATGCTCAGTTGTTCATTGCTGAGGTTGTCAGATTACATGGGGTGCCCCTGAATATTGTGTCGGATAGGGACAAGATTTTTGTATCACGTTTCTGGGAAAGCTTTCAGGAGGCTATGGGTACCGAGTTGAGGTTGAGTTAATCTTACCACCCACAGACAGATGGACAGACAGAGCGTACTAATCAGATGTTGGAGGATATGCTACGCATGTGTGTTCTTGATTTTGGAGGAGGTTGGGAGCCACATCTTCCACTGGTAGAGTTTGCTTATAATAACTCTTATCAGTTTACGATTGGTATGGCTCCATTTGAGGCTTTGTATGGCAGGCCTTGTCGTTCCCCAGCTTGTTGGCTCAAAGGATAACAAGTTGCTAGGACCAGAGGTGATTCAGGAGACCTCCGCGAGGATCGAAATGATCAGGAGTCGCATTCGGGTTGCCCAGGACAGGCAGAAGAGCTAAGCCGATGCGACACGGTTCTTCCGAGAGTTTAGTGTGGGGGACCAAGTGTTATTGTGTGTATCTCCTATGAAGGGAGTTATGAGGTTCGGGAAGAAGGGGAAGTTGGCTCCGAGGTACGTGGTACCATTTCCCATCATCAAGAGGATTGGGCCGGTTGCATACAGGTTGGGACTGCCAAAGCATTTACATCGTATTCACGATGTATTCCACATCTCGTCGTTAAGACGGTATCTTCGGGGTGATATGGCCCATACTCACATCGCGGTAGATGAGATAGACTTACAGCCTGACAGCTCTTACGAGGAGAGACCGGTGGCTAGCCTAGACTATAGTGAGAGGAGATTGAAGTCAAAGATAGTTTCACTTGTACGGGTCCATTGGGAGCACCACAATGTGGAGGAATCCACTTGGGAGCGCGAGACAGATATGCACGAGAGATATCCGGACTAGTTCTTAACAGGTATGCCTCATTTTCTGAATTTCGGGACGAAATTCCGTTATTAGGGGGGGAGTATGTAATACCCCGTATTTTTATGCTCTATTAATTTGGGGATTTATTAAATTAAATATGAGTTAATTATTTAATAAAAATTCAAAAATTAATTATGTTATAATTATTAACGTGACGAGAGTTAGTAATTATGGGAAATTTATTGAATATTACTAATGAGCAAAGTAATATATATGATATTGGTTATATTGAATGTCATGAGTGAATTAAATGACAATTTCGGAAATTTAAATCAGGACGTGCTCGTGTCGCGTTGGGACTAAATTTTGATAAATAAAAAGTGAATATTTTATAAGTTGTCCATATGGTCGTTTTGAGTGCGCCAACGCGTCCAGAAGGGTCGAGATAGTCAGAAAAGTGTACCCGGGGGTGTAGTTTGGGTCTCGGGGTGTTTTTAGGCCTAATTAGAAACCCGGGAGGGCATTTTGATCATTTTACATTTTTGGGTAATTAAACCCACGAAAATTAGAGGGACTATATATGATATTGAGGTTGTAACCTAGGGTTAGAATTCCCAAAATCTAGAACGGACATTGGAGAAGAGAGGAGAGAGCTCTCAAGCAATTTCAAGGCTCAAAACTCAACGGTTTGCGCCGCCGCCACAACCAACGCGTAGATCGCGAGACGAGGAACGCAACCACACCAAAATCAACCATAGATCAGAATACCAAAAATCCCAGGTAAGTGTTTATCTTGCTTATTTCGTTGCTGCATCTTTCATATTAGTTTAGAAGTAATTAGGTTGAGTTTTAATGGAAGAAAACCCAATTTGTGATAGGAAAATCCATGTAGTATTGGTTTATATGATGATTCTGGAAACCCTTGCCATGTAGAGGAAATTAACCACGAAATTTTGATGATTATAAGAAGGAAATTCTGGAGAAAATTTGTTAGAAACCTGTTTAAGAAAATTTTGGGGTTCTTGATAATTAGATAAAATTTTGGGTTGATAATCCATGTTTAAATGATAGAAAAGTACATGCCTTACGTTAGAAACATCTGGTATATTGTTGTAATGTTAGTAGTAGAATTTTGGGACGTTTGGGGTTGGAAAATATGGACTTGGATGAAGATAGGTGGTAGAACCCGTAACTGAAATTCTGCAGAAATCGAAATACCTGCTTGATCGATCGATCGAGCCTAGAGCTTCGATCGATCGAAGGTTCGATCGATCGAGCCCCAAACCTCGATCGATCGACCCCTCCTGGTAGACTCATGTTTCCCCTTATTAATTAGTTGAAAGTCAATTTAATGTGAAATAATTCTTGGGCATCCTTAATAAAATGATTTGGGAAATATGGAGGACCAGTAGGACATATGAATAATTTTGGGATTCTTAATATGAGACGAGAATTGTACATGTGGGATAATTACTTAAGGGTTGATGAATTTATGAATTAACAGGAGAGTTGCGTAAGAGAGTTACGTTGGAACATAGAAAGGACCCTTACTAAACTTTATACTTGGGAGGATTGAGTCCATTCATGTTACGTATTCAGATGAGAAAACCCTTCGAGTTAAAGTTAGAAATGAACTCTCATACGTAATACTAATAATGAGAAAATTAAGGACAAATGTGGTAATTATGGGTGATGAGAGGAACCTATATTAATATGATAAAAGTGGTATATTTATATGATTGTGTATGCATATATTATATACATGTGAAAACCCTGCCCGCGCTACTTGCTATCCCTGAGGTTACCGCGCTGGGACGATCTTATCCTGTGTTGCCTTATGGGGGATATTGATTTGTACCCTAGGAGATAGATATCCTTGGTACAGGCTATCGAATCGATAGTTCAGACGGTCCTAAGAGACGTGAGGGTATGTACTGACCTCTTAGAGACTTGGAATCTATACTTCGCCTCAATCTTGTATGTGTTTATATATTGATACAGTTTGAGAGGGATTCCGATCTTGTATTTCCCTTAGTGTGATCGATACGGGGATTGGATAGCAGAGTATGCCCGCACCATAGTTTTATTTGGGGTGCTGTTATTATATATATATATTATACGAGTAGTTAATATATATATGAAATTATGAAATTTGGTACTACCTATTGTGTTATGGTAAGTAAGACTGATATAATGTCGTAAATCGGAAATACTTGTTTGAAAAGTATAATATAACACTGGGAATCTTTGTTAATAAATAAAGTAAAAATGAGAGTATTGTTATTAAGCGAAATCCTCCTTTTTAAACATTTACACGGTTCGGTTCTGAAATCCTACAAGTAATCTAAGATAAGTTAAATCACTGGGAAGATTAGTGCGATAAATGATAAGACAAACCGTTGGGAAGGTTAGTGCGATAGGTGTGCACATTAGAAGAGAGGTGAGAATTTCTCAAGAGAGTGTCGCACTAATATGTTGTTGCATTGGCCTGTATCAATTTAAATACTTGTTAAACGTATTTTAAATCAAACACACTATCGGGCTCTGACCCGTTTCTTTTTCTCTTTCTCTCTCTTGTATATATATGTATGTATGTATTACAGGTGCCCAGCCACAGGGGCGTCTTGCTCAGGATCCCTTGAAAGGAACGTGCTGCAGCTTAGGTGGGAGTTGCAGGCCACTTGCATAGACGACTTCGCTTACTTGATTCCACATCTATCATTCTCATTTATTGGGCATGTGTCGCCCTTTCCACTATTTATTTGTTTTATTGGGACATTTGTATTTCAGTTATTTCTAGTACGGTTACCTTGGGATTTATTCCAGCATGAATGTTTTACTTTAGGTTTTAAATGTTGGGATTTGAATGTTGAATGTTTGAATTAATTGGATTATGTTCCATGATGATTGTTGTATGATTCTTACTTATTGAAAATGTGGTTAATAACTAATTAAATAAGCTTTTCTTTAAAAATACAATTTGGTTAGAAAGGTTAAAAATGGTTTTGACACTTAGCTTAATTAATTAGGGTGTTAATTTGGAAAAGTTTATTTTTACGACAGTGATGCTAAGAATGAACCAACTGTTCACCTTGATTTTAATTTAATAAAGGAGTGATCGCCCGGTATTTAATTAGGCGGGGTGTCACATGGTGTTGGGGTGAAAATGTAGTGTGTCCGCATTCCTTATCCTTAGACGGTTTCTGATCTTGGCTCGGTGGATACTGAGGCTTGTGTGAACTCACACGTTATGGCAGCTTTGCGGGTGGATTCCTGCATATCATTGTGCGAAAGTAGAGTCTTGGCTTTGTTTATTTATGTAAAACTTGTTCCTAATTAGTAAGTCCCCTTTCAAGTAGGAGAGACTGGTCATAATGGATCCTATCACTTAAAAACAATGGATTAAATCAAAGTTCCAAAACCTTAAAACGCAGCAACACTAAGATTCTTTTCTAAGGATACACATCCTGTAATGGCCAACATTTCCTTCAGTTTTTAATTAAGTGAATCCCATTTGATTTTCTTTTCAATTATCTTAAGTGGTCGACTCATGTTTCACCCAACTAGGGGTAAGCATCTTTTAATTATCAATAAATGTTTATTTATGTTAATACTTGAATATGATTAACTTTTGATTGAGATTATGCACTCCTAATGAACATTCAATCATTCCCATGTAGCATGTAACAAAACAAAACGACATATTTTTAAGTCTAAGCGAAGGGAAATCCATGTGCGAACAATAAGAACTACAATTTAGGTAAGCAGAGATCCTAAATGGGTGATACCACAACATGCATTCACTAATTATCCTTAAGCCTAAGGTTGAGTTTTCCACCTGATGAAGGCAAAACATATGGTCCTTACAATGTTGGGCTTAGTGGAATGCCAATTAAACATAAACTGGGAGAGAGATAAACATAAGAGCCCAAATAGCTTTGCATTGATAGAAGTTGAATGTTTAAACAAGTGGACTCTTAAAATAATGGAAAGGTCGGGTGGTGAACCTAAAACCCTGTTAATATACTTCATGCCATTCTTGTTGAGTTCCGCCATAACAATCCATGGTAGGTTCATGAACCTTATAAAGAGGGCCCGGGGTGCTCTAGGGAAAATGGGGTTATAGGCTGAATCCCTCATCCATTTGCTTTCCTTGTTGTACTTCACTTTTTCTTGGGTGCTTTTTTATTTCTACCCCATATGAATTTTTTTTTACCTTCATCATGTATGGTTTACATTCGAGTTCAAGAAAAAATAATTGCATCCTAAATTTGTCGATTTTACTTGTATAAAATTTGGGGTATTACCGAGAACATAGGTTTGAATTAGATCAATCAACATCCATAAGCGCAAGATATCCCTCTTTACAAGGTATTTCATGGTGTTATATTAAGAGCAATTAACAGTGTTCAAAAGAGCATAACAATTGAACACCATTGACTAACTTATAAATAGGAATATGTTTCCCTTTTAGATGGAATGTTTTGTTGAGCTTACTTTCCTAACTCTTTCTATCGATATCAATAAAGAGGTAGGCAAGTATCTATCTTTTTCATGTGATTGATTGTCATTTATTTATATTTATTGGAAGGGTTTTGAGTTGGTCTTAATCATCCTATTTTTAAAGGGTTTGATATACTCCCCTCACTCTCAAAAGTGGGGGAGAATGTCCTAATCCTATTTACAAAGGAACTTTCATGTAATTTAAAATAAGCAAAAATATATATTTTGTCCTTTTAAGAAGGCATAAATACTGAAATACAATTTCTCTTTTAGAAAGAATTCACATTACAAAGAATTTGTAGTTTGCTTTTAAATAATTAATAATTTTATTAGTTTTATAATTAATAATAATAACATATTAGGGAACAAGTCTGTTCCACCATGACGGATAAATATTATTTATGTTATTCTATAAATATTAAGTTCTTAAACAAATCATTTTTATTATAAATAATAAAATGACCTAAAGTACTTTGCATGCTATATGTGTATATATGTACATATAAAAGTAGTAATAAGTGACGGAAGGAACCAAATCACGTGAAAATCTAAAATACAACAATTTGTTATAAAATGTGTATTTAAGTGAATGTCCAGTTGTATTCCAGTCCACTAGCATTTCGCAATTATTAAGGGGCCTATTGGATTACCTTATTTAATGTCCTGCGACATTAGTAATATTGAACTTGAATCGATTATTTGTGTAGAACCAAAATTTCTCACATACAAATGATAAAAACTTGAAGTTTTATACATAATTCGCACCCGGCACTATATGAGTTATTTTAATATAGGACCTGAAGTACGAAGTTTTAATTTTATAATTTATATGAACCCAAATATTCATATACATGTAAGATTAAATAGAGAACATGAAGTTCTCATTACTTTTTATAAAGAATATTAGTCATCATTACTTTCGTGATTCATAACATATCCTCAACTGTTTCTTTTATTTATTTCATATTTAAAAAAAAAAGGATTAACATTAGTCCAAGCCCTAATTTTTTGTAGAAGCTAAAGTTTTATTACCTTGTTATATATCTGAAACCTGAAGTTTCTTATTTTCGACCCTGAAGTCTCTAACATATAATAAGAATATGAAATTCATTTGATATTATTAAGTATTCAAGGATTCACTGTTACAAAACTTAAAATTTTTGTTATCCATCCCATTCTTTGAATTTGTGATAATTATCTGATAACATATTTTTTTAAAATACTTCCATTTGTTTAGGTTTGGTCACCAGACTCTTGATCGAAACATAAATTATTTTTGCTCAAATATATTTGGACTGTACACACTTCACAATCTCTATTGGATCTTGTAATTGATAATTTTTGAACTGTCATTATATAATGACATTTGTCTAGTAAACAATGAGCAACTTGGTATGTGATATAGTAGGGGTGGAAGCGGTACGGGTTTTTACCATACTGTACCGTTTTGGTCCGAAAAAAATGATTTTAGTTTCATATATTAAAATACCAGAAACCAGTCTTACTGAAACTTAAATTACCGCAAAAAAGTTGGTTGGTTTTGGTTTTAATATTTAAAAAACCGATTTACAGAAATTACCGTACCGAATTTACTGGAACCAGAAAAAACCGTACCGAAATTACCATACCGTACCGAATTTACCGAAACCAGAAGAAACCGTACCGAAATTACCGTACCGTACCGAATTTACCAAAACCAGGAAAAAGTTGGTTTTGGTTTTGGTTTTGGTTTTAATATTTAAAAAAGTTGGTTGGTTTTGTTTTTGGTTTTTTGGGACTTTTAGTGTTGTTTACCGAAACCAGAAAGAACCGAAACCAGAAACCAGAAAAAACTAGAATTTACCGAAATCAGAAAAAATCAGAATTTACCGAAAGCAGAAAAAAATTGAAATTACTGAAAAAACCGAAATACCAGCCGGTTTGGTTTTGGTATTGATTTTGGTATACCGGTGGTAAAATAGTACGGTTTGGTTTTACCATCTAGAGTTTGATTTTGGTTTTGGTATCTACTATTTACCGACCAAACCGTACCGCTTACACCCCTATAATATAGTCAAATGTTCAATCATTGTTGAACTTAAGGCTCTAGAAGAGAGTATGTGATGTTGTTATTTGATACCCGCCCATTCGTATGAGATGAGTTATATAAAAGCAATTCCTGAAGTAATTTGCTTAATTTCATGGGCGTCAGTATACATGGATAACATATTGAAATAAATAGTGAAAGGTAATTTTATGTTACTTTTAGTGTTAGAATCCAGAAGTTTACACTAATAAACAATCGTTAAAGTATTCAAGGGATATACTATACAATATTTAAGATTGTAAAATTACACTTTGACACGAGTATGCAGCACCATGGTTCAATTATTTATTATTATACAATGACCATTTTGGTCAACTTATTAATTATTTTTCATAAGATGTTGTGAATGCAAATGATATTTATCACAAGGGTATATATGGTGCTTATGATTAACCTTTTATTGAACCATTAATAAATATAATGTTTATAGTATATGTGCAATTTTTGTTGAGGAGATATTATTCTTACCGTTAGTGAGAGGATAGAATATGCTATAATTACAAATTGTTTTTAAAGAACGATTCGTTCCTGAAAAATGACAAGAATTATCGTGAAATGCTTTCACTTTGTCTCATATAATCTCCTATATCGCTCAATGCGAAAATGAAGTGGAAAAAAAATTATATTGCAACATCAAACATCACATGGACTAGTTGCAAATGTGCTTTCCAAAATCATTGCCTCAAATGGATAAATAAATTCGGTAGCAAATAAATTTATTGCACGACAAAAGCATGTCAATTCATAACTACTTGACTCCCTAGAAATGGAGGTTAAATCAAATCGTGCTGAAATAACGCTAAAAAAAGGTTATGAATAAAATATCCACTTTCTTTAAAACTCTATAAGAAGTTATTGTCAATGAAAAGACACGAGATCTTGAAGTGACTATAAAGCCTCTGAAGTTGGCAAAGGTACCTAATATTAAATGAGATCTCTATGTTATATGCATATACAAGAAAAAAGTAAGATTAACAAAGATGATCATCGATGATATAATTATATATGTTGTAACTACACAAAAATCAAAGGGCAATGATATTACAAATCCACGTATTATGAATGAATGTCGATAAATAATATATTGGCCTAAATGAGAAAATGTCATGATGGAATAATTCGAGTCTCTTAATATACCTGGTGTATTTGAACCTATAGTAAACCCCAAACTAGGTGTTAACCCTAAAGGTTACGAATGGGTATTTATAATAATTTGAAGTGTTAAAACTCACCAAAAAGTGCATGATTTATGGCACAAGATTTCCTCAATAAACCAAAATTTATTATATACGAAGATACCATCCCGTTTTGGCCATAAATACGTTTCTAATATCTTACTAGCTTAACAATTTTTTGAAATATATTATATGAGACTCGTGAATATAACTACTTACATATACAGGACTTAGACAAAGAATACATATAAAAATCCTAGAAGTATTTTCTTTGCCAGAAACAAAGATTGGGAGTACGTACTCAAATGCAGTAAGACGTTCATTGTATAACTGGCAATCCAAATGGAAATAGGTACAACCGTCTTAGTAAATATTTGTCTAAGGAAGGGTACGAAAATAATTATATATTCAGTGTGCCATTATACAATATTCTTAAATGGATGTGCTCCTGAAGATCTCAATTGAAATGTTAAATGTCCTTAAATGGATGTGCTCTTGAAGAGCTCAATCGAAATGCAAAATGTTCTTAAATGGATGTTCTCCTAAAGAGCTCAATTAAAATGCAAATATCCAACTAAGGACTTCAAAAATGAATGACCTTGGGGTAACTATTTATTGTCTCGGTCTTCAGATCGAACACAATTTATGTTAAACTCAAATCCATTAGTGAAATGGATTGAAAAGTCCTACAATGTTTTAACATATATTAAGCATACAATTTTAGTTACCCTCGATCTCCAGTATATGGATATTTAATTGTCCATATCATCCTAAAGAGGATGCCAAATATAATTTTGATCCCGAAGTACCATACGTGCATGTTATTATAGTATTTGGTACTTTTATGTTAATAATAAATTGATATACATAACACGGTGCATGATACTAGATATTATAGTTGCAATTAATATCCTAGCAAGAAACAACTACCATTGACTTGCATAGCATGAGATTAATATCAGTTATATCATATGATATTTTTAAATATAACCATATATGTTCAGTTAGTTATATAGAAACAAGCTATCTATGGTAGGGGTGTTCGTGGTCCGGTTCGATCCGATTTTTAGTAATTTTAAGGATCGAACCGATTAAACCGGTCCTAAAAAAAAAACCAAGACCAGACCGATTAAACTGGTTTTTCGGGCTTCGTCGGTCTAGTTTTTTGTATGGTCGGTCCAGTCTAACTTGTCGGTCCTAATCTTATTGAAACAACCCAAATTTTACCATCAAAACTGTCCAAATTTTATCATAGAAATTGCTCAAATTTTACCATAAAAACTATCCAAACTTGTCCAAAATAATACAATGTTGTTCAAATTTTAACATAAATAAAAATTGCCCAAGTTTTCAATTTATAAAATACCAGTAATGAAGTGATCTTAAGGTCTCTTTCATAGATTACATTTTATCCGACAACAAATCAACAGCAAATCGAAAACCAAATCAAAAAAATGAAACCGAGATAAATAGTAGCATAAATCTTTCGATATATACCTACATATATATAATATAAATAAATACATATCGGCTATGAGGACTGTGAGGCTAAGCAGGTAAATGCCAACTGTGAGGGTTGAGAGGCGACGAGGAGTGGCTGTGAGGGCTGAGAGATGAGTGAGAGAGACGAGAGAGTGAGGGGATGGGACGGCTGAGAGAGATAAGAGAGTGAGGTGCTGGACTGTGAGTGCCTTGCCTTGTGAGAGAGAAAATAACGGCTGAGACGAGAGAGTGAGTTGAGTGAGTGTTAACTTAAGTTTTCGAACTTCTTTATTTTTCAAAATTACCAACTTATCCTTAGTTTTTTCTAGGTTCAAATATAATAAAATATATATATATATATATATATATATTTATATGTAACCGATCCGGGCAGGTCCATATCGGTTATTTTTTGTGACGGACCAAGGCCCGAACCGGTTAGACCGGTTTGCCAAAAAAAAACAGGACCGTACCAATTAAAAAAAGACCGAAAAAATTAAGGCGACTGGGTTCGGTCCGATTCGGTCCGCCGGTCCAATCGGTTTTCTGAACATCCCTAATCTCTGGTATCCTCACAAGGAACAGTCAAAGCACTTATGACTTGCCTCAAATAACATATGTCCCTACTACTACTTATGAAGGCAATGGTTCTTGTATAGACCACTCACAAAGGATATGTCAAAGGAGATATGACTAACACATTTCAATTCTTCTAAATCCATGAACTCAAGAAGTGTTATGATATTGGAGTCAAATAGATTCGATAAAGTGACATCTTCATCCCTCTTTATCCAAGTCTTATCAAAGTCAAGTTTATACCCCGGCCTACCCAAAACTGTACATTTTATACCCCGAATAGTTGTATTTTAGTTGCTAATTCTCGACAATATGGGTCTTATGCGCGTAAATGTTTATCATGCAGGCTTAACTGTAGTTGCGGTGCCAAAAGCTACATTTCGAGGTCAATTACAGTTACATTGGAGCTAAATACCCTTGCCCCGTAACCTCATCCTACCCAAACCTAGCCTAAACTTGTCCCTAAACCGTCACCCAAGACCCGTGTGTGTTGGTTTGTTCCCTTTTTATTTTATTTTAATTTTTTTAGATTTTTAGTTTGAGTCATTTTAATTTTAGGATTATTTTAGCATTTTTTAGGTTTTATTTCCTATTTTTATATTTTATTTCTATTTTTATTAATATAATTTTATTTTATTTTATTAAGTTTTTAGTTTTAGTTTTTATCTTATTTTATTTTATTAGGATTAATTTTAGGAGTTTAGTTTAGTTTATTAGATTTTATATTTTAGGATTTTTGTTTTATTTTTATTTTGATTCTTTATTTTATTTTTAGAATATAATTTTATTTTTTAGGTTTCTAGTTTATTTTTTTATTTTTTTATTTTAGTTAGTATTATTTTAAGGTCCAAATTAAACACACACATCACCATTATCACACACTTATCCTAATACCTAACTAAGCCCCTCACCCTCACCCAAACATTCTACACCCTCACCACACACAAACACCACCTCTTCACTATTCATCTTCTTCCTACCTCACCCACTCTTTCTCTCTCCTCTACCTCCATTACCAACTAAACCCATTTCCCCCATAACCAAACTCTTCCCATCTCTCACCTCCCTCTCCATCTTCCATCCTCTAATCTCACAACTCCTTCCCTCTCACGCCTGCTACCTGCGACCCCGACCTACCCTCGCAGCCAACTGCGACCCTCTCTCCTCTCGGCATCAACCCTGCCGACGTCGCTCCACCGTCCTTACCCCCTTCTCCGCCGGCGAAAAACCCACCTAAGCCTGCCACCATCCCATCCCTGATCCCCTCTCTCTCACTCTCGTCCCAAACCCAGCAGCCCCTCTCTCTCTCTCTCTCCCTGCGATACCCAACTCCGGCCTGCTCATCACCCCCAACTCACACCACCATACCCATATCCACAAGCCCAACTCCGGCTATGGCAGTCCCTGCGATACCCGCCGGAACCACCCCCTCGTCGACCTCACTTCTGCCACCGCGGCAACCAACCACCAGCCCATACAACCAGCTCCGGCGACCTCCGATCTTAACCGCACCGACCTGCTCCGGCGAGATCCAGCAGGCCTGCCCCGATTCCCATAACCCACATCCGGGTCTGCCCCAGATCTCCAAACCTGTAACCTTACCCGGACCCATTTTCGGGTCAGCCCCATCCACAACTCCAACCCATTTCCTTCTCCCAATACCCAAAACCCATTTCTCATTTTGTTTTTACCCATTTTCTCTTCCACGATTCTTCCACCTGCTATTCCAAAGACCAAAATCAAGACTTAATTCCCCCATGTGCCTAATACCTCTTTTTTAACCCCTTTTCCTATTCTACCCCCAACTACCCATATTTTACCCAATACCCAAAACTACCCTTATAACCAAATCAGATTTATTCCCCCATTTTCCCACTTGTCCCCACACCTCACACAATCCATGCACAATTGTGCACTCTCTCCATATTACCCTCACCTTCATTACCTCACACTATTTCCACATGCTCTCCCTACCTTTTTACCATTATACCCCTTTGCTCCATTGCATATAAAAAGAAGATGAAGACCTCATTTGTGAAGAATTCTAGATTAGAGAGAGGAAATTGTAGAGAGAAATTTTAGGGTTAGAAATAAATAGTAGATTAGAATTAGTTTTTTTTATTTTTATTTTCTTCTTTTCAATTTAAATTGAGTGAAAGTAATTCTAGTGAGAATCAATTTGTGTGTTAGTGCTCCATGTGTATTTGTTGATCATTCAAATTGAGAGGTGTATGCTTCAAATTGGAAGACTAGAGTTCAACTTTCTCAAAGAGATTTGGTTTGCTTGTTCTATTCTCTTCTCTTTTATTTTAATAGCCTTGATTATTAATTTGTCATGTTTCATATCATGTTAGGCTAAATCCCCTTTCAAGGGGTGGGGTGAAACCCTTATTTGATATTATTTTAGTTTAATTAGTTTGCTTACTTGAAATATCCATTTGAATGTTAATTTTGATCCCTCACCCTTAGATTTACGCCTCGAGAGAGGGTAAATGATTTTCGAGAGAAAATCGAAATTCTAGTGATAATACCCATTTTAGATTCGAACTAGAGATAGGGGTCTCTTAAGTGGGGTATTATCATTTGAATTTCAACTCTAAATTTAATTTCTAAGATTGACATAAATTCTAATTGATCGATCCTAGCGGGTGATTAATTAAAAGGAGTGTTGATCTAATTTTCTAGAGTTGTGAGGTGTTAATTTTAATTTTCTAAAAGATTACTATTCTAATTACACTTGCAACGAGAGTTGATTTGTAATTTTGATATTAATTTGGGAGAATTCAAATAATTAAATTAATTAATTAGAATAACTAAAATTTGTGGTGTAATCCCACTCCTTGATTGTTCTCACTTTATCTCTTATTTTTAGTGTTAGACTTAATTTTTCATTTTAGTCACTTTTTAGTTAGTTGTTTAGATTAGTTTAGAGCTCACCTCACCCTATTGTTTTAATATTGAAAAAGCTAAAAAAATTAGAAAAGTGAAAAAGCACAAAAAGAAAATAAAAAGTGAATTACAATTGAATTTGTTCCATTTGCTTTACTCCCTAGAAAGTGGATTGATACCCTTACTTACCTCTACACTTAAGTTGTTATATTTGTAGGTACATAAGGATTTTGATTAGAAGGACTTTTCAAGCAACGACAAGAAATACAAGTAAAAGTTCTTTTTATCAAATGGCGCCGTTGCCGGGGATTGTGAAGCTCGGAGCGGATTCCATTTTGTGATTCACTTGTATTGTACTTTTTTTTCATTTTAGTACCATTTTTCATTTTATTAGAAGGCTTGTATTTAGGATGATTCTATCATTGCTTGTATTGCGGTGCATAGAGACACCATTTATTTTCCATTTAAATTTGTAATAATTAAAGACAAGCGTGATAGGGAAACCGGACAAGGTACAGAGAGGGCGTCCATAGGCAAGGATTTAGAAGCCTCTCTACCTTGGGTCGGTAGGACTTCCGGGGACGACTGAGATTGGCGTATTCTCCCCCCGGTCGACTCAAATTTTTCGGCACCCCACGGCGTAAAAACCGTGGGAGGTATATTTCTTACACCCTCGCGCCTCTCATGTTAGCGAGTCATTTATTGTGTGTGATTTGTGTGCTCTTGTGTGATTTTATTCTCGCATTTATTTTCGAATGGTGTGATGAATTAATTGACTAAGACCTACACCCGGTCACTCACGAGAAGGGATTTCATCACCCGACTCACTCGCTTATCATTGTGTGCTACCCTAGCCATCACTAAATTTATAATCAATCAACTAGGTAGCCCAATAGGAGAATATTTTTGCAAAGGCGATCACTCATATTTTCGTGATTTTTTATCGCCCGCGGACTTAATTAAAATTTGACTACCCTTTCACTAAATTTTCAAGATAAAAAATTGGCTATGTGCTAGTTAGGAATTTTTCTTGACTTGTGTGTGTGTCCAATTCCATTTTTCGGTAGTCGGTTTTAGTTAGTCCGTCCAATTCAAAGAGTCCATATATTTTTTCCCCACCTTTTCTTCCAAAAAAAAAAAAAAAAAAATCCAAAAAAATCCAAAAATATTTTCTTTCTTTCATTTTAGAAAAAATCCAAAAATATTTTATTTCTTTCCTCTTTAGAAAAAATCAAAAAAATATTTCTCCCCTCATGGCCGAGGAACGTCCTTTACGGGACTACTTTGGTCATTTTTCATTGACACGTGACACGTGTGAGAGTGGTCCCGAGCGATCTCTTTATGATATTCTTCACGATTTCACCTCTCTCACGAGTACCGTTGGTACTCTTGACCCATCTATGCACGCACCACCTATTCCATCACCCTCGGTGTCAAGTGTCACTGTGCCTCCTCCCTTGTTGTGCACCCACTGTTCTTATGCCAATCACATGTCCCATGAGTGCCCATACTCTTCATATCCCTACGCACCCACCATGGAACATGTGTATCCATATGACACTGTTTCGGAACCCACCTCGGCCTACTACCCCGCTATGCCTACTCCCGAGTTGTGTGAGTCCCCGAGCTATTCGTGGAGGCCTGATCACCCTTCCATGCAATACGTATCCCAACCCGATGTTGTGGATCCTCACACGTTCCAACAGTCGTCATGGCAACCTTGTGCACCCCGTCACGATCAGTTTTCTCACTACGCACCCCATGAGTATCAACCATTTGTCCATCATGAAAGCAATCCTTTCGTGTATGATGAACTTGGCCCCACCCCACACACTTCATTTGAGTATTCTCCATATAGTCCTGATTATAGCGCGTTGTGTCCACCTTACCCTCAACCACCACCCATCATTCCACCAACACCATCATCCACTTCCACTCTCGAAACCCTCTTGCAAAAGTTCATACTTGAGCAAGAGCAAGCCATTCAAACTCAAGCTCTCCAAAGGCTTGAACAAAGGTTAAATGAATTGGTGTGTGCGAGAGAGTCGGATATTCCCATGACCCCACCCATCGTTGCCACCGAGTGTGACGATGATGTGTCCTCTTGTGACACAAAATTTGAGTGTGACCAACCCAATCACCCCGAGAATCTCGAACTTGAGACCATACCGTGGTCTGGGTCCCAAGTCGACAATTGTGTTGACTTACCTTTCGATAGTGAGCCTGATCAAATCCCAATATGTCCATATGAACCCCACCTTGCGGTCCCCATTCACCCTCCCTCTCCCGTCATATCCAAAAACGTGCCCGAGTCTACACCTATTGAGCCTCCCCCTTGTGTTCCCGAGGAACCAATTTATCTTAGGTTAGCTCCGGCCACGAGTGTTCACCATTTTCCCGAGATAGAATCCGTGATAGTTTCTAACTATCCGGATTTGGATCCTATTCCTCCATGCATGGCTCCCGTTGAGCCCGATATTTCTATCGATTCCTCTATCTCCGATCTTGGTGCCTCGTTTTACCCACCCACCCCATTTACCGATGCTACTCTTGTGGAGAAGTTGACAACTCCATCTTTAGAAACCACACTCCCTTGTGAGTATTCATTTACTCCTCCCAATGAGTGTGTGTCTCCCACGCTTGAGTTGGATCATCTTCCTCCACCGTTTATCCCACCCGATACACCGATTATCCCGCCCGACCCACCCATTATCCTTTCTACCCCACCACCTGGTTTGGATCTTGATTTTGCACATTTCAAGTTTCCATCTACATATTTAGATCCTCACCTGAAACCATCCTCCACCATTCACGAGAGTATTTGTGGTGACACTCTCCACTTCCGTGACATCGAGCTTGTTCCTCTATGCCCGCCACTCTCTTGTGGTGTTGATTGTTCTCAACAGCTCCCTGGCGTGTCACGGCGCGACCATTACCATCACCCATTCATAGAACGGTCTTGTAATTTCTATGAGTCCCATCCCATTACACTTTTCAAACCTTTTTGCCTCCTTCACCAACTTGAGCACTATGCTTATAGGGTCCTTGTTGCCCTCACCTTCCGGCTCAATAAAGCCCGAGACCGATACCTTTTCACCCTCACCCTTACCATAATACCCACCCGCCCTTGGTCCACCGATGCTTTGCATCGTGTGATGCACTTTGCTATACAAGTGCATTGGCACATTTAGCCTTTATCCAGCAAGACTGGCGCTTCAGTCTTGTTTGGGGGTGATTTTCATCACCCATTCTTCTGCCGCCCTGCGCTTTCATAGATTTTATCTTTAGGGTGAGATTTCATCGGTCTGGCTGAAGACATTAAACTTAGCGCTACCGGGAGGCAGCCCGTGTTTCTTGTACTAGTCTCATCCTGTTTGGGGGTGGTGTTTCACATCACCCTATGCTTTATCATACTTATAGACTTGTACATCTTTTACTCAGGTGTATTCTTGGATTCACATGTCTACTTCATTAGCGGTTGATTTCTGGTAATCTCTTTCCTTCCTTATACTTTCAATTTTAAAAATCATTTTACCTAACATCGAGGACGGTGTTCCTTTTTGTTTGGGGGTGGGGAATTTTATCAAAATCGTGCCTCTTTTGAAAAATTGAAGTAACAGACGATTAAATCTATTCACCATGTCAAAGCAATATTTCAGAAGGTTGTGTATGATACTAATATACATTGACTCAATCATCAGAGAAATACCATAATCACGAGGAGTATCCAATCAGGGGGAGCATTTGATCAGGGGGAGAATCTAAGAATATGATATTTTTGACATGCGTGTTATACACTATTTTCTTTAACTAGGTTTTTTTCCATTGGATTTATCAGTTAAAAGTTTTAACGAGGCAACACTAAGCACGTCCAACACCGATTTAATAATCACAAAAGTTATACTATTTTTCTTCACTTTGATTTTTTTTCACTGGGTTTTCCCTTTGTAAGGTTTTAATGATGCAACAATCATTGAATGGTGCATATAGTGTACATCCAAGGAAGAGTGTTATAAAATGTGTATTTAAGTGAATGTCCACTTGTATTCCAATCCACCATCATTCCACAATTATTAAGCGGTCTATTAGATTACCTTATTTTATACTACAAATATGGGTCATACCACTTTAGTATTGACATCTAATATATATATAAATGGTGTCCCCTCATGTTATTATCCCACTTATTTACACTAAATGCAAAGAGTTATCTTAAAAATGGTGTCTCCACATATAAAAGTTTTATTATATGAAACATCTTTTCCCTTTATTAATAAATGCTAATATTTATATAATAAATAATTTTTTATATATAACTCAAAAAATATTTTTTACAAACAAATGTACAATTTTCTAAAATAGTTTATAAATTCTGAACGATAACGTTGCTTTATAAAAATATTTTCGTCTTAAAAAAAATTGTATTTAGATTTATAGAACAGCATTTTAAAACACAACGTATATAAAGAAATGAAGTTAAAAACTAAAATTTTTAGAAAACTACTTTATGAAAATACAATTTTTATATATAATAAAATATTTATACTTATCTTTATAAAATTAGGATATCTCCTCATGTTATTGTGTCACTTATCCACAATAAATTCAATGAGTTGTGTTAAAAATGGTGTCTCCCCATATAAAAGTTTTTTTTTATGAAACATCTTTTTCCTCAATTAATAAACACTAATATTTATATAATAAATATTATATATATATAATATATATAATTCAAATAATTTTTTTTATAAAAAAAAGTACAGTTTTTTAAAACAGTTTATAAATTCTGAACGGTAACATTGCTTTATAAAAACATTTTCTTCTTAAAAAATTGTATCTATATTTATAGAACAGCCTTTTAAAATACAACTTATATAAAGAAATGGAGTTAAAAACTATAGTTTTTAAAAAATTACTTTATAAAAATACAATTTTTATATATGATAAAAATATTGGGCAATTTACAATTAAGCCCCTTGGTAATAATTTTTAAATATTTAAGGACAGCTTATTATTAGGTCCACTTCTTATGCCACTAGCGTGGACTTCTACAAGAAGAGAATTAGTAGACCTAAGTGTTTAAAATTTGTCAAAATTTCTTTAGTGTTTAAAAATTGTTTGTGAGGGACCTAAGAGTACTTTTTCCTAAAATATTTTATATTTATTTTATAGAAATAGGTTTAATTAAAAAATTAAAAAAAAAAATGTTAACACTATAGTTTTATAAAAACGATATTGTTTAAAGCCTTTGAAAACACAATTTATATAAAGAAATGAAGTTAAAAACTACAGTTTTCAAAAAACTGCTTTATAAAAATACAATTTTTATATATAATAAAATATTTTATACTTATCTTTATAGAATTAGGTTTATTAAAAAAATTAAAAAAAGTTGTTAACACTATAATTTTATAAAAAATGATTATATATTTATATTTTTAAAAAAATAGTATTGTTAAAAAAAACAATTTATATTTATAAACAGCATTTTAATATATATATATATATATATATATATATATATATATATAAAGGGAACCACTATTCCCACTCCAAAATAATTTTCCCCCACTCCACTTTCAACTTTAAATACCAAAATCACTAAAGTGTCATTCTATACATATAACTTAGGTTGAACAAATTATTAATACATTTATTTATCAAAAAAAAAACTTAGTTTGAACAAATATAATATTTTGTCAAAAATCTATTATTTATTTTAAAATATATAATATTCTGAAAATAAAAAAGCATAATATTTTGAATATAAACAAATCTAATGTTCTGGAAAATAATTTTAAATATTTTGAAAATACATAATATTCTGGAAAAAAACTTATTATTATTTTTTATTGAAGTGGAAGTTAATAAAAAAAACTGTGATATTATTTATTTAAAAAAATGAACATTCTTTTTATCAGAAAAAATGTTGACGATAATTATACCAGACAAAAATACTGGGCAACGTTTTTTTTAAAGAAAAAATGGTCGAAACTTTTATCATAAACTATATTTTTTTCAAACTTTATTTTTTACAATTTATTATAAAACATAACTTTTTTATAAAACTGTATTTTTTTGTAAAAAATTAAGTTGCGACTTTGACACATTACTAATTTTGTATTTTATACTTTAACACACGGCATGACACAAATAGCATGATTTATAATTTTCACACCACATTAAATACAACATGACATGAATAACACGAGTAAACTTATGAATTTAATATTGTCAGTGACACCAAATTATTCGTATGATATTGTATTCAATTTGGTGTGAAAATTATAAATCACGCTATTCGTGTTGTGTCGTGCATTAAAGTATAAAATGCAAAAATTAGTAATTTATCAAAATCACAACTTAGTTTTTTACCAAAAAAAAATACAATTTTATAAAAAAGTCATGCTTTATAAAACTTTGTAAAAAATAAAGATTTTCAAAAAAGTTTCGTCCAATTTTTCTTTATAAAAGATTAGTTCTATTAGCCCCAAAATTTTGACCGAATTTTTGCCGACTTAATGACGTGTCGGCTTGTTAATGGTTGGTTTTGGTGTCCCACTGGCGTGGCCCCCATAAACCGACCAATAACAAGCCGACACGTCATTAAACGGGCAAAAATTCAATCAAAAATTCGGTCAGAATAGAATTTTTGTTATAAAAATGATGTCCGGTTTTTTTATTTGATATAATTATCGTCAACATTTTTTTATAAAAAGAATGTTCATTTTTTATATAAATAACAAAACAGTTTTTTATGAACGTTTGTTTCAATAAAAAATAATAATACGTTTCTTTTATAAATAACCGACTATTTTTTTAAACAAAAACTGACTTTTATGATTTTTATATTTTTAGAATATTAACAAAATTATTTTCCTGAATATTAGGATTTTTATATTCAAAATATTATATATGCTCAAACTAAAGTATACATGTATAGAAGGACACCTTAATCATTTTGGTGTTTAAAGTTGAAAGTAGAGTAGGGGAAGAATGTTTTGGAGTGAAAATAGTGGTTCCATATATATATATATATATATATATATGTGTGTGTGTGTGTGTGTGTGTGTGTGTGTGTGTGTTTTCTATTCTTTTTTATTTTCTTATTTCTCCTTCATTAAATGTTCTCCTTTTTGCATTTTAATTTTACATGCAAGTATTTATTTGACATCAAATATTCTATTAATGAAATACATATATTCGTTATTCTTTTATTATGTATTAACAACATGTATCACACAAATGTAAAATAGTTTTTTTAACGTTATATATTTATCTATATTTTTGTACATATGTTTGCATGGCAGTGTATAATAAAAATTGCAAAGCACCCTCGCATCACGTGGAGCTAAAAACTAGTAGCAATGACCCCCTCTAAATTCTTTCTATAGCCCCTTTATTTTACAACACAATTTTATATTTAATTTTTTTGCCAATCAGTCCCATTTATTAAGTATGTAATTCAATAGGTTCTATTTGTAAACATATAGTGAATATTACTATATGTATAAATAGAACTCGTGCTGACAAAAATCTCAACACAAATAATTTATGAAAAAAAACAATCACCAATATATAAGAAATAGTAACAATCACACAACACAACACAAGAATATACGTGGTTCGGCAAATCGCTTACGTCCACGGAGAGGTCTACTGTTTTTATTAGGTAACTCTCGAGATGGTTTTTTCACATGCCCTATGCCCCGGGCCAGGAGTACAGCATATATGCAGTTAAGAGAATGTGTTAGTAACTAACACGTTGGCGTTATATCCCTTGAATATCTCTTCGAGATTTTGGGGATAGACTCGGTCATATCTTTCATCCTAACTGTTATCCAAGACCTATAATTTAGGTCGGGCGCCTGACTCATTTATTGGTCTTGACCGGCTTCTCTTATGGGCTTAGTCGACAGTAGGTACCCACAATTGCCCCTAAAAATTTTGGGGCCATAATTTGGGCTCACAAATTTCAAATGGTGCCTTTCGGTCCCCTTCTGATAGCACTGTTGTAATTTATAAAAATGATAAGGGCGTGAATCATCGTTTGGCAGGAAGTTTGAGCGAAAAATCTTCTTCGATCAGAGTGCACTATCATTGAGGAGTTTAAACCGAGGTGTTGGACGATTTTCAACATCACTTCAACTTCTTGCTTCTCTCACTTTCAAGCCATCTCTTGCTCTCCAAGCTTTCTCTTGCTCTCAAGCTTGTTCTTCATCGTTTTCAAGCTATTTTTTGCTTCTCGTCTTCACTTGCCCGTGGTTTTCCATCATTTCAAGCTTCATTCTTTTCCCTATAAGTTCTCAGTCTTTCCTCTTTCTGTATTTCCTTTCATCATTTTTCTTTCTACTGTAGCTAGGGTTTTCCTTATGGCAGGGATAGACAATAAATCCCTGGTAGAATTTAGAAAATGTCACAATATCCCTGACTGGGTGGATATTGAGTGTGCCCCTGTTCTTTATAATGTCCGTGATATCGAGGATGGTCACTGGATTCACGTCCTTCTGTTGTCTCAAGGGGGTTTAACCTTTCCTAAAATCTCCTGTTTTTACATTTTTTTCAGTACTTCGACATATTCCCAGCTCAGTCTTCTCTAAGTGTTTGGAAGATAGTGAACGGCGTCCATAGAATAAACCAACTCTATGGCACCAATTTAGGCTTAGTTGAAATATGCTTCTACTATACCTTCTCTCGTACCAGTTCTGGTCTTCTTTATTTGAAAGCGAGGAGTCCTGACAAGGTATTGGTAGTGAACCTACCTGATTCCCACAGGGACTACTAGTCTGAAGGATTCATAGCTAGGAACTGGCAGTTCCCTCCTCAGGTAGGGGTGCGAGGTACATGGGTCCTCAAATTCCTACTTATGGAGGGGAATATATAGGTTTTTATTCAATCTGTTTGCCCTTTAGTAGTCGCTATAATGTGTTCTTCTTCTGATGTTTTCCTTTTCTTTTTCAGTAAAGTCCAAGAACCAAGAGCCTGCTCTCCATGAGATCCGTGTTACTGAGTTGCTCAAGTCCTGGAATATAAGAGACTATTGTGGAAGGTGAACACCCCAGGTCGGCTGCTTTTTTGTTGGAATACAAGAACACTACCTCCAGCTTCATCTCCCGTTCAGTTAACTCTATTCCTCATCTTAATATCCCAGAGGAAGAAGAGGAGGAAGAAGGTACTCTCGAACCTATCAAGCTAGATGAGGAGGAGGAGGAGAGCAGCAATGAGTCTATTGTTGCTAGAGGTGAGGCGGGATCTTGTGAGGAGGAATCTAGCGAACGGGAGTCTAGTGGAGAGAGGTCCAGCAAGGAAGGTCATTGAAAGAGTGGTCCTACACGAGTGTGTTTCAAATCAAACCAATTTTCACCAAAAATTATCCAACTTTTAATTTGCACCAAACCAAGTTGTGAAAAATCAATTTTTTACTTTAAACCAATTTTATCTTGATTAATCCTAAACATGCATCTAGTGATTAAAGTAAGTAAAGTAAAGTAAAGAATACTCACAACGCAGGATGTACGAGAAAAAACCCAAGATGGAAAAAAACTTCGGATGGCCCAAGCCAGACAATCACTGTGAATGTGGAATTACAACGAACAGATAAAAGACTCACTCAACGACTCGATCCCCATAAGTCTTAACGCTCTTCTGATCTTCAACCACTCATCTCACAGTGCCCACGCAGAAAGTCCTTCTTTCACGATACCTGTCCACAACACAGGAATCCACATATGTCTCAGTGTCCACATAATGGCTTTGATACGTCTACGATGTCGAACAAGAATTCCTTCTCTATTCTTCACCGCAAAACCCATATGTTCAAGTATAGAACAAACCTTCTTGGTGCATTAAGATCACATAAACATATAGTAATGATAACTCAGCTCTTTGCAAACTCTAAGGATGTGTTTATGCTTTGAAACCTTAGAAAAAACATGTGCAAAACTCGTATTGGATTGAAAACTGTTTTCCAGATTGCACACTTATAAATTCTGACGAAATCACGCTTTAAATAAATTTTAAGTCGGTGCCTCGAAAAACGTGTCACTCGAACGAGATGGACCATTCGTTCGCGCGACATGGCTATCTCGCTCGAACGAACAGAGATGTCGTTTGAACGACGCTCGTGTCAGTTTGACTTTTTCTTTCAAACGTTTCTTCCAAAGGAAATCTAATTAAGTCAAACTCCTTTTCTACTTTTAAAAAACATTTTAAAAATATTTTCCTTATAAAAATTCATCCTTATCTTTTATAAAACTTATTCCGAGCTCCATTAATTATATGCATTCATACCTTTTTTATCTCGAAATGCAATAAACTTGAAGACGAATAAACTTGCACCAATTAAACTTCGACATGATTAATTCTTTGAAGCTTTTTCGTAACGTCTTTAATTTCTTCAATACGTCATAGACCAAGTGGGATCCTGACAAAATAGAATCTCCCTATGACATATTACAAACACAGTTTTGTTCACGAAATTAAGTCAAAACAATACAGGGACTCAATTGGAAATTTATATTCTTACAAATCTCCCCCTTTGACTATTCCGGGACAAAACTAAACAAGTGAAATGCCTAATCCGGGTCGTCAAACCGTATGACGCCTAAATCCCATCCCATAAACCCAAAGTCAAAAATTACAGGACACGGACTAGTATATGTAGCACCGGTAAGCATGAACGGTCTGAATATGATGTAGACTTAATATTTCAAATCGCTGAAGCATACCTAGACACATGAAAGAGACAAACAAATACCCAGTAAAGTATGATGGAACAAATGAAACCAATATATATATCCAAATGATACCAATTTTACAATATATACCAATATGAATAAACTCTGAAAAAATATTTGTTAAACAATTGAGCAACAAAATGATACCAATTTGTAAAATATGTAATCAAAAACATGCTCAACAAATCTCCCCCTACATCACATACATCTCTCACCCTTTTTGTCTCGAACAGACAATCCGGTGAAAAGATAAACGAATCAATCAAGTATCTAGCATGAAAATATACCAATTAAAAATCGCTAGATAATCATGAAATGGCCAGCTAAATATGATCAATAAATGACAAATTTGTAGCTACACAAAGAATAGAGCAAACTAATCAGGTGTGATAAACGGAATCATATGCAAAATATCAATATTGAAACAATATAACCTTCATATAAACCAGTTAGTCCAGAAAGCTTTCAGCAGTACCAAAAATATCACAAAATAAACTAGTGGACTGCAAACAAATAGAAGCAAAAATTCCCAGACTGTCGTTCGTACGAGTCAGGAACGTCGCTCAAACGAGATGAGGACGTCACTTGAACGAGTCTTCTCGCGACATGGATATGTCGTTTGAACGACTTCTCGCGACAGGACAAACTTTCCCAGATTCCCAAAAATATCATAAATATTTGCCCAGTGAAAAACTTTTCAAAAAAATCACACTGGAAGGGCCTGACAGCAGCAAAACAGTGCTAAAACAGTAAGCTTTTTACCCAAATTACGCAAAACGCATAAAAACTAACAATGCGAGTTACATGCAAACATAGTACCGATGTGCTCAAACATGGACATGGAATGTATGGGCGTGAAACTACAACAAATGAGTCACAATTCTAACACATCGAAAAGATCAAGAAGTGCTAATTGATAGCGATAAATCGCCAAACTTTATCATAGTCATATGACAATTAAAGTGTGAGCTTAATGAACTAAACATACTACATGCACACAAATCCAGAATTTTGACAATTTTACAAACAATAGCGTCAAATTGCAATGTTTCAACATTATGATTAGTTGTGCAAAACCGTTTAAATTTTCTCCAACCAAACTCCCTCATAAACATACCTTTTTCAAGTTCTTTTGAGGTTTCTAGCATTCTCAACTTAGAGAAAATCTTATTGGCCCTTTTTCTTAGCATTTCTTTTAGGCCCTTTTAAACGGTGGCTTTCACGACGAGTTAATTTTGAACTCTCGCAGCCCTTTCCCGTGAATCACTTATCATTTTTCAATAAGGTACCAATTCAAATCCTCAAGGTAAACGATTCTTATATGCACACTTCTCCTTAAGTCTACTTACGCATAGATGACAAGATTGAGACAAGAACGCCTCACCAAATTCAAAAATGCAAGAGAAGTCAAACATGCATATAAACACGTGCATGTGTGCATTGATGGCATATATACAAAGTCGAATCAAAATGCATATCCACTTCGAAACTACCCCATTTGAACAATGGTTAAGATCATTCTAAGCATCGATAATAATGACCAAATGTCCTAGCCATATGGATATGAAACGATTGGGGTCCAAGCACACCAATATGCCACATCAAACATGTAAACTCAAAAACAAAAATCGAAAATCTTTTTGGCTTTTCAAATATATTTTGACTCAAATAAAAGAAAAATATTTTTGGTTTTTCAAAAGTTTTCACAAAAACAAAATCTTTTTGTATTTTTTCAATAGGACTCAAACATATGAAAAACTATAATACAAAATGATACACAAGTCATTATACTAGCAATGAATATATCATGAAGCAAACTAGCATATGACAAACATAGCAACACTATCATCCTTTAGATTTAGCATGGGAAGAATCAAGTGCACCCAAACGAGAATCATGAAGTTTTATTCCTAAAGCCACTAAATCCGATTTCCTAACCCATGTAGGTGTAAAATGACGCATAGGGGTTTGGGGAACCGGTGCAAATTTATTTCTAAACTTCCTAGGAGCTTGTCTAAGGTCGTAACAATAACGCCTAAGGTGACCTTTCCTACCACAAAATGTGCAAGTGTAGCGACGGTGGGAATGATTACCTATATGTGGACCTTTTCTAACCTTCCTATTGTTTCTCACACATGCGGGGGGAATGGGAACAATTCTCTCATCAAAACATATACCTCCCCTATCTCCCTTAATTTGGACGGTGCCTAAGATCTTATCTAACTTCTCTGAACTAGCCTCCAAATCAAACTTAACTCTAGACGAATCTCTTAATCTCTCCTCCAACTCATGAATCCTAGACTCGAGTAAACGCCTAGACTCCTCAAACTCTAGAATTTCCTTTTTCAAAGACTCCATCAAAACACGGAGATTATCTCTCTCTTTCTCCACAAACTCTAGTTTCTCCCTAAACTTCTTCTCTCGTGCCCTAAGATCCTCTATCAACGCATCATTATTTTCAATGGCACGCTCATTCAACTTAGCTTGCAATTTTGCATTTTCCTTTTTCACCTTCACCGTCTCGGCATACAACTCATTAAATGTAACTTGCAATTCTTTCACATCCATCTCCTCTTTGTCACTCTCTTCTCCCTCACTAACATGGGATTCACTCAAAACCTTCTCAGAAGTGTCATTCACATGAGAATAGTCGTCGCTCACATGACATGCCATAAACGCAACAAAGTTACGCTCAATGGGGAAACTCTCTCCCTCTTCCGGATCACTATCACTTAAGGTGGCACTATATACAATGGGTTGCTTGCCCTCTTTCTTAAGTCTAGTGGGACACTCCTTAACTTTGTGACCGTACCCCTCACACCCAAAACACTTATCCAACTCATCTCTCTTAGGCTTCTCAAACTTATCCTTAGAGGTGGGATCAACATTGTTGTTCTTGAATTTATCAAACTTCTTGGCATCTTTCGATTGCTTTTGAAATTTAATAAATTTTTTAAATTTCTTTGCCAACAAAGCAACATCCTCAAAATCGAAATCGAAATCGGAATTCGAAACTTTATTTTCCTCCTTCCGGGTTTTCAAAGCAATACCCTTTTTCTTTCTCAGGCACTTGCTTGGAGGTAATCATGTCAATTTCATAGGTTCATAAGTCACCTACAATATCTTCTAGTTTCGTCGACTCTAACTTACCCAATGAGTTTAAAATAGTCACTTTCGCATCAAACCTACTAAGCAATGACCTAAGGTTATTCTTAATGACACGGTTGTCAGGAATTTTCTCACCTATGTTAAACGACGAGTTGACAATATTGGACAACCTAAGCATAAAACTCATCAAAAGTCTCACTCTCTAACATCCTAATGGTCTCAAACTGTGTAGTAAGATTTTGAAGTTTCAACGCCCTAACCGTGCTAGTGCCCTCGTGAGTGAATGCCAAAATATCCCAAGCCTCTTTTGATGTTTCACAAGTCATAATTCTATTATATTCTTCCGGTGTGACATGTGAAGAAAAAACGTGCAAACCCTTAGAATTATATTGTGAAAGTCTATGTTCAGTTTCGGTTCATAACTCGACGGGCTTTAAATTAGTGACCTCACCTAAAATAGTGACAGGGGGTGTCCAACCTTTCTCAACTTCTAGCCACACAAGCTCATCAATTGATTTTAATGCACTTTTCATTCTCATCTTCCAATATGTGTAATTAGTGCCATCAAAAATAGGAGTTCGAAAAAGTTCGTTATTTCCATAATTCATCTTTGAAAACACACGGGATCACAAAACAAATAAATTATGTTTTCTAGCTTTGATACCAATTTGAATGAGTGATCCTACACGAGTGTGTTTCAAATCAAACCAATTTTCACCAAAAATTATCCAACTTATAATATGCACCAAACCAAGTTGTGAAAAAATAATTTTTTACTTTAAATTAATTTTATCTTGATTAATCCTAAACATGCATCTAGTTATTAAAGCAAGTAAAGTAAAGAATACTCACAATGCATGATGTATGAGGAAAAACCCAAGACAAAAAAAACCTCGGACGGCCCAAGCCAGACAATCACTATGAATGTGGAATTACAACGAACAGATAAAATACTCACTCAACGACTTGATCCACATGGGTCTTGACGCTCTTTTGATCTTCAACCACTCCTCTCACAGTGCCCACGCAGAAAGTCCTTCCACGATACCTGTCCACAACACACGCGTCCACGTATGTCTCGGTGTCCACCGAACGGCTTTGATACGTCTACGATGTCGAACAAGAAGTCCTTCTCTTTTCTTCACCGCAAAACCCAGATGTTCAAGTATAGAACAAACCTTCTTGGTGCAGCAAGATCACATAAACATATAGTAATGATAACTCGAATCTTTGCGAACTCTAAGGATGTTTTTATGCATTGAAACCTTAAAAAAACATGTGCAAAACTCGTACTGGATTGAAAACTGTTTTACAGATTGCACACTTATAAGTTCTGACAAAACCACACTTTAAATAAGATTTTAAGTCGGCGACTCGAAAAACGTGTCACTCGAACGAGATGAACCGGTCGTTTGCATGACATGGCTATCTCGCTCGAACGAACAGAGATGTCGTTTGAACGACGCTCGTGTCAGTTTGAATTTTTCTTTCAAACGTTTCTTCCTAAGGAAATCCAATTAAGTCAAACTCTTTTTTGAGCTTATCAGAATAAAACGAAGTGTAAACATTTAAAACAATTTTAAAAAATATTTTAAAATATTTTCCTTATAAAAATTCATCCTTATCTTTTATAAAACTTATTTCGAGCTCCATAAATTATATGCATTCATACATGTGTGATCTTGGAATGCAATAAACTTGAAGAAGAATAAACTTGCACCAATTAAACTTCGACATGATTAATTCTTTGAAGCTTTGTCGCAACGTCTTCAATTTCTTCAATACGTCATAGACCAAGTGGGATCGTGACAAAAAAGAATCTCCTTATGAAATATTACAAACACAGTTTTGTTCACGAAATTAAGTCAAAACAATAAAGGAACTCAATTGGAAATTTTATGTCCTTACAGTCCTAATTCTGGATGGGATAGTTCCAGCGAGGAGGATATGGCTGCTCCAAGGAGGAAGAACTTGATTCCTGATGATGACGATGATAACGTCTTGTTGTCCAACAGGCTGAAGATCCAGAAGAACAAGCTTGGGGATACTGCTAGTGGTTCCCAAATAGCAGCTCACGAGAAAGGAGTTGGAGAGGAAAAGGAGAGAAGAAGAGAATAGGGAGAGGGAGAGAAAGAAAGAGGAAGAGAGAATAAGAGAGAAGGAGAGTAGAGGAAAGAACAAAGAAGACACAGGCTTCCCTGGTGCCTGTTGTTGTTCCAACCGAAGGGGCTTTTGTGGCCCTGGTCCCTCACCTTGCCCCCATGCTTCTCGAGAGGGCAGTATTAACAACGGACCGTGAGCGGTCCTCAAAGATGGATCCAGACCAATTAGCTCTAAAGACAGATCAGGGGCTTGCTTTGGTAAGGCCATTTCTTCTCTTCTCTGTTGTTTATTTTAGTTATCCTCATCGTTTGCCTTATACTTATGTCTTTTTGCAGTTTTTATCTGACTATACCGTCCTTCGCCGCAGTCGAGATGGGTTGGCGAGGAGAAATGTTGAGCTCGAGGGAAGCCTAAAGACTGCACAAGAGTCCCAGAGGTCTTCTGAGAGAGCTCTTATGAAAGTTGAGGCCTCGTTTTCTAAGGAGATGATCGGTGCGGCCAAGGAGATGAAGGAACTCTGCGAGGCTTACGAGCTGGTTATGGCAGGCAAGCTTGTCGTCACCAATGAGAACACGAAGCTCACTGAGAAGGTGATGAGCCTGGAGGCAGAGGCGGCTACAGATAGGGAGAACAGCTACAATAAGGGCTGGGAAGCAGCCTATGAAGACGCCGAGAAGCAAATTGAATATATTTGTCGGGCGAACATCAAAAAAGGATGGGATCGAGCCTTGGTTGCTGCTGGAGTTTCTACTGACTCTCCACTGTTGGGTGAGCACAACCCTGTCCCCAAACCCGTTGTTGATGAAGAAATCTCAGCTGTCAGTCAGCCTGCTACTCCTGCTTCTGATGTTCCTGTCACTCCTGCTGCCGATGCCCCAGCACTTGGGGCAGAATCGAGTGAGGTCGCTGCTAGCAAGGAGAAAGAGCCAGCTCCCACATAGAAGGTCGAGGTAGACAATAGATTCCTAGAATTTTTTGCTTTATTTGTATTCTCATTTTTGTTCTCTTTTCTTGCTACTTCATGTATCTGTACCTGGTTGGAGTCATTTTTTAATGAAAGGATTTGGTTTTCGCTTTTGCTGATATTTGTCATTTTCGTTCCATGTCTTGTAGTTTGTTGATCTTGGTGATTACATTCCTGCCTCTTCTCGTCTAGGCCAAATCCTTGGTTCTAATGTAAGCGGCCAAGTTCTTCAAGCATTCGTCAAGATCTGCAAATCCTTTAGGATAAGGAACCAAGACTATAAGGATCAATTCGAGGTAGTAGCCAGGTTGAAGGATAGACTTGCAGAGATGGAGGAGGTCAGCGCCTCTGTTCAAGAGGAGATGGATGCTCTGAAGGCCAAGCTTTTGGATGCCTCCAAGATCAATCAGGTTGGAGAGGTTTTGTAACAGGAGAACGATGCCTTAAGGAGGGAAGTTGCATGCCTCAGAGAGAATGAACCAAGCATCGCCCCTCCAGTTATACAGGGTTCCTCTTCGTCAACTAGGCAGCGAGCTAGGCCTGATGACAGTGGTTCAGCTAGGGAGGTTGCCAAACTGCGGGGAGATGTTCGTAGGGCGTATGTGATAGCTGCTGAGCTTCAGAGGGACGTTACCCGGATGAGGCACTTGTTCAAGAAAGGTCCTCAGCAAGTGTGGGAAAATGGGTAACAGATTCTCCCACAAGGTTAAAGGAGGCCGAGGAGTTGCCCTTTATCAGAGGGTGGTTGAGTGCCCTAAGGGAGTTAAAGGTGCCCAAGAACTCTGTCCTCTGGTATAAACATGAGATCACTCCCTCGTCTCTGGAGCCAAATCCATTCAGAAGGGATGATCGTTGGATCCCAATAGACGCGATCCCGAGGCAGCTATTAGAGTCAAGCCCGGAGGAGGTCGAGGAGGACTTTGCCCCTTATCCAGACGATGGTCGAAGGGCACGAGTGGCTAACTACCTCGCTCAGTGACCTAGTCCCTCTTAGGATCTAATTTATTCCCTCTTTGTTTTTCTATTTTATCACTGTTGTACGTGTAACCGTGTAACCTTCAGCAATAAAATTTTTATGTTTTGGGCAGTTACCAACTAAACATTTTTTTTATTGATAATCTCTAGCGATTTTGGGCTTCTCAGCCGACTAAACATGAGCTTATTTTTTAATGAGTATTCCCCCAGTCCAGTATGCCATAGACATACCATTCCGCCTTGCTTTACCTTTTAGGTTGTGTCGTCACAATTCCTTAGGCCTAAGTAAGGTGATGGCGAAGATACACCTGATTAGTGGGCAATCCGCTCGAGCAGGATTTTGGAACCAAACTATCTTGGCGACCAACCTGAGTTGGTCATATTGCCTAAGGATCCCATGTAGGTCTTTACTTGTTGCCGGAGCAACGTAGGAGGCCAGTTGTGTCACGAACAGAGGCTTGAGGAGGGAGATTATATATCAACCCTGTTGGCTTTGCTCTAGAGAAGTCGAGCTAGTATAAACTCAGCCACTGGGGTGTAATCACAAGAGGCTATCTATGTTAAAACAGTGAAGCCTGTAACTTGGAAAGGGTGCATATAATAAAATACATTTGAAACAACCAACATATATAGAATGCTAAGGCCAATTGAGTCTTATTGATAACAGTCAGAAACAGAGAGAAATATTAATTTGTAAATGAAAATTTGCCTAAACTAATGGTGCATGAAGAAATCTAGAAGTAGAATTTCTTTAGTTTGGCCGCATTCCAAGCTCTCGGTATCTCCTTGCCCTCCAGCATTTCCAAGTGTTAGGCTCCTTGTAGGTCGTCCCTTATGACCTTGAATGGTCCCTCCCAGTTAGCTCCCAGCTTGCCATCTGATGGTCTCACAGCGCTACCAAGAACTTTCCTTAGGACGTAGTCTCTGACCAGGAATTTCCTTGGGATGACTTTCTGATTGTATTGTCTGGCTAGCTGTTGCTGGTAAGATGCCAGCTTAACTAGAGCCAACTCTCGTCGTTCATCTGCTAAGTCAAGCTCGGTGAGCAATGCTTCATCATTATGGCCTTGGTCGACTAACGTAGACTTCATGGTAGGAAGACCAATCTCTAAGGGGATGATTGCTTTCATTCCATATGTGAGTGCAAAAGGTGTCTCCCCAGTTGCTTGCTTTAGGGTGGTGCGATAAGCCCAGAGGATGTGGGGCAGTTCGTTCACCCATGCTCCTTTGGCTCGTTCAAGGCGCTTTCTCAGTCCATCAATCATTGTCTTGTTGGAGGCCACGACTAGACCATTGCTTTGAGGGTACGCCATAGAGCTAAAGTAGTGCTTGATTCCATGATCACTGCAAAAGCTTTGGAAGGGGCCACTCTCGAACTGGGTCCCGTTATCGGTAACAATCTGAAAATCTCATTTCTTCGTGTTGGCTCAATTTTGAGACAAATATTTTCACGCTCCTGCATTTATTTTTTATTTAAATCTATTTTTTATATCTTAAATCGTATTTTTCTATATTGATTTATTATTTAAATAATTTTTTGATAAAAAAATAATTTTTGTGTAGTGTACAAATTGTTTTCGGTATCATACTAGTTCTATTTATTTTATTTCTCATGAGTGAGTTTTTATATTTTTTTCAATTTAAATTTTATTTTATATTGAAAGTCTTTTGTCTCATTCGACTTGATATATAAAATAAAATTTATGTTCAGAATATATTTCTTGAGTTACATTAATTTTGTAGTCTCATTTTTTTTTGTCTTTTTTTAGAATTGGTATTTTTATAAGTGTTTATTTTTTAATATGTTAAATTATAACATTTAATTAAACATATGTGTTATTTAATTATCTAGTTTAACACAACATTAATTTGGCAGCCCATTATTTTTTTTGTACCAGTCGTTTTACGTCAAAACCGTTTATGGTTTCAAGACTTTGTTTGGCTCGAGGCTGTCTTTTGTGAGGCTTAATGCTTGCTATCTCTGATAGCGTGTATTGTTTGGTTTGAGGCTTTTATAGTCGTTTGTGTTGGGAGATGTTGCTTCAAGGGTTTTTATTTTCATCTCTCTCTAAAAAGAGCTACTGACATATTTTTTCCCCATTTTTCGTTACCCTCTTTTTCTCTCTAAATACTCTACAAAAATACATACCATCTTGAGAGATTTGTGAGCAATTTGTTATATACTCTTGTACAAAGATCATTTGTATTTATTTTTAAGGTTTGAGGTTTTGTGTTTACACCAGTTGAGGACTTGTTGGGTTTCAAAGTTTTGGTTGAAATTTTTGTGAGCTTTAAAAACACATCTGATGTGTATATTGTTGGAACCTTGTTTAGGTTTTGAGAGGTAGTTGTGAGTATCATACTTGTGACGATTTGGGGATCGGATCTTTATCACGAGCTTGTGGGTTCGTTTTTTTTGTTTGGTATTTTCCGGTGGTTGTGTATCAGGAGGTTGGTTTGTCCAGTGTTTGGAGGTGTGTATTTTCGGCAGTGTTCTTCTCTCGATTTTCGACGTCTGTGCTTCGTCGGTGAGCTGTTGTTCCGGCGAACTGTTTTTTTTTGTGGTGCTTTAGCCGGTGGTGGTTTGGAGCCGAGATCTGTTCCAGTTTGCTTTGGCGTTTTTCGGTGGACTGGTTTTTCGGTGGCTAGTTTCGATTTGTTGGTTTTCTGGCCCTGTTTTTCCGGTGTTGTTTATTCCGGAGTAGAGGTTTTCCAGTGGTGGGTTTACGCTTATCCAGTGCTGCCTGTTTTTCGGTGTGGACTCGTTCTCTATTTTTTTTTGGAGGATTTTTTGAGGTAATTCCTTTTACCCCCTGTTATATATATACAGTCCTGCTCTTGTGCGGACTAGTTCGCATTTTAAGAATGCGGATTGGACATGTGTCACCTGGGGGTGAGCCCAGGAAAGAGAGAGTGTGTGCCTATAATTTAGGTGATAACCGTTAGGTGACACGTATCCGGTCCGCATTCTTAAAATGCGGACTAGTCCGCACAGGAGCATATATATATATACATATATATATTTATATATATACATTTGTTTGCGGCTAGGATTTTTTTTATCTTGGATCTATTTGTTGGGTATTTACCTTTGGACTAAATATTCTCTTTGGACAAAAATACCTTGGGCTCGAATTTTGATTGGACTGTTTTGGACCAAGTCCTTTTGTTGGGTGTTTGTTGTGACTCTATTTTACACCCAATTCATTTTATGTGTACACTTGTCATTGGACTTTACTTTTGAAACTTATTATCGCAAGTTTTTTTTGTGTCACGCATTTTTTTATTTTATTAAAATCTAATTTGGTTTATTTGGGGATAAAGATAATCTGATTTTTTACTCTAACTAGTTACACCCTCTAAGTTGAACTTTTGTGTATTCACTTTATTTAGTTGGTTTAATTAGTGGGTAGACTTTAATCATATTTATCTTTAGTTGTTTAAATTTTATTTTAGTAAAACCCATCCTATTTTAGTGAGTCGAGTGCTACACTATTTATCTCGTACTCATTTGACTTGGATTGAACCAATTGACTCATACACTTTTTATTGTGTTGACTACTTTTTGTTGTATTCTTTTATACTTAGGTAGTGTTTGTGTGTGTGTATAAGTTTTTGATCCAAACCTAGTTATAGTATTGGCTTGAACTAAAATTTGGAATTTAAATCTCTGTGATTATTTTTTGTGTTACACATTTTTCGCAATTTGGACTTAACTAAAATATTTGTAACTTTCTTGTGTTGACTTTTATTAAGTCCTAATTTGTATGAGCTAAGTGCTACACATATTTATCTTTTGCTTATTTTACTAGGACTTAATATTTTAACATAACACCTCTTTAAATTGATTCATGTTTTGTTTAGTGTGAAGTTAATTCTTTATTTTAGTTACGCGACACAATTGTTGGAATTTTATTTTCTATTTTATTTGTGGTCATTTGCGCCAACTAAATTGTTTTAGAATTAATCTTTACTTGAATATTAAATATTAAGGAAGACCTTGCTTGTGTCTTGTGACTTAATATTTAAGCATTATTTTTAGTATCGATTAATTCAATATTTTCTTACCATTCACTTAGTCACTGATTGGTAATTTTTCTTGTTAATTAAAATAGACTTAATCGGGTGTGTGTTTAGTCTCTTTTTCTAAACAAAATTATTTTGTTGTTTTGTTTAAAACAATCTTTATTATTAAATCTGTTTTGCACATCTACACGGGGTCTCGGATTTGAGTGTGTAGTTGTGTTTGTGTCTCAGGCTTTCACTACCTGGGTTGTTTAGTTAGATTTAGTATTGTGGGATTGTTCAGTTTGTGCCTGGGTGTACTGATTTTGTATTGGCCTAACTATTTCATTTACACTGGATTGCTGAATTCTTTATCTAAACATTGGTATTAGTGTTGCGTGTGTAGTGAGTGAGTGATACTCACTATTACGTGAATTTATTGGGTTGGCTGATTTTCAGTCAAGTTGGGTTATTTTAGACTAGGCTGGTTGTACGGGTGTGTATTTGCTTAGTTTAATTCATTGTGGACTTAGAGGACTGTAATCTGTAACCGGTAATTGATAAGAGTGGACTTGGGTACATGTGTTGTCCTGGGACTAGGGACACGGGGTCTACCACCACGGTGGATTTCTCGAGAACAAATATTGTGTCACCTTCTACTTTTTCTCATCTCATTCTTAAAGGGAATTATTTTTTATATCTAGCATCACCACCTTTTATTCACTCGTGTGCGTGAATGTTCTTAATTTATAAATTAATAGGTTTTATTTCAAAGAGTTAAAAGAATTTTTAAATTACCTCATGCATTAGCGAGTACTCTTTGGCCCTTTCTAGTGACCGTTGGGTCGTTTCATAATCGTCACGGGTATGCCAAAGCGCCTGTGATATTTCTCCATATGAACCTTATCATACCAGTGTCCCTGATATTTGCCAGTGGCTCTGCCTCTATCCACTTTGTGAAGTAGTCCGTGGCCACCAACAGATACTTCTGATTTCCAGTTGCAGTAGGCAGAGGACCCAAGATGTCTAGGCCCCACTCGGCGAAAGGTCAGGGGCTAGTTAGGGACTTTAGGTTGCTGGTGGGTTATTGTTCTAAGGGGGTGTGGTTTTGCCATTTTTCACATTTTCGGACATAGACTCCAGCGTCCTTCTGCATGTATGGCCACCAGTACCCTTCCTTCATTGCTCGGAACGCTATTGATATTCCTCCTGCGTGACTCTCACAAATTCCTTCATGGAGCTCATGCAAAACTTGCTCGAATTTCGTCGGATGAACGCACTAGAGGTAGGGGCCATTGAAAGATCTCTTATACAGCTTGCCCTCAAGAGATAAGTGAAAGCGAGCGGCCTTGACTCATATCTGATGGGTTGCCTTCTTATCACTGGGTAACTTATCGTTCCGCAAGTAATCTATAATGGGATCCATCCAGCTCGGAGCTTTTTCAATATGGAGGATTTGCTCGGGGTTCTGTAACTTAGTATCCTGACGAATACTGGGTTGCGCGAGGAAATCAATTTGGATTGTTCTTCTCAGGTTAGAGTCTATTGCTGAGCTTGGAGCTGCTAGGGCATTTGCATGGTTCCCTGGAGAACTACTGAACATCTACTTGATCGAAGTTATCCATTAATCCCTTTACAACGGTGAGATAAGTTACCATCCTTTCGTCCTTTGCGTTGAAATTGCCACTTATTTGGTTGGAAACTAGCTGCGAATTGCCTAAGACTTGAAGGTTCCTCTCCCCTAGCAGTTGTGCTTTGCGTAGTCCGGCGATCAGTGCCTCGTATTCTACCTCGTTATTGGAGGCTTCAAATCCAAGTCTAATTCCCTACTCGAGCACTGTTTTTTCAGGAGTCACTAGCACAATACCTACTCCTGCCCCCTCGAGTTGGACGCTCCATCAACGTATAATGTCCAAACACCTAAGCTGTCCTTTGGACGATTGGTTTCGGGGCGATCGCAAGGCTGCTCCCCTGTGAACTCGGCAATGAAATCCGCCAATACTTGCCCTTTGATGGTTGTTCTTAGTTAAAAGTGGATATCAAACCTTTCGAGCTCGACTAACCACTTGGATAGTCGGTCGGAGAGATTTGTTTTCCTTATAACGGCCTTAAGGGGGTGTGAAGTAACTATGACGATGGAGTGAACCTCAAAATAATGCTTCAGTTTCCTTGAGGCTATAACAAGTGCATATGCGAGCTTCTCTAACGGCAGGTATAACTGCTCGGCTTCCAAAAGAGTTTTGCTCTCGTAGTAGACTGGATGCTGGCTTCCTTCCCTTTCACATACTAAGGCTAAGTTTATAGCATGGTTTGACACTGCTAGGTACAGGTATAGCGGATCATTTTGGTTAGGAATTACGAGCAAAAGGGGCCTGCTAAGGTAAACTTTGAGCTCTTCTAGGGCTCTCGAGCAACCTTCGTCCCATGTTACTCATTTGTTCCTTTTTAACAATTGAAAGAATGGCTGACATCGTTCCGAAGACTTAGATATGAACCGGTTGAGTGCGACGAGCATTCCTATTAGCTTTTGTACAACTCTCACTGTTTTGGGTAGCTGAACTTTGCTAATAGCGTCGATCTAGTCAGGGTTTGCCTCTATTCATCTCTTACTGACTAGGTATCCAAGGAATTTTCCTGACTGGACACCGAAAGAACACTTACTTGTGTTAAGTTTCATCCGGTACTTCCTGAGGATTTTGAAGGTCTTTGCTAGGTCGGGGAGGTGGTCATCCTTGAGCTTGCTCTTAACGAGCATGTCATTGATATAAACTTTCATGGTGTCCCCCTTCCGGTCTTTGAACATCCTCGTGACCAGTCGTTGATAAGTTGCTCCTGGATTTTTAAGACCGAAAGGCATAACTTTATAGCAATATAAACCAACAGTGGTTATAAAGGAGGTTTTATCAGCCACTGGCCAGGAACCCCCACTGAAGCTCAAAGACGCCACCCCCTTAATCCATAGACTAGTCAACCAAAAAGAGACGCAGCCTAGCCAAATCCACCTAGTCCAGTACACCAGACCCGGAGTAGCTAACAAACCAGCCAAGCAAATCCCCAAACCCCATGCCCCTAGTAAAGAAGGGCTCAGGAACAACTCCATGCACTGCCACCTCTTATAATTATATAGCACCATCTGAAGCAACAAAATCTCGTGGCAAAGAGCCCAAAGCCTAAACCAAGTCATAGGCTCTGTTGAGGTCAGTGAAGTCGATACAAACCCTCCACTTTCCGTTACTCTTAGGAACCACTACTGGCTTGGATAACCATTTGGGGAATTGAACTTCCCGTATGGACCCTGCATCCAGTAGTTTCTCGACCTCTTTCTCTACTGCTCTAGCCTTCTCCGGGACTGTTCGGCAAGCCTTCTGTGTAACTGGCATGACAGATGGGTCCACGTGTAGTTAATGACAAGCAATGATGGGATCAATCCCAGACAGCTCGTAGTGCTCCTATGCAAAACCGTCCAAGTTGCTCCGGAGTAAGGTAACTAGTTCTTTCCTCTCGCCATTAGTCAAGGAGGTGCCAATTAAAAACTTCTTTTCAGTCGAGCTACTCCCAGCTGCAACCTCTTACAGGTCTTCAACGACCCTTTCGGAGGGTAGGAGCCTAGTTTCCTCCACTCCTGGTCGACCATACCTTAGCTGCTATTTGGAGGGCATCAACCCCTCCTGACCTTCTTCCTTGCCTTTTGTTTTTTCTACATTCTTCTCCTATTTGGGGCGTATGGCCGCGATGAAACACTTCCTCGCCGCAGCCTGGTCCCCATGGATCTCAACTACTCCTCGATCAGTTACACTTCAATTTCTGGTGATAGGTCGATGGAACAACCTTCATTGCATGGAGCCACCCCCGTCCGAGGATGGCTTGGTATGGTGTTTCGATATCAAGAACAACAAACTCAATCAATTTGGAGATGTTTCCTGCCCTATTTCTTATGGCGAAGAAGGGGACCCTACTAGATCTCGTAGGTTATGCATGGAAAGCTCAATCAATGTATTTTCTCATCAAAGTCAGACTGTAGGTCTGCATAGTATGATAGGCAAAGCTAGCGTCTGCCCCTATTGAGTAAGGCTACTAAGATAGCAATCCGACAAAGAAAGTAGATGGGAAAAGCCTCTGACAGGACAACCTTTCCCAGAGGGATTGTGACCTTCCCAGCGAAGTCGACCAATGGGACAGTGGCTTCCTTCAGATCTGTTATGCTTAGTTTCAGCTTCCTGAATAAGTCGAGGTACATTACTTCGGATGAGCTACCTTGGTCGATGAGCAACCTGTCAACGTCCCAATCGGCTATCCCGAGTGTAATGACCGGTGCGTCATGATGAGGGGTTCTCACTCCCATCAAATCTTCGTACGTAAAAACAATATGCTTATTATAATCAACGTCCTCTAGCCGCCGTCGCTTCCCTGCCTGAGACTTGGATGGGTCAATTTGGAAGGCCTGCATAACTGCGGTAAGCTTCTTAACTTCCATTTGAGTTGCGTTCCCTTGAATTTGTTTGAGGGTTGATGCCCCATGTATTACTGCAAATTCATGGCCAACATCCTCCTCGAGGACATTATCCGGCCTCTGCTCGTCGTTCGCTGCTGCTTTATTTGTCTTTTTCTCCACCATTGAGGTGTCCGGTCTGGGCCAACTCCTCGAGGTGAGACTTCGGGGCCTTACAATGTTCAGTTTTATGTCCGCTTTCCTTGTGGAATGCACATCTCAACGCGTTGTTCCACTTAGAGGGATCTCCTCCCATCTTCCTTGGCCATTTGATGAACAGCTCGTCCTTGATCTTCGCTTGGATCTTATAAATCGGCTCTTTGAAGACTGTGTTTACAGCCTGAAATGCCTTTGAGGCGTCGTTCTTGTTTCCATTTTTGGGATCGTTCTTGCCCCCGTTCTTGTTTCCTTTCTTCTGCGGTTCAACCTTCTTAGCCCCTTTGCCTGCCTTCGCGCGACCATCTTCCCCTGCATTAAGATGGGTCACATCCTCGACTTTAGCGTATTTCTTAATACGAGCCATCAAGTTATCGATGGTTGTGGCCTCCTTCTTAGTTAGGGACTGGTGCAAGAGGCAGGAGCTAGGCAATCCTATTTTGAAGGATGCTACGGTGACCTGCTCCGAGCAGTCCTTGACTTCGTTAAACATCTCCCAGTACCTCTTTGCGTATTCTCTAAGGTTCTCCTGTGGCTTTTTCTTCATAGTAAGCAAAGCATCCATCCTCTTTGGATGGGAGTTGCTCGTAATGAAGCAGGGTGTAAACAGCTCGGCCAGATATTTGAAACTCTTAGTGGATCGATGAGGTAACTTCTCGAACCACTTCTGGGCCACGTCATACAAGCTCGAGGGGAAGATTCGGCACATGAATGCATCGTTATGACTCCATAGAGTCATTGTTGCCTAACATCGTCGATAGGATCAATTTTTCCATCGTAAATCTTGAACCTGAGGATCGCAAACTTCTTTTGGGCTTCTTCTTCTATCGCCCTTGAAAAAGGGGACTTCATCAGAGTTTTAAGAGCTCGTCTTGCTAGCGCCCTTGTTGATCTAACACCACAGTGAGTTGGGTGCTAGTCCATCTCTCTCCGGACCAGACTTCGTATGTCATCATCATGCCGATCAGGACTCTTGTACTGGCGAGTTGGTCGCAAGTTTTCAGAGTGATTATCGTCTGATCTGGGTCTCTCCATTCTTTTTTAACCACGTCTTGGGCTTCTTCCTCGGTTGCGAGATTTGCTCGCCTGAGGGCTAGGAGTTCTGTTGTGGCGTCGGTTTGTATTTCAACGGAGCTCTCTCTCCAGTCTTTTCAGTTGTCCTTTGAGGTGTGCATTTTCGTTTTCCCGTTTGCGAGTGGCCTCCTCCTGTTCCTGGAGTCTGGCCTCGTAGGCGTCGATTAACCTAGAGATTTGTGTGGACATTGGTGGTCGTTGACTTTCTTCAGAGATCTGCTTCTCCTGGCGAAATCTTGGGTTTGAATAGCGTATTTCAGACCTTACCCTTAGCTTGGGGGGTTCAAGTGTTGTTGAATGTCTCCTACTTGAGGAACGTTACTGTTGTGATGTGACATTGTTGGTTCTTGTTGGTGAGGGTTTTCGCAGGAGAAAGCAATCATTTCCCACATAAGGCACCAATTGTGGTGATAAAAATCTCAACACAAATAATTTATGAAAAGAAAACAATTACCAGTATAAAAGAAATAGCAGCAATCACACAACACAAGAATATACGTGGTTCGGCAAATTGTCTACGTTCACGGATAGGTCTATTGTTCTTATTAGGTAACTCTCGAGATGATTTTTTTAAATGCCCTATGCCCCGAGCCAGGAGTACAATATATATGCAATTAAGAGAATGTGTTAGTAACTAACAGGTTGGCCTTACATCCCTTGAATATCTCTCCGAGATTTTGCGGATAGACTAGATCATATCTTTCATCCTAACTGTAATCCAAGACCTATAATTTGGGTCGGGTGCCTGACTCATTTATTGAGCTTGACCGGCTACTCTTATGGGCTTGATCGACAATAGGTATACACAGAACCTACTGAAAAAAAATATCATAATAAAACCTATTAAAAAATATTATATAAATAAAACTTTTTTTTTAATGAGATATCTCTGCTTCCGAAGAAAAATATTGCAACATAAAATATTGAAGAACTAACAAAGTTCGACTCCTATGTTAGTTCTCATCTCTATCTGACTCCTATGTTAGTTCTCATCTCTATCTAACAAGTTAACCTCTATAAGCATTGCAATCCCTTCTCTATGTTTTCATATTTTGTTATGACCTTTTTCCCTCCTCGTTAAAGTTTGTTGTCCCATGACCTTTTCCTCCTGTACAACTATAGTAAGTGTTACAAAAAATGTTACTAAAAGCAATCCTTATGGGCAAGTGTAAACTTGTATATATGTTGGGTAGTGCAAAATTGTATATTTAGACGTTGATAGGGTTAAAAATAACAAATATAGAATTGGCATAGTAGGTTGCTTTGTGGGTCCCACCTAAAACGAAAAATGTTGTTCCACCCAATAATTAAAAAAAAATTCTTGGCGGAACATGATATTCACCTGGGCTATCAATTTAACTTTTCGTTATTCTTCCCCCTAAGTTCTACAACGGCTACTTAATTTATAGCAACGGCTATATTAATGTTTTATTATAAATAGCAATACACCTATCAAAAATATTATTTAAAAAAAATTTACTCCCCCGAGGTAATAAATAGGGACATTACATCATTATCAAAGACTTTGGAGAAACAATGTGTAAATACCAAATCCCTTAAACGAAACATGTTGGGCCCACGGGAGCCCTATTTTTTCCTTAAACCGAAAACGATGTTCGGGGTAAAAAAAAATTCTTTTTACGGCATCATTTAAGGTGGATATAGGGTATATTTGGTTTACCCGTAGCATTTTTCCTATTTTCTATAGGGTATTTTTGCACTAATAATGTGTATTTTTAGACTGCACATAAGGGTTGCTCTAAGTACGCAAAGTGACATTCTAGCTGCTAAAGGCCAATAAGTACAATATTTAAGAGCCAAACAATGTTACTACATATAAATGTAGTCGAAATCAACATGACCATAAAATTTTATAAATGTGATTTATCTGCAAAATATTTAAGCAGAAGCTAGAAGTTGAAAGATTAAGCCACAATGCGCAGCATTGCTTGTTTACAGCATTATACAGAGCTACCCAAATTTAGGCATTCAATACATATGCATATATCATATACAACTACTTAATGTTATAATCAACACTTGGCATTTTAAACAAACTTTACTAATGAATATATGGGTCTAAAAAGGTCACTTTTTAGTAACAAAACAATACACACTTTAAATTTGAATACACTTGATCTCCGACATTTATATATTAATGTTAGGATATTTTGAATTATAAATACAGTTGTAAATTAGGTCTCGGGTTGAGTGACATTCATTCACCATATTGGAGGGATTATTTTTATTTTTTTAGAAAAAATATTTTACCAAGTCCCAACAAAGCAACAACAATAAATAGGGACCTCAGAATCAAGATTTTATAATATAAAGGTACATTAATCCAATAAAAGACAATGAAAACATATCCGGAAAATTATAAGCCACGGTACAAATCTCAGCAAATCATTTTATCTAGATGATCTTCAAAACAAAACCCAATCTAGGAAAGCAAAACTAAGGCATATGGTCCTGATAAAATAGAACACCTCTTTTCAAGCAGCTCCAGGAACTTCATTGTCTCCCTCAACAGCCATGGCTTCATCAGCTGGCCTCTCCAACTTCACACCAACATCTTCTGAATAGTCACCATGAACCTAGACAACATAAAAAGCAAAAAAAAATGAATTGGTAGAGGATATCTAAAACTATGGGAAACGAGTAAACAAGTGGGAAACGAGTAAACAAGTGGGAAACGAGTAAACAAGTATGAATGTGCACTGTGGATTATAACAGAACTTAATTTAGCAAGATTGAGAAACAATGAAACTGGACAGGGTGAGAAACATGCCTCCATCAACTTGCCGAGATCAAACTTGGGAGCCTTCAAAATCTTGACTTTCCTAATGAAAACATTCTGGAGAGGGAATATGCTTGAAGTAGCCTTCTCAATTTCTCTGCCTATCGACTCTGGGATGAACTTAGCCACCAACTCCTTAAGATCACAGGAGGTTGCCTGGTTCCTCATTATTTCTACCATTTTGCGGCGAATCTGTATCATAAATAATCAGTGAGGGTGAGAGGGGGGGGGGGAGATTTGAAATTGCACATGTGCCACCTAACATGTATTTAGAAGCCTTTCTATTATATTACTTCTATGTGTTTTGGTCCTTTTAGAAAGTATCAAGATTTACTTTGCAGCTCTTTTACATTGAAAGCATTTAGTTCATTGGAAATTCCCATCTTGTATCAGACATAAATCTAAAATTTTAAAGTTGGACAACATCTATCAAACAGGGATGCACATAGAAGTAAGTCTTGTACGAGAATATTTTTTAAACTCGTGTATTTCTAACATTAAATTTAACATGGACACAAAAGTCCATTGGAAATGGCCTAAAAATAAAGAACTCGAAATAGTAACTAAACCTGACGGATCTGGCTAGACTGAGCATAACATGTACGCTTCTGCTGGTTTGCCCTTTTCTTTGTGAATCCAATGCAGAACATCCTGAGGGTGTAACTGTCTGTTGTCTTCACATCAACGTGAGCCTCAATCAAAGTCTGCCACTTGCGAACCAGAGATCGCACCTTGTCGGTCGTAAAGTTCATGCCCTGAAAATATCATTGTAAAATATGGAGTATCAATTATATTGAGACTTACAATCACGCAAGTAATAATTAATAAGAATAACTCACCCAGAAGTTAGTGAGGACATTCTTCCCTTGCACATCCTCAGCCCTGAGACGGATCTTCCTGTAAGCCTGATCCTCATCCTTCTGAAGATCAGCTAAACTTACCTCAAACACTCTATGTTTGAGTCCTTCAGAAGCAATCTGTAATGACCAGATGAAAAAAATTACCAAATGTGTCACAAGAAGTTCATTGCATCGTACAGATATAGAGAAATATCATGCATGTTTCCTCCTCAAGTTTATCAGCCAGATATATTGTCTCATATAATTAATGAGATGAAATATTGGATATGAAGAGCCCTAGTAATGATGTCCTAAGTGAGAGCGCATACAAGATATTGAAAATTTCTATTTGACTAAGATGTGTTGCAACTTAGGCGCACCATGCACCACTACGCTAATTTAATTTTGCAAAATCAGCATTTTGAGTACTAGACACCCAGCGTATGCATTAAATACAAATGTCTATTTAGGGTGAACCACTGGTCTACAATTTCTATGAAGGGTGACAGTGTTGCAAATCTCAACACAAACCTTTTTGACTCGTGTTGATTTCACTAAGATATCAGAAAATTAGAATTGCAGAGTTAAATTCAGCATAACCACCGTAATGGAAACTTCACATGTCATTTTGAAGCAGACATCTCCAAAATGATAATCCATGACCACAGAATCTTTATCCAAGAAAAATAACTCACCCAGAAATCACTCTTCTATTTGGAAAAGATGAGATCCTTTAAAGTTAAGTATATAAGGCTTTTGTTTCAGTCATATGAACCCGGGGTCGAGAAAAATAATTAAAATTATACTCAGATTTAAATTAAATGTCAAGACCTGGCTTAATCAATCCCAAACTCTTTCCTTTCAAGAAAAGAACAAAGATCTCCAAGAGAGGAATCCTTCATATAATTTATCAACCACAACCAGCAAAATGTTATAATTACGAATATGACAATTACTTAATAACAGCAACAAACAATTTTTACAATAGATTGTAAAGGCAGCTTCATGAGTAGACCAATGATAAGTTGAACATATATTCATTTATTCAGCATATGAAGACAGCAGCATAAGAATACGAATCTATATGTGAGTATTTAATAAAAATAGCAAGGCAGTGATATTATAAAGGTTGAGAGATACCTTGGTACCCTGAGTTCTAGAGACGAGGGTTTTGCCAACATTTCTGACATCGAAGACGGAAGGTGCCTTCACATCATACCAATCCTTCTTTGAGAACGGATCAGCCCTGTATTTGTTAAAACAATTTCACAAAAATCAAATCACTACATAGATATATAAATTTATGGTTTTGTTTTCAAGGGTACTCACGCCTTCTTCTTTCCTCCCTTCTTCCCCTTGGAAATCCTCTTGTTCTTTCTGCAAATAAATAAATCAAATGTCTCAGATACCATTGCCATACGTATATATACATATATATGAGATGCAGAGAGAGAGAGACTACCCGACGGCCATGTTTGTGGTGAAGAGGCTTTTAGGGTCGGCCTACTTAAGCAGAGGCTGAGTAATATAGCGAGAGACCTGAAGAAACCCTAATTCCTGAGACTAAAGCACTGCCGTCGATGTTGGTTTATTTATAACTTCTTTGCGGATACCACATCCACATACCATTTGTTTTCGTCTTATTTACCAAAATGCTCCATATTGCCACTTTGAATGCGCAAATTGTTTGATTAGATAAATTGATTCATTGTGAATTAATGAATTGTAAATAAGTGAATTTGAAATGAGTTAAATTCAATTTTACACAATATTTGATAATTTGAAATTGATGCTAAAATTCTATGAAAAAAAGATAAAACAAATCAAGAGAGGAGGGGGAGGGAAAGAGAGAGGGAGAGGGAGATGGAGAGGGGACATGCACTCTATGTTACTCATATATCAAATGGATTTATTTCACATTTTTTGTGAAATGATCCAATTTCAAATTTTGCATATGAGCTAAAATGGAGCAATTAATAAATCATTTCATTAATGAAATCAAACACAATTAATAGGTCAATTTGTAAATGGATCAATTTATTAATGATCCAATTTACAATTTTGGGACAACCAAACGGGATATTAGGGGCCTGTTTGGTTGTTCCCAAAATTATAAATTAGCCAATTTAAAATTAACTCATTCATGAATTGTCTTATTATTAGTGTTTGGTTACAAGAATGAACAAATTCAAAAATGAACAAATTCATGTTGATTCGTAAAAACTTAAATTAGTTCATTTCACTAAAAGCTTGAAATTGCCTAATTTATAATTACAACATGAATCTTAAATGCACCACTCTCATAGAGTACTCTCACCATACTGCTCTCTCTCTCTCTACACATACACACACAAACACACATATCAAAAGTAAATAACTCCATTTTTCTTTTCCAAACACACCACAAATTAGATTTAAACCCATTTAAAATTAATACATCGACAATCTAATCATTTCAAATTGATCAATTTATAAAATTAAATAGTTTACGCAACCAAACGAGCCCTAGTTCTTTCGTTGGATGGAAAAAATAAATTAGAAATAAAAAGATATTACATCATTTTTATCACATTTTCCTATCGTTTGCTTAAAATGTTTATACGTTTGACTTAAGTGTATGGGTTCTTATTGTTTGGCCTCATGAATTTTGTGGGGACGGACAGATTTGAGCATGTGAAGAATGACGTAGAGCCCACTCACGGGAAAGATAGGCACCATCGGTTATCATCACTAACATTATGGAGGAGATAGGGGAGATCAATTAATCATGATCGGTACAAAAGAGTCCAAGAACGTTAGGAACTCTCCCAACTATATCTATAAATATGAATTAGACCCTCTAGTGAGGGGCATGTATCGATGTAGGCACGTTGTCGAATCACGTACATCATATCTTCTTGTGTAAATGTGACATGTTTTGCCCCGGTATACTTTTATTATGTATAGCTTGTGTGATTGTTGAATCAACGAACATAAGATTTGTAAGATTTGTCTGCCTATAATTGACGTCGTTGGTGGGAAACGATTTTTCCTCAATCTCATTAGTCAACACCCACTTAAGTCATTTTCAACATGTGAGAAGTGTACTTTTAACCCCACGAGAATCACGAGTGTGAAAACATGGCCCTCATATTCCCCGTGATCATATATGTGGTACAATTGAAGCAGGAAAACAACATCCCCAATGCTCATTATCGGCCCTAGGGGAACAAATCGATGTAAGCAACGAGAGACCACGCTCAAGACAGGTATCATGGCTTATCGATGCTTATGAATACCGCATCCGTAATAAAGATAGGGTCGCTCATTTACAGTAAAAAGAGAACAATCACCTTCTACGTCATTTAGACAAGCTAGATACTGAACTGCGCAGGAAAATCGCAACTATCTGCAAGGTCTTGCACTCCTAACCCTCAGCAGAATAAGACTCGCAACTGAGGAAGGAGTACACAATGCCATGTGGATCTTACCCCGAAGGTAGATCCCGTGAGAAGTATGATCGGTAAAGCACTCGCTTTAAGAAATAAGACATTTTCAAATTCATACAAAATCAGATAAAATGAACATTTAATGCACAGTGGAGTTTGCATGGCAAAATAATTAGCTATAAAGGCCCTCATAATCCAAATGAATCGCGAATTTGTGCCACTAAAAAAATTTGCAGCACCTATCTTCGATATTTATGATGGGAAAATAGATCCCACTAATCATGTTTGGCAGCATCACTAAACTATGATGTACCATAATGATAACGAACCCTTGATGTGCCAAATTTTCTCTTTTATTTAGGGAGACATGGTGTGATATCCTGTAAAATTCATAAATAGATTGATCAGGTCTAATGCAAAAATCACAGGAATAAAAAATATTTGATAACATTCTCAACATAACATAATTAATATAACTGGATAACTAATTTAATGTGAGACAATAAAATATATAATAAATGAAATCCATATGTGATACCATTCAACTGCTACCATAAATACATCCCACTATAGAATAGAAATCTCGTTAATTCAATATAAAAGTACCATCTGAACACATTTAACTCGGGATAAACTAAATAAATACATGGCCTGCTAAAATTTAAATAAATACAGGAAGTATATGAGTTACGATGCCCGACTTCTATGTCCTAGGAACTATAAACAGAAAGTCACTGGAGATATGCCTCCAACGGTCAACCCAATTCTATAACAACAGTGATAGCCTAAGACCTATGAAAAACAAATTAAACCACAATATAAATAGCAAGTATACAAAGAATAATAATTTTACCGAAGTTGGGCCATAATTATAATAATAATATATCTTCCTCTCATATTAGGTGGGTTTAAGTTATTTAAGTTAACCCAAACAACATGTAGTGAACATGCGTATCTACGCCCAAACTCATATGTAGCCTATGTAAATAAAGTTCATCTTTTAATGCATTATTCTTTACTTTCTCATTATCAAATTAATCTTTTATTAAGAATTATGTATCTTACGGTAATACTTTACCTTCAGCACATCTTGATAACTAACCAACATATCGTTAATAGTCTCTAGATATAATATTCAACACATGTCTCGAGTCTATAAGTCCCGAGCAGTCGTATGCCACTAGTTTAGTCCACCATACATCTCTAGTATATTTATCATGTAAATCCTGAGTTGTCAGTTTATCATTATATGTTTTTAGTACAAGCATCTACATCTATATTAAGGGATATAAATCGGTACACCAAATTAAGTACTACAACAAAAAAGCACATAATCTAAAGGAAAAATAATCTCTACTGCTAACCTCCACATAAGTACAATATCGGCATGTATGAGTAAATGGGCTACGCTTGAGCCTGCAAATAAAGTACGAAGGCCTATCCCTCTTACCTTCGAGAATCACTCACGCATACTAGGTGTAGACATAGGTCATCATAACCCTTTAATTTCATAACATCATCAGTACAAGGGAAATCAGTACACCTTCGCACCAAACATACCGTCACTATACCTAAGGTTGTACGAGAGGATCCTCCCGTTATTTTTACTCAAAAGACGGGCACTTTTAGCATGTAGAATCTAGGAAAAAATACGACCTAGGTAATTCATGTTGCATCATCGGGAAAATATCATGCGCGATCGACATCATACGCGCTCCATCAAATCCCTCCTTGTACGTTCGTTATGAGCAAAAACACCATCCTGGTATGATTGCTCATAAAGTCGGTAAATAAATACAACCCTACACAACTAGATAAACAACCAGGTATAAAACCTTACTCAATCGGGTTACACAACTAGACCCTACACAACTAGATAAACAACCAAGTATAAAACCTTACTCAATCGGGTTACACATAAAGTCTTTTAGTAATATAAGTTAATATTTATGTTAACTAAAATTGAATATATACGGTGCTAGGCTAAATATCTAACATTCTTCGAATCTAGCCAATGTCTGACACCGAGCTTATACAAGGATTAATCTAATAATACAGCTGCCTTACGCAAGGGTTAAAAATGTATTCCAATTAACAACTACTAATAGCCAAACACTATAACCTCTGGATTTTCTTTAGACTCCATGCGTGGGACGTTTCATAAGAGATATCCAAACACGGAGCCCTCTCAATACATTTTTATCTAGGTCGGACGGTTGGTAAGTTTCTACATAATAATTCTAAACACATATCTCAGTAAGTTAAGCCTTTCATAAATCCCACTTAAATCCCTTTTATGCTCGGATAACTACTATAATACCTATTGTAAATTATGAATCTTGAATCAAAATAAGGCTAAATCTTTATATCTGACTAAAATCGTTCGAACGAGATCCTAACCTCATTTTAACGAAATTACACAAGTTATTCAAATGATAGTTCTAAGTCATTCAACGAAACTACCCAAGTCGTTCTAACGACCTACCAAATCATTCAAATGAGATACATAATCTCGTTCCAACGAGAATCACATCTCTTTCTAACGAGATTAATGGAGGTATGTTATTTTTTAAATCGAAATCTGCCATTAACAACCTCAAAACTTAACTTAAAATGCTCTAAACGATCCTCTACCCATCCCCCATAATCTATAACTTTTACAATTGCAATACTAACTTAAATCCACTAGGTTTAGGTAATTAATTCAAGGCTTCAAATAGCAAAACATATTATGGTTTTAAGAAAAACAAATTACTTGAGATTCGATTCAATTTCAATGGGCTATTATAGTATTCATTAGCATGATTCAAAGGATAATAATTTAAATCCGATTACAAACTCAATTCATGGGTTTTCTCATCAATTTATCCTAGTTCTTAAACAATGGATTAAGGTTTAATATCAACATTAAATAGATTTAACAAATTGGATTAAAGATGAATAAAATTATATTTGTAAATGTATAATATAAAATCCAACGGACTACTATTACCGTAACATAAGTCCAATTAGATCCTTAAATGACGTAAACTTGCCTATAAATTGATTGAGGAATCAATCCCTCGGATTCCTACGACCCTTATGTGCATTTTACCTCCTTAGACTTTTAGGGTTTCTCTAATCCTCCACACATGTTTTTGGTTAAATTTAATGACCTCTTAAGTTGGTTTCCCACAAAATTAACCTGAGTCCCTATATAGGCCTCAACCCAATGAGTCGAGATACAACTTCAAATGGCCTAAAACTTTATTTGGGCATGTACTAACCCAGTATACTTAAAACCCACTATTTTAAGTACCTATGTAAATAAAGTTCATCTTTTAATGCACTTTTCTTTCTTTTTTTCATTATCAAATTAATCTCCAATTAAGAATTATTTACCTACGATAATCTTTTACCTTTATCTCATCTTGCTAACTAACCAACATATCGTTAATAGTCTATAAATATGATACTCAACACGTGTCTCAAATGTATAAGTCCCGAGCAGTCACATACCGCTAATGTAGTCCATACATATCTTATATATTTATTATATAAATCTAGAGATGTCAGTTTGTTATTATATATTTTTAGTGTAAACACATACATCTATAGTACTAGATATAAATTGGCTCGACCAAATTAAGTACTACAACAAATAAGCACATAATCTAAAGGAAAGACAATCTCTACTGCTAACCTCCACATAAGTACGATCCCCGACTTGTACAAGTAAATGGGTTATGATCGAGCCTGCAAATAAAAGTATGAAGGCTTATCCCTCTTGACTTCGGGGATCACTCGCGTGTATTAGTTATAATCATAGGTTGTCCCAACCCTATAACCTCACAGCATCATCAATACAAGGGAACTTACTACGTCTTCACACTAAACATACGATCAGTATACCTAAGGTTGTAAGAGAGTATCCTTATGTTATTCATAATCGAAATATGAGCACTTTTAGCACATGGAATCTGGGCAAAAATATAACCTAGGCAGATCTCGTTGTATCATCAGGAAAATACCACGCGCGATCGACGTCATACGCCCCCATCAAATTCCTCCTAGTATGTTCGCCATGAGTAGACACACGACCCTGATATCATTGGATATAAAGTTAGTAAATAGACATGCTCCTATGCAACCAACCAAATAACCAATTATAAAACCCTACTCAATCGGGCTACACATAAAGTCTTTTGGTAATATAAGTTAATACCCATGTTAACTAAAATTGAATATATATACGGTGATAACCCGAATCTTTAAGACTCTTCGACGTCTCACGCCAAACTTATATAAGGATTAATCTAATAATACAACTACCCTACGCAAGGGTTAAAACGTATTTCGATTAACAACTGGTAATATCCAAACACTATAAGCTCTTAATATTCTCTAGACTTCATGCATGGGGCGTTTCACAAACGAAAACCAAATAAGAAGCCTTCTCGATACATTTTTGTCTTGGTCAGTCGGTTGACAAGTTTCTACATAATAATCCTAACCACATATCTCGGTATGCTAAGCTTTTCATAAATCTCACTCCAATCCCATATATCCTTGAATAACTACCATAATACCTCAAACTGTAAATTAAGAATTTCGAATCAAAATAAGGCTAAATCTCTAAATTTGACAAAAGTCGTTCAAATGAGATCATGGCCTGATTCTAACCAAATTACAAAAGCGTTCTAATGACAGTCATAAGTCATTCGAACAAAATTACTCAGGCCGTTCTATCGACCTACCAAATAATTCAAATGAGATATAAAATCTTGTTCGAAAGAGAATCACACCTCTTTGTAATGAGATGAATGGAGGTCTGTTATTCTCCGTATATAAATCTGCCATCAATAACCTCAGAAATGAACTTTAAAGCCTCTAAACGATCCTACACCCATCCTCGATCATATATAAGTTCTATAGCTACAATACTAGGTAATTAATTAAAGGCTTAAAACATCAAAACATGTTATGGTTTTAAGAACCCTAAGTGGAAAATTATAACCAAATTACTTGAGATTTGACTCAGTTTTAATTGTCTCTATATTAGCATGATTTAAATTATAATAATTTAGATTAGATTACAAACTTAATTCATAGGTTTTCTCATCAATTTAACTTGGTTCATTAACAATGGATTAAGGTTTAATATCTCCATTAAACAAATTTAACAAATTGAATTAAAGATGATTCAAATCAGTTTTGTATATATATACTTTTGAATCCAATGGACCACTACTATCATAACACAATTACAATTAGATTCTTAAACGATGTAAACTTACATATGGATTGATTGAGGAATTAATTCACCTGATTCCTTTACCCCTATGTGCATCCCCCTCCTTGGCTTTTTAGGGTTTCTTTAATGCTCCACACATGTTTTAGGTTAAGACTGATGATTTCCATGAAATTAATCCTAGGCCCCACACGGGCCTCGATCTAATGAGCTAAGATACAACTCCAAATGGCTCGAAACTCTATCCAGGCCTATACTAACCGAATATACTTAAAAACCATTATTTTAAGTAAAACAGGGACATTTTAGATGTCCCAAATGTCTACCCAGTATAAAATACCAACCAAACTAAAATATATATAGTACGAGCCCAAATGGTCAAAATATCAATTATTTAATTATTCATTAATTAAATGCAACGCGATATTATAAGAAACTACTTCACGATCGGTGGAACCCGACACCGAGGGGATAATCCAAATACGAAAACCCTCAATACCAAATCACTGACCATTCTATAGTCACCTATAATATTTGCACCACTTTTGAATATTTAATTTATGAATTATCATAATATATTAAGTCCGATTTCAAATATTAATAATATAACACGTATAAATAGTGACATCACATGTCGAAGCAAGCTCACATAATTAATTTTTATCGTTAAATAATAAACAAAAAATACAGGGTATTACACGTGGCTCAAAATTAGTTTGATAAACTCACATCCAAGTTGATCTCATGTTTTAATATCTCGTTGAAGCCATCATTGAAGGGTTTATTATGAGCAGCTCCCCCCCCTCCCCCCCCCCCCCCCCCCCCACACACACACAAAGACAAGCACTCCCTTATCATGCTAAATAAGAAAAGCGTGTGTTACTCTATGGGAGTATGCCTAGAGATATTACGAAGTTTACAATGAAATAATACAATGGACTTTCATCGAGCTGGCGTCCTACTAGATAAAATGGTTATGTGTTGTAGCCATCAAAGTGATCACATAACTCAAACAGGTAATTATATATCATGCATAATGTTTTTTCATGGGAATTCAAATCATAAAAGAGATAGCTGAAATAATTAAAAAATAATACGAGAGATCCCTAGGCGATAAAAGTATCCGATCAAATGGCCAAACCATTTATGGGGGAATTACCCCATAAATAAGTGTATTCTCACCAAACTAATGTTAAGCTTAACGATTGAACAAGCATTACAAAAGTAAAATGGTGAGTGAACTGCGAAAATGGAAAAATCTTTTCATTACTTAAAAAGTTTGTTGTGTACAAAAAGATATTATATGGAGATTAATCTCAAGGATATTGGTTGGTGTGAATCGATGGCCTTGGGAGCAAGTTAGTAGTAAATCAAGGACAAACGAGGGACCTACTTCTAACGAAAAATGTGCAGTTTCTGGTCGGCGATGTGGCAAGTCATTATTACTACTAGGGTCGATCATATATTCCTTAATCTATTGGACAAGGACTGCACCCATAGGAACCCGCAAGTCTTCACAACCAGGCGGGGCCAACTTATAGTAAGGATAATATATATCACGTTAAGACCACAACTTGAAGTTTTTAGGAACCTTGAGAATGACATGGAGGGGGTAACGAGGTTTGAGAATAAAGGAAAATTGGAGCCACATTGCATAAGTTCGTTACGATTTTAAATAGAGTGGGATCTCTATATTTCTAATTAGCAATATTGGATCAATCATTACGGGTGCAGACCATGTTTCGCATGTTGATGCCTTGCAAAATTCTTCGTGATGAAATTGATTATCAACAAATTGATTTCAAAGTTATAAAGTTCAAGCCTATTGCATCTTATGTAGAGCAGGTTGTGTGTATCCTAGACCGATATCATCAAGTTTTATGGTATAATGTATTTTGTTACTATGCATTTGGTGGAGCCATCGTGATGAGGTGGGGTCCATATGGGATTGTAAGGATACGATGCACGAATAATATCTCTACATTTTTTATACAGGTATGTAGTGAATTTCGAGGATGGGATTTTTGTTATTAAGTGGAAAGTCTATAATACCCCTTATTAAATATTTAATTTGTTATTTTACTGGAATTTAATTAAAAACTAACTAATTTACAAATGGACTTACAATTTAAATAAGAGATATTGACTTTAATATATATTATGGTATGTATTATTTAGATGTTGGGTTAAGGTTATGATGAAGCTCTAAGGGTTTGTTAGGGTTTTTACGGTGACTTTGGCAGCAAGTAAAGATTCTTAGAATTTTAAAATGTGGGTCATAATTGTGGGTGATTCAGATTGAGTTAGGTGAAATTAAAATGGTATTTAATTAAAAATTAAAGTAGGAAAGCATAGTGGTCTGCGATTGGGATACTAGATCAAATGAGTTGTTATAGCATGTGTATTTGGTCACTTTACTGGGTTTTCTTGACCGCTATAATGGATCTTTTCAACCCCTATAGCGAGGCTTTACTCTGTTGTAAAAGGTGTACATTGAGGAGTGCACCAGGGACCAAAATAATAGACACTTTATATGTATTTTGCACCTTTATTCATCAATTTTGTCCAAAATAAATCTCAAACACTTCATTAACTCTTCTCTCACTCACACTACCATAGCAACACTTGTTGAACCTTAATTTGGAGAAGTTGGAAGACTAATTCAAGGAAGAAGCGAGAGAAAATTTTGTCACAAGAAAAATGAGAATAAGCCTATGTTCTCCAAGGAGCCAAGTTATATTCTACTTTTCTCCTATATGACATTAAAATAAATTATCATTTAACACCTTCAATAAGTTTAAAATCAATTAGGGTCCATCTGGAACGCAGATAGGCAAGTACCTTTGGTGGAAAAATGTGTCATGGCCAATCCAATAATTTTTCATGTGTATCTATTTGATAGCATTAATTTTTCAGGTTGCAAATCCTTATTAGGATTAGTATAATTTTGTATTAAACAGTTTTTTATTTTGACATTTTAATATTTTGTATAATTTGTTGTTTTTATTTTATTATTTAAAAAATAGTTCAAACCATTTTTATAAAATAGATTTTTTATAAAAACAAAATAGTTTTTTATAACACAGTTTTTTTTTCGAAACCACTTTTTTATAAAGCAGTTTTAAAAAAAGCTTTTTTTTTGTTATACAAAAGAGTTTTTTTTATAAAATAGTTAGTGTTATATAAAGCAGGTTTTCAATAACAAAACTATTTTTTTATATAAAATTGTTTTTTTTTAATGTTTTTTAACCAAAACATTATTTTATTATAAACATTTTTTCTTGACAAAACTATTTTTTTTTGTATAAGACAATTTTTTATCGAAGACTTTTTTAAAATGTATAGTTTTTGTTATATAGAACATTTTTTTTACAAAACGGTTTCTTATTCATATAGTTTTTTAGTACAATTTTTTTTGTTATATAGAATTGTTTTTTTAAACAAGACATTTTTTCTATAAAATATATTTTGTTATATAAAACGATTTTCTTTTTAAAAAACAAATTAGTTTTTTGTCAAATAGTTTTGTTTAAAGCAGCTATTATTTTAAATGTACCATTTTTAAAAATAGTTTTTACAACTGTCAACAGTTTTTTTATATAATTTTTAAATAAAACACGATTTTATTTATAATAAAAAGTGATTGTTATAAAAATCATATATAAAAACAAACCATTGTTTGAACAATGTGGAATTTTTTTTATTTTAACAAAGAGATAGTTGGCAATTTAGGGTGACAGCATTTTTTTCGGGTATTAGGTGAGAAAATTTTGCCTCCAAAAGATGGCAAATCATAGGGGTACATAACAAATCATGGGCCCATTTTTCATGAAAAATTGTGTCTATCAATTACACACAAAAGTAAAAAAACTACCGTTTGCCACTGTTTGCATTTGTCATGACAAATCATACTTATCAAATGGACCCTTAGTAAGATAATTAGGGATTTATCATCTAAATATTTTTGAATAATTATTTTATGAAGGTAAAATGTTTAGTTAGAGGAATATTCTCATGTTTCTTGTTAAGTGGATATGCATGCTAACTCTTAAAATTTCCACATAGTCTTACAAAAGATTTTGATTAATGATGTAGGATGTTATTTAGAGAATCAATTATTTGTCTTCCTATGTTCAAGTTGGTACTAAAGTCGTAAATATTGGCAGGGATATGAGAATATGTGTGGTTTAGTTTATTCCTCGCATGTTTAATTCAATGGTAAAATAATGAAATTCTATAGAAAATGTATGGGGTTTAATTTATCATTAGGACTTAAATTTGGTCAATGCAGATATGAATGTAAAAGAAACACATGTAGGCTAGTTGATTTCATGTAATCAAGTTATTTTATTAATTAGACTCATATGTTTGAAATTAGGTAAAAGATAATGAGGGAATAATTGGTTAATTCTCTTTAAATTAAATTTTATGAATATGATATTGGAAGCATGCTAGATTAGTGCAATCTACTTATACAAAATACTTGTTCAACAAATTAATTGGATTCTTATATAAGGGCCAGTGCTATCTTGAGAACTTTTGATTATTAGTTTTGAGAGATAGCTGGAAATCAATCCATTAGCATACGATCAATATGTAAACCTACGACGTACGAGAATTTATTAAAGAAATGAAAAATATCATAGCAGTGTGTTAAGACTAGTGGTACGAATGAGCGATATAATGATTATATGAATATTTAGTGAGGCCCTCCAACATACCTATGAACATACCTTGTAAGAGTACACATAATACTTAAAGTGATCCACACGATTAGGTTGTCTTATTCCATTAGCCAAAACCCATTTAGTGTTACTAGTCCAAAAGGTTGCTCTGGCAAAGCTTCAAGTTAAGATTTATTTACCGGACCTTATTGACTTCATACCGGCACCATTAAATTCTACATCCATGATAATGTCACTTAAAGAAAAGGTAATGGACTGAGATGACATAGATTCACCCTTATTTTAACATAACTAAAATTATATTTTCTTAAATTGGAAAATATGTCAAAATTTATGTATGAGTTAGTTTGGACAATTTGAATAAATACATTATGCAATATACTTTTCTTATAGAGATATATTCACTGAAATTGTATTCTTATGTATATATTTTAAATATGAGTATTCTTGGTTGACAACAAACATACTTAGGGTGTTTACCAAAATATTTTCAAAACTCTTGGATGGAAAATACTTGTTCAAAATTTATGGAAAAATCTGCGACCTATCTCTCCGCAATTGAGATCTTCCTCATTGCAATGAAGATCTGTCACCGGGTCTTTTATCCAAAGTCCAAATTCTCTCAATGAGGGAATTCCTCATTATAGTGACATTGAAGTGACAACACCATATCTGGCATAAAAAATAAATATGTCCAAAAGATTGCATTATAAAATGTGAAGATTATCTTTTGCAGCCATATCTTTTGTAGTATTGGGAAAATAACTTATTTGTGGGGACTATAATAGATTAAGGCCTCTTAGACTTGTGGCCACAAGTTTGAAATCGATATTTAACTTTTCTTCTTTCGACAAATACATTAAGATTTTTGCCTTAAGCTTTTATCATAATATTTTCTAGGAAAAAAAACCTTTTTTGTTTTTATGAGATATTGAAGTTTTAAACATTGATCGAAAATCTTATTGAGGTTGCATTACTTCACAATTAAATCTTGAACAAATCTCTTTCTAATTTTTTCTTGTATGATTTTAGATTTTTGATATATCAAAAATACTTTGTGAGTTTGTTTTGAGCTGCCGAACACTTTTATATGCTTCCCTCCACCTATAGGACTCTCACATTCTAGGAAGTTAGAACCTCATTGCTAGTTTCTAACTTGTTCTATTGAAACACAAAAATTTTGTTCAAACTTTAGAAGAATAAATTTGTTGGCGTATGATTTGACGACATTGGTCACAGACCAAAATCATCGGCAGTTGTGAAGCATTCTTTAGTTGTCGGTGCTCTTTGTGGAGGATATGGTGGGAAAGAGTTCGTATCCACTCGTAGCATTGTGTGGTTATAAGTCTTTGTCCTATAGTCGTAAAACTCCACCGTAGTGCATTTGTCATTATATTAGCCCAAGTTTTTTTTTTCGTTATGGATTTTTCCTCGTTGCCATGGTGTTATGCTAAATTGCTTCCCTTTTCCGCATTTAGATTAAATCACTTAATATTAAAGATAAAAATTGGTGTAATATATTTGTAAAATAATATTTCGCATAGACCTTAAGTTTGTCTTTTGCTTATAATGAGAAATAAAAAAATTGTCGCTTTTTGACAATAAATTTTAATTGGGTATTTTTCGTCCATCTTAATTTTGAACACACGCACTCTCGTACCCATTTTTTAAAAATAGTAAAAAAAATCATATTTTTAACCAAACTTAGGATACATGATCTCTATAATGATAAGATCATATGTAAAAAAATACATCAAAAAAATAAACTTGCAAGAGGATGAGATGATGATCACAAGTTTCGACGATTAAAAATGCACGTATTCATCCAATTTTCAAATCACCTACTTCTAAGTTGCATTTTTGAATGAATTTATTTAGATGATTTTCTCATTTTGGAGATTATGTATACCAAGGTTGGTTGAAAAATATTTTTTTTACTATTTTTAAAAATGGGTATGTTCATAGGTGTGTGTGTGTGTGTGTGTGTGTGTGTGTTTGTGCGACACGTCTTCATCTATAGTGCAACGAGGGGTGTTAACTCTAAGTTGTAGTCTGGATGCGGTGATGGTGTGTGGGGGCTAGGTGGTCTAGCTCTGGGGATGAATATGTGGACATCACAATTGCATGTGTGGTACAATAGGAACTAACTGACGTTGTGGTTTGGCTAGTGATGAGATTTTTGTGGACGTTTAAAGGTGCACCACAATGGGGGTCCAGTCCTTATATGTGGTCTATTATAATAAAGGAATATTTCCATAGAATCAATATAGTTATGTATATATTATATACGCAAACTATATATACGCGTGTGTTTATCTATAAGTATCAATGGAGAGGTCGTGAACCCTTTATCAAATGTGGTAGTTTACTCTAGCATCTCTACCATTTGGGATCATGTAACTTTAGTTCTTATTGTGGTCCTGACCTACTTTTGTTGACTTTTCGAGGTTATCGTGATGAACCTCCCATGGATCAGACTTAGTTAGGTCTGTTGGAGGCCAATCAAGGTAGTTCTAGTGATATTGTTCTAACATAAGGTTAATTATCTTTGTTCTTATTTTAGTATTTATGGATATTGGACTTGCAGTTTTGGTGGATGTTTAGAGGTCCCTCTATGTTTAAGGTATTCTCAAATTATGGGAGATAAAATATGGATTATTTCATTTATATTGTATCTTATATTTAATAAGTCTATCGTTGCTAGAGAATAATTTGCTCATAGGTTAGGCTACATTTGGTTTTTGGCATATTCTGCTACCGATTGATCCGAGCCATCACGAAGAACCGATTTTCCATCATCTCCAAATTTAAGAAGATCTTCACAAAACAAAGGTATAAAATAATTTAGGATTCTGAATGTATTCACGTTTATATTTGGGAGATATTATGACACCCCGCCTAATTAAATACCGGGTGATCAGTCCTTTATTAAATTAAAATCAAGGTGAATGGTTGGTTCATTCTTAGCATCACTGTCGCAAAATAAAGTTTCCAATTTAAACACCCTACATAATTAAGCTAAGTGTCAAAACAATTTAAACCTTATTTCTATTTTACTTAATTCCATTAAGAAAACCTTTTCAATAATTAACAATTTACGAATCGTATGAATGTTAAAGACGACAATGAACACACAAGAATTTAACCATTCATGTAAACCAATACCAAGTCTAAAAACTACAAATGAAATCATCCTGACACGAATTACATCCCAAAGAGTACCAAATACTGAAAAATAAATGAATAGAAATCTCTGACAATCCAACTGAATAAGGAAACGGGCGACACATGCCCTAACTAATCAAAGCTATAATAAGAGTGGAGTCAATCAACGAGGTCGTCTAAGCAATGGCCTGCAACTCCCACCTAAGCTGCAGCGCGTCCGTTCCAAGAAATCTAAGCATGACGCCCCTCTGGCTGGGCACCTGTAATATATACATATATATACAAGAGAAAAGAAATAACAGGAAACGGGATAGAGCCCGAGTGTAAAATAGTTTAAAAATAGTTTAACAAGTATTTAAAATGCTTACCGGCTAATGAAACCACCATGTTAGTGTGCGACACTCTCTTGAGAAATTCTCACCTCTCATCTACTGTGCACGTCTACCGTACTATTAATCTTAAAAGTTTATTTTAACTTAACTTTCCCATAAGGTTTCATTCCGATAAATACCCTGGCTAAGATAATTAATTTCTGAAAATTAAGCTCTCTCATATATCTTATGTTATTTTAAATAACCCAGTGATGTCACAAAATTCCCAAACACTTATAATAAAGTTGAAGTATTTATTCATTACTTAACTACTTTTATGCATAGTAGAAAATTCTCATACGTAAGTGTATATATATATATATATATATATATATATATATATATATTAGTCACTCATATAATATATATACTATTTGCACCCCACATAAAATCTATGGTGCTGGCATACTCTGTTATCAAGTCCCCGTATCACTCGTACTAAGGGAAATACTAATTCGGAATCACTCTCGAACTGTATTAACATTAAACACATACAATTGGAGGTGAAGCATAGTTCCAAGTCACTAAGAGGTCAGCACATACCCTCACGTCTCTTAGGACCGTCTGACTATCAATCATATAGCCTGTACCAAGGAATCCTATGTTCTAGGGTACGAGTCAATATCCTCCATAAAGGCCCAATCGAGATAAGACTGTCCCGGCGCGGAGTCCCCCGTGATAGCTAGTAGCCCGAGTATGATTTTTATACAAATATACAATATATGCACAATCTCACAGTCATATATGTATTAATATCCACATTTCTAAATTAGGTGCGCCCACGGCCCATAATTATAATTATTCGTCATTTACACATTTTACTCGATTATTTCGCATAACGGACTCGTCATTTTTATTTTCATATATAAGTTACTCCATACTTACTTCTCATTTCTCGAAGTATTCTATCTCCCTAAGTATAATTTCAGTAGTCACTCTCACTTATCTTTTAGTCTAACTTACTTACGAGTCTCGATTTTTTTATTAAACGTACACATGTTTTCTTATACGCATGAATAATTCCTCGTTAATCCAAAATCTCACCCTACATTAAATTTCACTCAACGGGGTCTACCTAGACCCTACTGGTCTTCTCTATATACCATTATACCCCAACAATAATAATCAAGGGCGGATTAAACCATTGGAAGAGAAATATGCAGTTTTTCAGGAGGCGTCGATCGATCGATGTAAGGGGCTCGATCGATCGATCGTCGATCGATCAAGCAGTTATGACGAAACCTGCTCTTTTCCAGTTATGGGTTTACCTCTACAACCTCAACCAAATATCCATTAACGATTCCCAAACTCCCAATTAATAATACTACAAGTACTATATACCTAACAACAAGATTTTCTACGTAAAACATGTCCAAAACCATCAAGTATAACGATTTAATGGGGTAAAATTCACATAAACTTTAAGAACCCTAATTTTTCTTTAGTTTTCATTCTTTCAATTCTTTCCCAGATTTCTTGCTTCTAAACCCATACAAATTCGTGGCTTATCCTCTACATGTGATTTAGATGTCCAGAATACGTCTACTTCCTCTACAACATATGATTTGAAATCTCCAAAAATATAATTGCTTTCATGAAACATGTTCTAAACAATCCTAGACTAACATGATTGAAACATTAACTAAAAATAAAGCAAGATAAATACTTGCCTGGAATTTGGGTTTCTGATTTATGGACGAAAGAGGTATAGTTGCGTTCCTCGTCGCGCGACCTACGCTTTGGTGGTGGTGGCGGTGCAAACGGGTGAGTCTTTGGCCTTGAGTTGCTTGGAAAGCTCTCCAACTCCTTCTCTAATGGCCGTTCTTTGATTTTGTGTTTGTTAACACTAGAAGATGACTCCTAAAGGTTGATATATCCTTAGAAAATTCGTGGGTTTAATTACCCAAAAATGTAAAATGTCTAAAATACCCTCTCGGGATGTCAATTGGGCTTAAAAACGCACCGAGACCCAAACTAAACCCCCGGGTACATTATTTTGACTATCTCGATCCTTCTGGACACATTAGCGCACTCGAAATGACCATACGAGTGACTTATAATTTATTCACTTTAAATAATAATAATTTAATCCCGACACGACACAGGCACGCCCCGATTTAATTTCCACAATTATCAAATTATACAGTCATGATAATTACATAAATTCGATTATATATATTACTTTATCCATTAAGTAATATTCAACAAATTCCCAATAATAACTAACTTTCATCACGCTAGTAAATATTTAAAATAATTTTCGGATTAATATTAAATTAATATCTCAATTTCAATTTAATGAATCCCCAAATTTAAAGGTTATAAAAAATACGGGGTATTACAGATATTTTATTAAAAATCGAGGCATTTTTTTGGATTTAAATTTTTTTTCAAAATGTGTCCATATCATTCAAACGATGTGAGAATCTCGTTCAGATGACATTGAAACCTTATTATAAAGGGTCGTTTGAAGGTTTCATCAATCGAGCTTTTAATGAGGGCTTACTGTTTTGGCACGTTTGAAGCACATTTAGATATCGTTTCTAACGAGATTAGGTTATCATTCAAACGACCTGAGTATCATTCAAACGAGAGACATTTCTCATTTAATCGAGGCTTAAATTTATATTTAACAAGTGTTATCGCATCAAATTTTGTGTCGCCGTATAAATACGTGTTTCGTACAGTATTTTCGAGAGACTTTTAAGAATAGTACTTTTGAAAACCTGCTGCAAAAGTTCCCACTTTTTTAGGTCAAAAACCTCTTTTGATTAATAATCATCACTCCCAATTATATATGTGCATCTGTTCGAAACCCTAGATAGTTCTATATCTGAGTTACACTTGTGGAGAGATTTTCTTCACTGTTTACCATTGTGGTTCTCAAGGGGATCACTGCTGAAGGAAGACAAAGGCTGATTGTTGGATACCGAGAGTCGCCATCTGTGGATGATTCTGGATTGAGTCGTACTCTATATAAGTTTTGTAGGTTATGTCTTGTAAAACTCTATAGTGATGATAAAAAGTTTTACCCATAATTTTTTTTCCTCATATTGCCTTGTCGTGTTTGCATGTTTAATTTTATTTGTTTTATCACCTAGATGATTGTTTAGGGTAATAATATAAAATTTGAAATTGTGTGCGCTGGACACTTAATTATAGAAATTATTCATTAAGATCGCAATCGTACTCTCAAATTGGTATCAGAGTCGGTTTCACCAAATTATCGTAAGATCCTTTTTCACAAAATTTTTCTCTTAATATCACTTTTTTTAAGTTGTTGATCGTTTAAAATTTTGATTTTAATGAAGAATTTGTATAATCGAGTGCCTATATTTGATGGTATTAATTATGCATACTGGAAGGTTAAGATGAGGTCTGTTTTGAAATTCATAAATGAGAGAGTCTGGTTAGTTTATGAAAGAGGGTGGACTCCTCCCACTGTCACTGTTGATAATGTTGTTGGCCCTAAATATGTTTCTTCCTGGACTGATGAGGAATTTAAATGGAGTAATTTTAATTCTCGTGGACTTAGTAGTATTTTTAGAGCCATCACCCCTGACGAGTTTTGTCACATCATGACGTTCTCTACGTCTAAAGAAGCATGGGATACCATCTAGCTCACTCACGAGGGTACCAACGCTGTAAAGGCGTCAAAGCTTCAGAATTTGACCACCTAATTTGAGACCATCACTATGTTAGAGTCCGAGTCTTTTGATGATTTGTATGCGCTTTTATCGTACATTGTCAATTCTAGTTTTAATTTGGGTAAGAAAATTCTGAAAATAAGAGTTGTGAAAAAGATTTTGAGATCAATCCCCTCCCGTTTTATTCCAAAGATATCGTGCTTGATTCGTTAGGGATTTTTGACACTCGAAGGTTAGAAGAACTTATAGGAGATCTTCAGACTTATGGGTTAGATGTATTCCCTAAAATCGTTAAGCCTTAGGACATAGGGTTAGCTTTAAAGACTCGAACTAAGATGAAGAAGAAGAAATAGAAAGTGCGTGAGTCTGAATCTGAGGGTGAGGTTGATTTTGATGAGTTGTCCTTGTTTGAGATTTTTTTTAAAAAGATTCTCAAGTTTTTAAAAAATAATTCTTCCAATAAAAATATTTTTGAGAAAAAACAAAATCAAGAATGAGGTCAAGGGTAGCAGTGAGAAATAGGAAGATATAAGGTGTTATGAGTGTGAGGGTATAGGGCACAGGCAAATGAGTGTCCCACTAGGCTAAAGAGAAAGGGCAAAGAGATTGCAAATAAAGTCACTCCTAGCGATAGTGACATCAAGTCGGTTGATTCAGGGGGAGAATCGCCACATGAAAAGTGCATTGCTTTCATGGCTAGTCATGTAAGTACTTCTAGTTTGTCCCATGTTGATGAGGACATATTTAAACATGAGAGCCTCGATGATGTTTCGATCAATTTTAGTGAGAGTGATAATGAGATTGCAAGTTAGGGAGAAAGGGATCTACAAAAAGCCTCTAGTGATTTGTACACCGAGACATTGAAGATGAAAAAGATGAATAAGGAGATATCTTTTAGGGTGTTAGATTTGGAGAGAGAGATGAAAGTTTTGAGGATGTGTGAGGCGTCGGGGAGTCAACTCGAGAAGGTGAAGGTTTCTTTATGTGAAGGGTTAAACCTATTAGGTCGAGAAAAGAGTGATTTGATCAACATTATGGCTAGTCTTACGGGAGATCATCAATCTTCATTGGAGACTCGTGAGAAACTTGAAGGTCGTGTATCCCGACTCGAGAGAGATCTCGTACGTGTTCAGGAGGTCAAGATTACTTTAGAAGATACATCTAAGAAGGTAGGAAAGATGTTCCTCAGTCCCACTTTAGGTACAGTTGAGAGGCTAGGAATAGGTTATGATGATGCCTCCACTTCCCTTGTTGCACTCGAGTCGGTTCCCGAGTTTATTTTAGATCTATATGGCCCTCGACCCAACCCACCCAGGTATTCGAATCCACTTAGGAAAGCACATCCTATACGTTTTGAGAGAGGTGGTTTTAATCCCGTTTATATTTGTTCCCATTGTAAATAAAGAGTCCACCTTAGGGAGTTTTATTTTAAGTTGCATAGAGTGTCTCATAGGTTTCTTCCACGACATGCTACTACGCGTGTTCTCGCATGCACTCCCACATGTGTTACTCCGCATTCTCCCGCACATCACATGAGAGATATTGAGAGTTTTCGAAAGCAAGTAGAGTATTTAGTCAAGATTTCACAAGATTTGATGGATATTTTTCATAGGATGTCATCTCCTTTAGAGAACTCCTCTGTACCTATTGATTGAGGTTGAGACTTGTTTCTAACATAGGATACTTTTCATGTTCATATCATTCATGCCTATTGCTAGATTTTACTATCATTGTACTTATAGTTTCATTTTGATATATTTTTCAAAAATCCAAAAAGGGTTTTGTTTTTCTTGAAAATTTTTAAAAAAATATAAAAAGATTTTTGATTTCTTTTTAAGAAAATGTGAAAAAGACAAAAATATTGTATTTTTGATAAATTTTTTAAAAATATAAAAAGAGTTTTGTATTTTGTTTACATCATATGTGGATGAACATTAAAGATGTCCGAGTCATCAATTCATTCCATATCCGTGTGACTATTTTATGGGGGTTTGAGACGTGACATCTTTCCATTTTATGCTTTATAATGTGTGGAGTCATTAAGATGTGATATGATGACTACTTGTTACATGTTTAAGTCCTTTTCACCTTTATTGCATATGGACACGAACTTATTTAAGTATTTCACTTACCTTTCACGTGTCGATCGTAGTGTTTTCATCTTAATCCTGCTTTTAAAACGAACCAGATGTGAAAAAATGAGATAATAAAAGTAATGCTTGTAAGAACCATTGCATGGATTGAAAAAATTGAAAATCATTTATCTGGTATATATGTTATATTTAATGCAATGGAATCGGGTTGTGAAAGACATATTGGCTTTGCGTGAAAAGCCACCATTTGCAAAAAGACTAAAAGATTAAAGGCATATAAAAGTAAAAAATAACTGTCAGGACAATTTCAAAGAATATTGATGCTTTACTACATATGAGCATTAATTTCTTCAAAACATTTGAGTAAAAAAATTCAATACACGAGTTTTGAGGGAGTTGAGTAGAAGATCAATGGGTTTGCACGTCCTAAAGCATTAAATAGTTTTGGGCGTTATTGGTGTGAAAATCACTCACGATCTTGATTAGTTGAATATGATAAATTGATTTTACTTCAGTTCACCATTTTTACACCTGAGGTAGACTTTGAGATCTTGCGTTAGTGGTGTCTCATTACTTCATGCACATATGTTATGTTTGTCTGCATTGATTAGTCTATAGAATGTGTTCACACCCCTACATTTCGTTTCCATGATTCGGTTATTTTTGTGTTTCTCCCTGGTGTGTTGTTTTGTAAATTCTTTACTTGAAATATTTGAAAAATAAAAAATAGTTTGTGGTACCTTTTGAGATTATCATTGTATTATTATTCATTCATATCTAGCTATGATGATATCTTTTTATGCTTGGTGATGTTCCCTATAATTTTCATGATTGGCTTTTGCTCCTTGTCTATTTCGAGCAAAATAAAAGGGGGAGAGTGAGTTTGATTTACGGGGGAGATTTTCATATCTTTATGCATTTATTTTTTATATTTCAAACTGGATGCATCACGGGGTCTTTGATTTGTTTCACATGTGTAGGTATTTTTAAGATCATATTTGGATTACACGCAATGAAGACAAAGTGCCAAGATAAGGTAAATAAATGAAGATTTGAATAATTTATTTTAAAGACAACTCTATCTTTGTACATATCCATTTTAGGATTTGGGAGGGTATTAGGATATTGCATTCCTTCTAGGGGATTATTTGTAATTTGGATTTCGATTTTATGTTTGTACCAGAATAGCCAAAAAGAGGGAGATTACTATTTTGGCACGTTTGAAACACGTTTAGATCTCGCTTATCACGAGATTAGATTATCATTTAAACGACATGAGTATTAATCAAGCGAGGCTTAAATTTTTTTCAAATGAGTGTCATCACCTCGAATTTTGTGCCGCCTTATATATACTTGTTTCGTACAGCATTTTCGAGAGACTTTTACGAATACGATTTCAGAAAAATTTTTGCAAAAGTTCCCACTTTCTTTAGGTCAAGAACCTCTTTTGATTCACAATCATCACTCCCAATTATATATGTGAATCTGTTTGAAACCCTAGATAGTTTTATATCTGAGTTACACTTATGGAGAGATTCTCTTCACTTCTGACCGTTGTGGTTCTCTAGGGGATCACTACTGAAGGAGGACAAAGGCTAATCAATGGATACCGAGTATAGACTGTCACCTGTGGACGACTCAGGACTGAGCCGTATTCTATAGAAGTTTTGTAAGTCGTGTCTTATAAAACTCTATGATAATGATAAATGGTTTCACCCGCAAGGGATTTTTTTCCTCGTATTGCCTTATCGTGTTAACATGTTAATTTTATTTGTTTTATCACCTAGATGCTTGTTTAGGGTAATAAGATAAAATATGAACTTGTGTGTGTTGGACACTTAATTATAAAAATTATCCATTAAGATGGCAAGTGCACTCTCAATAGTTTTTTTTAATTTTTTTAGTTGTTACCTATTCATATTCATGCTTATTTACATGCTAAGAATGGTACTTAATTGTTTGATGTTCATATTGTTTAGATTTAAGGTTGTCCATCATATAAACGAAAATATGGGTTGTTATATATAATTCCCATAAGAGTTTCGACTCTCACACATATTAAATATGGCTGATGTATGATTATTCCTCAGTAATATCCATTTTGTGTTCATAAACCATGTAATATATATTCATGAACTAAATTTTGTTTGGAATTCTATATAAAACATATACCCATAACTAATTTTGAGCTCATAAGTTTTGACTCCCTATTTTTATATGGTCAACAATAATAAAATACTTTATTTTACTTATAATTAAATATAGGATATTTATTTGAGTTTTAGATAACTCATAATCAAGGTTGGGCGATCATGTTATATGTGATGGTGAGAATATTTTTTAGCCCTAATGTGGAAGAAATCCATCAAAGCCAAGAGGGTTAAGTAAAACTCAGTACGCGGAGGACAAAAGGTTAAACTAAGTCTAGAGTTGGAAAGACATAAAAAATTGTATAGAATTTGCAAATAACTTTGTCAATAATATACTATAAAGTTAGAGTGTTAACCTCGAGCGAGGTTTATTTTTATATACAATTTGACAACTACTTCAGGGAAAATCGAGGAATCGAAATTTGTGTACACGGAGACTTAAACTAACCTATATGACATGAGAAATCTCTTTGTTATCGTAAAAATCAATATAAGGTAACATTTATAACTATATCTGAGAGGCGATATGCTAAGGATACATGGATAAATTGTATTCAACAAGAATCACTAAGAATCGATAACCCCTTACCAAAAATGTAGGTCAAACTAAAAATAACCATGTAAATTATTATATCTTGTTCAACTTCTTCCCTGTGAGTTTATTACTTTACAAGTTTTTACGGTTTTGATTTTGATGGCAATATGTATATCAAATATATAAACAGATAAGGAGATTATTCAAATTTGATAACGGGGGGATAGAAATGAGCATAGCTATATATATTATTCAATCGTGTACGGATGATAATACAAACAATTACATTATAGTATTCTCCATGTATTTGTGTGTTTACCACGTTATTAGTAATCCAAAAGTACCTAATTTTTTCTCGATCTATAATATTTTTATTTTGGTAAAATGCAAATAATATCTAACTTATACATCATTTCAAATAAAATTTAAATTAGATGATATTATATGTTGCTGCTGAAAATTAGATTTATACCAATATTAGTTATATTAAACCAAATTACTATCATCCATGTAGCTAAAAGATATAGAAATAGAACCTTCAGGTAGGAAAGTAAAGTAAATATCCAAAGAGAAAGATCGAGGACCAAAATTTGGGTGGCTCGGCCCAACATGGTGCCTACACCCACATGTGCTATGATTTTTATTCCACTAATGAGTAATATCCATGGAATTTTGTTTACAAGTGTTGTCGTTGATGGGGTTTTATTCTTAAAACCATGTATGGCGTTTACTTTGAAGTAAAGGCGTGTCAATTCATTTTGAAATAAAAATCATGGTTATGAGAATGTCTTATATTTATTCTTTAAATATATCATATACATGTTGGTCAATTGTACTTAATAAAAATTTCAGTGAGATCGAAAATTCAATTAGGTATAATTAAACAACTCACAACCTAGATAAATAGTTGACATCCTATCAAAATAGTCACGGTACAGTCCTAGTGGTTTATCTTAAACTACGGGAACCAATATGATAGTTCGAGAACTTGTATGATAGTTCAATGGAGGATTATGATTGGTACATCCAGGAATGTATTGAACATGACCAAACGTGAGATTTTAAAGTTTAAGGGTTGTCTTGATTAGACTTAACTAATCTTATACCATTTATAATGGGGGCATATATTCTTAATCCCGAGAATTATGAGGACTCGAATGCTTGTGCAAATATCACTTTGATTGCTATGGGTGCGATCTGATTTTATATCGGGTCAAATGATCTCCACACATTAGGTGGTAGTTCTATGAGTAGGTGAAATTTCATAATTCAGAGGGATACACATTCAGGAGATATATTGGATTGTGATACCCCCTTGATAGACTTATATGTTTTGTTTCCACCAGTAAAATCTGACTGGTGGATTATTTTATAATCCCGGTGGAGTAAAAAATAAGTTAACTACGAGAGTTAAAAAAATTATTAGAAGTTGGTTAAAATCAATTTGCAAAAAATTGATTTGATCAATGGGTATCGGAAACTTAAAGTGGAGAATCATATTATGTACCATAATCGACATTGCAAATAAGACGTCTTCATATCCAAGTGATTTTAGAGACAATTAAAGTAGAGTATAGTCGTGATTATTTAGTGCAGTCAATTGTGATTCAATAACGAAAGAAAATAATTATGGTAATTGTAATTATAATTTTTGAGTATTTATTTAGAAGTAGATTTAATTATTTATCTTGGGTCCTTATAGACCTATACCCAAGTAGTTGGCCCAAAACTCTTGAGAAGATGAATTTGACTAAATCCCGTAGCCCATACCTATTTATATTGGTGTAAGATAGGGTTTTATGTTAATTATCCATTATGGAGGGTTACAAAGGGAAGGGTAAAATACTATTCACGTTTTTATGAAGGGCAGAGGAGAGAGAATGGGATTTCTCTTATATTTCACCACAGTGTCATCTCTGAAAGTGCCCACACACAGGTTTACTTTAGGTGGATCATATGCAAGAATATTCGAATGTTTGAACCTTTTTGACAAGGTTTTTGGATACTTTCAAAGGCAGCAAGATCTCCACATCATCATCAAGTTGTTTCTACTTATATGAAACCCTTGCTTTTGCATATTGAATGACTGTACAATCGTGTGTATCACATTGTAATAACATGTTTTTACATATATTCTCTGTTTAATCCCCTCCAATCATGGCCGCATATGTTTATTTTTTATGACTGGATCTTACAGTGGTTTATCCACAGTTATTTTTTGCTCCTAAAATCTATATGGTTATAAGAATTAGGTTTTTGTAAATGTTGATTTACTGATGTATTTGGAGGTGTTGAAAGAGGATTATAATGTTTATTTATAGTAATAATAATGTATTTACATGGGTTTGGGTGCTAGATAAAGTTTCATGAAGATCCGAGGAAGTTATGGTCATTTTTGCATGCAATTCCCGTAAAGAAGATGACGTTGGGCTAGATGGACGGATATATACGAGGTCCTATTAGATTGATCTAGATGATGGTTGGATCGATCTAATGGCTAGACCAAAGTGATTTGACGACGACAATGTGTGACTGATGGTTCATTTTGTAGTGTTTTTCGATCTATTTTTGTGGTGTTTTTTCTTCAATCATCTTCCCACGCCAGAGGAGATTAATTTCGTAGGTTTATTACATAAAGAACTCTAAGATTACACTACACCAAAATGGGCAAATTGTCACCTTTCAGCCGGCCAGCCTTGTCAAGGTCATTGACCGTGACAAAAAAACACGCGTTTTATGTCACGGTCATTGACCTTGACACGACCGTGACAAGCCCGTGACAAATTTAATTGTCACGGTCATTGACCGTGACAATTCGTGTCACGGTCAATGACCTTGACACGACCGTGACAACTTTTCCAGCAAAAACACTTTCCCCCTTATTTTTTCCCTCCCACCGTTCCCTCTCTCTCTCTCTCTCGACTCGACGCTGCTCTCTCTCTCTCTCTCTCAGGTCCAATTTCTCTCTCTCTCTCTCTTCCATTTATATATATATTTGTTTGTATATTTATGTGTGTATGTGTATATATATATGTGTGTGTGTATGTGTGTGCGTGTGTGGGGGGTGGGGCGGGATGGGGCAGGGTGGGGGAGGGGGTGGTGGAGGGGGGCAGGGGGTGGGGCGGGGTGGGGGAGGGGGCGGTGGAGGGGGCAGGGGGTGGGGTGCGGTGTGTGTGTGTGTGTGGTGGTGTGTTTTGGGGGAGGGGGGGAGGGGGTGGTGGAGGGGGGCAGGGGGTGGGGTAGAGTGGTGTGTGTGTGTGTGTGTGGTGGTGTGTGGTGGGGGAGGGGGTGGTGGAGGGGGGCAGGGGGAGGGGGTGGGGTGGGGTGGGTGTGTGTGTGTGTGTGGTGGTGTGTGGTGGGGGTGGGGCGGGAACGGGCAGGGTGGGGGAGGGGGTAGTGGAGGGGGGGAGGGGGTGGGCACACCTACGCACACACGCACACCTACGCACCTACGGACACACACACACCCCACCCCACCCCACCCCCTGCCCCCCTCCACCACCCCCTCCCCCATCATTGTGTGAACAGGTATGAGATCATAATTTGAAGGAATTCACGTCCAAGAAATAATTTGGATTCCCTTTAGGGTCTTATGTCTTGAATTAATCTGAGGGGGTGGGGGTGGGGGCGGGGGTGGGTGGGGTTTTGAATATTATTTACATTCAAAATAAATAATTGATAATAGTTGGATAATAATTGGATAATAATTGTTTTTATACCTATAGAACAGCTTAGATAGTGTGTGTGTGTGTGTGTGTATGTGGTCAATACATGAATTTATTTTTGTATTTGAATTATCCCATGAATTTATTTTTGTATTTGAATTATCCCATGAATTTATTTGTGTATTTGAATTAACCCATTATATGAAACATACTTGAAATTAAATATAGTGCGCATAGATACTAGCATTCTAGTTCTTATGCGTACGCATTCAATAACCCTTAGACCCGTTCGAGAGTCATTACCCCTGTAATGAGATCTCTCGAATTGTCCCGTTTGGACAGTTTGAGACTGTATAATTTTTGTATAATATTCTTATTGGCTTAAAGTTGTTACTTTTTGAGGAAGTTCTGCAGTCGTATCTTAATGTTCTCTGGGTACATACTAGATTGACAAGTGTGACTGTTATTTTAATTGACCAATTGAAATAACACTCACACCTGCCAATCTACGTCGTGTACTTGGAGAACTAAGGGGATATGCTGTCGAATTTTTTTCAAATCGTAACAATGTGCATGAGCTGTTAAGTATATTACAGAAAAATGCATTCTTGAATGGGATAGGACCACATAACCTTTAATAGGATAATTAAATGATGGGATAATTAAAAAAAACATACTATAAATCTAAGTTTTGTTTACCTTTAATAGGTGTTTAGTTGTGGTAGCTGTGATGGGATATCCGAAATACAAAGAGTGGATGGGTGAGACTAATAGAATGGGGGATGTGTTTCGCAGAGGTGCTAACGAATTTGTGAAATATGCAAAGAGATGTCGTAATGATGAAGAGTTTCCGTGTCCGTGTGCTAGGTGTAAGAATGGTAAGGTGTTTGAGTGGAAAACAGTTGAACTACATTTGTTAAGATCGGGTATGCAAGATAGTTATCGATTTTGGAGTTTTCACGGTGAATTGGAAGTTCCTTTTGTCCCTGACCAACCTTCACAACATCCTTCAACAAGTAGAATAGATGAAGAAGGGGACGACGTAGATCATAATATGTTAAAGGATTTAGTTGATGATGCGTACGGAGTTTATGAAGCTGAGGAGAATGAGGTTACTGATGATGTAGAAGATTCAAGTGCTCGTGAAGATAACACGATAAAACTTGACGATGACTACCAAAGTTTAAAATTTAAGGCGACCCAACCGTTATACTCTGGCTGTGAGAAAGATCAAACAACTTTACATGCCATGGTTGGTTTGCACAGTTTGAAGATGCAGTACGGTTTATCTGGCAATAGCGTGACGGGAATTCTGAAATGGGTGAAGGGCTTATTACCCAAGGTGAATACACTTCCAAATAGCTATCCTGTTATGAAGAACAGTTTGAAAGGTTTGGTAATGAAGTATAAATCGATTCATGCTTGTGTGTATGACTGCATACTATACCGAAAGGAGTATGAAAATCTCGATCGTTGTCCGGTATGCGATGAACCTAGATATGTCCAATCTACTAGTAAGGAAGGCACAAGCTCAAAAGTGCCTCAAAAAGTATTGAAATATTTTCCCGTTGGGCCTAGATTAAAGCGATTTTTCACAGTACCATCGATTGCAGAGGCAATGACTTGGCATGCTAGGGCAGAAGTAGGGGGTAATATCATGCGTCATCCTATTGATTCTACTGCCTGGCGGAGGATGAATTATGAGTATCCCGATTTTGCTCGAGAACAACGCAACATTCGTTTGGCTATATCAACAGATGGTTTCAATCCATTTGGAAATCTAAGCACCAATCAGAGTGTATGGTCAGTGATCCTAGCCCCACTCAACCTCCCTCCTTCACAGTGTATGAGACCTGAATTTTCGATGATGGCTTTATTGATACCTGGGCCAAAGGCACCAAGTGAAGACATTGATATCTACCTGGTTCCTTTGGTAGAAGAATTAAATGAGTTGTGGGAAGATGGTGTGCAATCATTTGACTCTTTTAGAAAAGAAGAGTTTACGCTGAAAGCTATGTTGATGTGGGCAATTCATGATTTTCCAGCTTATGGGACATTATCCGGATGTGTAGTACATGGTTATTTGGGGTGTCCTATTTGTGGAGAGGAGACTGAATCTCTTCGTCTATCCTCCAGCTTAAAAAATGTATACCATTGCCACATGAGGTTTTTACCCCCAGCTCATAGTTTCAGATTTGAGAAAGCTTCCAATTTTTTATTGGGCGGAGTTGAACATAGGCTACCGCCGAGACAACTTTCGGGTTCAGAAATCGAAAGTAAATCTTCTAAATGTGGCCCAAATATGCCAGGTAAGAATCCCAAATTTAAGAATGTCAAGCATAAGAAGACCCCAACTGGGAATGAAACTGAGATAAGAAAGGCATGGTCTCGGAGGTCAATTTTATTTGACTTGCCTTATTGGAAGAAAAACCCGGTGCGCCATGTATTGGATGTGATGCATGCAGAGAAGAACTTCGCTGAACATATTGTGGGTACTTGCCTTGGGGGGAGTCATTCGAAGGATGGAGAAAATGCACGAAAAGACCTTAAAACGTTAAAACTTAAACCACAACTATGGTTGAAAGAAGATAGTAGGGGAAGGACAATAATTCCCCCTGGTGCGTTTACTTTGACGAGTGAGGAAAGGAAGGTGCTTCTAGACACAATATATAATTTGAAGGGCCCATATACTTTTTCGTCCAACTTGCAAAGGATTGTGAATTATGCTAATCATGATTTACATAAGTGTAAGTCCCACGATTGGCATGTGATCATGCAATTGGTTCCTCTATTGTTTAAGCACTGTTTCTCCAAGCACAAGGATTTGCGTAGGGCTATTATGCAAATTAGTATTACCTTCTCCCTCTTGTGTGAGAAGGTAGTGAATCGAGAACACATAGTGGCCGCAAAATTGGCTGTGAACGAAGCGATTTGTGTATTGGAGAAGTACTTTCCCCCAGCATTCTTTGACATAAGTGTTCACTTGTTGGTACACCTATGCGACGAGGCACTTCTTTGTGGTCCAGTTAGATATCGGTGGATGTATCCGTTTGAAAGATTGATGAAAGTTTTTAAAGATTACGTCAAGAATACACGATATATTGCAGGATCAATTGCAGAGGAATACATCACCGTGGAGTCATCAATATATACTCGGGAATATATGACTGACTCTACCAGCGTTGATGACACTGATGAATTCCTCGATGATGGTGGTAATGTGATGGGAAAACGAGTGAAATTAACGAGTTTGCAACATGAACAAGTAGCTCGTTATCTATTTGACACACATGAAGATGTCGAAGAATGGAAAAAGTAAGTTTCGAATATTATAATGTTTAACATTATTTTAGATTATTTTTATACATGATTAATTTTGTAATATGCAGTAAATATGAAGCCTGTGAGAACAATAAAAGACGAAAAACAGTGGTACAATCAGACAACGAATTTAGGCTATGGTTGACACAAGAGGTAATTACAATGAAAACAGTCGTTATATAACGTTACATTACACTCATATTTTACCACTAATATAATTAATTTATCTATATTCTCAGCTCCTAAAGATGGGTGATGCGACATCAAGGCTTGCTCGTCTAGCCACTGGACCCTTGTTCGTGGCACAAGAGTACAAAAAATATCGATTGAACGGTTACATTTTCGGCGCTAAAGTGTACGAGGAAAGTACAAATGTACAGAACTCGGGTATTTCATACAAGGCTCTTACTTTCTTTCGAGCAAGCGCAAAAGATAAAAACCTCGTTGAAGCTGAAATGACTTACTATGGTGTAATCCAAAATATATTTGAATTGGATTATATAAGCTTCAAAGAGGTTGTATTTTACTGTGAATGGGTAAGAGTTGAGGATAAAAATGCTTCTAAAGTTGATCCTGTCACCAATTTGATCATGGTTGACTTGTCCAAGTTGAAGAGCAACGACCACGTGAGCGATGAGCCGTTTGTTTGTGCATTTCAAAAGGTTAAGCAAGTGTTTTACTCGGAGTATATCAACAACGAGCCGTGGTCAATTGTCCAACACGCGCCAAGGCGTCTAAATAGTAGTGTGGATGACTTGGCTGCTCCTACCGAATATCAATCCATTTTTGATGATAACCCGAATTTGAAACAATTTTTCAATTTGTAATAATTATTTCAATTTGTACCGAAACATCCATTTTTAATGCTTTTACTTGATCTGCACTTTATCATTTTCACTCTTGTGTAGTGTGCGTGTGTGGAGAGGAGATTAATACATAAATATTCCAACTACATCTAAGTTTTGTTTATACTAATCCATAAATATACGCTTCTTACCTTTAATAGGTGATTAGTACATAGTTATTTGGGGTGTCCTATTTGTGGAGAGGAGACTGAATCTCTTAGTCTATCCGAACACTAAGAAATGCCATAATCCTATGGAGCGATGCTCTGCAAATTCCTCCCAACCGTTATGTAGCCAAACATCACCGATTGAAGTTGTCAATTCCACTTTCCATACCCCACCACTTTCCATACCCCATTCAAAGGTGGAGTTGACAACTTCAACTGCTGATTTTTGGCTACACAACGGTTGGAAGGAATTTGCAACGCATACCTCCATAGGATTATGGTATTTCTTAGTGTTTAGATATGAAGAGAATTATAATTGACACGATTGCCCGGGGTACATTAGTTGGAAGGAGGTGCCATATGAGCTCAAGTTAGCTGTTTGAGTGACACTACAGGTAATGTATTTATATTTATATGTCAATTTCGATTTCGATTTCAATTACAATTTATATTTATCTATATTTGAGGGGCGGATACTAATTTTACTTTATTTCAATTCAGGGGACAGGGAGTGGCCCTAAGGGTAGGCCACATATGCTCTATACTTATGTCGCTATTCGAACGAGAAGGGAAGGATAAGGAGGTGTTCCCGAGCGTCGCGGTACAAAATCTCTTTTCCATGCAAATAGTTTGTAAATTTGAGATAAAATGATGGTGATGTTGTTTCTTTTTAAATAGTTTCTTATTTGAATATATATTTGCATTATCTTTAGTTTGTTCGGATATATGATGTGTGGAACAGGTACAACGTTGCTATAACAGGTACAAATATACTGCTGGGCAGTGGCAGTGGCCATACTGCCCAGCAGTTTTTTTTTAATTCTGCCCAGAATTGTCACGGTCATTGACCATGACAATTTTTTTACTAAGGGTCACGACTTTGTCACGATCATTGACCTTGACAAACGTGTCACGGTCACTGACCTTGACACGACCGTGACAAAAAAAGTTGTCTCGCCTCGAAATGTCACGGTCATTGACCTTGACAAGGTGAATTTGTCAAGGTCAATGACCTTGACAAATGGGCAGATTTGGTGTAGTGTTATAAGTGTAACACCCCGCCCGCCCGGGGAGAGCGAACGGAGCGCTAATGTGATAAAATAAATCCAAATCCACAAGTGACAAGGTATAGAGCATCTAAATAAACCCACAATAATATAAATCCACTAATCTCAATCTCTTCAATTACAACAAGTCTCTCGAATTAAAATTACAACTATCTAACTCGAATAAAAATACAAATCTTCAAAGCTCTATACATCAAAATAATACAAATCTTTTCCAAACAATCCTCGCTAAAATCAATCTCCATAGCGCCCCAAAATCCGCGCTAACCTGCCACTAAAAGAAAATATGGGGAAGTACACAATATGACAGGAAAGATGCTCAACAAATATATATTAGCGATGAATAAAACGTAACAACACGAGTACGAATATTCAAATCAAAATGCAAATCTCAAAGCATTTATCAATATAATTTCTCAACAACACTTTAACCGGGTCACCAGGCCTCACCACATCCGTATATGCTTTATCAAGCCATAGCCCGGGAACAGGAATTTTGGCAGGTGCCCAACATCCGTGCCATATTAAAATCTCATGACAATGTGCTCATCAACAATATAATGATACCACACGAATCAAAATAATTTCAACAATTATTTTCCAGATTTCAATGAATTTATCAATTCAAATATGAGTTCAATTAAACAAGAATTCAAAGAGAATGACACTCGCGAGATTTAAGGAGCATATTGTGTAAAACCCCATACCTCAAACCATGATGAGAAACCAACGATCACATCCTCAAGATCAACTCAAAAGATCTACAAAATCTCCTCCAAGAACCTCCAACAAAATAGCCCCAAGAACACCTCTAATCTAAGGTTGGAACTCACAAATCTCGAGGGCCAATGTGTATATAAAAGAAGAGGAATATAAAATATATTTGCTGCCAAAATTTGTGCCAAAAGTAGGTTAAAAGGGTTGCCCACGACTTCCTTTTATAATGCAAAGAAATGAAAAGTTGGAATCCAAAAGACTCCTTTAAATAAGAAAAATAAATGAAGAGTTGGAAGTCAAAACAACTCCAAGAGTTAAAAACATTTTAAAATCATTTTAAAATCCGTTTTAACTCCGATTTCGAAACCGTTTAAAATTCACGCCTTTAAAAATAATATTCAACATATTTGAGCAATAAAAATAATTTTATCAAAAACTTTATTTTCCTCCATTTTCCAGAAACTAATTAAAATAGACCAAAAATTACGCGGGTTGTTACAATAAGAGGTTTACTTTAAGGAGTATTCTTATCCAAAAATAAGTCTACTTCAAGTGGGTTATTTGTTCTTTAAGACTTGTACATGAAGAATGATTATTTGTCATGGTGGATGAGAAAACACAAGATGAGATTTTTTATGGATTTATTCGTATCTTAGGCTAATGACACAAAAATTCAATTTTGCTCAAATTGAATCTTGATTAGAAATTAGGTGTACATGCGATGATAAAGTTGAAATTATAATATTAATCAATCACACGGTCAAAATAAGCATGCAAAGAAGTAACGAAAAGTCCCTTATGGGTAAAACCTACAATTTAACGTTATAAGAGTTTGACATACATAATCGACTTATATACTATTTATTCCACTAAGTATAATGCATAGGGTCCTCAAATCTTCTACAGAATACAACATAGTCGAGCATCATCCACAAGAAGCCGTCTTCACTCAGTATCTACCGATCAATCTCATTCTTTAGTAGTAGAGCCTTGGCTCCACAAATAAGCAATGAAGATAAACTCTACAAGGGTTATTGAACTTGGAATATGTTCTTCTTGATTTAATAACGTGATCTTTAAAAATCCATGGGTTTTGGATGAAAAAATAGTAGAGTTTGATCACAAAAGGAACTCCAAAACTGCTTCTTCGAAGTCTAAAATGAGTTTTACAAAACTCCACCGATGTATCTATATTTATAAGGAATGTTGTTGTAAAAAGACAAGCATTATAGATTTGGATCAGATTTTAAAAAAAAATAAAAACACACACGCTCGTTCGAACTACATGGTACCTCATTCGAATGACGTACCCTTGATTATTCAAATGTGTTTCTAAAGAAACTTTGAACGACATTCCAGAGCTTGCCAAAAAGTGTCGCTTCTGATTTCGTTCAAACGTGAGAAAATCATTCTAATGACATACCCAATCTCGTTCGAACGATATTCAAAGAAACTTCAAACAATATTCCAGAGCTGACCAAAAGGCGTCGTTCCAAATTTTGCTCGAACGAAGGCACCTCGTTATAAAGACATTGTGTAACTTGTTCGAACGACTTATCAAAAGTCGTTTAACGAGTTAGAGATTTTTCATAAAACTTTTAAAAATCATTTAAAACCTTTTAAAATAAACTATTTGTCTTAAAAAAATCCTTTGGATAATTAAAGACTTTAACAAACCTCCTCATAACACTTCTGAATGTTATTATGACGAATGATCTTCAATCTTCCAAATGTTATCAAATTCTTGTCATCGAATACGTGGAAGTAGTAATGAAGGTACATTAGTGGTGTAACATGATAAGTCAAATAAGAATTAAATTGAGCTATCATAAAACTTGCTCTTACAAATCTCCCCATTTGGCTATTTCGGTGCAAAACACAAACCGAAGCCAAATTGACCCCTAAGAAAATTATAACTAATGCTCTCCCATATCTAAAAAACAAAAGCCTGAATGTATGAGTCTTCAACTAAAAAGTCTTAATCTTGCGTTGGTTCATGAAATCATCATTAAGGCTGAAGAGACTTACATACACAAGTCAAAATAAATACCGTGACGCATACAAGTTTTAAAGAAAAATAAAACTCCCCCTCAATTTGTTTTTAGTCCATAATAAGCAAGGGTAATAATATAACCATGAATAAGAAACAACACATTAAGAAGCAAAGATATCATCATAAATATAATCCATAAAGCACATGCAATGATAATCCAATAGCTATAAAGAAAAACCCCGAAGTTGGAATGCCTTTTAGAAATTTTAAAATTTTTAAGTATAAGCTATATGTGTAAAAGTTATATATATGTACAAAAACACATAGTCACCGTGGAATAACACTAAAATATTCGAATCGTGAAAACGGAATGAAACTGTGTCAACATTTCCTATAGGCAAATCAATATAAACATTCATAACATAGGTGCACAAAGTCATGAGATACTTCTAAGAAAAGAACTCAGTTTCTACCTTTGGTGTAAAATATTGTACTCAAATGAAATTGACTCGACTTATGCAATATGCCATAAATTTTAATGATTCTCATAACAATAACGCCAAACTAGTTAATATTTTTCAAGAGATTTCGTTGCGCAAATCCATTGATCTTGCACTTGAGAACACCTTCAAGATCTCACAATAAGAATTCACTCTAAAATATTTAGAAGATATCATAATGTCTATATGTAGCGAAGCATTAATGAAACAAAATAAATGGACTTGACACTTCTGTTTTTGTATGTCGTTAATCTCTTTAAGCTCTTTTTGCAAATGGTGCCTTTTAACACAAAGAGAATTTTGCTATTTCATAACCCCTTTCCATTGCTTAACAGTCAATAATATTTTCTTGGAAACGAAATATGGACAATGATTCTTACCAGCACAACTTAACTATATTTACATCTGGTTCATTATTAAGCAGGATTGAGATGAGAACAAGGTATTTGACACATAATAAGCAAGTATAAAGTTCATTAAGTCTGTGCACATGTGCAATAAAGGTGACAAGGAGTCTAACGTGTAGAAAGTAACCATCAATGATCAACGAAATGTTATCCACATATTATTAAGCACATTAACAAAATAAATCCATCTCTCAAAACACTGTGGAAAAGTCACGTCAATGGAAGGAATGTAGGCGTGACTCGAATATCTTAAATGTTCATCTCTATACGGTGAAAAATGAAAATACAAAATATTTTTGTCTGTTATAAAAAAATAAAATATTTTTCAATTTTTCAAACTTTTTCTTAAAACCAAAAATCCTTTTGGATTTTCCAATTTTTTCATAAAAACCAAAAATCTTTTCACAACTTTTCTCATATATATCAAAAAGAAAACATATGAATACAATAAAAATACAATATAGAAATAGGGATACAATATATGAACATGAGAAACACCCTATTTTTTAAACAAGTCTCTACCACAACCATTAGGCTCAGAGGCGTACTCAAAAGGAGAAGACATCCTATGAAATTCCTCCATCAAATATTGTGAAGTCTTGACTAAATACTCTACTTTCTCTCGAAAAATCTCAAAATCTCTAAGGTGATGTTTGGGAGCATGTCTAGTAACACATATGGGAGTATATGCAGGAAAATGCATATGAACTCGTGTGGGAGTCTACAGGGGAACACGTGATAGGAAACTCTCCTCAGCTTAAAATAAAACTCTCTAAGGTGACCTCTTTGTTTGTAATGGGAACAAACATACCTGTGCTTGGGTCTACCTTAATCAAAATTCTAGGTTTGGTCTCCTAGGTGGGTTAGGACGAGGTCCATATGGATCTATCACAAACTCAGGAACCGACTCGGGTGTAGCATGGGAAGCTGATGCACCGTTATAATCTATTCCCTGCCTCTCAACATTACCTAATGCGAGACCGAGGAGCATCTTTCCAACCTTCTTAGACATGTCCTCTAAAGTGACCTTGACCTCCCGAGCACGTTGGAGATTAATCTCGAGTTAGGATATAAGGGTTTCAAGTTTCTCACGAGTTTCCAATGAAGCTTAAAGATCTTTCATAGAATAAGCCACAATGTTGATCAAATTGGACTTTTCACTACCTACAATAATCAACTACTCACACAAATAATTTTTTCCTTTTGGATTTGACTCACTGATGCCTTACACTCTCTAAAAACATTCACCTCCTTTTCTAAATCAAACACCTTAAGATATAACTCTTTGTTTAGACTTTTCATTTTTAAAGTCTCGGTGTAAAGATCACAAAAGGCTTTTTGGAGTTTAACTTCTCCCTCACTCAAATTTCCTTCCTCACTCTCACTCTCTCTAGAATGATTCAAAACATCGTCGAGGCTCTTATGTTTAGAAATATCCTCATCAGCATGGGAGAAACTAGAAGTACTCACGTGACTTTCCATGAACGCACATAAATTAGGTTCATGCGATGATTCTTGCTCGGAATCCACCGACTCGACATCACTATCGCTAAGAGTGGCTTTGTGTGCAACTTTGCCTTTGTCCTGCCTCTTCATCCTAGTGGGATACTCGTGGGCTTTATGGCATATGCCCTCACATTCAAAACATCTCACCTCATCTTTCTCATAAACATTCTTGCCCTCATTCACATTTTTATTTTTCTCAAAAATCGTTTCTTTGGAAGAATTTAGTTTATTAAATTTAAGATTTTTTTTAAAAATTTTCACAAATAAGGCAAGATCATTAAGTTCAAAATCAAATTCTGACTCAAAATCACAACCTTTTTACTTTAACTTTTTAGACTGGGCGTTTAAAGAAATTCCTGTACCCTTTTTCTTTTTAGTTTTGGAGAACATATCGATTTCGTAAGTTTGAAGGTCTACTACGAGTTCTTCTAACCTTAGAGTATCTAAAATTTCAAACGAATTCAGAAAATGACCTTGGGAATAAATCGAGACAGAAGGTATCTCAAAATCTTTTTCACTATCTGCATCTTAAAAATTTTATCACACAAATTAAAACTAGAGTTAACTATATTAGACAATCCTGCATAAAATTCATCAAAAGACTCATACTCTAGCATGGTAATAGTCTCAAACTATGTGGTGAGATTTTGAAGCTTAAAAACTTTCACCGAATTGGTACCCTCTTGAGTGAGTTGGAGGATATCATATGCTTCCTTAAACAGGGTGCACGTCATGATGCGACAGAACTCGTCAGGGGTGACGGATCCAGAAATGGCACTTAAACCGCGTGAGTTAAATTAACTTCATTTTAGTTCATCTTTCATCCAAGCAGTGATAGGCTTAGGACCTATGACGTCACCTTTGGTCACAATGGGTGATGTCCACCCCTTTTCACATACAAGACAGACACGCTCGTCAATCGCTTTTAACGTCAACCTCATTCGAGCTTCTTAATACGCATAGTTAGAGCCACACCAGTAGCCTATTATACAAATTATCCATAAAATTCAAATTTTTAAAGGATCACAAAAAAACTTAGTGCAACAAGCTCAGATACCAATTTCATAAAATTGGTACAATTTTTTTTTGCACAAAAACGAGGATCACACAAAATTTTAGTGTAACCTGCTCTCATACCAATTTGAGAAAACACAAGATGTTTTTTTATGGATTTATTCGTATATTAGGCTAATAACGAACAAATTCAATTTTACCCAAATTTTATCTTGATTAGCAATTAGGTGTACATGCGATGATGAAGTCGAAATTAAAATAATAATCAATTATATAATCAAACCAAGCTTGCGAAGAAGTAAGGAAAAATCCCTTTCGAGTAAAGCCTAGCATTCAGCATTGTAAAGAGTTTGACAGACACAATGCATAGGGTCTTAAAATCTTCTAAAGAACACGGCACAGTCCAGCACAATCCACTGGAAGCGGTATGCCCTCGATATCCACCTATCAATTTTCTTTTTCAGTAGTAGAGTCTTGGATCCACAAATCAGTAGTAAAGACAAACTCTACAAGGGTTCTTGAACTTGGAATATGTTTTTCTCGATTTTATATAGTTATCTTTAAAAATTCATGGGGTTTGGACTAAAAAATGGTAGAGTTTTATCACAAAAGGAACTCTAAAAGTGCTTCTCGAAAGTCTAAAATGAGTTTTACAAAACTCTACTCCCGCATCTCTATTCATAAGGAAAGTTGTTGTAAAGAGATAAGCATGAGAGATTTGGATCAAATTTGTTTAAAAATAAAAATACGCATGCTCGTTCGAATGACCTGGTACCTCATTCGAACGATGTACCCTTTCCTGTTCGAACGTGTTTTCAACGAAACTTCGAATGACATTCCAGAGGCCATCAAAAGGTGTTGCTTTAGATTTTGTACGAACGTGAGAAACTCATTCTAACGACAAACCCAATCTCATTCTAACAATATCTAACGAAACTTCAAACGACATTCGAGAACTGACCAAATGATATCATTCTAGATTTCGTTTGAACAAAGGAACGTCGTTCTTAGGACACCGTGTAACTCGTTCGAACGACTTATCAAACCCGTTCTAACGAGTTAGTGAGTTTTCATAAATCTTTTAAAAATCATTGTAAATATTTTGAAAACTTTTAAAACAAACTCTTTCTTTTAAAAAATCCCTTAGATAAGTAAAGACTTTACCAGACCTCCTCATAACACTTACGGATATTGTTGTGACGAACGATCTTCAATCTTCCAAATGTCATCAAATTCTTGTCGTCGAATATGTGGAAGTAGTCATGAAGGTGTAGTGGGGTGTAATGGAATAAGCCAAATAAAAATTAAATTGAGCAATTATAAAACTTGCTTTTTAAAATTATTATTTACACTTGCATATTGTCTCTTTATTATTATTATTATTATTATTATTATTATTATTATTATTATTATTATTATTATTATTATTATTATTATTATTATTATTATTATTATTATTATTATTATTATTGTTATTGTTATTATTATTATTATTATTATTATTATTATTATTAACATTATTATTATTATTATTATTATGTTGCATAATTTGAAATTGTTTAATTAGGAGTACCCTCTTTATGGACAACATGGATTTAATTTTGAGACCGACCTAGATTTCCATTTTTTTAAAATCATATTTTATTTATTATTTTCTAAATTGAATTTAATCAGGTAATTAATTTAAAGGTATAAATTAAATTTTGGTCTCTGATTTTTACTTTAGTTTTAAATTGGTCTAATTTTTAGAAAATATAAATAGTGAGATCGAGTAATTTAATTTGTACAAGTAAATTAAAAAATTACTAAGGATTTTTTTAGACATTTAAACTTGAATTAATTATTTTTTTAAAACCCTCAAGTGCAAAATATTAAGTGGGAGGGGTTTCAACATAAGCCCCACGGTCTCCATTGGTGTTTTGAGAATTGTGATGTGATTATTTTTTCGCATCAACTAGTCTTGCCCCACCAACGGATAGATATAATCTGAACTCCTAGTATTCTTAATATTCTTAAGTGATAGTTTTGTGAATTGAATGTGAATCAGTTCGGTCCCTTAAATGGGGAAGTTCTTCATAAGAGGATTTAGATTCGAGGAATGAACCGATGGTACACACTTAAATATAACTAATGATATCCTCCCCAACGGAGTTACTGTCTTTAATTGGGGGATAAAAAATCATTAGTTATTACGTTGGATAAAGGGTTCTTGAACTATCCTGATAATATAATAAAATATGAAAATATGCCTAGTTCAAGGTGGGGTGATTTAAGCTCACAACGAGAAATCTCACGTCATAAGGGAGCTAGGACATCCGACGGGATTAGTTTTTTAATTCATCCTAAAGGGATGCCACTCTAAAACATAGCCAAAATAATTCTTGCTTTTAAATTAGAAATTAATTTTTGTAATTACGATTCTAAGGTTTCAAAAGTCAATTCAACCTTTTCTCATAGTTTTAATTGGAATAAGTTTTAAAGACTGAAAATGTAATTGAACTTTGTTTTAACCCAAGAGAATAATAAATTGTTCTAACCCATAATTGACATCAATGTTTTAAAATTGTGATGTGACTAGCTCCTTGCGTTAGCCCGTCTGCCCCCCATCAGATGGTTTTAATCAAGAATCACTATATTTTAAAATATATGTTAATTATTTTAAATTAAGTGTTACAAGTGCTCGGTTCCCACAATTGGTAAGTTTTTGTGTACATGTTTAATTTTAAATAATTAACCGATGAAAATTTATAAACAACATTATTGGTTGATGACGCTCAAGTATGGAGTCATGTTCTTGATATGATTTTTATCAACGGTTGAACAAAGAATTCTTTGAATTAGACATGACGAGAAAACCCAATAGCATATCGTAATCTGGGAGTAAGAATCATCATTGGGCAAAGGTTGGTGTTAGTTTTTTTAAAATAGCTTTACTTTTTTCTCGAAAGGGAAGTGGGAGGATAAGGATAAGTCTCGAGTATAAAGGTTTAGGTTAATAAAGTTTTATAATACTAGGTACTATTGAATTATATTAAAGGCGGGTATTCTCACTACAAGTAGTTAGAGATTTTTATAGCAATGTATCTAGTTTTCCTTACTATGTAAGGAAAAGGACGTGGTAATGGTTCATATCTTAAAAGTAAATGCACGGTTTGTGATCCGATTTACGATAACCTGGTATATAGACTCATAAATCACAAATTCGGACTGCAACTTATTGCAGAGGTTCCAGGTAACTGATCAGTTACTTAAAAAAGAGGCATTCTTAATTATAAGCAATTAGAATAATGAAGCGGTATTAGTAACATGATACCTATTTTAGATTATGGTGATGATATAAAGATAATGGAGGTAAATTATTTAATGTACTCAAGTTTTAGAAATGTTGGTTTTCTTTCCTAAATTGTTTTGAATAGATATTCAATTTATTTGTTAAATTATTTTATCAAAATTAGGATATTTATTTTTTGTTCTCGTACATTGGGAAATAATTTATACATTAGAAGGTCTGTCGCACCAATACTGCTAAATACTGAATTGAATAATTTTATGGGTAAGATCATTAAAGGGAAAGTTTCCTACTAGAACCAAACACAAGTTTGACACTTATGCCTAGGTTATTTTATACTAAAAGGAATTCAAAGATTAGTTTAAATGGACAATTGAGTTCATTGGGAGTGGAGTCACTTTTAGTCTTGAATCCCATTAGTAAAGGTAAAATGACCAAATGGCATTCACTTCAAAAAGCTATAGGGCTAAAGATGTGCTGAAAATGATTGATTTCAATTAGTATGGTTCGATGACTATCCAGTAAACAAGTGACTTTGAGGTCTTCATCGATTTATTGATGATTACTCAATGATATGGCTATTTTTACCTTATAAACCACAAGTCTTAAGCCTTTTATTATTTCAAAGTGTATAAGACTACGGTGGGGCATATGTGTGGTCAACTAATCCAAATTTTATGATATGATCGTAGAGGTGTTTACCTCTTGGTACAGTTAGCGGATCATTTATCGAAGGCGTGGGGTTTTATCCCAATTGTCTATATTGGACATTTCATTTCAGAATGGTGTCGAGGATAAGAAGGAATAAGACTCTTTTAGTAATGGTAAGTTCCATAGTTAGTTATTCAGGACTACAACTTTCACATTGAGAATTTACGTAAGAGATTTAGAATTAGTTTATTCTTAATTATTATCTTCAACTCCCTTAGAACATTGGAGTGGGTGCAAGATAATTCCATGGCATGTTTGACTTGGGGGTGCCCTAGACTCATGCTATAGAAGGAGACAAGTAAGTTGAAATTAAAACAGAGGTACATCCCTTTGTTAGTTATCCCTGAGGTTAAAAGAGGTAGTTTATTTTATATTCCTAAGTACAAGAAGGTCATTGATAGCATCAATACCCGGTTCTTGAAAGAGGATTATGTAATAAATCATGGGTCCATGTTTAAGCTAGCCTTACAAGATTAAATGTAACATCATATTCCTAATGTTGTTAAACCACCCAAATGATATGATATGCAATTTGATATCAATAGTACACTGCATAGCGGTAGTGAGAGTATTACTGATGATCAGAATACACATGTCACTCATACTGGAGAACAAGTAGTGCCAAGTCATAGTGGGAGCATTGAGAGTCATTCTAATTGGTTAGTGTTTAAGTGATAATTTCGAGAGAAGCTAAGAAAATACGAATAAGGTCCCAGGAACCACAATGAGGTATTCTAAGACATGGATTTTTTCTTTGACTAATGACCATGGATACAAAAAATTAGAATTAAGTTTTGGTACTTGTAGACTTGTTGATAGGGTAAAACCCATCGGGTTCAAGTGGACCTATAAGAAGTTAAAAGACAAATGGATGGGAAAATTCAGACCTTCAAGTCATGGCTTGCAAAAGGGTTTACTTAGAAATAAATGGATTGACTATATGAAAACCTTATCGATGTAGCCATAATAAAGTCTATCAGGATCATTTTAACATTAAGATTGTGTTCTTGAACGATCGTCTTGACACATATATAGTAAAAGTTGGGAAAGCAAAGTGATATAGGTTTATAAGATCCCTGTATGGATTTAAGCTAACATAAATATCTTGGATCACTTAGTTTGATTAGTAATCAAATTTTAATTTTGATCAAAGTCCGAATAGTACTTATTTGTATGAGAATCATGACACAAATGTAGTGTTATTTCTAAAGTACAATTTGTGGATAATATTTGCCTCATTGAGAATGAGGTGGGAGTATTATCTTATATAAGAGTATGGTTGTATAGGTATTTTGATATATAGAACTTAGGACAAGCCAGACACATCCTTATGATTAATCTTCCTCTAGATTGGATACAAAAAATGTTGGGCTTATCCTATGTCAATTATATTGATATCTTATGCACAAGATTAACATGAGAATCCATGAAATTATTTTCATTTTAAGTATGGAATTTCTCTATCTAGGAATCAGTGTCCTTAGACACTTGACTAGATAGAGAGTATGATGAATATATTTAATGCTTCAGTGGTGGGCAACCTTATGTATGATATATTATGTGCTAGACTAAAATTTGTTATGCCTTAGAGATGGTCAACAAATTTCAATCTTATAGTCTTATACCACTTAGGTAAAAAGACTAGTTTTTCAATCATATAAGGATTCTAAGTTTTTTGTCTCTAAATATGTGTTTAACCAGGGAGGTTGAGCTGTACGTTGGACGAGTATAAAATAATCTTAAATTGATGACTCCACTAAGGAGGTCGAAGTTTTCTCCATTTTGGTGGGAACTAAAGAGGCTACATGACTCAATCACTACCCAAGTAACTTGGACCAGGTTCCTTCAAGTTCGATTAGCTATTAAACTTTTAGTGTTCATAACGGTACGATTGCAAGTTCGAGAGAACTCGTAACCCATAAAAAGGTTAAGCACATTGAGCATATGTTGCACCTAGTATGAGAAATGTAACAAGAAGTTGATATATTTATGATTAAGTCTGTACCAAATAACACCCGGTTAATCCTCTACCAATAACCATCAAACTATCATATATATGGGTTGGGAGATGGATACATGGCTTTAAGACTAAGTGGGATATTATTGGGGCTTTATTCTTAAAACCATATATGGCATTTACTTTTAAGTAAAGTCATGTCTGTTCATTTTTAAATAAGTATCATAGTTATGATAATACCTTATGTTTATAATATATTCAAAGAATAAACACTATTTGATGGTACAATTGAACAGTGTACAACCTAGATAATGTTTTTACATGCCATCGAAAAGGCTACGATACAATCTTAGTGGTTTATCTAAAACTATGGGAACCTATCTGATGGTTCGAGAACTTGTGCAATAGTTCAGTAGAGGATTGTTACCGATACATCTAGGAATATATTAAACAGGATCACCCGTGAGATTTTACGTCTAAGGGTTGTCTTTGTTAGACTTAGGTAGTATCACACTATTTACAATGGGTGCATAGACTCTTAATTGCGAGAATTATAAAGATTGGAATGCTTGTGAAAATGTCACTTTAATTGCTATGAGTGCGATATGATTTTATATCAGGTAAAATGATCCCAGGACATTGGGTGACAGTTGTGTGAGTAGGTTTGAGATCATAATTAAGAGATATTCGCGTCAATGAGATATCTTAGATTGTGATATGCCCTTGATAGAGTTATATATTTTGTTTCCACTAGTAAAATCCGATCGGTGGATTATTTTACAATCCCAATGTAGTAGCAAATAAGTTAAGTTTGAGAATAAAGAAATTTATTAGAGGTTAGTAAAAATCAATTTGTTGCTCATTAATTTGATCAATGGGTATAAAAAACTTAATGTGAATAATAATATTATCTACCACGATCAACTTTGTAAATAAGGCCTCTTTATATCTGAGTGATGTTAAAGATAATTAAATTGGAGTGCAATTGTGATTATTTAGTAGAGTTAATCGCGATTAAATAAATAAAGAAAATAATTATGATAATTGTAATTGGGATTTATGAGTATTTATTTAGAATCCAATTTAATTATTTTTCTTGGGTCCCTTCTCAGAAGCTTAATTTTACTAAATCCCACATCCCATACCTATTTATGTTGGTGTAAGTTAGGGTTCTAGGTTAATGACCCATTATGGATGGTTTTAGAGGGAACAGTAAAATACTATTCATGCTTTGTGAAGGGTGAGGAGAGAAAAGGTAATTTCTCTCATATTTCACCATGATGTCATCTCCAAAAGTGCCCATTCATAAGGATTAATTTGGATGGATCATGTTGATGTCTGATAATTGACTAACTCCAAATTTATAATCACAGATAAAAATAAGGTAAGTAACTTAAACCACACATATAAGAGACAAGGCTTTTAGAGTGGTTCAGTTGTAAAATAACCTACGCCCAATATTGGTTTTTATTCAGTAAGATTTACAATAACTCAGTATAGTGTGCATATGAGTGATTCGAGTTGTCCCTTGACCTAAGGGAGTAGTTTGTATTTATAGGGGTGTCAACCCTAGTATGGAGTACCTTTATATTAACATGCATTTACATTTGTATACAATAAATCAAACTTTTAGAATTCAGTGCTAGTTGGCATCCCATCCGAGTAACTATTGGTATTTCTATTGGTTGGCCTTTTGGAGTTAGTCAGTCTTCTAGCTAACTAAGTATCTCTGAAGTCGATCAAGTAGGTTGGTCGGCCACATAGGAGGACATGTGTACATTCTTCATTGGTCCACATAAGAGAGTAATTTTTCCATATAACAAAAGCCCCCAAAGCACCATGCTTGATACCTAATTGAAAGTATGGAGTATTTAGCCTAGGAATTTGCTCGACGTACAGTTTTGAGAGTTTGGTCGGCAACCGACCTCCCATACTTGTAAAATTTTTCACTAGTGGCACTATTTAATAATGACATTTTTGTAAATAATTCAAACTTTTTTTAACCGCCGAAGGATACAGTCATCTTTTGATGCTTCGAGAATCATGAAGCCGAAGGTAGCTATACGGTTCATTTAGTTAATCATTTCACTCCCATTTATCGAGGCAACCTATAAATAGGTACGAAATTTCCCTCCTTTCTTCTTACCTTAAACCTTCTAAACTTTTATCACTTTCGTTGCCTTCAAACGTTTTTCCATGCGATCGTTTGCAGCTATTTTCTCTTCAATTTTTTCCATCATATTTAATCCCCTGTAACCTTATCTTCCCATTTCTCTGTTTAATCATCCTTTTCTCCATTTCCACCATGGTTCACATCGTAGATGTGAACTCATTAGTTGAGTTTAGAGAAAAGAGGAAAATCCCATGTTGGGCAGGGGTCATGTAGATGTTTATTCCCTCCCCGAGGGTCATTGGATCCCCACTTTATTTATATATAGTTGAGTGTGGCATCACCTTTCCACTAAAAACCTTTTTTCTCCAATTTTGATAATATTTTATTGTAGTTCCTGCCAGAGTAACACCCAACACTTTGAGGGATCTGAATGGGGTGCATAGGTTGAACGAACTTTATGGAACTCGTATTGGATTTTTGGTGTCGATGTTCATTTTAAGTGGGGTACAATAGGAGAAAATACCTACTACTTGAAGACTAGGCATGTCAATAAGGCTTTAGTAGTAAATCTTATAGATTCCAATAAGGAATATTAGGAATATAGTGTAGTTGTTAAGAATTGGCAACATGCTCCCCTTTCTAATGGAGAATCGTATACTGGTCCCCAATGTCCGCAATAAGAACATTGCATAGGTTGTAACTCTATCAATTGTCTTTTCCTCTTTTATTCTGCATTTCTGATGTTTATCGATGAACTTTGTTGTTTCTTTTTTAAGCAGAGCAAAGTAATACGAGGTTGAGAAGAGGTTTTCCTGATCCTAAAAAATAGGTCCATAAATCCCCAGCCGAGCAGTGGGCATTAACTACAACGAATACCATCGATCAACAAGAGTTAGTGAAGAAAACTTAGGCAGACCTTGACATGGGGTCATCCTCTTTTGTTGTTAACCTTGGACTGGCTAAGGATTTGATTAAATTTGGGACACTTCCTACTGATAGAGCTACATCAGCCCCCATGCCCAGGTCCAGGCTGACTGATAGAGCTTGCCATAACTTGGCACTAGTAATTTTCTTACTTTTCTTCTATTTTCCCCATGATGATGAACTCTTTTTGATATATGATCTTTTGCCCTTCTTGCAGTTCCTGGTTGACTTTAACCAAATAATGGAGACGGACGATCAATTATATTCTTCTCAAGGAGAATTTGAAGAGGCCTTTGAAGGTCTAAAGCATTCTTTGGAAGAGTCCGATGAGCCTTGGAGGCAAAATAAAAATCCTGGGAAGAGGATTCGAAGACTACTAATGATCGAGATACCAAGGCTAAGGGTCAATTAAACTTTATCGAGGAGAGGGCTAAAGTTGCCAAGCAGAAGCTAAATAAGGCTGAAGGCAGGGCTAAGGCTGCCGAGGATAAGCTTTCAGATGCCACAACTCGAGGATAAGTTGATGAAGGCAAGGTGACTTCTTTGAAGGTCAAAGGAAAAATTATCTTTGATAAGGGTTGGGAGAAGGCCATCCGTGTTGCCTATGCTCAAATTGAGTATGCAAGAAAATGGTCCTCTAACGAAGGGTGGACTAAGGCCCTAAAGTTAGTTCGCATAGAGGAGAATTCTGAATTTTTCTAAAGGCATGTCTTTGGTACTCCTCCTAATATGGACGAGGAGTTTAATGACGAGGAAGGGTCTGGAGAATCTTTTACAGTGCCTCTTGAGCTTTCATTAGTACCTAATGCTAGTACTGACCAACTTGCTGTCAACTAGGACCAAGCTAAGGACAAGGAGAAGGTCTAGCTCTTTTTCAACAAGTTTACTTTTTTATTTTTTATTTCTTGATGGTGTATGAATTCTTATACTTCGATGATTAATCAATGAAAGAATAAATTTTCTTATCTCAAATCTTTATGCCTTTGGATGGTCTGTAATTTTTGCCAATTTGATATTTCCTATGTTGTTTGCTCATCTGGAATTGCCCTGTAAACTCATATATTTATAACTTTATAGTTTGATGCCAGGAAGATGGCCATAATTTCTGCTGAATCTAATGTGCTCAGGTGGAGTAGAAATCTTCTGGATGCTGGCCATATTCCCTTGTCCAAGGAAGATTTTTTAGGGTTTCTCAACCCAGATGTTTCTAACCAGGTGAAGGAGTCATATATCTATATTCATTATTTCTTGAGCCGGGCATTTGCTAACAACGCTGCATATTATGAAATGATTGAGCAACTACAAAAAGATCACAAACTGTCCCTGACTTTACTTCTATCTGATTATGAGGCTAAGTATAAAGCCTTAAGTGAAGGCTAGGGTTTTGACAAAAAATTAAAGGACGTTAATTCTGCTCTGAATAAGAAGGAACTGTCGCTAAAATAAGATTTGGAGAATGCCAGGTCAATTGCTGTGATGCTTGAGAAAGAAAATAATGCCCTGAGGGATGAACTTGATAGCCTGAAAAGATCAATTACTTTGGTTCCAAATGAGGGTGATTCCTTTTTAGAGTCTGAAAATGCAAGACTATTGGAATAACTCAAAGCATTTAAGAAGAAGAAGAAGAAGAAGACCAAGTCTGGGCAAACTTCTAGACAAAGTATAATTGTTCGACCAACCATCGAGGAAGAAAGGACTAAGAAAACTATTGCCGACCAAGCTGTCCAGTTAAAAGATAAAGATATTGTCCTTAAAAAACTTCAACATCAAGTGAATAGGCTAACTTTCCAATTCCACTATAACGACCCGACCCGAATTTATGGGCATGAGTCATCTCGGTCCGGCCCAAGCGTTAGGTGTGAAGTGCAATGAAATAATCTATAATGTTGCTGGTCCAGTTTTATTTTAATTAATGTTTCACTTGTTTAGTATGCGATTTCAATTTCAAGATAAACTACGCATGGGACCCATGGGGAGCACCACGAGTCCAAATAAATAGATCTACTAACTTAAAATAAATAAAGTACACTTACCTATATAATGCCCTCAAAATACGAATCTGCACCCAACCTATCGTAACAAAGTGAGGACATGAGCCTATGCCCAGTGGGAATATATATAAGAAGTACATAAACGAACGACAAAAAAGAATACTCACATGCTACAATCAAATGCACGCGAATATATATATATATATATATATATATATATATATATATATATATATATATATATATATATATACCTTTGAAAATACATATTCAAATACATTAACCGTTTTACTTCAAAAAATTTACTCATCTACATTAATTTACCTTAATCTTGAAAGGACTTCCTTTATTTATACTTAGTATTTCTCACTTGATTTAACACGCCCGGTTCAACACTTAACACCAATACACTTTATTTATTCCAACCCATTCTTTCACCAAAACCACCATTTTCGTTTCATTAAAATATACTTTAGCATTTTCATTGAAAAGTACCATTTCAATGCACACATTTACCGTGTTAGAAAATACTTGTTTATCATTTGAAAACCTTTTAATACATATTTATGCAAATTATGGGTTTCACAACTTAGGTTACTTAACCACCCATTTTCCCACTTATTTTACCCTTATCCTTAACTTATGGACATTAATAGATTTACACATTTACTTGTCCATTTCACCCTTACTGTAACATTTATTTCATTCATTCAAGTTAGGTTGTATTAACACGTTTTATCACACAACCCATTTCTTGACATGTTCCTTATTCCTTTTATCTTTTCTCGGAATCTTCTAATACCGCATACTTCAATGGGCTCTACACCACAGGTTATGCGCACTAAATACTCTAGCAAGTGATTTAGGACTTTTCATCCAAGGGCTCCGGGCCTTTCTTGCTTTATCCCGGTGTCATCCGAGTTCCTTTTATGTGTTTTAATATTTTATAAATGTCCACATTATTCCACTTATCCTTTTACCTTGCTGACGCTCAAACTCGGGACTTTACCGCCCCACTTTGTGTCGCACTTTGAAAATTTACTATTTCATGTCTTTTACACCTTAACCTTGATTTTTATGTCCAAATCTTATTTGTTTAGGACTACTTCGTATAACACCCTTTCCAACATTTTATTTCATAAAATGTTCCACTTTAAGTAAATTAGCAATTTACACCATTTATTTGCCAAACTTGCAATTTAGTCATTTATTAAGTGTTATTTCTCAAAATGGTTATTAAGTTTCCAGCTTAACATGTGAAACACTTTGGCCATTTAATACTTATTTAAAATCACACTTGTCACTTTAAAACGTTTAACACATAAAATAACACCATTTACATTTTGAGCTTTCGAATTTTCGTTTGTCTTATTTCATGCTTAAACCCAACAAGACCTCCTTTAAACTTGCTCTCATATATAGTATCAAAATACTACAAGTTTATATGCATAAATTAAATGAACTTTAAATATTAAAATCCTACCAAGTGGATTAAACATGCATTTCAAGTAATAAAGACATTTTATCAATTTCTTTAAACTCGATAAATGTCAATTTATTTGCAAGGTTTCCATTTTGCAAAGAACTTAAAATATTTATTTAATTATTATTAAGTTTTTTTACTAGAAATGCACTAAAATGACATTTCTTACATTTTTATTCCAAAAAATGATTATTATTTCTTTTTGACTAGAAATACACTAAAAGGACATTTCTTACATTTTTATTCCATAAAAATTTCCATTTTCAGTTTTATTAGAAAACATTCAACATAATATTTTTTAGCATTTTTATTCCATAAAAATGTCTATTTTCAAATTTGTTGAAAACACTCAACAACAATATTTTCTAGCATTTTTTATTCCATAAAAATATTTATTTTTTTATTTGTTAGAAAACACTCAAAAATAATATTTTCTAGCACTTTTATTCCATAAAAATGTTTATTTCTAATTTAATAAGAAACACATCATAATTTTCAATCCTATTCTTATCGGTCAACAATCACAAGACTACAATATACATAAAAAATAGTAGATTATTTTACCTTAAATGGTTCTCCAACAATGGAAGGCATGAAAGATCAAAGAAGATGACAACCCCTACCTCCTAATATGGCTTTAGAGGTATTGTCCATTTCCACCACACTTGTCTCTATGAAAGATCCATTTAAACCCTCTTCAACACCACCATAAAATATGTATATATATGTCACGTTGTGTCTCACTATATCATAAGGTTTTCGGTTTTGGGGAAGGAATTTTCTAGGGTGCAGCTAACCCCACTCCTCTAATTCTGCTGGCACTCCAACAATAATATATTAAGACAAAACTATCCTTTATTTTGTTAACACTCAAACAAAACATGTTCTTCCTTTTCAAGACAACAAGTTTGCTGCATTGTCAAAAGCCACAAGTAAAAGCCACGAAATTCATCAATAAACTAAACCAATGCATTGTCAAAAGCCAACAAGTTTACTGCATCTTCAACATTAAACTAAACCACTATTACATTGGGTATAAAAACTGTGTAAATTCATCAACATTGGCCACAAAATTCCAATAAACAGTCCTAAAATCTGTCCTAAAATTTGTCAAATATTAGCCACAAAATTTCAAAAATGCAATCCACAAATCATAGAAAAATCTGTCCACAAAACAGTCCCAACTTTTTCCAAAATCTGTCAAAAAAAAAACAGTCCCAAATCTGTCCACATAGCAGTCCAACTCATAAGAAATGCAGTCCCAAAATGCAATCCACAAATGCAGTCTAAAATCTGCAAAAAAAAAAAAAAAAAAAAAATTATCTGTCACAAAATGAAATAACAATATACACGATAAGAAAACTTACTTGATTTTTGTCAAAAGTACTTCAAATCGATCATTTCCTCCAAGTGCATATTCGTAACTTTGTTTATGCAAGTTGTGTGCATATTTCTTTGTACTGATTTTCAATTGCAAGACAAATCTTTTCTTTCACCTCACGTAAATTTCCGGTGGAAACGTGAAGATATTTCTTGATCATTGCATGCGCACCTTCCACCCTTGAAGTTACACGATTCCCAAAGTGTGCATAATTTCCCGTCCATGCATATACAAACTTCTCTTTGAAAGGGAGCCAAGTTTTTTTTATGTAACAAAGAACACATTCTTTTTCTCTATATTGAGCTTCAAGAATATGCCAAGCTTCATCATAATTCGATACATTGGGGGCTTCTATCAATTTAGTCCAACTCATCAAGAATGCATCCCAATCTTCATCTTTATCAAATTCTTTTTTACACTTAGCAAAAATATTTTTCTCAATGTGCCATAAACACAAAAGATGCCCGGTTCTTGAAAAAACAACTTCAATTGCATTTACCAAAGCCAGCTCCCTATCCGTCACAATTGTTAAAGGATGTTGATCAACACCCAAAATGTTGTGGAACCTTTGCAACACCCACACGTAATCTTCTTCCTCCTCTTTTTGCATGAATGCAAAACAAGAGCAAAAGGAAGTATTAAAACTTGTAACTCCAACTATATGCAATAATGGCATTTTATACTTATTTGTCTTATATGTACAATCCATCACAAAAATATTGCCATAACTTTTGGTTAATGCAATTGACTTGGGATGTGCAAAAAACATATGAGTCAAATGACCATCTTTATCGCACTTCATGTCAAAAATAAAATCACCTTGAGAAAGTTCCTCAAATAATGCTTGAAGAACGGTACGATCCGATATAATTTCTTTAATGATCTTCGCCTTTGCATTATAAATCGTCTTTGAAATCTCTTGAATTTTTGGATTATTTTGTCGAAGTGCAGAAAGTATTTGACGAGCAGGCACACCAGCCAACGTCATCTCTTTGATTTTCAAAAATTCTTCTTCGGAAAAACGTCGACAAGATGGATGTGCAGACATATCCTTTGAAGGCTCGTGATTATGGGACCCATTTTTTATTTCCACTTGCCAAGTTCCATCTCTTTTATTTTTTCCCCAGATCTCAAATGGACAATTTATAAGTCGCGACGCGGTTGCCCTTTTTCGTTGATCCATCGAAACACTAGTGCCACGATATTTTTCACCTCTGTCACAACCAATAATAACATAACAATCTTTTTTTGATTTTTTAATTGTAGCAGCATATCCCTGCATTAGTGCCACATTACGAATACTATCGAGTAGTTCTTCTCGGTTTGGAAATTTATCAATGGCCAAATACATTCTTTTTTGAGATTCAATAATATCAACATCACCTGTTATTTTTTCCAATGTTAAAAATGATATTCATAGAAAAATATTAAATTAAAATAAAAAACGTCAAAAATTATTTAGATTATTGCAATAAAGTTATGTTGAAACATATACACTATCAAATATATGCAGATATTAGAGCTGAGTTACTCAATACAACATAAAAAAAAATACACCATAAAAAAGAAAGATTACCTGATGGTTGATATTTCTTTGAAATATCTTCAATGTCATTTGTGCTTGTGAAATGGATTATTTCATCCAACTCAAGTAATTGTGTAGGGGTTAGGGTTGACATTTCTCCCCAATCAACACTTTCTTCATCTGATATTATCATTCTAAAATGGAAGATGAAATGAATTTTTAGAATATTTTGGATTGATTAAAAGGGTACAATGAGATGGGTTTGTAAGGAAGAGCACTCTCTCTCTTGAGATGCTGAACGGATAAGAAGTGAAAAGGGGTGAAAGGTTTTTTTTTTTTATGTTAGAACAAAGGTTAGTTTTGTCATTAAAATTTTTGTTGGAGTGCCAGCAGAATTAGAGGAGCGGGATTAGCTGCACCCAATTTTCTATATTGTTTTTTGGTTGAGACTTTTATATGGTAAGAAGGCTTGTGGGTTTCATATATATATATATATACTCAAAAAATGATCCAACAGTGGGATGACATTTTATTAGCCACGTTTCGAAAGATGATTAGTGGTCGTACCACCCATTTGCTTACCCCCGCATGCGCCAAATACACCTACTCGTGTGGAGGAGGTTTAAGGTTTTCAGTTTGGTTTCCTTATTTAATTATCATATCTTGTAAATTATTTGTCCCTTAGTCGCATAATATTTTTTTTACCAAAAGACCTACAGATATTTTCCTCTTCTCTTGGAAGTTAACGAGGCAACATGTTTTTTTTTTGTTGTTAAGACTTTTGGCTTCCTTACTATTAATTAATAAAAATCCTATCTACCTACTTTGTTGACCAATGCCGGACCTCTCTCCTCGTTGGAGATTAATGAGCAAACCCTTTTTGTTGTCAAGATAATGGGTGCCCTTTACTTATATGTATAATTTGTCCCACTTACTTTCCATACTCACACCGATGCTATATATATACATATACTTTTACTTCTTTTTTTAATGTTTCACTTGAAAAAATCATAACCTACTAAAATCGACTATTCTCATATAACCTCATAAATTTTCCAATGTCACACACTAAGTTCTTCTTAAATTAATTGACTTTCTTTGTAATATTCACATAATTACTTTATTTCGCCAACAATGTTGATTAATTCTCATGCGATGTCATGCATGCGACATGCAATCCTAAGTATGTCCTCTAAAATACGTGTAAAATTCAAGTGACCCTTAGGTTTTGCATATTTTACATAAACTTCTTATCGTTACTCCATGCACACCACGTAGTTATTGTTTCAACTATCTAATCAGAGGTCGGGGTATTACATCCACAAGCAACTAATGAAAGTTTGGATGGAGGGTTATAATGAGGCCTTATCCCACATGGATGATCATCCTGATCAAAGCAACCGTGAAGGTTATAAATTGGGTATACCAACTTGTTGATCTCGCTAAAGTATAATCAAAATAGTGATTTGTGGAACTGGAATGAACAAAGCTTCTTGGATTTCGACAAGCCTCCTTTCAAATTGGACATAAAGTGGATTCCTCCCAATTTCATTCCCCAATGCCCAATAAGTAAGTATTTATGGGATTATGGCCTCCATGATGAGTGTGAAATATTTCGTTCTCCTCGCCTACTTTATAGACCGAGCAGTAGCAATAGGCAAATGCTGATGAATTTCAATACAACCAACTCTCCATATACCCTTGATGATACTCCTGCTGGGATGGATAAGGCACAAGGAAAATGACCAACAGAATAAATGTATACCTCTTCTACTGTATTTTTATCAATTATTACTATTGTAACACATTTTGATAAGTGAAATGAAGTTATTTTTTAGTAATTTCCCATTATTCAAGCTTATGGTCATTGTTAAATTTTTATCGACTAGGTAACTTGTATAATGATTAGTTAATCGGCTTATAGACTAAATAAACTGCTCAAATGTTTAATATTTGATTCGTGTTTGAATCATCTATACAACTAAAGATTCGACTAATGCACTTAGATAAAACTGTAAATAGCTTTATTATAATACGTTGTAGCATTACTTATAAGTGGCTACCAAGTGTATAAGGAATGTCTAATTATTGTAGTATGTTAACCTAGTCGAGTAAAACCCCTAATTAAGAAATTTTATTGACTTCTTGTTTGTGACTTGTCGAGGACAAATCATACACGAAGTTCAACTTTTATGAAGTTGGAAAAGTCTGAACCATGCTTTTTTTCAGCGAGGAACTTTTTGAAAACTTTTCTCAAGTTAGAAAACTTTGAACCATGCTATTTGGCGGGGAACTTTTTGAAAACTTTTCACAAGTTGAAAAAGTTTTAACCATGCTCTTTGGTGAGGAACTTTTTGAAAACTTTTCTGAAGTTGGAAAAGTTTTGAATTAAAATTTTTCATTAATTCTGGTTAAGTTGTGGCCACTATACTGCGTAGAACAAAACACAAAATTGATGTATAATGGAGTAAAATTTAAAATTTCATTAATTTGAATAACCAATTACATTAAACAAATAATTATTAAGCTGAATTATTGATAGTACTTGCGCAAATGGTCTGCGTTCCAAGGATTTTTAAATTCCTCCCCTTCCAAAGTTTCCAAAAGATTAGTTATTGGTTAGATAACCGTCGAGATATGGTATGGACCATGCCAATTAGGTTCCAGCTTGTCACTCTTCTAGATTTCTTTCTTGAGTACCAGATCCCCCTTCTTCAGGTTGGTCGACTTGAATCTTCAGTTATAAAACCTTGCAGTCCTTTTTGGTAGGCAGTCATCTCTAATATCCCGTACTTTTATGGATATTTAAATTACATAAGATGGTTTAATTTGATAATTAGAGGAATTACTTTGAATAGTGATTTTGGAATCAATAAGTTTAGATTATCACCGATGTGTGTTACATCTACTTTTGGGACTAAGTAAATGAGTCAAAACATTTTATGTCATGTCGCAGTTGGGTAAAGCGATGAGAATTATTTCACATTGGAGAAAACACGTGTTGAGAATTATTTCACGTTTGAGTGCACGTTTGGTTTCGGAATGGCCAAGATAGTTAGAATAGAGTACCCAGGGGTAGCGTTTAAGTTTCGGGGACTTTTAGACTAGTAGGGACTTGAAATTGAGTAAATGAGTCATTTTTTGGTTTAATAAGGAGATACACTCCTTTTCTCTCTTATAAGGCACGATAGAGAGATAACGAGAAGAAAGAAAAGAGAGAAAAGAAGAAGGAAATAAGGGAAGAAGGAAAAGGGAGAAGATAAAGGGGATTCTGACCGAAACTCCGTGGGATTCGACTTGAGGTCGTGGGATTTATCCACGAGTCAAGTGTTTACTTGCTTTATTTAATTGAGTGTGTGTATCTTATATTATTGTTGGTAAATTCAAAGATTTTTGGGTTGACCCTTGAAATAAATTTGGGAAAAATAATTTTGAGTTTACAAATTGATGTATTATTAACTCTTGATGACTTTTAGTGTTAAACCCATGTTAATGGTGTGTATATATGGGTAGAAATGGGATGAAATAATAAAAGAGGGTTTAAATGGTTTTAGGGTTTAAATCCAAGAGAAATTGTTCTATCCCATAAATTAATTGATGTGTTAGCTATAAATCAGTGTTAGGATGATTATAGTGTTGTTGGTTGAGATTAGAAACCACAAAAATGGAGGTTGGGGTGATATTTGGGATTTTTGGAGAAGATGAAATCGACCAAATAGTGAGCTCAAAACAAGGAGAATCGATTCGGGTCTAGACCGAATCGATTCGCATAAGGGGACTTGTAAGGCTGTCTCAAGCTGAATCGATTCGCCCTTGAAGACCTGATTGCAGAACCTTTTTCGAACCAATTCAGATTGAGACTGAATATATTCGCTAGTCTGAATCAATTCACATTAGGGGCGAATCAATTCGCAGTAGCTGGATTTGATAGTTTTCCTCCCTTAAGTGTAGGGGGAGTTAAATCATAAATTGGAACTTATTGTAGGGGATAATAGATGTGATATTAGGACTCCTAAATAATAAAATAGAGGGTGAGTAAACCTTGGGTTGGAAGAGAGAACCTTAGATTAGTTGAGTGTACAATCCGGGGTATGGACTTAATGAATGCTTAGGACGAGTAACATTCGAGAGAAGTCTTCGGTAGATGAGTATATATATTTATGCATAGAGAATAAATATGGGCCTATTACATTTGAGTGAATCCTAGGATACGAGTAGGATGGAATTTAAGATATGGGATAGAGAGGACTAAGCTAATATCCGGTAAGTCTATATTGACGATTATTATCATAGGTGATGCGATACCTGTGGATTATAAAATAAGTCGCGTGTACGCTTATTTAATTATTACGAATCGGTATATTCGGGTTTATATAGAATCCTTAAGAGTGATTAAGGTGGGAGTTAAATATTAAGTAAGAGAATACTTATAGGTTTAGTATTTTAAGTGCGTGAATACTTATATACTATTACGAATGGGAACATTCAGGATTTTGGTTATCGCTATGAGAGTTGGGCAATTATAGCCAGAGTATATTGAGAAATGATATATATTATATATACGGGTATTGTTACAGTATATATATGATTTGGTAATAAATATATCGGTATGTGAATGATATATTTATGTATACATATATGTCTAGTGCTATCCAGGGAGGTTGCGCGATGTGGGTGAATACAATGTATTTATAGCCCTAAGGATGTAATGTGAAAGGGTAATACATTCAATGCCCCTTAAGCGTATACATCTGTATGATAATAATAAGCATTTAATGCGCAGTCAATCTGTTGGTTATCCTGCTATTACTGCTTTGTTCGAGGTGCAGCTCGGACCGCCTAAGCTGCTCGGACCGCCTAAGCTGCTCGGTACTCAAAAGTTCCTCGGAGAGTTCTTGTAGGTCGGAGCGTCTGAGTTGATTGGGGAAGCAGAGTTCCTCGTTGCAGTATGGTTCCTCGGAGTCAAGGTGTTGTTCGGAAGTGTTTGTTGTTGCCACGCAGATTTCCACGTGTCTTCACTCAATTGAGCCATGTCAGCAGACTAAATTTGGTATCAACAGAAGCCCCCAATGTTTCATAGTTTAAAATTTGAGGAGTGTGGAACATGCTTTCTCCAAATATGGCGGTTTTAAATGGTTATCCTAAAATTTAGGAGTATTTTCTTTTGTATTTATTTCTCCTTCCAAATTCGTAGAATCGGTCTTTTTTGAATTTTTCTAACCGCTTCAATTCCCGCGTCCTTTTTGTCTTTTTAGCCGCCGGTAACGCAACCGTCTCTTTTTGTAATCATTACTTTTACCCTTTCCCAAGGCAAAGTATTTAAACGTTGCAGAAAATCCCATCGTCTTCTACTTTTTCAAATTTGTCTCTTTGAGTTTTCCATCGTCTCTCTCTCCTGTGCGTTCATCTCTTTCGTCATTTGTTGTCAACAGACTCATCCCTTTCCTGTAAGATTTTCTTCTTTCTCTTTGATTTCCTTCTTTCATCATGGTTTATCCTGTAGAATCGATTGATAAGTTTCGTTCTGATTTCTCTATTCCCTCATGGGTTATTTTGGAAGAGCTTTCTGAGCCTTCAGACTATTTTCGTTTGGCTGAGGGACATTGGTTGCCCAGTCTCTTTGTCACTGAGTGTGGCTTTTCTTTTCCCCCAAACCCTCTATGTCTGGAATTCTGTCAATACTTTGACGTGGTTCCTGCAAGAATAGCCCCCAATACATGGAGAATAGTTAACGGTGTTTATAGATTAAATCAAATTCATGGAACTCGTATAGGAATTCCTGAAATTATGTTTTGTTATAGATGGGCTGTGGGCGATAATACTTTTTATTTAAAAACTAGGTTTTTAAATAGAGCTTTAGTGGTCAATCTCCCAGATGCCAATAGGGACTACTTTGAGCACGGGGTTGTTATGAAAAATTGGCAACACCCTCCATTAACTGGAGATGATGTTTACCAGGGTCCCAGATGTCCTCCCTATGGCAATGGGATATGTTGTTTTTATTTTATTTTCAAAATTATGCTTCCTTTGTGTTTGATAAAATGTGCCCCTGATATTTTAATTTTGATTTATTTGCAGTTGACAGCAAAAGAAAATCTCCAAAATAGGCAGACGTTAACATAAGGCATTTAAAACTTATCTGGAGTTTGCATCAGACTGTTGCTGACGAGCATATTAGGTCAGCTTCATATTTGCTGCAGTACAAGAGTTACACCTCTTCTTTTACTGCTCGTCCGGTGATAAGCGACGCAGAACCAATACCAGCCTCTACAAGTTCTTCACCTGAGTCACATATTCCTTTGAGTGAAAGGATGAAGAAAAGAAGACCTCCTACCCTTTTTGAGAAATCTGCCTCTGGTGCTGGAGAGGCAAAGAGAAGTAAGCTTGATGTCCCAGGAGAGGGGATAAAGAAAATTGATGCACCTCCTTCAGCTGTTCCTGTGAAGGTTGTCGAGAAGCCCCCAGTGGCCTCGAGCAAGGTTGCTGCTCCAAGCGAGGTGATTGTCATTTCTCCGACTAAGACTACCTCGTTAGTCGAGAAAGTTGATGCTCCTCTGAGTAGGCTGAAGAAAAGCTCCTCTATCAATTTGGCTGAATCCATCTCTCAACCCCCGACTAATGGTGTTCCCACTTTTGTTCCTCCGAGCTCTGCTATGAACTCGGTGAAGACTTGGATCATTCTCGAGATCCATGGTACTGAAGAAAACCTTTCTCGGGACACGGTTACCACATTAGCAGCTCGTCATATTGCTTCTGTAAGTCCTATAGTCTTAAATTTTCATTCTTTCCTTTTTGTATCTGTGCACTGACTTGTTTTCATTTTTTTTTCACAGTTGGTGAGCGGTTTTAATATAATTTTGAAGAAAGATGAAGCTATTAAAGCTTCAAGCTCCTCGTCTGGTGTAGAGGAAGCTTTGATGGGCCTGGCGCAGTCTCTGAAAGATTCTCGTCAGAAATATGATGATGATAAGGCGATTTAGGAGAATAGGCTTATCTCGATCGAGCAGGAGAAAGCTCAGGTTATTGAGGTCTCCAAGGGGTTGGAGAAAAAAATAAATGATTTGAAGGAGAAGAATAAAGAGCTCGAAGGGAAGCTCAAAAATGCTGGGGAGCTTGAAAATAAGCTCAAGACTGCTGAGGAGGAGTTGGTTCAACTTCGGGAAGTAAGTCGTCAGAATGAGGAAGTTGAGAATAAATTGAAAGATGCTGATGATCTTCTTTCCGAGAAGCTTTCCTCGGAGAAGACAAAGAGGAAATTGGCTGTCAAAAAATCTTTCAGCGCCGGCTGGGATAAAGGGTGGAACAAAGGTTTGGCTGCCATGATGTCGCAAGTGGAATATGGCAGCCTCAAATACTTTAGAGATGGATGGGTCGCTGCTCTGCAAGAGATGAAAGTTGATGAAAATTCTGAACTATTTCAGCGACACATCCCTGGCCCCCCTCCAACTCCTGAAGAAGAAGACGAGGACGAAGCTGCCTCTGAGGAATCTTCCATGGTGATGGGAGATCAAATTTCTCATCCCCCAGCTATCCAGCCCACTGGCGAGGAACTTCAGCTACCTGCTACTTCATTCGAGCAACCTCCAACACTTCCCGAGCAACCCTCTGTTCCATCCGAGCAACCTACCTCCTCGTCCCAGCCTCCCGAGAAAGTTTTAGGAGACAAGGAAAAGGTGTAGAGTTTTTCGGATTTCTCTCTATTTTATTTTTCGTTGTAAAATGTAACTCTGAACTTTGTACTTCTCCTTTATGATGTAATAAAATTTGAACTTTTGCTTATGCATACTGTTGATTCTCTTCTTCATGCTCTGTTTGTACTCTTATTGATTATTGCTTTTTCTTACTTTACTAGTTTCTGGCCAGGATGGAATTATTGTCTGCTCATGATACAAAACTGTTAAGTCAATGCAATGAGTATTTCAAAGCCGATCATACAGACATGAGTGCAACTCAAATCACTGACATCCTCGGTCAAGGTGCTTCAGAGCAAGCAATTGAAGCCTATCAGTATTTGAAGTGCCTACTCGACCATGCAGTGGCTAACAACGTAGCATACTATGATATGATTGAGGATATCCAAGGCACTCTTGAAGAACTTCAGTAATAATACAAGGAATCTACTGCCCTTTTGCACGAGGGGTACGAGAAGAAGTATCAGCAAATCAGTGCTGATAAGGGATACGATAAACGGTTTGCTGCTTACGATGTGAGGGAGAGAACTTTGAAGGCTGAGGTCGAAGAGCACAGACAGATAGCTGAGTTATTAGAGCAAGAAAATAATAACCTGCAAAGAGAGGTGTCTCGGTTGAAGATTCTCTTTCTTGGAGGTCGAAAATGCCAACCTGAGGGATGAATTAGAAACCTTGAAGAGGTCTGGACCTTCTACATCTACTCGGGGACGAGCAAGAGCTCCTCGGGGACGAGCAAGAGCTGCTCGGATTTCTGTCGAGGAACAGAGAACTCAATCTGCTCTAGAGAACCAAGCCTTCCAACTGATGGCAAAGAACCAGGCATTGGCTGATATGTCTAAGAAGATCAGGGGTCTGGACGAGCAGCTTTCTGCGCATAAATCTGTCTTGGAGAATAAAGAACTCTTTATAAAAAATCTCCATGAGTGTTGATGTAAAAAATTAGATCACTCTAATTATTCAATCACAGATAAATAAATGAGACAAAGAATTTTAAAGTGGTTCAGCCTTATAAGAATGGCCTACGTCCACTGTTGTGTTATTGCTGAGTGTTTGGGAATTCTCGATTACAAGTTCTATCAAGAAATTTCGGTCTGGATTCAGGGTCCCCTACAATGAGGATTGTACAATGTATTTATAGCCCTGAGACTGTAATGTGAAAGGGTAATACATTAAATGAGGTACATATGAAAGGGTAATGCATTTAATGCTCCTTAAGCATGTGCGCCTGAATGATAAGCATTTAATGAATCAGTTGAAATGTTGGTTATCCAGCTATTAATGCTTGGTTCGAGGTGCAGCTCGGACCGCCTGAGTTGCTCGGACCGCCTAAGCTTCTCGGTACTTAAGAGTTCCTCGGAGAGGTCTCGTTCCTCGGGGAAGCAGTGTTCCTCGTTGTAGCATGGTTCCTCGGAGCGTGTGAGTTCCTCGGAAGTATTTATTGTTGCCATGTAGATTGCCACTTGTCATCATTCGATTGAGCCATGTCAGCAGACTAAATTTGGTATCAACAGAAGCCCCCAATGTTTCATAGTTCGAAATTTGAGGAGTATAGAACATTCGTTCTCGGAATATGGTAGCTTTAAATAGTCTTCCAGATTTTTAGGAGCGTTTCCCTTGTATTTATTTCTCCTTCCAAATTCGTAGAATCAGGCTTTTTGAATTTTCATAACTGCCTCGATTTCTGCGTACTTTTTGTCCTTTTAGCCGCCGGTAGCGTAATCGTTTCTTCTCGCTTCGATTGCCGCGCCCTTTTTGTTTCTCTAGCCGCCGGTAGCGTAATTGTTTCTTTTTGTAATCATTACTTTCCTTTTCCCAAGGTAGAGTATTTAACGCTGCAGAAAATCCCATCGTCTTCTACTTTTCCAAATTTGTATTTTCGAGTTTTCCTTAGTCTCTTTCTCTCTTGTGTATTCATCTTCTTCCATCGTTCGTTGTCAACAGCTCCACTCTTTTTCTGTAAGATCTTCTTCCTTCTTCTACATTTACTTTATTCACCACGGTTTACCCTGTTGAATCTCTTGATAAATTTCGCTCTGATTTTTCCATTCACTCCTTGGTTATTTTGGAAGAGCTTTCTGAGCCTTCTGATTATTTTCGTTTGGCTGAGGGACATTGGTTCCCCAGCCTCTTTATTGCTGAGTGTGGATTTTCTTTTCCACCCAATCCCTTGTGTCTGGAATTCTGTCATTACTTTGACGTTGTTCCTGCAAGAATAGCCCCCAACACATGGAGGATAGTTAATGGGGTGCATAGATTAAATCAAATCCATGGAACCCACATAGGGATTCCTGAGATTATGTTTTGTTATAGATGGGCAGTTAATGATAACATTTTTTATTTAAAAACTAGATTTTTAAATAGAGCCTTAGTAGTCAATCTCCCTGATGCCAATAGGGATTATTTTGAACACGGGGTTGTCATAAAAAATTGGCAACACCCTCCATTAACTGGAGATGAGGTTTACCAGGGTCCCAGATGCCCTCCTTATGGCAATGGGATAGGTTATTCTTATTTCGTTTTATTTATTTTGAAATTATGCTTCATTTATGTTTGATAAAATGTGTCACTGATGGCAATGTTTATTTATTTGCAGTTGATAGCAAAGGAAAGTGTCCAAAGGAAGCAGACGTGAATATAAGACATCTGAAACTTATCTGGAGTTTGTATCAATCTGTTGCCGACGAGCATATTAGGTCGGCTTCATATCTGCTGCAATACAAGAGCTACACCACTTCTTTCACTGCTCGTCCAGTGATAAGTGAATCAGAGCCAGTACCAGCTTCCACCAGCTCCTCGCCTGAATCTCACGTCCCTTTAAGCGAAAGGATGAAGAGAATAAGACCTCCCACTTTGTTCGAGAAACCTGCCTCTGGTTCTGGAGAGGCAAAAAGAAATAAAGTTGATGTCCCAGGGGAGGGGACAAAGAAGAATGATGCACCTTCCTCGGCTGCTGTCGTGAAGGTTGTAGAGAAGCCCGCAGTGGCTCCGAGCAGGTCTGCTACTCCTGGAGAGGTGATTGTAATATCACCGACCAAGGGTTCTTCCTTGGTTGAATCTGTTTCTGTTCCCCCGAGGAGGCTGAAGAAGAGCTCCTCGGTTAATTTGGCTGACACCATCACTCAGCCCACAACTGCTGGGACTGGGATTCCCACTTTTGTTCCTCCGAGCTCTGCCATGATCTCGGTAAAGTCCTGGATCATTCCCAAGGTCCAAGGTACTGAAGAAAACCTTACTCGGGATATGGTCACTTCATTAGCTGCTCGTCACCTTGCTTCTGTAAGTCTTCTTACTTTGAACTTTTCATATTTCCTTTATTATTTCTATTTCTGACTTGTTTTCTTTTTACTTTCACAGTTGACGAGCTGCTTTAATATAATTCTGAAAAAGGATGAAGCAATCAAAGATTCATGCTCCTCGTCTAGTGTGGAGGGAGCTCTAGAGGAAGCTATGACATCTCTAGACGATTGTCGCCAAACATATGCTACTGGCAAGGCTGCCTGGGAGAAAAAGCTTGCCTCCACTGAGCAAGAGAAAGCTCGAGCTGTTGATGCCTCCAAGGAGTTGGAGAAGAGAATAAATGCCCTGGAGAAGGCAAATAAGGAGATCGAAGAGAGGCTCAAGACTGCTGGGGAGCTTGAAGATAAGCTCAGGGTTGCTGAGGAGAAATTGGGCCAACTTCAGGAAGTAAGTCGGCAGAAGGAGGAGGTTGAAAGAAAGATGAAAGCTGCTGATGACCTGCTATCCGAGCAGCTTCCCTCGGAGAAGTTGAAGAGGAAGATGGCTGTGAAGAAGTCCTTCAGTGCTGGCTGGGACAAAGGGTGGAACAAGGGGTTGGCTGCCATGGTGTCGCAAGTGGACTATGGCAGCCTCAAATACTTTAGGGATGGATGGGTTGCTGCTCTCCAGGAAATGAAAGTTGACGAATCTTCTGAGCTTTTCCAGCAACACATTCCTGGTCTCCCTCCAACCCCAGAAGATCTTGAAGAGGACGAAACTGCCTCAGAAGAGTCTTCTATGGTGATGGGAGATCATCCCCCAGCCATTTAGCCTGCTGCCGAGGAACTTCAACAGATCGTCATTTCCTCCGAGCAATTGTCGGTGCTGCCCGAGCAACTATCCATTCCCTCCGAGCAACCTACTTCCTCGTCCCAGCCTCCCGAGAAGATTTTGGGAGACAAGGAAAATGTGTAGAGTTGTTCGGGTTTATCTTTATCTTTTTCTTTTATCAAATGTAACCCAGAACTTGTAACTCTGAATTTTATGATCTAATAAAACTTAGACTTCTTTTGCATACTGTTGTCTATATTCTATTCATATTTTGTCTTGATTCTTATTGATTACTGCTTTTTCTTTCTCTTCTAGTTTCTGGCCAGGATGGAATTGTTATCTGCCCATGATACAAAGCTGCTGCGACAATGTAATGAATACTTTAAGGCTGGTCACACATATTCGAGTGCAGCACAAGTTGTAGACATCCTCGCCCAAGATGCTTCAGAACAGGTAGTGGAAGCATATCAATATCTGAAGTGTCTACTTGATCGAGCGGTGGCCAATAATGTGGCCTATTATGATATGATCGAGGATCTCCAAGGCACCCTCAAAGACCTTCAGCTTCAATACAAAGAATCCACTGCCCTGTTGCATGAGGGGTACGAGAAGAAGTACAAGTTGATCATTGCTGACAAGGGCTACGAGAAGCTTTTTATTGGGTATGATGTGAGGGAGAGAACCCTGAAAGGTGAGGTCGAGGAGTGCAGACAAATTACCGAGTTACTAGAGCAAGAGAACAACAACTTGCAGAAAGAGCTATCATAGTTGAAGTCTACATCCTCTTCATCAAAAGCCTTAATCCCAGTGACCGATGAGGGATTGTCGTTCCTGGAAGTCGAGAATACAAACTTGAGGGATGAGTTGGAAACCTTGAAGAGGTCTGGCCCTTCCATATCTTCTCGGGGACGAGCAAGGGCACCTCGGGGACGAGCAAGAGCAGCTCGGATTCCTATCGAGGAACAAAGGACTCAGTCTGCCCTAGAGAACCAGGCCTTCCAGTTAATGGCGAAGAATCAGGCTTTGGCTGAAATGTCAAAGAAGATCAGGGACTTGGAAGAGCAGCTCTCGACGCAGAAGTCTACCTTAGAGAACAAAGATATCTTCATCAAAAATCTCCACGAGCAACTGGAGAGGCTAACATATCAGTTCCACAAACAGCCCAGGGAGTTCTGGATGGCTGGATACAACGAAGCACTATACCACTTGGACGATCGTATCCAGAATGCCAATAATGAGGGCTACAAGCAGGGCTGGTTGAATGCCCTAGGTGTGCTGTAACTCGAACAGGGTCATTACCTGTGGGACTACCATGATCCCGGGCTGCTCGATTTACTTGTGCCACCGTATAAATTGGATATGAGTTGGATCCCTGCATGGGCCATTCCTCGGAGCTTGATCTCAAAGTACCTCGGTGACTACAATCTTCATTCAAAAGCCGATATATCTCGTCCCGAGCATCTCTTAGATCGACCATCCATGATGAATGTCAGGATGTTGAAGGATCTCAACTTCATAAATTCTCCTCTGGCTTTAAATGATCCGCCTGCTAGCGAGGAACCTGTGTCAAAAGCAGAGGGGAAAAAACCAGTAGAATAGGAATTTTTGATGTAATAGTTAGTATACATTTCAATATCAATGTACTTTTCATTTTATTATCAATGTAATTTATTTTGAATTCAATGAAAGACTTTCATTTTTGTTTGCAAATCTTAATTGCTATTGTCTTGTAATTATCAAACACTTTATATTAGTGCATATCTGTTAAAAAGATAACAATATTGTGTTGTTTGTCGACCAACTCAGTGATAATTAAAGATTTACAAGTACGAATAATGTTGCTCGATCACTTAATAAGGTCACGAGTATAAAAAATGTTTAAAATGTTTCTAACTAACCAAGGTCGTGAGATACTCCATGTCGACCAACTACAGTTAGTGGGTTTTTATCCCCGACCAGCCATAGTTAGTAAATTTTTCTCTTAAATGTTTCCGACCAACCAAGGTCGATAAAGTTTCCTTGTCGACCAACTACAGTTGGTGGGTTTTTATCCCCGACCAACCATAGTTAGTAGATTTTTCATCTACGAGCAACTTTGGCCCTTTCTGAAATAATCTTACCTTCTGACCGATATAAGTTGGCATTTTCGAGAATATATTTACCTCCCGACCAACATAAGTTGGCATTTTCGAGAATATATGTACTTCCTAACCAACATAAGTTGGCCTTTTTAGGAATATTTTGTTTCCTAACCAAACAGGTTGGCATTTTTAGGAATATTTTGTTTCCTAGCCAAACAGGTTGGCATTTTTAGGAATATTTTGTTTCCTAGCCAAACAGGTTGGCATTTTTAGGAATATTTTGTTTCCTAACCAACCGAGGTTGGCATTTTTAGGAATATTTTGTTTCCTAACCAACCGAGGTTGGCATTTTTAGGAATATTTTGTTTCTTAGCCAAACAGGTTGGCATTTTTAGGAATATTTTGTTTCCTAACCAACTGGGGTTGGCATTTTTAGGAATATTTTGTTTCCTAACCAACCGAGGTTGGCATTTTTAGGAATATTTTGTTTCCTAGCCAAACAGGTTGGCATTTTTAGGAATATTTTGTTTCCTAACCAACCGAGGTTGGCATTTTTACGAATATTTTGTTTCCTAGCCAAATAGGTTGGCATTTTTAGGAATATTTTGTTTCCTAACCAACCGAGGTTGGCATTTTTAGGAATATTTTTGCTGAGTAGTCTGAGCTTTGCCGAGTAGTGTGTAGCACTAGTATTCCCCAAAAAAATTTCAATAAAAAGAGAGACTTGCAGAACGTCTTCATTTTATTCATACCGATGGAACTGCGTTACATGGGAATATACATCAATGATAATACTTGCGCAGGTGCTCTGCGTTCCATGCATTCTTAAACTCCTCCCCCTCTAGAGTTGCTATTTGATAAGTTCCTGGTCGAACAACTTCTGTAACTCGGTATGGTCCATGCCAGTTTGCCTCCAGTTTATTGTGCTTTTGAATTACTTTCTTCAGCACATAGTCTCCTTCTTTCAGGTCGCATTTCTTCACCCTTTTATTGTAGAATAGAGCTGTTCGTTGTTGATATGCAGCATTTCTAATGGCTGCTTCTTCTCTAACCTCCTCGAGCATGTCTAAATCGAATCTTCTCATTAAGTCACTGACCGAGGAATTGAAATTCAGTACCCTGTGTGTTGGGAGGCCCAACTCGGCAGGTATAACGGCTTCACTTCCAAACGCCAGCATATATGGTGATTCTCCAGTTGCTACTCGGGGAGTAGTTCGGTAAGCCCAAAGTACTGATTGTAGCTCGTTGATCCAGTTTGCTTTTGCATCATCCAATCTTTTCTTCAAACCGTTTAGCAGCGTTCTGTTTGTCACTTCAGTTTGTCCATTGCTTTGAGGATGGCCTGGTGCTGAGTGGACCTTCAAAATATTTGATTGATGATAATAGGCAGCGAACTCCTCGTTATCAAATTGTGTTCCATGGTCTGTGATGAAAACATGAGGAAGACCATATCGACAAATGATATTCTTCCAAATAAATTGGTACACCTTCTCATACGTCATATCAATGAGTGGCTCAGCTTCTACCCACTTAGTAAAATAATCCACTGCGACGACGAGGTACTTGAACCTTCCTCGGGTCGTTGGCAGTGGCCCAACCAAATCAATTCCCCACATGGCAAATGTCCAAGGGAAAGTTATGGGTGTCAACAATGCTTGTGGAGTTCTTCGGATGGAGGAAAAACATTGGCACTTGTCACATTTCTTTGCATAGGCTATACAATCAGCCCTCATCGTCGGCCAGTAGTATCCCTGCGTCATCACCCTTTGTAAAAGCGTCCGACCTGCTACATGTGCTCCACAGGACCCTTCATGGATCTCTTCAATCAAATCTTTCACCTCGGAGGGATGTACACATCTCTGCAAACCTGCCATAATTCCTCGTTTATATAAAACACCATTAGTTAATACATACCGAGCAGCTTTAAACTTCAATTTCTTGGCTGTGAGCTTGTCAATTGGTAATTCTCCCTCCTCAATATATGCCCTGATAGGATCCATCCAAGATGGTCCTAAATCAAGGGTGATAAAGTTCATCATCGGATCTTCATCTATACTCCGACCAACCAACACTTCAATTGGGATTGTTCGTCGTAACTCGGTGCGAGTAGCTGATGCTAGTCGAGCTAGGGCGTCTGCTCTCGCATTCTCCATTCTTGGTATTCTGATCAGCTGAATAGCAGCAAATTCTGACACCAGCTCTTTTACCTTTGCATGATATCTGATCATTAATTCTCCTCTAACTGCATATACTCCCATTATTTGGTTTACGATCAATTGAGAATCACTGAAAATAATGACATGTTGCGCCTTCATAATCTTTGCCAAACTAAGTCCTGCAATCATGGCCTCATTTTCAGCCTCATTATTGGAAGCTTTAAATTGGAAACGCAGGGTGTATTCCATGTCGACCTCGTCCGGAGCGCTCAAAACTATCCCTGATGATGCTAAGATTTAGCACCACCAGATAAGTGTTAGTGAGCTCAAACAATAGCAGCCATGGCAGCCATAGAGGTGTATGAGTGTATAAGTATGTAAGTGTATAGAAGGGGATGAGTATAAGAGGGAATAAGACAATGATGTATAGTGGTTCAGCCAATTTGGCCTACATCCACTGTGAGTGTGTGATCCACTAAGTATGGGCACTAATGGCCTTGGATACAATGCACATAACCCTCTCTTTCTCTCTCTATTGTGTGTGTACAAGCAGAGTTTTAGCTAGGGCTACTGTTCATGGATCGATCCCCTGTAGGGTTAGGGGTGACAAGTATATATAGGTCTTGGGGGGTGTAGTGTACCCCCCAGGTAAGCATGGTGCATGTGAATAATGATCTAGCCAATCCCCTCTTGACACCTGTGGATGCCAAATGATGACATAATATTCCCTCACGTGAGGGGGTGATTCGGTTGTAACGGTCTTCCACGTGTCATATGAGCCTCACGCGCACTGTTCCACGCGTCTCCCAAACCACGCGCTGTCATGATGTCACCCTCGGCCTATGAGCCGAGGCCGAGGGCAAAGTTTCTTCCGGCAGTGAGTCTGGCTTGATTATGTCCTCGTACTGTCGTACCCTCGTAGGGTCGGCCGGAGCCTGGTGAGGGGTCGGCCCCTCGTAGGGTCGTCTGGAGCCTGGTGAAGGGTCGGCCCCTCGTAGGGTCGTCTGGAGCCTGGTGAAGGGTCGACCCCTCGTAGGGTCGTCTGGGTCTGGTGAAGGCCAGTTGGGGCCTGGTGGGGGGTCGGCCCCTCTTAGGGTCGTCCGTTGTGGAGGCGACCCTCCTAGAATATAAACGGGTATATCAATCACCCCCCAGCCCTTAGCCATAGATGCTGTTGAGATGGCTGAGGGATAGTGTTTTAAATGAGATGCAGGTATGATCAGTTAGGTGAGTGACACCTGGTTAGGTACTCATTGTTGTTCCAGTTTCCAAGGCATGACGGCTGCACACTGCGCTTGGGTCCTTGCACCCTAATGATGCCTTCCTCGTGGGCTGTGTCCTGCCTTGGTCAATGGGCCCACTCATTGCTAAGGTATTTAAGGTATTTTCAAACCCTTTCTCTTCCTTCTTCTTCTTCGCGCCTAAGCATTCTCTCTCTCTAGAATTTTCAGCCTACATCGCCACTTGCAGCCTTCGATTCTTCCAGGCCTAGCAGCGTTCTTATTCTCTCCTCATCAGGTAACCTCTTTCATCCAGTGCTCTCTTTTTCTTTCATTTTCGTTCGTTTTTTAGGCTCGTAGGCAGCCATTTTCCTTAAGTTGTGCCATAACCTTTTCCGGTGTATTTTCCGGTGTCTTCTCCGGTAACTGGCTCTTGGATGTTCTTGAGTGTTCTTGAGTGAAAACCTTTTGAGTTCTTTGTTTAATCCAAAAGTCAAATCTGGTCCACTCCCCACTTGTTTGTAGTTAAATTACCCAAGTCTAGTATAATTTCTTTAAGTGTTGGGTCTTCCCCTTAATGCTTAGGAGGCTTTACAACCTGGTGTCTGAATTCCCGTCCCTGAGAGAGAAACTATTTACCGAGATCAGACGAATAGAGGAAGAGGAAGAGAGGAGACGAGGGGCCGACCCTAATTGGGTACGACCCATTTTTCCCATTCCTCTTGCCACCATTAGACCATCTGAACCCTCTGAGTCTTGTGGGTCGTCGTCTCGTCCGGCCGAGACACCCAACCTAAGTGAGATGGACGAGAGAACCTCCTCTCCAACTGGTGCTGGAACTTCTGGTAGAAGGGACTCTCCTGACCTTAGCCCTCCCCGAGAGGCCGAGGGTACGATCCCCTCTGAGGCTGTCCCTGTGACAACCCTATCCCCCAACGCCTTCCAAGTAGCATTTCCTCAGGGTCCTCCTGCAGGTGATGAGGGGGATGAGGACGATGATACAGATGATGAGGTTGATACCTCCCATGCCTCGTCTTTTATCTCCTCTGTCAGGGATAGGGATCTTCTGATATGGAGGCATATTTACGGAGTGCCACCTGGGGTGACTATGAGGGTTCCCTCCGAGGACGAGAGGGTCTTTGAGGGTGAAGAGGGAGAAGTTGCAGTCTACGAGCAAATGTTCAAAGTAGGTGTCAGACTTCCCTTTCACCCTGCCATTATAGATATTCTGTCGGCTCTGGGCGTCTCCCCCTCGCAACTTCCACCCAATTCTTGGAGGACGATTCTGGGGTACATCTCTCTGTGGAAAAACGCTTTCACTGACGAGCCCTCGTCCGACGTGTTCTTGGCCTGCTACAATATCACCTCTTCATCTAAACAGCCCGGATACTATCATCTGGGAGCGAGAAGGTCTGAGAAGAAGCTGCTCCACGTGGCTCAAACTTCCAATCATGATTGGAAAAAAAGGTTCTTCTTCATATCTGGGGCATGGGAGAGCTCCACCGAGGCGTCCCCTTCTGCCGATGCTCCGAGGGTTCCTAACAGATGGTCTAACCCTTCCATGAAAGCTAGGTCAGACCCCGGACTTAGCTTGGAGGAGAGGGATATTGTTGAGTATCTGAGGGGACGAGGGAGAGAGGGTGAGATCCCAAAGTTCGAAGATTTGATGACCCCTCGCTTCCTTAAAGAAGCTGGTCTGAGGGTCGGCCCTCTGACAGAACTATGTGAGTTATACTGAACATTTTCCCATCTTTACTTATTTTTGAAGTGTTCTCTCTTTATCTCTGAACTTTTCTGATTCATCGTACCCTTTTCAGGTCGTCCTGCAGGCGTGTCAGATTATCTCTGGGATATGACTGCTCCAAGCCTTCTTGCTGGTCTGTCAAAGAAGAAGGGGAAGGAGCCTCAGCAAGCTCCTAAGAAGACAAGGGCCTCAGGGCCGACAGTTGTTGAGCCGACAGCTGTTAGTCACAAAAGGAAGGAGCCTGAGGCTCCTGTCGAGCCTCGTCCTGACCCTAAGACGAGGGCCAGGGCCGAGGCCTCTGAAGGAGCAACCTCTTCACCAAGCATGGGGGCCTTCTGGTCTCAAAATCTGTCCCATCTGAGGGCCGACCCCTCATCTCTTATCGCCAACCTGAGGGCAGCAAAGGCCTCTATGTTCTCTGCACCGTCGGCCTCCGACTTCGAGTTCTTGGCGCAGATGCCTCCAGCCAAAGTGTATGACTACGGTCTGCACTCCCTTGCTCAGGTATTGGTCCTGACCTTTAATTTCATTGTGTTTCCTCGGCTCCCCTTGACGCATCTTCATTTTTCTTGCAGTCTGTCTGTGCCTTCACCTCTGCCACCAAGTGGATGGCCGAGAATCAACAGAAATTCCATGAAGCTGAGAGGGCCATCCAACAAGAGGCTGACCTACGGACAGAGCTGGGCACTGCGAGGGCCGAGCTGGAGAGCACAAGGGCTGAGCATGCTAGAGTCCTTGATGAGCTGACGAGGCAGCATGATGCCGATATGCAGGCCAAGGACTTGTTGATCAAGGACAAGGACTTGTTGATCAAGGACAAGGATGAGGCTCTGATCAACCTGGAGGCCCGTTATAAGACTGATCTGGAGGCAGCCATCAAGAAAGCTGAGGCTGACGCTGTGGAGGCATACAAGATTTCAGACGAATTTCAGGGCTTCGGCCTTGAATATCTTGAAAGGGGGATTAGGACGGCCTGTCGGTGGGTAGTCCTCAGATTTGGCGATGTCGTCTCCTCTGTTCGCCCATCATTGGAGGGTGTTCAACTGGACGACCCCCTAATTGCCGAGGCCCTCAATCAGGTGGAGGCCCAAGCCCAGATCGAGGGGGTTGGCACATCTGAAGATGATCCGGTGCTGGTAACTGAGGAGACCATTCCCATTGATGTTGAGGCCCTGCCCTCTGATGTCGTCCCCTAGGGTGGCTGCCTGTAGCCCATACCCTTGTTTTTGTATTTTTGTTCTGTATATTGTAAAACACTTGATGCTTTATATTAATACCATCGTCTCTTCCTTTCACAACTGTCTCCCATATTTAATTCTGTTATGGTTTGTTCCTTGCAAATTTGCTTCTTCGTTGATGATGATGATACTAACCCTTCCCTCGTCTTTTTGAGGACCAATGTGGGGTCGTCCCCTCATCAGGCCTCATTATAGCCGAGGGTTCAAATGATCAAATTAATGATTTTTAAATAAAGTCTACCCTCATCTTTCTTGAGAACAGTGGTGGGGTCGTCCCCTCCACTGGTCCTCATTATAGCCGAGGGTTCAATGAACCAAATTAATGATTTTTATGTAGTCTACCCTCGTCTTTCTTGAGGACAGTGGTGGGGTCGTCCCCTCCACTGGTCCCCATTATAGCCGAGGGATCAACTTTCCAATTTAATGGTTTTTAAAGTCTTCCCTCGTCTTTCTTGAGGACAGTGGTGGGGTCATCCCCTCCACTGGTCCCCATTATAGCCGAGGGATCAACTTTCCAATTTAATGGATTTTAAAGTCTTCCCTCGTCTTCTTGAGGACAGTGGTGGGGTCGTCCCCTCCACTGGTCCCCATTATAGCCGAGGGATCAACTTTCCAATTTAATGGATTTTGAAGTCTTCCCTCGTCTTTCTTGAGGACAGTGGTGGGGTCGTCCCCTCCACTGGTCCCCATTATAGCCGAGGGATCAACTTTCCAATTTAATGGATTTTAAAGTCTTCCCTCGTCTTTCTTGAGGACTGTGGTGGGGTCGTCCCCTCCACTGGTCCCCATTATAGCCGAGGGATCAACTTTCCAATTTAATGGTTTTTAAAGTCTTCCCTCGTCTTTCTTGAGGACAGTGGTGGGGTCGTCCCCTCCACTGGTCCCCATTATAGCCGAGGGATCAACTTTCCAATTTAATGGATTTTGAAGTCTTCCCTCGTCTTCTTGAGGACAGTGGTGGGGTCGTCCCCTCCACTGGTCCCCATTATAGCCGAGGGATCAACTTTCCAATTTAATGGATTTTGAAGTCTTCCCTCGTCTTTCTTGAGGACTGTGGTGGGGTCGTCCCCTCCACTGGTCCCCATTATAGCCGAGGGATCAACTTTCCAATTTAATGGATTTTGAAGTCTTCCCTCGTCTTTCTTGAGGACTGTGGTGGGGTCGTCCCCTCCACTGGTCCCCATTATAGCCGAGGGATCAACTTTCCAATTTAATGGATTTTGAAGTCTTCCCTCGTCTTTCTTGAGGACAGTGGTGGGGTCGTCCCCTCCACTGGTCCCCATTATAGCCGAGGGATCAACTTCTTTGCATGTATACTAGAACTGATAACCACTGGATGAGGGAAACACTGATACTTCTCATTAATCTTCAATGTGTTCTGTCGAAACAATGCTTATTACAACTATGGCTTATCAAGACCTTACAACACTACTGGTAGTATTTTTTCAAATGATCTGCATTCCAGGGGTTTGAGAAAGGTTCCCCCTCCAGGTTCTCTAGCCTGTAGGTCCCCGGGACAACTTCATCGATGACCCTATATGGGCCATGCCAATTAGGATGGAGCTTGTTGGGTTTCTGCCAAGTCTTTTTAAGAACCAAGTCTCCCACTGCGATAGGCTTCTGTTTCACCCTTTGGTTGTAAAACTTTGCGGTCCTCTGCTGGTAGGAAGCTTGCCTTATCTCAGCATCCTCCCTTCTTTCCTCAATCAGGTCTAGGTCAAGTCTTCTCTCTTCCATATTCCCCTGGGGATCATACATTTGGACCCTATGAGTAGGAAACTCCACTTCGGTGGGGATGACTGCTTCTGATCCATAAGCTAACATGAATGGGGTCTCCCCGGTAGGGGTCCTTACTGTCGTCCTGTATGCCCACAATACTGCATATAACTCCTCGACCCATCTTCCTTTTGCCTCCTCAAGCCTCTTCTTAATCCCATCTAGGATTGTCCTGTTCGTAACTTCGGTTTGCCCATTGGCCTGAGGTCGGCCTGGGGTGGAGAAAAATTGTTTGATACTTACCCTCTCACAGTACTTCTGTAAAGAGGCATTCTTGAACTGGGTCCCGTTATCCGAGATGAGGGTGTTGGGTAGACCATATCTGTATATCACATTCTTCCAGATGAACTGGAAGGTCTTCTGCTCCGTGATCGTGACCATCGGCTCGGCCTCTACCCATTTTGAAAAGTAGTCAATTGCTACGATGAGGAACCGATAGTTATTGACTGCTCTCGGTAAGGGTCCTATCAGATCAATCCCCCATATTGCGAACGGCCATGGGGATGCAATGGAGGTGAGAGGCTGGTGAGGTTGATGAGGGATAGTAGCAAATCTTTGGCATTTATCACACTTTTTAACATATGCGGCAGCATCTTTCCCCAAGGTCGGCCACCAGTAGCCTTGGGTGATCACCCTCTTTGCCAAGGATCTACCCCCAATATGGCTTGAGCACGACCCTTCATGCACGTCTTGCAAAATGGAAGGGACCTCTGAGGGATGCACACACCTAAGTAAGGGGAGCAGAAACCCCTTTTTGTACAGCGTGTCTCCGATGACAGCGAACTTTGCAGCCCTGTATCTCAGCTTCTTCCTCTCTTGGCTTGCTTCTGGCATCTCTCCCCCTCTAATGTATCTGATCAGGGGGTCCATCCATGAAGGTTCTTGAGAAACATTCATGCAAACACCAAGTGTTCCCCCGACGTCTTCGATAGTTGGTCGAAGCAAGATTTCTACCGGGACTGTCCTCCTTATGTCTGTCCTAGTAGCTGAGGCCAACCTTGCAAGGGCGTCAGCACGGCCATTGTCGAGCCTAGGTATCCTCTTGAATTTCACTTCTTTGAAGTTTTTCAGCAATGACCTCACCTTATCAAGATACCTAGCCATCCTCTCGTCTTTGGCCTCATAGGCTCCTAGTATCTGATTCACCACCAGCCTTGAATCACTGTGAACCAAAATTTGGCTGACACTAAGGGATTTGGCTAAGGAGAGGCCAGCTATCAAGGCCTCATACTCAGCCTCATTGTTGGAGGCTTTGAAATTGAACCTCAGGGCGTACTCGACGTCTGTGCCATCGGGTGCTGATAGTATCAGTCCAGCACCACTTCCGCTATCACAGGAGGACCCGTCAACGAAGAGGCTCCACGGAGTCTTTCCTTCAGAAAAATTTCCCTCAGAGAGGGACCCCTGTCTAAAGATGTATCTTCCCTCTTCGTTTTCAGTCACTTTCCTTCTAGCGGTGCTCGTCTCAGCCATTTCTGCAGGTGTGTCTGCGGGTCTGTCTTCTGTATCTGCCTTCCCGAGGGTCTCACCCTCGGCCTCATCTTCTTCCCATGTGAACTCAGCCACGAAGTCTGCCAAGGCTTGCCCCTTAATGGCTGTCTTAGGCTGATACACAATGTCAAACTCCCCCAGCTCTATAGCCCAGGTCATTAGCCTTCCTGATTTTTCAGGCTTGTGTAGGACCTGCCTAAGAGGAGAGTCAGTAAGGATGACCATAGTATGGGACTGGAAGTACGGTTTCATCTTCCTTGAGGCATGAATCAAGGCATAGGCCAACTTCTCCATCCTCGGGTATCTCTGCTCTGCCCCCTGGAGTGCCTTGCTGTTGAAATATACGGGCTTCTGTATCCCATCTTCGTCTCTTACGATTGCTGCACTGATAGCGGATTCTGAGACAGCAAGGTACACGTACAGTCGTTCACCCTGCACGGGTCGTGACAGCAGCAAGGGAGACCCTAAGTATGATTTCAGCTGCTTGAAAGCCTCATCACACTCTTCGCTCCATTCAAAAGCTTTCCTGAGGATCTTGAAGAATGGTAGACACCTGTCTGTAGCCCTTGACACAAATCTGTTCAAGGCAGCCACTCTCCCTGTGAGCCTCTGAACGTCTTTAATGGACTTGGGGGTCTTCATCTCAATAAGGGCCTTTATCTTTTCAGGATTGGCCTCGATGCCTCTTTGATTGACAATGAACCCCAAGAACTTCCCCGCTCCGACCCCGAAGACACACTTGGACGGATTGAGCTTCATTTTGTATTTGTCCATTGTATTAAAGGTCCTTTCCAGGTCTGCTACATGATCCTCTGCCTTCAGACTCTTAGTCAGCATGTCATCTACGTAAACCTCCATAGACTTACCAATTTGGTCTTCAAACATTTTGTTTACGAGGCGCTGGTACGTTGCCCCCGCATTTTTTAGGCCAAAGGGCATGACCCTGTAACAGTATGTCCCCTTGTCAGTGATGAAGGCGGTCCTCTCCGAGTCCTCAGGGTTCATGAAAATCTGGTTATACCCTGAGTAGGCATCCATGAAACTCATGAGCTCATGGCCTGCGGTAGCGTCTACCATCTGGTCGATGCGGGGGAGAGGGAAGCTGTCTTTGGGACAATGCTTGTTGAGGTCTGTGAAGTCCACGCACATTCTCCACTTGCCGTTGGCCTTTGGGACGATGACTGCATTGGACAGCCACTCAGGGTAGATGACCTCTCTGATAAATTCAGCGTCTTCTAATTTTTTAACCTCATCCCTGATGACCTCATACTTTTCTCTAGAGTAAATCCTCCTCTTCTGCTTTACCGGCTTCACTCCCTCTACCACATTGAGTTTGTGGCACATGATTTCAGGGTCGATCCCTGGCATATCTACATGACTCCACGCGAAGACGCTTCGCCTTCTCCTCAACAGTTTGATGAGGTCTTCCTTGATACTGGGCTTCAGAGATTTGCCAACTTGGACGGTTTTTCCCGGGTCATCCTCATCGAGGGTGATGGGTTCTACCTCCTCAGCGGCCTCTCCTTTTTTGAGCTTCGTCTCGTCCCTGGGGTCTAGGGTATCAATGTTGTAAGTGGCTGTAGCCCTCTTGTGTGCCTCCCTTTCTTCAGCGGAGTTGTAGTAGCACTCTCTCGCTGTCGTCTGGTCTCCCTGAACTTCCCCCACCCCATAAGGGGTAGGGAACTTAACCATCTGGTGGACCGTGGACGGCACAGCTTCAAACCCCTTGAGGGCCACACGTCCCAGTATGATGTTGTATGCCGAAAACACATGCTCATCCAGCACAAAGAAACTGACCCTCTTAGTGAGCCATCTCGGCCACTCGTCCCCCATCCTGACATCAGCCTCATATATTCCTAGGGGGTGAACCTTCTCCCCACTGAACCCAATCAATGGATGATGGTAGGGGACAAGTCTGGCACGACTGAGGCCCAAGGCCTTGAAGCATGGCCAGAACATCACATCTGCGGATGAGCCCCCATCCACCAGGATCCTCGGCACTTCGCACCCGTGCACCCTGGTGGTGATGACGAGAGGGTCATCATGCGGGGCCAATAGGCCCTTGAAGTCCATTCTTGAAAATCCCACAACCAAAGTGTCCATATCAACCTTCTTCCTTTTTTCTAACTTGACCTCTAGGGAGGTCGAGTGCACCGTCTTCATCACTGCCTTAGCCTCAGCGACATGGGCCTTCCTGTCGGCGACCTCAGACCCTCCTCCTGCAAGTCCCCCGGAGATCATTCCCACCCCGAGCGAGATCATATTGAGCCTCTTGACAGGGCCGTGGTCGTCTCTTGGCGGGAGGTCGGGGTCGTCCTCATCATCAGAGGGGTCGTCCCCTCTTTTTTGAGGACCTTCTCTGCAGGCATCGACTCGCTTCTTTCTGGGGTCGTCCCATCGGCCCCTCTTGAAGTCGGCTTTGTCGACGTACTTTCTGAGCTTCCCTTCCTTCAGCATCTTCTCAATCTCATCTTTCAGAGCAAAGCATTTGTCTGTTACGTGGCCGTGGTCTTGGTGAAATTCACACCACAGGTTCCTATTTCTCTTGCCGGGGGCTGCCCTCAGCTTCTCAGGCCACTTCAGTGTCCGGTCACTCTTTATCTCATTGAGGATCTGTTCACAGCTGACCGTCAGAGGGGTGTACCCCGCGAACTTATCATCCATGGTCCTCTTCTTCCCCTCTTTGTTCTTCTTGGGGTATTTATTCCCACTTGCACCTCCTTTTTCGTCTTCATGTTTTGCGGCCATTGCCTCTTCGGCGTTCATCACCTTCCCTGCTGTTGACAACAGCTCAGCCATCGTCCTCGGAGGGTCTTCGGCAAGCTTCCATAATAGCTTCCCCTTCTGGAGCCCTCCAATCAGGGCTGTCATAGCTATGCTCTCCTCATAGTCTTCCACCTCCAGCTTCTCTTTATTGAATCTGGCTATGTAGTCTCTCAGAGTCTCGTTCTTTCCCTGCTTAACATAGAGCAGGTGTGTGGTCTTCTTCTGTGGCCTCACCCCAAAGCAGAAATTATGGATGAACAGGTCTGCCAACTGCTTAAAGTTTCCAATAGAATTTTTTGGAAGAGACGTGTACCAAACATGCGCAGCCCCTGTCAATGTACCAGAGAAGGCACGACACCTCATCTCATCTGAGATAGAGTATATGTCTGCCGCCGACTGATACATTTCCACGTGGTGGACAGGGTTGGTGCTCCCATCGTATCTTGGGGTGACCACGGGAGGCTTGAACTTCGATGGCGTGGGGAAGTTGACTATCTTTGCCACAAAGGGTGAGCCCATGGTGTATCCCCTCTGAAGAGGGTCCCGGCTCTTCAGTATGTCGCCAATCTTATCCTCTAACCTCCGGATTGAGTCATTCCAAGGCCTCACAGGGTCGGCCTGGCCGATGTTATCCCCTGCTGCCTCTCGGAGGTGGATGGAGGGCTCCGCCATGGCAGGCCTGTGTCGGCTATTTACTTCCCTTTGGCCGTCATCCCGTCTTTGGGGTCGGCCTTCCGCTTCTTTCCTAGATCTCGCTGCGCTTCTTGACTTGGACAACTTGTCTCGCAGGTCATTCACTGGGCCCAGCCTCTCGAAGGCCGACCCCCTGCTCAGGCGGTCAAAAGCAGAGCCTCTTGGGCGATCATCAGGGTTTGGTCTCCCGCACTTTCCTCTACTGTCCTGGAGGGGTCGTACTGTATTGTTGGAGACCTCATATGGCTCCCAGCATTCTACTGGAGCCTCTTCTTCCTCCAGATCATCATACCTGTCCTCAGGGTAAGGGTTTCCTTGCCTCCCCAGGCGTAAACGCCGGGGGTCAGCAACATCCCTACGCCGCTGAGGGGGTGGCAGGTCTTTATGTGGTGCCTGGGGTGGTCCCCTGGCCTCATGATGTCCTGGAGCTGCTGCCGGAGTAATCATCTCAGGTGAGACCCCTGGTGGTCTCAGTATATTCTGACTTAGAGCTGTAAACTGCTCCTGCATCATCCGCTGGCTGGCTGCCAGAGACTTTAGGGCTGCTGCCACATCAGCCATCTCCGACTGAGGTGGTGGCTGACTGGAACTGGGCCTTCCCCCATCATCCGGCGGGGGAAGTGGTGGCGGTAGCATCTCAGGTGCCATGTGCTTGAGCTATGAAGAGCTGAACTGAAGAGAATACTGGTTAGCTTGGGAACCTTAGTGGGTCTCTTTCAATGGTGAAACACCTCCTCTCAGGGGGAGTGTTGGTTCACCACCAGAGTGCCCAGTGAGGTCAAGCTGTACAAAGGAAGAGATGTCTTCTCGTTCCCACAGACGGCGCCAAACTGATGATGCTAAGATTTAGCACCACCAGATAAGTGTTAGTGAGCTCAAACAGTAGCAGCCATGGCAGCCATAGAGGTGTATGAGTGTATAAGTAGGTAGAAGGGGATGAGTATAAGAGGAAGTAAGACAATGATGTATAGTGGTTCAGCCAATTTGGCCTACATCCACTGTGAGTGTGTGATCCACTAAGTATGGGCACTAATGGCCTTGGATACAATGCACATAACCCTCTCTTTCTCTCTCTATTGTGTGTGTACAAGCAGAGTTTTAGCTAGGGCTACTGTTCATGGATCGATCCCCTGTAGGGTTAGGGGTGACAAGTATATATAGGTCTTGGGGGGTGTAGTGTACCCCCCAGGTAAGCATGGTGCATGTGAATAATGATCTAGCCAATCCCCTCTTGACACCTGTGGATGCCAAATGATGACATAATATTCCCTCACGTGAGGGGGTGATTCGGTTGTAACGGTCTTCCACGTGTCATATGAGCCTCACGCGCACTGTTCCACGCGTCTCCCAAACCACGCGCTGTCATGATGTCACCCTCGGCCTATGAGCCGAGGCCGAGGGCAAAGTTTCTTCCGGCAGTGAGTCTGGCTTGATTATGTCCTCGTACTGTCGTACCCTCGTAGGGTCGGCCGGAGCCTGGTGAGGGGTCGGCCCCTCGTAGGGTCGTCTGGAGCCTGGTGAAGGGTCGGCCCCTCGTAGGGTCGTCTGGAGCCTGGTGAAGGGTCGGCCCCTCGTAGGGTCGTCTGGGTCTGGTGAAGGCCAGTTGGGGCCTGGTGGGGGGTCGGCCCCTCTTAGGGTCGTCCGTTGTGGAGGCGACCCTCCTAGAATATAAACGGGTATATCAATCCCCGCGCCACATCCTGTAGTGCAAGATGAACCATCTACATATAGCCTCCATATAGGTAACTCGTCTTCAAATTTCTGCTCTGTCAGAGTTCCTCGGTGAAATATTTGCTGCTTCCTTTCATCCTCCCGGGATTTTTCTTTCTCTTCGTTGATCATCTCTTCTTGCCCTTTTACCAATCGAAATTGGTCTAAGCTCGAATTTGATGATCTTGTAACATCCACTTGCCCTTTTACCAACCGGAGTTGGTCTGAGCTTGTGTTTGTTGATCATGTAACATCCACAGGTTGATCAGCGAGCAACTTTTGCTCCTAGGGGGTATCAGGATAGGTGAACTCTGCTATAAAATCTGCCACAACTTACCCTTTTAATGATGATCTGGGTTCATAAACTATATCATATTCACCGAGTTCTATTGCCCAGTACATCAGTCTCCCTGATTTTTCTGGTTTATGAAGGGCTTGCCTCAATGGCATATCGGTATATACTACTATGGTATGAGCCTAGAAGTATGGCCTCATTCTTCTACTTGCCTCAATCAGCGCTAGTGCTAATTTTTCCAGCCTTGGATATCTGATCTCTGCTCCTCGGAAGGCCTTACTTGTGTAGTAAATTGGTTTTTTCACTCCATTCTCCACTCTGATCAACGCCGAGCTAACTGCATTCTCAGACACTGCAAGGTACAAATACAATTTTTCTCCCATCACCGGCCTGGACAACAGTGGAGGTGCTCCCAAGTATTTCTTCAAGTCTTGAAAAGCCTTCTCACATTCATCATTCCACTCAAAAGTCTTTCTGAGTGTCTTAAAGAATGGGAGACATCTATCAGTTGCTCGTGACACAAATCTGTTGAGTGCTGCTACTCGTCCTGTGAGACTCTGTACTTCCTTCTTCATCGTTGGAGACCGCAACCCTAATAGAGCTTTGATCTTTTCAGGATTTGCTTCAATGCCTCGTTGATTGACAATGTAGCCGAGAAACATGCCTTCTCGTACTCAAAAGATGCACTTCGTCGGGTTCAGCTTCATTTGATATTTATCCAGTTGGTCAAAAGTCTGACTTAAATCAACTAGATGATCGGCAGCTTTCTTGCTTTTTATCAGCATATCGTCAACATATACTTCCATATTGCAACTGATTTGTTCAGCAAAGACCTTGTTCATCAGCCGCTGATATGTCGCACCTGCATTTTTCAAACCAAAAGGCATAACATTATAACAGTAAGTTCCCCTAGGGGTAATGAAAGAAGTACTCTCCCTGTCTTCAGGTTTCATTTTAATCTGATTGTAGCCAGAATAAGCATCCATGAAGCTCAGCAGCTCGTGTCCCGAGGTATCATCCACCAGTTGATCAATTCGGGGCAGTGGAAAGTGATCCTTTGGGCACGCTTTGTTGAGGTCGGTGAAGTCTACACACATCCTCCACTTGTTGTTTTTCTTCTTTACCATCACCACATTGGCTAACCAGTCTGGATATTTAACATCTTCAATGAAACAAGCTTTCTGGAGCTTCTCGACTTCCTCCTGTATAGCTTGATTCTTCTCGGGGCTGAACACTCTTCTTCTCAGCTTCACAGGCTTGATCTCCTTATTCACATTGAGCTCGTGACATAAGAAATTTGGATCTATCCCAGGCATATCTTCATGACTCCATGCAAAAGTTTGTTTTCTGCTTTTAAGGAAAGTTATCAATTCTTGTTTTAATGAGGCTTCCAACGATGAACCTATTTGAGTAGTTCGCTCAGGGTGTTCGTCGTCCAAAATGATGTTTTCAGTAGCTTCCACCACTTGACCCTTCACGAGTTGAGACTCATCTCTAGGATCCAATGTTTCAATTTCTGCACCTTCATTCACCTGATAGGTAGTAGTCTTTTTCTTTGATTCCTCCAGTTCTTCTTGCTCGGCGGATGAATAATAGCATTCCTGAGCTACTTTCTGATCACCTTTCACAACTCCTACTCCAAAATTTGTTGGGAATTTTAGGCACTGATGTACTGTAGATGGTACAACCTCAAACTTCTTCAATCCTACTCTTCCCATGATGATATTGTATGATGATTGCACATTCTTATCCATCACGAAGAAACGTATTCTTTCTGTTCGACAAGCAGGCCACGTACTAATGAATATATCCAACTTGATCGTCCCAAGTGGAAATACTTTCTCGCCAGCAAAACCGAGGAGTGGTTTATGATAAGGTTCCAGTTGAGATAGCTTTAGATTCAAACTGTCGAAGCACGAGTAGAACATGATGTCTGTAGAGCTACCATTGTCTACCAGTACTCTTGAAATCATTACTTCCTTCATTCTCATCTTGATCACCAGTGGGTCATCATTAGGATATAGAACACCTGCCATGTCATTCTTCGAGAAACCAATTACTAATTTCTCTTTATTCACCTTTTTCGGGCGATCCTCCTCTGCTAAATTTATTCTTTGAATGTACGAGCAAGCTTGAGCCTCACAAAGGTAAGCTTTTCTCTCTGCAGTAAGGTCTCCTCCTCCTGCATCTCCACCTGTTATAACATTACAGTCAAATGACCCAAAGCGTATTGAAAATACTTCTCGTTCTGGCTGCCTTGGTCTCTTGGGAAGATCGGGGTCGTCTTCTGGATCAACTTCATTATTTCTTTTCTTGCTCTCCTCTGCTCGACGAGGAGATTTAGACCTATCTCTTGTTCGGTCGCTGTTTCTTCTTTCATTTCTATGATCAACGTACTTTGCCAGTTTTCCTCGTCTAATGAGTGTTTCGATCTCATTCTGAAGAGCTATGCAATTTTTGGTCATATGGCCATGATCTTTGTGAAACTCGCAATATTTTTCCCTATTCCTCGTGTCAGGGTCTGCCTTCATTTTCTTTGGCCAATTTTAACTCCTCGCTGTTCTTGATTTCTTCCAGGACGTGGTTGATATCTACCTTTAAAGGAGTATAATTATCAAATTTCTTCAAGACCTCCCATGACGACCTATTTTTGGATTGTTTGTCACCACCATTGTTCTTATGCTCTTTCTTCTTGGCTTTGTCGACTTCCACCTTGGTTTCTTTATCCATATTCTTCTTCGCAGCCATAGCCTCCCCAGCATTCATGATTTTGGCCGCTTTTGCCATCAATTCTGACATAGTTGTGGGTGGATCTTTGGCCAAAGTGTAATACAACTTATTAGGCAACAACCCACTCATCAAGGCAGTGATCACTGTCTTCTCCTCATAATCAATGACTTCAAGTTTCTCGTTATTAAAATGAGTTATATAATCTCTGGTACTTTCACCAGCTTTTTGTCTAACACTTAATAAATGTGCTACTCGTTTAATTGACTTTGCCCCAAAGCAGAAATTTCCAATGAATAACTCGGCCAGTTGAAAAAAAAGTTGAGATCTTACCCCGAGGAAGATTATTATACCATATTTGAGCAGATCCGATAAGAGTTCCAGAGAATGCCCTGCATCTCATCTCGTCTGGGACAACATAGATGTCGGCAGCAGCTTGATATTGTTCTACATGAATAACAGGGTCAGTCTTTCCATCATATTTTGGGGTCACAACAGGTGCTTTGAACTTTGATGGTGTTGAAAAATCTACAATGGCCTGGACAAAAGGTGTTCCTTGAACAAAGGTTCGTTGTAAAGGGTTCTTAGCTTTAACTATTTCCCTTAATTTATCCTCCAGCCTTTGAATAGAGCCTTTCCATGCATCATTTCCTTCTTCGGGCTTGTTGGTTCGAGCAACTGATCGCGTTGAAGTGGCTTCATGGGATCTATCTTGACGAGCAGCTGGTCGCGACTGGGCAGATCCTTCCCTTAAGGCTGTTGATCGTCGAAAGCTCCTCGACACTGCAATAGGAGGACTTTTGTTCCTCCTAGGGCCTAATCGATCGAAAGGAGAAACCCTACTTAATCTTTCCAATGCGCTGGTCCTTTCTGGGGAGAGAGTGACACGTTGTTCAGTATCTGTGGCTCGCACTGACGAAGTTCGCCCAGGTTGATAAGAGAAATCATCAGATTCCTCATTGCGATATGAATTGGTACGCCTAGTACGTGAGGATGGTGCACAAGTGTTTCTTTGAATACTCCGTAGTCCTGAATGAGTTGGTGCACCGCCATGAAGGGTTTGGATGAGTTGTCGCATTGTTTCTTGCATGACGGTCTGGCCCTGAGCCAGATTTGTCATTATTCCAGCCAGATCTGGAATATTTGGCGGAGCAGATGGATTTGGAGGGGTTCCAACATTGCGATTGCTGGATTCAGGAATATCAGCTATTTGTGATGGATTGTTTTTGGTGAGAAAACGATATTACCAGTCGTTCCCACAGACGGCGTCAATCTGTTGATGTAAAAAATTAGATCACTCTAATTATTCAATCACAGATAAATAAATGAGACAAAGAATTTTAAAGTGGTTCAGCCTTATAAGAATGGCCTACGTCCACTGTTGTGTTATTGCTGAGTGTTTGGGAATTCTCGATTACAAGTTCTATCAAGAAATTATGGTCTGGATTCAGGGTCCCCTACAATGAGGATTGTACAATGTATTTATAGCCCTGAGGTTGTAATGTAAAAGGGTAATACATTAAATGAGGTACATATGAAAGGGTAATGCATTTAATGCTCCTTAAGCGTGTGCGTCTGAATGATAAGCATTTAATGAATCAGTTGAACTGTTGGTTATCCAGCTATTAATGCTTAGTTCGAGGTGCAGCTCGGACCGCCTGAGTTGCTCGGACCGCCTAAGCTTCTCGGTACTTAAGAGTTCCTCGGAGAGGTCCCGTTCCTCGGGGAAGCAGTGTTCCTCATTGTAGCATGGTTCCTCGGAGCGTGTGAGTTCCTCGGAAGTATTTATTGTTTCCATGTAGATTGCCACGTGTCATCATTCTATTGAGCCATGTCAGCAGACTAAATTTGGTATCAACAATGAGCAACTGGAAAGATTGACATATCAATTCCACAAGCAGCCCAGAGAATTCTGGATGGCTGGCTACAACGAGGCTCTCTACCATTTGGATGATCGTATCCAAAATGCAAATAATGAGGGTTACAAACAGGGATGGTTGAATGATTTAGGTGTGCTGCAACTGGAACAGGGTCATTACCTGTGGGATTACCATAATCCTGGGCTGCTCGACCTACCAGTGCCACCATTCAAGCTTGATATGAGTTGGATCCCTGCTCGGGCCATCCCTCGGTGTCTGATTTCCAAATACCTTGGCGATTACAATCTCCATTCCAATGTTGAGATATCTCGTCCCGAGCACCTACTAGATCAACCATCTGTGATGAATATCAGGATGCTTAAAGATCTTAACTTCATAAATTCCCCTCATGCTTTAAATGATCCACCTGCTGGCGAGGAACCTGTTTCAAAAGCAGAGGGGAAGAAACCAATAGAATAGGAATCTTGATGTAATAAATTTGTATTTCATTCTTGATGTATTTTGTTCTACATTTAATGAAATAATTTTATTTACAAATCTTAACTGCCATTGTCTTGTAATTATAAAACACTTTACATCTGTGCATGTATATCTATTAAAAAGATAACAACATTGTGTTTTTTATTGATCAACTGGAGCTTGTTAAAACTTATTGTCGACTATCTTGAATTTGTGGTAATCATTTGATGACTAACCAAAATTGATGATACTTTGTTTCTCGACCAACTTCGTAGTAATTTAAAAAGTCACGAGTATAAAAAATTTTGCTCGATCACTTTCTCGTACTCATAAAATGTTTCCGACCAACCAAGGTCGGTAAATTTTTCTTCTCGACCAACTACAGTTAGTGGGTTTTTATACCCGATCAACCATAGTTAGTGAATTTTTCTTACCGACCAATCTTTGGCACTTTTTGGAATAGTTTTTCTTCCTAACCAACCTTAGTTGGCATTTTTAGGAATATATTTACTTCCTAACCAACCAAGTTGACATTTTTAGGAATAGATTTACTTCCTAACCAACCAAGTTGGCATTTTTAGGAATAGATTTACTTCCTAACCAACCAAGTTGGCATTTTTAGGAATAGATTTACTTCCCGACCAACCTGAGTTGGCGTTTTCGGGAATAGATTTACTTCCTAATCAACCAAGTTGGCTTTTTTAGGAATATATTTACTTCCCGACCAACCTGATTTGGCGTTTTCGGGAATAGATTTACTTCCTAACCAACCAAGTTGGCATTTTTAGGAATAGATTTACTTCCCGACCAACCTGAGTTGGCGTTTTCGGGAATAGATTTACTTCCTAATCAACCAAGTTGGCTTTTTTAGGAATATATTTACTTCCCGACCAACCTGATTTGGCGTTTTCGGGAATAGATTTACTTCCTAACCAACCAAGTTGGCATTTTTAGGAATAGATTTACTTCCCGACCAACCTTAGTTGGCGTTTTCGGGAATATATTTACTTCCTAACCAACCAAGTTGGCATTTTTAGGAATAGATTTACTTCCCGACCAACCTTAGTTGGCGTTTTCGGGAATAGATTTGAGTAGTCTGAGTTTTGCTGAGTAGTGTGTAGCACTAGTATTCCGCAAAAAATTTCCCCTTTCTCAATATATGCCCTGATGGGATCCATCCATGATGACCCTAAATCGAGGGTATTAAAGTTTATTGTCAGATCTTCATCTATACTCCGACCAGCTAAAACTTTAATTGGGATTGTTCTTCGTAGCTCGGTACGAGTAGCTGATGCTAATCGAGCTAAGGCGTCTGCTCTTGCATTCTCTATTCTTGGTATTCTGACCAGCTGAATAGCAGCAAATTTCGACACCAATTCCTTTGCCTTTGCATGATATCTGATCATTAATTCTCCTTTGGCTGCATATACTCCCATCATTTGATTTATGACCAATTGCGAGTCATTGAAAACTATAACTTGTTCTGCCCCCATGGTTTTTGCCAAACTAAGACCTGCAATCATGGCTTCATATTCAGCCTTATTATTCGAAGCTTTGAATTGGAAACGTAGGGCGTATTCCATGTCGACTTCGTCCGGACTGTTCAAAACTATCCATGCGCCACATCCTGTAGTGCAGGATGAACCATCCACATACAGACTCCATATAGGTAACTCGTCTTCAAATTTCTGATCTGACAGAGTTCCTCGGTGGAAAATTTGTTGCTTCCTTTCACCATCTCCTGATATTTCTTGCTGTTCGTCGATCATCTTTTCTTGCCCTTTTACCAATCTAAGCTGGTTTGGGCTTGAATTTGATGATTCTGTAACATCTACTTGCCCTTTTACCAAACTAAGTTGGTCTGGGCTTGTATTTGATGATCCTGTAACATCCACAGGTTGATCAGTGAGCAACTTTTGCTCCTCGGGGGTATCAGGATAGGTGAACTCTGCTGTAAAATCTGCTACCGCTTGCCCTTTTAGCGATGATCTGGGTTCATAAACTATATTATATTCACCAAGTTTTATTGCCCAGCACATCAATCTTCTTGATTTTTCTAGTTTATGAAGGGCTTACCTCAATGGCATATCAGTATATACTACTATAGTATGAGCCTGGAAGTATGGCTTTATTCTTCTACTTGCCTCGATCAATGCTAGTGCTAATTTTTCCAGCCTTGGATATCTGATCTTTTCTCCTCGGAAGGCCTTACTTGTGTAGTAGATTGGTTTTTATACTCCATTCTCCATTCTTATCAATGCCGAACTAACTGCATTCTCGGGCACTGCCAGATACAAGTATAATTTTTCTCCCATCACTGGCCTGGATAACAGTGGAGGTGCTCCCAAATATTTCTTTAAGTCTTGGAAAGCCTTCTCACATTCATCATTCCACTCAAAAGTCTTTCGGAGCGTCTTGAAGAATGGGAGACATCGATCAATTGCTCGCGATACAAATCTGTTGAGTGCTGCTACTCGTCCTGTAAGACTTTATACCTTTTTCTTCATCGTTGGGGATCGCAGCCCTAACAGAGCTTTGATCTTTTCAGGGTTAGCTTCAATGCCTCGCTGATTGACAATGTATCCGAGAAACATGCCTTCTCGTACTCCAAATATGCACTTCGTCGGGTTCAACTTCATTTGATATTTATCTAGTTGATCAAAGGTCTGGATTAAGTCAACTAGATGATCAGCAACTTTCTTGCTCTTTGTCAGCATATCGTCAACATAGACTTCCATATTGCAACTGATTTGTTCTGCAAACACTTTGTTCATAAGCCGCTGATATGTTGCACCTGTATTTTTTAAACCAAAAGGCATAACATTATAGCAATAAGTTCCCCTAGGGGTAATGAAAGAAGTACTCTCCCTGTCTTCAGGTTTCATTTTAATCTAATTGTAACCAGAATAAGCATCCATGAAGCTCAGCATCTCGTGTCCCGAGGTAGAATCCACTAGTTGATCAATTCGTGGCAGCGGAAAGTGATCCTTTGGGCATGCTTTGTTGAGGTCGGTGAAGTCTACACACATCCTCCATTTGTTATTCTTCTTTTTTGCCATCACCACATTTGCTAACCAGTCTGGATATTTAACATCTTCAATAATGCAAGCTTTTTGGAGCTTCTCGACTTCCTCTTGTATAGCTTGATTCTTCTCGGGACTGAATACTCTTCTTCTCTGCTTCACAGGCTTGATCTCCTTATTCACATTGAGTTCATGACATAAGAAATTTGGATCTATCCCGGGCATATCCTCATGACTCCACGCAAAAGTTTGCTTTCTACTTCTTAGGAAGGTTATCAATTCCTGTTTTAGTGAGGCTTCCAACGACGAACCTAATTGAGTAGTTCGTTCAGGGTGTTCGTCGTCCAGAATGATGTTTTTAGTAGCTTCCACCACTTGACCCTTCACGAGTTGCGACTCATCTCTAGGATCCAATGTTTCAATTTTTGCACCTTCATCCACTTGATATGTAGTAGTCTTTTTCTTTGATTCCTCCAGTTCCTCTTGCTCGGCGGATGAATAATAGCATTTCTGAGCTACTTTCTGATCACCTTTCACAACTCCTACTCCAAAATTTATTGGAAATTTTAGGCATTGATGTACCGTAGATGGTACAGACTCGAACTTCTTCAATCCTACTCTTCCCATGATGATATTGTATGCTGATTGAACATTCTTATCCATCATGAAGAAGCGTATTCTTTCTGTTCTACAAGCAGGACATGTACCAATGAATATATCCAACTTGATCGTCCCAAGTGGAAAAACTTTCTCACCAGAAAAATCGAGGAGGGGTCTATGATAAGGCTCCAGTTGAGATAACTTTAGATTTGAACTATCGAAGCACGAGTAGAACATGATGTCTGCCGAGCTACCATTGTCTACCAGTACTCTTGAAATCATTACCTCCTTCATCCTCATTTTGATCACAAATGGGTCATCATGAGGATATAGAACACATGCGAGGTCGTTCTTTGAGAAACTAATGACCAATTTCTCTTTGTTTACTTTTTTAGGGTGATCCTCCTCAGCTAGATTTATTCGTTGAATGTATGAGCAAGCTTGAGACTCACAGAGGTAAGTTTTTCTCTCTGCAGTAAGGTCTCCTCCTCCTGCATCTCCACCTGTAATAACATTACAATCAAATGTCCCAAAGCGTATCGAAAATACCTCACGTTCTGGCTGCCTTGGTCTCTTGGGAAGATCGGGGTCGTCTTCTGGATCAACTTTATGGTCTCTTTTCTTGTTCTCCTCTACTCGACGAGGAGATCTAGACCTCTCTCTTGTTCGGTCGTTATTTTTTCTTTCATTCCTTCGATCAACATACTTTGCCAATTTTCCTCGTCTGATGAGTGTTTCAATCTCATTCTGAAGAGCTATGCAATTTTTGGTCATATGGCCGTGATCTTTGTGAAACTCGCAATATTTTGCCTTATTTCTCCTGTCAGGGTCTGCCTTCATTTTCTTTGGCCAGTTTAATTCCTCGTTGTTCTTGATTTCTTCTAGAACATGGTTGATGTATTTCTTCAAAGGAATATAATTATCAAATTTCTTCAGTACTTCCCATGACGACCTTATTTTTGAGTGTTTGTCACTACCATTGTTCTTATGCTCTTTCTTTTTAGCTTTATCACCTTCCACCTTAGTTTCTTTGGCATCCATATTCTTCTTCGCAGCCATAGCCTCCTCGGCATTCATAATTTTGGCCGCTTTTCCCATCAGATCTGACATGGTTCTAGGTGGATCTTTGGCCAAAGTGGAGTACAACTTGTTGGGCAGTAGTCCACTCATCAAGGCGGTAATCGCTGTCTTTTTCTCATAATCAATGACTTCGAGTTTCTCGTTATTAAAATGAGTTATATAATCTCTGTTACTTTCACCAACTTTTTGTCTAACACTTAACAAATGCGCTACTCGTTTAACTGGCTTTGCCCCAAAATAGAAATTCCCAATGAATAACTCGGCCAGTTGAAAAAAAGTTAAGATCTTACCCGGAGGAAGATTATTATACCATATTTGAGCAGATCCGGTAAGAGTTCTCGAGAATGCTCTGCATCTCATCTCATCTGGAACAGCATAGATGTCGGCTGCAGCTTGGTATTGTTCTATATGAAGGATAGGGTCGGTCTTTCCATCATATTTGGGGGTCACAACAGGTGCTTTGAACTTTGATGGTGTTGGAAAATCTACAATGGCCTGGACAAAAGGTGTTCCTTGAACAAAAGTTCGTTGTAGAGGGTTCTTGGCTTTAGCCATTTCCCCTAATCTATCCTCCAGCCTCTGAATAGAGACTTTGCACGCATCGTTTCTTTCCTCGGGCCTATTGGTTCGAGCAACTGATCGCGTTGATGTAGATTCCTGGGATCTATCTTGACGAGCAGCTGGTTGCGACTGGGCAGATCCTTCCCTTAAGTCTGATGGTCTTCGAAAACTCCTCGATGCGGTTCTAGGAGGACTTTTGCTCCTCCTAAGACCTAATCGATCAAAAGGAGATACTCTGCTTAATCTTTCTAGCGCACTAGTCCTTTCTGGAGAGAGAGTGATACGTTGTTCAGTATTTGTGGCTCGTGTCGACGAAGTTCGTCTAGGTTGATAAGAAAAATCTTCAGACTCCTCAGTACAATATGAATCGGTACGCCTAGTACGCGAAGAAGGTAAACGGGTATTTCGTTGATTTCTTCGCGGTCCTGAATGGGTTGGTGCACCGCCATGGAGGGTTTGTATGAGTTGTCGCATAGTTTCTTGCATGACTGTCTGGCCCTGGGCCAGATTTGTCATTATTCCAACCAGATCTGGAATATTGAGCGAAGCAGATGGATTTGGAGGGCTTCCAGCGTTTCGATTGTTGGGTTCTAGAATATCAGCCATTTGTGATGAATTATTTTTGATGAAAAACGATATTACCAGTCGTTTCCCACAGATGGCGCCAATCTGTTGATGTAAAAAATTAGATTATATCTAATTTTCTAATCACAGATAAAATAAAATGAGATAAAGAAATTTTAAAGTGGTTCAGCCTTATAAGAATGGCCTACGTCCACTGTTTTTGTTATTGCTGACTGTTTGGGAATTCTCGATTACAAGTTTTCTCAAGAAATTTCGGTCCCCTAACAATGAGGATAATACAATGTATTTATAGACCTAAGGATGTAATGTTAAAGGGTAATACATTCAATGCCCCTTAAGCGTATACATCTGTATGATAATAATAAGCATTTAATGCGCAGTCAATCTGTTGGTTATCCTGCTATTAATGCTTTGTTCGAGGTGCAGCTCGGACCGCCTAAGTTCCTCGGTACTCAAAAGTTCCTCGGAGAGTTCTTGTAGGTCGGAGTGTCTGAGTTGATCGGGGAAGCAGAGTTCCTCGTTGCAGTATGGTTCCTCGGAGTCAAGGTGTTGTTCGAAAGTGTTTGTTGTTGCCACGCAGATTGCCACGTGTCTTCACTAATTGAGCCATGTCAGCAGACTAAATTTGGTATCAACAGGTATATATATATATATATCACATTGATGATTATACCAACTAAAGCTTAGGTGATAGCTTACGGTATAACTTATATTATATCACGCCGGGTAAGTGATAGTTATGAGAATTCATAGGACAGGTGAAAGAGATTAGTTACGCAGGGTAGCTTAACTAAGTTGTTTAAAATGTATACGTTAGGTGTGCACTATTAGAGGAGAGGTGAGGTGTATCTCATGGGAGTGCGATACCAGTTTAAATATGAGAGATTTCATATTTTCAAAATATAGCATTTGATGCACTTGGTAAATATTTTCAAAACTCGGGCTTTGACCCGTTTCTCTATTTTCCCTCTCTTACTATATATGTATATATATTAGGTGTCCAGATACAGGAACGCCTGGATGATGAATCTTTTGAGTCAGACGTTGTTGCAGTAGCTGTGGACGTATGCATGATTATTTTAGACGCTTATATCCTTATGATCTAGATAGTAGGTATTGTAGAAACACTCGTGCTGATAGCCCAACTGTATTCATTTATTCTTTTACCGCATTTTAGTGTGTGGCATTCGATTGGGTTGTATTTTGTTGTACCGAGAGTTCGATTACCTTATTCCATTTCAGTTTTGTATATATAAACTGTTGCGATTGCTTTTCTTATGGTTGGTTTGGTTAAAAAGATTAGTTAAATAAAAATTTGACGCCAGCTTAATAAGTTATTAGTAATTAAATTGGTTTTCGACAGTGATGCTAAGAATGAACCATATGAGATTCCTGTTTTAATTTGGTATAGGATTGATCACCCGGTATTTTACTAGGCGGGGTGTCAGAGATGTTATCAGAGCATCAGGTTCTAGTGTTCTTAGGAATTTCTGCGGACGTACTATGCTTTCAGAGTTTCTTTCTATTTGAGATAGAGACTTATTATTAGGATTGTTGATTCCCATTGCAAGATTTCGTTCCCCTACTATTATGTAAGATTATAGTAAAACTTTTGCACGCTCGTGAGAGATTCGTGTGCTGATTGATGAAGGGCGACCCGGGAAGGCCGTTATAAGGGCAACAGGAGGCGGGGCTTAGTTGGAGCTATAAGTTGAAGTTGGGATTGAGGGCTGCAGTTGAGGCCACTCCCTTTGTGTCATTGGCATGTATTGGTGCAATGACTACTAGAGTGTAGTAGTTATAATTATCCATGTACCGCTATACTAGAGAGTGGTGCTAAATTTGACTTACTCAGTGAAGATAAATTGGGAACAAGTCTGAAGGGTGACCATTCGCTGAAGTTTAAGTTATGCGAAGGTAGTGTAGCATTATCCAACGAAAGTTGAATGCTCATAAGCTTTGGCTTAGAGCGGGGTATAGAAATGCCCTGATGTGAAAATTTGAGAATTTTTTTTCACTCATTGGAGCAATGTTAAAATGGTGGGAACGGTGGTCACCATATTTGGGGGAGCATAATGTTTTGTTCATAGAGGAATCTTATGGATGGATTTAACCGCGAGTTCCTTTAATTTATCAGAAATGAAGAGAATGCAGTTTCTGAAATTTTCACCTAAGGATCGGTCTGGGGCCAGCAATGAACAAAGAGTTATATGGTTAAGTGCACTTTGTACCTGATGAGGTAGGTACAATGAAGAGTGAGTCCTTCAGTGGAATGATAGGCTCACTAGTAAGTGTTGCTAACACTTATGGAGAATTTATGTTCATAACCCCCCAGGTGGACATCCACCCGGGGATTCATTGAAATAGGGCAGTCGAGGCCGGTAATGTGTTTCCTTTTAGCCGGAGGAGCTAAGGGAACTATGAGGGTGAATATCAGAATCGAGGCTATGAAAGTACGAGATATCGATAACCTTAACATGGTCAGGGTGACCAGAGATGGGGTATAATGTGATGTGGGATGTAAAACCACACACTTTGACCTAGCCCAATATAAGTTAAATGACAAGAGTAGTATGCTTGGATGGGATATTGATTAAAGAAATTTGTGGTTCGGTTAAGACAAGTGTACTATGTATGGGGACAATTTGGAGTAGCCAGGGTGATTGGCAAAGTTGTTATTGTGAGTTTCACCTCGGGTGAAGGATATATATTTTGTGTGACAAGATTGAGTCATAATATTTTATTTAGCCCTAGATTCGTGTGTGCGGTTCGAGTTTAGTGGTAGTATTGGTATTATTATAGAAGTGTATATCTATATGTTTTTTCGCGATAGCGGGGTTCTATTGTTCTCTTATTCGCTGTGGAAGCAGTTGTTGTTATGAGCTTATATTTGGTTTGCACTACTCAGCTTGTGTGTTTTATACGAGTATAGTACTATCCCGAGTCTATTCGGTTCTTGGATGGTCAGAGCGATAGTAGGCTAGTGATTGCAAGGCTATCGTATGCACAGTTCCAGGGTGGAACGAGTTGTTTTTGCGATTTCTCACCTGGATAAGGGTTAAGCTCGCCTTTAGTATATGTTTAGATGGAACTTCGATGAGTAGATGTTTCATTATCACGATTTTAGTGTTTGGCGACCTTATAGATGTGATTCAAGGTATGCAGGACTTATTGTTGAGCTGTGAGTTTAAGCTTGTTGTTGTTCGCGCGAAAGACTTAGTGTTAGTACAAGCGCTTTGTGGTATGTCTCCTTGAGATAAGTAGGAGTTCTGAACATATTTTGTTGGTAGACGGGATTGGAATATCCTGGTTGCATGTTTTAAGCTAACGAACCTCCACGAATGACAAAGTTAAGTAGTAGTGTATCGGAGGGGTTCCTTGAAAGAGTGCGCGTGCGTTCAAATAAGGAAATTATTTAATAAAATCTCAGTTTTTCAATTAAATCCTAAAACATGCATCTAGATGTGATTAGAAATAATATGATCACGCAAGAATATTTAATCACACACAAAAACACACAAACGAGGAAAAATCCCCCAAAGGGGCAAACCCTTTTTATTTTCACTATAATTTGTAAAAATTATTACATGGATTGCAATAAAAATAAGTGTGACAAAGAAATACCCTCAGGCGTCGATTTCCATGTCGTCGGCTGGAATCTCCCGCAGGAACTCCAGGTGAGCAACAATGAAGAAGAGAACGGCTTCTCCACAAGTATGAACAAAAGCAAAGTAGTGTTCTTGGGTTTCAAAAGGATTCACAAAAGTATGAGAATGATGCGTGAATCAAAACATGAGTTTTGGGACTCAAAAATATGAAGACTTGAGCTAATAGAACTCTCAAAATCGTCTTTCCAAGTCTTAAAAAATAACTCTCCAGAACTTGGCTTTTATAAGAAAACCAAAAAGAATTTTAAGTCATTGGGACTCTTGCCAGCGTCAGGTACCCCGAATCGGTTCGGATTGTACCTCAAACCGGTTTTCCCCCCGAACCGCTTCACTGCTTGGTTCGCGATACTTCGCTGGATTTGGGGCTTAACATACACATCATTCTCCATAAGGATTTTTCTCCATTTTCAAAGGGCCATAACTCCTTCACCGTTGCTCGGATTGAGGTACCGTTTCTTCCAGTATCTTCGTAACGTAGAGCTTTTTAACTTTCCAGTTGATCGAACATCCGATATATGGCTGTAAAATTACCAAAATGTCCTTGCACTTTCCTATCTTGCCTTTCTTTCATTATTTTGACTTCTCTTGCGTACCACTTGCATAAAATCCATAAAATCGTGGAACGTGGAGTCATTAAGGCAGATGTGGGACACTTGATGGAGATGTTGAATGCTTGATCCTTAGAATTCGGATAGAGGCCATCATGTGAGATTGTGAAGTGACGTGCCTTTTGTAGCGGCGTACGACATACACAAATGTAAGATATTGAACTTGAGAAAAATGTCCTTACAAATCTCCCCTTATGTCTATGCCGGTACAAAATAAAAAATACAAATTATTATCATTCAATTGATCTATACAAATCTACCCTCCCATGAACCCAAAACAGGAAAGATACAAATGAATAAGTCTTCATTGTTTGTTCTTTAAATCTTCAAAAATCTCTTAGCTTTTCTCATTAGGGTGTGCAATTCAGTGATCATCAATATAGTACCTACACACATGAGATAAAGAAAATACCAAGTGACGTACCGTGTTTGAAATGAGATAAACATAGATACGAGCATAAAACAAATCTCAAACCCCCCCCATAATATGATAACTCTTTCTCCCCCTTTTTATTATGTCCCCAAATAGACAGAAATGATGTAGACGAGCAGACGCTAAGAGTGGTGGACTTTCGATGGGATCGGTACGTTAGAGCTGTGATTGTAGGTTCGTTATCTTTAAATGCGGTTTTGGAAACACCAGGTGCGACCAGTTGTTGTTAGAGTTAACCTTACGACGGAGGTAGTGTTTTAGTATGTAGAGATGTAGTCAAGCTTGTGGTTAAGCCAACGTGTCAGAGTATAAGCCTTGAGACAGGTGGGTACCGCGAATGAGTATATGGTAGGGTACTGTTGTGTTAGTACCATTCGACTTATGGGCACACGTCGTATCCAAATTTCGGGGACGAAATTCCTTTGTAAGGGGGAAGTATGTAATAACCTGTACTTTTATAGATATCTAAATTATATAAGTGGGTGTAATTTGATAATTAGAGGAATTATTATGAATAGTGATTTTGGAATTAATGAGTGTTAGATTATTACCGATGTGTGTTACATCTACTTTTGGGGATAAGTAAATGAGTCGGAACATTTTATGTCATGTCGCAGTTGGGTAAAGCGACGAGAGTTATTTCACGTTGGAGAAAATGCATGTTGAGAAGTGTTGGGTCCGATTAGTGAATCCTAGGATGCGAGTAGGATGGAATTTAGGATATGGGTTAGAGAGGACTAATCTACTATCTGGTAAGTCTATATTGACGATTTTTATCATAGGTGATGCGATACATATGGAATATAAAATAAATCGCGTGTACGCTTATTTAATTCTTACGAATTGGTATATTCGGGTTTATACAGAATCCCTAAGAGTGATTGAGGTGGGAGTTAAATCTTAAGTAAGAGAATACTTATAGGTTTAGTATTTTAAGTACGTGAATACTTATATACTATTACTAATGGGAACATTCGGGATTTTGGCTATCGCTATGAGAGTTTGGCAATTATAGCCACGGTATATTGAGAAATGATATATATTATATATACGGGTATTGTTACAGTATATATATGATTTGGTTATAAATATATCGGTATGTGAATGATATATTTATGTATGCATATATCCCTAGTGCTATCTAGGGAGATTGCGCGACGTAGGTGAATCCCCTAGCTTAAGGAGCAGGGAGAGTATAGTCCCCATGTCATATCGTCCCACATATGGGTGCGATGATGAGTCCACTTTCAGGAGGGAATATGACCTCCTCTACCATTCTTGAGTGAGTCAGACTTGGTACCTGGGTTAAGTGTGCACACCCGAATGATGATAGCGCTCTCAGGCAGCATCCTCGAGTTATAACTCGGCGGGATGGTTATTATACTTATGATTGTGATATAGGTATAAGTATACTTGTTGCGTATAGTACATTTCATATATATGAAGATGTGAAATCATATAACTTAGAATTGGGTAAAGTGTAAAATGAATAAGAATTTATTCTAATTGTGGGAGACTTTTATCCGGATTTAATCTGTGATTCATATATTAAAGTGAGAATTATATACATGGGATTTTATATACTAAAGTGAAAATGGTGTTTTAAACTAGTGAAAGTATATGAAAATGAACAGTGTATATATATATATATATATATATATATATATATATATATATATATATCACATTGATGATTATACCAACTAAAGCTTAGGTGATAGCTTACGGTATAACTTATATTATATCACGCCGGGTAAGTGATAGTTATGAGAATTCAGAGGATGGGTGAAAGAGATTTCATATTTTCAAAATATAGCATTTGATGCACTTGCTAAATATTTTCAAAACTTGGGCTCTGACCCGTTTCTCTATTTTCCCTATCTCGCTATATATGTATATATATTAGGTGTCCAGACATAGGGACGCCTAGATGATGATTCTTTCGAGTCAGACGTTGCTGCAACAGCTGTGGATGTATGCAGGATTATTTTAAATGCTTATATCCTTGTGATCTAGATAGGAGTTACTGTAGAAACACTCGGGCTGATAGCCCAACTGTATTCATTTATTCTTTTATCGCGTTTTAATTTGTGGCCTTCGATTTTGTTGTATTATGTTGTACCGAGAGTTCGGTTACCTTATTTCATTTTAGTTTTGTATGTATAAACCGTTGCAATTGTTTTTCTTATGGTTGGTTTGGTTAAAAAGATTAGTTAAATAAAATTTTGACGCCAGCCTAATAAGTTATTAGTAATTAAATTGGCTTTCGACTGTGATGCTAAGAATGAACCATAAGATATTCCTGTTTTAATCTGGTAGAGGATTGATCACCTGGTATTTTTTTAGGCGGGGTGTGACATCATTCGAATAACAACATCTTCTCGAACTTCTTCTATTATGTCCAGATCTAGTCACCTCATGAGTTCATTCTTGGGTGAATCAAAGTTTAGTACCTTTTGAGTCGGCATACATATTTCTACTGGTACTACTGCCTCAGTTCTAAAAGCTAGCATGTATTGGGTTTCCCGGTTGCTGTTCTGGGAGTAGTCCTATATGCCTAAAGGACACTGTGGAGTTCATTGATCCAGTTGCCTTTAGTTTCATCCAACCTTTTCTTCAATACATCTAGCAACATTTTATTGGTGATCTCTATTTGACCATTGCATTGTGGATGCCCAGGTGCTGAATGAATTTTTGGATGTCTGACCAAATATAGTACTTTTTAAATTCTTCATTGTTAAATTGAGTTCCATGGTTGGTGATGAAGGCATAGGGCATGCCATACTTGTAAATGCTTTGTTTCCATAAGAACTGAAAAACCCTTTGATAAGGCATGTCAACCAAGGGTTTGGTGAAATAATCAACAACCACAACCAGGTAATTAAATCTTCCTTCGGTGGTTGACAGTGGTCCGACTAGGTCAATCCCCCATACAGAGAAAGGCCATGGAGAAGTTATGGGTGTTAGACTTGCTCCCGGTCATTTATCATATTTCCTTGTGAAAGCAACACAGTCTGCTTTCATAGTCAGCCAATAGTAACCTTGCATTGCTATCCGTTGTTTTAGATACCTCCTAGCTGTGTGAGATCCACATGATCCTTCATGTACCTACTTAATCAAATCATTCACCTTGTTGGGATGAACACAAAGAAGTAAAGAAATAGTATATCCTCTCCTGTACATGATGGCCTTTTCTAGCACATAACTAGTTGCTTTGTACCTCATCTTTTTAGCTTATTTCTAATCAGATGGCAGTGGTCCTATTTTAATGTACTCCCTGATCCGGTCCATTCATGAAGGACCTAATTCCCTAGAAATGACACTTACTTCCATCCCATCAATGTTTCTGTGGCCAAGATTCTCCATTGGGATTATTCGCCAGAGTTACGTTGGAGTTGCTGAAGCAAGCTGAGTAAAAACATCTTTTTGAGCATTCTCTAGTCTAGAATTCCTCACTATCTTTACTGAAGTGAAGATAGAAATAACTTCCATTGATTTTGTATGATATCTCATGATAGTTTCCCCTTTAACGCCATAAATTTTTGCATTTGATTGACAATCAGTTGAGAATCATTATATACCAAAACCTGTTCGACACCTAGTGACGAAGCCAATTCTAATCCTATGATTAATGCTTCATACTCTGCCTCATTATTGGAAGCCTTGAATTCGAATATCAGATCATATTCGACATCCAAGTTATTTAGAGTGTTGATGATGAGGCTTGCTCCACTTTTAGTAGCACATAGGGATTCATCTATAAGTAACTGTCAAATTGGAATGTCATAATAGAATTCTTCTTCTGCTAATACTCAATGCTTGAACATATTATTGCTTGATTGAATTCTTTCTTGAGTAACCAACGAATTAGGTTGATAGGCCCCAGTCTTTATTTTCGTTTGGGCTAAGTTCTCTTCCGTAGAAGTCTGCTCGGTAGGCAAACGTGGACTAGGTTGCTCCTCTGCATATGTAAATTCAGTAATAAAGTCTACCATTGATTGGCCTTTTATAGTAACTCTGGGTTCATATACATTTTCATACTCTCCCAATTTAACTACCCAATACATTAACCTTCCAGACTCTTTTGGTTTATGCAGTTCTCGTCGCAAAGGCATATCTGTGTGGACAACAATGGTGTGAGCTTGGAAGTATGGCCTCATTCTCCCGGAAGATTCAATAAGATCTATGACTAACTTATCCAAGCGTGGATATCTAATTTTTGTTCCTCGGAATGCCTTGCTAGTATAATATACTAGCCTTTGAACTCTTCCATCTAGTCAGATTTTCACCAAGCTAATAGATGACTCTTAAACAACCAAGTAGAGATATAGTTTTTCTCCCAGAACTGGTAGGGAGTGGAGTAGGGGAGAGCCCAAATACTTCTTCAACTCTAAGAAAGCTTTCTTACATTCTCCATTCCACTCAAAGGTCTTTCGAAGCACCTTATAGAATATAAGACACTTATTAGTTGCTCGGGAGACAAAACAGTTCAAGGTAGTTATTCTTCGTGTCAATTTTTGAATTTTTTTTTTGTTAGTCAGGGATTGCATTTCAAGCAAGGCTTTAATATTATCAGGATTTTCTTCTATTCTCCTTTGATTAATAATTTACCCTAGGAAAATTACCTCATATACTCCGAAGATACATTTGGATTGAGCTTCATCTGATGCTTTTCCGGTCGATCAAAGGTTTGAGCAAAGTTTGTAATATGGTTGACAACATGTTTGCTCTTGGTGAGCATATCATCTATATATACGTCCACATTTTATCGATCTGGTTTTTAAAAACCTTGTTCACCAGTCTCTGATCGGTAGCTCCAACATTCTTCAATCCAAAGGGCATGACATTATAACTTCAAGCTCCTCGATGGGTAGTAAAGAAATTGATTTCTTTGTCTTTGTCTTTCATCTTAATTTGGTTATATCCTGAATAAGCATCCATATAACTGAGTAGTTCATGGCCTACTGTAGCATCGACCAATTGATTAATCCTTGGTAAAAGAAAATGATCTTTTTGGACATGCATTGTTGAGATCAGTGAAATCCACACACATGTGCCACTTGTTATTTTTCTTCTTTACCAAGACTACATTATCCAACCAGCTTGGGTAGTTGACATCTTCAATGGACTATGCTCGCTGTAATTTTTCTACCTCTTCCTGGATCGCCATATTCTTCTCGAGGCTAAATACTCTTCGCTTTTTCATAATCGGCTTTGGATCTAGACATATGTTAAGATCATGGAAAAGGAAATTTGGACTAATCCCTAACATATCTTCATGACTCCAGGTGAACACATTTTTCCTCTCTCTGAGGAATGTGATCAATTCATATTTGAGAGAGGGAGATAAGGTAGAACCGATCTGGGTGGTTCTTTCTGGTTTCTCGTTGTCCAATACTATAACTTTTATTTCTTCCATGACTTGCCCTTTTACCAGCTCTCAATAATGTGACTTAATAATTTATTGAAAATTTCATGCATTGGTGCACTGTAGAAGGCATAACTTCTAATTGCTTTATTCCCACTCGTCCCAGGATGATATTATAAGTTGACGGGACATTTTTATCTAACACAAATAAGTGAATTCTTTGTCTCTTTCTCGTCGGCCAGGTGCTGACCATGATTTCTAGCTTGAAGGTTCCCAATGGGTATACTTTGCCCCCTGCAAATCCAATGAGAGGTCTATGGTATGGCTCTAGTTTGGTGCTCTTTTTCCCTAGGCTTTGGAAACAACTATAGAACATTACATTAACTGAACTCCTATTATTAACTTGGATCCTTACGAATCTGCCATGATGAACTTTGCACATGATAACTAACATATCGTAATGAGGGTAAAGAACCCCACTCAGATCATTTTTAAAGAATCCGATCACTAGCCTGTCTCTGTTAACATTCATTTGCCGACTATCATTGGATTCAACCATATCAATTTGTCTGACTATTAGATAAGCCTTAACTTCATTTAAGAAATCTTTTCTTTTTGAGATTGCATCTCCTCCTCCAGTGTCTCCTCCTATGATGAAGTGGAATCCAAAGGATATCATGCTGTCCTCCACCTCTATCCCCTTAGGATTCTTGGATAAGTTTGTATTTTCTTTGAAATTATTATTTCATGCCCTTTTGTTGTCTTCCCTTGCTCGGGCTAAAGAGTTAGACCGCCTACGATCATCTCGATTGTCAGTTCAATCAATAAACTTGCTCAGTTTTCTCCGCCGAATAAGATTTTCAATCTCATTCTTTAATGCAATGCAACTGTTGGTGTTGTGCCCATGATCCCTATGGAAATCACAGTATTTGGACTTATCCCTCTTATTTGGGGGTGTTTTTAACTTTTGAGGCCAATTCAAGTCTCTGTTCCCTTTGATCTCTTCCAGGATATGGTGAACACTCTTATTGAGCGGGGTATATTCATTGTATTTCTTGATTCGATCCAAATTCTTATCTTTTTGGTCCTTGAAGGAATTAACATTATTTTTTTTACCTTCAACCTTGGTCTCAGGAGCTTCCTTGGCTGTCATAGCTTCCTCGACATTCATTATATTTCCAGCTTTAGCCATTAGTTTTGTCATGGTTTTGGGTGGATTATTCGCTAACGCATAGTAGAGATCTTTAGCGAGCAACCCACTCATAAGTGCTGTAATAGATGTTTTCTCCTTATAGTCTACCACCTCTAGTTTTTCATTGTTAACACGAGTAATATATTCACTAGTACTTTCTCTTGGCTTTTGTTGCACAGTTAAGAGATGAGTGAAATTCTTGATTGGCTTAGCCCCAAAGCAAAAGTTATCAATGAATAATTCATCTAACTGGTGAAAACTAGATATTTTACCTATTGGGAGAGTATTATACCAAATCTGGGCTGGTCCTATAATGGAAGTGGAGAAAGCTCTACATCTCATTTCATCGGCTACTAAGTAGATATCGATAACAACTTGATATTGCTCTATGTGAAGAACTGGATTAGTTTTCCTATCATATTTGGGAGTGACCAATGGTGGCTTGAACTTGAAAGGTGTGGGGTATACCATAATTGCCTGGATGAAAGGTGATCTTTTGATGAAACTCCTTTGAAATGGATTCTTGGTCTTAGCCATTTCACCTAGCCGATCTCCCAACCATTGCATGGACCCCTTCTAAGAATGCTCCTCTAGCTTAGACTTGGCCAAGGTAGATCTAGCGGCTTTACTGTATCTATGTGTTGAACTCTCCTCCTAAGAGGTCTGCTCGGCATGAACAGAGCCCCTCATACTAGCCCTAGATCTTGTGGATCCTTCTCTGTATTTGTGACGATGCTCTTTTTCCCTATGATATCCTCTAGTTACTCGGGGGCCTAGACGATAAAAAACAGACTCCCTACTTTGCCTCTCCAAGACACTTGGTCTTTCTTCGGAAAAAAAGATCCACCATAATAGTAATTCGTTGATCGAAATGAAGATGTTCCACTAGGACAACATGTCCTATCATGAGAAGAATGAGAATGATAGCTTCTTTCAATTCTAGCTGGCGATGGTGGCATATCCATTCTAAAATTAGAGGACTTAGCTTGCATAGTAGAGCCAATTTCTTAACAGACTCTTGCACAACTTCTTGCCCTTTAAAAAGGTTGAGAATAATTGTCTATAAGTCTGTCGCAATAGGAGGAGTAGAAGGAATGATGGTATTGCCTTCATTTCGAGCGCTATTTTCAAGATCAGTAATTTTTTAATGGTAAAGAAATGAAACAAATGGTAATGAACGATGACAGATAAGCGTTGCCATAAACGACACCAATCTGTTAATGTCTAAAAATAGACTTACTCCAAATTTTTAATCACATAAAAAAATAAGGTAAGTAACTCAAACCACACATATAAGAGACAAGGTTTTTGAGTGGTTCAGCTGTAAAATAGCCTACGTCCACGGTTGGTTTTTATTCAGTAGGGTTTATAATAGCTTAGTATGGTGTGCATATGAGTGATTCGAGTTGTCCCTTGAGCTAAGGGAGTTGTTTGTATTTATAGGGGTGTCAACCCTAGAGACGGAGCACCTTTATATTGACAGACATTTACATCTGTATACAATGAATAAAACTCTTAGAATTCAATGCTGGTTGGCATTCCATCAGAGTAAGTATTGATATTCCTGTTAGTTGGCCTTTTGAAGTTGGTCGGTCTTCTAGCTGACTAAGATGATAGGATGGCAACCTATCTCGCAGTCGTGTGCGAGCTAATTATGAAATTTGAGAAAGTTCACGTTCAATAGTTCCCAATGGGCATAATAGTCACATCGACGCTTTAACAACGCTAGGCTCAACAACGGACTCAGATATGATGAGAACAATTAAAGTGGAATTACTCGCCAAACCCAGTATTGATAAGATAACAAAAATCGAGCACGTCCTCTCTATCAACAGAGGTCGTAGTTGGATGGACAACACCATAGCGTACCTGCAGAATGAAACACTGTCGACTTTAAGAAATTAGACCATCAAGTCAGGGTGAAAACTGCACATTTCTACTTGGACAATCGAGAAAGTTGTACAGGAGATCCTTTACAGGCTCATACCTCCAATGTGTACACCCGAACGATGTCGAGCAAGTTTTCTCGGAACTCTATGACAGAATATATAGAAGCCACGCAGGAGGAAGATTTCTAGCATTCCGAGCAATCAAAGAAGGCTACTAGTGGTCGTGCATGCCAAAAGATGCAAGAATTTATGTTTGGAAGTGTGAAAAGTGATATAAATTCTTCCCTTCTGGTCTATCAATCGTCCAGTGGCCTAAAGCCATTGACCAACCCATGGCCATTTGCACAGTGGGGTTTGGACATCATAGGACCCTGCCTACTGCACATAGGAATCACAAGTACTTATTGGTCGGTACAAACTATTTCACCAAGTGGGTAGAGGTAGAACCACTCGTTAATATTAGGGAAATTGATATTATAAGGTTCATCTAGAGAAACATCATAACGCTCTTTGGGGTGCCAAAATCTATTATAACTGATAACGGCACATAGTTTGAGAGTGAACCTTTTCAGGCTTTCTGTGACAAGCACAAAGTCAAATATCACTTAGTTCAGAGGCATATCCCCAGAGCAATGGTCAAGTAGAGGCCTCTAACAAAATGATGCTATATGCCATTAGAAAAGGCTGAAAAGAGCAAAAGGCACTTGGGTGGATGAGCTCCCCCATGTTCTTTAGGAATATCGTACTACGTACAAAAGACCAACTGAAGAGACACCATTCGCACTCACATATGAAATGAAAGCTACCATATCACTTGAAACATGCCTCCCAACCATGCGAACAAGGTTAGTCGACTAAGGACTAAATGACGATGCCCTTAGCACTGAACTTGACCTAGCCGATGAACAAATAGATCAAGCCATGATTAATCTCCCCTCATACCAGCAGTAGCTGGCATGGCATTACAACAAAGGGTTTAATCCAAGGAAGTTCCAAGTTGGGGATTACATCGTCAGAAAAGTCCTCGACAATGTCATAAGGTTGTCTAATGGCAAGTTGTGGCCCAATTAGGAAGGACCGTTCAAAGTGACCATAGATGATCTGTAGAGAGCCTACCAGTTAGAAATAATGGAGGGCAGAGAGATACCTAGAGCATGGAATTCAACTAGCCTCAAGAAGTTCTATTTTTAGTCTTACTTTTTAGCACTTAGTTTATGCAAATTTTTATTTCAAAACTTATGTCGCTCGCAAGTTATGACTCCTATCATGAATAAAGGTCCTTCATTCCAAATCTCAAAGATCTTAAGTTATTTTATTATTTTACATTGTTTCCTAAGTAACAGTCTCATAATTAACTCTTAGTCTGTGAAAGAGAATTGATCAGGCTTTAACTTGATTACTACGATAATGTTTCTAAATACGATTAAAACTAAATCCCTCAGGCACTTGTCATAATCAACACAGGCGACCTCACGACTTGCCGAGGTAAGACAAAAGTCTTACGGGGGATCCATAGGAAATGAAATAACTTGGTTCGATCGACTGAAATCCTGAACGGGCGGATTGCCCACAGATTAGGTGCATTTTTACCATTGTCTTACCATTGTCTTTTTTAGGCCTAAGGGAGTGCGATGACACGACCTATAAGGTAAGAAAGGCAGAATAACAAATGTAATGCATAAAGAATTGGTATTAACTTGATTCATTCTACATAACCTAATTACAAATAATACCAACTACATGATAATTACAAAAAGCACAAAAATTTACAACTAGTCATGGTCGGTGGGACATAAATTATTATATCTGCTTCCTCCAATCATCGTCATAGTTAACGCATGTATTCGTCATCACTATCATGAACTTACAAGTAGATCTCGACAAGTTAAAGAGGAATAATGTCTAAAGGAATCCAGGTTTCATCACGCCCAAAAAGAGGTCGGTTGTATGAAGAATAATCAATTTGGTACATATACCAGAGTTAAGAATCTTAGGGTTCCTTAACCACTTTGAGGGAATTTAATAAACCATGCTTATATGCAATGTCTTGAGCCTCCTACAACCTCGCTCGAGCATCTTGCCAACCCTAATCATAGCCTGCCGACCAAGCCACTCGAGGACCCATCCCAAATAAGTATCGAAGATTTTTGTTATCATAGCTCAGGTCCGTCACTATAGCATTGCTCCTTCGAGCATGCTCTTTAACTTTAGAAAGATTATTCTTTAACTCATTATTTTTTGACTGGACAAGAGTTTCGACTTTGCCCACACCCTTAGAATTCGCCAAATGGGACTTTAAGTCATTTATCTCTTTTTGCATGAAAGTTTTTATATCTTCCAAGACCTTAAGGTCGTCCTTCAGTTTGGTGACCATGGTGGATTGGTATTTATAATACTTAGTCATCTTACTTAAAGCCATACATGCAGTTCGAAATGCTCGATGAGCTTGTGCACTAGCATCTCGTCCGCGCACGCTGTCGAAGTTACTAGAAGAGGAAATTTCTTCGGCATCAATCTACAACATCAAAGTAAAACAAGCAACAATTTATTAAAAAATACGCGTAGTGGCACACTCAAAATACTATTTTCATTGAACAAAAAAATGGTTAGCAGAGTCATTACAAGCAAAGGAAAGAAAAAAGAGTACATTAAACTAGCAAAAGAAGAATGACCCCTAGAACTGCAAGCTTCACTTCTTCTCCTGCCCTTCTGTCTCAGCCTCTTTCCATTTTTGTCTCCACTTTCTTCTCTTTAGGTTCCACCTTATTCGCCTGGTCGGTAGGATGGATGGCAAAAGGCTCCTCGTTAATAATAGGAGGGGAACTTGGTTGGTGCCTTCCATATAGCTTGGATTTAGAAGGGACTCCAGTTTCTGCAAAGGATTTCTACCATCCTTTCTTGAAGCTCGCCTTTCGAGCATAGGCAATTTGGAATCTAGCATCGTCATATGCCTCGTTCCAGCATTTCTCAAAGATGGCATCCTTAAGGGCAGGGATCTTCTCCAGCTCCTTAGTCAACTATGAATTCTCCACCTTCAATTGGTTATTCTCGAATTTCAAGGATGCCATGGCTTCGGCGATAATATTCTTTTCCTTCTTATGGGCCTCTTTGTCCTGGAGCATGACTTCCACTAACTTCCAAAGGGCCTCAGATAGTTCATTATTTTTTTGGACTGGTTGGCATGACTATCCAAAAGACTATAAATTCTACCATAAACTGCTAAATGAGAAAAATATCAATTACTAGAAGATTTAACAAATAACAGTCAAATATACCTAAAACTATAAATAAAAAGAAGACCCTTACCAGGGATAGAGTTTGGGATGCTCGAAAAGAAAGCTGGTTAGGTCCCGGTATCTTCAGTCTCTAGTGATCACTCGTAAGCACTGCCCCCTCAGTAAATCGGGGGCAAGGGTTAGAATGTGGGCCACAAAATGGGCCTCAAGAATATTGGGTAGAGAGGGGGTAATATTGTTCTTCTTAGAAGAGGTTGTAAGGGCACTCTTTTTCTCTTTCTCCTTCTTTTTATCCTCTTCCTTCCTCCTCTTTTGCTTTTAATTCTTCTTAGCAACCAAACTTGGGTCGCTAGACTTAGAGGATTCTCCCTTTGCCCTCTTTTAGGACTTGGCCCTGGAAGAAAGTAGCACATCATACACATCATCATCATCATCATCATCATCATCATCATCATCATCATCATCATCATCATAAACTAATAAAACTCTCTTCCTAGTGGGAGCCATTGAACCTTCCTCCCCCTCTTGCTGAATCGACCTAACATCTAACGGCTTCTTCAGAAAAAGAAGTTTCCTCATCCAGTAGAGGAGATCAGGTATATCATCCATCGAATGAGTGAGGAAAGTTCTTTTGGTGTTAATGTATTTAAGCAAAATGACTGCCAACAAGAATGTTCACCGCCAGGCAGATTATCTTTGACCCTTTAAGCCTTCAAGAGATTTTAACTCTAATATCTTTGAGGGGGGGCTCTTTATTTTTCTTACGACCTGTTCACATTCATGGGTGGAGATCATGTAAGTTTTTCTAAAATCCTCTACGCTCTTCCGGTGAATGGTTTACATGATTGAAGGAATAAAACTATCAATATTGAAGACAAACTCTAGAAATAAGATAAAATTGCAAGAGAAAGGAATGAAGATGAAGACTTACGAAGATGGAAGAATGTGAAGTTGGCTCTGAAGATTTTGATAAGCTGAAGATCAAAAGCAAAGTGACGGTTTGAGAGTACACCCGTTCTGTTTGAATCCTCACGCACAATCATAAGACACAACTCCCAAGAGGGATTTTTGCACTTCACCTATTGCTCGGACGAGTGCATCCTTGAGAATTCAACACAATTATGGGACTGTCATGCCGATTCAAATTCACCAATAAGTTTCAAGAATAATTGGGCCCAAACAGTGAATAAAATCTACTAGCCCAATTAGATCTCACTCTAGAGATTTTAAGGGAAATTGTGGGGACCAAAATTAATTAACTATGCCAAATTGAGAGATGGTCGGCCAGGCTTGACAGAATACGGACACATACAACCTAATTACTCAGATAAATCAGCAGTTACTTTCATCACGTGGATAAATACGAACATTTATCACGTCAACCTTTATAGGCTGAAATGGTTTCTAATAATTTTGGAGGAGATATTCAGGAATGCCACACGAGCTAATAACAAGCTGGGGGAGTTCCTTGTATAACTCAACCACTTTATACTACAATAAATGTAACCCTCACTCTAGGATTAATGGGGATGAAAATTAGATACCTGAGAGAACTTAAAAAGAAAATGTTGACCTCTCCGTGGATGTAGGAAATTTGTCGAACCACGTACATCTTGTGTTGTGTGATTAGCATCTCTTTACTTTCCTTCTTTAATTACTTTTTGGATCTATTTAATTGTTATTAATTTGTACTCACACTTCTTTTGTTAAGATATATTATTTATGCGTTAATCATCACTTAATTTAATGCATATACAAAGGCTTATTTCAGTTTTTTATTGCTTAACTATCTTGTGAACATGTTTTGTATATATCTTTTTTCAGGAATAAAAATGAATCCATTTAAAGACATTTAATGGATTCTTTATTTAAATGAATTGTTATTATAAAAAAGGTTGAAATCCTTAATAATGAATGATCAACCACTTAACCACGATTAAATGAGATTTTTGTTAGTCTTTAACATTTAGTCGAGTCAGACTTACCGAATCATTTTACCTATTCGTTTACCCATTAGAAAAAGTGATTGCACCGTTAGAGAGGAGGGAGGATGGAGGGGTTTAGCAGTGACGTTGTCATAGGAAAGGAGGGGGACGGATTTGTTGGTTTCTCAAGGATTCTAATGGTTCTTATGAATGGTTTTTTATTTTTCCAGACATAAATATCACTCTCTTAAGGTCTTTTGGGTGGTTGTGTAATTATGTGAAAGAGATTGATACTTTAGGTTTATAGATTTTAATAAAGTACATAAATATGCCAGTTTAGTGTGTGCATGTGTGAGAAAGAGAGAATGTGGAGTTGATGGTGATAGGTGAAGGTGGGGGTAGAGAGAACATGGATTTTCATATTTAGTACTGCTATATACTCTTTCTTTGTAAAATTCATTTAATATTTTAACTATGAAGATGATAATCTGAGATAATTTTTTGTAAGGGTTGTGTTTGATTGAGATAGAGGTACCTGGTGGTGTGGTGGACAATGGGTGAAGGTTCTTGTAAGTGTGTGTTTGTATATGTGAGAAAAGGAGAAAGACAAAGCGAAATGGAGAGATGTACCTTGATGGTGGTGTGGTGGTGGGCCCTAACATGAAATTACCCATGTTTCACTCTTTTGGCATATCTTTTCATTGACATAGCATACATATTGAACAAGAGTGACAATGGCTGAAGGACTTACATGAATAGTTTGGTCATGGCTGTTTTTCAGCATTTATTTAATTTCAATGATTCTTTGATTTTTTTTTCTACCAAATAATACTTTGAAGAGAAACATTACTGTTGATGTAAAAAACTAGACTTGATCTAATTAATTAATCATAGATAAATATGAATAAAGAAATAAGGCAAAGAATTTTTAAAGTGGTTCAACCTTAATGAAAATGGCCTACGTCCACTGTCTTGTACTGCTGGGTGTTTTGCCTTGATCTCAATTATGATCGCAAGTGATCGATTACCCCGTTATGGAGGGGGTTACGATGTATTTATAGCCCTTGGGCTGTCAATATGAATAGACAATATGCTGTTATTTAATAGGCATATACATCTGTACATAATAAGAATGTTTATTGAATCCATTTTTGTCGCTTGATCTTCTTGGCTAGATGCTCTATACGTTGAGTAACTCGTCACGTTTGAGTAGCTCGGCAGGCTGAGTAGCTCGGTACACTGAGTAGCTCGGCACTATGAGTTGTTCGATGAATCTATTTTATGCCACACCGGATGACACATGTCTTCATATAATTGATCCACGTCAGCTGACTAATTTTTGTATCAACAATTACCTATCCATTTTCTTTTTGTGTGGTATCAGGGGAAAGAAGTGAATTGATTGAACATGGCTAATCACGTCAATGGCAAAGGGATTAATTGGGAGGAAGTTTTGGGGAAAAAACTACAAAAGATCATGTGTGAATGGCAGTTAAATTGTAGCGGGTTCCTAAAAGTTGGAAATATGGGTGGATGTGTTATTCCACTTATGCATATTGCAAATACAATAACTTGCTTATGAATAGGGGTGGTAAACGGACGGATACGGATCGAATACCATGTTTTTCATATTCGTATCCGCTATCTAGATGCATTATTTGTATCCTCGCGGATAGTTAAAACAACTATCCATATTCGTATCCGCTCGGATTCGAATAATATCCGTATCCGTTTACATTATTTAGCCATCACAAAAAATAACTATTTAAATATCCAATCCAATGAAATCTAATCCAATCCAAATAAATATATAACAAAAATACTACCTCCTAACATCAACAATTATGGCTTCCATAATAATAGTAGCATTTTATAATGATAATATGACTTAAATCCATCCATACTTTCAACCATATAAGCTTAAAGCCATAAAAAAAATAACAGTAGCATTCCATAACAGTAGAAATAAATATGCACCTTTTAGATTAAATCAAATTTATTGAAAATGATAACCTCACCGACCTTTTAGTCTTCAAAACATACTGATATTTTTATTTTAATAAGTATACATTTTTATTTTGTATATAATATACTTGTTTTTAACTTCAGTTCTCATCACAATAAAAACAATCTCTTTACTTTATTGGTTCTCTCCTATATTTATTTATAATTAAGGAAATTAATGAACAAACACATGAACAATATATAAATACGGTTATATATTTTTATTTTTATTTTATATGTACCTTTTGTTGCTAACTTTTTATTGCAGGAGGAGGGGAATGTAATACCCCGTATTTTCATGGCTTTTAAATTTAAGGATTTATTAAATTTAATTGAGATAAATTAATTTAATTTTAATCCGAAATGTTGTTTTAAATATTTACTAGCGTGACAAGAGTTAGTAATTATTGGGAATATATTATTTGTTGCATATTACTGGATGAGTATAGTAATATATGAGATTTATTTTTATAATATTGTCACGTGTGAATAAAATGACAATTGTGGAAATTTAAGTCGGGACGCGCCTGTGTCGTGTCGGGACTAAATGTGGATTAATAAAAGTGAATATTTTATAGGTTGTTTGTATGGTCGTTTTGAGAGCGCCAACGCGTCCGGAAGGGTCGAGATAGTCAGAAAAGTATACCCGGGGGTTTGATTTGGGTCTCGGGGAGTTTTTAGGCCTAATTAGTACCCCGGGAGGGCATTTTAGTCATTTTGTATTTTTGGGTAATTAAACCCACGAAAATTAAAGGGGTTATATCAGATGTTTAGGTTATCTCCTAGGGTTAGATAACTCAAAACACTAGAACGACCATTGGAGAGGAGAGGAGAGAGCTCTCAAGGCATTCCAAGGCTCAAAACTCATCCGTTTACACCGCCGCCACCGCCAACGCGTAGATCGCGAGACGGGGAACGCAACCACACCAAATTCAACACCAAACAAGATTTCTGAAAATCCTAGGCAAGTGTTTATCTTGCTTATTTCGTTGATGCATCTTTCATATTGGTTTAGGAATGATTATGATGAATTGTATGGAAGAAAAACCCAATTTGAGATAGGAAATTGCATGTAGTGATGACTTAAATGATATTCTGGAAACCTTTTATGATGTAAAGGATTAAACCACGAAATTTTGATGTTGTATAAGAAGGAAACCTTAGAGCCAATCTGAATCAAGGAGGCAAATTCGCGCATCAGGCCCCCCGAACCGGTTCGCCCCCCAAATCGGTTCGCCCCTGGGTTCGCGAATGTTTGTTGGTCTGGGGTGATTTTTCTTCCATTTAACACTTAGAATTTTTTTCTTGTTTTCTTTCCTTTCTTCCTAGGATTTTTCTTCAACTTCAACGGGTCATAACTCATCAACCGTAGCTCGGATTTGGGTGCCGTTTCTTCCAGTGTTCTCGTTGTTCTGAACTCTTCAACTTTCCAGTTGACTCCTCCGTCGGGATCTGGCTGCAGAATTACCAAAATGCCCTTAAAATTGCCTTCTTAGCTTTTCTTTCATTGTCTCGCTTTCTCTTTTGCGCTGCTTGCATAATTAACCTGTAAAACCAATAAGAGAAGCACGAAACACGAAATACTTGCCAACGAAGATTAGTAGCATAAATGTGCATCAAATCCATATAGGTTACATCACTCGGGTTCACAAATGCACTGAAATTAGGGGAATAAATATACAATATTTATGTCCAATCACGTAGTAAGTTGGAAAAACCCTTCGAATTAAAGTTAGAAACGAACCATTATACTTGATATATAATAATGGGAAAATAAGGATAAATGTTGTGAATGTGGGTTATGGGATAAACCTAAATTGATATAATAAAAGTGATATATTTATATGATTGTGTATGCATATATTATATACTTGTGAAAATCATGCCCACGCTACTTGCTATCCCTGAGGTTGCCGCGCTGGGACGATCTTATCCTGTGTTGCCTTATGGGGGATATTGACTCTTACCCTAGGAGATAGATATCCTTGGTACAGGCTATCGATTTGATAGTTCTGACGGTCCTAAGAGACGCGGGTATGTGCCATCCTCTTAGAGACTTGGAATCTATGCTTCGCCTCAATATTGTTGTGTATGTGTTAATACAATTCGTGAGTGATTCCGAATTTGTATTCCCCTTAATACGAGTGATACGGGGTTTGGATAGTAGAGTATGACCGCACCATAATTTTTTATGTGGGGTGCTGTTATGATATATATATATTATACGAGTAGTTAATATATATATGAAATTCTGAAATCTGGAACTGCCTACTGTGGTTTGATATGTAGGACAAGGTTGATGACTCAAATTATAAATAATTGTTTTGAGAAAGTATAATATGACACTGGAAAACTTTATTGATTAATAAAGTTAAAAGGAGAACCTTGGTTACAAATTAAAATCTTACGTTTTAAATACTTGTGTTGTTCAGTTGTAAATCCTGCGAATAACCTAAGATAAGTTAAATCATTGGGGAAAGATAGTGTGATATATGATGAGATAAACCATTGGGAAGGTTAATGCGATAGGAGTGCACATTAGAAGAGAGGCGAGAATTTCTCAAGAGAGTGTCGCACTAATATGTTGTTGCATTGGCCTGTATCAATTTAAATACTTGCTAAACGAATTTTTTAAATCATATACACTATCGGGCTTTGACTCGTTTCTATTTCCTTTCCTCTCTTGTATATATATGTATGTATTACAGGTGCCCAGCCACAGGGGCGTCTTACTTAGGATCCTTTGGAAGGAACGTGCTGCAGCTTAGGTGGGAGTTGCAGGCCTGTTGTTTAGACGACTTCATCCATTTGATTCTACTCCTAGTTCAGTTTTATCCAGCAGGGGCATGTGTCGCCCTCTTTCTATTATTTAGTTGGTATTGTCAGAGATTGAAATTTTTACTTTCAGTACCTTTATTTCGGGATTTATTACTGTCAGGATGTTTTCCTTTAGTGTTGTAAATGTTGGGATTTATTATTGATGATTAAATTCGTGTATGTTCAATTCTATTTTTATTCTTAATGTGTGACTCTTTAGATGTTAATGGTTTAAGGTTTTATAACCGGATTTAATAAAATGAGAATAAGGTTTTAAATGGTTTTGACACTTAGCTTAATTATTTAGGGTGTTTAAATTGGAAAAGTATTTTTACGACAGTGATGCTAAGAATGAACCAACTGTTCACCTTGATTTTAATTTAATAAAGGAGTGATCGCCCGGTATTTAATTAGGCGGGGTGTCACAGGTGGTATCAGAGCATCAGGTTCTAGTGTCCTTAGGATCTGTACGGGTTATTATTCTTTCAGCGTTGCTTTGTTTGTTATAGAGCCCTATGTTTAGGATTGTCGATTCCTTTGACGAGATTTCGTTCTCCTGCTATAATGTGTATACACTAGTGAATTCTAATTTCATTCGGATGTGTGCGTGTGTCGAGCGATGACGGATGTCAGAAGAGGACCGTTAAGCGTACATCAGGAGGCAGGGCTCAGTTGAGATTATGAAATATATCCGAGGATGACGACCGTAGTCGAGGTCGCCTCCATTATGGCATGAGAAGCCACGACTAGAAAGGCGACTAAGGTGCAACAATGATTTTCAAATGCTGTTATAGTCAAATGAGGTGCGAGGGTAAACTTACCCAACGTATTACAAAAAACGTGTAGAGACTGTCAGTGGAAAATTTTAGAAACGCGAAAATTGTATGTGTTTACCAAAGGAGGTAAAGTATCCAAAGGCTTAAATATAGGACGGAGTGTGGAAAACTGAAAGTGAAAATTTAGAGAAAATTTTCTTGGCTTTCGGGATGAAATTATAATGGTTGGAGTCAACCACCAATTTTAGAAGTGGAATGCTATGCCTATAGGAGAACCTTAGGTACAGTGTTGACCGTATGTTCCTTCCTCAACTATTCAGGATGAGAAGCAAACGTGATTCTGAACTCATCGCAAGAGGGCATGACAGAAGTCCAATTGTGGATATGAATCCTAATCGTTAGCAAATTTTGTATCGAAAGAGGTAGATACTAGTGGAGGAAACAACTCCAAGTGGGAGACCAACTTGTAATAATAGTTGATAATACTCGAGGAGGAAATTCTGATGGACGACCGATTCAGAGGTTGACAATGTCATATTTTGTCAATATAGATGATAATGCTTCTTTGTGGGGGAAGTTAAAGGAATCGAAGAATTTAGTCGAGAATAAGACTGAATACAACGGTGGTGGTATAGCACCACAAAAGGATGTGGATATACATCAGGAAAACCATTTAAATGCTTCAGATAGTTAAATTCTTACCAAGTGATGGTAAATTCAGTAAGTACTATTATAGATAGTAACATGATCTTTATGGCCTAAAAAGCTAAGGGAACAACCGAGATGGTTAACAGGAATCGAGTCTACTAAAGTTCGAGAGAAGGACAATCCTAACCTGGTTAGTAGGACAGGTGATAAGTGGATTATGTGTTGAGGTATTTTGGTGCGGAGTGAAATTGCTCGCGATAATATGTTCCAAAGTGAGAAAAAGGGACAAGAATACGGTGCCTAGTAAAGGACGACGATTAAAAATAATTTTGTTTTGGTTTGGGCAGACGTGTTACGTCCGAAAACCATTTGTGCAGTCAAGACGATTGCCAGGATGGAAGTATAAATTGTATCCTTAGAGGATGCGGCGTGTTTATGGGACACGAGCGAGTCACCATATTTTGTTCATTACTAGATTAGCATGTGAGACGAGTCTAATGCATATAATTATAAATGTTACCATTATGTGAATATTTTTTCCTTAGTATAGCGGGATTTTTCTTTGGTGCTATCCGCGGGGGATGAATGAGTATATTAACAGTGTTTTATACTTTATTGAGGTTACTCGTTGTAGTGATACGATACACAAGTATGATATTATCTTTGTTAAAATGTTATAAAAATGGGTAGTATGATAGTGGGCATAAATTGCAAGGCTATCGGAGTAGTTACATTAGTGCAACACGTTTTGTTTTGGCGAGGCTTTACCTGTAAGAAGGTTGGACTCGCACTTATATTATCTATCCTAGAGACTTCGGAGGAGATAGTGGGCTAGAGATATTCGATACCAATGTATGTATAGACTTTGTCAGTATGATTCAGTATGTACCGGGATTTACCGTTGAGCGAAAAGACTTGACTCAGTATTATGTTTAACACTCCGGACTTAGTGATAGGAAGAGTGCAGTGTTATATTTATCCTTAAGAGATGTGGGAGTTAAGAGTTATACCCCTAATGTTAGAAAAAGGAAATTTAGAGAATTTCGATCGTATGTATCCGAGGTTTATAGAATGTAATTACCATCAACCAATACGGGACGATAGTGAAATTGGTGAAACGTTCTTTGTTAAGCATAATTACGGGAGAAATTGTAACTTTTCTATCAAGGGACGGAATAAAGGGGTATATACTATGGACGGAGGACCTAACGGATTTCGATAACCGACAATGCTAGGTAGTAGTGTATCGGAGGGGTTCCTTGTTTGGATTTCGCTTTGCGAGACATCCCACGCATGAAACTTAGCGTAAGGTTGGAAATAGGGAGACGTTTGGTCACTATTCCATGAGTTCGGTACCCTGGTCGAAATGGGATCAAGTAATTATGTATGTAAGTTGGAAGTTGAATTTTGTTTTAAGGTCATTGGAGCCGGATTTTTGTTGTAAGAAAGCATTGAAAGTTATCCCCACGAGTTGAGGGGTGGAACGATGATAAGGAGAATTTAAGAATTTTGATTTCTAGGGTGATTGAGAGTACCCAAATGTTATAACCGCGTACAGAACACAAGGTGAATAAAGAGTTGGAATCATTTTTAGAATGGATTATCTGGAAAGAACTTTATATTATACAAAAGAGATGACCTGTAATTATTTTGATGAATAGAGCGTTAGTGATTGATTTTGGTTGTTGTACCTATTTGGTAAAATTGTTGTACTTATCTGAGGAAGGTTGAGAATTATTATTCCTCTTTTATTGTAATGGGATTTGAATGCCATATTCCTTCTATTCCGTTGAATTTAGTTAGTCCTACAGATGAATAGCACGCCGTTCGCTCTCCCAGGGCGGTCGGAGTGTTGCAAAAATATGGGCATCTTAGTTAACTACAGTTAAAATAGTCTGAGTCGAAGGGACGTGGTAATAGACGTGTGAAATATATGTTTGTGGGACTAGTATAACGAAGTGGATTTGATAGAGTGGATTAAACGTCACATGAGGGGCGATAATCCATACATAAGTGTGCAATTAGAATAGCACGCCCTAACTTGATTGGAAGGCTATGGGAAGCCATTCAAGAATTGGTATTCCTTGAATAGAGTAGAATTTAATTGTTATGAAGCACACCCGGAGCGGAGTTGTTATTAGTCAAGTGTGAGAGCGACTTGCGCATATAAAGAGTAATGATGTTAGTATAGTATAAGAGATCCAGAAGTGCGCTTCGTGGAGATAAGAGCACGGGTCGGAACTTTCGGCATACTCCAAGGAAGGAAGGGGAGTATTACGTGTCACTTAATGTGAGACATTTTAAGGGAAGAATCGATGTTTAGCGACAGTGGAGGATCCAGGATTTTAGTCCAACGGGGGCCAAATCGGTTGAAAATTACATATGCGAAAATTTCGAGTGTTGTCGGGGGTTCGGGGGCGGGAGCCTCGAGGCGATTTTTTGGGGGTTATTTCTAATTTTAAACAAATTATAGTTTTACAATGCCCAAACAATTACTCTCAATCATTATTAACAATTTGAGACCACACAAACATACATACAAATTACACAAATTAGTGATCATGAAATTTATTTCAATAGCTATTTTTTATAGGATGAACTCATGAAATTTCTTTAATGAAAAATTACTGCTGACCATTGGCTGTTTTTATCAATTTTTTTTTTTTTTTTTTTTTTGTAGTTATCCAACCGGGGCGATGGCCCCTCTTGGGCTCAAGCTCCATCCGCCCCTGTTTAGCGAGACGTAGTGAGTAGTCTCTAGATGCACTGCCCATAGGTAAGGTTTGGTTGAAAGAGGAGAATCAACCAAAGAATTTTGTGTTTATAAAAAATTCCTGAAATTGGAAGAGGTTGGTAAAGTCGGTAAAGTTCTTGGATGGGTTGCCATCCTCAAAACAAGATCAAGGGTTTATCCCGAACATGTGAATTAAGTCGCCGAGAAGGAAGTGATTGATATTCCTGTGGGATGGCTTACAATATTAACCAGTATGCCCCATACTTCCTTTGAAAGGAAGGATCGCGCCAGTGAATGGTCCGACGCAGTATAAATTTCTGAATCAGGATGAGATTGGTGAATCCCACCTTTGATATGGGATTTCAGGAACCAGCGAAGATAAGATTTCGTTTCGAGTAGGATGTATCACCCTTAGCCAGGGAATAAGCGCATGTTGATTAAAGATTAGTGAAGCCACGTGAAGGAGATTTTGGAATCTTGGTACGATGATTTCAAGAATGCTCTGTAGAAGCACTCGTACCTGTTTATCGCGTACGAGGTACTTATTAAGGTTTTGTTATGGAAGAACCTCGACTATTCTCCTTCCGTATGTTTAGAGGAGAGTAGATAATCAGAATTTTTGGATCGGTCGAGAAAATATCCGATAACTATGGTGGAATTCCACGACTGTTTTAGGCAGTCAAGAGTGGTCAAATGTTCGTATGATCTTCTCAGAATGGGAATTTTGTGTATGAATAAATCCGAGTAGTTGTCATGTAGTGAGGTGCGGCCTCCTAATGATAGTGAGATAATGGAATTTATAACGTATAGACGTAACCTATTCAAATGTTGTCAGTTGGGAGTGCAATCTGAAGTGTCTCCAATGAGAATGTAAAACAATGTTGCTGTGAGGAAAAAGCTATAGTGATTGAGCGCCGTACTATGTAGATAGTTTACGTACTGACAAGGATATCCAGAATTGTGCTACCTGGTAGGCCTTATTTTCCGAATTTCGGGACGAAATTCCGTTATTAGGGGGGAAGTATGTAATACCCCGTATTTTCATGGCTTTTAAATTTAAGGATTTATTAAATTTAATTGAGATAAATTAATTTAATTTTAATCCGAAATGTTGTTTTAAATATTTACTAGCGTGACAAGAGTTAGTTATTATTGGGAATATATTATTTGTTGCATATTACTGGATGAGTATAGTAATATATGAGATTTATTTTTATAACATTGTCACGTGTGAATAAAATGACAATTGTGGAAATTTAAGTCGGGACACGCCTGTGTCGTGTCGGGACTAAATGTGGATTAATAGAAGTGAATATTTTATAGGTTGTTCGTATGGTCGTTTTGAGTGAGCCAACGCGTCCGGAAGGGTCGAGATAGTCAGAAAAGTATACCCGGGGGTTTGATTTGGGTCTCGGGGAGTTTTTAGGCCTAATTAGTACCCCGGGAGGGCATTTTAGTCATTTTGTATTTTTGGGTAATTAAACCCACGAAAATTAAAGGGGTTATATCAGATGTTTAGGTTATCTCCTAGGGTTAGATAACTCAAAACACTAGAACGGCCATTGGAGAGGAGAGGAGAGAGCTCTCAAGGCATTCCAAGGCTCAAAACTCATCCGTTTACACCGCCGCCACCGCCAACGCGTAGATCGCGAGACGGGGAACGCAACCACACCAAATTCAACACCAAACCAGATTTCTAAAAATCTCAGGCAAGTGTTTATCTTGCTTATTTCGTTGATGCATCTTTCATATTGGTTTAGGAATGATTAGGATGAATTGTATGGAAGAAAACCCCAATTTGAGATAGGAAATTGCATGTAGTGATGACTTAAATGATATTCTGGAAACCTTTTGTGATGTAAAGGATTAAACCACGAAATTTTGATGTTGTATAAGAAGGAAACCTTAGAGCCAATCTGAATCAAGGAGGCAAATTCGCGCATCAGGCTCCCCGAACCGGTTCGCATGTACCTCGAACCGGTTCGCCCCCCAAACCGGTTCGCCCCTGGGTTCGCGAATGTTTGCTGGTCTGGGGTGCTTTTTCTTCCATTCAACACTTAGAATTTTTTTCTTGTTTTCTTTCCTTTCTTCCTTGGATTTTTCTTCAACTTCAACGGGTCATAACTCATCAACCGTAGCTCGGATTTGGGTGCCATTTCTTCCAGTGTTCTCGTTGTTCCGAGCTCTTCAACTTTCCAGTTGACTCCTCCTTCGGGATCTGGATACAGAATTACCAAAATTCCCTTGAACTTGCCTTCTTAGCTTTTCTTTCATTGTCTCGCTTTCTCTTTTGCGCTGCTTGCATAATTAACTTGTAAAACCAATAAGAGAAGCACGAAACATGAAATACTTGCCAACGAAGATTAGTAGCATAAATGTGCATCAAATCCATATAGGTTACATCACTCGGGTTCACAAATGCACTGAAATTAGGGAAATAAATATACAATAATTATGTCCAATCACGTAGTAAGTTGGAAAAACCCTTCGAATTAAAGTTAGAAACGAACCATCATACTTGATATATAATAATGGGAAAATAAGGATAAATGTTGTGAATGTGGGTTATGGGATAAACCTAAATTGATATAATAAAAGTGGTATATTTATATGATTGTGTATGCATATATTATATACTTGTGAAATCATGCCCACGCTACTTGCTATCCCCGAGGTTGCCGAGCTGGGATGATCTTATCCTGTGTTGCCTTATGGGGGATATTAACTCGTACCCTAGGAGATAGATATCCTTGGTACAGGCTATCGATTTGATAGTTCAGACGGTCCTAAGAGACGCGGGTATGTGCCATCCTCTTAGAGACTTGGAATCTATGCTTCGCCTCAATATTGTTGTGTATGTGTTAATACAATTCGTGAGTGATTCCGAATTTGTATTCCCCTTAATACGAGTGATACGGGGTTTGGATAGTAGAGTATGACCGCACCATAATTTTTTATGTGGGGTGCTGTTATGATATATATATTATACGAGTAGTTAATATATATATGAAATTCTGAAATCTGGAACTGCCTACTGTGATTTGATATGTAGGACAAGGTTGATGACTCAAATTATAAATAATTGTTTTGAGAAAGTATAATATGACACTGGAAAACTTTATTGATTAATAAAGTTAAAAGGAGAACCTTGGTTACAAATTGAAATCTTACGTTTTAAATACTTGTGTTGTTCAGTTGTAAATCCTGCGAATAACCTAAGATAAGTTAAATCATTGGGGAAAGATAGTGTGATATATGATGAGATAAACCATTGGGAAGGTTAGTGCGATAGGAGTGCACATTAGAAGAGAGGCGAGAATTTCTCAAGAGAGTGTCGCACTAATATGTTGTTGCATTGGCATGTATCAATTTAAATACTTCCTAAATGAATTTTTTAAATCATATACACTATCGGGCTCTGACCCGTTTCTATTTCCTTTCCTCTCTTGTATATATATGTATGTATTACAGGTGCCCAGCCACAGGGGCGTCTTACTTAGGATCCTTTGGAAGGAACGTGCTGCAGCTTAGGTGGGAGTTGCAGGCCTGTTGTTTAGACGACTTCATACATTTGATTCTACTCCTTGTTCAGTTTTATCCAGCAGGGGCATGTGTCGCCCTCTTTCTATTATTTAGTTGGTATTGTCAGAGATTGAAATTTTTACTTTCAGTACCTTTATTTCGCAATTTATTACTGTCAGGATGTTTTCCTTTAGTGTTGTAAATGTTGGGATTTATTATTGATGATTAAATTCATGTATGTTCAATTCTATTTTTATTCTTAATGTGTGACTCTTTAGATGTTAATGGTTTAAGGTTTTATAACCGGATTTAATAAAATGAGAATAAGGTTTTAAATGGTTTTGACACTTAGCTTAATTATTTAGGGTGTTTAAATTGGAAAAGTATTTTTACGACAGTGATGCTAAGAATGAACCAACTGTTCACCTTGATTTTAATTTAATAAAAGAGTGATCGCCCGGTATTTAATTAGGCCGGGTGTCACAGGGATGCGCAGAGGCGGAGTTGATGAGAAGCGGTGGCGGGGTTGATGAGCAGCGGAAGGCTGATGCGACAGAGGAGAGGTGGCGGAATGAGGGTTTTTTATGGAGTGAAATGAGGATTTATTTTCTCTTGTTTTGTAAGAAAGAGAAATGAAATGAAATCACGGTTCTTTTATTTTGAGTGGGTTATATGTTCTTTAGTGGGTATATGTTGTGTGTTATAGGGTGTATTGTAACATTAATATAACTCCATGATAATATACCCAATAAAATAATAATACATGGCATTTTATAATATCCCCAATGAAATAATAAATTTAGGGTGTTTTTGTTTTGAGTGGAGTATGTGTTTGTTTTGTTTTAGGGATACACGATTAAGTTTTTTTATAATATTATTTTATTAGTAATACTAATATTAATATTATTAGTAATATTTTCAACATATGTTTGACGAATACGGATATCCGGTAAAATGGATACTCTGCATCTGATACGGATTATTCGTGTTGAATACTAGTACTAATCGTATCTGTATCCATATTCGTATCCGTTTTTATTTTTTCGAATAAATATTCGCAAATTCAGATTTGGATATCGGACGGATGCTAATTTTTGAATATCCGTTTACAACCCTACTTATGGACGTTATGAATTAAGGGTCATTTTAGGAGAAAAATAATAGTTATTGAGCTTCAAATTAAGGCCTCTCTTTATATATATATATATATGGGTAATGTTATTCAGACCAAATAAATAACTTTATAATATCACATAAAAAATTAAAATTATTTTTTCTATTGACACCCATACCACATATAATATTTTCTAAAGAACCCAATGGACCCACCCCACACATTCCAAGCAAACCCTTCAGTTCCTCCCAATTGTGCATGTCTTTGTTCGGTGAAAACACACATCAAACTTGATAAAATATTGTTTTGTCATTCATATTGGTTTATACATTGGTAGTAGACCATTTACTAATCATTTTAATTTTTTTAGCGTACATATAAGCCATGGAAAGTGATCAAAATATCAATACAAATGTTGGTGCTTTCGGGTCTTCAACATCTCATCAAAATAGTCCCAAAGTATAAGAAGAGGTGTATTACAAGTTTTTGTACTTATTATGTTGTTTATTTAATGTGAAACTATGTAAAAAAAATAGCGACAAAATAAGTACAGTTGCATTCGGTATCGGGATATTGACAACGATGGAACTTTTTGGTATCTCGATACCGAATCAACCTTATTATTTTCTAAATAATAAGTTTATATTCGGCACTTTTACCCCGAATTTTTGTATGTTGCTTTCATTATCTAAATGCCAAAACCATTCCATATGACTCATTATATACCCGTCGAATTACAAGTTACCATTCGACATCTAAACCCCAAACATATAGCTTATAAATCGTGACATGGGACTGAATACCTCAATTTTACACATGTTTCACTTTGGCATTGATATCACAAATGATCTTGTATTAATTCTTCATTTCCATCCAGAATGATAACTCTTTCATTCGTTATTTGCATCCCGGATGACCTATATGCTTTATTATTATTTTTTTATTGTCATTATATGAATTTACTATATTCTTGTATGATTCATTCTCATTTATTTATTGTCATTATACGAATTTATTAATGTAATCAAATTTTAATATTTTTCAGGATCTATGGATAGAGTTTAACTCAATGCTTTTTGGCGATGCAATGTTGAAAGAAATGAAGAGAAGAAGGATGAGGTTGTTCTTAATATTGATGTCAGCGAGCACTTATTCACCAAGAAGGTTTTTATTTATTAATTATTATGTGTTTTACTATACACTTGGATGCATGTGAAGAAACTGAAGTTTATTAAATACTTGTTTAGAAATTAATTCATTTTCCATTTCTAGGTTTATAGGTATTTGCTTCACCACACGCGTTGACTGATTGGACTCAAAGTCAGGGCAGATCAATACGAACGGTTGTTGTAACTACCAAGTCGGAGACCTTGTTGACTTCATGGAAGAATCATCTTCATTTGGGTTATGAGAAGGGGAGTTTATATGGACCATAAGAATCCAGATATTGATGGGAAGAAACAAAAGAGAGATTCTTTGACAAAGAAGTGCAACCACCCGTTTTCATTAAAAGGTGTTCCCTTGGATGATGGTTGGTGGATGATTCAAGTTTATAATGGTTTCCACAACCAATCCCTCCTCCAGACTCTTGTAGTCCATCCATATGCCGACTATTTATCGCAGAAAAGAGAAAAATTATAAACGAGATGTCTCTTAGTGTATGAAACTTGAAAATATTTTAGCAACACTAAAATGACGACATCAATCTAATGTCTCAACCATAAGATGATTTATAATGCTAAAGCAAAGTTAAAGATAAACGAGAGGGACGACAGGAGTGCAATGCAGTATCTAATGAAATTATTGACCGATAAACATTATATATAATGGTATAAGAAAAATGAGAGTATCGGGGAAGTTGAAGACATATTATGGGCCAATACTAAGTCCATTCAACTAGCCAAATGTTTCCCTTCCGTTGTAATAGTGGATTGTACGTATGAGAACAACTATTACAATATGCCACTTTTGACATGGGTAGGATGACCTCTGTTGATCATAGTTTCACTATTGTATTTATTTTCCTTATCCAAGAAAAATTATATAATTATAGGTGGGCATTGGGATATCTAAAGACGTTGTTGGATCCGGTTGCTATCCCGAAGGTGTTCATTATCGACCGTGAGTTTGCATGTATGAAAGCATTATGTATTACCGCATGGAAAATACATGTTGTTATCATTTGACGTTGTGAGGAGCATAGAATTCCATGCAATGAGAAAAATGGTGGATGAGGATGTGTACCAGAAGTTCATTTGAGATTAAGTCCAACTTGTTGAATCGCCTATCGAGCAAGATTTTTTCGAACCTTCGATGTTGATGAATGTGGATTGGTCTCATTATCCTAGTACCATAAAGTACATAAATCAAACCTAAATTTAATTGAAGGATTGTATTATCATCGCTTGCACTATTATGATTAAACATCGGGGTAACAAAGCCACCAACTGTTGTGAAGTTGCACATGGAAAGTTAAAAAAATACCTAGAGCACTCACAGCTAGCCACACTCGGTGAGGTTAAGGATTGATAATCTATTGGCTTTACAAATAATGGACATTGAGAAAGATTTTGAGACTTTATTGCATAAAATCAAGCATTCTCACAATATAGCGATATTCAGTCAGCTAGTGGGGTTGGTGTCCCAGTTTGTCATTTATTTGATAATGGAGGAGATGAGAAAGTTGATGTTGGTGGTGTTAATGTGAATGCATATGACCATGTGTTGCAGATGGTGTATGGCCTTCATGTGCTCATGAGTTGGCAATTTATGTATTGGAGGGTCGCCCACTACCGTAGGACGAATAAGGTGCTCATTTGTATAAGCTAACAATGATTCCCAACTTGGTTAAATACCAAGAGGTTGATTACAAATTAGAGATGATATTGTTTAAATAGAGGTTTTCAAGATCGACCGAGGATGAGAAGAAGGTTTGTTATGAAATGTTAAGGATATAGTTTCACCGACCACCACGAGGCTATATGGTCATTTTGTAAGGCAAGGTAAGGGAATACTAAGGGGACATAAACCATCCATAAAGGAATAAAAGAATGAAATGTCGACCAAAAGGTACCCGTCAACATTTGAGTACGCTAGGGTTGAGGCTATTGTACTAGCGGTACAGAGAAAAGGCAACATTGAATACAAGGAGTTTATGGGCACAACCGTATAGACCTAAATAAAAATCCATGTACCAATATGCAAAGGAGATTCCTGAGTTTTGGTGATGTTTTGTTAAGGAAATAACAAATGTCAATGTTGATGGTAATTGTGGGTTTAGGTGTGTAGTAGGTTCACTAAGGAAAGGTAGTGATTCAGATGCTTGGAAAAGTGTAAGATCATATATGAAGGAAAAGGTGATAAAACATAAACATTTCTATGAATATGTGTTCGGGGTGGAGTTTCATGATACCATTCTTTCACTCTTGAACAACTTTAATAGCTCATGTCATCAGAAACATTAGTTACTTATTCCAAAGCGTGGTTATCTCATTACACATATTTATAATTGGGTTTGTGTTTTTATATCTCCGAAAGAGTGTTTGACATTCTTGCCTTTGAGAAACAAGTTGGAAAAATACCGGATGTCTGTTAAAATGGCTCTTATCTGTAACAATCATTTTGTAATTTTGAAATTTAGACATGGGTACCTGATGCCAACAGATCGTAAAGTTTGAGAAGATTTGCCCATCAAATGTAGATACCCGTGATGTTCCAATTGATCTTAGCTAACAAAAGTATAATAACTGTGTATTATTTTGTACACAAATCATACTTGGTGGTGTATTTTTGGGGATTGAATGTTATTTTGTAATGTAATACAATTGGATGTATTTTTTTGAGGTGATTTTTTTTTTTTTTTGTAAATCAACACGAAATGTGAATGAATGATTGATCAAGTGGATGTATTTTGTAAACCAATACGAGTGGATGTATTAATTTAGTGAAATACAAGTGGATCTATTATGTCCTTTTTTAATTATTTGTAATAATTTCCTCTTTTAATAATGTTGTTATTACCAAAATGATGTGTCTAAATATTAATTATATAAAGTTAAAATATTAACTGTATTAAGTCAAAATATTAATTGTATAACGATTTGGCATTTAAAAAACGAAAATTGGGGACCCATTCAAGATGGATATGATAATTGCTACACAATACCACAATGCCTTTATTTTTTCTTCAAAACACCACAAGGTAAAAATGAAATAACTCTGAAAATAATGACTATATGTGTCAAGTTTGGTATGATTGCTCCTAACATAAGGTTTTTCAAATATCCTCGTACCTCCATTCGGTATGTAAATAACAAATAGGATTCCCAAGTATCATCGTGACTATCCTGAATTATGGTTCCAAGTGCTTCGTTCAATTAACGAAGCAAACCCCATTTTGTATATAATCAAAAGGTAAAAACCCAAACGGGGTAGAGATGACGATTGACTCAAAATACCACAATGCCATTTTTTTCTTTAAAATACCACAAGTTAAAAACCTAATCGTTATTGAGATACCAGCTTTAGTCACTATTCGGTATGTAAAATAATCGGGATACATAGCCCAATCGGGGTGTCCATAGTCACTATTTAGCCTACGAACCAAATTTAGTTTCACAATGTAATAATTTTTTTAAACACTATAAATTTCAAAACACCACAAATTTAATTAAATTCCAATAAAAAAGTGATTCACATCTAACAAACCACTATATTCCTATACACAAACCATTATAACATAATTAAATGATAAGACGGATAAACCCTTTCATAAAAAGTATCAACCATTTCATACAAAGTACCAACCCAAAATAGTCATGTTCTACAAAATACAAAAAATTCAGATCAGAACCAACCAATTCACAACCTGACCAAAAAAATCATTCAAACTTTACACAAGTTCATTTCTTCTTTCTTTTGTTATGTCCCTTTTTGGGAACCTTATCGTGATCTTCAATCACCTTTTTCTTTATTTTCTTCTTCTCCTCACTTATCTTCTGTGGTCCAAATCCCATTCCAGTTGATGATGCAAAGATGATGAATGGTTTAATATCTCGTTCAAATATGCTTGCAACATCAACATTGTCCCCATCTTGGATATTTTTAGAGAGCAACCCCATCACCTTTAGCACTTGATCATAATGAAAATATAATTAATATAAAATAATATTTATCATATTTATATATAATTTTATATGCAAGTGAAAAATGATATAAAATCACCAATGAAGATTTTTTAGTTCTGGATGGTGATTAGCATGATTCTAGATGATAGAATGGAAGTATGTAAGGGACCATGTCATGTAATCTTCGGTTGAATCCTACGGAAAAGTCACCAGAATTGAACAGATCCTAGTTGCAAGCAAATGGTCTTACCAGTTCTCTTGGTACCAGTTCTGATTATCGAAGTTCACATCATAACGAGCAATTTTATTTCCTCTCTTATCTACTACCTATGTCATTGAGTCCCTAGGAATGACTTGGACACACCTTAGTTATCTCAGCATGTGCTTTGGATTGTAAGGTTCCACCACATCAAAATAAATCAACATACCAATGGTAAAATGATACGCTGTGGAATGTGTATGCATCTCTTTCTTCACGGTACGAGTCCCAACAAACTTGTAAAGTTTCAATTTGAGTAAAGTTTCAACATAAGTTAAGTTTCGATATGACACACTAGACACTTACAATATTATAGGACAAGTTAACAAGTTTCTACCTATATTTAGACATATGTGGCACCGCATTCTTTTGGGAAACAGGTTGCAATGACCACCGAGTGATCCATGGCATTGCGTTGTTAAATTCCATGCTCAAGCATGCCCATATTGTAGTAAAATATCATATATACATGACTACATGAACAATACACAATACCATTGTCAATATCTCAATCATATATATATGAATAACCTCAAGTAATATAATCATTTGTAGTTGTAGAAGAGAAAAGGCAACTAACCTAGATCCTAAGAAAAGTTGTCGGTATAAGTGAGATACGATTCCCAGTCCCCATGCCAACCCAAATTCTCCAAAAATTAAATATAATAGACATATATTTTGTTCTTCATCTTGTCATGAAAAATTATGCAAACTATGATGTACAACAACTATGCCTTGGAAAAATAACCAAACTGGTTTGTCGGGGCTCCCTTCACTTTCGGTTTCTCTTAAAATATGTCGGCAATTTGTTAAGTTTCATAACATATGATGTTTGGAAATATTTTTTAGCCTTTTATGGTAACTCCCTGACAATCAACTACAAGTTCTATGGCCTTGGATGGTTGTAACTTTCTTCCCCAATCATCTCCACACAGAGGCGTTCCAACTAGAGGGCATTTTAAAATCTGAAGTACGTCATCAAGTGTGATGGTCATCTCTTTTATGGGAATGTGGAAATTATTAGTCTTGAGATGTCACCTCTTGACGAATGCAGAAATCAATGTATAGTCTATATAACGGTGACTGTGCTAGATCAACCCCATTAAATCAGACTTTTGAACCCTATCTCATATGCCTTTACTTAGTTTCTCCATTGGACAATCATTTATTTTAGTCCATTGGTTCACACATAATAGTGGTCCATGTTCGGGCTACATAATAATAATTGAAGATGGTTAATGGATACGCCATTTTCATAATAAACATACAAAATAAAGTTAAGTTTTTTACATGAAAACTTGTCCATATTGCATATGCAATATGTTCAGTGAAGTGTTTAAGCAAACAAAGATCATTTGGCCCACCATAATCTTGTGGGGTTGTGATATACACTCCCTTGCTGGATAGACCTGCCTCTATTCAAATTTATCTTCACTAATAGCATCGGGGATATTCATAGGTTATTCCCACTCTTATAGTGTTTTGGCATGGATGGGAGTAGAAACCTCCTCCTATACAGTGTTGGTATCAAGTATTCTTGTACCCTCAACTATAACTTTCAATTCAACCTTTGTTTTCTCTCAAAAGTTGTTAATGACACTCTCTTTCTCCTTATATACATCTATTTAGGTTCCATTATTTAACCCGTGATTCACATATCTAAATACAAAAATAGGAGATAACTATAAAAAACGATGGTTGGAAAATACTTAACTATACAAAAATAAGTTACTAATTGGGATTCAACTAATGAAATAACTGAAAAAAATTGGTATTCAAATAACGAAAGTAATGCACACATGTTGACATCAGAGTAACGAATGGCATGATTGTTATAATAAGTTTATGATGGGATATAGATCCCAATTTTCCCCATTCAGTCGTTATTTAGACAACGATTTGAATATTAACAAATTATTGTCTTTATGCCGAAAGGAAAATTTTGAAAATATAAGAAGCTTCTTATTATCGGTAAAAAAAGAACGATAAAAACATGATTATCGTTATCAATATGTCGAGTTCTCTCGAATCCAATCGTTATCAATATACCGAATTAAGTATGGCTAATTTTAAGGATGGAGTTTTGATTCGAGATGACAAACATGAGTGGTACTAATGCCTTCGGGATCGAGATGCCGATGTTGCAAGGCGAGAAAAAATATTCATGCATGACGCTTCAGATTGATTCAAATTGTTTCGAGACCAATGTTACATGTTTAGTGGTGTTAAAATCGTTTAGGGTTTAGTTTTCTGATGTTCGAGAGTTATATACTTTAAATAACTTTGTTTAAGGTTTATTGTTGTGGTGTTCAAATCGTTTAAGGTTTAATCCATTATATATAACAAGAGTTGAAGGTATGTATAACAAGAGTTGTAGATATATTCCTTTGTGTGAACCCTTAGTTTGAGGTTGTACTTATGGGTCTTAGTGTGGCGTATGTTAGTTATTATCAAGTGTGGGTATTATGGAGTTATATATATATACACACACATCAATAAGTAATTTTTAATTAGTTAAGAAATAATAAATTAGAAGACTTATATCAATTGTGTGTCTATAGAAAATCTGTAAGGACACATTTTACAGGATGGATTTATTTCGAATCAACAAAAAATGTGTGTGTGAATCTAAATTTGACTAAGTATAGTTTGGTCAATCACTCAAAGTCGTCCAACCACACATTTAAGACCGCTTGTCGGATTCACAAATCAAGATAATATAAACTTAGACAAATGCTTTCATCTTTTAAAGTGTGTCAAAATTAATTTATAAAAAAATCGTTTAGGAAAATTTGAACCTCATTTTGGCTATGTTTTAATTAAAAAACTATTTTTTTAAAACTTCTCGCAAGAAAAGCGTGAGAAGTTTTCTTCATATGAAGAATTAAATGAGGTCATGTCACTTTTTCATGCAAAGGGTCGCACGAGGATTTTTCACGTGAGGTGTCACACGAGCCATGAAATATTAAAACAAAATCTCTCATAAAAAACTCGTGATTGATCCCATTTCCATTAGTGTGATTTTCTTTCGAACGATATGCTCATTTCAAGTTTCTGTTTTATTGGCCCTGATCTTATTACAATGGTATAAAATGAACTTTAAATTCAATTCAAGTCGTCAACTCCTTTTTTTTAAAAACCCTAATGATAATGTGTTGTTCAAAGATCTTGCTTCTGAAATTCAAACTTATGATTTATTGAATACACAAACTTTATATGCTGCTGAGTGGATTATGTTGAAAAGTTTTGGTGGATTCCAAAGCTTTGTGTAGGACAGTCATAAATCGGTGGATATTTAGGTGAGTGGATCGTTGCGAGGTTGGTGGTGGATTCCAAAAGTTGTTGTGAAGAGGTTGAAGATCAAGAGATCTGTAGAGTCTTGAGGGATTTCGGTCTAAAACTATAAGTTGCGTGACTTTTGTAAATCAATTATTCATAGTGCCTATTGATAAACATGGTCACACGCCATGCTTTTCCCGCAATAGTTTCCATATACATTTGGTGTCATAATGTGATTGCTTTCTCTTTGATTTACTTATCTTACATGAACTGATTAATCAAAAGTAACAGGATGTAACTGAATTCATATGTGACAATAAATTTGGACCTAATAATTTATCTCGTTGAATATGATTTTGTAAATAAGATTTAAAACTCTAAAATATATTTTTTTAATTGAAAAGAGCTCTTGGTTTTTGAAAGTGGTGTCAAAGATTCCATAAAAAGGAACTACTGGTTCCAAAAATCAATAAATGTTGAAGAAATCATAAAGGTATTGGTGGGGTAAACCTTTAAAATATGTATTCTTATTGGTACCTTAATACCAAAGATATCATAACAGACTCAGGGATACCAAAGAAAAATGGCACGCCTTAGTTTATGCAAATCAATTTGTAATTCAAACTTCATATGGGTATAATGGTTTGGTTCAAAGTAACCACAAGAATGTGCTAACTTAAAGATTGTAGAGTGTCGCAACCCTCATGCAAACCACTTCTTTAGGCATGTTCGATGAAAACATAATAGACAAAGCTTCAAGAATCTTTCTACTTTCTAAAAATATGGACTTTGAAGACGTCAACTTTTCCTTAAAAAACAATAGACCAAACATTATTTAAGTCATAGGTAATTTGAAAGAAATTCTTGGATGATTTTAATTATGAAAGCTAACTTCAAAGGGAGTGGGTTATTCCAAGGGTTAATTATACGTGACTCCTAATTAAGTCACGTGCCTATGTTTAATAATAAACAATTTTTTTAATTGTCGCATGAAGTCCCATATGTCATAACGATAGCTCTATTTGCGATTTCTTGACCGTTTTGCCCTTTCAACCTTCCATTTGTGGTGCAGTGTAGGCGATAACGATTGATTGTCGTTATTTATATCTTTTAACCTAGATTTCAAGAACACTGATCATGTTTTTATGATCAATTTTTATCTTTGAAATCGAAGATAATTGAAGCAATTCAAAGCCTTTTTTTATAAAATGAAGTCAATTGAAGCCACAGTCTCTTCCGTTTGTAGTAATTGATTCAAGGTATTGCAAATTTATGTCACTTTTGTCATTTTATTCATTTTATTTGTATATTTAGGTTATTAAGACGTAATTTGATTTCTTTGATAGAAAAGATTTTTTTTCATTTTATAATTTGCAATTGTATGGTCTATTTGATCAATTTGTTCGCAAGCCCTAACTTCATCTACTTAGCTTCGTAAGCACTAATTACAAACATGTATGATGCAACTATTTTGATTTTTGTTCTATTATTTCTATAATTTGTATATTGAAACTTTTTAGTAAATTTGTATATAATTTTCTCATTCAATTTATGTTTTGAGAGTGTGTTTTGAATGATGTAATTTTTTATGAATATTATTATTATGTATGGTGTTTTGTATTCATTTTATATTTGATAGATTATTATATCTTTGTTTTTTAATTATGGTATGAAGTTTGATAGCAATCTCATTCATTTTAGCGATAATTTTCATTTGGTATGTTCTCTTTCATCTGTACCTATGAACATGTTATAGCTGACTGCCGCGCCCCGACTTAATTAACTTAAAATCATCCTTTTATTTGGAGATAAATTCCCTTAAACAATACTTTGTTTTAATTCTTTCTGAAAATAGCACCAGATTTTTTTTTCCTTTCCTTTTACTTTTTTAAAAACATGTTTGGATGAAAACATAACTACCCTAACATGTAATTTACAAGTACTAAACAACTTTACAGAAAAAGTTCTTTAGTTTAACATTTACCCAAAAAGCTTGTTGATGTTCAACCCATAATAGATATCCGTCACTCCCTCGTTTTTTAGGTCCTAACTTGACAGTGAACTCTAAATGATAGGCATACCTGAAACATAACATTATAGGAGTTTAAGCAACAAAAGCTTAGTGAATGACCATATACCACTCATATAACCAATTTAAATAACCATTTTTATTTTCTAATGTTATAACCCAACGAAAATTGTGTAACTCTCGCAAGCCTGGACCCGTCACAGTTATTGGGGACCACCACATCCCATAATTAGGCCCGAGCACAACAAACCTTTAAGTTGGATTAACCGGACCGCCACATCCCGTAGGACCCACCACAGTCCTTAACATTAGATAAAGGACTCGCCACAGTCCATAACATTAAATAACTTCGCTTAACTTTTTTAATCATATGCATATGTTTCACAAATACCACGTCACTCCATAAACAATTTAACACATGTAGTTAACTACACAATTCCATATGAAATTATAAGCATTTATAATTCACAGGGAAGGTCACTCACCTTGAATTTGGTACTAAGATTAATACAAAAACTATTTCCTTGGTATGGTAGTGTTGGCCTCTTCCGCACCTAACAATTCAACATCATTAGTATTTAAATACACCAAATCACAGTAAACTCAGTAACACATCACATCAGTTGGTCAATCTGACATAACTAAAAATTAATTGGATATGATACTTCACATTTCTATAACACCTTATTCATTGGGGTTCTAACACAATTTACGGAATTGAATTTCGAATTCTCTAGACAAAGTTATGCCCGTTTTATTATGACATTTTCCAAATCATTTATAGAGAAAAATAACAACAAAACATCAACTTCAACACAACCCCCAAGCCAAACCACAAGATATTTTATTCTCCCCTTCAAGCATAACATACTCATATATGTTCTCTAACATTTTCAATTGGAATTTCTTGATTTCAACAAGTATTCAATGATTTATGCCACTTTTAACATATCTAGGTCTGAGTAGACCATCAAAGCGCAACTTAACTTTTTTTCAAGCATATATAACCTCCAACTCGGTTATAAATCATGGGAACATATATTAAACATATTGAATAATATAAAATTAAAGTTTTATAATTTTTTAGAGTTCATTTACTAAGTCAAGCAAAACGTCGAACACTTGGTGTGCGCACTTACACTTTTGGAACATATTTTATACCCAAACTTCAAACTATCCCCCAAGATTCATTTCTTGGTCTTTTTACATTATTTTAGGATATGACATGTATATATAAGTTTAGTTTCATATAAAACTGGAATCAATCGATTCCATTGAGTATTCACAAAGATACATTAATCTTATTAACATGATGATTACACCCTTAGTTGTATGAATTCAACATACTTCATATATACAACCTACACATACCCACCTACACATAACAACACGTATTATATCATCATAAAATATGGTCTTTAAAATCATATAAAACAACCTATGTCATGTAAAGAATGAAATTTACAAGTTAAATCTTACCCAAGAATGTTTGGATACATAAGCTTGTTTATCTCTCGATAATCTTCCTTAATCCTTCATTAATTTATCCTAACCTTTCTTTCTTCCATGTAACTCTCAAACCCACTTGAAATTCTGATGAAAATGAATAATAAGGGAGGTTTTTAAGGTCTTTAATTTGGCATAAGTCACCTCCCCTTGGTCCAATCAAAACAAGCCATGTGTTCCACTAATAAGACAAAATACGATTTAACGAATAGACATATTTGCCCTTGTTTCGTAATTTCAGCATAACTCCTTACTTGGACCTCTGTTTTATACACCGTTTGTTGTGTTATAAACTTAACTCATATATCTACAACTTTGATATTTGTGTTTTTCACAAATCATAAAACTAGTATGCCTAATTTGGGACCGAACAGAAGGGTAGCAATTTACCGAAAATCTCAAAACTTTCACATTTGGCGACTTAACATTGCCAATTTCGGACCAACACCTTGGTTTAGTTTTATAAACACAATGATGCATTAGAAACATATTTTCATGATGCATTTAACCACATAACTAATCATATGATATAAACAAGTTATCTCCGATCATAAGCTTGATTAACATCTAATGCAACCAACACATATATCACATGAGTATGCATCCCGCAAATATGAAAATTAACATGCTTAACACCCCTCACCAACATATAACGTATAACTTATAATTAATCATATAATTAACATTCCTAATCACGTTTAGAGCCTTACAATTCTACCCCTCTTATAAAAATTTCGTCCTCGAAATTTAACGCATAAGAACTTATCAAAAGATGAGGATATCACACCTTCATGTTATTCTCTCTTTTCCAGGAGGCACACTCCACATTTTGATTTCTCCATGTTACCTTAACTAATGTAATGGTTTTATTACGTAAGGCGTGTTCTTTTCAATCTCAATTCGAAAATTAGTATGGAGTTTGTATCATCTCTTATTGTTGAGAAAATTAAAGAATGACCCCCTACACGCCTTGTGAATATCATTTTCCATATGCAAAACAACAAAAAATTGATTGTTAAATTATCATATGACATGGTGGGTTGTTGAGAGAGCAAAACAACAAATATATGGGGATCAGTCTTTGTCATTTGATAGGCTTCGATGGTATAGGGAAGCTTTATTGACTTCTAATCCTAGTAGAAGATTTTAGATTGATTGCGTTAATTATTCGGGACAATTTAAAATGTTATTTTTGTCATTCCATGCCCGCATTGATGGATTTAAATTTTATCGTCCTCTATTATTTCTTGATGGGACAATTCTGAAATCCTGTTATAAGAGAATTCTTCTTGTGGCTACAGGAAAGAATGACAATCAAGGAAAATGTTGTTTTATTCTGTTGAAAGGAAATTTGTCTATTTCATTTTATATTTCTTGTTTAATATAAGTTTTGTAATTTGTTTGCTTCAGGAATTTTTTCGTTGGCATTTGGTATTGTTGTTTCTGATATGGAAGAGAATTTTGAATGGTTTTTGGAAAAAACCATTTATCACATAATGGTTTTTGAATGGTATTGTTGTTTATAATATGTGATATAAATTTATCACATATTACTTCTTCACGCGATATTATCTTTTTATCAAATAGGAATAAAGGACTTATGGAGTCAGTTCCAAAAGTTTTTCCTATTCTTACCACTTCTATTATTTACAACATTTGAAGAACAACCTCAAAGACCACTTATTCGGTTCATTTTCAAAGCTTGTAAGGGACAATCTTGTGAATATGTTTCGTAATTGTGCATATGAATCGAGTCAATTCAAATTCCGTCAAAAACTTTATTTGTTAATTATAGAAGTATCTGATATAATTAGAAAGTTCTTGCATAGTTTGAGGAGGGAACATTGGACAAGTTCATATTTTCAAGGTAAGAAATGCGATGAGATATATTCAAACTTTACGGAGTCCTTTAATTCATGGATCCGTAAAGCTCGTCATTTTCCTATTATGGAGTTAGTTGATTGCATTAGAGGGAAGATTATGAATATGATGGTTGAGCACAAGGAGATGGCTAGTAGATGGAATGGATGTTTATATCCAAAAATTGATAATAGGATTTTTAATTTGTTGAAAAAAGATAAGAGTTGGAGAGTTAGTAAAGAATCTGAATTTGTGTTTGAGGTTCATTCAAAAGACAGTGTTATGGTTAATCTATCCAAAAGAACTTATTCCTGTTGAGAATATCAAGTCAATGGTTTTTTGTGCGCTTGTGCTGTTGTGGTTATTCAAAAGTTAGGAAAGATTTGAATAGGTTCATTGATAAGTTTTAATAGGGAGTATTTTGTTCAATATTATGTGAAATTCATTTATCGTGTTCCTACATTCGAAAGAGATGACGAATCTGATACGAAAATAATCATTAGTCCGCCTAGTGCAAAGTGAATGGTTGGGAGGCCGAGAAAGAAGAGGATTGCTTCTTGTGGTGAAGAAAATAGATAATTTAAGTGTGGCACTTGTGAAAAAGTTGGACATAATAGAAAAAGTTATCCGAAAAATGTGTAGATAGGGAGAGTTTTACAAAATTATGTGTAGTTGTTTAGATCATACATGTTCTCATATTTTGAAATGTTAATAATAGTATGCTACTGATTTCTTTTATTGGTTTTGTATGCTTGCTTTGCTTGTTTAAATATCTTGTATCAAATTTCAATTATTTAAATTGTAGATTTATTAGATGAGTATGTATATTGAAGTAAATTATTTTATTGTTATACAAAATGTAAATTTATATATTTTCCAACTAACTTGTTTGTTTTATCTATGTTTTGTCAGATGGTGTCAAATTCAAATTTTCTGAATTATAATAAAGGTGGAGTCAGTGGGTAGTGTATTATTGTGCATGTACATCCCAGTGGATGAAATCGGTTGAACTAAGTTGGTGCATGGTCATTGACGTTATGTTTGGCTTGCTAATAAAGTATGTCATCTTGACCATAGACATTATGTCATGTTTTGGATGTTTGGTTTAAGCTGAAACCAGTGTCATGTGGGCAATTCCGTGGGTGGCATCTTAGTGTTGCACTGCTGGATTATCCCCTAAAACACACAATGTTATGTTATTCCAGACAATATAAATGTATTATTTCAATTCTTTTTAATGGTCCGCGCCAGTGCAAATAATTGAAGAGTAAAATTATTCTATTAGTTGCACATAAATGAAATTATCAAAATTATTAGTTTTGATATTAAAGAGTAAAAATATTATATTAGTTGCACAAAAATGAAATTGTCAGTATTGATAATTAACTATAAACTCTTTTTATTTATTTCTTTGAGTTTTTACTGTTCTCTTAAAATTTTGGTTTTGAATTGAAAAGATGATTAAAAATATTTTTGGGTTATGCTTCTGTAAGTAATTAAGATCAAATGTAAGAAAAATCATTGATTTATTTTTGTTACCTAATATGAAATCAATATCAGATAATTATAGTGAATTTATATAACCTACATTACAAATAAGTGCTCATTACATGCAATTAAAACATTGTTGAACCGTATCAATGCTTATTTTAATAGGCAAACCCAATTATGAATATGTTGCAGTTTCTTATATTAGTAAAATAAAAAGATAAAATGGTGAAAATATTTAGTTTTTATTTGTTTGTGTAGTAAGTTTGGAATACAAAATACTATTTTACTCAAATAAGTTCCACTAATATTCAAAATATCCATTCAATATTCATGTTCAAATACATTCAAAAGAAAATATTCATTGAACATGATCAGTCCAAATATAACCAAAATTGTTGCTATTAAGAAACTTATAATGCAGCCTTTCATATTCAATCCAAAAGAGTGATAGTAGTGTTAATATTATATGTAATACATTCATTAACTTGAAGTAATAAAGCAAAAAAATTATTTCCATTCAACTTTCAAATCGGCATCATCCATTTAAAGCCATCAATCTTTTGACCCTAGGCAATAAGTTGCTTGATCATCAACGACCTTACGAAGCACATGTGATTCTTCTTGATATCAGTTAAAATGGATTTTCTCTCGGGCATCTTCTTCATGATATAGCAAACAATGACTCCACAATCAAGCCTATAACAAGAAAATAATTTATTAATTAGTAATATAGCATCAATTTAATGATATATAAATGAAATATACTGAATAGATGCTTACGTATTTGGATCTTGTTGTGGAAAATTCGATATCCTATTCATTTTGCATTTGAATATTTTCTTTGTCAATATATTTTGCTTTAACTTTCTAAATTTCTCATCATCAATAAGCACCGTTTTCAACCTATGTTCCTTAACATAGTCACTCTAAAACATTGAAAAACAAAATATTAAAATTTTTAGTTATCGTAATATGTGTTCATAATTATAATTTCATATTTAATTATACGTACTTACCATCACAAATGCATCATCCATGTAATGATATTTCTTTAATTTTCTTAGAACCATTGAATTGAAGTGCATTCATTGACATTCCTCTATGTCCAAAACAAGTAAGGTCCAATGGAATGGAGTTTTGTTATTTTTATTCTTTCTTGAGTTTATGAGAAATAATAAGTATTTGAAATGAATTTAAGTTTTATATCATTAGCAAGAGATAAATAAAAGTATTTAGATAACATATAAATATAAATAGTAATAATTTAAGGTACATATTTGCAATTTGTGACTTCGTTAAGTATATCATCAACCAAATATTTTATTGAAGGCATTTTATCTCATATCAAAGGCTGTTAACATGAGTTTAATAAAATTATAAGATGTTAGTCCAATGGATCGACATTTATTTTTAAGAAATGAAGATAAATATGTACCCAAGACATTGAATTGAAAAAATTGCCCCGTTCCCCAAATGATTTTTGCGATGACGATAATTGAACGGTAGCCTCCATAACTCTCTGATCATGCTCCAGAACAAGCATGTATGCATCAATGACTTAAAATTACATTTAAAAGGAAATGATAAATTACATAGAAATATATAAAATATCAAGTATAGTAAATAGATATACATAAATTTATCTGCTCCTCATATTATCCCTTAAAGGCCCCATATTTATGAAGTTGTCGTGTGAAAAAAAAAACTAACTCCACCCGAATTTGAATTCTCATAAATTACTGCCCTGAAAATTCAAATAAAATATTATTAGCATTAGTAATGTACATGTTCAAGTAATAATCCATCTCAAATAATAAACCTAAGATTTTATTTACATTAACTTACCCTGGTCCATTCTTCTTATATAATAATTCAAGAATGAATATAACTATTGGCGGTAACCCTTCAACAACATGATTATCAAAAGAAGATGTGAGATTCTTCAATGTTAATTTCATGAATGATGCCGACTTTACAAAGTAAAGATTGATTGTAGGTGTTTGACTGGTAGGAACATCATTATCTTTCGATGCCCTAGTGACTCTTGCAATTGGTTGATATTCATAACCTTCCACCTCCTTCTTTTTCCTACCTCTCTTATTTTTTACCTTGATGACCACGAAGTTTACTTTTTTTACTGAATCAAATTTGAACGTATCAAGATCATCTATATCTTCATGTTTTCTCTTTCTATCCTCTATTTTTTTGCTTTGGTCAGCACTTTTAACATTAAATTCTATTGGATTTCATTCATTAATTTGTGCACTATTCCTTTCTCTAACTCCAATATCGAAGTTCTCATCTAGGGTTTTCTATGCAGACACTTACTTAAATCTTTCTTATTCATCTCTTTTTTCATACAACAAACTTATCGCTTTTTGTAAAATTGCATAATGCTCTTTTTGCTCTTGAACTTGTTTCCTTAACAGTTGAATTTCATCGTTCTTTTTCTTAAACTTCTTTTCCACATGTTTTTCTTTTTTAACTTTCATTTTCAAATCTTTCTTTATTACATTCAACTTTGCCCTTAGATCCATCCTCTATATCCTCATTTTTTTGCCCTTTTTCTTTAACCTCCTTCAATTGTTCTAGCTTTGGTTGAGCCTTCTCACATAATTCAACAAGATATTGAATATTTACGGGTGTAAGATGATTGTTTGTTAAATATTCAGCAGTAAATTCCTATGTTAAATCATCCAAATGCTTTGCATTTAAAGTGTCCGTGTCATCAATAATGGGTTCAATTATTTCTGCACTAGCTTAAGGCACCGATTAATCATTTTTCTCATCACTATGTATCATCAATTTTTTTCGTGCCTTTCCCAAAATTTTCTCCTCCTCTTTTGTTCTAATAAAATCTTCTCTTATTACCTACAACAAAATATGGTAAAAACATATAAAAGTTAACAATGTTAATATAAATTGTAATGAATGAAGCAACTGATAATGAAAATATCATGTAGGTATTCAATTGATATTTAATAAGCATGTACAAAATAGGGAATGTTTTGGATGCATTTCAAAAGGGCAGAGAAAATTCAATAAATACTGATTTGAAAGTTCTGTAAAAATTACTACAAGGAATAAATGAAATTCAATGAATTTAATACAGTTGTAATGCATAAATAACATGCATTCAAAATCTAACCTATGGAAAGTTCTAGTTGTGAAACAAATATATACACATAATGCGGTCTTCAAATAGTTTTACAATATGTATTTTATCATATATTTTTCAGTTATCACCACTCTATAAGGCGATTAGAGACTCAGAATTGATTGTGTAATGGCATAGTTAAGGGGATAGTGAGCATTGAACATGTTGGTTATTTGGTGACCTCAGTGTTGTGGATTTCAATGATTTTTCTTTGAAAGATTTTATGGCTTAGAATATCAGTTAGTGGACCCCATGAGTTAAAGGATTGATGGACCGAGAATTTGGGGATGAGATTCCCCAAGGAGGGAAGTTTGTAATATCCCACCCCAGGAAATTGATTAAATAACATATTGATTATAATTGAGGAGGGTTAATTGTAATTCAAGGATAATTATGGGTAAAAAGTGGAGGAAAATATAGGATAACAAGAAAGGGGTCGTTCAAACGACAAGAGAAGTCGTTCGAACGACGAAGGGATGTCGTGTGAATCGGTCATTCGAACGAGGAGCACTAATCGTTCGAATGACAACCATTTTCGTTCAAACGACGCTTGACGAAAACCAGTCTTCCACTTTTATTGTCATCTCCTTAGTCGTTGATCATTTTTATGCCAGCTCTTGGAACCTGGCATTTTGAGTTAGAGTAGATGGACAGTTTTAGAGGGTCGGTGTGGCTTTATTTTATATAAGAGGGATAGAGGCGTGGGAGGAAGACAAACCCAAACCCAAACCCAATGCCATTACTGTCTTCTCTATATCTCTCAAACACTCTCACCATTTCCCCCCTCAATGGTCGATAATCCATCTGATTTTCTTAGTGTAATAAGTACACTCACACCAAAATACATATTTCTCCCATTATTGATATAGAGTTATGAATGACAGACGTTTATTGGGGGTTTTGTGAAGATGATAGATATAGGTGTTCATGGATTTTTAGAGGGTTTTGATGGGATTTTCTTGGAGGCAAACATGGGGGAGCTAGACAACCTCTTTTAAGGCCACCTCAGGAGGTAGGGGTTGTCACCTTCTTTGATCTGTCATGCCTTCCACTATTTAGAGCTTCATTTGAGGTGGGATAATCTACTCTTTATATTTAAAACTCTATTTAATGTATATTGCAGTCTTGCTATTGTTGAATGTTAAGAGTAGGATTATTATAAAAATGATGATGGGTTTCTAGTGTAAGAAATAATTAAACATTTTTATGGAATAAAAATGTAGGAAATGTGATTTTGTTAAAATTAAGAATGGGTAAATATTTCAAGATTTGAAATACTAAAGTTGACATTTTCTGAAAATGATGTATCTTCTAGAAATTGGATGTTGAGTGTTTTATGGTGTAAAAATGTTGAAATTGTCATTTTTTAAAAATAAAGACTGTATAAATATTTCAAGGCTTTGAAATGGTAAAAGTTGATGTTTAATAAAAAATGGTGTATTTTCTAGAAATATCGGTGAAAATATTTAATGAAATAAAATGTTTGAAGATAATGACATATTTTGATAAATATTAATGAGATAATGTTCTTGCAAAAAATGATGATTTTATTGAAAATAGACATTCGTTAAATTTGAAGGAATTAAATGTCTTTTATGTTTTGATAATATAATTTTTGCAAGTGTTATGAAATATTATAATGAAAATATGTTTAAACCAAGTAATAGGATTTTGGGGTGTAAAATTCATTTTCTCATGCATATAAACTAGTAGAATTTTGATATTAAATATATAAACAAGTTTAGAGAAGGTTTTGTTGGGTTTAAACAAGTATGTGTAATTGGGACTAAAAGATGATGAGAATGAGGTTAAAAGACTACATGTTAAATAAAAAGAAATGGCAATCTTCTTATAAAAGTGGTCTTAAGTGTGAATGTATTTCTTAAATTAATAAGTAAAGAAATGTGTGTGTGGAATGTTGATAAAAAGTACTCATTAAGTGTTAATGGGTAGACATGAAATGGTTAGTGAGTGTAACTTGGTAATGTTGTGAAATATTGATACTTTATGGAATTAAAAAGGGATTAAAGGTGTAAAGGTATTACCAATTAAGAAAGATATTACTCTAAGTTTAAAATGGTGTTGAAGGGTTAACAACACTTAAGAAGTTAGCGTATATGACTTAATAGTGTTTTGGTGAAATTAACACTTGATAAATGGAGTAAAAGGTGATTTTAGAAACAAATGGGTAAAATGATAATTTTACTTAAAGTGGAACATTTTTATGAAATAAAAATGTTGGAAAGGGTTTTACACAAAGTGATCCAAAAAGAATATGTTTTTTGGAATAAAAATCGAGGTTAATGTGTAAAGGACATGAAATGGTAAATTTTCAAAGTGTGACTCAAGTTGGGGTGGTGAAGTCCAGGATTTTGGATTCGACTGTGTAAAAAAGGAAAGTAGAACATTGCGGACATTTGTAAAATGTCCACATGCATAAAAGGAACTCGAATGACACAAGAAGGGCCTAGATCCCTTAGGTGAAATGTCCTAAATCACAGGTCATAGCTGGAAGTGTGTAGCTTGTGGAAGTATGTCGTATAGGAAGATTCCGAGAAAAGATAAAGGAAATATGGAACAGGTTAAGAAATGGGTAGTGTGGCAAAATGTGTTAATATAACCTAACTTGAATGAATGTAATAAATGTTCCGGTAAAAGGTGAAATGGAAAAGTAAATGCGTAAAACTATAAATGTCTATGAGATAAGGTAAAAAGGGTAAAGTAAGTGGGTAAATGGTTGTTTAAGCAATCAAGTTATTAAACCCATAATTTGCATAAATATGTGTTGAAAAAAGTTTTTTCAAAAATTAAATAATTATTTTCTATACGATCCATGCGTGTGTTGAAAGGGTGAGTTTCAACAAAAATACTAAAGTATACTAAAATAAATAAAAACAGTAATTCCGATAAAGTAATGGGTTTGAATAAATCGAACATAATGGTTCCAAGTGTTGAACTGAGTGTGTTAAATAAAGTGAGCAATGCTAAATGTGAGTAAAGGAAGTCTTAAACTAGATTAAGGTGAATTAACCTGGACAAGTAAGGTTTTCAGAAGTAAAAGGTTTAATGGATTGGAACATGTATTTTTCAAAGGTGTACACACACACACACACACACACACACACACACACACATATATATATATATATATATAGTCATGCATGTGGTTGTAGCCTGTGAGTATCCTTTTTGTCGTTCATTTCTATATTGATTTGTATATTTCCACCGGGCATAAGCTCACACCCTCACTTTCTTACTGCGGGTTAGGTACGAATTCGTATTTTCAGGGCATTACAGGCACGTACTTCATTTATTTTTATGTTAGTAGTTGTGTTTACTTGGACTTCGGGGTGCTCCTCATGGGTCCCTCACATAGTTGACTTGAAACTGGAATCGCATGCTAACAAAGAAAATGTTATTTAAAATAAAACTGGACTAGCAACATTATGTAGGTTGTTTCATTGCACTTCACACCTAACGCTCAGGTCAGACCGAGTTAACTCACGGGTAACCCATAAATTTGGGTCTGGGCGTTACACCAATGACTAGGGGACATTGATTATAACACGCTCATCATGTTTACAGAGGAGGACTTAGTTGGGCTACAAACCCTTCACCACACCGTGCTAGTAATCACTCTCGGAATCACGAGCTGGGACATAAACAAGCTACTAGTGGACCATGGGAGCTCTCCAGAGGTTATGTACCTAGAGCTCTTCCATAAATTCAAGCTTAAGATGTCAAACCTCAAGGAGGCGACCGTTGCACTAGTAGGCTTTACCGAGAAGATAACGATTCCATTGGGGAAGGTGGTCCTGCCAGTAAGGGCAGGGAATATTTCAAAACTCATAGAATTCCTCGTAGTCGACATTGAGTAACCTTACCACGCCATTTTGGGCAGAGGATGGATTCACGCCATGAGAGTTATCCCTTTCGCTTACGACCAAAAGCTCAAGTGCATCACTTATAGGGGATAATGGTGATTAGATGTGATCAAGCAGTTGCTCGAAAGTGCTTCATCGTCGCCATTAAGTCAATGAATGAGAAGAATGAGAACAAATTTATTCTGGAGGCATCCCAGGATGGAGACACTCCATCCAAATAGCAACTACGGCATGGCCGACTAGGGATCGAGGAGACCAGGATCCACCCCACCGACAGGGTCATCGAAGACCTGAAGGAGATATTTTTTTATAAAGCCAATCCATAATTTTTTTTTATTAGGACGATTATGATCGACCTCTAAAGGAAGGAGTTGATCACCTTCCTAAAACAGAGATTGGATGTATTCGCGTGGGAGCCATACAATATATCAGGAATCAATCCTATCGTTGCCTGTCATCGGCTCCAAAAGGATCCAACATTCAAGCCCATTACATAAAAATCTCACCAAACAGCGCCAAAGAAGGCAAAAGCAGTAGAGAGGGAAGTAGGGAAACTTATAGAGGTAAGGTCCATCAGAGAAGTTCAATTCCCAGAGTGGCTCTCAAACTCGATTGTGGTCCGAAAGAGTAATGGTGTCTAGAAAGTTTGCATAGATTTCACCGACCTCAATAGGGACTATCCCGAGGATAGCTTCACCTTACCGAAGATTGACTAATTGGTTGATGCCACAGCAGCTCACGAGCAGATGGGTATCCTAGATGCTTACTCAGGGTACCACTTGATCCATCTGTTCAGACCCTACCAATATAAAACTTCATTTATAATTCCAGTTGATTTGTATTGCTATAAGGTCATGCCATTTTGCCTCAAGAATGCATGAGATACATATCAGAAGGCAGTCACCAAAATGTTCCAACACCAACTAGGGGAGACTATGGAGGTATACATTGATGACATGCTCGTGAAGAGCATGAACAAGAGCAACCATCTCCAAGATCTGACTAACACCTTTTAAATCCTCAGGATCTATTGAATGAAACTTAACGCCAGTAAATGTTCATTTGGGGTCCAGTCAGGTAAATTTCTGGGTTATCTAGTGAGAAAGAGGGGGATTGAGGCTAACCTGAATCAAATAGAGGCGATCAATATATTCCAGCCTCTAAAGACCTTACGTGAGGTTTAAAATTTCACCAAAATGCTCACAGCACTCAACCATTTCTTTTCGAAGTCATTTTTGCTTTGTTGACCGACTTTCCAACTATTCTAGAAGGAAAAGGGACTCATCTGGGACGATGAGTGCTTTAAGGCCCTTGAAGAGATGACATCTTAACTCAGCAAGCCTTCACTATTAGTAATCCCTGATCAAAGGGACCCGCTTTACCTTATCTCGCAGTATCAAGCCACACAGTCAGCTCGGCCATGGTCTGCGAAAGGGAGGAAAAGTAATTCCTAGTTTACTACACCAAAAAGATGCTTTTGGATGCTGAGCAGCGTTACTCCCTCTGGAGAAACTGATTTATGCAACATTGATAGCTTCACACAATTTGAAGCACTACCTTTAATCCCATTCCGTTACCGCAATCACTTCCTTTACCCTTAAAGTTGTCGTTTACAAGGCTGACCTCTCTGAACGTATGTCAAAGTGGTTGATAGATCTTGGGAGGTTTGATATTCACTTCCAACTAAGGATGGCAATTAAAGGGAAAGTTTTGATCGACTTCATTCCAGAGTTTACTAAAGAAGGTCCCGCTAAATAGTAATTGACCCATCAACCGAAGTTGCACAAATAGCTTAAGGCAGAAGTTGGATGTTGTATATTGATGGTTCTTCTAATTCAAAGGGGGCATGCATAGGAATTTCCTGGTGACTCTAGAGAATATTGTAATCAAGCAAGGGATCAAACTAGGATTTGATGCCTCTAATAGTGAGGTTGAGTAAGAGGCGCTCATCGTCAACCTTCATATAGTACATTTACTCGAGGCAAAAAGACTCAACGTTTATTATGACTCCAAATTGGTGTCTAATAAAGTCAATGGGGATTTCAATGCAAAAGATGACAATATGGCAGCCTACATCGCAATCGTGAGCGAGCTAGTTACAAAATTTGAGGAAGTTCATGTAACACCCTGTATTTTTATTATGTTAAATAATTATGGGATTAATTATTATTATTGGATTAATTAAATTAAAAATGTCAGAAAAATTGATTATTAATTAATCTGAATTAAAAATAAATATTAACTAGCGTGTCAATGGTTAATACTTATTGTTGATAATTATGGAATATTACTGTGTGAATACATAATACGGAATTATGAAATTTTATAAATTATCGAGGGTGAGAAATACGATAGTTTGGTACATTAAGTCAGGACGCGTGTGTGAGTCATGTCGGGACTAATTTAATGAGTTAAAGAAGTAAATTATTTTTAAATAACTCATATGATAATTTTGAGTGCGCCATTGAGTTCGAAAGAGTCGAGATAGTAAAAAAACTCTACCCGGGTATTTTATTTGGACTCCAGGATGTTTTTAGGCCTAACCGGCACCCCGTATGGGGTATTTTGGTCCTTTGAATTTTTGGGAAAATATTATGGACGAAAATCAGGAAATTAAATATAGACGTATGTGGGTTTGAGGGGAGTTATTGTGACACCCCGCTTAAAATAATAACGGGTGGCCAGCCCTATACTACCTTAAATCAGGAATCTCAGATGGCTCAGTCTCAGCACCCATAAACTATACAATAACATATAAGGCTAACTACCCAAAATCAAATAAGCGAGATACCAAAATTAAATAAAACATGCCACAGACAACAAACCAACACTATCAACTAGTACAAGAGATAGAATATACCAACACCATGATAAAATAAAGTGCTCAAAATAAAAAGGAAATGAGTATACAAAAAGAAATATACCCAAATAAGCTGTCGGGTCACAGACAGTACAACATCATAAAGAAGAAATATAAACAACTACAAATAACCCTGGGCGTAAACCCGATGTACAACGTGAATCCTATCTATATTTACAAAGAAATAAGGGCGACTACAACATAAATCCCGCAACAGTCCGCACCTGTTACGGCTCCCAAGACTCTGGATAGAAGGGCATCCGGCATCCCTACGGTAGGACACCTGTAGCGATATATATATATATATATATATATATATAGCAGGAGATAAATATAAACGGGTCAGAGCCCGAGGTGTAAAAATGTTTAGCAAGTGTGTTAACCGTGCATAATAAATATAAATGCACTTATTTCATAATTAAAGTGGAGTCGCACTCTCGTGAAACCCCCAAACTCACCTCTTATCTAACAGCGCACACCTATTCGCGTCCTGAAATCTTAATTTAGTTACCCCTCCCATAAGGATAACCTAACTTACCATAGGCACGGCCTATACCCGTAAGACCTGCCATTCTAACATACCCCAAGGATCCTTCCCAACCTAAGCACACTTAAATATATTCATGCACATATGCCCTACTAGGCTATATTAATTCCAATTTATACCTTAATCAGTTATACATTGTTGTTTCACATGATTAACATTTAATTTCTAATTAAGAATTTATTCTCTATTTAACATGCATAACTTTAATAAGGATAAAACTTCACTCCACTCTCAACATTGCACTACGTTTCATGCGTGGGGCGTCTCGCAAAGCAAAATCCAAATAAGGAACCCCCCCAATACACTACTCCTTGATAATGTCGATCCTGGAGATTCATTATGTCATACACACAATTCTACTACTACCATATGGATTACTAAGTAAGAGTAACCCCTATATCTCCAATAAATATCCTTGGGATGATGTAACCGAAATATTCCTTAAATGCGATACATCAACCCCCAACAATCCAGTACACCATAACCACCCAAGATGTACACCATAGAACTTTTATATCCTTCTATTTATAGGATATGTATAAGTATATATGTATTTACTCTAAACATATATATAGATACAATCATTCATTCCCATAGCCAAGTGTACATACCACATATGATGTACAATGGGCATATATATAATATACCCGGCTAGATACTGCCGATATACTGCACCATGCTATCATCTTACAGGGCATTACTCATATACCATCCTGGGGGCCACAGTCAGACTCAATATGATCGACATCGGCGACAACACACACACACGACGTCCCGGGAAGCGGTCATAGCTCCTAACCGGTTAATGAGACGAAATATACCCACTACGTCTCACCCCAAAAGAAATGTAAATCACATAATAATACAATGGACGACTATGACCTGGGGAATATCCACACTCTGCTCCTCGAGCCAGGGTACTCACCCTCAACGCGCAAACTTACCAATGATAGCATAAGCGGGGTATGCTTAACCACATAAGTATATATATCATTCACATGCATAATATATATACATCCATATGATCCCATCATATAATTGAACCATCACATACGGTTTAGATATTCACAACATGAGTATGCACATATATATATATACATATATATATATATATATATATATCCACATATCCACATAAATATACACACTATCTCTCGTCCGTATGTATAAGATTCATAAACTCTGCTATAAGTATACATAATCTTCATTATACTAGCCATCGTCCCAACACATTTAATTTACCTTGATATGTGAATACAATCCCTCACTTGAAGCATATTCATCCATTTGTCCTATGATATGAATAGTCTTCCAACATATATATGCCAACCATTAAGGTTATCACCCAAAGTTTAGTGTAGGTAACAATCAATACACATCACATCTGTATCCGAAAGTATATCAATATCTCCAATAAAAATTTTGACTAATGGTATACACCTAACCAATAGTCTACCAACCTCAAGCTTAAACTTGAATTCATTTTGTGATCCCATTATTTATTGGAATCCCCTTTATTAATCACACACTATTCTAGTTGATAGTACTATCCAATCACTCCCAATTTCCGACTAAGGTTCAATTATCCCTATAAACCCTTAACATTTGTGATATCTTCTCCAAATTCATCATCACTAAGGACACGCGACCACTCTCTCTTGTCCGTCCCCAATTTGTATCTTAATAGAATCCTATTTCTATAAGGATTCGACACTCACCTCGGCCTACGATTTCGAGCCATGCCCTCACCCCTCTCTCTCAAAGAGTCCTAAACCGTACGTCGTATGTAAGCTCACTTATGACCCCTAAATAGAACTACCGTTCGTAAAGGAATTCCCACACTACTCTAATACAATAATCTCCAATACATATGCATATAATTCCCCAAAATGACCCAATGCCTACCCGGGATCTCATCATGCGAGAATCTCCAATTAAATCTCCAAAACATATTTCTTACATCATATAATCATGTCCCCAGTCAATAAACCCAACCAAAAAGGGTTAGAAATCATCCTAGAAAAACCCCATAAAACACCCCTGCTTCCGAATCGATTCGGTCTCAAGGTCGAATCGATTTGCTCCAACTGCGAATCGATTAGGTCCAAAGGACCTGCGACTCTATCTCAACCCGAATCGATTCGGGTCTGCAGAACCCTAAAGGTATCTTCCTCTTCATGAAACCCACGAATTTAAAACCCTAAAATTTCACTTCTAACCCCTAAACCTTCATCACATCATGATTCTAAGCCAATAAATCAACCAAAAGTTGATCCCAACCATTTCTACACCATTAAACCCATATTTAAACATCAATTTCAAGATTAAACCCAAAAATCTAGGTTTTGTTATAAAATACCCAAAATCCAATTTTCTTATCCACAAATCATGAAATGAAATACACAAATGAAATATTTAGCAAGATTAAACACTTGCCTCGAGATTGTAGAGGTTGGATCGTCCCCGAGATCGCGTTTGGGCCGGAATCTCCAAGCTTTTTCTCCTCTCTCTCTTCCTTTCTTCTTTCTTTCTTTCTTCCTTTCTCTTTCTCTCTTTATCTAAATGATAAGGCTTAATCCGTAAGCCTCTTAAATCCCTTAAAACATAAGTCCCAGTTTTAAATGTTAATACACACTTTAAATGACTCGTTTATTCCAATTCGAGTCAACTGACTTAAAAATAATCCGGAACCAAAATAAAACCCAATGACAGTCATTTTGACTATCTCGACCCATTTGGGATCGATGGTATACTCAAAATCATCATCCGGAATACTTTAAAATGTCCTCTATTTTTGGGCCTAAATTTCCAAAATTTAAAATTCTCCATTTTAAATAAATTTATTTCTCCCAAATCGTGGGGTGTTACAGTTATCAGTTCTAAACCTACGAGAGAGAAAAGAGAAAGGCACGGAGGAAGGAATAAGAAGCCATAGGAGTTATTGGTGCATAACTCAAAGAACACACACCGAAAATCCCACCAAAGTGTAGATCGTGAGACGAGGAACACACCGATACCAACATCACCAGGAGATCAGACCTTCGAAATTGAGGCAAGTGTTTAATCCTTGCAAAATTGTTGCAACAATCATGTTCATGTTAGTATAGATATATAATACCCATTTGTGATTCATAAATTTTGATGAAATTGGAGAACTAAGGACATTAATTAAAATCCTGTATCTAATTAGGATGAATCCCTCATGTAGATAGGTTAGAGATCACGAATTGATGATTAATTATGATGGACGAATCTGATTTTGAGTTCTTGTATATAAATTTGAAGAACTAGGGTTTGTTTGATTAATTTTGGGGATTCTCAAAATTTATTAAGGTTTATGCATTATTAAATGATTTTAGGTTGTTAGATATTATCCCAACATGTTTAATTATTGATTGGAAGTAATTTCTGGGAGTTTGGGACAAATTTGTAGAGGTTTTAGGTTGAAAAAAAGGTTGGAAAATGCAGCAGGTAGCAGAGTGGAGACGACGACATCTCATTCGAACGAGACACAGGTTCGTTCGAACGAACTACTGATTCGTTTGAACGAAACCAGTTCTGATTCGAATGAGAGATCCCAGAAATTCCTATTCCCCCCCCCCCCCCCCAAATCGTGTTACACAGTTACTTGAGTGAGAAAAACTTCCATTTACTAATATTAGCTTAGTTCATAATTAATTGGGAAGCATTCCTAGGATAATATCTTAAGGATTGGATAGGTGAATTAACCTTTGAAATACAAAAGTGTGAATAATTGAGTTAATTGCATACTAAGTAGTAATGAGAAGTATACTACGTGTAGAAATATAAGTATGGGTTTGGTGAATACCTGAATTTTAATAGGGCTTAGGGAATGTCTATTATTATGTGATTATTATTATTGTATGTATAGCATACCTACACTGCTTGCTATCGGGAGCAGGTTATTGCGCAGTGTACAATCTTATCCTGGGTGACCCAATGGGGGGATATTTGACTTGTACCCAGAGCATATGAACTTGGATACGTGCTATCTGAGACGTAGGATAGTTTTGACAGCTGAATGGGAGCGTAGGTATGTGCGTGACCCATTTGGATGGTGAGTATGCTCGCCTCTAATATTTGTGTTATGAGATTTATGGATCGTGAGAGATGCCGAACCAATTGTCCTTTACGCGGTGAGCGATGCATCGGGACACAATAGCAGAGTATGCATTGCGCTAAGTGGTCCTGACCAAGGGGCGCATGATTTGTATATATAAGTATAGGGATGATATGACTATATATATATATATATATATATATATATTTGTGAATGATTCTAATGTGTGAAATTAGCAAACTAATAAATGTTGGTAAGCAAAGTATTTTCAGTGGGTAAAAGAATTAATATCAGAACGGTGAATGTAATATACGGTTAATTAGAATAAATGATCTTAGTAGCGTATTGTATGTACGGGTTATTCTTTTGAGGTATATTTAGAAGTATAAGTCTATGATCTAGATAGGAACATTATGAATAACTAGGTTAGGATAGACGTACGTTAGGCGTTCACAGTAGTGAAGAGGTGAGAATCTCATGTGAGAGTTCGAAACTAACATGCACATAATAATTGCATTATTGCAATTTTAAATACTTGCTAAAACAAATATTTTTACAAATTGGGCTCTGGCCCATCTCTTTCTATTCTTTTCTCTTTCGTTATATATATATATATATATATTATTTATCAGGTACCTAGCCACAGGGGTACCAGACTTTGATGCGTGGATCATTTAGCGAGCTGCAACAGTTGATGGAGTTGAAGGACTTTGCACTTAGACGCTTCTATCATTTCTCTCCACTCTATTCAGATATTCCATTTAGGGCATGTTTCTCCCCTTTCTCAGTCATTTATTAGAGATTGTACCCAGTTCATTTTAGTATTTTATTTCTATTACACTTGAGGAAATTATGGTTTGTTGATTTATGACTTGGAACTGGGATGTTTTATCCAGTTCGATTTATTTCAGTATTTGATTCATATCCAGTATTTATTTTATTCTTCTGGAATGTGAGTAGCTTATATTTTAAATAATGGAAATTTATTAATGGATTAATTGGGTATAATTAAATGGAAAAATATTTTGACACTTAGCTTAATTATTTATTAGGTGATTAATAATATTATATGTTTTTTATAGTGATGCTAAGAATGAACCCACCGAACATTCTGTTTTAATTTTAATAAAGGACTGATCACCCGGTATTTAATTAGGCGGGGTGTCACAGTTCATGTTCAATATTTCCTCTAAGGACACAACAGTCATGCCGATGCTCTAGCAGCACTAAGCTTAGAAGTGAACTCAGATCTCAGGAGAACCATTGAAGTGGAATTCCTCGCCAAGCCTTGTATTGACAAGACAACAGACCACGAGCACATCCTCTCTGTCAACAAAGGTTATAGTTGGATTGATAACATCATAGCATACTTTCATAACGAATCACTACCGATCGATAAGAAATTGACCCATCAAGTAAGGGTAAAAACTGCGCGTTTCTACTTGGACAATGGGGGTAAGCTGTATAGGATATCCTTTATAGGCCCATACCTCCAATATGTACGCCCGAACGACATCGACCAAGTTCTCTCGGAACTTCATGATGGAATATATGGAAGCCACGCAAGAGGAAGATACCTGGCATTTTGAGCAATCAAATAAGGCTACTAATGGTCGTACATATAGAAAGATGCAAGTATTTATGTTAGGAAGTGAAAAAAGTGCCAGAAATTCTCTCCCCTGGTCCATCAACCGGCCAACGACCTAAAGCCATTGACCAACTCATGGTTGTTTGCATAATGGGTTTAGACATCGTGGGACCACTACCTATCGCACCTGGGAATCGCAAGTAATTGCTAGTCGGTATGGACTATTTTACCAAATGGTTGGAGGAAGAACCACTCACCAATATTAGAGACGTTGACATGATAAGGTTCATCTAGAGAAACATCATAATGCGCTTTGGGGTACAAAGGACCATTATAACTGATAACGGCACATAGTTTGAGAGTGAACCTTTTCAAGCTTTCTATGACAAGCATAAAGTCAAACATCACTTCAGTTCGGTGGTATATCCCTAGAGCAACGGTCAAGCAAAGGCCTCTGACAAAACGATGCTCGATGGCCTTAAGAAAAGGCTGGAAATAGCAAAAGGAGCTTGGGTGGACGAGCTCCCCCATGTTCTTTGGGCATATCGTACTACACCCAAAAGACCAATTGGAAATACACCCTTCACGCTTACATATGGAATGGAATTCATCATACCACTTAAATCGGGCCTCACGAACATGCAAATAAGGTTGTCCGGCCAAGGACTAAATGATGACACCCTTCGCGCTGAACTTGACTTGGTCGATAAATAAAGAGAGCAAGACATGATCAAGCTCGCCTCATACCAGCAGCATCTGGAAAGGTAGTACAATAAATAGGTCAATCGAAGGAAGTTCATAGTAGGGGATTATGTCCTCGGGAAAGTCCTTGGCATCGCAATAAGGCAGTCTGTTGGAAATTTTATGCCTAATTGGGAAGGACCATTGAAAGTGATCAGAGACGATCTATAAGGATCCTATCACTTAAAAATAATGGAGGGAAAAGAGATACCCAGAGCATGGAATGTGGCCAACATTAAGAAATCTACTTTTAGTCTTCTTTTTACTTTTCAACACTTAGTTTATGCAAATTTTTATGTCAGAACTTATGTTGCTCGCTATTTACTGTTCCTGTTATGAATAAAGGCCTTTCTTTCCATATCTCAAAGCTCATAAATTATTTGATTACTCTACATTGTTTCCTAAGCAATCGGCTCTTAATTATCTCTTAGTTATTGAAAGAGTATTGATCAGGCTTTAACTTGATTAATACAAAAATTTTGCTAACTATAATTAGAATTAAATCCCTCAGTTCACAAGATAACTAAAAAACAAAATCAGCAGCAACAGGATAAATAATAAAATAATTGGAAAATTAAAAAACCAGGTTTTAACCTATGTGATCATCCCCTCAATCAGGGTAGAGAAACCATATGTATTCTTCATCCTCGGGGAGCGATGGATGTTGCCAATTCCTGGCAATGAACCCTGACCCTAATATCCCTTGTTTGAATCAGGGATGTTTATGACCAACACCCTTTCATCCTCACTCACATTCAAATAGAGGAGGCCCTCAAAAGTGCGAGATCAGTTATAGCAAAACTTAATCTTCGAGATGCCCAAGTTGGTCTCATAAAGATCATTTACGAGATTGACTATTTGCCAAGTGTTGGGGGCACACCGAGCAGGGACTACCCTAAAAAACTCTAAAACTCTAAAAATAAATAATTTGGGGAAATTGTCAACCCCCCTTGAACCACAGCCACGGTGTGGATTGATTAGGCATAAATTCATCACATTTATCCCCTTAATTTAGAGGCTTTTATCGCTCCACAAAGTGTAATTCAAGTGGATTTATATCATATCATTGCTCTTGACAAGTTTCTAATGAGTACGCCGAGTTTCGTGTGTTCTTCATCTATTTCGCAGGTGTTCAGTGTTTTAATCCAATTTTCGTACCAAAAGCTTCAAATAAGTTTAAGAAGGAAAGGTTTTTGCAAAAGCTGACAAGATGGAACCGAACCTAAGTGGAAATAAAAAGAATCGATTTTATCCTGGGAAACTTCCTGTAAAGACTGTCAAGACAGAACCGAACCGAAGGGAGGAAATAACAAACTGATCCTATACCTAGAAAACTTCCCGTGAAGAGTTAACAAGATGGAACTGAACCGAAGGGAGGAAATAAAGAACCGATCCAGTGCTCGAAGAATGCTCTGTAAAGGCTGTCAAAGACAGAACCGAACCGACCCCCTTAACAGGATCGGTTCTGTTCTTGATTATCCGAACTTATCCACTTGTAAAAATTAGAATCCTGCTTGGTTCAAACTCTTATATTTCATAGATTATAAATTGTAACTCCTCCCAAACATTAGGGGAGGCTTCTGATTCATTAGGGAAGCTTTGTAATCAATTTTATAGAAGAAGAACAATAAACCCTAGCTGCTTTCAATTTGCAATTCAAGTAATACCATTTTAATTCTTGTTTTACTGCAGTAATTACTTTTCTAATAACACCTTCATCTCTCTTCATCTTCATTCAGTATTAAAAATGTTTTTTTCATTCCAAACATGTTGTCTACAAGTTTTCATATGTCCGGCTAGATTTTTTTAAGGTCGGGATGCATGAACTCAACCTGATGTGGTAGTTGCACGTGTATAAAATTAATCCTCTAAATTTAATGATTTACTGCGACCGTATTGCGTAGAAACAAGAGAATTGTAGATCTTTGGATCTCGTTTGCTTCAGGGTAACCGGGATGCCTCAAAATGAAATTCGAGTGTAACTATTGCAATACAGATTTACTCGTCCTCTGATTATGTATGGTGCGGGCTTGAACCTCATATATGTAATGCTTATGAGTACTAAAGTCTGGGTCTAATTAATCACTTAAATTTACGATTAGTTTTATACCATCAATACTCTAGGGTTGAGGGATTTCATTCCCGTCATGTTTTCCCCATCATATAGTTCAAGTTTTAATTCAATCATCATCAGTATTTCAAGTAATTTAGAATAGTTACATTCCATTCATACTTTAGTTCATTAGTTAACCCTTTTCAAAATTTCATCTAGTTGTAGTTATTTTAACAATAAAATCACCTTTCCCTTTTCTTTAGAGCCAGAGTTAGGGGTTCCTTCGTCAGTCCAACATCGTTACAACTCGTTCGTCCTATTTCCCTGAGGATCGATACCCGACTTATCGAATTATTACTTGAACGACAGGCTTGCACTTGAGCCTAGAGAGTACGCACTTCTGAGACGTATTCTTAGTCGCGTCAAGTTTTTGGCACCGTTGCCAGGGGCTTAGGTAGACTTAGGATTAGATCAAGTCAATCTCAAGCTTTGACCAAAAATTTCAAAAAATCCAAAAACATAAAAAAAAAAAAAAATCACAAAAATATTCCTCATCATTTCTCATAAGCTTGTTAATGCAAAATTCTGAACTCACTCTAACTCCCCACAATACTCCAACCCACATTCACGAAAACCCAATAGTTGAGTATGACCCCGATACCCCTCACACTCCTAACGCTCCACAATTATGGGTTCCACATCCCACACCGTCACACTGAATTGCAAATAACACTCCATTTTCCCTCTTAGGACACACTTCAGAGCACGCTCTGAGTATACTAGGTGAGGACACAGAGTCTTTGAGTGAGAGAGACATGTCATAACACAATAGTGCAGCCGCCGGTGAGGAAGAGGCCCCGTATCTCCCGTTGAGAGAACTCTTATATCCCGAGCACACTGTCACTCTGGGATGCATTTTACTCCCGTATAATGTAGGGTAATTTCGCTTTAGGAATGGGATGATCCAGATACTTCCTAATTACCATGGAATGGATTCAAAAAATCCATATCTCCACATCATGGAATTTGAGGAGGCGTACGAGACCCTCAATGATCAAACTAGCACAAAATATGTGATCCGCCTCAAACTCTTCCCATTCTCGCTAAAGGATAAGGCTAATACCTGGCTATGGTTTTTACCTCTAAACTCGATTTCATCATATAATGAGTTACAATCTAAATTTCTTAAGAAATTCTTTCCTATACATCGAACGAACTCCATCAAGGCTCAAATTCAAACATTTCGACAACTAGAAAATGAGTCATTCGATCGATGTTATTAACATTTTAATGAGTTAGTCACTTCGTGCCCTCATCATGGACTTGATAAACTGCAAATCATTTCCTTCTTCCATAATGGGCTGAACATGAATTCCAAACAACTTGCTGCGACTATGTGTGATGGTCCCTTTGTCGACTTAGATGCCAACGATGCTGAGCTTCATCTGAGGTATGTCGCCGAGACTACCCAATCCTGGGATACATCTGACCCTAGTGCTCAAAATCGAACTCGTCAAGTGACCACCACTCCATCGACGTTCGACCTATTTCACGTGGAAAAGAATACTATGATGGACAGCTGACTCGATCTACTTGAGAAAGGAATGCGAGAAATACTTGAGGTATGTGGAAGAGGACAATTGGATCCATCCCAAACCCCATCGAGAAGGTGTGTGCGATTTGTGAGGTGGGTCATTCAATAGAGGAATGCCCAGAAATACCCGCCTACAAAGTTATGCTTCAAGAGCAATTAAGTGGTGTAGGAGGATTTAGGGGTAATTTCGGTGTACTGCATGGGAATTCTTACAACCCTTCATAGAAAAACCATCCTGGTTTTAGCTATGGGCAACAACATGTTGCGATGAATCCTAATTCACATGTTGCCCCTCCTCTACCATCTCACTTTCATTAAGCTCCACACATGCAAGGACATGTGCAAGCACCACCACCTCAAGGGGCATGTATCACTCCACCGCGAAGAAATCTCTAGGATACGATGAACCAATTTATCAATACCTAGAATGTAACCAATGCTAGATATGATCGCATGGTCAACGACATAAATGTAAATATTTCTAAAATGCAATCATCGTTGAGTATCCAAGAGAAGGGCAAATTTCCTGCCCAGGGCCAACGACCGCCCTAAGGTCAAACTAGTGTTAGCTCCACCTCGACAGAACATCAAGAGCTATGTCAAGCTGTGACCACTCTTTGTAGTGGGAGAGTCGTTGATTTATCACCTCCCCCACACGACGCAACCAAAGACAAGGAGATTTTGCCCGGCACGAAAGAGGCCGAAGATGTCCCCTTGAAAGAGAGTGATAATGAAGACACTAGTGAGCCCGAGTTATTAGTGAAACCACCCAACGTGGCACCATTTCCTCAAAGGTTGGTTCCTTCCCACAAAGGGAACCCCCTTGATGAAGTGTTAGACGTTCTAAAGCAAGTAAAGCTAAATTTACCGTTCCTCGATGCCATTAAGCAAATTCTTCCTTATGCAAAAGTCATTAAAGACTTGTTAACAGTGAAGAGGAAGATGAAGGTAAAGAAAAACGTATTTGTAGCACAGAACGTGAGATCCATTCTACTTAATGATCTCCCACCAAAATTCAAAGATCTCGGTGCACCCACTATTTCCTGCATCATTGGAGAAAAGAAAATTGAAAAAGCCTTACTTAACTTGGGAGCAAGTGTCAATATCCTATCTTACGCCATCTATAGGCACTAGATCTGGGCGACCTTAAGCCCACAAAGATCACTCTCTAGTTAGCGGATCAAACTGTGAAGATCCCAAGGGGTATAGTTGAGGATGAGATCGTTCAAGTTGACACTTTCTACTTTCTGGTAGATTTTGTCATTTGGGACATGAAACCCTCCTTCGCCTCAAGCAATCATGTTCCCATCATTCTGGGGCGCCCATTTTTAGCTACGGCTAACGCAATTATCAATACTCAAAATGGGCAGATGCAACTCACCTTTGGGAACATGACCTTAGAGACTAACATCTTCCATATAGCCCAACATACGGGGGAAGAAGATGATCTTCACGCGGTGATCTTAATCGATGAGATCATAGAGGAATACTTTGAGGAAAATTATTATGGAGATGCCCTAGGGTCCTATTTAGTGTCAAACCACGAGAGTGAGGGTCAATATACTGGATTCGAGAGGGAAGTTGAGGAGTTGAGAGAGTAACTTGATGAGAGAGTGTCGGACGAGGACGCGAGAGATGTAAGTTAGGTTTCTCGATTCAAGGAGTTACCGCCACCAGAGGCACGCATGGTTCCCTCCAGCGAAAAATTTAGGACCCTCGAATTGAAGAAACTACCCTCCCATATTAAATATGCATACCTAGGAGAGGACGAGACATTTCCTATTGTTGTCTCCTCTATCCTAGACAAAGAGGAGGAGGGTAGACTGTTAAAGATTCTAAGGAAGCACCAAGGTGCTTTTAGTTGGTGTATTGCTGATTTGAAGGGGATAAGTCCGTTGATTTTCACCCACAAGATCCACCTTCAGGAGGATGTCAAGCCTTCGAGAGAAATGCAAAGAAGGCTAAACCCCAATATGAAAGAAATAGTGAGGACCGAAATCATTAAGTTATTGGATGCCAGGATTATCTACCCAATCTCGAATAGTAAGTGGGTGAGCCTTATTCAAGTTATCCCGAAGAAGCCGGGCATGATAGTGATTGAAAATGCTAAGGGAGAGCTAGTTCCCCAACGTACCACCACTGGGTGGCGCATTTGCATTGATTACCGGAAACTCAATGCGGTAACTAGAAAAGACCATTTCCCCTTGCCATTTATTGATCAGATGCTTGAGAGAGTAGCGGCCCACCCTTATTATTGCTTCCTCGATGGTTATTCCGGATATAACCAAATTGAGGTAGACGTACTTGACCAGGAGAAAATGACCTTCACTTGCCCCTTTAGTACGTTTGCCTACAAACGTATGCTATTTGGCTTCTGTAATGCAACCACAACCTTTCAAAGGTGCATGTTGAGCCAATTTAGCAACATGGTTGAGATAGGACTTGAAGTGTTCATGGACGACTTTAGCGTCTTTGGCACCTCTTTCGATCTTTATCTCACAAAGTTGGAAAAAGTATTTGCCCGGTGTGTGGAGAAGAACATAGTGCTAAATTGGGAGAAATGCCATTTTATGGTCACTGAGGGAATCTTGGCCACATAGTTTCATCCAAGGTGATTGAAGTTGATAGAGCTAAGATAGACGTCATAGCTGATCTACCCCCACTAAAATCGCTCAAAGACGTGCGCTCCTTCTTGGGCCACGCGGGGTTTTATCGACGGTTCATTAAGACTTTAGCACCATCGCTAGACCCTTAAACAACCTTCTTATGAAGGACACCCCATTTGAGTGGACAGAAGCACGCCATAGCGCTTTTGAAAAACTGAAAACCATGCTTGTGTCCGCTCCCATCATGCAAGTTCCGGATTGGTCCTTACTATTCGAGATTATGTGTGATGCTAGCGATTATGCGATAGGGGTTATTTTGGGCCAAAGAAAAGATAAATAAGCTCATGTCATCTACTACACTAGACGTACTCTTACCGGACCACAACTCAATTACTCCACCACGGAGAAGGAGTTGCTAGCGGTAGTTTTTGCTCTTGACAAATTTCGGTCCTACCTTGGCGGTTCTCCCATCACTTGATTCACCGACCACACGGCATTGAAATACCTACTTGCGAAGAAAGACGAAAAGTCGCGCCTTATAAGGTGGATCCTACTCTTACAAGAGTTTAATCTCTCCATTAAAGATAAAAAAGGAGTCGAAAACGTCGTTATCGACCACTTATCACGGCTTTCTTCCGACATACCTAGTGATACGATACCCATAGACGAATATTTTTTGGATGAGAAACTCTTTGCTACCTCTTATTTGCCTTGGTTTGCGGATATAGTGAACTATCTTATCACGGGAGTCGTCCCTCCCGATTGGACACTGCAAGATAAGAAGAGGTTCATCACTTGGTCGCGTATGTTTTTCTATGACGATCCTTTCCTTTTTAAAAATTGCACCGATCAAATCATCCGACGATGTGTACCGGATGATGAGATTTTGAAAGTCATCCAATTCTGTCATTCGAAAGCTTGTGGAGGTCACTTTTCGATGAAAAAGACGGCCGCTAAGATTCTTCAATGCGGCCTCTATTGGCCCACACTTTTTCGGGATGTGAACAATTATTGTAAATCTTACGATTGTGTCAAAGGATGGGAGCGATTACCCGATGAGACATGATGCCATTAACCCCGATACTCATTATTGAGATCTTTAACTGCTGAGGTATTGACTTCATTGGCCCTTTTCCCCCATCTTTTGGTTTCCTATGCAGACTTGTCACGGTAGATTTTATTTCTAAATGGGTGGAAGCTATAACTACCAAGACAAATGACAACAAAGTGGTGATTAGGTTCCTACAGGAACACATACTTTCTCGCTTCGATGCTTCGAAAGTGATAATTAGTGATAATGGCACGCACTTTTGCAACCGATCATTCGCGAAGCTCGTGAGAAAATATGGCGTCCTTCACAAGGTTGGAACGAACTATCACCCACAAACGAATGGGCAGGCCGAATTAGTGAATCGGGAAATCAAGAACATTCTCGAGAAGATCGTCAATCCCACTCAAAAATATTGGTCACTTCGATTGAACGATTCACTATGGGCCTATCGTACCACATACAAAAATCCACTCGGCATGTCCCCATTCTTCTTTGTGTATGGAAAACCTTGCCATCTTCCCGTTGAATTAGAGCATAAGGTGTATTGGGCAATTAAGAAGTTCAATTATGACATGGATAAAGCCAGTGAAGCTCGCAAGCTTCAACTAAACGAGTTAGAAGAGATACGCAATGATGCGTATGAGAATGTAAAAATTTCCAAAGAAAGGATGAAACTCGCTCACGATAACATTATTCGATGCAAAGGGTTTATTCCCAGATAAAAAGTTCTTCTCTATAACTCTCGGCTTCATCTATTTCCGAGCAAGTTGCGGTCACGATGGTCTGGCCCGTTCATTATAAAGAATGTATTCCTTCACGGAGCTGTGGAATTAGACGATTTAAAAGAGGGAAATACATTCAAGGTTGATGGACAACGCCTAAAGCCATATCTAGAGGCGTGTGTGGAAGAAGTCGGCACCATTTGGTTGTCGGACCCCGTTTACGAGGTCGAATGATCTTGAAAGAGAGGTCGCCGCACCCTTGACGCATATGTGGTGATTTCTTGTGTATAGTAGTTGTGCTTAGATAGATTAAATTAAGTCCGTAGGTAGGTTGCGTGAGGTTAGGGTTAAGATCACGCATTCTAACACGCACTTCGCGAGGGCGTCGAGAAATCGAAGTGCGTGAATAAGTGAGAAAGCATTCAAAAATTCGAGAGTGCAGGATTCTAGTACAGTAGTCTGAGAAGAGGGTTCTGCTAAAGATGGAATCGAATCGAATCCCCTAACCGAATCGGTTCGGTTTTAAAAAATCGCAAAATAAAAAACCCTTGAACCGGATCGGTTCGCCCCTGAACCGGATCGATTCGGTTTCTGCAGTTTTGGTTCTTCCCGAGGTGCCTATTCCTTCCCCCTATCCTCTACCTTCCCTTTTTCCCCAAAAAAACATCCACTCCCCTTTCCCTCCAAAAATCCCTCCACCCAAACCTCTCCACCACCTATAAAAACCACCTCTATCCTACCATTCCACTCACACCTCCACTATACTTTTCCTCTCTATAACCCTAGTCTTTCATCTCCTAAATTCCCAGTTTTCCCCATGGCAAATCCCGCTCTTCCCGCAAAATATATGTCCATCGAGATTCTGCCAAACGACAACGGAGAATACCGCTCCGACATTGAGCGTGTATGATGCGAAAGATTCTTCAGCTTATCCCGCCAACTACACATTGAGCGAGTCGTCAACTGGGTTGAGCTGCCCCGCTCCGTCACCTCCCTTTTTTGTCGGAGGGGGTGGAAGCAATACCTCCAAGAACCCCACAATGCCATGTGGGCGGACGAAGTCCGGTCCTTCTATGGCTCTCTCATTCGCACGGGCGAGTTCGAGTGCCAAGCCTTTGTCGACGGCGACCCCATCCCATTATCCTTAGCCATCCTCGCCCGCAAACTTGCTGACAAGGGAGTCCCCCACACAGAAATCTATGACTACCCAACCAATGCCCCCACCATTCCCAAACAACAATGCATCAACCGGCTCGCACCCAACGATATTTGGGAATGGGGTACCTTCCCCGTGGGTCGCTTAAACGATAAGGCGCGCATTACCTTCCATATAGTGTGAGCTAACTTGCATCAAATCACCAACGACTCGGTGATGCGTCCTTGCTAAGAGACGCTCGTGTCCCACCTTTTCAACCCAAATTTCACCCTAAATCTGGCCCGCATGCTTTACGCTGATATCCTTTACGTGGCCTAGGAGAAAAAAGGTGCGGTACCCCTCCCTTATTCCCGCCTCATTACTTCCCTCCTTGCCGATGTTGGTATCCAAACACCTCACGCTTTCCCATGCCTCCCGGAGCCCATTGGGAAGGTATCACGCACTCGGAGTGCCCAACAAAGGGCTGCCATTTGAACCGCTCGGGAGGCAGTTAATTAAGAGGCTGAGGAGGAAATCCATGTTGAAGAGCCCGAGGCTGAGGACGTCGAGATGGGCGGGGCTAAAGAAGAAAAGTACATCGAGGACGATGATTCGGATTTCGAGCCTTTTGATAGGCGCCTTGTAGCGGTGGAATCCCGTTTTGATGGGTTCATCACCCAATACAACCAAGACCAAGCAGCCTATCAAAGGGATCAAGAGGCCTACCGCCGGAACACAAGCATGATGCATCAACTCCAAGCCCATCTATACGTTCTAAACTTCGGTGGACCGCCCCCACCTTCTTCTATTATCCTTACAATCCCAGCGCACCCGGGCCCTCAAATCCGCCGCCCCAATGAAGCCCTTATTTGTGTTAGCTGTTTGTGTGTGTTGTGGATGTTGTTTAAACAGTGTTGGTTGTGTGCTCTTCCTTACCCTTTGTAACTCAGGTGTTATTTAACTATAAGACTTCTACATTCATGTTTCATTTGTTTGTTTTATTTTCTCGTACTTTTAATTCGCTTTGAGTTAGATTGTAGTCCTTTTTTCTTGAGGATAATGCAAAAGTCTAAGTTAGGCGGGTCCACAAGTGCGTATTTATAAAACTTCACAAATTTTCAAAAATGCCCAGAAAATTCAAAAAAAACATAAAATCTTGAAAAACACAAAAATATTTTTTGTTCAAAATAAATAAAAATTGGAATTCAAATTTTTCAAAAATATCATTAAAAGTCGGTTTAAAGTCTCAAGTTGTAAAATTCAAAATTCACAAAGTCGAAATTGACCAAAGATGAAAATTGAGCTAACGTAGGCGACTTAACGAATAAATGTAGAGATTAACAACCCCGGTGAGATTCGAGCCTTTCATTTTTGTGAAATTTATAAATCAATCCGAGTTACTTGTTAACTCAAAAGTTCTTTTCAGCGTCAAATAAGTCGTCGAGGATCTCAATTCTTTCACTTTGATCGGTTATGAAAAATGTGTGTGATATTGCCTTGAATAATGTGCCAAAATAGATCTCTAAACTTAATTCGTCTCGAAACGCATATGGCAACGCAATTAGTATTTTGGACAATGAAGTGGGCCCTCGTTTGTCACCCAAAAATATTGGCCAGAAAAAATAGCGAAAAATCACCCCTTTTGTAACCCAAATTGAGCCGAATAAATTTTTCCCTTCGTTTGACAGCCCGAAAAACCCCAACTGGCTCAGAATTATATAAAGGGGACAATCCCAGAAATTAAGTCCGGAAAGTGCAGAAAAAGGGGCAAGAAAAAAATAGCTATGCTCAACAAAAATAGCAAGAAAAGAAAAGCGTGAAAAATAGAAAAAGAAGAAAAAATGAGCAAAAGCCCGGAAACGCACTAACGGACATCATAAGAAAACTTTTCAATTCCAGATTTCTCGTACCACTCTCATTTTACCCAATACACCGTTAGCCCGAAAAAGTCCTAACCGAGTCCAAAATTGCGAAATTGGTTACCGCGTGGAGAGCAAAAACACAAAAAGATAATAAAAGAGATCAAAGATACTAATTAGAGGCAATGTTCCCGTTTTCTTATATCCGCAATCCAATGATGAGATCCGATTACCATAAATTTCCGTCTTTCTACTTGTGTGCGTGAACTTTGTTCCACTATATTTACTCTTATAAATCACGCATACTGAGAGAATAACCACATTCCAAGTGATTCATTTGTGAGAGCACTCCGTGAGATTTTGAAATCAAAATGAATTTTCGGATAAGTAACGTAACGGTCAATCGGTGGAAATTCGCGGTTAAATTTTTGGTTTCACACACGCGCACTATGATTTGAGACTCTTGAACATGAATTGATGATGACTATTTTCTGAAAAAGTTTGAATTATACAATTTTTGCGTATTTTGAGTTTTCTTTGAGTCGAATTTTGTGGGTATATTCTTTGCAAACCCTCACGAGACACAACTCGTCCTATTAGGGTAACCTAGGGGTTTAAAGGCTTGTTGCATACGCTAAATGCAATCACTTGCCCGCGAAAGAGGTATTCTATCCCATTTTTTAGTTAGACCATGTTTTGATTCTTTTACATTGATCGGGATGATCAAAGTTCTAAGTTAGGGGGTTTGATTAGGCATAAATTCTTCCCACTTATCACCTTAATTTAAAGGCTTTTATCGCTCCACAAAGTGTAATTCAAGTGGATTTATATCATATAATTGCTCTTGATAAGTTTCTAATGAGTACGCCGAGTTTCGTGTGTTCTTCATCTATTTCGCAGGTGTTCATTGTTTTAATCCGAGTTCCGTACCAAAAGCTTCAAAGAAGTACAAGAAGGAAAGGTTTCTGCAAAAGCTGACAAAATGGAACCGAACCTAAGTGGAAAGAAAAAGAACCGATTCCATCTTAGGAAAGTTCTTGTAAAGACTGTCAAAACAGAACCGAAGGGAGGAAATAACGAACCGATCCTACACCTGGAAAACTTCCTGTGAAGAGTTAACAAGATGGAACCGAACCGAACGGAGGAAATAAAGAACCGATCCGGTGCTCGAATAATTCTCTATAAAGGTTGTCAAAGACAGAACCGAACCCCTTAACAGGATCGGTTATGTTCTCGATTATCCGAACTTATCCACTTGTAAAATTAGAATCCTACCTGGTTCAAACTCTTATATTTCGTAGATTATAAATTGTAACTCCTCCTAAACATTAGGGGAGGCTTCTGATTCGTTAGGGAATCTTTGTAATCAATTTTTTAGAAGAAGAACAATAAACCCTAGTTGCTTTCAATTTGCAATTCAAGTAATACCATTCTAATTCTTATTTTACTGCAGTAATTACTTTTCTAATAACACCTTCATCTCTCTTCATCTTCATTCAGTATTAAAAATGTTTTCTTTCATTCCAAACGTGTTATCTACAAGTTTTCATATGTCCGGCTAGATTTTTTTAAGGTCGGGATGCATAAACTCAACCTGATGTGGTAGTTGCATGTGTATAAAATTAATCCTCTAAATTTAATGATTTACTTCGACCATATTACGTAGAAACGCGATAATTGTATATCTTTGGATCTCGTTTGCTTCAGGGTAATCGGGATGCTTCAGAATGCAATTCGAGTGTAACTATCGCAATACCAATTTACTCATCCTCTGATTATGTATGGTGTGGGATTGAACCTCATATATGTAATGCTTGGGAGTACTAAAGTCTGGGTCTAAGTAATCACTTAAATTTATGATTAGTTTTATACCATCAATACTCTAGGGTTGAGGGATTGTATTCCCGTCCTGTTTTCCCCATCATATAGTTCAAGTTTTAATTCAATCATCATCATCAGTATTTCAAGTAATTTAGAATAGTTTCATTCCATTCATACTTTAGTTCATTAGTTAACCCTTTTCAAAATTGCATCTAGTTGTAGTTATTCCAATAATCAAATCACCTTTCCTTTTTCTTTAGAGTCAGAGTTAGGGTTCCTTCGTCTGTCCAATGTCGTTACAACTCGCTTATCCTATTTCCCTGAGGATTGATACCCAACTTATCGAATTATTACTTGAGCGACAGGCTTGAACTTGAGCCTAGAGAGTACGCACTTCTGATACACATTCTTAGTTGCGTCATGGATCCAGTGCCCCAATTCTACGTCTCTGACATCTTTGGGCATAGGGGAACAGTCGAATTCCACCTAGGACAATGAAATAAGTTTTTCTAAACTCCTCTATACTCTTCCCGTGAATGGTTGACATGATTGGAGGAATAAAATTACCAATACCGATTATAAACATTAGAAAGAAGAAGAAAACTGTGAGAGAAAGGAGTGAAGTTGAAGACTTACAAAGATGAAGGAATGTGAAGGAAGCTCTAAAGATTTTGATAAGCAGAAAACCAATGAAGGAATGTGAAGGAAGCTCGAAAGATTTTGATAAGCAGAAGACCAAAGACAAATTGTGGCATTATTTGAATCCTCGTGCACAATCATAAGACACCGCTCCCAAGGAAAATTTTGGTGCTTCACCTACAGCTCAAACGAGCATACCCTTGAGACTTCAGTGTAATTACGAGGGTGCTATGCCGGTTTAGATTTTCCAACATGTTTAAAAAATGATTGGCCCAAATGATGATTAAAATCTGCGGGGCCCAAATAAATTCCATCCTATAGATATTAGGGGCAATTGTAGGGACTTGAATAATTGACAAGACCCAATTAAGGGACAACAGACTGAGCCCGACAAAATGTGGACACGCTCGACCCAAGACACTTAAAGAAATCAGCTATTGCATTTATTACGTCAACATTGATAAGCTCAAATGGTTACCAATAATCTTGGAGAGGATATTCAGGATAACAACACGAGCTAATGGCAAGCTGAGGGAGTTCCTTGTACAACTCAACCACTTTACACCACTATAAATGTAACCCTCACGCTTGGGTCAAAGGGATGTACTTTTCAATAATTTAGAGAACTTAATAGAAAAACAGTGACCTCTCTGTGGATGTAGACAATTTATCGAACCACGTATATCTTGTATTGTGTGATTGACATCTCTTAATTTTCCTTCTTTATTTTCTTTCTGGATTTATTTAATTGTCATTAATTTTCACTCACAATTGGCATCGTATGTGGGAACGATCTTCTTCTCCACAAAATTAATTCTTGTAAGGAACACACGCGATGTCTCAACAATTAAATAATGCTCCTAACAGTGCGCCTCAACCTGGAGATGTGAGGGCTGACTTAGCCCCCCTGAGAGTCAGGTCTGAGGTTCGCCCAGATGGTAACCCAAGGTTTCGACCAAGACAACAACCTTCGTAGGAAATCCACGGGTAACCTAGATTTACTCAGATCTTACACCTGGTTGATGCCTACAAAGTTATGCTCCAATAGCACGAGGAGTCAGCTCTCCTTCAAGTTGAAGAAAATTATTACAGCCAACGGTGACTAAAAGATATGGAGAGGGAACTCGGCTAAAACTAAAAGCGCCAACCTCAAACTCCTAATCCTTAGGCGAGCACGACTGGTAATGGAAGAAGGAGCACCAGGCGTGACCAAGAACGCTCAGCGCATGGAATTTATCAAGGCAGGTGCCACAGAGACGATGAACGCCACATAGATGATATAAGAAGTTTGGTTCGGAGGGAAATGGACTAACACCCCGCTCATAGGGGGCAGGTAAACCAAGGAGCTAGCAAGGAGAACCCTTATCACTCAGATGAAGCCTCCCTTCTCGAGCACAATAAAAGAGGAGGAAACCTTTAAGAAGTTTGTAACCCCCAGGTTTAAGGTCTATAATGGTAAGACCGATCCTATTGACCATGTTCGGTAGTACAGGCAAGCTATGACTTTATGGAGTCATAACGATGCACTGATGTGTCATATCTTTCCCTCCAGCTTAGGCGATGTTGCCCATAAATGGTTCGAGAAGCTTCCTCACAGATCCATCAAGAGTTTTAAGATGCTCGTTGGATCGTCGGCAGCTCTCATCCCAAGAGGATGACCTTGATGCTTTCTAGATTTATTTAATTGTGATTAATTTTCACTCACAAGATCATTAAATATGAAAAGGCTAATATTTAAATATTGTAGGATGAAATTATAGATGCATGTAATGTGTTCTTTGTCCAACATTCAATTAGCATATAATTTTATCTATAAAATCAACAGTAATCAAAATGCATGCAATATTTAAATCAAACTTACAATAATTAGAAAACTAAATATATCAAATTGAACTTAAATCTGATTTACCTCTAAACACTAATCATATTAAACCCTAACAAACTATTATGTGTAATAGAATATAAAATCGCTAAATATTAAGCATATAAAACCCTAGCAAACCCTAAGCATATGAAATTCTAATTTAAATCTAAGTAAGAATTCAATTTAATAAAAAGCATAAGAAACTATTGTGATTAATAGGAACTCTAATATAACTATTTAGGAATTGGATCACTTGAAAAATGATGAATTTATCAATGCAAATCCAAAATTAAATGAACGATTGCTCAAATTTGCCCCAAATGCACTGATGGAGTGTTATGCAGATGATTATTAGGGGTTTCAACGTGGAGAGAGTACAATAATCGAGATCAGAGTGTATAAAGGCAGATTTGAGAGAAATGAGATCAAATTTGAGAATCGGGTGGAGAGAGAAACGAGATCAAAATGGAAAATTGAGAATCGAGTGGAGAAAGAAACAAAATATATGTTTGTACGGTAATTTTCGTTATTTTTTAAATCAAAGTGGAGAGAGATACGAGACGTTCTTTTGTTATTTTCTGTATTTGCAAGAATAATTTTGGGTTAACAGAATAATTGTGTTAGTTTAGTCACCAGACGGGACTGGTTGACCCACCCTCATGCGCACGGGACTTCTTGCACTATTAGAGGTACGTGAGGGATCTACAAATATATGCCCCTAATTGCAAGTCTTAGATTTTGGAGACTAAGACCTTAAACAAATCATCCAAGATTTAATAGTTGCACCCATTAATATATTAAACTTTATAAGTAGTCCCCTTGTTAACTTGAATGTTTTTCATAGAAAACCATTAAGCCTTACATAAATATAAGAGTTTAATCAAAGAGAAAAAATTGAGATTTCAAACCTCAGTTTAAGAAACATGAAGGAAATAATTTGTATATTCATAAAATCAATGGTATTTAATTTTTCATTATAAAGTTAAAATGATATAAGAAGATATTTGACAAAAAATAGAATATTTTGTCTCCCCAAGGGTTGTACTCTGTTTAACCTTAGTCGTATATAAAATTAGTAAACTTTGAGTAGTTTTTCAACCCGTTATTGCCTCAACCGATTCAACTTTTACTTTCTAAACATTTTCTTTTAACATGCCACGAATATGCAAAAAGTTTAACCTGAACAAGGGGTGATACTAAGGAGACATAATTTTTTAATACGATTTCGCGACATGAAACACGTGTTCTCGTGTCATCAGGGACGTAGCCAGAATTTTGAGTTAGCGGGGACTAATTTAACTGGGATTTCCGGGGCGGGGGGCCCTAGCCGAATTTTTTTAGGTTATTTTTTAGTATTTGACAAAAATAAAGTAATTTATTTAATCTTATGGAAAGAGAAACAAATATTTAAATCAAGATTTTGGTCCCAAATTTAAACCAATAATATCCCTAATACTTATGTTGTTGTCACCGCCCTTTTTTTAAATACTTTTCCATAATTGAATCCTACAACAGTAAATTTAAACTATCAATTCATTTCTACAAACCCCAAATTTATATCTACAACACCAAGTTTAAACCAACGAATTAAACAATTAAGAAATTAATCCAAATTAACAAACTAACACAAATTAACACCATTTAGTTTTCTAACTAAAAACTAATACAAATTAAAACTAACTAAATCAGTTACTTTTCTAAACAAAAAATAAATACTAAAACTAAATCATTTACTTCTCTATAGAAAAAAGAAATAATAAAACTAAAATATTAACCTGTTCTGTTCCGGTGAGGCAACGGGGGAAGGGAGGCTAATTAGAGCAGCGATGCGGCACCAAGGGAGGTAGGAGGAGCAGCGACAACAACTAACAAGGGGAGGCGCTTGAAAGAGCAGTGGCTGTTGTGGTTAATGGTGGTGAGGAAATGGGTTAAATGTAAAAGTCTTGGGTAAGAGTAATGGGTAAGGAAATAGGTTGAAAACTGAGTCGTGTGGGTATAAGAATATTAGGTTAAGTTTTCAAGTTTTTATAATTAAACTTATGCTTAGTTTTTATTTCAAGTTTTAGTTTACACCCAAAATAATATTTAAGTATAAATATCTATTTTTTTATAAAAAATATGTGGGGGCTACAACCCCCACTCAGACATCAATGCCTCCGTCCCTGCGTGTCATTGATGGATACTTTTAGTGGGACACATCCACTTGAGATGTTCGCTAATAACACACGGATACATGTCTCATGTCGCAAAATCATGTCCTAAAATCACGTCTCCTAAGAAAGTGGACACTTCATAAGGTGTAGTGAACAACACTAAGTCTAATAAAATAAGAAAATTTAGAAAATGTGAAGTCACCCCTAGGTAATATATATAACTATATAAAAATTGTTGTCCCAAATTGTGTGAGACTGACACGTGGCATCTGACATAAATGTGACAAATGGCTTAATTATTAATAGGACAGAATCGTGAACCCAAACATTACTAAATCATCGATGAATAGTTAATGACAATTCATTTGCTCCTTGGAGTATTCAAACAACCTCGAGAGCACTTCCACCGCTATTTTCATTCTCTATGATCTATGAGTTACTCCCCCAGTTCGTCACCCCCGATAGACTTCTTGATAATGAGAGAGAAAAACACTACGATTGTCTCAACACTCAACTGCTTTGAACCTTAGGGCACCCTTCAGTGAGATGATCGGTCTTGGGGGTTTGATTCATTTGTATGTGATGTTGAATCAACGACTCCCATTTTTTGATAACACAATGGACTTGATTCATACAACTGGATTTATGGAAGGTTGGCTTGATTTGTAATTGATGAATTTTTTTTGTTTGATTGGGACCGGATTTTGAGATCGAGAGGATTGTTGTGGATTGATTGGTTTTTCTGTAGTAGAAAAGATTTGGATGACTACATGTACATGTTCCTGCAGTTCAGGTACAAGAAACACAAGTGGTTTATTTCTCCCAAATCTAAAAGATGAAGTTTTTCTTTCTGCATTGTTAGAGAAACCTCCTACATCTTTATGAGTTTATTACTATGTTGTTTCTTCATATTGCATTGATTTTAATGATGATCGAGACTTTCTTGAGCACTACATTTTTTTAGTAAACATCTATTTAGATGTACTTTAATAATTCATTTGGTTTTGATAATCCTTTTGTCTGTTTCAACCTAACCCACATATGTCTATTTATGTATTTTTTTTTAAGTTAGGACAACCATAGATGAACTCCCAAAATCGGATATAATGTTATTTCTGTTATATATATATATATATATATATATATTCGGCCACGCATCGCGTGACCTTCATGCTATTATATAACTAAACCCAGGTAAACATTTGTTATATATACCGGCCCTTAACTGCACATCTCCGGTATCAATCCATCCCCAATAATATAAAATCTATCCATCCGCAATAAGATAAGCAGGGTAGCTCGATAAAAGAAGGGAAATGTTATTGGGAAAACGTCAGATGTTATGCATCTCGTGGTATCCTTTTAACAGAAGATATATGGTATAGAGGGGGAAAGTAACTGCTTTTTTTATAGTACTTTGTTCCCTAATATCCAATTCACACAAGTACATAAACCCACACAAAAAATTAGTATCTTATGCGTTCATGCTTTGACTATCAACATAGGACGTTTTGAAAGAGGTATCTACCAATCTGGTAATGGTATATACCTATGAAAATGATAGTTATTAGATACTAATTTCTACCGCTACCACCCAACTCACACTAGTACAAGCCCACAAAACTCTATGACTATCTACTACCAATTTGATCTGTGGTACTAGGAATCCATGATTATATGTGATTTGAAGACTCATTTTCCGGGGTTAAAAAATTGATATTTCTAACTGTTTGTGTATACCACAACAGGAAGGGTAGAGAGGCAATTTTCATAGATGTTATATAGGCTTAACCGGGGGGAAATGTTAAATAAGGGGCCGATATGTTTAATTTCAGCTATAATATATCTAGAAGTATATTTATCCTTTACCAAGGGGTGGAATCTTATTGCCCATTTTTTAAATTAGAGAATTATCTACAAAAACTGTTGTAGTTCAGGGGTCCATGCGCAGCTGCCCAGCAGTGCACACCTTAAATTACAAATCTCTCTCTTTTTTTTTTTTTTTAAAAAAAAAAAGGAGATTGCAGTAGGTGTACCAAATGAATAATGATTCAGAGACTCAAATGTGGCTACAATGACCATTCAGAAGAAACTATCTCCATATCCTCATACTCAGAACCATCAACAACCATAACAAGATCAAATGTAGTTAATAACCAACCAACCAAACCCTTTCCAACTTTTTATTATCTGGTTGTTCTTCATTCATTATTAGCTTTTAAAAACATTGAGACAGATGCAAGAAAAATGGTTCTATAAACAATTAAACCTTCAAAGATTTCAGCTGCGACCAAATTCAAAGAAGTGTAACTGTTTCCCTCAACCCTGGCAGACGCTTTGGACCCCACTTACTTTTAGCAGAACAAGGGAGAAGGGCAGGTTTGTAGTATGAGTAAAATCAGTTAGAAACCATGCTCTCAGATTCTTTCACAAATCCATCTCCGGTCCAATCTTTGTCAGACTGTAAACCTAGCTTCACAGCTTTCCTCTGCCGAATTGCTTCTTGTTGCCTTCTCACCAAATCCGTGTGCGTTGTAAAGTACTGAAGAGAAACCCTGAGAAGAAGAAACAAACACTTAGGATCAGAAATCCTTCCGTTTGTTTTAAATTGATATGGAAAGAAGGGGAGGAAAATCAAAACCCTCAACCTCCTACACTAGGCCAGCCCTTGTGGTTTATGGAAAGAAGTTAATTTGCAAATGAGAGTAAAGTGAATTATACCCTCTGAAATCTTCTATGGATGAAAAGTTGTGCATTTTCATAAAATCCTTCAGCTCAGAGCAGAGTGTTTTGACAAGATCATACCCATGCATCATCACACCAGTGCAGACCTAAAATCAAAAACAGTAAGTGATTAAGATGTCTTGGTTTGTGGATAAAGATAGTACTGTGAATATTGTTGGCGCAACCAATGAAAAATTAGAAACCAATAATAACAAATAACCATCTCTAGAGAATTTCTTAATCTCAAGGTTGAAGAAACTAGGAGGGTTAAATACTAAAATGATTAATTACCATATGGCCCTTTAATTATTAAACATATTCTAACCTTAATCTAATTGCGAATTCTACTTAAATTATGAATAATACTAATTCTAACAATAAACTAACTAACTAATAAAATAACAATAAATAAGTAATAAAGTAATAACCACCATTTGCAAAACTGTAGGCCACATGGTTATACCAAGAGTTGGAATGATAGCCAAGAGAAGAAAAGAGAAACATTTACCCTAACACAATCTCTTGAACCTTTTTATGTCTGTTTATTTAAATTCTCGAGAGTCCCAGTAACTAAATATTAGCAAACCATTTTGTAACTTCCTTAAAATACCTCATCAAAATGGACAATCCCATTGTAGCCACTAGAACATTGAACATTGATTGGTGTTGTCGGCTTACACCAAACTCACCATTATTTATAGCAAGGCAGCAGAAGCGTCTATGTCGTTCTACATAACTTTTTGTGAAGAACAAAGGCACATCTCAAGCCCATCAACGTGATTGTACATCCAAAGAAAATAATGGTTGCTGAAAACGCTTTACGAGACCCTTGCAGTCAATAAGTCTCACAAACAATTGTCAAGATGTAGTCCGAACACATAAATATCGCTTGGTAGCGCTAACATAGGGCTGGTAATAATTACTAAATCAGATTATAATATGTGGAAGTGATTCATATTCTGAGGACAATCACATTGGACCTACATGGGAAAGATGATCCCACTAGGGTACGACACCATAGCACAGAACAAAGTGTACAACCATACAAAGGAGTCACATATTACAAACATCATAATACCCCCAACTCCCTGAGTGGTAGTTTGACCTTGCAACATAGTCGCAAGTCTCTGTCAAGTAAAAATGGAGAAAGAGGAATGAGGAATTATTTATTGATCATGTAGAAAAGAAGACCCCCCCCCCCCCCACCCAAAACCACCCCACCACGACCACCCCCACCCCCACCCCAATCCCACCTTGTGTACTGATTTATGACTGGAAGTTCTTGCACGGGAAAAACACAAGTGTAACAAGGGGTTAGGCATACGTTCTTGAGTATAACAGGTCTGTTCAAGACTAAGTAAATCAATCTGTACATTACTTCTCTTTGTTTCTACTCAGTTCATCTCCACCTGCAACACTAATCTCTAATGGTTATGGTCTAAACAATAGAAACCGCACGGAAACTGTCAAGCACCACCACCAGTGATGATCATCACCTGGGTGCTTGCATGCAACATTTCCTCATCCAAGGTTGAAGTCCCATCAGTTTTGCCACTGGGCAAAGGGCCTATACAACAATACTTTACTTCCCAATCTACGTTAGGTTCACAAAACCATTTTATGAATCACCACCCCACCCCGCGAAAAGAAGAACACACAAGCTCTACGGGGATATGCATCATTTATTTACTGCTCAAATAAAATTCTTCCTCATATAACTGATTATGGCCATATCCTTTGTGATATGCTTGCATTAATACCTAAACTCACACCACGTAACCCTCGGAGCTTTTCTCTACATGGTGCACTCTATCAGTAGTCAATATGCTGTAAATAAGTGGTCTTTATTGTTTATATGATTGCTAATGGTTCCTTCCGTTTATTTTGCTAGTTTATTCTATTGTTTAGGTTGGGTAATACTCCCTCGAGATGTCCTTTTAAGTCTTTTCCCTTCTAGTGTAGCTAAAGACCAACTCTCCTTCTCTTTTTCAATGAATATCATTAAGAGTTTTCTCCTTTTTAATTAATTGTGATTGTGTTGCTAATTTCCATTATGTGTATTGGTTTACACTTTACATCACAAATGCTACTTAACTGCACAAACACCTTCCTTTCATTAGATACACCGTACTGACAGCCATAGACTCTCACTCTATTTCTTCACTTCAACAGATTTGGCCTTTGATCTTTAACTGAAAGTATGATACAGAGTTACGTATCCACATATTGTACGAGTCTCAACCTTAACGGTAACTCTAAATATTGCAGAAGTCACTATGTCAGATACTTACCTTAACGGCAGTTTAAACCGTGGAAGGTGAATTGTAGTTAGCATGCAAAACTCCACATTTGAGTTCTTTTATATTATTATTCAACGAGTAAATGTCTTTTCAATCATGTTTGGAAAAGGCTAACACTAGTAAGGACAAAAGGTGAAGTGATGTGTAGTGGGTAGCGGAAGCGTATTATTACACTACACAACAACAATAGAGAATAGAGGAGACTCTCACTATATTTCTTCATTTCTAGAAGTCAAGAAGTTATGAATACAAATGAGAGTCAAAAGCCTTATTTATAGGGTGAGGTTAGCTTGCTAGACAAGCTAACCCTAAAAGCTAAAAGACTAAAAAGGTCAAAATGAATAAAGTAAAAAATAATCCCTAACTATACTTGGAGACCAAGAAAAGACCCTAAAAAGACTAAAATACTAAAATACGCTAACCTAGAATATTCCAAAGGAAGAAATATATTCATTTATTTTACTAATAAAAATATAATAAAATACAACTAAAAATTAAAATTTCCTTTGGGTACACCTCCTTGTGCCACCTGTCATCATTATACACTATGAAGCACGGACACTCTCCCGGAAGCCAATGTGTCGTGTCCGTCAACGTGTTGGACACCTATGAAGCACGAACACTCTCCCAGAAGCCACGAGTCAACTTTGACTTAAGTGATAGTGATTGTGCGTTATTTATGATTCTCAAGGTCAAAGTGTGTTTGAATTTTTTTTTATATGGTCGATTTTCTTAATTTCATGTTAAGAATGCTCTAATAATGTATTTTATGCAGAAAATATGTTTTATTTCATTAATATATATTTAAATATATATTATATATTATACGTATCATAGCGTGTCGTATCTTAGTTTTTGGATCAATCACGTGTCGCATGTCGAAACACGTATTACGTGCCCGTGCTTCATAGATTATACATGACACTTCCCTCCTTCGAAAAAAACCGTCCTCGAGTGTGAAGGAAACATTGCCAACGTCAATGCCAAAGAAACAAATATTTAGGAAAAAAAAAGAATCGTTTATTGTGGGTGAAAAAAAAATTCAGAAAAATTTGGTGCCAAATGAAATAAATTTCAACATTTTAAAATTGGTTGCTATCTAAATTTTTCCACACCAATAAAATCAATTTTTGGATCCTTAAAAAATTGCACACTAATAGAATCTTTTATATATAGAGAGAGAGAGAGGGGGGGGGGGGGGGGGGGGGGGGGGGGGGCTCTCATGCACACCAAGTTTGCACACTAATTTTTTAAAGAGCCATATACTAAATAATCCCTCGAACTTTTTTTAATACACGTTTAGTCCAAGCCTTTTTATTTTGCACCAAAAAGTCCTTCACCATGCCAAAAAGGCTTTACCGTGCCGCTGGCGCGGACCTTTAAAGATAAGAGAACAAGGAACTTTTTGATACAAAATAAAAGGCTTGGACTAAATGTGTATTAAAAAATGTTTGAGAGACTTTTTGGTGTTTGATCCTTTTTTAAAATAGTAAAACAAATAATTGAGTTGAATTTTTTTATATGACATTTAAAATTTCAAGGGGCCCATATAAAAAACAACTCAAAATAACGTTTTTTGCTATTTTAAAAAATCGATCAAACTTCGCAGCTTTTAAAGCACTCTGAAAGCTGTGAAAGTTTGACCGATTTTTTAAAAATCTCTGTTCTAAAAGGCCCGCCTAGGCTTGAGCCTTGAGAGAAACGCATCGCCTACGCCTCATTACGCCTTATTACCCCCTATTCTTAGTAAAAGGCTTAAGGCACACTTTTTTTAAACAAAACAAAGGATTAGTTGACAAATATTGGTTATAGAGCATGAATGTGAGAAAGATGGCTACCAAACATATGGATATATTTTCAAAATTCAAGGTATGTACTATTTTATTATATTACTAGCCTTGGAATAATTAAAATAATAAAAAAAAGGACAAACGCCTTTTTACGCCTAGGCTTCGTCTAGGCGCACCTAGGCTCCTAAGGCTTGAGGCTTGACCTCTACGCCTCGACTACGCCTCGCGTCTTTTAGAACCTTGTTAAAAATAGCAAAAAAAATTATTTTGAGCTGATTTGCTTCATATGGGTCCATTGAAATGTTTAAATGTCATATAAAAACATTCAACTCAAAATTATTTTTTTTAATATTTATAAAAATAGGTAAAAAATCAGTGTGCAAACTTGATGTGCATGAGAGCCTGCCTATATATATATATATATATATATATATATATATATATATATATATATAAAGAGAGAGAAAGAGAGAGAGCAAGGCTCCTATACATCATGCTTTCTACATCACCCATACATCACACACCTAGTTCGAGGCCCAATTTTTTTTTTCCAATTTTCTTATTTTCCCATGGTGTTAACCTTCTAATCAACACATGTTTAAAAACTTAGGTCAAAATACAATTTCTAGCTATTTTTAAAAAATTCAACAAAAAACTGTTGAAAATACCTTATTTATAAGGGTCTACGCCAGCAGAATCTTGTGAATTTTTTAAAATAAATAGAAAACATATTTTGACCTAATTTTTTGAACATGTGTTGATTGAAAGGTTAATTTCAATAGAAAAATAAAAAAATTTGGAAAAAATGTTTCTTAAAACCTAGAACTAGGTGTGATGTATGGAATACTATATAAAATGTGATGTAGGAGAACCTCTCTCTCTCTCTCTCTCTCTCTCTCTCTATATATATATATATATATATATATATATATATATATAAGGTTTTGGTGTAAATAATATATCAAAGAAGAGTATTTAAGTAAATATAAGAAATAAACGAGGCGGGGCGGGTTATGCTTATATATACTAAAGCCGACCCCCCCCCCCCCCCCCGTTTAATTAATGTTTTTTTAAACCCATACCCGCCCCTATTATTTTAAACGGGTTTTGGGGGCAGGATGGGGCGGGAACCCGATGGGTCGGATTAAATTGCCATTCCTATGCCCCTCCACCCAACCCAACCACCTTAGGAGGGCTCGTTTGGTTCGAGGTTTGGAAAGGGAATGGGAATCCTTGATTTTAAGTTCTTGGAATCCTAAGTTCCAGGAATTTCAAGTTCCTGGAATCCTCGTTTGGTTCCAGGAATTCTATGTTACTCGAATCTTGAATTCCTTTCCATTGTTTGGTTCAACCGAGAATTTTCTTTTCCCAACATCTAAAATTACTTCACCATATTAGGAATAAATATCATTTAACTAAAATACTTATCTACTTGATTTGAGTGTGTGTTTGACTGTGAGTGTGTATATTATTGTGCGTGAAAGTGTATGCGTGTATGAGAGAGAGAGAGAGAGTGAGTGTGTGGGACTGAGAGAAAGAGAGAGAGTGTATGTGTAAGAGTTTACTTTTTGTCTCATTACAAAAGTAAACTAGAATTCCCGGGAATATAGGATTTCCCTAATTTTAGAGAGAAAGGAGAATTCCAATTTTGTCGGAATTCAAATTCCAGGAATTCTAAGTTCCATCTAAATTTCCAACCAAACACTGTAATTCTAGATGAGGGGAATTCTAAATTCCAGAAATCCTAAATTTCCTTTCCAAACCTCGAATCAAACAAGCCCTAGAAGTTACCGTAGGTTGATCGGCCACCTTCTGTGGCCTATATTCATCACGAGTGGTCAGAAATGCTGAATGGTTGTTTGGTAGTTCAGTCGCGGTCCCACATAGGGGTTTTGTAACGGACGGTCGTTGTTGTGGTGTCAGGGGGAGGCCATTTTGTACCCGTGGGGATTCAACTGGGCTTGCAGTGCTCTGACTAGGGTTGCCTTTCCCCGGCGACCTCCACGTTATGCTGGAAAGTTGATCGGTGGAATTCGCTGCTGCTGGACGATGGTTTTCGAAGGCTAGGATTTGGTCAAGACTTCGGCGGGGGTTTTGAAGGTTGGGGGTCATAGCTATTGTTTGGGACCCAAATTCAGACTGCATCTGGTCGGAAACGGGTCGGATCTGAGCGAGTAGCAAGTGCGAGTCAGTGGCCGACCTTCCTCCAGTCGGATCTATTCATGATGAGTTGTAGCGAGGTCGATCTTACCGAAAAAGCCCCTTGTCAGTGCCGGATGACTGGTGTTGACGGCGGAACTGGTCGAGGGTTGTTGCCTCTGTTCCGACAAAGGTGAACAGAGGCTTTTCTTGTTGGTTGGTGGGTTTTGGGGGGCGGTTGGGTTTAGATTTGTAATTTGGGAGTTTGGGTGAGTACTAGAGGACCACTAGAGGGTTGGCACCGCAAGGTTGGTGGTGGTGGTTGTGTGGTGATAGAAAAATTAGGGGACAAGGGGGTTGTGACCCGAGGTAGTGCTTTTCCATAGTGTCTCCTCCTCGCCTTTGGGTCGAGGTCCATTCATCGTATCAATTCTTCATCGGATAGTAGATCGATATTTGGGGTTTCGATCACAAACCCGGCCTCCACGGGAATATATATCAGCCAAGGCACCCTCTCAACCGAACGATTGTTCCGAATCGAAGCCATAACTCGTATCGGGCTTCGTACACCATTTAATACCAAGACACACCAAGAGCAAACATTGCTCTAATACCAATTTGATGTGTAGTGGATAGCGGAAGAGTATTAATTACGCTACACAACAACAATAGAGGAGACTCTCACTTTATTTCTTCATTTCTTGAAGTCAAGTTGTGAATACATATGAGGGCCAAAGGCCTTATTTATAGGGTGAGGTTAGCTTGCTAGACAAGCTAACCCGAAAAGCTAAAAGACTAAAAAGGGCAAAATGAACAAAAGACAAAAATAACCCCTAGCTATACTTGGAGACCAAGTAGACCCTAAAAAGACTAAAATACCCTAACCTAGAATATTTCAAAGGAATATTTAATTACTTTACTAATGAAAATAAGATAAAATACAATTAAAAATTAATAATTTCCTTCGGTTCCACCTCCTTGCGCCACGTGTCATCAATGACACTAGTAAGACTTATTCAATATGAGAATGAATAAATAAAGACTTCGAGAGGGTTGAATTTACGACTTTATCTTCACCATAGCAAAATTTACCAGAATCGTGCTGAGCCCATTGTAAATCCTCTATAGAGTTACAATTTTTCTATTGATTATGGAACAACTTTTGGAAACTTTTTATGCGTAAATAAACATAAATCAATGCTTCTGCTTGATAAATTTAACATTTTGTTTGTAATAGAGATGTTTCTACAATTCTTTTAGCATTAGGTATTAGGGCAGAAACAATTCTTCATGTCCTGCCCTGGCCAAGCTGGTTTCACTGAAACTGGAGGGTTCCCGAGGAATCTCAAAACTCAAACAAAGCATAACTCACAGATTTGATGTCCACATGTTGCTTGATATAAACAATTGGAAAAGGAAAAAAACACACAACAATTTGTTGACAAGCACTTGACTGCACATATATGATATATGGCTTCAGAAACATGCGAAATATGAGAGACAAGCTAAACGTTAGAAAAAAAAATCTACCAGCTACAAGCAGATAAGTCTAAGAAGATGACAATTTATTTTTTGTTAAAGAGAACAAAACTTTGGTCTGACCTGAACGGTATTTGCTCCAAGGAGAATGAATTCAGCAGCATCCCCACCTGTTTCAACGCCTCCAATAGCAGAAAGAGAATAGTTCTTATCATTGAATTCCGACTTCATCATTTGTGCAATGCTCATGACTTTTGCAAGCGCAATAGGATGGACTGCCTTGGCAGAATATCCCCCGGGAGTTGAGTATCTGAGAATAAATTTGAGTGAACAGCTTTAAATAACTTAATTGCTAAAACATCATATTTTTCAATGTAGCAAATGCTAACCCCTCAACACAAGGCTCGGGATGTAAAGTATTGAGATTGATTCCCATCACACTCATGATTGTGTTGATAGCAGCTACGCCCTCACATCCTGATCCCAGAGCCACCCTAGCTGGCTATAACAAACGAGAAGTTGATATTACTTTGGAGTGAGAAAGTTATCAAGTATAGTGGACCAGTGGCACACAATAGTGGGTGATGCACAAGACAGTTTTATTCAAAGACATAAAAATATAAATAAAAAGCATGGTTGCATTTAATTATAAAGTTAGAAAGGAATTATTTCATTTTTCTGAGAAGTTGGGAAAGTAGTGAAAAGGGTGATGAGAAGCTTGGTGAGATGTTCTCTTGCTTTTCCGGTTTTCCATGGAATTTGGAGGATATGTAAGAAATGTTTTCAAAGAAATTGAGGTAAAGATGGAGCAAGTGTCACTTTTAAGACTATTATTCTTATATAGAATATATTAATTGAGCACAACAAAAGTAAAAATGAGTAAGAAGTATTTTCCATTGCAAAATAATGTAATGCCACTTAAACAAAACCCAAGGAATAAAGAAATTCAGTAACATAACAACCACTCCAGTCTGTTTCCTTCTGAAAGTTTAAGCATGGGGAACGAATTTGTCCTAATAATGTGGGTAGGGAGCCAATATCACCCCTTAAGGCCCAGACCATTGCCATTTATATATATGGCCACATAATCAGATGAACCATCTAAGTAATTAAGAAACCCTCAGAACATTAATCATCAATTATCCACAATATGTGACCTTCTCCAGATGACAAGCATACCTGTGTGATGTCAGTGATGTTTGGAGTCATCTTAGCCCAAACAGGAACAGTAGCTTTTGCATTAATCCATCCACAAATCTCTTCCAACAGCGCACAATCTTGTCCAACTGCAGCACCCATTTTACGCTCTGGCATACCATGAGGACATGAAAAATTGATTTCAATGGCATCCTGAAGAACAACGTTAGAACCATTAGATAGTGAAAACACCTAAAGAAGATATATCAAGTAGAGTAGGAACTTAGATATTTTGAAGTTTAATAGAAACTTGAGCAATGAGAAGGCTGATGGCTTACAATTCCAGTTTGCTCAACTCGGTCAACAAGTTCCTGCCAAGCAGCTTTGTCATACTCCTCCATGATTGAAGCAATAAGTATCCTATCTGGATACTCTTCTTTTAATTGTTTGAATTCTTTTAACATGGTCTCGAGAGGCCGGTCACTTATAAGTTCAATATTTTGCCACCCAATAATTGGTCCTTTGGCTGAGCCATTCGCTCCAGCTCGTAGTCGTGCATATCGAGGAGTTACATTTATTACTTTTGCAGCATCTAGTGACACCTATATATTATAGTTCAAAATAAAATAATTAAATATGAACATGAAAATGAAAAAAAGCACACTTCTAAATTCTAAATTCATTCAATAGAAAATATTTCTGCTAGGATTTGGAGAAGACACGTTAAACACATAATAATATAAATAAAAGATAAATGGATGTTTGCTTCAGTCTTGACACTTCTTCTACACAACATGCTTATAAATGCTTATGAAGCAATCGCATCAAGTCATAGTATCGAGGAGTTACATTTATTACTTATGCAGCATCTAGTGACACCTATATATTATAGTTCAAAATAAAAGACTTAAATATAAACATGAAAAATGAAAAAAGGCACACTCCCAAATTCTAATTCATTCAATAGAAAATTTCTCTGCTAGGATTTGGAGAAGATACATTGAACACATAATAATATAAATAAAAGATAAATGAATGTTTGCTTCAGTCTTGACACTTCTACACAACATGCTTAAAAATGCTTATGAAGCAATCGCATCAAGTCATAGTGATGTAAAGTAGCGGAAAAGATTTACACCATAACAATAAAAGCGAGAAGATAGGTATTCTCATTCATTCATCATACGAATAGGGGGGTAAAAAAGAGAGGGGGAGGGGGGGGGGGGGGGGGGGGGGGGTATAAGCTCACAAGTCTTTTGCACCAAGATACCTAAATAAGGTTAAAATTGTAGAAAGATAACGGATAATAAAAGATGCTATAATTAGTAACTATTACCTAAAAATATCTCCTAATAACCCCCCCTCCTCCTCCTCCTCCTCCCACCACCACCGAGATTTTGCATAGGAAGGAGCCCCACTCGGCTGTGCACATCACTCTCCCCTTCTTTGCAAGGCCAGACCTGGCTATAGGTGGGATAGGAGGTTTCCTAGGCAGGGCCCCGACTATATATATCGCTTACTAACTAGGTATAAAGATATCTTGATGAGGCTAAAAAAAAAAGCTTTAAAATTATTTACTTTTAAACCCAATTCTTCACATATATATAGGGTAGTGAGAGGGCACTCTACCGTTAAAACTTAAATCTAATAAATCACAACATCTTGAAGCTTATAAAATACAAAAATGTTCTGAAAAGTAATGAAATGCACAGGGGATGTGTTGTAGGCACTAGGCACAGCATAATCCGTGAGCATGAGAACCTTGAAACTAATAAAACACACGTGCCAGATACGTAACTAATGTCTAAAGACCTGGTCAAACTCAAAGTCTTATCTGTTATGCAAAGACCTGATCATATACAGATGGCAATATCTCCTATTTTCATGTAACAACCTATTATATATCCTGTAAATATTCTGTTGTACAGAATCCTATATATAGTGATTCTCTATAATGAAAATATCATCCAAGATTCTCAACACAATAGATTCTTTAGTTTCTCTACGGTATCAGAGCAGTCAAAACTCTAAAGAGAATGATCCGTCCAGATTTCCTAGCTCTTTCGTCTCAAATGGCTGAATCATAAATACCCATATCCTGTTAATCTCAATGTAGCAAATTTCGTCTCACTGGAATTGACTTCTTCCAACTATCTCTTGTGGGAAACACAAGTACAATGAGAGTCAAGATCTACCTGGTTTCAACACAGGAACCACACGACCACCTGAAAGTGAGATTAATGGTGCCAATAATGTAGGCAAAGTGTCTAACCCAGATCTGGCAGCATGGACACGCACACAGTGGCGGAGGCACTGTGTAAGCTGGGTGGGCAAGTGCCCAGCAAGAAAAAAAAAAAAAAATAGTTTAGTATTTTGGAACAAAAAATAAATATAACAAAAAAGGGGTCTAAAGTGAAATAAAAAACTTAAGTTATAACCTAAATCTAAAACCCATTTCAGCTCTCATTTGAAAGAGAGCTGCTCTGCTCACACCACAGCCGCACCTCACCTCCTCACTGCTTCCGCTTGACTCCGCCACTCCACGCAGCCAGCCACCTCCTTCTTCCTCATCCTCCATTGTTATGTAAGTTCTCCTTCCTTCCTTAAACCATCTACGATTTTTTTTGTATGATGAAAACAGAGCTAAATTTTTTTTTCTCCTCCATTGTTGTATGATGAAAACAGAGAAATTTTTTTTGGTTCATTGTTTGCTATTTAGGTTTGTTGTTTAGTTTAGATTTGAGTTCATTAGTTTTGCCCCAAAAAATAAATTTCAAGTTTATAATTTAAATAAAAATTATAGTTGCTTGATTTGTTGTTTATAATTTAAATAAAATTAAACTTGCTTTGTCACTATAATTTAAATAAAAATTAAACTTGGTTTGTTGCTATTTAGATTTGTTGTTTATAAATTAATGTTTGGTGAGCTAAAATAATTTTATATTTAAACTTGTAATTTTAGTTATGGAAAAGTATTATAAAAGAACTCACGAAAATGTGGTGCCTCCAACGGAAAAAATCGATGTCCAAAAGGAACCTATTCCAAAAAAGATAAGTCGAAGTCGGATTCAAGTTGACTTGTCAAATCTTCCTTTTGATCCGAGTTTAAGGCCACAAATTTCAGAATATGATGCGAACGTTCAAGACAAGATTAGACGAGTATATTTGCAAATGGGTCCTTGTCAACCCTATACGCATTTATTTCTTCAAACAATGTTTGGAAACAAGGCTCATCGTTTCAATGTAGCATGGTTCACTCAATTTGGGAGTTGGTTGGAATATAGTGTTAAGGAGGATGCTGCATTCTGTTTGCCTTGTTATTTGTTTCGTCCAGAGTCTGTGGGCAGATATCAAAGTGATGCTTTCGTTAGAAGTGGATTTAATAATTGGAAACAAAAACGAAGACTCCAAGAGCATCTTAATAGTGATGCTCACAATGCGGCGTATATGAAGTCTCGAGATTTGTTGAATCAAAATCAACATATTGAGGCGATAATTGATAACTAATCGAAGGAGTGTCGATATGAGTATCGTTTACGGCTGGTTGCAACCATTGATGTGATTCGATTTCTTTTACGGCAAGGGTTATCTTTTCATTCGCATGACGAATCAGAAGGCTCAATGAATAAAGGTAACTTTCTTGAACTTTTACAATGGCTAGCCAATAGGGATGCAACGGTTAATAATGTAATTCTTAAAAATGCTCCTGGAAATCATAAATTGACATCACCGGATATTCAAAAAGATGTTGTAAATGCCATTGCTAGTGAGATTACCAATGAAATATTAAAAAATCTAGTGGGGGAACCATTTACAATTTTAATTCACGAAGCTCGTGATGTATCGGTTAAAGAGCAAATGGCTTTTGTTGTGTGCTATGTGGACAAAAAGGGTTTTGTGATGGAAAGATTTGTGGGTATGGTACACGTTCCTGACACAACATCTAACTCACTTAAACCGTCACTTGATCAATTTTTCAACAAACATAACTTGAGTGTCAAAAACTTGCGTGGTCAAGGTTATGATGGGGCAAGTAACATGCAAGGAGAGTATAATGGGCTTAAATCACTTATTTTGAGGAAGAATAAGTCAGTGTTCTTTGTGCATTGTTTTGCACACCAACTTCAGTTGGCACTTGTCCATGTCGCAAAAGATCTTAGGTATATTGATGAGTTCTTCTTCTTAGTTAATAATTTAGTGAATATTGCGGGGGCATCATGTAAGCGTCGAGACATTCTTCGAGAGAAGGAAGCGGAACGAATTTTTAAGCAACTAGAAAGTGGTGATATATCAAGCGGTCGAGGGTTAAATCAGGAGACTAACCTAAAGCGGGCTGGTGATACCCATTGGGGCTCACACTATGGTACATTAATAAATTTGATTGTTATGTTTGGATCCGTGCTTGATGTTCTTGCAGATTTGGTGGAACATGCTACTGATAGAAAAGGTGAAGCCTTAAATTTAATTAAACCAATGCAATCTTTTGATTACATATTTACCTTGCATTTGATGAGGAATGTACTCGCAATAACCAATGAAATTTCCAAAGCATTGCAACGAAAAGATCAAGATATTGTAAATGCTATGACTTTAGTGAGATTTTCCAAGAATCGTATGCAAAAAATGAGAGATTGTGGGTGGGATCATCTATTGGTGGAGGTTTCTTCTTTTTGTATGAAATATGGTATATCAGTTCCTAATATGGAGGATAATTTTAGTCTTTTGGGAAGATCAAGGCGAGGACCGAAGATAACTAATTTACATCATTATAAAGTTGACTTGTTCTACCTTTGCGTAGATAAGCAACTTGTTGAGCTTAACAACCGTTTCGATGAGGTGAATTCAGAATTGCTTCTATGTATGTCATCATTTGATCCAAGTCACTCATTTGCTGCTTTTGATATAGATAAATTAGTTCGTCTCTCTGAATTTTATACTGATAATTTCTCAGAACAAGAACGTATTGTACTTCGGGGTGAGCTTGAGTTGTATGAGTTTGATATGAAATCAGATGGGGACTTTCTAGAAGTGGAAGGGATTAATGGTTTGGCTAAGAAGATGGTTGCGAAAGGAAAACACATTGTGTATGTTTTAGTCTATAAACTTCTAAAATTGACTTTAATTCTTCCCGTTTCCACTGTTACGGTTGAGAGGGCATTTTTCGCTATGAATATTTTGAAAACTGATCTCCGAAACCGCATGGGGGATGGTTGGTTAAGTGATAGTTGTGTGACATATATCGAAAAGGATGTCTTCGATTGTATTTCTAATGACGCAATTGTGGATCGCTTCCAGAAGATGAAAAGCAGCAGATGGAGATTGTAGAATTGTTTAAATCTAGTATTGTGTATTTTGACAACTTTCTACTTTTGTATGAAAATTTCGAGATATGTTTATCATTTTTTGAGCAATGAATTGTTATTGTATTCGATGTTGATTTTTTAGTTGCAAGTGTAAAATGTACAAATTAGCCCAAAAAAAAATTTCGGGGGCTAACACCCCCGAACCCCCATTAAGGATTCGTGCCCCACCATTACTAGATTCCTGGCTCCGCCACTGCACGCACAAATAGGCTAGTAAAAGCCTGGATCACTGCTACTATTTCGAAAGAAGCCCTCGGGACTGTTGTCAGCCTTACCACGCCGTTTGATGTTTGGAAGGCTCGTGAATGCGAATTACCACCTCAGGGAATTGAAGTCAACGTGTGATAAAACTCGATGCCATTGGCAAACCGGTACCTGATTAGAAAAAGTTTTTTTGCGCTTTTAGCAAGTTTGGGGCCACGGTATGAATCATTTTCCAGAGCTATGCTCAAGCCTCCTGTTCCCGCTTATGACGATTTAATTCCGTTATTGTGTAGTCGTGAATTAAGTAACAAGTCCCAATCATCCGAGATTGCAAATACTGCACGTGCATTTGTTGCGCAACGTTCCACCTCACGCTATCAGCGAAGGCGTGGAAATTTTACTTCTAAAGGATGAGGTTTTGCTCAGTTTACTTCACGGCCTCCCTATAACCAGTGCAATGGTCAGTCAAAGCACGACACCAAAGTATTCTTCACGGCCTCCCTGAACCAGCACTCCTTCTCTCCAGTATAAGATTTGCAAAAAGAGAGGCCATGATGCTCTAAAATGCTGACCTCGATTCGATAACAGCTATCAAGATGATCAAATTCCTCAAACCCTCGCTGCACTTCATATCCACACTCCCAGTGACAACGAATGCTTCCCAGACACTGGTGCTAGAGTACAATCACTAAAATATATAATGGATCCTACAGTGTTATGGTGGGTAATGGTGAAAACTTACCCATCACATATATTGGACAAGCATAAATTTTTCCTCCGGACTCACAGTTATCTTTAAATAACACGCTTGTTGTTCCGGTTATAAAGAAGAATCTTATTTCTGTTTCTCAGTTTACATGTGAATACCCTGTTATGTTATATTTAATGATCATGGCTTTCTTACCAAAAGACGCATCAGGTAATGGTTTCGGGGAGTAAGAAAGACGGATTATATGTCCTAGAGAATGCCACAATCAAGGCTCTCTTCTCTAACACATTCCGCGTTGCAGATAAAGAGGCGTGGCATGGCCGGCTAGGACATCCCCAACCTAGAGTTTTGAATTTCTTGCAGCATAATAAACTCAATTCAGTTAATAGAAAGATTTCTGGTTTTGGTAAGAGTTGTGCTTTAAGCAAAAGCTCTAGACTTCCTTTCTTTCCTTCAAACAACAGATCATGTGCACCTAATATTAAGATTCATTGTGATTTGTGGGGCCCCGGCACCTGTTTTTATCATATAGAGGCTTTCGTCACTATGTTATATTTGTTGATGATTTTTCTCGTTTTTCATGGATTTATTAATACAAAATCAGAATTTTATAAAGTCTTTTTCCTGTTCCAAGATATGGTTGAGAAACAATTTCAAAGAGAAATACAAGTGTTTCACTCCGATCAAGGCAGGGAATTTTCCACGAAAGAATTCATCAATCATCCACTTCACAAAGTGTCATTCATCAGTTGCCATGTGCTGCTACCCCTGAACAGAGTAGTGTGGCAGAAAGAAAACACCGCCACACGGTTGAATTAGGGCTTGCCATGATGCTACATGCGTCTATGCCTAAGATATATTGGGTGGAAGCTTTCCTCAAATCCACGTTCCTTATAAACCAATTTTTCTCACCCTCTCTTGACATGAACACACCCTACTCCTTACTTTATCAAAAACAACCTCCCTATGACTTCCTAAGAACCTTTGGTTGCCATTGCTACCCTAATCTCCGATCCTACACCAAAGATAAACTTGAACCTCGATCCCTCCCTTAGGTTTTCATAGAATATAGTGACAAACACAAGGGATACCGCTGCCTATAACTTCCAACTGGCCTTGTATACATCTCTAGACATGTAGTTTATGATGAGAAGTCTTTCCCGTTCCATCAACCATCACCTCTGATTCCTAGTCCGGTTGACACCACCACCCTCACTGTTTAACACCTACTACCTTACACACTCACGCTCCACCCAGCCCTATATTACCCTTCCAAGACCAAAATCAAGCACGTCTCTTTAATAACCAACCTACACAGACCCATCTCTCTATCCCACCTACAGCCTCTCCCTCCACATCTATCAATCCGCCTTCAAACCCACAAGCAACCCAACGCCTACTCAACCTCAACCTCTCCGTACCTACAGCAGATGTCCTGTCCCTACAGCCACAATGATACCCTCTTCCCAACATTCTGCCATTACCATACCCACCACAATCCCACCACCATCTAATCCACCACAGCCTTCTTCCTCACCAACCCCTAGCTCCACACACACTATGACTACCCGTAGCCGAGCTAGCATTCTCAAACCCAACCCCAAATACGCCCTCACTGTAACCACACCGGCAACCCCTCCAGAACTAAAACCATAAAAAGTGCTCTCAAGCACCCTGGTTGGCATGCTGCCATGATTGATGAAATGCAAGGCCTCCATCATAACCAGACTTGGGTCCTTGTCCCTCGCCATTCTCAAATGAATGTCATTGGTTGTCAATGGGTTTTTAAACAAAAGTCAAATCAGATGGGTCCTTGGATTGGTTAAAAGCCCGACTCGTCGCCATAGGATACAATCAACAAGAAGGTGTTGATTTCACGGAGAAATTCAGCCAAGTCATCAAACACGCGACTATTCATACCATTCTCTCTGGTGCTACGGTAAAAGGATGGAGTCTTCGCCAACTTGATGTAAAAAATTCCTTTCTTCATGGGCATCTTGACACCACAGTGTTTATGGAAAAACCACCAGGTTTTGAAGACAGTTGTAAGCCGATATGTGTGCAAATTGCATCGTGCGGTATATGGCTTGAAACAAGCTCCACAGGCTTGGTTCGATCGGTTTAGCTCTTTTCTCATTGATTATAGGTTTCGATGCAGCCCAGCTGATTCATCTTTATATGTGTTTAACAATGGTGCTCATATTATGATTTTACTTGTTACGTTGATGATACAATTCTCACAGGAAGCACGTCAAATTTATTGGATGAATTTGTTACCCAACTGTGAGATCAATTCTCAATAAAAGACCTCGGTCAACTGCATTATTTTTTGCATTATTTTTTGGGTGTACAAGTTCAACTATTTCATAGTGGAATCTCTCTCTCAGTCTAAATATATGACTGATTTACTTCTTAGCAGTGGCTGAATGAATGTAAACTCCTTACCACCCCTGTAGCTTCAAAACCAACCACCCTCTCCAACGGAGATGCTTCTTATCAGTGGCGGATCCAGGATTTTGTGTGAACTGGGGCGAAAGTTTCGATAGTTGCCGGGGGTTCGGGGGCGGGAGCCCCCGAGGCGATTTTTTTTGGGGGGGATCGAGTTTTTTCGAGCATTTTTTGGATTGTTTTTACTTTTTTGGGCATTATGTTCATTTTCAACACTGATTGAAGTGGGAGATGACTTAACCTCAGCTTCAGATACGGTTGGTGCATTGTCTTCTCTTTTTCGTTTAAAAAATTTCTCTATTGATTCCCAATATTTACAAATTTAATTTAATTTCACATATAAATTTAATTTCATATAAATTTATATAAATTTACACAAAAATAAATAAACAGACACATATAAACAATACACAAAATAAATTTATAAATTCACATTATAAATTTAATTTCATTTTAGTATAAATAATTTTTGTATAATTTCAGTAGTAAAAATATATAGGATTTTTCTTTTACTTTGGTACGAAAGAAGAGAGAGCACCATTTTAAGTTATGTTTTTTTTTGTTTATTACAGATTTTCCTCTGAACTTTTAATATAATTACAAGTCACCTCCAGGTTTAATTTTTTACCAAAAAAAAAATTTTTTTTTTTTTTTTTTTTTTTTGAAAAATGAACTGGGGCGGCCGCCCCGCTTCGGCCAGGGCTGGATCCGCCCCTGCTTCTTATCCCAATGTCCTTGGGTTTTCGCATTCTCCAACGGAGCATCCTGGATTTATACGCATTCTCGAATGCCGATTTGTCTGGCTTCCCAGTTACAAGACGCTCAACCACTGGATTCTGCACCTTCTTAGGCTTTAATTGCATAACTTGGAGCGCTAAAAAGCAGTCCACTGTTGCTAGATCAAGCGTCGAGGCGGAATATAGAGCTATGGCATCCACAACAGAAAAATTGACGTGGCTTTCATCTATTCTTTGTGACGTTGGCATTTATCAAGACAAACCTCAGTTCCTTTTTTGTGATTCTCTCTCAGATCTTCACATTTCTGTAAATCCAGTGTTCCACGCCCGTATCGCCATTGATTATCACTTTGTACATGAGAGAGTTGCTCATGGCACCCTTACAACAAGCTTTGTACCCTCCTCAAAGCTAGCTGATATCTTATCCAAGCCTCTCTCACACAGTATTTGATGAACTCAAAAGCAATCTTGGCCTCTGGGTTTACCCCACGTCCAGTTTGACGGGGAGTAATAAAACACACATGCCAGATACATACTAACGTCTAAAGAACTGGTCAAACTCGAAGTCTTATCTGTTATACATAAACCTGGTCATATATAGATGTCAATATCTCCTATTTTCATGTAACAATCTATTGTATATCCTGTAAATATTCTGTTGTAAAGAATCCTATATATAGTGGATCTCTATACTGAAAATATCATCCAAGATTCTCAACACAATCGATTCTTTAGTTTCTTTACAAACCCCCAATCCCATTTTCTCAATACTTTTGACCTTTTTTTTTAAAGAGTGTTTTCCTAAATTACAAAACCAAGTGAAATTAGCAAAAAAAAAGTCATGTACAGTAAAAATTAACCTATAAGATACAAAATATATATAACAAGACACAAAAATTCATTTAAACCTATAAATTACAAAACTATTCTAAAAACATTATCAAAGTATATGTCATACACACACAGCATGCCATGCATATGGGGGGCATATTGTAGGCATGCCGCATGTCGTTAGCACGAATAGTACAATGATGGTGGATTTTGTTTATTTTCTTCAATATTTACACTTGTCCATATATTGCAAGGGTTACCACTAATTACATGAATGTAGATGTTACCTCATTTTGCCAAAAAAATAGTGCTTGACCTTTTTTCTTTTTCTATTAAGATATTGAGGGGCCCTCTTAAAATGTGGCCTATATAGCCCCTAAAATGTCATAGCCGACCCTGCTTCTTTGAAAATCACAACCTCGAGCAAGAAGATGGAAATCAGCAATGTTTCTGCCCTCAAAAACTTTTCCAGCATGATTAGCAACGAAAATTTGGTGAACAATACAATGAACCCATTGGAGAAACTGTAGTTTTTATACAAACAATAGGAACTAAATACACCTTTACTCACCTTCTCTTTTATACAAACAAAATGGGAAAATACACACTTACTTGTTACTTGTAGAAGTGATCAACACAAATGACTAAGACTTAACTGCTTACGTATATTACAATCCAATAGGTTCAACTTCACCACTTTTCTCTTGCAACCTATGACAATTGTCACATCACTATGCCCACTAAAAAACAGTATTCCGGAATTCCTACATATTGTTTGCATGCAACGTGAAATGCATCCATTTGAAATAGAAATCACATAATCTGACTGAGCCTCTCTCTCTCAATTCGTTGTTAACTTTTTTTTCCTTTCTAATTGAACCTTAACATCAATTTCATATTACGAAACATTACCTAAATATGGATTTAAACTAATTTCAAATCCACTCATTTACAATTCAGTGACTCGCAATGACAAAGACCACCAGTCCATATGAATCTCATTTATCCCTCCTTGAACTAACTGAAAGAACGAATAAAACCAAAGCGCTAAATCACAAAGATAACGCAATTCTATTCTTCATGACGTGCCTCTCTTAGAGGCTGAATGATATGAATATCAGACATACATGACCTTGTTAACTTTTACAACATTTCCCAACAAAGCACAATCACAAAAAAAAATGTAATTAAACGAAAGACAATTACACAAAAAGAACACGATTTAAGGGTTTCAGCCAAAAGGTTTGAATTACGTCCACAGGCAAAGCGGTGGGTTTTGCTATTATGGAGAATCAAGAGTTACGAGCATAAAATCTCTCAACCACTCTCTGATTTCATTGCTGTCAATGCCAAAAAATACTAGTTATATGAGTAGGATTCCTAAACAAAATATCAAAAAGATACTAGTAATCGGCCGACTCGCGGTGGACCTATCTACCTCGGGAGGTCAACCCTCTGTACTCCCTAAATTGGGATCCAACTGTAAATAATCCAAACACCAAAATACCACATCTGAGTCAACGCGTCCATCCAATATGGAAATTTAAGGCACAACTCAATGTTAACATATTTTTTCTTGATCTATGCTCTCCTAATACTCCTAGTGTTTTGTTTCACAACAAACCACAATTGGTTTAAGCAAACAACTTGACCAGATTATCATTAAAGCTTAAAACAACATGGATACGTCTAAACCTCAATCAACCCAGAGTGAAATCAACCTTTCACTGTCACCCTTTATAAACAAGTAGTTAATAGGATCCCCGTGCTTGAGCAGAAGTCAATATTATGTAATCAACCATCTAGATTGAAGGTATTCTAACAAATGATAAATATAACTGTACAAGGCAAAGAAAAAAAAAACTTAATACTAGAGTATATAAAAAAAAGTCTCGCCACTACCCACATGTTAAGACCATAAGAAAGGTGCAAAAGAAGTGAACCAGCATCCAAACAGAAACTGAACATATAGTCATCACATCATATATAAAACTAATAATCCAGTTGAGAAATTACTGTTTTGGCAATGACTGCTCCCCAGCCTTCATCGAAAGCTTTCTTCATGACCTTGTAATTGGTACCCGGAGGACCCGATCCGATAACAAATGGGTTGGGCATGTGCAGCCCATTAACAGTAACACTGAGATCAGGCTCTGGTTGAGTCTCAGAAGCAAATACTTTCAACCCAACTCTGCTTCTGCTACTACAACTCGGCCACGTAGTCCTACTCACCGGAAACTCAACCCCTAAGCTTTTCCCGCTGATCTGAGATAAACCCAGAGACGACGCCATGTCTCAAGACTCACACTTTTGGTTTCTCTGTGGGAAAGTGGTGACGGGAGAGCAAGATGGGTATGAGGGGAATGAATCTCTGGGAATCTGGCCTTTTTACTTTTATATTAATATTTGGGATCCAGGGGGAGAGAGATTTACGTTTTTCAAATTCGACTGTGGTTTACGTAATCTTCTTGTTTACAGTTTTGTCCGCGTGTGGATGTTGAACTCACTCGTTATCGTTCGACACAAGATTACGTACTTTCAGCCTTTTCCACTTTTTATTGATTTATCTATTTGGATACTTCCAAATAATTCTTCTCAACGAATACTAAAATTGCAACTGTAGAACAATATCCCGCGCAAACACGCTACTCTGGCCGCATTTCGCTGTGCATTAGATCATTGTTTGCAGTAAAGAATTGTTATTTTTCTTTTTTTAAACCGTAAAAAATGATGGTCAATGCTGATGGTCCAATGCACTAACTTACACAAACCAATCAAATATGGGATGTTTAATTTTGACGGTTCCGTTCTTGAAGGTAAGATTAATAACTGATCTTATGGTGTCATTCAAGATTAGGATTGTGTTTTTTTTCAAATATTTTAATTTTTTTGATATTCGATCCGATATTTTTAGATTTTGGAACGTATATAAGATTTTCAATTTTTTTGAAAAAAATCGGATCGAAAATTGGAAATAATTCTGAATTTTTGATTTTTTCGAAACTATGTCGATCCGATTTTTTCAAATTATTTTCGATTTTTTCCGAAACATTTTCCGATTTCCAAATTTTTTAAACATTCTAATGTATTTTACTAAAAGAGAGAAAAACAAGTAGAGAGTTTTACTGATGTTTTTTTTTAGGTACAAATGATTTTTTTATATTATGTTATCGATATGCACTCTAAGTATTTACTCACAATGACAATATATACTTTTGAACTCAAAAACAAAATATTTACACTCCATGTTCATATTTATAAAGAAGAGAAGAAGATAATGAACAAACTGCAAAATAAGAACATTTCCAATAGTGTAGTTAGTGTTAGTTGTTGTGATAGTATATATATACAGTGAAAGTAAATATTTACTTTCCCTTGATTTTCTTATTTTAATAAACATATACACTAAATGTAATTATTAAATATGTGTGTTCATTGTGTATATGTTTGTTTGGTGTATATATGTGTGTGTGTGTTCTGGTGAGAAAGAGACATACTCGTGAATGTGCGTATTCTATTGGATTTGGTATTGTATTGTTCATGTGAAAGCATTCTGAATAAATATTTACTTTAGACTGTATATATCTACTCCACTTTAAGAGTGATTATGTACACTCTAAAGTAGATATTTACTAAGAAGGAGAAGAAGGTGGAGAAAAAAACGATCACAAGAAGAAAAATGTCCAGATTTTACACTCGGAGTAAATATTTACAGCAAGTCTCCTTTCACTTCTTCTTCTTCTTCTTCTTCTTCTTCTTCTTCTTCTTCTAAACTTTTAGTAAATATAATTATTGTGGAGGTAGTGGGAGCGGTGGTGGGAAGGTTTTGGTGTTTATGAGAACAATATTGGTTATTATGAGAACAATATTGGTTATTATGAGAACAACATTGGTTGTTGTACCACGTGGTGGTGGTGGATCTAGTGATTGTTGTGGTGGTCGATCTGGTGGTTATGGTGGTAGCAGTCTAATGGAGGTGGCGAATATAGTGGTGGTAGTGGTAGGGGAGGCGGTGGCAGTGGTGACGGTAGCAGGTATAGTGGCGGTAATAGGTGGTGGTGGTGGTGGTGGTGGCAATGGTAATGTTGAGAGATTATTTCGAGTTTAGTGTGTTTTTAAAATGTTAGAGACATTTTTATCATGCGTATTTTTTTAATTAGGCTAATAGGACTTACTTAATAATTTCTACATTAATAGGACCGATATGATAAAAACATCTTTTAAATGGAACTAATATATAAAAAACCCTTATTTATATGGTGTAATTTATATATTAGAAATTTCAAAAAATAAAAACCTTCCCCAATAACAGTTTCTACTAGAATTCGGATATGACATGGCATAGATGCGCTATATAAATTTCTAAGTGGAATTTCTAGATGTAGAAATCCACCGACACATTTTCTACACTACACCAAAATGACAAAATTGTCACCTTTCAGCCGGCCACCCTTGTCAAGGTTATTGACCGTGACAAAAAATACGCGTTTTGTGTCACGGTCATTGACCTTGACACACTGTTCTAAAAAACTCGCCTAGGCACGCCTAGGCTTAAGGCTTAGGAGAAACGCCTCCCCTTACGCTTTTCACGCCTTATTCTTGGTAAAACCCTTACGGCGCACTTTTTTCTAAAAACAACAATGCCTTAGAGAAACGATGTCGCCTTTTAAAGAATTTGTTTACAAACCGGACCATTATCTTATCCAAAATAATCAGATAGTATTTTAATTTGCATATATTCAAACATATTTTTATGATATGTGCAATTTTTGTATTTTAATAGCCTTGTTATGATTAAAAAATATTAAAATATATTAAGAAGGCCTAAATGCCTTTTCATCCCTTTTTACGCCTAGACCCGCCTAGGCTTCTAAGGTTAAGGCTTGGCCTCCACGCCTCAATCACGCCCCACGTTTTTTAGAACCTTGCCTTGACACGACCGTGACAACTTTTGCAATAAAAAAAAGTCCTAGGCTTCTTTTTTTCCCACCTTTTTGGGTTTCCCCCTCTTTCTCTCTCTCTAAGCGATTTCTGCTCTCTCTCTCTCTAAGGTATATTTTTTTTCCTCTCTTTCTCTTTCATTTCTATATATGTGTGTATATATATGTGTGTATATGTATGTGTGTATGTGTGTGTATATATGTGTGTGGTGGGGGAGGGGGAAGGGGGTAATGGGGGTGGGGTGGTGCAGGTGTGGTGGGGGTGGGGGGAGGGGGTGGGGTATATGTATATGTGTGTGTATATATATGTATGGTGGTGTGTGGTGGGAGAGGCGGGAAGGGGGTAGTGGGGGTGGGGGTGGGGGGGGAGGGGGGAGGGGGTGGAGTGGGGGGGTGGGGGTGGAATTTTCTAACTAAAAATATGATAATATTTTGTTATAATTTGTTAAAACTATATAAATCTTAGTATGAATGCAAGGTTAGTGATAATTAGAATTGTGTAAATGTTAGAAAAGTTCTAGAATTCATATGTTAAATTTAATTATATAAATATTTAAATTTGATAATAATTTTATTCATGAAATTAATTCAATTAGGTAAAACCCTAGATAATTTTTTAACAGAATTTGATAATATTATATAAAGTTTAGTAAATTCACAAAATGTTGCCAATTGTATGTTTTTAGGAATATCGTTAGTTACTTTCGTTCCCAACTATGTAGAATCCATACACATGCATGTTGTTAGAAAGTCTTAAATTTAATTCTCACTTTAATTTGTAGAATCTCTGTACTTGGCTGGATTTATCCCTTTATGATAATGAAATTTATGCTCCAATTATAATTATCTCATGTCATAATTTTATTGATAAATAATAAATTAATAAAGTAATAAAAATATGAAAATACTCCAATTGATTTAGTTCGTTCTAGACTTCATTACAAATTATTCATGCCAAATCCGACTCTCTTATAAGATATGCATATTGTGATAAAATATAATGAGGATAAGAGACTTTGGAAATATAAAAGAATCTCAAAGAATAAATATAAAGATAAAGGATTAAAGAAGTAGATAATTGCAATGAATATACAAATAAGATGATGATAAAAGATCGTGCAATGAATAAGATGATAAAACACGCGTTTTGTGTCACAGTCATTGACCTTGACACGACCGTGATAATGAGTTGTCACGGTCATTGACCGTGACAAGGCCATGACAAATGTAGTTGTCACGGTCGTGGTGGGGGGAGGGGTGGGGTGGTGGGGGTGGGTGTGTGCGTAGGTGTGTGCGTGTGTGCGTGGTGGGGGGAGGGGGGCAAGGGGTGTGGTGGGGGGTGTGGTGGGGCAATTTTAACAATTGTATAGCTTTAATTAAAAAATTGTATAGCTTTAATTGTAACTTTAATTATATAGTTTTAGATGAAAGTAAATTAATAATTAGTGTCAATTTCATATGAAAGTAGGATTACCCCTCATTGTAAATTAGTAAATTAATAATTGTATACTTTAATTGTTAGTTTAATTGATGAAATGTTGGGTTAGTTAGTTTTAAAAGTGGCATGACGTGTGCGTGTGTGTGGTAGGGGTGGGGTAGGGGTGTGTGTATGTGGACTATTAACATTTTTTTTATCTGTACTAATAATATTTTTTTACAACAAATGTCTCATTCAGATATTAAGGCAAAGATGATGATGTTGTTTACAATGATGTCGTCTGGGCTCGGTGGTAGCGGAGGCGACGAGGGCTCATCCGCCCCTAGGCTCCCCAAATATGGAAAATTTGGGATTACCGTCGAGAACAAATCGGAGCTATTAGCGAGATCCCTCGAGCTCTTAAAACGGTCATCAGCCCGGGATTTATGAGTTGAAAGGAGGTGCCATATGAGCTCAAATTAGCTGTTTGGGCAGCACTACAGGTAATATATTTATATTTATATGAATATTTCAATTTCAATTTCAATTTCAATTTCAATTTCAATTTCGATTTCATTTTATATTTATATTTATATTTATTCGCAACTAACATTGAATTTGTTGGACAGGAACAATTCAACTTGGATCCAAAGCTGCGCGATTCCGTCTTGGAGTAGCTGAGGGAGCAACACAAGACGTGAAAGAAAAATATGCGGACATGATACTTTGGGAAAACACGAGAGTCTGTTATACAATGGCGTGGATCCGTCCCGCCCAAGGAGCCGATCTCATTGGCACAATGGCAAAAGTTCATTGACAATGAGATCGAGGATCGACAATTGGCATATCGTCAATCGGGGAGGAAAAATCGGGAAAAAAAGACAGACGTGCACTACTCCGGCCGGACCTCTTACGCCGAAGTGAAGCATAGGATGAAGGTAAGATTTAATTTTTCTATAACTACAGAAATATATTATTCTTCATTATTTTACTTTGTGGGGCCGATACTAATTTTACTTTATTTTATTTCAGGGGGTAGGGAGTGGGCCAGGGGGTAAGCCACATAGGCTCGATACTTATGTGGCTCATCGGACGAAGAAGGGGAAGGACGAGGAGGTGTCCCCGAGCGTCGCGGCGACGATTGTAAGTAATCCGACAGTTTAATTTTTGTTAATTACGTTATAATTTTTTAGTTTACTTATTTTACTAATCATGTGCTTTTTGTCGTTTCAAACAAAGCTTAAGGAAGTGCATGAGTCGCAGTCTGATGCCGATAAGGCGTCTTTGTCCACAAACGCACTCAGCCAAGTGCTTGGCTCTGATCACAAGGGGAGGACAAGGGGGGTGAGCTCGCGGGTGGCAAAATCTAGGATCATCGGATTGGAGACGAGCGACATCGGGTTGGCTCGAACGGTGGATTCACATGACGCGAAGCTGTCCCGTTTGGAGGCGACGGTCGAAGATATGTACGCATTCATGAAGCGTACATTGGGCAGAGACCGAAAGGGGAAGGGGAAAGGGAAAGGGAAGGAGAAGGCGGTGGGGGAGGAGGTGCGGGAGAACGAGGCGCAGGAGGACAAGGATGTGGACCTCGCTGCTTCTTCACCGTCACGTGCGTATTTCGATGATCCACTTCCTTATTTGGCTCCCTTCCCCAAACCATTGTCGACACTTGGTTGGTCGAGCGTGTTTATATTGGATGTATTTGATGGCCAGCGGATAGGGCGGGGGTTAAGGGACCCGAATATCATCGAGGGTGGAATAGTTCATGAACGTGCGCTTCAAGGGATCGAGTCCAAAGTGCTCGTCACGCATGTGATACCCGGGAAGGAGAAATCCCTATTGTGGTTGCACGAACAATGCAGCATGATGTATATTAGTGGGTGTGTCAATTCGTATATCGTGTGGCCAACTCACCTCCTCACATTTTTCCAAGACATGTAGTAACATTATTTTTAAGTTTGTACATTTTAATTATATTTGGATTATATTGTCATGTATATTGTTTCTATTTTGAATATTTGGATTATATCGTCATGAATATATATTTGCACTATCTTGGATATATTTGGATATATGATGTTTGAATAGGTACAACCAACGTTGTTATAACAGGTACAAATATACTGTTGGGCAGTGGCAGTGGCCATACTGCCCAGCGGAATTTTTTTCAATTCTGCCCAGAATTGTCACGGTCATTGACCATGACAAGTCCTTGACAAAAGTTATCACGGACTTGTCATGGTCAATGACCGCGGTAATTTTTTTAAATATGGCCACGGGTTGGTCACGGTTGTTAACCGTGACTAACTTGTCACGGTCCCTGACCGTGACACGACTGTGAGAATTCTAATGGACTTGTCAAGGACAATGACCGTGACACATCCGTGACAAAAAAAATTGTCTCGCCCAGAATTGTCACGGTCATTGACCTTAACAAGTCCAATTTGTCAAGGTCAATAACCGTGACAATAGTGCAGATTTGGTGTAGTGTTATCTGACGTGGCCTTAATTTTTGGCTTTAAAATGGGGGATATGCAGAAGTTTTGTTAACTGGTTGGATTCAATTTTGAAAATATATGATAAAAACGTTGGTGAATAGATATAAAAGTTAGTACGTTCAGAAATGTATTCGTGCTGAATTTTCTATTTAGGTAAAAATCATGCCATATGCATATATAAAATATCTTGAAGTCATTCGACACATGGGGATATAAATAGGTTTGGAAATAGTATGATTGGGGATGGCCTAATAATCAGATTACAATCCTATTTTGTATTATAGTATGTTTATGTAAATTATACACATGTTGGTTGTAAAAATTCTATTGGCATTTAGTCAACTCAATTAATGTCTAGTAAGATAAACATGCACAATTACACACAAGAATAAGATGTACGTGGTTAGATAATGTGCCTACATCCACGAGTGTTATTATTCTCTCTATTAGTTGTCTTCATTACAAAGGTTACATGCCACTTTTCCATGGGTTGGAATTGCATTTATACATGAAATATAGAAGTTGAGCCATGTGGGACTCCTTGGCCTTAAATAACTATTTGATCCTGGTCGACGGTATTTAGTCTTAAGAATTTCATTGCTCGACTTCAAACATCCTTATCATCTGAAAATGAGATCGGTGGACATGTGTCCTCTTCTTAGGTGTGGTCGAATAATCCCCACAATTAATTTCAAAGCTTTGCAGCTAATTTAAGATGAAGAGATTTGCTAGATCTTTTAAATAGAATTCTGATTATGGTCATCAGTGAGACATGGTCATGCATAGGTATCGTGGTAAAAAGATGTTGACATGTATGTTTTGAAAATATGAACCTCTTTATTATACCTGTTAAAATTTGGGGGCATATGATTAATTTGCCAACTTTTCTAAGGGCATGCTGGTAAATGTGCAGTAATCGTCACAAAGAGCGGTTGCGTGTGCCGAGTCGCCATTTGGTGGCTTGCCATCAAATGACGAGAATTATCTAGAAAGTTGAACCATCCCACTAACTCCTTTGAAGTCGTCGGTTTGTCTTGTTAACTCCTCATTTTCATTTTCAATTTGCACCAGAGCCCCACTCTCGTCTCTTCCAGTTGTTAGTTCATTTATCTATTTCATCTTTTTATTCTCCCCAAGTTTCTTTCACAAGCTTCCATTTTTATTCGTTTGTTCTCCATTATCTTACTATAAGGATGATTTATATTATTAACGAAAATACTTTATAGGAGTCTTGGCGTCGATCATCCCTAAGTGGGTGACTGTTAAGATATGGGAAGACCAACTCGATTACTACAATATTAAAGGAGGTCATTGTCTTTTTTCTCAATTCGTTACTGGAGTTGGAATTACTTTTCCCCCAATAGACTTTTTCTTGGGTTTTGCAATATTTTGTGTGGTCCTCGCTCAATGTTCTCTAAACACTTGGAGAATCATAAACGGTGTCACATAATCAACAAATTGTATGGGACCAAGTTTGGAATCCCTAAAACCTGCTACTGTTACATGTGGGTTAAATCCAATGAGGGTGTTTACTACTTGAAGGAGAAGAAGTCTAAGAGGGTCCTTGTAGTAAATCTCTCGTATTCTAATAAAGGTTATCGGTCGCATGGGTTTATGGTGAAGGACTGGGAGAACTTGCCCATCCCAAAGGGTTGTGAAACCTATAAGGGCCCTAGGTGCCCTAAATAGGGGTATGAAATAGGTCTAGTTTAATTCTAATATGTTTTCTTGTTCACCTATACTTTTTATGATCTTTATGTCTTTTCAAATATTATGGTCTTTGTTGTGTAAATTGACGAAAAAAGAAAGTGCCCCATCACAAACACATCAACTTTCTTAAGCTGAAGAAAGTCTGGACGTTGAGATAACCTTTTATTGTAGTCGAACATCTTAGGTTAGCCTTCTTATGTTTCTCCTACACTTCCATCACCACATCCTTTACCTTTATTGCTGGACCAGTTAATAGGGACCTAGAAATCCCTAAAGGACTTGGAGAGCATGACACTTCTTTCACGAGCATGGCACTTCTGATGGAGGGAACTCCTGCTTTACCAATTACCCAGCCCTCTAAGAGGAAGGAGGTCTAGGGACATTCCCTAGAAAATACACAAGCTCCACTTACGAATAAGGGCAAGACTCATTATAGTCTTGCAATAAATTCTTGCACTATAAGATAATGGATGCCCCCAACAAGGGTAAGGGCCCTACTGAAAGGTCGGTAGCCAAGTAGCCTAATTTGGATCCTAAGTTATTGAGAGGAGCTTATCTCCCTGCCAACCAGGCTTTGGTTGGAATTTTACCTACTGATAGGTTAATTTCACACTCTGTCCAAACTCTTTCTTTGGTATGTATCGACACTATTTGTTCATATTCTTGTAACTTTAAGTCTTCTTTGTACTAACTACTTTACTTTGTTTTCAATCTGCAGTTTGTGGTAGACTTTGTCAGTCTCTTTAAGAGCATCAACAATGGTGGGGAGTTTGGACAAAGAAATTTGCAAAGTTACAAATTAAGAGACGTACACGGGTGAGAGGTAATTGGCAAAGTTGGTGGAAGAAAAGGTAAAGGATTTGCAAAGTTACTGGATGGCTAGTGATTCAATAAAAGCATCTTACGAACTTCTGATCTTCGTAGCAACTTCCTACGAACTTCTTTTGTTCGTAAGAAGTTCCTACGAACTTCAAAAGCTCGTAAGAAGCCCTACGAACAAAAGAAGTTCGTAGGAAGTTGTTTTTACTGCTGCTTAATTTAACGACCGTTGGTAGAGTTTGTTTATAAACACAGCCCACCTTCCTCACAAATTTTCATTCTCACCCTTTATAAATTTTGAGAGTATAATTTCCTCCGTGTGATTTCCTTATTTCCATTCGTAATATATTTTATTTCTACAGAAAATATGTCTTCCTCTCAACCGATTAGCTTCGATACAACTAGACAACCTAATATGACTCCTTTTGAGGATGAAGTACTATGTACCATTTATGCTAAATATACAGCCCGAAGTATTGAAGGAAACTCGATATCATCGGGCAAATTTTGGTACACCGTAAAAGATGAGTATAACGTCATGCATGGAATTACCATTACTCGTACGAGATCTATGCTATCAACACGTTATAATCATATATCGCATCAAATAATGTTATATATTGCAAAGCTTTCTCACCAACTCAAGAATATGGGAAGCGGGACGAAGGAGTTCCAAGCGATTACTGATGCACACGACGCGTACTGCGTCGAAACCAACAAACATTTCACGTTCGATAACTGCTATCAAATTTTAAAAGATTTACTAAAATTTGACTTGGAAAACACAGCGGGGAATGACGACAAACCTATACCTGTACGCGAAGATGACACTCCGGGGGTACGAGACATACCGGATAGACCCCCAGACAGGAAGGGTGAGAAATAACGTGCACGTCAACGAGCGCGTTCTGATAGCTTGGATTGTAACACGACGGTACTCAAACATTGTGAAGACTTCAATGCGATGTTTAAAAGCAAGCAGGAGTGGAAGAATAATCGTGCCCTTAAATTTGACTCTCAAATAGATGCATTCATCGAGATGAAGCGAGCTGATCAGCTCACCAAAAAATAAGATCAGATCACCAAAAAATAAGATCAGCTCATGCGCCTAGGACGAGAGCAGTCGTACATCATGGAGCTAGATATGAACAATATGAATGATACACAAAAGCAGTTTCATTATAAAAGGTTCAACGACCTAACAACGATGGTTGCTGCCACCGAAGCTACGATTTCCAAGTTATAATCGAACTATGTCGGGTTGTCTAACCCTACGTCAAGTCCAAGCGGTTCAATTAATGACTAGTAGTATTTATTATAGTTGTATTGAATCCTCGTTATTTTATTTTCGTCATTTACTTTCAGTATATGTACAGTGACCCGGTTTGCATTTTAATAAATCTAATGTCAACGTTTAAATATATGTAATGTTAGTACTGTTTATTAATTTTAGTTTCAATACAATACTCGTACAATTACAAATTAAAAATCGTATAATTACGAATTGAAAATGTAACTAATAAATCGAATACCCACAACTAATATCAGAAATACGTTAAATTCGTCAACCCACCATTTCATCACCGTGGGTGTTCCAAATGTTCTCCACTAAATCATTCCATAACTGTTGATGTTTAGTTGCATCTCTTATATTTTCATCTTATGTGAGGTAATCGTAGAAATTAGTTTGGACCCTCAAAATATGAGGTGTTACATCATTCTATTCGTATTCATTTTGCCATGGACAGTCTTTACGTTCATCGTCAATAATCATATTGTGCATTATAATGTAAGATTTCATTATGGTTGATAGTGATGCCCTATTCCATAATTTACAAGGTTCCCGAACAAAAGCGAATCGAGCTTGTAGTACACCAAAAGTACGTTCAATATCTTTTCTACACGCTTCTTGGTACTTGCAAAATAATTTTTGTTTTTGTGTAATCCCTTGTGGGTTCCTAACAGTTTTAACTATTGTAGCGTAGGGAGGGTAAATACCATCACCAAAGTAGTACCCCATGTCGTATGAATTTCCATTAACAGTGTAATTAATGGGAGCTTCCCTCCCATTGTGCAATTCCTGAAAGATTTTAGACCGGTGCAAGACATTTAAATCGTTGCAAGAACCAGTCACACCGAAGAATGATTTCCAAATTCAGATGTCATACAAGGCAATTGCTTCAAGGATTATAGTAGGTGACTCTTTACATCCACTATATTGAGCGTGCCATGCTGTGGCGCAGTTTGTCCAACGCCAGTGCTGTAAGGACACAAATTTCCAATTGTGTCCATATATAGTTTTGGCTCAATTCCGGACAAAAAAATTTATACATAGGATTGTATTTAATTGTAATATTCTCAAGCCTATGAAAAGTTTGTTTGAAGACGTAGCGGCAAAGAGTATTAAGCTTCATCATCACGCCAGTTTGTGTGCCTCGTTTCTACGTCATCAACTATTGTTCCATGCTCCCAAGGTATGAATGCAATATTATATATATAGGAGCTTGGAATAAGTTTAATTGGATGTTAGATTTAATTAAAACTCTGTTTTATTTTCAGAAAGAATTAATTAAAACTTTAAAATAAGTTTATAAAGTTTTCTGGGCTAAAATTAAATTTTCCAAACTTCCTGGAAGTTCGTTCGATATGTCGTTCGAACGAGATTATCGTTCGAACCAGATGTCGTTCGAACGAGATTGCCAACGACATCCCATTAAGGCATACTGGAACTTCATTCGAAATGTCGTTCGAACGAGATTGTCGTTCTAACGAGATTTACAACGAGTTTCTAACAAGTTCGTACTGGAACTTCGTTAGAAGACTCCTTCGAACGAGAATGTCATTCGAACGAAATGTCGTTCTAACGAGATGCCAGGCGGGAACAGTTTTTGGCAGTTATAAGCAGTTTTTCTCCCACTTCCCCACTTGTTTCTTAACCAACTTTTCTCAGACTTTATTATGTGCGGGAATAACATTTTCCAACTTAACTTTTCCATTCTATTCCATCTCTTAGAGAGAATTTCTCTTAGAGAGAATTTGAGAGCTAAATTGCTTAAGGAAAATGTTCTTGTTTTGAGTGAGAGTTTTAAAGAGAAAAATATACACCACTCTTGTTTACACCCAAATTAGTTTCTTTCAAGTTCCCATATTCATATATCTTGCTTGGAGTTTGGCACCGGGTTCATCTCTTCCATTCAAAGAGAAGTTTCGGGTTTTCTTCTACATTCCATAAAGAAAGAAGAAGAGGTTGTTGCGGCATTACCCACTTGGAGAAAGGCTCCTTGCTCGGGTGACGGTGACCATATAAAGTCCGATCGGTGGATTTCGAGACCGCGGTGGAGCTCCAAGGTTATCCGCTAGGAAGAGGTATCTACAAGAAGAAGCGTCGGGGCTTGAGAGGGATTGAGTCGTGTGTTGTAAGCCTTTCTGTCTTGTATTTGTAAATTCCGTACTTAGTGGATTTGTGGCTAGGGCCTTCCGAGGTTGTTTCCCATTGTGGGTTTTTCCTCATACATCTCGGCGTAGTGTGATTGATTTATTTTTATCTTGCATAATGAATTAGAACTCATGCTTAGGGTAATTCAAGATAAAAATGGTTTTAATTGTCACACTTAATTTAATTGGGTGCTAATTAAATTTGGATAATTGTTTATTTAATTCAAGTCATTTGCTAAAATTGGTTTGGCCTAACTTTGGAATATTGATAATTATGACTTAGACAAATTCTAGGACTTGAATTAATTGATTTAAGTGAAATTTATTATTTGCGTGTGTTTAATTAATTCTCACTTGGGTTTAATTTGAATTTGATATAAAAAATAAAATTTGTTATTTCATTCAAATTTAATATAAATGCTTATTGAGGAAGATTGGATGGTATATCTATGGTTTGCACAATGTCCGTTTATCCTAGTTGCATATCTCATGTCATGACTCTATTGGTTTGTGGAATCATCAATATGCTAGGCTTGTATGCATTGTGTATGTTTGTTCATTGAGTTCAATCTATATTGTCACATGAGGTTATATTTAAATGTGATGAAGTTTGCAATCAAATGAGAACTCCGTTAACATATTTTTAAGTGACTGGGTCTGAATTTAATCGTTACTAGTTCACACCCCAACACTTCCATTTCCATATGACACATTTTTGCCATATGAGTGTGCAAACTTATTGTATTTTGTGTCATGTGTGTGTTTATATCTATATATATGTGCGTGTGCATTATTGATGTATTTATAGTACATATACATATGATATTTTGTTTTGCATGTGCCTTGCTTTCTAGTCCTTCTATGCGTATACTTTAGTTTTGGTATCTATCTTGGATTAGTTATGCTTTTGTTGCCCATTTGCTTTCATGTCTTATCACTTTAAGCTTCAACATGCTTTTATATTTGTTCTTTATCCTTTGCCTATTCCTGAACAAAAAGGGGGAGAATGATAGGGGGAGAAATGGTATCTTATCCTATTATAATCTTATCTCACTTTAGGAGATTTAACTTAGGAGGAGTAGCTAACTTCTTGGGTTGATCATTTTGATAAAGGGGAGAATTAATTTTGGGGGAGTATTTATTTTAATTGCTTTAAATACTTTGATATTCCCTATGCATTTGATAATCTTATCTCAGTTTAGGAGATTTAACTTAGGGGGAGTAGCTAACTTCTTGGGTTGATCATTTTGATAAAGGGGAGAATTAATTTTTGGGGAGTATTTATTTTAATTGCTTTAAATACTTTGATATTCCCTATGCATTTGATAAGTTTGCTTAAGTGTGCAGGAATTCTTCTAAAGCGACATATTTCAATGGCAAAGCGTTTGGTCCTTGGGTTGAGTCACGTTTGGGTGGGTTATGTTTTGAGTCTAGTGAGCTTGACGGCCCTTTAGGATATTTTGTTTGGTTTTTGTCCCGGAATAGCCAAAGGGGGAGATTTGTAAGGACACAAATTTCCAATTGAGTCCATATATAGTTTTGGCTCAATTCCGGACAAAAACATTTATACATAGGATTGTATTTAATTGTAATATTCTCAATCCTATGAAAAGTTTGTTTGAAGACTTAGCGGCAAATAGTATAAAGCTTCATCATCATGCCAGTTTGCGTGCCTCATTTCTACGTCATCAACTATGGTTCCATGCTCCCAAGATATGAATGCATTATTATATATATAGGAGCTTGGAACAAGTTTAATTGGGTGTTAGATTTAATTAAAACTGTGTTTTATTTTCAAAAAGAATTAATTAAAACTTTAAAATAAGTTTATAAAGTTTTCTGGGCTAAAATCGAATTTTCTAAACTTTTTGGAAGTTCGTTCGATATGTCGTTCGAACGAGATTGTCGTTCGAATGAGATTGCCAACAACATCCCATTAAGGCATACTGGAACTTCGTTCGAACGAGATTATCGTTCTAACAAGATTTACAACGAGTTTCTAACAAGTTCATACTGGAACTTCGTTAGAAGACTCGTTCGAACGAGAATGTCGTTCGAATGAAATGTCGTTCTAACGAGATGCCAGGCGGGAACAGTTTTTGGCAGTTGTAAGCAGTTGTTCTCCCACTTCCCCACTTGTTTCTTAACCAACTTTTCTCAGACTTTATTATGTTCGGGAATAACATTTTCCAACTTAACTTTTCCATTCTATTCCATCTCTTATAGAGAATTTGAGAGCTAAATTGCTTAAGGAAAATGTTTTTGTTTTGGGTGAGAGTTTTAAAGAGAAAAATATGCACCACTCTTGTTCACACCCAAATTAGTTTCTTCCAAGTTCCCATATTCATATATCTTGCTTGGAGTTTGGCACCGGGTTCATCTCTTCCGTTCAAAGAGAAGTTTCGGGTTTTCTTCTACATCCCATAAAGAAAGAAGAAGAGGTTGTTGCGGCATTACCCACTTGGAGAAAGGATCCTTGCTCGGATAACACTGACCATATAAAGTCCGATCGGTGGATTTTGAGACCGCGGTGGAGCTCCAAGGTTATCCGCTAGGAAGAGGTATCTACAAGAAGAAGCGTCGGGACTTGAGAGGGATCGAGTCGTGTGTTGTAAGCCTTTCTGTCTTGTATTTATAAATTCCGTACTTAGTGGATTTGTGGCTAGGGTCGTCCGAGGTTATTTCCCGTTGTGGGTTTTTCCTCGTACATCTCGGCATAGTGTGATTGATTTATTTTTATCTTGCATAATGAATTAGAACTCGTGCTTAGGGTAATTCAAGATAAAAATGGTTTTAATTTTCACACTTAATTTAATTGGGTGCTAATTAAATTTGGATAATTGTTTATTTAATTCAAGTCATTTGCTAAAATTGGTTTGGCCTAACTTTGGAATATTGATAATTATGACTTAGGCAAATTCTAGTACTTGAATTAATTGGTTTAAGTGAAATTTATTATTTGCGTGTGTTTAATTAATTCTCACTTGGGTTTAATTTGAATTTGATATAAAAAATAAAATTTGGTATTTTAATTGAACCATCACCTTTTACGCTTCCGCGCATCCGCACTCTTACAAGTGCATGCAATCAATGCTGCCTAGCATTCCAGGGAAACCTCTATTTGCATTTTGTTATAGTAACCTTGTGACGTCGCCTTGTGTCAGATTTCTGCCGTACTGGGGACCAAAAATTCTCACAATTGCCTCTGTAAATCTAATAACAGTTTCTAATAGAGTGGTTTCACTCATAGCGTACTGCTCAGACCACACGCCATGGGAACCCCCAGTAGCTAACAGTCGAATTGGCCCCAACACTTTCTGATCAGAGATTAAACCTTGACGACCCCAAGCATCATTCTTCTGAACAAAGTAGTTATCATAAAGGCAAAAAGATTCAAGGATGCGATTGAAAACACTATACCGCATCCTAAATCTCCTTCGGAAAAAATACTCGTTATATACCTTATCTTCCCCAAAGTGATCGTCCCATAGTGTTGCATGTCCCCTTTATCTCCTATAATTCACTCGACGTCTCGTTTCGAGTTCTTTCCCATCACGAATTATATTTATCTCAGCACACCACCGAATAATCTCCATCATAATAATCATTTCCTCGTCTGAATCATCGAATTATCAACCTTCATTAAATTGTGCATATTGGAGAAAAAGATTTCGTCCCTCATCGCTAGAACTAGAGGAGTCTATGATATAATTTGTTTACAAATTAATTTAGATGTAGCATAAATATTATACTCTACCTATATAGTTTTACGGTACAAAACTATTTATAATTATTTACTTTAAAGGTTGCATGTATATGTTATTCACATTTTGGGTTCGGGTTATTATTGGTAAGTGTGCTACAGATAATATCTTGGTATGTGAGCTCTATTATTTACTTTAAAGGTTGCATGTGTGTTATATTTTTGCCTGCAAATTGATGTTTGTCAATATGTTGTATGTAGGTTAATTGTGTGTAGGTTGTCTGCAGGTTACTGTATGTATCATATCCTATAGGTAAAATCTTAATTTATGTGTCCTATTGGTAAGTGTGTTATAGAAAATCATCTAGGTCAGTGTGCTATATTATTTCTCGATGGGTTGCATGTGTATTTAATTTACTGTAGGTAAATATACTATATGTTATTCACATTTTGGGTTCAGGTTGTTATTGGTAAGTGTGATACAGATAATATCTTGGTACGTGTATTATGTTATTGCCTGCAGTTTGATGTTTGTCAATATGTTGTATGTCAATTTACTATAGTTTACTTTAGTTTTGTTTAGTATAGTTTTACAATCGTCATCAGCTTTATGTTAAGTTACTTCATCTCTTCCATTAGTATGTGTGCCTTTGTAATATTATAAATATTTGTTACCATTGTGAAATAAAATTATAACTTCGAAGGTTTAAAATTACCTATAAATAAATTAGAAGGATTGCAACAATTTTTTATCTACTATTGTCTTATATTTAAAAGATGGCTTCATCTCCCTACTATTCATCCATTTACAATGGCTCTTACACAGATATTACTGGTAACGATTGGTATGGGAGAAAACTAATTTTCCAAACATATCCGATTGATACTTCTCGACGTTTTCTCAATGACTTTGGTCATATATTCATAATCTCTCCCAATTCGGAACCTGAAGATGGAGTTGCGTATCCTTGGGAACACCTCACATGACCAGATAAATATGATGAAAGGTGTGACCTAGAGGTGTTTTGCCATTACCATCACATATCCGTGCCAAAAAATCGGGCCACCGCAATTTGGCCAATATCGTATCCCGAAGAAGCGGATATGTTTTGTCTTGATTTATTGGAGGAAGAGATATTGAAGATGGAGAGGCGCCTACAACGTTATCACAAAGCACAACGCGCGATACTATCAAGTCGTCACATTCAGGAACAATTAATTAACATATATAACGACTCTACGTTGGCATCAGATAACGACATTTCCGACTACACCAATTCCGATTATGTTTACTTTTCGGAATGCATATATGAAAATGATGGGGAAGAGTACGAACCAAATATATCAAATTACAATGAAGAATATGTTGATTCCAATACGCAACGATCTTACTTACCTAAATGTTTAGTGCGCAATGGGAAACCGTTATGTTGTACTTCTACTAGGTTCGACCTAAGCGTTTGAACACGTACTCTTAATAATCATTTCGATCATGTATTAGTGTTTGTACTACTTATGTCATTATTTTAATACTAATAAATGATAAATTTATTTTGGAATAATTGTGGTGATGATTATTTTATTACCATATATTTTGAGTGCCATATATTTTACCATATATGTATTAGTGTTTGTACTACTTAAGTCATTATTTCAATACTAATAAATGATAAAGTCCAATCGGAATAATTGTTGTTATGATTATTTTATTACCATATATTTTGAGTCCCATATATTTTACCATATATTTATAATTTTTTACCATATATTTTGAGTGCCATATATTTTACAAGATTAATAAAGTAAACAACAGTGTAATAACTTGGTTGTCATCATTCCATGTGTAATAAATGAAAATAAATATGAGACATTATACATCATAACATTTTTCATAAATATGAGATATTATACATCATAACATTTATCATCACAATTAAATTGAGACAACAATACAAAATTTATTCATAACATTTTTCAATAGTACATTATACATCACTGGCGCCCCGGGCCGAACTCATAATCCGCACCTAAATCTTCATGTGAACCCGTGTAAGGGTCAGGCCCAAATAAATTACCCCAAGCTTGTTGCGACTCATATGTCGGGACCGGGTCAGAGGGTGGGGCTAGTTGTGGTCTGTAAACATAAGGACGACTAGAACTAGTACCACCCTCCTCAAACCCACGACTAGGCATAGTAAAACGTGCTAGTCTACGCTCCAACTCCTCAATACGGTTATCACGTGCTTTAAGTTGATCCTCTCGCTGACGTGTCTCATGTAATATTAAATAACGGAGAGCTCGAATGTTATCTGCTGCTTCGATGTAGGACTCACGCCATTCTAACTGAGTCAAAGATTGAGCTGGAGGTGCGTTGGTTGAAAACTCAGGTCTCCAGACATCTATAGTATATGAAGCCCCCTCCGGTAGGCCTGTGTCAACCGTCCAATTCTGCCTCGATGGTTGGACGTGCATAGAACCACACACAGAGAACTGTGTCTCATACACATGCTATTCATTTGTTGATGTTGGTGCTCGTGGGATTCGCAACGTCGAAGGTGCCACTGAACCAACTCCAATCAAATCTACATTAACATATCTGGCAATCGGTGGTAGTAATGTACCGAGTGCTACTACCTTCCAATACGCATTATACTCTTCTTGGGACACATCTCTTATGTGTTGATTCGTGGGAGGCTAATTTTGGGCAGCAGCTGCTTGAAAATCGTGTTTTGAGACACAAAACAAACTCGATGGTGGGTTGTCTGCTATACATATCCGCCCAGTCAATTACCGGATGGCCCGGTCACCCAAGTACCAAAAACCCTTAAATAAGAGATCCCAAAAAATCATCCGTAACCTCGATATCTCACGATCATATAAGATGACATCAGACTCACGGTAGGCAGAAGTCTCGTGTGACTACCATATAATGGACTCGGGTGACCGCATCTCAACCTGATGTTGACTATTTGAGATGTTAAACCGCTGTGCTCCCTTGAATTTCTTTCTGTTCCCCCCCCGACCAACGAAATATGCGGGGTCACGCATCGATGGACGGATCGACGAGAATAGGACATGCCGTGGCCATGTACTCGTGATGTAAATACTGCAAAATTTGTCAATAAATTTAATTCATTAGAATAAGTTGACATATATTGTAATGAAACATAAATTTCATATGTGCAGTTAAATAATATGAAATGAAAATATACCTCGAGTATTTGCCACATGCATTCAACGTTAGTCAACGATCGTCGACTGACTTTGTCCAAAGACCATATAATACGGGCATAAATAGTCGAACCCTAGTCGTATGTGCCGATAGCAGGAATATCCTCCAGATAATGTAAATAGCCGAGGTCGAAAGTGGAGTGAACATTTGGAAAAAATACACTCCCAAATACATAGAACCAAAATGCCCGAGCTATGATTGGGGACATATAATCTGGTAAAGGTTCAACCTTGACAAAAAAAATTATATATTTTTTAAGGTAAAAAACTGGAATTCCCACATCGGTAAATCTCTGTATATGAATTTCGGGGAAAAATTCATTTATGGTATTACCAAAATTAGTATATTGTTCAATTCGTAGATTTTGAATGGGTCATCCTTGTCCAATCGGAATGCCTGTATATAATTTAAATTTTTTGTCATATATTTAAATAATTAGGAATATAAATACAATAAAATATATTTCAAATAATTAATTTTGAATTTAAGTACAATGAATTATTTTCATATATTGAAACATTCGGAATGTCGGTACATAATTTAAATTTTTTGTCATATATTAAAATAATTATGAATATAAAAACCATAAAATATATTTCAAACAATTAATTATGAATTTAAGTACAACAAATTATTTTCACATATTGAAACAATTATGAATATAAATAATTATTTTCATATATTGAAATGATCGGAATGCCGGTACATAATTAAATTTTTTTGTCATATATTTAAAAAATTGTGAATATAATTACCATAAAATATATTTCAAACAATTAATTATGAATTTAAGTACAACATATTATTTTCACATTTTGAAACAATTATGAATATAAGTACAACGAAATAAAAAAAAATTATTACCGGAAAGCATTGTGAAGTCGAGCGGAGTGAAGGCAAGCTCGACGTATGGTAGTTGGAAGGTATGCGTCGTGTCCCACCAACGCTCGATTATCACCGTCACAATACATTGATTGGAATTGGGCATCACCATGGGAAACAAATTCTACATAAAACCAGCACTATCGATAATTGCTTTGGTATCTGGTTTTTTCTTTTCGATCAATTTGTACAATTTCATTGGCCCCGCCCAATTCCCTCGAAATTCGAATTTATTTTCATTTGTAATCGGAGTTTCTCCGTCCGACACGTGTGATACTCTGTCGTAAATATGGATATAGTTTCCAGTTATGGGATTCGACGATTCAATCGATGTGGAAGGAGCAGGAATTGTTGTTGAAGTCGACCCGTGTTTTTTTTTTTATTTTCCGATATTAATGTATTTTTTCCATTTTCTACCTAATTCCATGGTGTTAATAAATCTGATTTGGAGGATTCTATAAATCTAATTTGGAACTGATTTGAAATTAATTTGGGGATTATATGGGATGATTTTTTAGAGTATATGAAAAAATTTAGGGGAAATATGCAGAAAGTTTGGGACTGTTTTATTTAGAGACTATATGGGACTATTTTGGTGAGAAATATGTAAAAAGTTTGGGGAAATAAGGAGAAGAAGATGGAGGAATTAATAACGAAGAAGATGAAGAGAACTGATGGAAGAAGATGAAGAGAACTGAGGTTCTAGAGGAAGATGAAGTTAGATGCAGAGAACTGAGGAAGAGGAGTTGATAAAAGGAATTGATAAAGGTTTGTGATTAAATACACGGAGGAAAATGTTACCGTTTTATGACCGTTTGCTTATTACGAACTTCTGTAGTTCGTAAGAACTTCCTACGAACTTCATTTGTTCGTAATAAGTTCCTATGAACTATAGAAGTTCATAGGAATCCCCCCATTGCATGCTGCCCATTTATGCGAAAGGTAAAAGGGCACATACACAGGTTAACTTACCTTTTGCCAACGCACACCACTGCGGATGCTCTAATAGGAGAGATGATTAGGTGAAGGAGAATGTTGATCTGGGAAAGGATTTGGATGAGGCACAAAAAGCCTTAAATGCTTCCCAGAAGAATGCTAAGGATCATGACACTGCCATGAAAGCTAAATATATGGAGCTTGCCATTCTAAGGTCGAAGGTCGAGAAACTCATAAAGGCCTGCGAGGAATTCACCCAGTCCTTGTAGTTAGCGTTGGAGGATAACAATAGTGACTTAGACAAAGGCTTGGACAAGGCCTTTGCCCATGAAAAAAAATGCAATTGGACTTCGTCTGTAAGTTTGCCTTCAATAAAGACTGGGATGAGGCCTTGGAAAAAGTTAGGGTTCCCACCGAATATGAATTATTTGCTGAGAATGCGCTTGGTACTCCTCCCAACCTGGAGGAAAAGGATGAAAAAGAGGTTATTGGAGAGTAAAAGGAGGCCATTGATAAAGACAAGTTTGTTACCGATCAAAATAAGGTGGTATCAAAGAAGGAGACTCCTGATAAGTAGATTAATTGAGGATCTTCTTGTACTTTGAATTCATTGTCTTTTCTTTTGTATTATATTGTAAAAACTTGCCCTAATTTTTCATGAATGAAATGATATAAGGTTCCATTTGATACAAAAGTGAGCACGGCAAAAAAAAATCCACCATAATAGATTTCGTGGAAAAATTTGGTAGTGAAAATCCTACAGTTTTCTACATAAGGCTCTTTGATAGCATTAATTTTCAGGTAGCAAAAGTGGGTTGCTTGATAGTACTAATGGCAAAAGTAGCAAATGTAAAAATAACATATATAAAAAATAGTTTCTAACAAAAACAATTTTCACAAAAGAAAATTTTCTATCGAAAAAATAGTTTTTAACACAAAAAAATAACAGGTTCTGAAAAAACGCTTTTAACCCGAGAAAAACATTTTAACAAAAAAAAAAATTAATAAAAAAACATTTTTTAAAGAAAATTAGCTTTAACAAAAGAAATCTTTTAAAGAAAAAAATAGTCTTTAACAAAATTAAAAAAAAGTTTTAACAAAAAAGATAGTTTTAACGAAAAAAATAATTTTTTTAAAAGTTTAAACGAAAAAATATATTAAAAAAACAGTTTTAAAAAAGATGTTATGAAATAAGAAATAGGATAGACTAATGATACCAAGTATGATTCTCAGCCTCAAGACTAAATAAGAAGTATTATACCTTAGGCTAAGGCCAATAGATATGTGATAGGATCCGAGACTCATAGTCCATGACAACAACAACAGGTTAGAACCCATGACACAAATAAATACACCCATGGTTCCTTTAAGATTACACCAAACTCGCAGCACCTTATGCGAACCTCAAGTCACGTCAAATAAACCCTACACTAATGTGACGCAGAATGTGTGTGCTACGTGTGTACCTATGGCTCAAGTACAAGTCGGCCGCTCAAGTAATACCCAGTAAGTCGGGGTTGAATCCTCAGGGAATAGGACATAAAATGTTTTAACAACAGTAGGGTCGACTTCTAAAATCTAGGTATCAACCCATGAAAGAAAATAAAAGATGATTTTTCTTTCGAAAAAAATTCTATTTGACTACGAAAATTAAGCTAGGAAGTGCAGTTTAAACCTATGAAAACGCAAGAAATTAGAATTTCTAGTTTTGAAATATTTTTGGAAAAAATAGAGTTGGGATCGAACCCCTCAAACCGTAGGAATTTTCTTCTAAATATTAAATTCTCGAAAACTATATAATCAATTATAAGGAAATCATTAACTAATCCCACGAACTAGATATGTGTGGGTGTTAATCCGCACAATATTTAGTCAACAAATTAATTAACGTGAGTTATAGGTTTATCAACACGTATATTGTATTCCCAAACATTACAGTCGCCTTCGACGAAGGGAGTTAAGATATCTACGATATTAGTTCCAAATAAAACTATCAAACTGTAAGAATTAATCATACAATTATATCGAATTTTATAACTGACTTCAAAAACCTAGGTAGGGTTCATATTCCCAGCTCATAATCAGTGTTGATACCAAAAATTATTCATCTACGTGGACCTTTCGGATACTAAAACGTATTGTACAATGTAAGATTTATCCTAATTAGCGAGGATGAAATGTCGACCAACACTAGGGATGCCGACTAATACCAGGAAGACCGACCAACGATGACAGGAAAACACCAACAGTTGTATATATCAATTATTGTATAGATGTAAATGTCTACGATATAAAGACATTCCATCTTTTGATATTCTAGCTCTTGTACACCCCCTGGGGGATATAAATACATTGTAAACCCTACATCCAAGGGATACAAAAAAAGAGGCAATTGAACAATCTCAAAGCAATACATAGTAGTGGACGTAGGCTCTTCCTTTAAGCCGAACCACTTTAAAAATCTCTTGTCTCTTTCATTTTTATTTATCTGTGATCAATTAATTAATCTAGTCTAGTTTTTCGCATCAATAGATTAGTGTCATCTATAGGAACCATATTTATAATCAATCTCACTCAATCAAACATCTAAACGGCTGATATTCCTGAATCAGGTCTTAGGAACGAAGGTATTCCGCCTGATCCTTCTGCTCCTCCATCTGTAAATGATTTAACTGTAATTCTGGCCAATCTTGCAAGAGGCCAAGAGACTATGCAAGATACTATCAGGCAACTTACACAAACTCTTCAAGCTAAGGCACCTGCTCTATCTGCCCAAGGAAATATGCCACCACCCCCACCAAGAGGTGATCAGCGCAGCCAATCAATGATGACAAAGGATGTCTCCTACCATCCAAGGTCAAATTCATTGCTCAGGACATCCGAATCTTTCCACACGTAATCTTATTCTCCAGAAAGGCCAAGTGCCTTAGAGAGATTAAGTTATGCTTCTCCCTTCGATAGTTTGGGACCCAAAAAAATTAAAAATATTTTTAGGGCAATGTCAGGTAACACCCGACGACCATTTGATCAAAGGGAAGGCTGGGAATGCTGAGTACTAGGGGAATATATGCCCTCTTTTGGCAATGGGATAGGTTATTCCTCATTTAACTGAAATAAGTGATTTCCCTGTCCTCAGGCTTCATTTTTATCTGGTTATAACCGGAATAAGCACCCATAAAGTTAAGTAATTCATGTCCTGATGTTGCATCCACTAGTTGATCTATTCAGGACAAAGGAAAATGATCTTTTGGGAATGCTTTATTTAAATCTATAAAATCGACACACATCCTCCACTTATTATTTTTCTTTTTTATCATAACTACATTGACCAACCAGTCTGAATATTTCACTTCATTAATAAAAATTGCTTTCTGAAGGTTTTTGACTTCTTCCTATATGGCTTGGTTCTTCTCGAGGCTGAACACTCTTCGTCTTTATTTTACTGGTTTAACTTATTTGCTTACGTTGAGCTCGTGCCAAAGCAAATTGGGATTTATTCCAATCATATCTTTATGACTCCAGGCAAACACATGCTTTCTCTATTTAAGGAAGCTCACCAGTTCCTGTTTAAGAACAGGATCCAATGTTGTCCCTATTTGAGTGATGCATTCCAGCTTGTCATCGTCTAACACAATACTTTCAGTTACTTCCACAATCTGTCCCTTTACCAGCTCTGTTTATTCTCTTGTGTCTAAGGTTTTAACCTAAGAGTCTTCATCAAGCTCCGAAGTATCCACTTGGTAGGTAGTGGTTTTCTTCTTTATTTCTTCCAAGTCTTCTTGCTCGGCAGAAGAGTAATAACATTCCCCAGCTACTTTTTGATCGCCCTTCATAATTCCCACACCAAATTAGTAGGTAATTTTAGATACTGATGAATAGTGAATGGTACTGCTTGAAACTTCTTTAGCTCTACTCTACCCATGGTTATATTATAAGCTGAATGGACGTTTTTATCCATTACAAAGAAATGGATCTTCTCTCTTCAGCTAGCTGGCCAGGTGCCTATCATCACCTCCATTTTAATGGTTCCCAGAGGAAAGACTTTCTCACCTGCAAAGCCTATTAGTGGTCGATGATTGGGATGTAATTGGCATAGTTTAAAGTCTAAGTTACTGAAACAAGGATAGAACATGATATCCGCTGAGCTACCATTATCTACTAATACTCTAGAGACAATGATTTCTTCCTTTATAACTTTTATTACTAATGGGTCGTCGTGAGGATACAGTACTCATGAAAGGTCATTTTTAGAGAAACCAATTACTAGTTTGTCTTTGTTAACCTTCCTTGGTCGATCTTCATCTGCAAGATTTATCCTCTTTATGTACGATCAAGCTTGTACCTCATTAAGGTAAGCTTTTCGCTTTGCTGTATGATCTCTTCCTTCTGCATCTCCACTTGTAATTATTTGTCAATCAAAAGAACCAAAATTGATACAGAATACCTCACATTCTAGTTGTCGAGATTTTTTGGGGAGATCAGGATTATCATCCTAGTCATCTTCATGATCTCTTTTCTGCTCTTCTCTGGGCTTGTAAGGAGATTTTGATCTATGCTGAATTCCTTCGTTGTTCTGCCCATCAACATACTGATTCAACTTTCCTCTTATTATGAGAGTTTCAATCTCATTTTGAAGAACTATGCGACGTTTCATCGTGTGGCAATGATCCATGGGGAATTCACAGTACTTAATTTTATCTCTCTTGGTCGGGGAACTTCTCAACTTATCAGGCCAATGTACATCTTTATTATGCTTGATTTCCTCAAAAATATGGTGAATTCCCATGGTTAGCGGAGCATAGTCGTTGTACTTCTTGAGTCTCTCAAAACTCCTTTCTGTCTTGATTCCCTATGTTCTCTGGGGTCTTTAATTATGATCTTTCTTATCATTTTTACCATTAACTTTTTTGCCTGAGCTACGCTTGGCTGCCATTGCTTCCTCGATATTTATGATCTTTGCTGCTTTAGCCATCAATTCTTCCATTATCTTTGGAGGATCCTTGGTAAGAGTGTAATACAATTTTTGGGAAGCAATCCACTCACGAGGGCTATTATTAAAATCTTCTCGTCATAATCTACGACTTATAGCTTCACGTTATTAAAACGAGTGGTATAATCTCTAGTGCTCTCTCCTTCTTTTTCTCTCACATTAAGTAAGTGTGCCACCCTTTTCACAGGCTTTGATCCAAAGAAAAAGTTATTAATGAATAGCTCGACCAGTTAGCTGAAGCTAAAAATTCATCCCCGAGGAAGACCATTATACCAGATTTGGGCAGATCCAGTAATGGTTGCAAAAAATTCTCTATACCTCATTTCGTCGGTGACAACATAAATATCAGCAACTGCATGGTATTGTTCTATATGGAGGATTGGATCAGTTTTTCCATCATTTTTGGGTGTTACTACTGTAGCCTTGAACTTTTCTGGAGTAGAAAAATCTAGAATTACTTTCACAAATGGAGATCCTTTTACAAAGCTTCTTTGTAGTGGGTTTCTTGCCTTCACCATTTCTCCTAATCTGTCTTTCAATCTTTGTATGGAACCTTTCCATGCATCACTGGCAGCACCAGATTTATGCATTGCAACTTTATTAGTGGTTGATCTTTCTTCCTGCAGTCGTTGCTTGGTTTGAGTAACGGTTCATCGAGGGTTTGATCTACATTGGGTTGTGTTTTCCCTTTGATCAGATGGTCATCTGGTATTACCAGATCTTGCCCTAGGAAAATTCCTGTTCCCCTTGGGTCCCATACGATCGAATGGAGAAGCACCACTTAATCTCTTTAAGGCACTTGGCCTCTGTGGAGAATATATGTCCTCAGTAATGAAATTGACCTTGGATGATAGGTGACATATGTTATAGATATCGAGTGGCTGCGTCGACCACCTCTTGGTGGTGGTGGTGGCATATTTCCTTGAGCAATAAAGTAGGTATCCCGACTTGAAGAGTTTGTGCAAGTTGCCTAATAGTATCTTGTATGGCCTCTTAGTCTCTTTCAAGACTGACCAGAATCCCGGTTAAATAATTTGCAGATGGAGGAGAAGAAGGAGCAGGCGGAATACCTTCGTTCTTGAGACTTGATTCAGGAATTTCAGCTATTTAGATGTTTGATTGAGTGAGATCGATTAGAAATATCGTTCACACAGACGGCGCCAATCTGCTGATGCAAAAAACTAGACTAGGCTAATTAATTGATCACAGATAAATAAAAATAAGAGACAAGAGATTTTTAAAGTGGTTCGGCTTAAGTGAAGAGCCTACGTCCACTATTGTATATTGCCTTGTGATTGTTCAATTGCCTCTTTTTTTTTTGTTTTTTGTTGTCCCTTGGATGTAGGGTTTACAATGTATTTATATCCCCTAGGGGGTGTATAGGAGCTGGAAATTCAAATGATGAAATGTCTTTATATCGTAGACATTTACATCTGTACACTCATTAATGTATACAACTGATGGTGTTTGCCTGTCATCGTTGGTCGGTATTCCTGGTGTTGGTCGGTATTTCATCCTTAATGACTAAGATTAATCTCTCATTGCACAACACATGTCAGTATCTGAATGGTTCACGTAGATGGATAATTTTTTGTATCAACAGCAATGTTCGGGACCGTAATAATATCGAAATTAAGGGGATAAATATGAAATATTTAGGCATAATCAAATCCCCCCTACTTCAAACGTTGCTAGTCCCAAGCAATGTAAAATAATGAGGATAAGAGTCTAAGAAAATCTCTAAACAACTAAAGGATAGAATACCTTTTCCGCGGGCAAGCGATTGCATTTAGCATATGCAACAAGCCGTTAAATCCCTAGGTTACCATAGTAGGACGAGTGGTGTCTCGTGAGGGTTTGCAGTGAATTTACTCACATAATTCATTTTATACCACGTGGTACGACTAAAAGAAAGTATCAAAATAATTAGAAAATATGTAATTTAAATTCCAGAAAAATAATCACAATAAAAATTTTCAATACATCTTAATTCATAGTGTGCGTGTGTGTACGTGAAGTCGAAAATTAATTGCTAACTTCCATCGATTGATCATAATGTTACTTTTTGAAAAGTCTCTTTGATTCAATTTCTCACGGGATGCCCTCACAAGCGAATCACTCAGATTGTGACCTTTTCTGTCGGTTTGCGTGGAATTAAGACTAAATGTAATTGGGCACGAGTTCACGCACAAAAGTTAAAAGATGAAAATTTTATGGTAAATACGATCTCATGAATGGAATATGGTCATTGGAAAACGGAAAAATGTCATTCTTTATTCACACCGTTTTGTCTTTTTATTATCTTTTTGTATTTTTTACTCTCCACGAGGTAATTTGACTTCGTTATTGGGACTCAGTTAGGACTTTTTTGGGTTAAGGTATTTTGGGTAATAATAGGAATATTGAAAAATATTGGAGTTGGAAAATTTTCTTATGAATCGTCCATTGGTACTTTTACGGGATTTTGCTCATCTTTCTGTTTTTCTTTTCTTTTTTCTCATGCTTTTCATATTTTCATATTTTTATTTGAGCATTTTTAAAAAATTTCTGCCCCTTTTATGTATCGTGTGGACTTAATTTATGAGTTTTCTGATCTTCACAACTCTGGGTTAATTTGGGTTTTTTGGGTTAACAAACCAAAAGGGATATTATTTTTAGGTTCAAGTTGGCTTTCAAAATGATATTTTCATGACTTTTTTGTGACACCCCTCTTTATAAAATACCGGGTGATCAATCCTGTACCAAATTAAAATAGGAGCCTCATATGGTTCATTCTTAGCATCACTGTCGAAAACCAATTTAATTACTAATAACCTATTTGGCTGGCGTTAAAATTTTACTTAACTAATCTTTTTAAACAAACAATTCAAATAAACATCCATATAGTTTAAATATAAATGAAACTGAGATGAAATAAAATAACCGAACACTCGGTTTAACATAATACAACCAAATAGAATACCGCACTAAAAGGCGGTAAAAATATAAATAAATACAGTTGGGCTATCGGCCCGAATGTTTCTACAGTACCTTTTATCTAAGTTACAAGGATAGAAGCATCTACAGTAAACCTGCATGCATCCACAGCTGCTGCAGCGAACGTCTGACTCGAAAGAATCTTCATTCAAGCGTCTCTGTGTCTGGACACCTAATATATATATATATATATATATATATATATATATATATATATATATATATATATATATATATATATATATATATAGCAAGAGATGGAAAATATAGAAACGGGTCAGAGCCCGAGTTTGAAAATATTTTGCAAGTGCATAAATGCCATATTTTTAAAAATATGATTTATCTCATATTTAAATTAGTATCGCACTTTCATGAGATATCCCTCACCCCTCTTATAATAGTGCACACCTATCGCATACCTTTCAAACAACCTAGTTAAACTGCCATGCCTAACTAAATCCATTTTACCCAATCTCTAAAAAATCCTAATTAACGTGAGTATTAAGGGCTAAACTTCTCCCCATTCCCAACACTGCGCTACGTTCGTGCGTGGGGTGTCTCGCGAAGCGAAATCCAAACAAGGAACCCCCCCGATACACTACTACCTGTCAATATAGATCGTCGAGATCCATTAGGCTCTCAGTACATAACGTATATATATACCCTCATATAAATCTATACATATAATACTTACCTTAATATACAAATCAAAATTTAAGTCCGGTGTAATAACCCTTACTTTTGAGTAATTGATTTTATATAATTTTGCCATGTGAGATAATTATATAAATAATGGAAGTTAGAGTAAATATTATTTTAAGTGATTTAAGAGATAATATTTACTGAGTTTTGCATATTTACCGTGAAGAGAAGGTAAATAACGTCATGTTATGTTTTATTGCGTCGTTGTGCTTTAAGCGACGGTTATGGCATATATTTCAATTGTATTATTATTAATGAATTAATATGACGTTGGAACATGAAATATCGTACGATATTCCGGATGCCAATTTTGAGGGTGCGGTTAGTCCGAAAATGGTTGCGATAGTCAAAATAAGTGTCATATTGTATTTTTGAGTTCCGGGCACTTTTGACAAGTTATGACTTAATTATGTAGTTACGAGTCATTTTAATGGTGTAGTAATATTTAAAGACTAAATTTAGTGTTAATAGACGTTTAAGTCTTCCAACCTTCTTATTTCCCAATTATATGTTCCTAAACTTAGAGAGAGTTAGAGAGAAGAGAGAGCTTGGAAGAAAATGGAGAGAAAACAGGAAATTGGAGATTTGGAGCTTGGAATCGTTGCTACAGGAAGAGAATTCGAGACTACAAACTTGAGGCAAGTTTTTAACTTGCTAGTGTATGATTAAATGTGAATAAATTGTATTGATGGTTGTGAAATTGAAAGATTGAAACAAATTTTGGGTTTTGAGAAATTTGGTGTTTAAACCTTTGAAAATGGTGTTAGTTTTGATTTAAGTTAGTTTTAGTAGGTCTTGTTTGTTTAGAAATGATTTGGGTATAAAATAAGTTGAGTTGGTTGGGATTTAAAGAGAGAAATTTGAGTTTTGGGAATTTCGGGTTCATAAACCCGTAGCCCCGAACTGGGCATTCCTGCCAGGCCGAATCGATTCGCCTCCCAAGGGAATCGATTCGCCTATAAGACTATAGGTCTCAGAAGCCGAATCGATTCGGGTTAAGGCAGAATTGATTTGGGCTGAGATAGGAAGATGGTTTTTCTTAGCCGAATCGATTCGCGTTTGGGGGAATCGATTCACAATCAGGGACGAATCGATTCGGCCCTAGGCGAATCGATTCGGAAACCTTGCTATTTTAAAGAATTTTTCCAACTTAATTTCTAGTCCTTTTCTTTTGGGTTTAAGGCTTAGGAATCTTCTCTTGGGAAGTAATAAAGAGGGTTAGGGGTTTATATTAGGAGGATTAATACTCTAAATAATTAAGGGGGTTAATTGGGATTAATTCAGGGGTTATTCAATAGAAGTTAGCGTCGTTCCCTCTAGTGAGCTAGCTTCGGACTAAGGGAGAGTTAAATGATATGGTTTAGGATTTTTGGGAGACTAGAATTGAGGAAAATTACCCTTAGTGACCTATGATATTACTTTGAACTCTTGGAGACTAGTATGAGGATAATTGTACTTCGTGGCCTATATCATTAATAAAACATGACTTAGTGAATAAGAAATGCATATTTTGAAATTGGCACATATTGCTAAGCATAAATGATTTTTGAAAATGTAAAATATGAATGTTTTAAATGGGAATAACTTGTAAATGATAATTTACATATACACACCTCTCTAAATACTATCATAGGGGAAGTTACGCGTGTGAGGTGAAGTCCCCTGGCTAGTGAATGCAGGGTGAATATAGTCGTCGGCCATAGGACCGGTTATTATATATTGTGTGATTATTGTTCGAAGTGAGGTAATTCCGGGTGTGGTTATGACTCAGTGTCGAAGGTATATGGACGCTTCCCGACATCACGCGATGTAGGATGCCCAGGTTGTCTTGGTGATAGTCCCTGAAAGATGATAGCTGTTTAGGGGCGCATCCAGTGGGGGAACCCAGAAGGATGGTCTTAGAATCATTATATGATGTGATTATAACTATTCTTAGTAAAGTGGAACTGGTAATGATGGTAAAGAATTTTGTGAGATAAATTGCTTTAAATATGTTTCCTAAAGAGAAAAAGGAACTATGAAGTTAAACGGTGTAAAACTGAAATGAAATCTCATTAAATGAAACCTAAATATTTCTCATGTATAAATGAACACTGATCATTGTCATTGATATTGCGCTATGTTATGCTTTTAGATTGAGAGATGAGAATTCTTATCATTATTTGTGAGAGCGAGATAAGCTTATGATGATGATAAAATTATTCATAACTTTCATGCATTTTATTCATATGGTGATCATATTAAATAGGGCCCTGACCCGTCTATATCTCTTTGTTTTGCATGAATTCTATATTCGCCCAGGTGCTCCACCGCAAGGATGCCCGTATTGACCTCTCCATATCCGTTGTTCTGGAGCTATAACATATTGCGGATGTTATAGGATATTCGTTGTAGACGCTTCTATCTTTTGTACTCTAGCTATGACCAGTTTACATATTCGGGTGTGTTACCCAAGTTTTGTACCTATTTAATGTAATGTGATATTTAATTTTAATACTTGGTGTAATCCACTTGTATTAGTCTGTTAACCAACAGCTTATTCGGTTATTACTTTGTGCATTATTGTTATACAGTTACTCATTTGTTTTTATATCCACCTTCTTTTCAAATTGGATTGTCTAAATGATTTTCTATAAACTTATAAATTAAATTGACATCCGTTTTCTAAAATAATAGGTGGTTAGCTTGTATTATTATTATTTTAACGACAGTGATGCTGAGAATGGACCATCTATGATTCCTGTAATTATTGGAGTATCGGGCTGGCCACCTCTTATTTTAATAGGCGGGTTGTCACAAATGGTATCAGAGCATCAGGTTATAGTGTCCTTAGGAATCTGTGAGAATGTACTACGCCTTCAGCGTTGCTTTTCATTTGATGTAAAGCCTTAGGATTAGGATTGTCAATTCCTCTTGTGAGATTTCATTCTCCCGCCATAATGTAAAATTTTAGTATATCTTTTATGCGATCGTTCGAGATTCGTGTGCTGATTGACGAAGGGCGACCAGGGAAGGCCATTATGAGGGTAACAAGAGGAGGGGCTTTGTTAGAACTGTAAACTGAAGTCGGGGATGAGGACCGCATAAGTGGTCACTCCCTTCGTGGCATTTTCTTAGATTGCTATAATGAGTACAAGAGTACAGTAGCTATAATTTCTTAAGTACCACTATGAGAAGATAGTGGTACCAAACGTTGAAGTTAAATTGGGAAAATGTTTGAGACATCCTTGATAAGGATCATACGTTGAAGTTAAGTCACGTGGAGGCAGTGTAACTTCATTCGGTGGAAGTATTGGGCTCAGAAGCTTAGGTTTAAAGCGGGGTATAGGAATACCCAGATGTGAAAATTTAAGGAAATTTTTTCACCCATTGGATCAATGTTGAAATGGTAGGAACGATAGTTCCCATATTTAAAGGAGCAGTATGTTTTGCTCATAGAGGAACCTTATGGATGGTTCTAACAGCAAGTTCCTTTGTTATATCATAAATGAAGAGAATTCAGCTTTTCAAGTATTCCCAAGAGGATTGGTCAGAGGTCAAAAGTGAAGGAAGAGATATATAGTTAAGGAAACCTTCCACTGAAGTAAGGTAGGTACAAGGAAGAAAGAGTCGTTTAATGAAATAATAGACTCATTAGTAAGTGTTGTTAACACCTATGAGGAATTCGTGTTCATGTAACCTCATTGGCGGACTTCCACCCAAGGAGATTCATTAAAATAAGGCAGTTGAGGCCGGTAGCATGTTTTCCTTTGTTGAGGGAGTTAAGGGAACTACGAGGGTGATTGTCGGGATCGAGGCTATAGAGTCTGAGATACCAAAAACTTTAACATGGTTAGGGTGGCCAGAGATGGGGAATGATTGTGATGAGGAATGTAGAACCACGTACTTTGATGTTGTCCGGTAGGAATTAAAGGACAAGAATAGGGTACCTAGATGGAGCATTGATTGAAGTAATTTTTGGTACAGATAGAACTAGGGTACTGTATCTGGGAGCTATGTGGAGCAGCCAGGGTAATTGACAAGAATGTTGTTATGAATTTCATGTCAGATAGGGGAAGTGTATTATGTGTGGCAAGATTTAGCCTCGATATTTTATTTACCCTAGACTCGGGTGTGTAATTCGAGCTTTGTGGTAGTATTGATATTAATAAAGAGGATATATCTATATGCTTTCAGTGGTGGTGAGGTTCTATTTTCTTGCATTCATTGTAAGTGGTTGTTGATATTTTAAAATTTTGTTTGCTTTGTACTACTCGTTCTGTCTGTGTTATACGAGTATAAAATTATTTTGATTTGAGATATAGCAGGCTTATGATTGTGAGACTATCATATCTGCGGTTCCAGGGTGGAACTAGTTATTCTATAATATCACTCCTGGATACGGGTTGAGACTTTATAGAGATGATCCAAGGTATGTAAGAATTGTTAGTTTACTTGTTCTATGCTAACATGTCTCCACGATCAAAAAAGTTAAGTAGTAGTGTATCGGAGGGGTTCCTTGTTTGAATTTCGCTCGCGAGACACTCCACGCATGAACCTTAACGACGTTGGGAGTGGAGAGATGTTACCTTATGTTAGAATGTTTGTTTTGATTGGAGTCAGCCGAGAGTCGCATGATTGATTAAGGGCTAATAATAATAATAATAAAAAAGTTAATGTGCGGTGCAGAAGCACTGGAAATGTTTCTCTCACCTGATATATGTGGGCAAGACAAAGATAAGGAAGTCGGATTGAGGCTTATAGCTAGGCCTTGATGAGAAGGCAAATTTAATAAGGGATATATATGTTTAGAAAGGATTCGTAACACTTTGACGAAAGTTGGCGCCCAGATTAGTTAGATTTTCATTTCATCGAAATGAAAGGACATAGAAGTAGAAGCACATTAGTAGGGTTACGAGTTAGGATTTTTAACGGTCTCGATTGGGTGTCTTAGGCCGCTATATCTTAATGACCGATGAGGCGAGGTAGTAGTGTAACGAGAGGGTTCCTTGTTTGGATTTCTCTTTACGAGACGTCCCGCCCATGAAAACGAGCGAATGTCAAAAATTGAGAAAAGTCTTGGGCACTAGGGACATAGTTAGTTACTTCACTTGGATAGGAAAATGCATCAACCTTTAGATTATTAGGAAGTAAGGCCAATGGAGCATGTGGTGTTGTTTTAGAAATGTTGTAGTGAGTTAAACGTGAGTAGATTGGTGGGCTAATTTTAAGAAGGATTGAGTTCTCAGGAATAAGGAATATGGAATCTTGAATAACTCGAGTCGCCAACCCGAGAAGAATGTGAAGCCCATCTCTAGAGAAACTGTTACGTCTATAACCTATCTTTTGATGAGCTCAAGGATAAGTTAATTCCTACTCCTAAATTAGTGTTACCAAGTTTGGGAGTGGACTATTTGGTTAGTACAGACATGTCTCCATAAGAATGGGCGGTGTGTTACTACCGGAACATGGGACCATTACGTATGTATTTTTTGGCTTGAACCCTGGGAGGAGAACTATCTCATGCAAGACTAAGAGCCCACCAAAATAGTGTTCGCCTTAAAGATGTGGAGGCACTACCTCCTGAGAGGGTAATTAAGTCTTTTCACGGACCACAAGTCGATACAATGTTTGTTCTCACAGAAAGATCAAATTATGCAGCAAAATCGGTGGTTAGATTTAGTAATAGACTATCGATTTGACGTTTATTATCACCCAGGAAAAGGAAATGTGATAGCGATTATGCTGAGTAGAAAACCCGTGGGGGAAACTATCGAAGGCATGGAAAGCCAAGTGGAAGGAGCTTAACTAGGAAGATGTTGTCAAAATGGCGCTTATATTAGTGTTGACCGTTACGCCGGCTATGGTGATGAATCCCGTGGAAGATCAAGGAAGGGTCATTTCTGAGTTTATCTCCCTATGCACCTCTTGTCAATTGGTGAATGTGGACTACCGGCAACTGATTGGATTGTTTCTACCGTTAGAAATACTGGTGCGAAAATGGGAGAGTGTATCCATGAATTTTTATCACTGGATTGCCGATGCTGTAAAGCGGTCATGAGTACAAATGGATTACAATATGGAGTTTATGAAACCTTATGGGGTACCTATCAATATAGTGTCGGACCGAGATAAGATTTTCGTATCCCATTTCTAAGTAAGTTTCCAGGAAATGATGGGGGCCAATTAAAGTTGAGTACCTTTTATAACCCGTAAACAAATGGACAAAAACGGGGATAATCAACAAACTATAAAAGGCCATACTTTCGATGTACATACATAACTTTTTGGTCGAATTTGTATATAATAATTCGTACCAATCCATAATGGGTATGGCACCGTAGGTGGCGTTGTATAGAAGGACGCGTAGATCATCTGTTGTTTGATTGGAAGTAGAAAACAATAAGATTCTTGGACCTGAAATGACCCAATACATCTTTTCGAAGACTGAGTTCATTCGAAACCACTTACGAATTGCCCAAGATTGTTAAAAGGGCTATGCCAACGCGAATAGAAGTCTTGTAAAATTTGAGGTAGATAATCAAATTTAATGCGGGCATTTTTTTTATTAAGTATATAATACAATTGGGGATAAAAGATAAACTTGCACCGCGTTAGGTAGATTTTTCCTGTTGTTAATGGTTGGCTCGATAGTTCACTTGAGAAACAACCGGTTATTGTTTTAGATCATGGAAAGTATAGACTAAGGTTGAAAGTGGTACCCTTGGTCCAAGTCCCCCGAAGACACCACAATGACAAGGAAATTTACTTGGGAATGAGAGACTGATATTTATAAATGTACCCCCTAGTCTTCTTATAAGATACGCCTGAATTTTGAGGGCAAATATCCCTTATAAGGGGGGGGGGGGGGGGGGGGAGTATGTAATAACACTTACTTTTGAGTAATTGATTTTGTATAATTTTGCCATGTGAGATAATTGTATAAATAATGGAAGTTAGAGTAAATATTATTTTAAGTGATTTAAGAGATAATATTTACTTAGTTTTGCATATTTACCGTGAAGAGAAGGTAAATAGCGTCATGTTATGTTTTATTGCGTCCTTGTGCTTTAAGCGACGATTATGGCATATATTTCAATTGGATTATTATTAATGAATTAATATGACGTTGGAACATGAAATATTGTACGATATTCCGGATGCCAATTTTGAGGGTGCAGTTAGTCCGAAATGGTTGCGATAGTCAAAATAAGTGCCATATTGTATTTTTGAGTTCCGGGCAGTTTTGACAAGTTATGACTTAATTATGTAGTTACGAGTCATTTTAATGGTGTAGTAACATTTAAAGACCGAATTTAGTGTTAATAGACGTTTAAGCTTTCTAACCTTCATATTTCCTAATTATATGTTGCTAAACTTGGAGAGAGTTAGAGAGAAGAGAGAGCTTGGGAGAAAATGGAGACAAAACAGGAAATTAGAGATTTAGAGCTTGGAATCGTTGCTACGGGAAGAGAATCCGAGACTACAAACTTGAGGCAAGTTTTTAACTTGCTAGTGTATGATTAAAATGTGAATAACTTGTATTGATGGTTGTGAAATTGCAAGATTGGAACAAATTTTGGGTTTTGAGAAATTTGGTGTTTAAACCTTTGAAACTGGTATTAGTTTTGATTTAAGTTAGTTTTAGTAGGTCTTGTTTGCTAAGAAATGATTTGGGTATAAAATAAGTTGAGTTGGTTGGGGTTTGAAGAGAGAAATTTGAGTTTTGGGAATTTAGGTTTCATAAACCTGAAGCCCCGAACTGGGAATTCCTGCCAGGCCGAATCAATTCGCCTCCCAAGCGAATCGATTCGCCTATAAGGGAGGCTGCAGGTCTCAGGATCCGAATCAATTCGGGTTAAGGCCGAATCGATTAGGGATGAGATAGGAAGATGTTTTTTCTCAGTCGAATCGATTCGCGTTTGGGTGAATCGATTCGCTATCAGGGACGAATCGATTCGTCCCTAGGCGAATCGATTCGGAAACCCTGCTGTTTTATAGGATTTTTCCAACTTAGTTTCTAGTCCTTTTCTTTTGGGTTTAAGGCTTAGGAACCTTCTCTTGGGAAATAATAAAGGGGATTAGGGGTTTATATTAGGAGGATTAATACTCTAAATTAGTATGGGGGTTAATTGGGATTAATTCAGGGGTTGTTCAATAGAAGTTAGCGCCGTTCCATCTAGTGAGCTGCCTTTGGACTAAGGGAGAGTTAAATGATATGGTTTAGGATTTTTTGAAGACTAGAATTGAGGAAAATTACCCTTGGTGACCTATGATATTACTTTGAACTCTTGGAGACTAGTATGAGGATAATTGTACTTCGTGGCCTATATCATTAATAAAACATGACTTAGTGAATAAGAAGTGCATATTTTGAAATTGGCACATATTGCTAAGCATAAATGATTTTTGAAAATGTAAAATGTGAATGTTTTAAATGGGAATAACTTGTAAATGATAATTTACATATACACACCTCTCTAAATGCTATCATAGGCAAAGTCCCCTGGCTAGTGAATGCAGGGTGAATATAGTCATCAGCCATAGGACCGGTAATTATATTGTGTGATTATTGTTCGAAGTGAGGTAATTCCGGGTGTGGTTATGTCTCAGTGTCGAAGGTATATGGACGCTTCCCGACGTCACGCGATGTAGGTTGCCCAGGTTGTCTTGGTGATAGGCCCTGGAAGATGATAGCTATTTAGGGGCGCATCCAGTAGGGGAACCCAGAAGGTTGGTCTTAGAATCATTATATGATGTGATTATAACTATTATTAGTAGAGTTGATCTGGTAATGATGGTAAAGCATTTTGTGAGATAAATTGCTTTAAATATGTTTCCTAAAGAGAAAAAGGAACCGTGAAGTTAAATGGTGTAAAACTGAAATGAAATCTCATTAAATGAAACCTAAATATTTCTCATGTATAAATGAACACTGATCATTGTCATTGATATTGCGTTAGGTTGTGATTTTAGATTGAGAGGTGAGAATTCTTATCATTATTTGTGACAGCGAGATAATCTTATGATGATAAAATTATTCATAACTGTCATGCATTTTATTCACACGGTGATCATATCAAACCGGGCGCTGACCCGTCTATATCTCTTTATTTTGCATGAATTCTATATTTGCCCAGGTGCTCCATCGCAAGGACGCCCATATTAACCTCTCCATCCCAGTTGTTCTGGAGCTATAACATATTGCGGATGTTGTAGGATATTCGTTGTAGACGCTTCTATCTTTTGTACTCTAGCTATGATCAATTTACATATTCGGGAGTGTTACCCAAGTTTTGTACCTGCTTAATATAATGTGATATTTAATTTTAATACTTGGTGTAACCTCTTGTATTGGTCTGTTAACCAACAACTTATTCGGTTATTACTTTGTGCATTATTGTTATACAGTTACTCGTTTGTTTTTATATCCACCTTCTTTTCAAATTGGATTGTCTAAATGATTTTCTTTAAACTTATAAATTAAATTGACATCGTTTTCTAAAATAATAAGTGGTTTTCTCGTATTATTATTTTAATGATAGTGATGCTAAGAATGGACCATCTATGATTCTTGTAATTATTGGATTATCGGGCTGGCCACCTCTTAATTTAATAGGCGGGTTACCACATCTGAATAAAATCTCCCGGAATGATAATTAATCCTTATTCATTTCTCTCTTTACTCTAGGTAGAGATATATGATATCTTGTCCTCATATACAAGCAATATACTATACACAACAAGTATAATAACCATCCCACTGATCTGTAACTCAAGGATGCAGTCTCTCAATGCTATCATCTTCCAGAGAATTACTCATATACCATCCTGGGTACCAGCGGTCGGACTCTCACACCGACTTGGTAAAAACCAAATCACAATGTATGGAAAGCGGTCATAGTTCCTCCCCGAAAATGAGACGAAACATGCCCACCACGTCTCACCCCTAATAAAAATCACACAATATAAAAATGGATGCTATGACCTGGGGACTATGCGCTCCCCGCTCCTTAAACCAGGGGCCTCACCCACATCACTCAACTTCTCATGATAGCATTAGAAGGGGTATGCTTCACATAAATATTCCATTCACACACATATATATTTATAATTATATCATATATTATTGTACCAACTCCCGTATATATATATATATATATATATATATATATATATATATATATATATATATATATCACGTCTCAATATATACATATGGCTATAATTGCCAATCTCATATAGCGATAGCCAATAACCCCGAATGCTCCCATTCGTAATAATATCTAAGTATTCGCACACTTATGATACTAAACCCAAAAGTATTCTCTCACTTGATATATAACTTGTACCTTAATCACTGTTAAGGATTTATATACTCACCAGATTTACCAATTCATAATAATTAAATAAGTAGGCCCTCAACTTATTTTAGTCGCATAGGTTTCTCATTACCTATATCGATAGTCGTCCACATGCGTATCGGATAACCGCTCAATCATATATAGCATATATCCCAAATTCCATGCTAGTCGCCTCTTAGGATTTACTTAAATATAGTCTACATATAATTATATTTTCTACGCGCACAATTATTTATATATAATCGCCTGTCGAAATACTCCCTCGTGGGTTACACATCCCGAACACATCCCCAAATTAAATAAGTCATGGATCCTATTTTCCATGAACCCAAAATTTACATTCCACTCAAAAAAGTAATTTAGAGGTTCCCACTCTATTTTAGGAACCAGAAATATTAAACTCCCCAATTTATTTTCGTCAAAACCATTCCTTTAGCGACACACATTTTTGCACTCTCCTAGTCCTAGATGTAACTCCCTCAATTGACTAGGAATACATTCCCCTAAGTGGATATTTATTTCCTCGAACAAACAAATTAAAAACCATTAATTTGGGAATTTATCCCATTTAAATTAACTAAGCCGAAATTGCCAAAATAATTGTAGGGTCGATCGATCGACCCTTGGATGTCGATCGATCGACCGAACAGGGCAACCTACTCTGCTTCTTCTCCAACGAGTCTATTTCGACCATTAACAACCCACCAAGCTTTTTATCCTAATTTCCACCAACATATAACCACAATATACACATATAAAAGGGGTTCTAATCATCATAGAACCATATACCCATAATCAATTTCAATTAATTCTAAGTTTCTCGCCTAGAATGTTAACCGAGTTTTATTCGTTAAATCTTTCGAAACACCCGTTTTGATTCACGAGAAGCCAACCCAAAAATCTTTATGGTTGGTTATTACCAACTATGATATGAGATTTATGCGTAAAAGAATAAAGCAAGTAAACACTTGCCTCGTGAATAAAATCCGATGACCTCGAGTTGAATCCCGCGGAGTTTGGTCGGAATCTCCCTTTCTTCTCTATTTTCTCTCTTTCTTTCCTCTCCTATTTCTTTTCCCTCTTTCCTTTCCTTCTCCCAATATCTCACGTCTTATATAGGAGAGAAATAATGGTTTATCCGTTATAAACCCAAAAATGACTCGTTTACTCAATTACGAGTCCCTACTGGTCCAAAAATTCCCGGAACCCAAATACTACCCCTGTATACTCTATTCTGACTATCTCGACCATTCCGAAACCAACCGTACACTCGAAATCTCCATCCGAGTTACTTAATTGCAATTCACTAATTAAACCCAACACATCTTAATACGGGTTTTCTAATTAAAATATTTTCCTTTGTCGCTTTACCCAACTGCGACATAAAATTAAATTAGTCTAACTCATTTACTTACTCCCAAAGTAAATGTAGCAGACATAAAAAATGATCTAACCCTCGTAAACTCCACAAATTATTATTCACGATAATTCCTCAAATTTCTGAATTACACTTACTTATGAAATTTAATTATCCATAAAAGTGCGGGGTATTACATTTTTATGGATAATGTTTTTGAGTAAATAAACGATTGCCTAACTTTATGTATCCGAATTACTAATTAAGTTACTGTATGCATCTTGGGATTAATTTTTATTTTTTAGATATTTTTAGTATGTTTTCAAAATAATATTTCCACTCGTTTTTCCTAACCGGTCAAACAAATATTTAGAGAACAACGACTTTTTTTTACGATAAGAACTTTTGAGTTAACTTTAACTCAGATTGATTTAATTACTCGAAAATGATGATAGGCAGAAAAATGTCATTGGGTTAAAATCTCCAAACTTATTCGTATAAGTCGTCAACTTTCACTCAATTTTCATTTTTGGTCAATTTCTGCTTAGTGCATTGGATTTTTACAAATGGAGACTTCAAACAAAAATTTAATAACATTTTTGACGATTTGAAATTCCAATATTATTTATTTTGAAAAAAAATATTTTTGACATTTTTTGAAAATTTTCATTTTTATTGCAGTTTTTGACAATTTTCAATTTTGGGGGTCATTTTAAAATTTGTGAAATTTGAAAGACGCACTTATATCTCTCCTAACTTAGACTTTTGAATTATCCTCAATAAAAAGGGCTAAGATCTAAAGAAAACAAGAAATAGCGCGAAAATAAAACAAATAAAATCTAAAAAGCTGAAAGACATCACATATCATTCCATTAACAGGAGAGAATGATTACATAGTTCCTCTAAAAGATACATCCCATACAAAATGAAGAAACTACATAATAAAAATAGTACGTTTACAAGATCTAATGAAAGGGGGGAAGTACATTCGGGTAACAAGCATATAGGTCCCGGTAATAGTCAGGCAGTTCGAAACTCGAGTCCATGTCAAGGCGGTACAAATCGGCTTGAAGCCGCATTATCATCTGGGTATCCCTCCGGTAGTCGGCACGATCGTCCCTGTACTCAGAGATAAACCCGTCAAGACAGGGCTCGAGTTTATCCATACGACTATTAATGATCGTCGTATTAAAGGCGTGTTCATCATAGTCGGCCTCAAAATCTAGGTCAGTCTAATCGTCTTCGCCTTTGACGTTTTCTTGAAAATCCCCTTCATCCCCACTTTCTTCTTTGTTCTCCTCGGCATTTTGTTCTTCTTCGTCACCCTCCCCCATTTCAATATATTCAAAAATGGGCTCGGGGGGAGGTTGGACATGTCGATTTTGGGTGTTACTTCGACCGATGGAGGTTGTGTTGATGGTCTTGGACTCAGGGGCTCGATGGCCCCACACAAATTACCCCAAATTAATTATCTTTCCTACATAATTAATTTAAATGAGTAGTGTCACCCTAATACCATACCGGGAATTATTCACGCACTCCGTTATTTTATTCTTTCAAAATTTATTTCTCAAAATTCATTCGAAATGTGTCCCCCTTAATTCCCCCACCACTCCCAATTATATTCCTTTATAATTGTTAAGAATTAACTCCCATAATTATTTTTTCTCTTTTAATTATACTAGGGGGAAATTGAACTAAAAAATTTACCCATATAACTCCCTAGCCCAAACTGCCAAAAAACCTGAAGGTTCGATCGATCGAACCCCAACCGTCGATCGATCGATCGAACAGGTGGTCGTCTTCTCCGACTTGCTGTTTCCACCATTAACAAGTTTCTCCAAATTATAACCTTTCCTTTGGTCTCATCCAAGCACAATCAACAACATAACTATGTAAAAATATGATCAGGGGCTCTCATAGAACCTCCCACATAAGATAAATCTCACAAAATTCTACTTTTCTAATTTGTGAAAAATTCTGGGTTTATACTCGTTAGGTCCCAATATCATCTAATTTCCACAAATTCGTTCATAATTGTTACCGAGTTTTCACATCCAAATCAATTTACCATCTCAGAACCATATAACACAATTAATTTCCACATTGAATTTCATTCAGGTGTTTTATTTACAAAAACCTCATTTTGTACCCATTTATACCCAAAACGAATTTCTGATTTTCACATCAAAAAAATATGAATTGAATAACATTAATTAATATCACAGCAACTTAACCACTTGCCTTTTAGGTTCTTAAGGTCTGATCCGAGGGTGTAATTTGCAAGCTTGATGATGAACTCCCAATTGGTTCCTCATCTTGTCTCCAAAAGACCCCAATTTGCAGTGTAACCACTCTCTATGGCTTCTTCTCAATACCCTAGGTTCTCTCTTGTGTGTTATGCCGTTTCCATTTTCTCCCAAATTAGGTATTAAAGCTAAATCCCGTTTTTAGTCTAATGGGCCAAGCCCGAGTGACCCAAATACCCCCACGTGGACCGGAATATGACTAAAAACGCCACGAGGCCCATTTACTACCCCAGGTACTCTTTTTCGACTATCTCGGCCCATCCGAACTCAACCGTGCACTCAAAATTATCATCCGAATTAATTTACAAAATTTATTATCTCACACCTAACTTAGCCTATAACTGACTCTCGGCTAAGATAAGTAAATTCCACGTCATTAATACACTTAAGATGTAAATAGTTATTACTATTCACTTAGTAATTTAATTTTCCATAAATATTAACCATTTATTCTCCTTATTTATATTTATATAAAAAATTTCATAATTAATTCCATTAAATTACGACACACAAGTAATTTAAATTTTAGCCGAATTAATTATTTTTTAAATGCATAAAAATACGGGGTGTTACAGTAAGTTGTCCCAACCTTGTGGCCAACTTCATACTTTCCCATTAACTTCTTAAATGGCCTATTGCAAAAATGCATGTCGTTGTCACAAATGACGTCTTTCGAAGCACCGAAATGAGAAAGTTTGTTTTCATGAATGGATTCATCCACCACTTTACTGTTATTCTTCCGTGTAGCTGTGGCCTCTACCCACTTATACACATAGTCTACTGCGGCAAGGATGTATAGGAAATTGAAAGAGGGAGGGAAGGTCCCATAAAGTCTATACCCCAACAGTCGAACATCTCAATAGTGAGAATAGGGGTCAGCGAAATCATGTCACGTCGAGTAATAGCTCCCATCTTTTGGCACCTATCGCATGATCTACAACACACGTTCACATCGCGGAAGATAGTGGGCAAATAGAGACCACATTAAAGAATTTTTGCGACCATTTTTTTCTTAAAAAAGTGGCCTCCACAAGCTTCCAAACGACAGAGTTGGATTACACTTTGAATCTCGTCATTCGGCACACATTTTTTGGATTATTTGGTTAGAGTAATACTTAAACAAGTAAGGATTGTCGTAGAAAAACATGCGCGATCATGTGAAGAACTTCCTCTTCTTTTGCGGTGTCCAGTCGAAGGGGATGGCCCCCATGACTAAATAGTTCACGATGTTCACAAGCCACAGAAGAGAGTAAGTGGCAAAAGGTTGCTCATCCGAAAAATACTCGTCTATGGGTACGTGATCTTGAGGAATGTCGAACGAGAGTCAAGATAAGTGATCGGCTATGACATTCTCTACTCCTTTCTTATCTTTAATAGAAAGATCAAACTCTTGGAGTATAAAGATCCTCCTAGTGAGGTGCGGCTTTGCATCCTTCCTGGAAAGGAGATATTTAAGTCTCGTTGTGACACCCCGCCTAATTAAATATCGGTTGATAAGTGCTTTATTAAATTAAATCAAAGCGTACGGTTGGTTTATTCTTAGCATCACTGTTGAAAATAACTTTCTTTATTTATCACCAAATAAATAATTAAGCTAAGTGTCAAAACATTTAATTTTATATATTAAGTCCCATTGTTATGAATTAATATACGAAACCATTTGCTGAACACAAACAATAATATTGAATACCAAACCATCCAAGTGGAATAAATAGGCTAGATTAATCATTCCAAATAAAGCATCCCAAATCAAAGGGCAATGTAATAACTAAAACAATCTTAACTGAAACTAAATACTGAAATAAATAAAGAGTACAAAGTCTCTCTGCACTAAATAGAAACTGAAAATGGACGACACATGCCCTATCTAAAATGACTAAGTAAAGAGCTGAGATGACAAGGATGAAGTCGTCTAAATGCAAAGACCCGCAACTCCCACATTGGCTCCAACACGTCAACAATCCAAAGATTTAAGTCTGACGCCCCTGTGGCTGGGCACACACACACACACACACACACACACAGATATATATATATATATATACACAAGAGAAAGAGGAGATGACGAAATGGGTAAGAGCCCGAGTGTAAAATAATTTTAAAATAGTTTAGCAAGTATACAAAATGCGTACCAGTTGATATTACATACATGTTAGTGCCTCGACACTCACTTGAGAATTATCACCTCTCATCTAATGTGCATGCCTAACGTACTACTGAAATAAAGTTAGATCAAGCTAACCTAATTAACTAGTCTAACCCAATCTCCTCTCATCAATCCTAATTCACGTGATTGCATAACTATAATTTAAACATGACAACTTTTATTATGAATTTACCAAGTCAGCTATGTATATCTCAACATGGCCTTAAGTTCTCAAACACGTAGTTTATTTAATATCAATTATTCAATTTCATCTACTTACAAGCACAACAGATGAATCACAGGTACATATATTTATCACTCATAATATATATATTAATAGGGCACCCCACATAAAATCTATGGTGCTGGCATACTCTGCTATCAAGTCCCTATACCTCTCGTACAAATGAGGGAAACACTAGTTTCGATCCACTCTCAAACTGTTTTAACACAAAATACACATATAAGAGGCAAAGCATAGTTCCAAGTCACTAAGAGGTCAGCACATACCCTCAAGTCTCTAAGGACCGTCTGATTATCATTCTCAGATAGCCTGTACCAAGGATCCTATGTTTTGGAGTACGAGTATATATTCCCCGTAAAGGTCACATCAGAATAAGATTGCCCCAGCGCAAAAACCTCCGTGATAGCAAGTAGAGCGGGTATAATTAAACATGGTTATTCATATATATATATATATATATATATATATATTTACATTATTCAGATAGGTACAACCACGACCCATAATATTTTCTATCCATACACGTCACGTAATAGCCGAATTTTACATATAATTAGTTCATTCTTTTATATTCCCTTTTCATCACAAGTTCCCAAATACTTCTCGACCCTCGAAGTGTATCATTTTGATAATTATAGTATCAGTTGGTGTACTCTCTCTACCCTACTGGTCTAAGCCATCCTTAATTATCATAAGACCTAATTTAACATACACACGATTATCACCCCATTTTATACCCTTGTGACCTCACGGTTAAATCTCATAAAAAAATCATATTACCCGAACGTTGCCTACCACCCTGCTGATCCTCCTCAAGTCCCATCATGGTATGTAAGTTATGTCTGAGGGTCCTTATACATTGAGGTTGGATTAACATTAAAAAGGAAAGAAGATTCAAATTCCAGGAGGGGTCGATCGATCGATGGGAAGGGTTGATCGATCAGTTATTGGTGAGTTTTTGCATAATTTTAACCTACGAGTTTCATCAATATCCACCCTCAAACCCTCCATTAATACGTCCCAAACTCCCAAACAATTTAACCAAAATTTGTACTAACCTAAGTACATGATTTCTAACGTAAAACAAATACAAATTCATCAAGGTCCATCAATTAAAGGGATTAATTCAAGCGAATTCATTAAGAACCCTATTTTTATCACCATATTGAATATCCTCATAATTTTTCCAGATTTCAACCTCTATTGGGTATCAATTTCGTAGTTAATCTTCTACATATATCAAGATCGTTGTCCAAACATGGTTTCTATTTAAAATTGCAATATAAATCTCCCAAACAACATTATATTTACGTGAGAACATGAAATCATATCTCCTACACTAGCATGGATGAATTATCAACTCAAGAACAGCAAGTTATATACTTGCCTCAAGAATAAAGGTATAAATTTATGGGATTTGATGGTGTGGTTGAGTTCCTCTTCCTCCGATCTACACTCCGGCGACATTTGTGGTGAAAACGGGGCAACAAGGATGCTTCTAGCCTTGGGAAAGCTCCTGACCTCCCTCCTCTTATGGCCTCTGTGAGTTGTGTTTGTTACAATCCTAGAAGACAACATCTAAAAACAATTATAGCCTTATAATTTTCTTCATTTAAGGCCTAAAATTGAAAATTACCAAAATGCCCTCTCGGGTTGGCGATTAGGTCTAAAAACGTCCTGAGATCCAAACTAAACCTACGAGTACACTTTTCTGACTATCTCGACCCTTTCAGGAACATTAGCGCACTCGAAATGACCATACGGGCGACTTAGACTTAATTTACTTTTTATTTGCTTAAATTAGTCCCGACACGACTGACATGCGTGTCCCGACTTAATTTCTATAACTGTCGTATTATTCCCTTGCGATAATTTTAATAAATTCAATATGATATATTAATTTACTTATTAAGTAATATTCAACATATTTCTTACCAATAATTACTAACTCTCGTCACACTAGTAAATATTTATTGTTGATGTAAAAAATTAGATTGTATCTAATTATTTAATCACAGATAAAATAAATGAGACACATAAATTTTAAAGTGGTTCAGCCTTATAAGAATGGCCTACGTCCACTGTTTCTGTTATTGATGATTGTTTGGGAATTCTCGATTACAAGTTCTATCAAGAAATTTCGGTCCCCTTACAATGAGGATTGTACAATGTATTTATAGCCCTGAGGCTGTAATGTGAAAGGGTAATACATTCAATGCTGTACATGTGAAAGGGTAATATATTAAATGCCCCTTAAGCGTATACATCTGAATGATAAGCATTTAATGAACAATCAGACTGTTGATTTTCCTGCTATTAATGCTTTGTTCGAGGTGAAGCTCGGACCGCCTGAAGTCCTCGATAATCAAAAGTTCCTCGGTAATCAAAAGTTCGTCGGAGAGTTCTTGTAGGTCGAAGCGTCTAAGTTCCTCGGGGGAGCAGTGTTCCTCGTTGTAGTATGGTTCCTCGAAGCTTCTGAGTTCCTCGAAAGTGCTTGTTGCTGCCACGTAGATTGCCACGTGTCTTCACTCGATTTAGCCATGTCAGCAGACTAAATTTGGTATCAACAGAAGCCCCCAATGTTTCATAGTTCGAAATTTGAGGAATGTGGAACATTCTTTCTCGGAATATGGTAGTTTTAAATGGTTCTCCTGACTTTTAGAAGTGTTTCCTTTGTATTTATTTTTCCTTCCAAATTCGTAGAATCAGTTTTTTTTGAATTTTTATAACCGCCTCGATCTCCGCATACTTTCTGTCCTTCTAGCCGCCGATAGCGTAATCATTTCTTTTTGCAATCATTACTTTTTCCTTTTCCCAAGGTAGAGTATTTAAGCATCACAGACAATCCCATTATCTTCTACTTTTTCAAATTTGTATCTTTGAATTTTTCATTGTCTTACTCTCTTGTGCGTTCATCCTTTCCATCGTTCGTTGTCAACAGATCCACTCTTTTTCTGTAAGATCTTCTTCCTTCTTCTTCATTTCCTTTATTAATCATGGTTTACCTTGTTGAATCTCTTGATAAATTTCTCTCTGATTTCTCTATTCCTTCCTGGGTTATTTTGGAAGAACTTTCTGAACCTTCTGATTATTTCCGTTTGGCTGAGGGACATTAGTTCCCCAGTCTCTTTGTTACTGAGTGTGGATTTTCTTTTCCCCCAAACCCTCTATGTCTGGAATTTTGTCAATACTTTGACGTGGTTCCTGCACGAATAGCCCCCAACACATGGAGAATAGTTAATGGTGTTTATAGAATAAATCAAATACATGGAACCCGTATAGGAATTCCTGAAATCATGTTTTGTTATAGATGGGCGGTGGGCGATAATACTTTTTATTTAAAAACTAGGTTTCTAAATAGAGCTTTAGTTGTCAATCTCCCAGATGCCAATAGGGACTATTTTGAGCACGGGGTTGTTATAAAAAATTCGCAACATGCTCCTTTATCTGGAGATGAAGTTTATCAGGGTCCCAGATGCCCTCCCTATGGGAATGGGATAGGTTATTTTTATTTTATTTTACTTATTTTGAAATCATGCTTCTTCTGTGTTTGACAAAATATGCCACTGATATTTTAATTTTGATTTATTTGCAGTTGATAACAAAAGAAAGTGTCCAAAAGAAGCAGACATTAACATAAGGCATTTAAAACTTATCTGGAGTTTGCATCAAACTGTTGTCGACGAGCACATTAGGTCATCTTCATATTTGCTTCAGTACAAGAGCTACACCACTTCTTTTACTGCTCGTCCGGTAATAAGTGAAGTAGAACCAGTACCAGCTTCTACCAGTTCTTCACCTGAGTCAGACGTTTCTTTAAGTGAAAGGATGAAGAAAAGAAGACCTCCCACCCTTTTTGAGAAACCTGCCTCTGGTGCTGGAGAGGCAAAAAGAAGTAAGATTGACGTCCCAGGAGAGGGGACGAAGAAAATTGATGCACCTTCCTCGACTGCTCCTGTAAAGGTTATCGAGAAGCTCCCAGTGGTCCCGAGCGAGTCTGCTGCTCCACGAGAAGTGATTGTAATATCACCGACCAAGAGTTCTTCCTTGGTCGAAGCTATTCATGTTCCCCCGAGGAAGCTGAAGAAGAGCTCCTCGGTCAATTTGGCTAACACCGTCTCTCAGCCCCCGACTAGTGGAGTTCCCACTTTCGTTCCCCCGAGCTCTGCCATGAGCTCGGTGAAGACTTGGATCATTCCCGAGATCCAAGGTATTGAAGAGAACCTTCCTCGGGACACTGTTACTACACTAGCAGCTCGTCACATTGCTTCTGTAAGTCTTATTGTCTTGAACTTTTCATCTTTCCCTTGTTATATCTGTCTCTGACTTGCTTTCATTTTCTTTTCACAGTTGGTGAGCTGCTTTAACACAATTTTGAAGAAAGATGAAGCTATTAAAGCTTCAAGCTCCTCATCTGGTGTGGAGGAAGCTCTGATGGGCGTGAGGCAGTCTTTGGAAGATTCTCATCAGAAGTACGATGCTGATAAGGATGCTTAGGAGAAGGAACTTACCTCCACTGAGAAGGAGAAGGCTCAAGTTGTTGAAATCTCCAAGGGGTTGGAGAAGAAAATAAAGAACTTGGAGGAGAAAAATAAAGAGCTTGAAGGGAAGCTAAAAGATGCTGGAGAGCTTGAGAATAAGCTCAAGGTTGCTGAGGAAAAACTAATCCAACTTCGCAAAGTAAGTCGCCAGAAGGAAGAAATTGAGAATAAACTGAAGACTGCTGAAAATCTTCTGTTAGAGAAGCTTTCCTCGGAGAAGTTAAAGAGGAAAATGACCGTGAAGAAGTCTTTCAGCGCCGGCTGGGACAAGGGGTGGAACAAAGGCTTGGCTGCCATGATGTCTCAAGTAGAATATGGCAGCCTTAAATACTTTAGAGATGGGTGGGTTGCTTCTCTACAGGAGATGAAGGTTGATGAAAACTCCGAACTCTTTCAGCGACACATTCCTGGTCCCCCTCCAACTCCTGAAGACGAAGAAGAGGACGAAGCTGCCTCCGAAGAGACTTCCATGGTGTTGGGAGATCATCCCCTAGCCATCTATCCTGCTAACGAGGAACTTCAGCAGCTCGCTACTTCCTCCGAGCAACCTCCATCACTTCCCCAGCTACTATCTGCTCCATCCGAGCAACCTACCTCCTCGTCCCAGCCTCTCGAGAAAGTTTTGGGAGACAAGGAAAAGGTGTAGAGTTGTTCGAACTTCTATCTATTTTATTTTTCTTTGACAAATGTAATCCCGAACCATGTAACTCTGAACCTTGTGATATAATAAAACTTGAACTTTTGTTTTTGCATACTGTTGTATCCTCTTCATGCTCTGTTAGGACTCTTATTGATTATTACTTTTTCTTCCTCTACTAGTTTCTGGCCAGGATGGAATTACTGTCTGCTCATGATACCAAGCTGTTACGACAATGCAATGAGTATTTTAAGGCTGGTCATACAGATCTAAGTGCAGCACAAATCGTCGACATCCTCGGCCAAGATGCTTCGAAACAGGCAATTGAGGCCTACCAATATTTGAAGTGTCTGCTTGATCGTGCGGTGGCCAATACTGTAGCTTATTATGATATGATTGAAGATCTCCAAGGAACTCTTGAAGACCTTCAACAACAATATAAGGAATCCACTGCCCTCTTGTACGAGGGGTATGAGAATAAGTACCAGCAAATCATTGCCGACAAGGGATACGATAAGCGTTTTGCTGCTTACGACGTGAGGGAGAGAACTCTAAGGGTTGAGGTCGAAGAGTGTAGACAAATAGCTGAATTATTAGAGCAAGAGAATAATAACCTGTAAAGAGAGTTATCGCAGTTGAAGTCTGCATCTTCCACTTCAAAAGCCTTGGTCCCAGTGACTGATGAGGGATTCGCATTCTTGGAGGTCGAGAACGACAATTTGAGGGATGAGTTGGAAACCTTGAAAAAATCTGGCCCTTCTACATCTTCTCGTGGACGAGAAAGAGCTCCTCGGGGATGAGCAAGAGCTGCTCGGATTCCTGTCGAGGAACAGAGGACTCAATCTGCCTTAGAGAACCAGGCCTTCCAATTAATGGCGAAGAACCAGGCATTGGCTGAAATGTCAAAGAAGATCAGGGACCTGGAAGAGCAGCATTCTACGCAAAATTCTGTCTTGGAGAATAAAGAACTCTTCATTAAAAATCTCCACGAACAGCTAGAAAGATTGATATATCAATTCCGCAAATAACCCAGGGAGTTCTGGATGGCTGGGTACAACGAGGCTCTCTACCACTTGGACAATCGTATCCAAAATGCCAATAATGAGGGCTACAAACAGTGCTGGTTGAATGCCTTAGGTGTGTTGCAACTGGTACAGGGTCATTACCTGTGGGATTACCATAATCCTGGGCTGCTCGACCTTCCAGTGCCACCATTCAAACTCGACATGAGTTGGATCCCTGCTCGGTCCATCCCTCAGTGCTTAATTTCCAAGTATCTAGGCGACTACAATATCCATTCTAACGTCGAGATATCTCATCCTGAGCACCTCTTAGATCGACCATCCGTGATGAATATCAGGATGTTAAAAGATCTTAACTTCATAAATTCTCCTCTTGCTTTAAATGATCCGCCTGCTGGCGAGGAACCTATTTCAAAAGCAGAGGGGAAAAAACCAATAGAGTAGGAATTTTGATGTAATAATTAGTATACATTTCATTATCAATGTAATCTGTTTTGGGATTTAATGAAAGACTTTTAGTTTTGTTCGCAATCTTAATTGCTATTGTCTTGTAAAACACTTTACATCTGTGCATGTGTATCTGTTAAAAAGATAACAATATTGTGTTGTTTGTCGATCAACTTATTGTCGACTAACTTGAATTTGTGGTAGTCATTTTAAAGAGTTACTAAGTTGTTCCTCGACCAACTTACTAAGTTGTTTCTCGATCAACTTACTAAGTTGTTTCTCGACCAACTTAGTAATAATTTTAAAAAGTCACGAGTATCAATAATTTTGCTTGATTATTTTCTCGTATTGATAAAATGTTTCCGACCAACCAAGGTCGGTAAATTTTCCTTTTCGACTAACTAAAGTTAGTGGGTTTTTATCCCCGACCAGCCATAGTTAGAGGATTTTTCCTCTGCGAGGAGCTTTGGCACTTTCTGGAATAATTTTACCTCCCGACCAACTTTAGTTGGCATTTTCGAGAATATATTTACTTCCTAACCAACATAAGTTGGCATTTTTAGGAATACTTTTACTTCCCGAGGAACATATAGTTTTACTTCCCGTAGGAATACAAGTTTTACTTCCCACAGGAATACAAGTAGCTTTACTTCCCGGAGGAATATAAGTTTTACTTCCCGGAGGAATACAAGTTTTACTTCCCGGAGGAATACAAGTAGCTTTACTTCTCGGAGGAATATAAGATTTACTTCCCGGAGGAATACAAGTTTTACGTCCCGGAGGAATACAAGTTTTACTTCCCGGAGGAATACATTTGTTTCTCGACCAACTTTAGTTGGCATTTTCGAGAAAAATTTTGAGTAGTTCGAGTTTTGCCGAGTTTCGTCGAGTAGTGTGTAGCACTAGTATTCCCCAAAAAACTTTCAATAAAAGGAGAGAATATACATCACTGATAATACTTACGCAGGTGCTCTGCGTTCCATGCATTCTTAAACTCCTCCCCCTCTAAAGTTTCTATTCGGTAAGTTCCTGGTCGAACAACTTCTGTAACTCGGTATGGTCCATGCCAGTTTGCCTCTAGTTTGTTGTGCTTTTGAATCACTTTCTTTAGCACATAGTCTCCTTCTTTCAGGTCGCACTTCTTCACCCTCTTATTGTAAAACAAATCTGTTCATTGTTGGTATGCAACATTCCTGATGGCTGCTTCTTCTCTAACTTCCTCGAGCATGTCTAAATCCAATCTTTTCATTAAGTCGCTGACAGGGGAATTGAAATTCAATACCCTGTGTGTTGGGAGGCCCAACTCGGTAGGTATAACAGCTTCACTTCCAAACGCCAGCATATATGGTGATTCTCCAGTTGCTACTCGGGGAGTAGTACGATAAGCCCACAGTACTGACTGTAACTCGTTGATCCAATTTGCTTTTGCGTCACTTAGTCTTTTCTTCAAGCCATTCAGCAGTGTTCTGTTTGTCACTTCAGTTTGTCCATTGCTTTGAGGATGGGCTGGTGCTGAGTGGATCTTCAAAACATTTGATTGATGACAATAGGCAGCGAACTCCTCGTTGTCAAATTGTGTTCCATAGTCTGTGATGAAAGCATGAGGAAGACCATATCGACAAATGATGTTCTTCCAAATAAATTGGTACACCTTTTCGTACGTCATATCAATGAGAGGCTCAGCTTCTACCCACTTAGTAAAATATTCCACTACGACGACGAGGTATTTGAACCGTCCTCTGGTCGTTGGCAGTGGCCCAACCAAATTTATTCCCCATATGGCGAATGGACAAGGGGAAGTGATGGGTGTCAATAATGCTTGCGGAGTTCTTCGGATGGAGGAAAAGCGTTGGCACTTGTCATATTTCTTGACATAGGCTATACAATCATCCCTCATCGTCGGCCAGTAATATCCCTGCGTCATCATTCTTTGCAAAAGCGTCCGACCTACTACATGGGCTCCACAGGACCCTTCATGGATCTCTTCAATCAATTCTTTCACCTCGGAGGGATGTACACATCTTTGCAAACCTGCCATAATTCCTCGTCTATATAGAATACCATTAGTTAATACATACCGAGCAGCTTTAAACTTTGATGGTGTTGGAAAATCTACAATGACCTGGACAAAAGGTGTTCCTCGAACAAAAGTTCGTTGTAGAGGGTTCTTGGCTTTAGCCATTTCCCCTAATATATCCTCCATCCTCTAAATAGAGCCTTTCCATGCATCATTTCCTTCCTCGGGCCTGTTGGTTCGAGCAACTGATCGCGTTGATGTGGCTTCCTGGATCTATCTTGACGAGCAGCTGGTCGTGACTGGGCAGATCCTTCCCTTAAATATGATGGTCGTCGAAAACTTCTCGATGCGACTTTTGGAGGACTTCTACTCCTTCTAGGTCCTAATCGGTCAAAAGGTGATACCATGCTCAACCTCTCTAGTGCACTCCTTTCTGGAGAGAGAGTGATACGTTGTTCAGTATCTGTGGCTCGCACTGACGAAGTTCGTCCAGGTTGATAAGAAAAATATTCAGACTCCTCATTGCGATATGAATATGTACGCCTAGTACGCGAAGAAGATGCACGGGTATTTATTTGAATACTTCGTGGTCCTGAATGGGTTGGTGCCCCGCCATGGAGGGTTTGTATGAGTTGTCGCATAGTTTCTTGCATGACGGTCTGACCCTAAGCCAGATTTGTTATTATTCCAGCCAGATCTGGAATATTTGGCGGAGTAGATGGATTTGGAGGACTTCCAGCGTTTCGATTGCTAGATTCTGTAATATCAACCATTTGTGATGGATTATTTTTTATGAAAAATGATATTATCAGTCGCTTCCCACAGACGGCGCCAATCTGTTGATGTAAAAAATTAGATTATATCTAATTATTTAATCACAGATAAAATAAATGAGACACATAAATTTTAAAGTTGTTCAGTCTTATTAGAATGGCCTACGTCCGCTGTTTCTGTTATTGATGATTGTTTGGGAATTCTCGATTACAAGTTCTATCAAGAAATTTCGGTCCCCTCACAATGAGGATTGTACAATGTATTTATAGCCCTGAGGCTGTAATGTGAAAGGGTAATACATTCAATGCTGTACATGTGAAAGGGTAATATATTAAATGCCCCTTAAGCGTATACATCTGAATGATAAGCATTTAATAAACAGTCAGACTGTTGATTTTCCTACTATGAATGCTTTGTTCGAGGTGCAGCTCGGACCGCCTAAGCTGCTCGGACCGCCTAAAGTCCTCGGTAATAAAAAATTCCTCGGTACTTAAAAGTTCCTCGGAGAGTTCTTGTAGGTCGGAGCATTTAAGTTCCTCGGGGGAGCAGTGTTCCTTGTTGTAGTATGGTTCCTCAGAGCGTCTGAGTTCCTCGGAAGTGCTTGTTGCTGTCACGTAGATTGCCACGTGTCTTCACTCGATTTAGCCATGTCAGCAGACTAAATTTGGTATCAACATTTATTTCAATATCGGGATTAATATAAATTAATTTATCCCAATTTAATTTAATTAATCCCATAATTAAAGACCATAAAATTACGGGGTATTACATACTTCCCCCTAATAATGAAATTTCGTCCCGAAATTTGGAAAATAAGGCCTACTTGGTAAAGACAATTTTGGATACTTTTCACGTATGTATGCCTCATGCTCCCACGTGGACTCCTTTACGTTATGATGCTCCCACTGGACCCGTAAAAGTGGGGCTACCTTCGACCTCAATCTCCTCTCACTATGGTCTAGAATAGCCACTGGTCTCTCCTCATAAGAACTGTCAGGCTACAAGTCAATCTCCTCTATCATAATGTGAGTGTGGGCCAACTCATCTCGAAGATATTACCTCAACGATGAAATATGGAACACATCATGAATACGGTGCAAGTGCTCGGGCAACCCAAGTCTGTATGCCACCAGTTCGATCCTCTAGATAATGGGGAATGGTCCTAAGTAACTCGGAGCCAATTTCCCTTTCTTCCCGAACCTCATTACTCCTTTCATAGGAGGCACTCGCAGTAATACTCGGTCCCCCAAGCTAAACTCCCTGAAGAACCGCTTTTCATCGGCGTAGCTTTTTTACCTATCCTGAGCTACCTGAATGCTACTCCTGATCATCTCAATCCTGGATGATATGTCCTGAATTACCTCTGGCCCGAGTAATTTGTTGCCCCCCACCTTTAGCCAACAAGCGGGAGAACGATAAGGTCTGTCATACATCGCCTCAAATGGGGCCATGCCAATCGTAAACTAGTAGGAGTTATTATAAGCGAACTCCACCAGTGAAAGGTACTGTTCCCACCCCCATCCAAAATCAGGTACACACATGCATAACATATCCTCCAGCATCTGATTAGTACGCTCAGGGGCACCCCATGCAACCTCACTGTCTCATCAACAAATAACTTTATATAGTCTCGTAGTGTAGTCTATTCGTACCGATAGAAAATGAGCACCTTGGTCAACCGATCCACCACTATCCATATAAAATCGTGACCCCGCTGTGATGTAGGAAACCCAGTGATGAAATCCATGGAAATTCTTTCCTATTTCCACATACGGATCTCTAGCGATTGAAGTAACCCTGATGGCTTCTGATGGTCCACCTTTACCAACTGACAGGTGGCACACTTGGACATGAACTCCTTAATGTCCTTCTTCATCCCATTCCACCAGTACTATTGCCTCATATCCTGGTACATCTTATCCGCTCCAGGATGTATCGTAAATCGAGATCCATGCGACTCTATCATCATTGCATGACGTAAGTTCTCCCCCTCCAGGACCCATAATCTCCCATTAAATCGTAAACCCCATCTGAACTCACTGAGTAGGACTCTGTGCCCTCAACTAGAAGCCGTACAATCTGATCTTGGCAAAATAAATCAGCGGCTTGGGCCTGGATCACCCTCGTAATAATCTCTGGTGTGAGTGTCATGACAGACATAAAGGAACGGGCCACTACATACTGATATCCTAACTCTTTCCAGTTCGCCTTCCACACTTTCTCCACCTCACCTACCGCCCTATGGCTCAATGCATCAGCAACTACGTTAGCCTTCCCCGATTTTTATTGTATTTCGAACTGGTAATCTTTTACAAACTCCATCTACCTGCGCTGACGCATGTTCAACTCCTACTGAAAGAACAAGTATTGCAGTGAGTTATGGTCTGTGAACAGGCAAACTTTCTCCCCCAATAAGTAGTGTCTCGAAATTCGTAAGGCAAACATGACCGCTAATAGCTCCAAGTCGTGGGTGGGGTAATTCATCTTATGAGGTTTGAGCTTGCGGGAGGCATAAGCTATAGACTGCTCCTCCTGCTGAAGCACTCCACCAAGTCCCTGTATGAAAGCGTCAATATACACCAGGTACTCCACTCCTGGCTTGGGTAAAGTAAGAACTGGCGCCGAAGTCAACTTATCCTTTAGCTCGTCGAAAGCCAACTGACAGGTGTCATTATAGAATCGCTACAACTGAAATATTGCGACTTCTCAAATAAAATCCAATTTTAATTATTCCCAAATTTTAGTTAAACCCTAAAACATGCATCTAGATGATTTATCAAATAAAATAAAGCATGCAGGATAAAACAAACAATTTTAGGAAAAATCCCCCAAAGGGGCAAAACCTTTTTATTTTCACTGTAATTTATAAAGAACGATTTACACGGATTACAATGAAAATAAGTGTGACAAAGAAATATCCTTGGGTGTCAGTTTTGATGTCGTCGGCTGGAATCTCCCTCAGGAACTCCAGGTGGGCAGCAGTATAGAAGAAGAGGGCTCCTCCACAAAGTACTCCAGATGAGTAGTAAACGATCGTCTTGAAGGTTTAAAGATTCACATAATAGATGGGAGTGTTTATGTGAATAAACAAGATGTAAAACCTTAAAGAGTGAAGTCTGTTTCTGGACAGTTTTTCACAGAAATCGTGTTGTGAAAAGACTTGGGAAAATGTGTAGAATGCACACTGGTATTTCTACGAAAATTGAAGCGGCGACGTCGCTCGAACGAGATAGGCATCTCGCTCGAATGAAGGACACGTGTAATTCGAACGACTTCACGCGAGATGCTTATCTCGCTCGAACGACAGTGTGAACTCATTTGAACGAGCTCATCGAGCCCATACATACGGTACCCCCTCGTGAGTTAGATTAGTTAATTGACCCGCTATCTTCAAGAATTCTCGAATGAACCGTCCTTAGTACCCTGCCAATCCCAATTAACTACGAATTTATGACGGTGTTATGGGCTGCCCCTACTCCCTCACCTTGGACACCTTCCTCGAATCTACTAATATCCCCCTGGCAAAAATAATGTGCCCCAAGAACTAGACCTCGCATAGCCAAAACCCGCACTTCTCATGCTTAGCATATAACTGATGCTCTCGCAGAGTCTGAAGAACCCGTCTCAAATGCTTGGCATTCTTCTCCTCAGTCCGGGAATAAATCAGAATGTCATCTATGAAGACAATGACAAATTGATCCAGGAACTCTCTGAGCACCCTATTCATTAAGTCCATGAATAAGACTGGAGCATTGGTTAGCCCAAACGGCATAACCCGAAACTCGTAGGATCCATATCGCATCAAGAAAGCAGCCTTTGACACATCCTGCTCCCTAATCCATAACTGATGATATCCTAATCTCAAGTCTATCTTTCAGAAGAAGGAAGCTCCTCTCAACTGGTCGAACAAGTCATCGATTCGGGGCAACGGATACTTATTCTGTATCATGACTTTGTTCAACTCTCGGTAGTCCACACACAACCTCAATGACCCATATCTTTTCTTTACAAATAGCACGGGAGCACCCCAAGGCGAGGTACTCCTACGAATGAAGCCTTGCCCTATAAATTGCTCAATCTGGTCCCATAACTCCCTCATCTCAGCTGGATCCATACAGTAGGGTGCACGGGCTATCGATCGAGTGTTCGGCATTAAATCTATTACTAAATCTATCTCTCGGTAAGGTGGTAGTCCCGGTATATCCCGGAACACGTGGAAAAACTCGTAAACTACAGGAATCAAATCAATGAAAATCACTATCTCCTTAGAGGTCTCCTCCTCTATGTAATATAAATGGGTGGACGATCCTCCCTCAGAACGAGGCATCGTCACCAGAAACATCACCTGACCCGGGATAACAAAAATAACGCTCCTACTGAAACAATTTATCATGGCTCTATAAGCAACAAGACAATCCATTCCAATAATGGTGTCAGTCTCGTGCATATCTAAGACTAGCATATCTCCCAATCTCTATACCTACTCCCTCGCATATAAGGAAAACCAATGACCCATTACCCAGTAGTGAGTCTACACGTCACTGTGCTCTCTGTCGTACCCAGTGTCAAATAAAATGCACCCCATAGTACCATGGATAGGAAACGTACCCTCAACGGTGGGTGGCGCCTGCGGTGTTACTGCTTAGTGGACATTATAAACACGTCCATACTGTAATTGTCCTTGCTGAACTGGGACTGATGGGATGGCTGGTAAGGCTGGTATCAAGTACAAAGTCTCTCTGAACTAAATAGAAAGTTGAAATAGGCGACACATGCCATATATAAAATGACTAAGTGAAGAGCTGAGATGGCAAGGACGAAGTCATCTAAACGTAAAGACCTACAACTCCCACACTAGCTGTAGCACGTCAACAATCCAAAGATCTAAGCCTGATGCCCCTGTGACTGGGCACCTATAATATATATATATATATACACACACAAGATAAAGAGGAGATGACAGGAAACGGGTCAGAGCCCGAGTGGAAAATAGATTTAAAATAGTTTAGCTGGTATATAAAATGCTTACCGGTTGATATTACATATATGTTAGTGCCTCGGCACTCACTTGAGAATTATCACCTCTCATCTAATGTGGATGCCTAACATATTACTGAAATAAATTTAGATCAAGCTAACCTAGTTAACTAGTCTAACCCAATCTCCCCTCATCAACCCTGATTCACGTGATCGCACGACTATAATTTAAACATGACAACTTTTATTAAGAATTTACCAAGTCAGCTATGTATGTCTCAATACAACCTTATGTTCTCAAACACGTAGTTTATTTAATATCAATTACTCAATTTTATCTACTTACAAGCACAACAGATGAATCACAGGTACATACATTTATCACTCACAATATATATACTAATAGGGCACCCCACATAAAATCTATGGTACTAGCATACTCTGCTATCAAGTCCCTATACCTTTCGTGCATATGAGGGAAATACTAGTTCGGATCCACTCTTGAACTGTATTAACACAAAATACACATATTGGAGGCAAAGCATATTTCCAAGTCACTAAAAGTTCAGCAGATACCCTCACGTCTCTTAGGACCGTCTGACTATCATTCTCAGGTAGCCTGTACAAAGGATCCTCTGTTATGGGGTATGAGTCAAGATTCCCCATAAAGTTCACATCAGAATAAGATTGTCTCGGCGCGATTAAACACGGGTATTCATAATACCTGAATTTTACGTCTAATTAGTTCATTCTTTTATATTCCCTTTTCATCGCAAGTTTCCAAGTACTTCTCGACCCTCGAAGTGTATCATTTTGATAATTATAGTATCGGTAGGTGTACTCTCTCTACCCTATTGGTCTAAGTCATCCTTAATTCTCTCAAGATCTAATTTAACATACACACGATTATCACCCCATTTTATACCCTCGTGACCTCACGGTTAAATGTCATATAAAAATCATACTACTCGAACCTTTCCTACCACCCTACTGGTCCTCCTCAAGTCCCATCATGGTATTTAAGTTATGTCTAAGGGTCCTTATACATTGGGGTTGGATTAACTTTAAAAAGGAAAGAAGATTCAAATTCCAGGAGGGGTCGATTAATCGATCGATCAATCAGTTATTGGTGAGTTTCTGCATAATTTTAACCTACGGGTTTCATCAATATCCACCCTCAAACCCTCCATTAATACGTCCCAAACTCCCAAACAATCTAACCAAAATTTTTACTAACCTAAGTACATGATTTCTAACGTAAAACAAATACAAATTCATCAAGGGCCATCAATTAAAGGGATTGATTCAAGTTAATTCATTAGGAACCCTATTTTTATCACCAAATTGAATATCCTCATAATTTTTCCAGATTTCAACCTCTACTGGGTATCAATTTCGTAGTTAATCTTATACATATATCAAGATCGTTGTCCAAACATGGTTTCTACTCAAAATTGCAATATAAATCTCTCAAACAACATTATATTTACGTGAGAACATGAAATCATATCTCCTACACTAGCATGGATGTATTATCAACTCAAGAACAAAAAGTTAGATACTTGCCTCAAGAATAAAGGTAAGAATTTATGGGATTTGATGGTATGGATGAGTTCCTCTTCCTCCAATCTACACTCCGACGTCGTTTGTGGTGAAAACGGTGCAACTACGATGATTCTAGCCTTAGGAAAGCTCCTGACCTCCCTCCTTTAATGGCCTCTGTGAGTTGTGTTTATTCTAACCCTAGAAGACAACATCTAACAACAGATATAGCCTTATAATTTTCATCATTAATTAAGGCCTAAAATTAGAAATTACCAAAATGCCCTCTCGAATTGCCGATTAGGCCAAAAAATGTCCCGAGACCCAAACTAAACCCCAGTGTACACTTTTCTGACTATCTCGACCCTTACGGGAATATTGGCTCACTCAAAATGACCATACAGGTGACTTAGAATTAATTTACTTTTTATTTCTTTAAATTAGTCCCGACACAACTGACACGCGCGTCCCGACTTAATTTCTATAACTGTCATATTATTCACTCGCGATAATTTTAATAAATTCAATATCATATATTAATTTACTAATTAAGTAATATTCAACATAATTCTTACCAAAAAGTACTAACTCTCGTCACGCTAGTAAATATTTATTTTAAAATCCTGATTAATATTAAGTTCATTTATCCCAATTTAATTTAATTAATCCCATAATTAAAGGCCAACAAAATACGGGGTATTACAGTCAAGTGGTTGGTAAAGCACATGATAGGTGACCCGATAAGGTATGAACACAATTTTTTAAGGGTGAACACTACTGCTGGCAGTTCTTTCTCTGTGGTGGAGTAGTTCAATTGAGTTTCGATTAAAATTCGACTAACGTAGTATATGAAATGGGTATTCCTATCTTTCCTTTTCCCTAAAACAACCCCTACTGCATAGTCACTTGCATCACACATAAGCTCAAATGGATGTGTCCAATTCCGAGCTTATATGATGAGAGCAAACATGAGCGTGCTTTTTAATTTTTCAAAAGCCTCTTGGCATGCTTCACTACGCTAAAAAAGGGGATCCTTCACGAGTAGGTTACTTAAGGGACTAGATCTGGAGCTAAAATCCTTAATAAACCTACGATAAGTCCCAAAAATGAGTGCTCGTGTTTTAGTGACTTGGGTGGGGGAAGCTTGGAAATTATGTAAATTTTTTCCCTATAGACTTCTATCCCTTTGGATGACACGATGTAGCCTATAACTACTCCTTCAGTAACCATAAAATGGTATTTCTCCCAATTTAGTGCCTAGTTCACTTTCAGACACCAGGCAAGAGATTAGCAAGACAGTGATAAAAAAAAGGGTCCGAAGACGTTAAAATAATCCATGAACACCTCAAGGCCTCTCTCAACCATGTTCCTAAAAAGTCTAAGCATGCAGCTTTGAAAGGTCGAGGGCGCATTACATAATCCAAATGGCATCCTTTTATATGAAAATGTGCCAAAGGGACATGTGAACGCTGTCTTCTCTTGGTATAGCACATCCACCTCTATTTGGTTATATCTAGAATAACCATCTAAAAAATAATAAAATGAGTGGCCCGAGACTCTTTCTCAATTATTTGGTCCATGAACGACATAGGGAAATGGTCTTTTCTAGTGCCGACATTAAGTTTTCTGTAATAGTTGTAAACGCGCCACCCGGTGGTGGTATGTTTTAGAATAAGTTCTTTCTTCGCATTCTTAACCACGATCATTCCCGACTTCTTGGGAACAACTTGAATTGTACTTACCCATTTACTATCCGAGATGGGATAGATGATGCCTGCATCCAATAATTTAATTATCTCCATTATAACAACATCTTTCATGATCGGGTTCAAACATCTTTGCATTTCCCTAAAAGGCTTCACGTCCTCCTATAGGTGAATTTTATGGGTACAAACCAGGGGGATTATACCTTTTAAATACGTGATGGACCAACCAAAAGTACCTTTGTGCTTTTTTAAAATGGTCATAAGCCTCCCTTCTTGCTTTTTATTTAGGCTAGAGGTGACAATAACAGGATATGTCTCATCCTCTCCAAATCAACATATTTAACGTTGGAAGGAAGCTTTCTCAATTCGAGAGTTTGGAAATTTAATGTCAAAGGGAACCGTGTAGGATTCCCTCGATGGTAATTCCTCGAATCGATGGACCCAACTAACATCTCTCACGTCCTTTTCACTCTCGCCCTCATCTAAAAACTCTCTCATACTACTCACCTCCCGATCGAACTCGGAATAACCTCTCTCGCTCTCACTTGTCGTTACTAGATACGCCTCAAGTGGATCCCTAACATGATTACCCTCAAAGTGTTAATGAAATCTGTTTTGTGTAAATCATCTTCATCGTCCATTTGCTTGGTGATGTTGAAGAGATTTGTTTCAAGTGTCATGTTCTCGAATGTGATTTGCATTGACAAAATCTACCAAGAGGTATAAAGTATTGACTTAGACGATCACGTCCTCAACTATCCTACGGGGTACCTTCACGAAACGATCTGAAAGTTGGAGAGTAATTTTGGTGGGCTTAAGATCTTCCAAATCAACCTTTGTGTAGATGGAATAGGGGATAATGTTGAGACTCACCCCTAAATCTAGTAGAGCTCTCTCAATTTTATTCTCTCCAATAATGCACAAAATGGTGGGGGCACTCAGATCTTTATACTTGGGTGGGAGGTTGCTCAATAATATCGAACCCACATTTTGTGCTAAGAAAACCTTATTCTTTACCTTTAATTTACGTTTCACCATGAGCAAGCCCTTTAGGAATTTAGCATGTGCCGGAAATTTTCTTTATAGCCTCAAGAAAAGGTAGGTTTAGCTTCACTTGCTTTAGCACCTCTAGAATGTCATCACGGGAGGCCCCTTTAGGAGGAAGGACCAACGTTGAGGGTATGTTATGACTATAGGGGGTTTTACTACCATCTCGCTTCTAATCGTGTCTTATTTTTCACGGGCATCTTCGACCTCTTGCTTGCTGGGAGAAACCTCCTTGTCTTTTTGCACGTCGTGTGGAGGAGGTGATAAGTCAACAAATCTTCCACTATGTAGAGTGGTTACTATTTTACATCGCTTTTTATTTTCATAGGGAGTAGAGCTCACATAGTTTTAACATTGGGGAGGTCGTTGGCCTTGGGAGAGAAACTTACCTTTCTTTTGGACACTTATAGAGGATTGCAACTTAGAAAGAAATGCCTTTAAGTCGATAAAATTTTGAGCGTTTTGGGAATTGATCACTGACTGAGTTTGCATAAATTGTGCAAGAGTGTCCTCGAGACTCTTCTGTTTTAGAATCATATAAGGCACGAAAGGAGGCGCTTGTATGGGTGGCACTTGTTGGTAAGGTGGGAGTGGTGGTGGTTGGTGGAAAACATGTAGATTTGGGTTCATCACCACATTCTTTTGCCCATAATTATAATCGGTATAGTTTCGCTGCTAGGGATTAAAAGAATTCTCGTAAAGGGAATTAAAATTCCCTTTCTAAGCTTCCACCGCCTCAACTTTCTCTTGGAGCATAACTTTGTAGGTGGGTATAGTTGGGCATTCCTTCGTTAAATGTCCCACCTCAGAAATTATGCAAATCTACTCCTGTATAGCTCGAGATGCGCCGAATATATATCTCCCCTAGCTTCTACCACATCTTCTAGACGTTTGGCTAATTGATTAATTTGGAGCTTCAACTCGGCTTCCTTGTCCAAGTGGTAGAGTCTTTGTGGATGTGATTCTAGCCTTGGGTTGGGTGTTCGGATCCGATATGTCCCAAGATTGAGTAGTCTCGATGACATACTTTAAGTGGGCCTCCACATCGTCGGCATCTAACCCAACGAACTCTCCTGAAAATATTATTTCAACGAGTTTCTTTGATCTTAGACTAAGCCCATGATGGAAGTAGGAGATGAGTATCCACTTCTCAAAACCATGATATAGGCACATATTGACTAACTCGTTAAACCTCTCCCAACAGTTATCAAAGGTCTTATTATTGTTTTGCTTAAAAGTAAGGATTTGAGCTCGAATAGAGTTAGACCTGTGAGAAGGAAAGAACTTTTGGAGAAATTTAGCTTGCATGTGTGTCCCCGTACTAATTGAGTTCAGGGATAAAGTCCAAAGCCAAGTCTTGGCCTTGTCTTTAAGTGAAAAATGGAAAATCTTGAGACGTACAATGTCTTGGGTGCAAACCTTATCGTTAAAATTTTCGCACGCCTCCTCAAACTCTCTAATGTGGATATAATACTTCTCTGACTCCATACCATGAAAAGTAAGGAGAATTTGAATCATCCAGTTCCTAAAGTGGAATTGCCTCGCATTATATAGGAATATAATGCATCCTGAAGTAACGGTTATGGAAGTGATACGATTAGGAATTAATGAATAATTTCTTGATGGGATAATGATTAATTTAATGGGTGGTGGTATGATGGAGATTAGTTGTGGTAGTATGGCTATAATAGTCAAATACACGATGCTTATGGTTTTCATCCTTTTTAAGAAGTAGAGATAGAGTCAAATTTTAGATCAATTGAACCTAACCTACAAGTCTACCTAATTCCTCGACAACGGCGCCAAAAACTTGACGCGACACAGAATGTGTGTGCTACGTGTGTACTTACGGCTCAAGTGCAAGTTGGACGCTCAAGTAATACCCGATAAGTCGGGTCAAATCATCAGGGAGTAGGACGTAGAACATTTTGACGACAGTAGGGTTGATTTTTAAGATCTTCAACTCACGAAAGAAAAGAAAAGATGATTTTTCTTTCACACAAATTTCTATTTGACTACAAAAATTAAGCTAACAAGTGCAATTTAAACTAATGAAAAGGTAGGAAATTAGAATTTTTGGTTTTGAAAATAATTTGGAAAAAATAAAGTTGGGATCCAATCAGCCAAACCATAAGAATTTTTCGCTAAATATAAAATTCTAAAAAACTATATAATTAATTAGAACAGAAACATTAACTAACCCGAAGCACTAGATATATGTGGGAGTTAATATGCACAATATTTAGTCAATAAATTAATTAATGCGAGTGATAGGATTATCGACACGTATATTGTATTTCCAAACACTACAGTTGCCTCCGACAAACCGAGTGAAGAGGTCTACGATATTAGTCCTAGATAAAACTATCAAACTCTAAGAATTAATCATACAATTATGTAAAATCTTATATCTAACTTCAAAAACCTAGGTTGGGTTCATGTTTCCCAACTCATATTGAGTTATCTGGATAGAGAATTAATCTCTACGCAAATAAACATTATAGTGCAATCATAATGAAATAATAAGAAAGATGATGAGAATTAATGTTACCAATATTTAAAAACACAGTAGCATGCAAGAGAAATCGCCAGTTGAAGAAAAGTTGAAAAACAACTTGAACTTGAATTGAATTAATGATGAAAATCATGTAAATTCTTCTCCAAGTTGTTCTCAATCATACAATCATGCCTACTAGGTTCAAAAGACTCCTAACATCCTAATATAAGTGCAAAAAATCGTGTAAAGAGGTTCGGATAGACTTAGATAACTCCACCTAAAATCTAAAAAAAGATACAAAATCCCATCTTAGATTGAACCCATAGGCACAAACAAACCCATGATCGAATCAGTTCGGTCAGGACCTCTGCCTAAGAATGCTTATTTTCCCTTTTTTGCTTTTAATTGCAGTTTTACCATTGGGCTTTCTTCTAAACTTTAAATGCTTGTAACTTTTTCACCGTAGCTTGGATTCAGATGTTGTTTCTTCCAGTATTCTCATGACTTTGAGCTCTTTGGTTTCTCAGCTAGATCTTCCATTTGGTTCTAACTATAAAATCACCAAAATTCCCTTGACTTTCCTTTCTCATAATTCTTTCACTGTTTGGACTTTCTCCTCCACCAATTGCACGATTTGCCTATAAAACATAAGAGAAATACACAAAACATGAAATAATCGCCAAAAAGATTAGTAGCATAAGTATGAGATAAATTCGGGAAAATGTAATGTTCGGGATCATAAAAATATCAAAATTAAGGGATAAATTTGGAATATTTATGCCTAGTCATACACCATAAAGAAAGGACCTTAGTTTCTCATCATTTAAGTATCATAAGGTCATAAATGACATCCTAGCTGCCCATACTAGGCTAATATCTCAACAAAGTGTCAAAAAACCTTAAAGAAGCCTCGTTGTAAGAAGAGTTTACCTTAGTTTCCCCCTTAGACCACAATAGGGTCTGATCTCTCTCACATGTGGTCAAAGCATCCTCAGTACTTCATAGCACCAACCTCATGTTTATGAGTGCTCACAAATAGCCAAAGAAGGCGTCTTAAACTAAATTAATGGGTTAGTGGAAAGTACACACACTGTTCTACAATCCCCACCCACCCATCGCATTTTTTCTTAGATCATTAAATGTCATTTGATTCACCTAATAACCATCGCCACTAACCGTTAACTCTTTACACCGATACTTAACCCCTTTACCAAAGCAGTGGGGTTCAATTATGGTTGCTCATTCCTTAAACATCACTTCCTATAAAATTCCAACATAGGAGTGCTCAGGGAAGCCTACAAGGATCCAAATTATTGTGATTGTTCTGGGTAACAAGTTTTAAAGATCAATATTTAGCATTTAGTAGAAGAGTTTGGACCACTTCCTGCTCGCACATTATATTCTAAGCACCACTTTTAGGTGACTTGGCTTTAATTTAGTTTTTTGAGCCCTACGTGAGTAAGAAGTACTTAGAGTAGTCATTCAATTATTTCCTAAGATCTTTTTTCTCTTTAAAAAGAACTAAATAGCTTCTTACTAACCTTATTAGAATCCTACTTGTATTATTTATCACTAAATCGAACATACTACAGAGCAATGACTTAATAGTGGATATATATACCCAAGGTTCTAAAAAATGCAGAGCGTGATTGAGGCGTGGAGGCCAAGCCTTAAGCCTTAGAAGCCTAAGCGGGCCTAGGCGCAAAAAGGCGTGAAAAGGCGTTTAGGCCTTCTTAATATATTTTAACATTTTTTAACCATAACAAGACTATTAAAATACAAAAATTGCACAGATCATAAAAATATGTCTGAATATATGCAAATTAAAATACTATTTGATTATTTTGGATGAGATAATGGTCCGGTTTGTAAACAAATTATTTAAAAGGCGACATCGTTTCACTAAATCATTTTTGTTTTTAAAAAAAATGCGCCTTAAGGGTTTTACCAAGAATAAGGCGTGAAAAGCGTAAGGCGAGGCGTTTCTCCCAAGCCTTAAGCCTAGGCGGAGCCTAGGCGGGTTTTTTAGAACAGTGTATATACCTCAATAAAGGTACTGAACCACTATACATACTTGTGTTTCCATTATTCTCGTAAAAGAACACCTTCCCATCCGCCTCTTCCTCCTTATGAATGAGGCATATTTTTTGACGCCGAGGTCGTAATGGATTTTTGCATAATCACTCCTCAACTATCGATGCCTTTTCAGTGAAGGTTCATAGTGTGTCACTAACATAATTGCAACCCCGTTATTGATTACTCGTTCCAGCAACTATGGATAGGATTTGTTCTGCATGGGTCACTTGTGTAACCATTTCTTCCTCTTAGCTACAAAATTATTCATAAGTTGGGCATTGTGAAAGGTCGAATACACTTCTAGAAATGACTCGGAGGTGCAGGTCTAGTGGATAAATTCCATCGAAAAATACAATGTCGTTATTAATGACTTGAGGAACTGCACCAATGCTAACCATGTACGAATAAAAGCATGTGATATTTATTTCAGATTCAACCCAACTAACTTTAAGCATGTGAAATACCTTGTTAGTGAGGGTATTGTGTGGAAAATCCCTTTTAACCCTAATTAACCATTTTGGGGTGGTATCATAACATAAATCTTCAGGAGCTTATACAACTAACCCTCACCAATAACACTTGAATGTAACAACTTCTGGGCTATTGGAAAATTTTGTAATAAGTAAGCACGATGTCAATCACGTGTCATTAAATTGAAAATTATTTTAAGGGAAAAAACTATGTGTTGACCCATTTTGGGGGATAAAAAATAGTTATAATGTCTTATCCCATCTCTACCGATCAACAATGTACGCTTTTAATTTTGTAGTAAGTATATTTAGTGGAGTAGTTAATATATTTTTCTTTTCGTGAATTAAAAAAATCTTAATTGACACTAATCTCAAGCATTTTTTTTATTTTGTATCCTAACGATTTCATTACGAATAACATATCATTTTCATTGTCAACCATTTTAGAAAATTATTGCCAACCACATATAAACCCTAGATTGAATCTTTGACTACGAATTGTATAAATTAAAATAAAGGTACAAATATCATTCAAATATTGTCTAAAATATAACACATAACTTATCTCCAAGATATAAAATCTTGAAACTCTGAAAAAATATGGCTAAATTGAGTGAAAATTTAAGAAAAAGGATATATGAAATTTATGTAACTGTAAAAAATATAATCTTTTGTAACTTTAAGATAATATCAATGGATTTAGTTTTTTGTGATACTAATAAATTAATAAATTTACGCAAAAAACACTTTAATTATTTTTTCCTTTTAAAAAAGGCAAACTAAAGCTATTAGCCCAACTACTAAATTGAAAACATTATAGGAATTTTTTCCACTACTAGTTTTATTTCATTTCAACCTAAAAATAAGTAACTTTTACATTACAAAAATTTATTCCTGGAAAAAGTTTAAAAATAAACAAGGAAAAATTTGAAATTGATTTGAATAACATAAGTTAAGAAATTCCAAATTTTCCTAAATGGATTTGAAATAAAAAAAAATCAAAAACTTTTATATTCCAAAATTTACTCCTGAAAGAGGGTTAAAAAGCAAGCAAGAAAAAAATTATTCAATTTAAATTAAAAAAGTCTCATATCTCTTAAATGGGATTTTTAATAAATTGATTTTCAAAAGTTTATTTTCAATCAAGGTCATACTTTTTGGGTTATACTAACAAATGAACCAAATACGCACATTTACATCAAACAAAAAACAACTACAAATTATTACTGAAAAAATTACATTAATGACAAACTAACATTTTATAACTTTAATCCGTGATTTCATGTTGAAAACATAGAAACCAAGAAAAAAATTATCGTTTTTTTCTCCTTATGAGTTTTAGGTAACATATGCGTTTGAAATTGAGGAAGAAGGGGTTTATATATAACCTTCATGGTGTCATTGGACTATAAGAGCATCCACAATGGTCGGGAGTAAAGCCAAGAAATTTGGCAAAGTTGCAAATTATGAGCTATGCAGTGGTGAGACGCAGATACCAAATATGTTAGGGAAAACGCAGGCATTTGCTAAAGTTACTGGATGGCTAGTGAATCAGTAAAAATTCCTACAAATTTGTTTTGTTCGTAGAAACTTGATACTGTAATATCCCGTATTTTTAATGACTTTTAAATTGGGATTAATTAGAATTAATTGTGATAAAATTGGAAATTAATCCGGATTTAAATATTACTCGAGAATAAAGCAATACGTGATTTATGTTTAATATTACTTAGTGAGTAATATATATGATTATGACTTTACAATTGATTATGACTTTATATATTGTCACGAATTATGTGTACGACAATTTCGGTAATTAAGTCAGGATGCGCATTTGAGTCATGTCGGGATTATAATTTAATAAAATAAAAGTACATTATTATTATGTCATCCGAATGGTTGTTTTGACTGCACCAAAGTGTCCGGAAGGGTTCAAATAGTCGAAAAAGTCTACTTGGGTGTTCGATTTGGGTCTTGGGGCACTTTGGAACCGAAAGGACACCCCATAGAGGTATTTCAGTCATTTTACAAGGGAGGTGAATAGTACACACGGAAATTGAGTTTTATTATATTAATGAGGAGATTAGAGAGCTTAGGTTCATTGACCAAAAATAAGAGGAAAGTTTTAGGGGAGATTGAGAGACTTTTTATGGAAGAAAAGACTTTTCTAGGAAACCAAAGGACAACCACCTTACACCACCAAGAGCCACCACCACCATTGCCGGAAGTTGGCCAAAAAAAGAGAGGACCAACAGTAGAGTATCATCCCTAACATACCATACCTACAATGTAAAGGCAAGTGATTAACGATTGCAATCTTAGCTTATATATTGTCCATGTTAGGATAGTTAGGAAAATTCTGAAAGGTTGCATGAACAAAGATAAATTTGTGATAATTTTTAAATGGATCTTTGAAATGGATATTATCTAGGAGTGATATATTTTGATTATAGAATAAACTCCATGAAATTTATATCATCTTGTGAAGAAATATGGGATTTACAATCTTATTGATGATAAACTCAAAAATTAGAGTTCTTGAGAATAAAATTGAATTTGAATAAATTGATTCATGTTAATGATGTTTAAATGATTCTGAATACGTTAGAACTTATCCATATATGATGGTATATAATCTGGATTTCATGAGATTAAATTGGGAATCATTTGGTGAAGAAACATTGGAGTTTATATGATGTTCATGGATAATTATACAAATATGAGTTTTTTTGGAAATAATATGTTTTAAATCAAAACTTCTTGATGATTTTTGGTGGTTTGATTATTAGAAATAATTTATATATCTTGGTATATCATATGTAATGAATATTAAGGAGTTTGGGATTATTTGATAAAGGTTTGGATGATTAAAAAGTATGAAACCCGTAGGAAAAACAATGCAGAATCTGGGCTGATATCTGGGTGATCGATCGATCGACCCCTGACCTTCGATCGATCGACCTCCCCAGAAAAGATGAACTTGTTCCTTTTTAATTCTTGATTAAATCCTGAAACTTCTAGAAATCTTTAGTGATTATTATTTGAATATAATGGGACTTTGAGAAGGGTAGTAGGATATACCTAAGGCCCCAAAAATATTATTTTGGGATTGTGAACGAGGGGAAATTAACGAGCGAGTAATTATACGAGTTTGTTTTGGAGAATTATATTATTTGGGGTTTAAATCGGATAAATGATAATTAATGGTTAGGACCAATAGTAAGAGAGTAACTAATTACCGGTATAACCTTAGGTATAATCGGGATTAACCTTAAGAGAAGGAATAAAGGGTTAAGAGAGAACTAGGGATTATCGAGGAATAAACCTAATTAAAGTGAATTTAGTTCATAGAAATTCGGGAGTCGTGATGACATGGACTTGTAGGACTCGATCTTTACCTACTGAATTTATTCGAGGATTAAATAATCACCATCGTGCGGGTAGATAAGTTCAGAAATATATACTTTGAGGATTAAAGTCATAATCGAAAAAATACATAGGATATTCGGGATATAATTATACTAGGTATGGGAGTTATTAGATGGGTTGTGTGTATGCCATATGGTTATATATAGGTATAATGAAATGCCTATTATTATTATTATTATTATTATTATTATTATTATTATTATTATTATTATTATTATTATTATTATTATTATTATTATTATTATTATTAAATATATAGGTGAGATTATTGCCTGTTACTATCATATGGTTGTGTGAATGCCTTATGGATGTTATATATATAGGTGTGATGAATACTTATAATATTATTTGTATGTATGAGATACCTACGTTGCTTGCTATAGGGATGGAGGTTTCGCGTTGTGGACGGTCTTATCCATGTGCGCCCAATTGGGAGGGATTTTAGATTCGTACCCTGAGCATAGGACCTTGGACACGTGCTATCGGTGTAATGATAGTTTCAACGGTTGAATGAGAGCGTAGGTATGTCCATGACCCATTTGGTTGGGGAGTATGCTCGCCTCCAGTATATTTGTGTTATGATATGATTCGTGAGAGACACCAAATCATTAGTCCTCTATACAGTGACATTATGTATTAGGACAGGATTGCAGAGTATGCATGCACCGCAGCTGTGACTGAGGAGGTGCCGTATTAGTATATATATAATTAGTGTGATATTATACATATAAACTGTGATGTAATCTACTGCGAGACATTGTAGATATAGAGATGTAATCTTCTGTGTGATATTGTAGATTAAAATATAAACTGTGATTTAATCTACTGTGTAATGTTGTAGATAGAAGTATATAATGAAATCTAAATTGAATCAAGTAAGTGAACACTTAATTCTAAGGTAATAACAAGACTAGTTCATATTAAAGAGAAATGAATATGAATAATTATATTACGTATGGTATCGGACATACGGGTTTATGATATGGGTTAGGATTATGTTGTGAAAGCTACTTAGAAGGGAACCTTAACTTGGAAGATAATAAGATACGATAGGTGTGCACTCTAGATGAGTGGTGAAAATTCTCAAAAGAGAACCCGAGAAACTAACATATACATAATAAATGCTTAGTTGTAATTGTTAAGCACTTGCTATTTTAAAATCTTTTACAATCGGGATCTGACCCGTTTCCTTGCATATTCTCTTCTTTACTATATCTTGTACATCTGGTATCCAACAGCAGGGATGCCTAGCATAGATGATTGATATTTTGATGAATTATAGCTACTAGCAAATATGCGAATTTCGTTTAGACTCTTCCTTTCTGTAGATTCACTCATTTGTAGCGTCTACTTCATTTAGGGCATGTCGCCCAGGATTCTAGAGGTTGTAATTATTTATGTAAGCATTGTAGTTATCAGTTTATTTAGTGTAAAAGTTATAATTTAACTGGAGAGTTATTCCAATCACATTTATTCTTACTATAGTCAATTTAGTTGTGAGGTATTGTTGCATATTATTACTCCGTGGTTTTGAGTGGATTTAATTAAATTAAAAATGGAAAAAGTTTTTAACACTTAGCTTAATTAACTATTAGGTGATTAATAAAGAAATTATTTTCGATAGTGATGCTGAGAATGAACCAACTGGATATTCTGATTTAATTAAATAAAGGACTGATCACCCGATATTTAATTAGGAGGGTTGTTACAGGTGGTATCAAAGCATCAGGTTTTAGTGTCCTTAGGATCTATGCAGCTTACTACGTTTTAGCGTAGCAATCTTTGATATAGAGCCCTATTATTAGAATGTTCAATTCTTCAACATATTTCGACTTACGTTCTCCTGCCATGAAGTATGTGAGATGTAATGCTTATAAGAGTTTGGTCGGGCATCGTGCGCTAAACACATTGGGACGACTAGCAAGATCCGTTAGAAGGATAGCAGGAGGAGGACTCAGCCATAGATATAGATTATTTTGGAAAATGGTGTTAGAGATAGAAACCATCATAGTTGTGTTGTTCTTAACTCACCCAACACTGTATGTGAAAGGTGAGGGAGTCGGAAGGACTCTTGTGAAGGAAGAAATTTAAAGACAATTGTCAAGGGTGAAGTGTAGTAACACCTAGGATTTGAAAATTTCCTAGTAAAATTTTTCAAGGAAGAGCAAACTTAAGTGATGAGAGTTAGACATCAAATATAAAGAACATATGTGAAGATGGAATAACAATTTAAGGTATGATTCGATAGTGAAATCGTTCATTTGATGTTTTAATCAGGATATGAATGGAATTTTGAAACTTATCTTTTATGGGCAAAGTAACTTGTTTAACGAACTCCTTACCCTAGGAAGAATGGGGTACATAGAAGATAAATAGAGTTAATTATGTGAAAGGACTCGTGAGTGAAATACTCTAGTGTGAGTGGAAATCTGACGAAGATGACTAGGATTAACGTCACCAAGAAATTTGACGATGCTTCCAAATGAATGGGAGCTAGAAGGGTTAGGAAACCTAGCCGAAGGGCAAGATTGAATTCAATATTGTTAATAAAACATCATCGGAAGGTGTACCTGATAGGGGACCCACTTAAAGTGGCATGGTTAAACCCCTACTTAGTGACAATGAAATCAGCTAAGACTAGTGTAGTCGACAATGTATCGCATAGGATCCGTAGAGCTAAAAGAATAATGGGAATAACAAATGGGAGCTAAGATTGATGGGTCCAAGAGGAGGACGTTCATATGGTTATTAACGAGCAAATAGTAAGGGAAACTACCCTATGTGTAGAGAGAGAGACTACTAAGCGTTAAATGTGTCCACATTGAGTAGTGAGACCGATAAATTTTAGGAATAGTAAACCATACCAATTAGGCATAACAACTAGAGGAGTGAAACTTTTAGGGGAGTAATTGGGTCAAGAGAATTAGGCCCAGGAAATTTACGACCCAAGAGTGGTAGGTTTAAATAGGACCAATGGAGTCCTCGGTAATAGTAGCATACCGTATTTCAAGGTCGGGGGAGTCAAAGAAGAAAAAAAGGGAGGTCAGTAAGACTATAATTGAGTCCTAGATATGCTGGACCAACGTTTCAATAATGGGTGTGTAAACCACATGAGTGAATAATTTGTCAACACGGGTGGGTACAACTATAGGATGAAAACCTAGATGTATAACGGGTACAAGTAATCGTGGGTTATTTTGACCGTGAGAGATGCATGTAAGGACCCTACGTGATCAGGAGAGACTGTTGAAGTTTTATTTCACCCTTATGAATAAAGGATTAATTCTAGTGACATGGTGTGTCACAACAATCATAAATAGATTGAAAACCCTAAATTCACGTGCGAGTCGAGTTTAGTGAAAATGATAATTTTAATAGTCTGGTTACAAAAGTATTTCTCGTTGATAGCGGGACTTTTTGGTGTCGCCCGTGAGTGAACCGGGTGGGTCCTAAGAGTATATTTTGTTATTACAATTTTCAATTGCTTTGAGTTTGCTTAATAGAACTCATTATGGTAATATGTAGTGATAAATTACCAAATGTTTTAACGATAGTACATTGAGTGATTAGACTATCGTGCTGGATACTCCGGGGAGAGTAAAATTAATTTTGTGCGATGCCAACTGAAATAGGGTTGGACCTATATATTTATATACATAAAAAAAATCTTGATATCATAGACCTTAGTGAGAATGTTGTCTAGTTATATGTGTGAGTAAAAATTTATTTTACTGATGTGACTCAGGATATAGTAATTTTTTGTCGAACAGCGAGAAATAGCTCATTATATATATCACCGAGAAATTAGAATAGTGAGAGCAACATGGTTTATGCAATTTTTGGGATATATAAGCACGGGCCAGTAGACTTTTATGTCAACAAACATAAATTATGAAAAGGTACAGATTTTGGACTGAGGGCCATTACGGATCTCGACGACCGACTATGTTAAGTATTAGTGTATCGGGGGGTTTCTTATTTGGATTTTGCTTTGCGAGACATCCCACTGATGAAACTAGCGAATGTTGGGAGTGGGAGAGAAGTTTGGTCGATAGTGCATAAGTTCCTACCTTAGTCATTTTATATATACTAGCATAAATTCAGAAGAGTATAAGTTATTTGTGCAACAATGCGAGAAATATAGGGTCTATGGGCGCCCTAAATAATTGAATCTGACATTGTTACCCATTTTGGAGATATGGGATAAGGGAAATGAATATAGAGGTTTAGATATTAGGACTTGAATATCCGGTCATTTATGACGATTAGAGATATAGTTGGTAGAATAACAAATGTATCAGGCTATAAATGACTATGGTAATAAGATTTAAATGAAGAGATGTTTGGCTAGATTCCTCTTGTAGAGGGCCACTTGCCTATTGGAATTAGGGTGGACCACTCGAAACCATCAGAGGTTTCTCCAACTGTTAGGGATTTCTAAGTAGTATTGGGAGAGTAATCGTAAGGATTTTATCGCGAAGCTGGTTACGATCCTATACGGGTGATAGTGGATCAGTTGACTGAAATAGATCACGTTATGCCTTTTAGGGTTGATCATACTACGAGACAATATGCTTTGATTTTAATAACCTAGATAGTGAGGTTACATAGAATACCGTTTAATATTGTGTCCAATTAGGACTAGATTTTGTCTCCCAATTTCGGAAGAACTTTCACGAGGCATAGGTACCGAGTTGTGATTAGGTATGATATATCATCCGCAGAATAATGGGCAGACAAAGCGGACAAATCTGATGTTGGAAGATAAATTATCTTTTTACCCTTGAATCTTAAGGGATGACGAGAGACGTACGTTCCACTAGTGAAGTTGGTGTACTATAACTCTTATAAGTTACTGTTGGGTAAGGTGCCAGTTGAAGTATGGTATGACAAGTCTTATTATTTATCCTACTTGAGTGATAAACGTGAGGAACCAGGAACCATTGTGAATAGTAGAGATGATTTGAAACTTATATTATATATATTATGTGTAAAATGTATACTACACAATTAACCTACTTGTGTATGATAATCACAAGACGAGATGGTATTTATCTAAAGAACGGTTAAATCTATATAAGTACATATAATAGAAGGTTAGATAGTGAATATCTAGAATAAAATATGAGTAGTGGAACTTAAACTGTAAGGCTTGGATAAGAACCTGCCTGACAGGGTAACCTGGGGTTAAAATGATCATAAATGAGGTGTTCATTATTGGGGGTGGGGTTCGATAGCGTACTGTATGGGCGGTACAGAGAAGTCTAATTAGGTGCACAAGTATGTGATGCGAAATACTTATCCAGAATTATTCTTTCCTGCTATACTTTTATTTTTCGAATTTCGAGATGAAATTCCGTTGTAAGGGGGGAATTATGTAATACCCCGTATTTTTAATGACTTTTAAAATGGGATTAATTAGAATTAATTGTGATAAAATTGAAAATTAATCCGGATTTAAATATTACTCGTGAATAAAGAAATATGTGATTTATGTTTAATATTACTTAGTGATTTAAGTAATTTGTATGATTATGACTTTACAATTAATTATGACTTTATATATTATCACGAATTATGTGTACGACAATTTCGATAATTAAGTCGGGGCGCGCATTTGAGTCATGTCGGGATTATAATTTAATAAAATAAAAGTGAATTATTATTGTGTCATCCTAATGGTCATTTTGACTGCACCAAAGTGTCCGGAAGGTTCAAATAGTCGAAAAAGTCACAGAAATTGGGTTTAATTATATTAGTGAGGAAATTAGAGAGCTTAGGTTCATTCACCAAAAAAAAGAGGAAAAGGTTTAGGGGAGATTGAGAGACTTTCTATGGGAGAAGAAAAGACTTTTATAGGAAACCAAAGGATAACCACCTTAAACCACCAAGAGCTACCACCACCACTGCCGGAAGTTGGCCGAAAAAAGTGAGGACCACCAGTAGAGTATCATCCCCAACGGATCAGACCTACAATCTAAAGGCAAGTGATTAACAATTGCAATCTTAGCTTATATATTATCTATGTTAGGATAGTTAGAAAAATTCTGAAAAGTTGCATGAACAAAGATGAATTTGTGATAATTTTTAAATGGATCTTTGAAATGGATATTATGTAGGAGTGATCTCTTTTGATTATAGAATAAACTCCACGAAATTTATATCATCTTGTGAAGAAATCTGGGATTTATAATCTTATTGATGATAAGCTCAAAAAATAAGAGTTCTTGAGGATAAAATGGAATTTGAATAAAATTATTCATGTTAATGATGTTTAAATGATTTTGGATACATCAGAACTTATCCATATATGATGGTATATGATATGGATTTCATGAGATTAAATTGGGAATCATTTGGTGAAGAAACATTGGAGATTATATGATGTTCATGGATAATTATACGAATATGAGTTTTCTGGAAATAGTATGTTTTAAATCCAACCTTCTTGATGATTTTTGGTGGTTTGATTATTAGAAATCATTTATATATCTTGGTATAACATATGGAATGAATATTGGGGAGTTTGGGATTATTTGATAAAGGTTTGGATGATTAAAAAGTATGAAACCGGTAGGAAAAATAATACAGAATCTGCGCTGATATCTGGGTGATCGATCGATCGACCGACCCCTGACCTTCGATCGATCGACCTCCCCAGAAAAAATGAACTTGTTCCTTTTTGTAACACCCCGTATTTTTAATTATTATTTTAATTAATTAATTGGAATTTTTGAGAAAAATAAATTTTTGAATTTAAAAATTTTTATTGGCTAAATATGTTGATTATGATTTTAGAAGAATAAAACTTCAAGCGGAATTGAAACCGGAATTAAAATGGATTTTATATGAATTTTTGAAATATTTGTCTCATATATTTTTTTAGCAAAACTGTTAGTTTTACTGGGCGATCGATCGATCGACTCCTGGGCATCGATCGATCGATGCCTTCAGAAAACGTGCGCTATAGTTGTTTTTTTTATTAGAGTTTGTGTAGGATTAGGACTACTAATCACTATATAACCTTGTTAATTCGTAGGGGGGCTTCTCATAACCACCTTTTATCCAATTTTTCACTAGATAACACTTCCAAATATTTTTCCTCTCAGTCATAATCATCAACCTTCAATAAAATCAAGTTTTTGTCACAAGTTTTGGCACAAGTTTTTGAAGGCTTAATTGGGGTTTAATCAAGATCGTTCAAGAACACTATTTTGCTAATTTTTCGAGAGGAATCTAGATTTCTAATTAAATTTTCAACACGATCTTCATAGGCATGAATATTCTATTCTTTTCCTTTAGTATTATGCGTTTTAAGTGTCACCAAAACACTTAATTACATGTTTTCTTAAAAATAATTAGTAACTTAATTAGAAAAAGTGGACACTAATTATGGGGCTGCTTTTATAAAATCTTTTAATCTGAATAATATTAATAACCCTTTGGGTACGTAGGATTCATGAGTGATTTTGGGTTTTATTGGTATAGGTTGCATGTAGAAAAACCCTAGTTTTAAAGTAAATAATTTTTGGGTGCGTATAACTCATGTAATACATGTAGAAATAACGAAATTTGGTTTTTGATGTTTATATGATGAAAACTTGGTATATTTAATTTAAATAATTAAATGAGATTTATTGGATGTTTATGTTGAGGTGATAATTAAATTAAGGTTTGATTGAATTCGACTATCACGTGTAGTTGTATATGTTGATTAATTATGCTTGTTTGTGTGACTTGTTGGTATTATTATATTGCCTTTTTGACGACGGGTTGATGGGAAATTTTGATATCCCTATACTTTAGGATGCCTTCGAGGTATGGGACTAGTGGGTAGGCCTTTTAATGATTTACCCCTTCTAGGTATGGGACTAGTGATGGTAGATTATCACGTTTTTATCATCTTGGGGGTGGGCTGATTTTTATTACTTTATCGTCGTTACGCTAGTATAGGTATGAGACTAGGTTGAGATTTATGTTAGAAAATCCTCCTATACATAGGTTAGGACGTATTGATAACTTGAAAACGCTTAGGTATGGGACTAAGGGGTATTTTGAGGATCTCATATCGATAAAAAAGGGTGGGGTAATTTTGAAATTGTGAATTGAGAACTAATACCTAAGATAATAAGACGGGTATTAAAATATATTGGCGACATAATCAGCAAGGGATGACAGTTTAAATGGGCCATCCGGCACTTTATGTCGTGTCGTGTGTGGAACATCATCAATCAGCGAGGGCCGACAGTTTAAACGGGCTATCCGGCGTTTTGACGAGGGGATGTGTATTTTGGTGGAGAAATCATCCGAGGTGGGAGGACCGCTATAATAAAATGAGGATATAATAAAAGTTGGTTAATTTAATTAAATTAACATCATGGGAATTGGGAATTTAAAATCATATTGGTGTGCCTTTATAAATGGGATTTTTACGGGTTGTTAGTGGTTTATATATATCGCATTGAAATTAGTCCGTTTAATTTAAAATATTCTACTGTGATATTTATTGCGTATATGCTATTGTCTGGATTCAAGGATCCTATTTGAGGGGAGTAGTGTGTATTCTTTCTCGGGGCTTTGGCTCTGACCCATGCGTTGACTAACCATTTTTAGGATTAGAATTGGAGAAGCTACATAAGATTTTTGGAGATTATCATTTGGAGGTGCAGCTGGAGCGGATTTACTTTGTTGTTTTATTTTAGCTTAGACTTTCCTTTCAGTCGTATTTCATTATGAGACTCAGTTTTGAAAGTTATTGGGCCATTTGGTTCCAAAGTTGTTATGGGATTTATTTCAGTTATTCGGAGTTGGATCTTTATTCAGATTTTCAATTAATCATTATTGGAGATTGGATTTTCGAAGTTTGCATGTGATCGATCTTTTATCGCTTAGTTGTTTATGATCATTTAAGGTTGATTCAATTATTTATCTTATGGACGGATTTATTTATGTCCCATGTCTGTCTCATGCTAAGAATGATATTTTATTTACTCACGCCCGACTAAGTTTTGGTGGCGGCCAACGCCAGAATTAGGCGGGGTGTGACAGATGGTATCATAGCATGGTCTTAGGTCTCATAGGTTATGAGTACGTTTAGTTTCTGCGTTGTTGATCTTTGATGCCTTTATTGATTTGTACTTATTAAGGTAGAGGGTCTAGCATACGTGTTAGATGTATTTTTTGGAGATGTGAAGCTTTGTGCTAAGGACATTGTTGGCATTGAGTTTAGAATTAGTAAGCTTGATGTGGGCATCCTTAGAAGGGATTTTGGAGACGATAATTATTTTGGAGATTTTAGTACAGATGTTAGGTATCGTATGTATTGATTTTTTATGTTGAGATTTAATTTGAGGACGGTAGAATTTTGATGACTTTCGGATATTGGATCGAGTGGGGGATTTGTGAGAGCGTGTGGTATGCCGTTATTTTCATAGTTATGTGTATGTATATAGGCAATATATATTATTTTGTTGCTCGTGGGGTAGGTGCGCGTAGAATTGGGTGTATGAGCCCTAATTATGGTATTCTACGGGTAGGCATATGTGAGCCTTATTCCTTTTACGAGATTTACGCGTTGATGAGTATGCTTCATCTAATTTTGAGGACGAAATTCTTTGCTAGTGGGGAAGTATGTAACACCTGGTATTTTTAATTATTATTTTAATTAGTTAATTGGAATTTTTGGGAAAAATAGAATTTTGAATTTAAATTTTTTTTATTGGATAAATATGTTGATTATGATTTTAGAAGAATAAAACTTCAAGCGGAATTGAAATCGAAATTAAAATGGATTTTATATGAATTTTTGAAATATTTGTCCCTTATATTTTTTTTTAGAAAAACAGTCAGTTTTTCTGGACGATCGATCGATCGACTCCTGGGCATCGATCGATCGATGCCTTCAGAAAACGTGCGCTGAAGTTATTTTTTATTAGAGTTTGTGTAGGATTAGGACTCCTAATCACTATATAACCTTGTTAATCCGTAGGGGGACTTCTCATAATCATTTTTTCTCCAGTTTTTCACTAGATAACACTTCCAAATATTTTTCCTCTCACTCATAATCATCAACCTTCAACAAAATCAAGTTTTTTGTCACAAGTTTTGGCACAAGTTTTTGAAGGCTTAGTTGGGGTTTAATCAAGATCGTTCAAGAACACTCTTTTGCTAATTTTTCGAGAGGAATCTAGATTTCTAATTAAATTTTCAACACGATCTTCACAGGTATGAATATTCTATTCTTTTCCTTTAGTATTATGCGTTTTAAGTGTCACCTAAACACTTTATTACATGTTTTCTTAAAAATAATTAGTAACTTAATTAGAAAAAGTGTACACTAATTATGGGGTTATTTTTATAAAATCCTTTAATTTGAATAATATTAATAACCCTTTGGGTACGTAGGATTCATGAGTGATTTTGGGTTTTATTGGTGTAGGTTACATGTAGAAAAACCCTAGTTTTAAAGTAAATAATTTTTGGGTGTGTATAACTCATGTAATACATGTAGAAATAATGAAATTTGGTTTTTGATGTTTATATGATGAAAACTTTGTATATTTAATTTAAATAATTAAATGAGATTTATTAGATGTTTATGTTGAGGTGATAACTAAATTAGGGTTTAATTGAATTCGACTATCACGCGTAGTTGTATACGTTGATTAATTATGCTTGTTTGTGTGACTTGTTGGTATTATTATATTGCCTTTGTGATGACGGGTTGATGGGAAATTTTGATATCCCTATACTTTAGGATGCCTTCTAGGTATGGGACTAGTGGGTAGGCCTTTAAATGATTTACGCCTTCTAGGTATAGGACTAGTGAGGGTAGATTATCGCATTTTTATCATCTTGGGGGTGGGCTGATTTTTATTACTTTATCGTCGTTACACTAGTCTAGGTATGAGGCTAGATTGAGATTTATGTTAGAAAATCCTCCTATACATAGGTTAGGGCGTATTGATAACTTGGGGACCCTTCGGTATGGAACTACGAGGTATTTTTAGGATCTCACATCGATAAAAAAGGGTGGGGTAATTTTGAAATTGTGAATTGAGAAACTGAGAACTAATACCTAAGATAATAAGACGGGTATTAAAATATATTGGCGACATAATCAGCGAGGGCCGACAGTTTAAACGGGCCAGCCGGCGTTTTATGTCGTGTCGTGTGTGGAACCTCGTCAATCAGCGAGGGCCGACAGTTTAAACGGGTCAGCCGGCGTTTTGACGAGGGGATGTGTATTTTGGTGGAGAAATCACCCGAGGCGGGAGGACCGCTATAATAAAATGAGGATATAATAAAAGTTGGTGAATTTAATTAAATTAACATCGTGGGAATTGAGAATTTAAAATCATATTGGTGTGCCTTTATAAATGGGATTTTTACGGGTAGTTAGTGGTTTATATGTATCGCGTAAAAATTAGTCCGTTTAATTTAAAATATTCTACTGTGATATTTATTGCGTATAATGCTATTGTCTGGATTCAAGGATCCTATTTGAGTGGATTAGTGTGTATTCTTTCTCGGGGCTTTGGCTCTGACCCATGCGTTGACTAACCATTTTCAGGATTAGAATTGGAGAAGCTGCATAAGATTTTTGAAGATTATCATATGGAGGTGCAGCTGGAGCGGATTTACTTTGTTGTTTTATTTTAGCTTAAACTTTCCTTTCAGTCGTATTTCATTATGAGACTCAGTTTTGATAGTTATTGGGCCATTTGGTTCCAAAGTTGTTATGGGATTTATTTCAGTTATTCGGAGTTGGATCTTTATTCAGATTTTTAATTAAGCATTATTGGAGATTGGATTTTCGAAGTTAGCATGTGATCGATATTTTATTGCTTAGTTGTTTATGATCATTTGAGGTTGATTAAATTATTTATCTTATGGACTAATTTATTTATGTCTCATATCTGTCTCATGCTAAGAATGGTATTTTATTTACTCACGCCCGACTTAGTTTTTGTGGCGGCCAACGCCAGAATTAGGCGGGGTGTGACATTTTTTAATTCTTGATTAAATACCGAAACTTTTAGAAATCTTTAGTGATTATTATTTGAATATAATTGGACTTAGAGAAGGGCAGTAGGATATACCTAAGGCCCAAAAAATATTATTTTGGGATTGTTAACGAGGGGAAATTAACCAGCGAGTAATTAAACGAGTTTGTTTTGGAGAATTATATTATTTGGGGTTTAAATCGGATAAACGATAATTTAAGGTTAGGACCAATAGTAAGAGAGTAACTAATTACCGGTATTACCTTAGGTATAATTGGGATTAACCTTAATAGAAGGAATAAAGGGTTGAGAGAGAAATAAGGATTATCGAGGAATAAACCTAATTAATGTGAATTTAATTCGTAGAAATTCGGGAGTCGTGATGACATGGATTTGTAGGACTCGATGTTTACCTACTTAATTTACTTGAGGATTAAATAATCACCATCGTACGGGTAGATATGTTCCGAAATATATACTTTGAGGATTAAAGTCATAATCGAAAAAATACGTAGGATATTCGGGATATAATTATACTACGTATGGGATTTATTAGATGGGTTGTGTGTATGCCATAAGGTTATATATAGGTATAATGAAATGCCTATTATTATTATTATTATTATTATTATTATTATTATTATTATTATTATTATTATTATTATTATTATTATTATTATTATTATTATTATTATTATTATTATATAGGTGAGATTATTGCCTTTTACTATCATATGGTTGTGTGAATGCCTTATGGATGTTATATTTATATAGGTGTGATGAATACCTATAATATTATTTGTATGTATGATATACGTATGTTGCTTGTTATCGAGATGGAGGTTTCGAGTTGTGGACAGTCTTATCCTTGTGCACCCAATTGGGAGTGATTTTAGATTCGTACCCTGAGCATAGGACCTTGGACACAAGCTATCGGTGTAATATATATATATATATATATATATATATATATACTAATACGACACCTCCCTAGTCACAGCTGCGGTGCATGCATACTCTGTTATCCTAACCTGATACATAATGTCACTGTATAGAGGACTAATGATTCGGTGTCTCTCACCAATCATATCATAACACAAATATATTAGCGGCGAGCATACTCCCCAATCAAATGGGTCACGCACGTACCTACGCTCCAATTCAACCGTCAAAACTATCATTACACACACACACACACACACATATATATATATATATATATATAATTAGTGTGATAGTATATATATTAACTGTGATGTAATCTACTGTGAAACATTGTAGATATTGAGATGTAATCTTCTGTGTGATATTGTAGATTAAAAATATAAACTGTGATTTAATCAACTGTGTAATGTTGTAGATAGAAGTATATAATGAAATCTAAATTGAATCAAGTAAGTCAACACTTAATTCTAAGGTAGTAACAAGACTAGTTCATATTAAAGAGAAATGAATATGAATAATTATATTACGTATGGTATGGGACATACGGGTTTATGATATAGGTTAGAATTATGTTGTGGAAACTACTTAGGAGGGAACCTTAACTAGGAAGATAATAAGATACGATATGTGTGCACTCTAGATGAGAGGTGAGAATTCTCAAGAGAGAGCCCGAGAAACTAACATGTACATAATAAATGCTTAGTTGTAATTGTTAAACACTTGCTATTTTAAAATCTTTTACAATCGGGATCTGACTCGTTTCCTTGCATATTCTCTTATATACTATATCTTGTACATCAGGTATCCAGCAGCAGGGATGCCTAGCATATATTATGGATATTTCGATGGATTATAGCTACTAGGAGAGATGCAGATTTTGTTTAGACGCTTCTTTTCTGTTGATTCACTCATCTGTAGCGTCTACTTCATTTAGGGCATGTCGCCCAAGATTCTAGAGGTTGTAATTATTTATGTAAGCATTGTGGTTATCAGTTTTATTTAGTGTAAAAGTTATAATTTAACTAGAGAGTTATTCCAGTCACATTTATTCTTGCTATAGTTAGTTCAGTTGTGATGCATTGTTGCATATTATTGCTCCGTGTTGTTGAGTGGTTTTAATGAAATTAAAAATGGAAAAAGTTTTTGACACTTAGCTTAATTAACTATTAGGTGATTAATAAAGAAATTATTTTTGACAGTGACGCTGAGAATGAACCAACAGTATATTTCGATTTAATTAAATGAAGGACTGATCACCCGATATTTAATTAGGCGGGTTGTTACAGATAGGGGCTTCTTTTGTTCGTAGGAACTTTCTATGATTAAAAGAAGTTCGTAGCAAGTTGCTACGAACAAAAGACTTCATAGGAATTTTTTACTGCATGTAAATTTAACGGCAGTTTGTTTATAAATAGTGCCCACATAACCCCTAAACTTTTCATTCTCACCCTTCATTTATTTTGCTTTAATTTTCTCATTATTATTTTCTTATTCCCATTCATAATAAATTATATTTTACAGAAAATATGTCTTCTTATCAACCAATTTCTTCGAGTAATATTCGGCAACCTAATATGAATTCGTTTGAGGACGAAGTCCTATGTACCGTTTACGCAAAATATAACGCCCAAAGTATTGAAGGGAACTCGATGCCATCAGACACATTTTGGGATACCGTGATGAATGAGTATAACATTACAAATGAAATTACAATTACCCGATTGAGATCCATGCTATCAAAACGTTGCAATCATATATCGCATCTCATAATGATATATATTGCAAATCTTTCTCACCAGCTCAATAATAAGGGAAGCGGGACGAACGAGTTCCAAGTGGTTACAAATGCACGAGATGCGTACCACGCTGTAACTAACAAATAATTCTCGTTTGATAACTGCTATCAAATTTTAACTTGTGAAATACAACAGGGAGTGACGACAGGCCTACCGAATAGACCTCTAGGAAGGAAGGGTGAGAAATAACGTGCACGTCAATGAGCGTGTCCTGACATCTTGGATTGTAAAAATGCGGTACTAAAACATTGTGAAGACTTCAATGCAATGTTTAAAAATAGGCAGGAGTGGAAGAATAATCATGCCATTAAATTTAACTCGCATATGGATGAGTTCATTCAGATGAAGCGAGCTGATCAACTCACCAAAAAACAAGATCAGCACGTGTGCCTAGGACGAGAGAAATTGTACATCACGGAGATGGATATAAATAATACGAATGAAATTCAAAAGAAGTTTCATTTTAAAAGGTTCGACGACCTAACAACGATGGTTACTGCGATCGAAGCTATTATTTTTGAGTTGCAGTTGAACTCTGTCGGGTCGTCTGGTCCAAGTGATTCAATTAATGACCAGTAGTATTTTTTATAGATGTATTGAACCCTTGTTATTTTATTTCATCATTTTCTTTCATTATATGTAGAGTAACCCACTATGCGTCTTAATAAATCAAATGTCACCGTTTAAATATATGAAATGTGAGTTGTAACACCCCGTAATTCTGCTAAATCCTAAATTACGTAAGTAGAGTAATTTAATGGGATTAAATACGCTTTAATTAAATTACGTGAGTAGAGTAATTTAATGTGATTAAATATGTTTGATTTAAATTACGCGAGTAGAGTAATTCAAATAGATATTATGTTAATAAAGATGAATATGTGTTATAGAAAGTTACTAAGGTGAATATAAATTTTCAATGTTAATATGTACGGTCTAGTGACTATATGGACGTACCGGATGTAACTCGACAAAATTAAGGATGAGAGTAGAAAAATATTTAAGAGACTCAAATGATAATTTAGAGACCACGGTTGATTCCGAAAGGGTCGAATTAGTCAAAATAGTGTACCCGGGGGTACTAGTTGAGTGCCGGGTCATTTTAGGGATAAACCGGGACCATTCGGGGGCATTTTGGTCTCTTTACAATTATGGGAAAGAAGACCTACGAATTTTTGTAACCCTAAATCTGATTATAATAGTGGTGGCTAGGGTTAGACAATGAGAGTTACACCATAGCCATAAGAGAGAGAGAGAGAGGCAAATTCCTTAGGCAAGAAGGAAGGAGGGATCATCTTAGGAAGATTTCACCACAAAGATTATTGGGAAGAAGGATTAAGGCACCAAAATCATCAATTATCACCAACAACCACGAAATCAGACCCTACAAATCTTAAGGCAAGTGGTTAATTGCAAAATAATTGAGTTATAATACCCATGTTTAAGCTTGAGGAAGAACATGATTTTTATGATATTCTTGGGAACAAACAATTAATAATAATCCATGATTGATTAGGATTTGCATATAGGACGTTTTTGAATTGCCAAGTATGTTTATATCATAGAAAACTTGATGAGAATTTCGTATGAAAATCTGGAAGTTTGATGAAAAATATAAAGAATGTAGTTTTAGGGTTCTTAAATATTAGAGAGATTTTCAGTGAATTTGGCCAAGATTTATAATGATTTTGTTGTTTTAAATCGTTAGTAATCATCCCAGAACATGTAGGAATGATTAGAAATTGTTGGTTGTGAATAAAATGGCTTATCATGAAAGTTAGAGATGTAACAATGGTGAAACCCGTAGGAAGAAGATGAACTGGGTCTGTCACTGCTCGATCGATCGATCGACCCTTGAATGTCGATCGATCGAAGCAGTCGATCGATCGACCATCTTCCTTCGATCGATCGACCCTGTCTGAACTATAGAAAATTTGTATAGAAATTTCCTTAAATGCCGTTACTTAATGGAAACCTTAGAATTGATATTTTTCCTATGAGGGGACTTAGAATTTACCAGTAGGTGTACCATTAGGTTCCTCCACTAATGATTGAGTAGGAATGTTGGAGAAATGGAATGACGATAGAACGATTGACTTAGCCGTGAGTTGAAATGGTTAATTTAATTACGGAAAGAGTGAGACTTAATTCCGGAAAGAAAATACCAGTAGGTTAAAATTAACTTAACTACTGAATTAAGGGAGGGATAACTAGGACCCTTAGAGTTACGCGAATACTCGAATAAATAAAATAGTGAGAAATTGTAATTAATAAGTACGGAGAATATAAGTAAAATAGATTACGTACGGGTATGATTTATTAGGTCGAGTGTGTACCTACTATATCTATATAAATAGGTTTGGGTTAAGAGAATATTACCTAAACTAATTATGTTAGGGTCGATGTGACATTCCGAACTAACATAAAGTTATTATATATTTAGGGTCGATGTTAATGCCGAACCAAACTTTGAACTGGTGCCGCGATGAAGAGTCCCGAACCAGAATATGTGTATATATTTATATTTGTAGATAGTTGGGGTCGATGGATCATTCCGAACCAACTTTCACTTGGAGTCGATGAATTATTCCGAGCCAAGGGTCCTTTGTGTGTAATAAAAGGATATATTAGAGGTAACTAATATTAAATACATTGTTGTGGGACAAAATGTTTCTATATGCATAATCTACAAATTGAGAATAGTAGACAATGAAATGATATGTGAATGTCTTAGTAATAATTTTGGGCATAATGAAATTATTACAAGATTAAGGAAAACGAACGGTAAATGAGTTAACTACGGTTATGGGAAGTATAACTAGGTAGGCTAAGTACCCTTGATAGTTACGTATCACGTAAGAGAGTTGAGGAAGTTCAAGGGAGCGTGCGAAACCTTAATATGTTTAATCAATAACTTAATTGTGTTAACCGCTTGCAAAATATTTTCAAATGTTTTGAGTACTAACTCTTGCTATGTAAAATTTAAAAAAACCTTTTAGGTGCCCAGCCACAAGGACACCCAGCTTGATTCATGTCTGAGATTTGGGAGTTGCAGTCAGTGTGGAGGTTGCAGGGATTGTTTAGACGCTTCCTCTTTTTCAGTTCTAGTGCAGGATCTCAGTTTTATTATTCTTGTTGGAACATGTCGTTCCACCATTTCTATTACAGTTTATTCTAGTTATGGATTTGTAGTTGTCTTTTTGGGTCGTGGTTTACGGCAAGACTTTAAATGCTTTCAGATTATTTTTATACTGCATATTCATATCTAATTTTGGTAATGTGTGGTTTGGATTATTTTATTGTTTAAGAAAGATAAAATTTAGCACCCGTTTTAATTTCATTTAGGTGGTTAGTATTATTTAAAAAGGCTTTCGACAGTGATGCTAAGAATGAACCATTTAAGAAACCTGTTTATATTAAAATAAGGCTTAATCACCCAATGTTTAATTAGGCGGGGTGTCACAGATGGTATCAGAGCATCAGGTTCTAGTGTCCATAGGATCTGTACGGCTTACTATGATTCAGCGTTACGTTTGTTGTATTAGAGCCCTACTATTAGGATTGTTGATAAATTTCCTACTGTTGCGTTATCGTACTTCTGCTCTTAAATTTTGTATAAACTGTGTACTTATACAATTTGAATCTTATTTCAGATGCCGCCAAGGAGACTGAGAGCAGAGAGGGATGAAGCCAGAGAGGAGGTGAGGGAGGCTCATCAGGAGCCATAGGTACCGATACCACCACCCCCACCCGAGCTAATCTCCACTACTCAGGTTGCAGTGATAGTGGCTCAGGCAGTTGAGACAGCAATGAGGGCAATGTCAGCCCACTTTCCACAGCCCCAAGTACCTCCCCCTGTGGCACCGGCAGTGCAAGTTCCGGCAGGACCATCTACTTGGCAACGAGTCAGGGAGACATTTCAGAAGGGGCACCCACCTGAGTTTCAGGGAAGTACTGATATAGTGGAAGCGTGCAACTGGAAGAAGAATATCCAGCGCCACTTGCGCATGCTAGAGTGCACCGGAGTGCAGGAACAGATGCTAGCCACTTTCCGTCTGTCAGGAGTGGCCCTACAGTGGTGGGAGTCAGTTACCACCACCGAGGAGAGAGATACTTTGACTATTTCTGAGTTTTGGGTGCGGTTTGACCGCAAGTATTTCCCTCCAGCAGTAGAGTCAAAGATGAGAAAGAAGTTCAGCGAAGTGGTTCAGGGTGATCGCTCAGTTGCTGACTACGAGGAGGAGTTTACCCGCTTGGCCAATTTTGTGCCAAACGAGGTGAGCAATGAGGAGAGGAAGAAGTCCAAATTTATGGAGGGCCTAACCTGGAGAATCAGACAGCACTTAATTGGTAATCCGGCAATGGTAACCTACACAGATGTCGTCAATGCCACTTTACTACACTTTCAGGATCACCGTTTTCATACTAAGGGAAGTAAGAGGGGTGAGCCTAGCCAACCGGGCAAGGTGGATGGAGGTAGTGGCAGCAGTGCAACACAGCAGTAGGCAGCGGGTCATTTGGGACAGGATTCCAGACAGGGGAACCCTACCAAGAAGTTTAAGCACGGGAAGTATCGCTTCGACCGACAGGGCCAGCAGGGTCCTCAGTAACCAGTCCCTCAGGGTCGACAGGGCCAGGGTAATCAAAATGGGGGACAACAAGGCCAAGGGCGACAGGGCCAACGTCAGGGCCAAGGACAAAGACAGTTCCAGGGTCAGTGCTTCACTTGTGGTCAGCAGGGTCACAAGAGCAGAAATTGTCCACAGCAAGACCGGGCACGACAGCAGGGTGCCCAACAGGGGCAGCAGGCACCAGTAGTCCCAGCAGCAGTACAGGCCCCACAGCCAGGACAGATGCAGTACGGGCGTGTGTTCAACATCCATCACATTCCATTTCAGCCGGCACCACCAGCACCGCCGGCAGTTGCGAGTCTGTTTCCTATTCATGGGCTTGAGGGGAATATTTTATTTGACACAGGGGCAACGCATTCTTTTATCTCCACTAGATTCGCACGGGCAGTCGGCCTATTAGCGACAGCAGACACTCATCTTATGTGTGTGGAGTCACCGATGGGTAGTGGGTCCCTCATACACTCGATTTGTAAGGGTGTGGACATTATGGTCGGGAGATTGAGTCTAGCGGCGGACCTTCTAGTGATGGATATAGAGGGATATGACGTCATCCTAGGCATGGATTGGTTGGCACATAATAGGGCAATGGTAGATTGTTATGAGAGGACCATCGTGTTCTCTATCCCGGGGCAGGAGATGTTCCTTGTGGCTATGCCACTTCCCGAGAGAGGATCGCGAACTCACTTATATTATATTGAGGAGGAGACCTCACATGGGGTGGTCGTTTCTCTGGACTCAATCCCAGTTGTGAGGGACTTTGAGGATGTCTTTTAGGAGATACCAGGGTTACCACCTAGAAGAGAGATAGAGTTCGTAATTGATCTCACACCGGGGACGAGACCGATTGCCAGAGCACCATATCGCATGGCTCCTTCAGAGATGCGGGAACTGAGAGAGCAAATCCAGTAACTGTTAGGACAGGGTTTTATTCGACGGAGTACATCGCCATGGGGTGCGCCAGTACTATTTGTGAAGAAAAGGGATGGTTCACTTCGTCTGTGCGTAGATTACAGAGAGATGAACAAAGTAACGATACGTAATAAGTATCCATTACCGAGTATTGATGACTTGTTTGATTAATTGAGAGGGGCTGCATACTTCTCAAAGATCGATTTGAGATCGGGTTACCACCAATTGCGCATTCGTGAAGAGGATTTACCTAAGACCGCTTTCCTGTCGCGGTACGGGTCATATGAGTTCAAAGTGATGCCTTTTGGGCTAACTAATGCACCGGAGGTATTCATGGATCTCATGAACAGGGTATTCAGGGAGTTTTTGGATCAGTTTGTGATTGTATTCATAGACGACATTCTGATTTACTCCCGTACGGAGGAGGAGCACGCAGAACACTTACGATTGGTCCTACAGACATTGCGGAACCATCAGTTATACGCCAAATCTGAGAAGTGTGGATTTTGGCTTCGGGACGTGCAGTTTCTAGGCCACGTCGTATCTAGCAGGGGCATTGTTGTTGACCCGAGTAAGGTATCGGCGGTGAGGGAGTGGGGACAGCCCACGACACCGACAGAAATCCGCAGTTTCTTGGGTTTGGCTGGTTATTATCGTCGCTTCATCAAGGGATTCTCAAAAATTACCGGACCGTTGACGAATCTGACTCGGAAGGGAATTCCCTTTATATGGAGTGATAGTTGCCAGTTAGCATTTGATGAATTGAAAGACAAGTTGACATCAGCCCCCGTTCTTACCTTGCCTAAGAGCGGAGTGGAATACCGAGTCTATACAGATGCGTCCTTACAAGGACTTGGGGGTGTGTTACAACAGGAGGAGAAGGCTATAGCTTATGCGTCACGAAAGCTTAAGCCACATGAGAAGAACTACCCCACCCACGACCTCGAGTTGGCAGTAGTTGTTTTTGCTTTGAGGATTTGGAGACACTATCTTCTGGGTGGGCAGTTTACGTTATTCACGGATCATAAGTCATTGCAATATCTGTTCAGTCAGAGGGACCTGAACATGAGGCAGAGAAGGTGGATTGAATTCGTGAAGGACTACCAATTTGATATACAGTATCATCCTGGTAAGGCTAACGTGGTTGCAGATGCGTTAAGCAGAAGACCTATCGGAGAGTTAGCAGAAGTTTGGAAGGCAAAGTGGAGTGAGCTCCGACACGAGGATGATATGGCAAGAGCATGTATGGCAGTTCTAGCTATCACTTCCGAGAACGTTATGCGGATAGTGAGGGAACAAGCAGAAGACCCATTTTGTCAGGATAAAGTACGACAGTTACTGGCCAAGGGGGCAGAGTTCTACTCCATCAGTTCAGAGGGTGGACTACGCTTCAACGGTAGACTGATAGTACCCGAAGACGATGATTTGAGGCATGTCGTTATGACAGAGTCACACGGGTCAAAATTCTCGGTACGTCCAGATGGGGACAAAATGTACCAGGATATGCGACGAGTATATTGGTGGTCAGGTATGAAACGAGATATTGCAGAATTTGTCTCAAAGTGTGTTACATGCCAACTCATAAAAGTTAACCATCAGAGGCCTTCAGGAATGCTACAACCACTAGAGATTCCCGTGTGGAAGTGGGAGAGTATCTCAATGGATTTTATTACCGGGTTACCAACCTCGCAGAAGGGCCATAATTCCATATGGGTGATAGTGGATCATTTGACTAAGGTCGCACATTTCTTACCGATTCGTACGGATTACGATACGATGCGATACGCGCAGCTTTTTATTTCAGAGATTGTTAAGCTGCACGGAGTTCCTATTAATATCGTGTCGGAACGAGATAAGATATTTGTGTCGCACTTTTGGTAGAGTTTTCAGGAGGCCATGGGCATCGACTTACGGTTGAGTACGGCATATCACCCACAGACGGACGGCCAGACGGAAAGAGTAAACCAGATGCTAGAGGACATGCTGAGAATGTGTATTCTAGATTTTGGGGGAAATTGGGAGCCATATCTTCCTTTGGTGGAGTTTGCATATAATAACTCTTAACAATTCATTATTGGCATGGCTCCATTAGAGGCGCTTTACGGGAGGCCTTGTCGTTCACCCGCTTGTTGGTTAGAGGTGGGGGATAACATACTTTTAGGGCCAGAGATGATACAGGAGACTTCCTCTAAAATAGAGTTGATTCGAGGACGTATTCGAATAGCCCAGGATAGGCAGAAGAGTTATGCTGACGCCGGCAGAAGACATGTGGAATTAGAGGTGGGAGACCAGGTGTTAATTCGAGTATCTCTTATGAAAGGGGTTACGAGGTTTGGCAAAAAGGGGAAGTTAGCACCGAGATATGTGGGGCCGTTTCCTATCATTGAGAGAGTGGGACCGGTAGCTTACAGATCGGGACTCCATGAACATCTTCAGCGAATACACGATGTGTTCCATGTAGCATCACTGAAGAAATACAAGAGGAGCGAGAGAGCCTTCTGGCACATTCCACTGGAGGAGATCGATTTGCAGCCAGATATATCGTATGAAGAAAGACCCGTGGCGATCCTGGATTATAGTGAGCGCAAACTAAGATCCAAGGTGGTGCCCTTAGTACGAGTACAGTGGGGACACCACAATATGGATGAGTCCACTTGGGAACGGGAAGAGGATATGCGAGAACAATATCCAGAATTATTCATAGCTGGTATTTTTCCAAATTTCGAGGACGAAATTCCTTTTGTAAGGGGGAAAGTATGTAACACCCCGTAATTCTGCTAAATCCTAAATTACGTAAGTAGAGTAATTTAATGGGATTAAATACGCTTTAATTAAATTATGTGAGTAGAGTAATTTAATGTGATTAAATATGTTTGACTTAAATTACGCGAGTAGAGTAATTTAAATAGATATTATGTTAATAAAGATGAATATGTGTTATAGAAAGTTACTAAGGTGAATATAAATTTTCAATGTTAATATGTACGGTCTAATGACTATATGGACGTACCGGATGTAACTCGACAAAATTAAGGATGAGAGTAGAAAAATATTTATGAGACTCAAATGATAATTTAGAGTCCACGGTTGATTCCGAAAGGGTCGAATTAGTCAAAATAGTGTACCCGGGGGTACTAGTTGAGTGCCGGGTCATTTTAGGGCTAAACCGGGACCATTCGGGGGCATTTTGGTCTCTTTACAATTATGGGAAAGAAGACCTACGAATTTTTGTAACCCTAAATCTGATTATAAGAGTGGTGGCTAGGGTTAGACAATGAGAGTTACACCATAGCCATTAGAGAGAGAGAGAGAGAGGCAAATTCCTTAGGTAAGAAGGAATGAGGGATCATCTTAGGAAGATTTCACCACAAAGATTGTTGGGAAGAAGGATTAAGGCACCAACATCATCAATCATCACCAACAACCATGAAATCAGACCCTACAAATCTTAAGGTATGTGGTTAATTGCAAAATAATTGAGTTATAATACCCATGTTTAAGCTTGAGGAAGAACATGATTTTTATGATATTCTTGGGAACAAACAATTAATAATAATCCATGATTGATTAGGATTTGCATGTAGGACGTTTTTGAATTGCCAAGTATGTTTATATCATATAAAACTTGATGAGAAATTCTTATGGAAATCTGGAAGTTTGACGAAAAATATAAAGAATGCAGTTTTAGGGTTCTTAAATATTAGAGAGATTTTCAGTGAATTTGGCCAAAATTTATAATGATTTTGTTGTTTTAAATCGTTAGTAATCATCCCAGAACATGTAGGAATGATTAGAAATTGTTGGTTGTGAATAAAATGGCTTATCATGAAAGTTAGAGATGTAACAATGGTGAAACCCGTAGGAAGAATATGAACCGAGTCTGTCACTGCTCGATCGATCGATCGACCCTTGAATGTCGATCGATCGAAGCAGTCGATCGATCGACCATCTTCCTTCGATCGATCGACCCTGTCTAAACTATAGAAAATTTGTGTAGAAATTTCCTTAAATGTCGTTACTTAATGGAAACCTTAGAATTGATATTTTTCCTATGAGGGGACTTGGAATTTACCAGTAGGTGTACCATTAGGTTCCTCCAGTAATGATTGAGTAGGAATGTTGGAGAAATGGAATGACGATAGAACGATTGACTTAGCCGTGAGTTGAAATGGTTAATTTAATTACGGAAAGAGTGAGACTTAATTCCGGAAAGAAAATACCAGTAGGTTAAAATTAACTTAACTACTGAATTAAGGGAGGGGTAACTAGGACCCTTAGAGTTACGCGAATACTCGAATAAATACAATAGTGAGAAATTGTAATTAATAAGTACGGAGAATATAAGTAAAATAGATTACGTACGGGTATGATTTATTAGGTCGAGTGTGTACCTACTATATCTATATAAATAGGTTTGGGTTAAGAGAATATTACCTAAACTAATTATGTTAGGGTCGATGTGACATTCCGAACTAACATAAAGTTATTATATATTTGGGGTCGATGTTAATGCCGAACCAAACTTTGAATTGGTGCCGCGATGAAAGAGTCCCGAACCAGAATATGTGTATATATTTATATTTGTAGATAGTTGGGGTCGATGGATCATTCCGAACCAACTTTCACTTGGAGTCGATGAATTATTCCGAGCCAAGGGTCCTTTGTGTGTAATAAAAGGATATATTAGAGGTAACTAATATTAAATACATTGTTGTGGGACAAAATGTTTCTATATGCATAATCTACAAATTGAGAATAGTAGACAATGAAATGATATCTGAATGTCTTAGTAATAATTTTGGGCATAATGAAATTATTACAAGATTAAGGAAAACGAACGGTAAATGAGTTAACTACGGTTATGGGAAGTATAACTAGGTAGGTTAAGTACCCTTGATAGTTACGTATCACGTAAGAGAGTTGAGGAAGTTCAAGGGAGCGTGCAAAACCTTAATATGTGTAATCAATAACTTAATTGTGTTAACCGCTTGCAAAATATTTTCAAATGTTTTGAGTACTAACTCTTGCTATGTAAAATTTTAAAAAACCTTTTAGGTGCCCAGCCACAAGGACACCCCGCTTGATTCATGTCTGAGATTTGGGAGCTGCAGCCAGTGTGGAGGTTGCAGGGATTGTTTAGACGCTTCCTCTTTTTCAGTTCTAGTGCAGGATCTCAGTTTTATTATTCTTGTTGGAACATGTCGTTCCACCATTTCTATTACAGTTTAGTCTAGTTATGGATTTGTAGTTGTCTTTTTGGGACGTGGTTTACGGCAAGACTTTAAATGCTTTCAGATTATTTTTATACTGCATATTCATATCTAGTTTTGGTAATGTGTGGTTTGGATTATTTTGTTGTTTAAGAAAGATAAAATTTGGAACCTGTTTTAATTTCATTTAGGTGGTTAGTATTATTTAAAAAGGCTTTCGACAGTGATGCTAAGAATGAACCATTTAAGAAACCTGTTTATATTAAAATAAGGCTTGATCACCCAAGGTTTAATTAGGGAGGGTAAATTCCATCACCAAGGTAGTACCCCATATCGCAAGAATTTTTATTAACAGTGAAATTAACAGGAGGTGCCGTCCCATTGCATAATTCTTGGAAGACGTTAGACCGGTGCAAGACATTTAAATCGTTGCAAGAACCAGGCACTCCAAAGAACGATTTCCAAATTCAAAGGTCGTATGAGGCAACCACTTCAAGGATTATAGTAGGTGACTCTTTACGACCACTATATTGAGCGTGCCATGTTGTGGGCAGTTTTTCCAATTCCAGTGCATGCAATCTATGCTGCCTAACAATCCTAAAAAACCTCTATTAATATTTTATTCTAGTAACCCCGTGACGTCGCCTTCTGTCAAATTTCTAACCGTACTGGGGACCAAAAATCCTAATAATTGCCTCTGTGAATCTAATAACTGTTTCTAATAGAGTGGTTTCACTCATGGCGTACTGCTCAGACCACACGATATGGGAACCCCCATTAACAAATAGTCGAATTGCCCCTAACACTTTATAATGGAGAGATTGAACCTTTTCGACCACAAGTGTCATTCTTCCAAACAAAATAGTTATCATAAAGACAAACAGATTCAAGGATGCGATTGAAAACACTATACCACATCCTAAATCTCCTTCGGAAAAAATACTCGTTATATAACTTATCTTCACTAAAGTAATCTTCCCATACATTTTGTTAATAGTTACAATTTACTTTATGTGTGCTATTGTAAAGAGAAATTTACTTGTTTGGTTAAAAATTACCTATAAATATATTGGAACGATTGAAAAAATTTGTTATCTACCATTGTCTTATAATTCAAAGATGGCATCATCTCCCTATAACTCATCCATTTACAATGGATCATACACAGATATTACTGATAACGATTGGTATGGGAAGAAACTAATTTTCAAACTTATCCGATTGATACATATCGACGTTTTCTTAATGACTTTGGTCATATATTCATAATCTCTCCCACTTCGAAACTTGAAGACGGAGTTGAGTACCATTGGGAACAGCTCACATGGCCAGATAAATATGATGAAAGGTATAACCTGGAGGTGCTTTGCTATTACCATCATATACTCGTGCCGAAAAATCGGGCTGCAGCACTTTGGCCAATATCGCATCCCGAAGAAGCGGATATGTTTTGTCTTGATTTATTAGAGGAAGAGATATGGAAAATGGAGAGGCACTTACAACTTTATCTCAGCGCACAACGCGCAATTTCAGGTCGACATATCCAGGAACAATTAATTAACATATATAACGACTCCACACTAGCATTAGATAACGAGATTTCCGACTACACCAATTTTGGTTATGATTACTTTTCGGAATGCATATATGAAAATGATGGGGAAGACTATGAACCAAATATATCGAACTACAATGAAGAATATGTTGATTCCGATATGCAACGGTCTTACTTACCAAAATGTTTGGTTGCAATGGGAAACCCTTTTGTTGTACTTCTACTAGGTTCGACCTAAGTGTTTGAGCTAGGCGTCCTAATAATCATTTCTTTCATATAGGAATGTTTATACTAGTTAAGTTATTATTTTAATACTAATAAATGATTAAAATTATTTCCTAATATTACTTTTGTAATTTAAATTTAAATTTAATATTTTAAGTGCCATAATTTAAATTTATTACCTTTGATTTTATAGTGTCACTTTGATTTTGAAATATTAATAAAGTAAACATCAAGGTAATGAATTGGTTTCCTTCGTTCCATGTGTAGTAAATAATAAATATTATGTAATAAAAATTAAAATAAAATGTAATTAAATTTAGACAACTATAAATAATAAATTCTTAAAAAATTGCAAGTTTCGCGTGGCTGCGAACGGTGCACGATTCCGATCCAGAACGAAGAAGTTACTAGATTTTTAGCGAAAGAGAAATCCATTCCAACTAAAACAGGAGGAATAAGTGCAGACCTATAGCCATCGATCGATCGATCAAAAGGATCGATCGATTGATCCTTCAGTTTTTGTCCTCGAGCTGAGACAGTGGGCTATGATTTTTACCATCGATCGATCGATCCTTTTGATCGATCGATCGATCCCCTGTTTTCTGCAGATATTTGACCTTTTCTTTTCTAATTTAATTCCTTTTACTATATAAAGAATTTTGTTGTAAATATAAAAATAATTCGTTTTAGGTTAGAATAGCTTAGGGTTTGAGGGTTTTTGGAGAGTTCTTCTTCATTTCTTCTTAGTTTGACACCCCTTTGGTCTTGTAAGTGAACTATTCATCATCCTCTCCATTAATATAGTTTGCATTCCATTAATTCTTGCTTTGTAGTTAATTTACTTGCTCTCATAATTAGGTTTACATGCTTTCATTTAGTTGCTTTCTAGTGTAGATTTATCACGTTTATTTACCACGTTTTTAATATGCTTTCTAGCTAAATTAGTCTAGGTTGTGCCGGATTGAACTCATTCCAGGTTGACATGTTGCTTTTCTTTGGTGATGGAGTTTACGGATCTATTTCGGGTGCGTTGTCCTAGTTACTACGCCTAGGAGATTTGGTGGGGCATATCATGTTTATTCCGTGCTTACGACCTTGCATGCATGATTTTTGAGGTATTTATTGTCGCCAAAATAGTATTAAGCTTTTATGAGGATTTAGGGGCGTGAGAACCCTTGGTTCAATTAACTGTCTAAACGAGATGCATTTGTAATAACTCGTCGACCCATGTAACCATTTTATACTAATTAACTCGGATGAGGGATATTCGACGCAACCTATAGTTTTTACTCGCTTTCTTAATCTAGATTACTTGCCTAGATTAATATTTCCCTTTTATGCATCTTTTCCTTTTTGTTGTAATTATCTTTTACACTTTTATTTAGGAGTATTAAATCCTATAAATTCTAGCAACTCGTCTCAGTGGATATTTTCGATACCCGACTCACCGCTACACTTGTATCGCAAGTGCAGTCGTAGTTTAGGTTTTTGTATTGAGGCGATGAACAAAAAACAATGATCCGTGTTTGACGCGCGTCGCTTTTCACCCTCGATCAAAATGGCATCGTTGCCGGGGATGAGTTTGTTTTAGACTTTATTTGATTTAGTATTTCGTCATATTTTATTTCTATTTGTATTATTTGCTAATATTTTTTGCGGGACTTCTACATTTGAGCACCACGAAATGCTTGAATTTTTCGCGCGTGCATCTACTTTTTAAAATTCGCCACTTCGAGCCATTTTTGGGGTAAGATTGTCTTATTCCAATTTTTTCGGTAATCATTATGGTAATTCTCAAAATGCTCGTAAACCTTTAGCTTTTGGTCAATACTTAGAATCCCAAAAAATTGCAACTTCTAAAATGACTTTGGGCGAGTATTACAAAAGTCAAGCTTTGGAGTGCGTGTATTTTGATGATGATGATAATGATTTTGGGACTTTGCCTCCTTATAATAGGAATTTTGAAACGAATTGCAATAGATTTCAAAATTCCTATAATAATGAGTTTGTAAAGGGGGCTTGAAGGTAATCATGAGATTAGAGATAATTCCCCTATTTATAACAGCATCTGGGGTTAAGGCAGCGTGGAAACTCTTCAAAACAGCTCAAGCGTAGCGTGGCAACTCAGCGTGGCATCTCAGCGAGGTAGCTTAGCGTGGCAACTCATATTTTAGCGTGTTTTGTTACTTAGCCATATTTTATCTTTTGTTTGTACTGACTATGTGCTATAACGATTGTAATGATGTAACGAGAATAATGATTATGTGGGAGGTCGAACGATACTCACGAGAGACCAGGCTTGGCAGGGCCTGGGAGAGATTTCATGCTCTATCGAACGACCTCGCCGTGGGAACCTTAGAGGGAATTAGTTTGGAGGATTGAGAAGTGAGGCACCGTTGGGGCTTATCCGACCATCTTAGATACACATGGTAAAACACTGAAAGACCCTTACCGTGGAACCTCGGGCAAAGCAGCTTGGAGTTCCATCGGGCGTTGAATTGTGAGCCAAATAACTCTGTACTTAATGTCACATCCACTTTATCTGTTGTCAGTAACCAACTAGGCAATGTCAGACCTACATTGGAGTAAACTACCGTGGTATTTGGGATTGTCAGACAGTTGGTGAGCCACCTCTGTGACAACAACCCCTTGACACACAGTGGTTAGGCAAAAGGCATGCCTTGACATTTAATGTTTATGACGTGGAGACAGCTAGTGCATCAGGTATTTAATATTTGTGACATAAAGTATGAGGGATGTCTTTCGCATGCGTTAATGGCGGAGTTGCCTCGGGGATGGTGTGGGAGGCTATTTAAGGACCCCAACAACCTCTAAGGAGAGGATGATCCTTTTGAGAGTTCAGAATTGATTACTAGAGAGTTATTACAAACTAGAGAATTTACTCACCCACGATTGTCATTTATTACGAAGCTTTTAATACTTGACGGAGATCCTTGAGGGTGGTTGGTGTGTTTTGGCTGCCTGCCAAAGTGTATCTAGGGTACTTACTTCTCTCTCCCTCTAGCTAAGTTACTTCTAAGTTCATTACTACCTTCTGAGTTATACACCAGAGATATGTGAGTTCAAACTGAGTCTATCTTCATTGATTAATGTTTGTATGTCTTATGGTTAATCAATAATGTCTCTATTTAACTTATCATTTCTATACTAAAAAAGGGGTTACGCCTCCATCTTATCTAAACTACCCTCTTAGAGAGTTTAAGTTTAAGTCCGATGATAAATTTCAAAGTTTCCATTTTTAAGTATCCTCACCTCGGCCTATGACTTTTTGCGAGGGCTTGTGTATGCTTGAAAATGAGAAAATTGAAAATCGTTATCAGGAAGAAAATCGTTTGTGGGAACATGAATTGGATTTATTGTTTGAATCCGACGACGATTTTTCTTCCAAGACTTTTGAATTCAAGGAATGTTTTGAACCAAACGAGGACTTTGTGCCAACTTTGGAACAAATCATTATCGACTTTGCCCATTGCGTAATAGATATTGAAAGTGAGGATGAAATGACGTAATATCTATTTGAAACGAAACGATTTCTTCTTTGGCCCCCAAAGAAGAAAATTTCATTGAAAATGATCTTATTTCTTTCGAAACTCAATCTTCAAGCGATGATGATGCATATCTTGAGTTTGAATTTCTTTCCTCACCATTTTCATTTTTTGTTATCACACCATCACAAGTACCTGATGAATCGGTTTCAAACTTTAATGTGTTAAACCTTTTCACCGATGAGGAGTACTTCCTCGAGTCGCCTTCCATGATCGCATCTTTTCCTTCGTGTGCACCACCTCCCATTCCAATTTCAAAATCCTTGGGAGGATATTCGTATTTTCTTGATCCCGACATGTTTTTGTCACCCGTTCAATCCAAATCCCCCATCGTCCCTCCAAACCTTTTAATTGACGATGGTTCATTTCTTTCGCCTTACACATGCCTTCCGTTGTTCAAACATAATTCATATTTTTCGAAAGGTATGCTTGAGAGTGAGGGTACACCGGTTATCCTCCAAAGTCAAATAGTTTTTGCGGTGGACCCTCAACTATTTAGACTTCTAGTGTACAGTTAGTGTGAAGCCTAAATAGTAGGTTGTATATAGTTAGCTTTTTATTCTTTTTATCTTTTCCTTCCTTTTTAATTTAGTCTAGTGTAATTAGTTAACTTTTTGTTATTTGTTTTTGCTATGCTCGGTACTAACTTGTTTTTTAGATTCTTTGGACTTGTTCTTATGGGGATCGCACCAATTTTGGGTAATATCGCTCTTTTGCTTTCTTAACTTGGTTCTTAATTTACATTGAGGACAATGTCAGGTTTTAAGTTATGGGGTGTGGGATATTCGATCCATTTCTTTATTTAGTCCATGTTTTTGCTCACATGTTAGTTACTTAGTATGTTTTTCTTAGAAAAATTGAAAATTTTCAAAAATATTTTCTTTCTTTTTTCTCTTTTATTGGGCATTTTGCCTTTGTTTCCGATGATAAATTTCAATAATTGCCCGATCCAATAGACAACCCAATGATGCATGTTCTCGATTTTAGAATTTATTAGACTTTAGTCCTCTAATCATTGATATTATGAATAACTTCATGAATTAAACTTTAATCCCATGAGCACATGCACTTTTATCGTTCTATTGATTTGGTTTAAGATTTTTATAACTCGATAATCTTTTGTTGCATTGAATATACTTACACCGAGTAAGCTTTGTACCTTTCGTCGTTTGTGAGTGTATACACTATTCTTTCCTCTTTGAAAACGTTGAACTCGTCGGTAATCTCTCTATTCTTTCATTTGATCGTTCATTAATTGAGGTCATACTTGAAATGTGTTACTTGAGCATGATTTTTATATATTGTTTTGACTCGAGAATTGCGTAAACTTTTGAAATGATCATAGGGATTCTTTGTTATATCACCCATATTGACCTTGACCTCACCTTAAACGTTTCCCCTCGTCAACCCCTTTGAGCCTAAATATTAGCCTTTCATTTCATAACCCAAAATTCCCATAACCAACTGTGAATTGGAGTTTTAAACCATATATATCACCTTTCGTACCTTTATTTGGAATGATACTTTGGATTGAATGATGTTGTGTTGCGGTTGCAATTTAGGCATGTGAGAGTGTGAAAAGTAAAGAAAAAGAAAGATGAGAAAAAGAGAATAAAAAGAGAAAGCAAAAAGCAAAAGAAAACAAAACAAAACATGAGAAAAAGAACAAAAGAAAAAGAAAGAGACAGTTGTAAATGTTGTGTATATAATTCAATAAGCTTTGATTTCTCTCCAATTGTTATATTTAATGCGTATTGCCTGCATTTTCCATTATCCCAAGTTTTTCATTCCGAACACTTTGAATCCGTATATACATTCCTTTCATTTTGTACCCTAACCTAGCCTACATTATAACCCTATTAAAGTCCTATGTGATCGTAAGTAGATGTAATTCAAAGGTTTAAATAGTTTTGATAATCTGTGAAAATACATTTTGCCTCTTTTAATGTGCGATATCTTTCATTGAGATTACAGTTTTTATTTCCTATATAGCGTTCTTCATTTGTGACATGCGTGCGACCTAGTTTCCATTTACATTTACTCTTTATGCTCGCATGTTCCGTGTGTTACCTCTCTGTTTCGAGTGAATTCGCTTGACGAGTGTAATGCCCGTGAGCATTGAATATATGCTTTATTTAATGTTTATCCGATTTATATAAGTTTTTACCAAATCACAATTTGCATGTGCTCGCTCCCCTCCCACATTTTAAGGTTAAATTCTATGAGGTGCATTCTATAATGTTAATGATTTCAGAGTTTTGTTTGAATTCATTCAATGTGCTAATAATGCGTATGAAATCTTGTTTGCTATTGTTGAGCTTGTCGCATGTTGGTTTGGGCATATTTTGTGGAAACTATGTGATGTTTGTGGGTATCATTCCTTAAAACCCTCACGAGATGACGCTCGCCCACTAGGGTAATCTAAGGGTTTAACGGCTTATTGCATATGCTAAATGCAATCGAATCGTCCGCAAAAGTGGCCATATGCTTTTATACCATACTTTTGTATTATCAACTACTTTTGGTTTTATTGTAGTTCTTGTTGTATCCTATTTCATTGCTAGAGAATAGCAATGTGTAAGTTAGGAGGTGTGATACGACGCAAATATTGCGTATTTCATCCATCGAAACTACGCATTTTAGCCCCCTCGGGTGCCTTAATCTATATATTTAAGCCTGTTAACCAGACAACCTCGGTTTATATTGTTAACATGCTATATGAGGTATAATTGGGCTTTTGTAGGTATTTAGGTACCAAGTGTGAAGCTCGGACGCATTCCGGCTAATTTTCGTACGCAATCGCACGTTGAATGGTATTTTAGTCTTTTTACAACTTGGGCACCTGCCCCAACATCTTCGCGAAAGTTGTAGCCCTCATCGCAAGCTTCACGTGGTTGTGAATGGTGCACGATTCTGATCCAGAATGAAGAAGTTACGGGATTTTTAGCGGAAGAGAAATCCATTCCAACCAAAACAGGAGGAATAAGTGCAGACCTGTAGCCATCGATCGATCGATCCCCCTGTTTTCTGCAGATATTTTGCCTTTTCTTTTCTTTTTCCTTTTCTTTTCTAATTTAATTCCTTTTACTATATAAAGGAATTTTGTTGTAAATATTAAAAATAATTCGTTTTAGGTTAGAATAGCTTAGGGTTTGAGGGGTTTTGGAGAGTTCTTCTTCATTTATTCTTGGTTTGACACCCATTTAGGCTTGTAAGTGAACTATTCATCATCGTCTCCATTAATATAGTTTGTATTCCATTAATTCTTTCTTTGGAGTTAATTTACTTGCTTTCATAATTAGGTTTACATGCTTTCATTTAGTTGATTTCTAGTGTAGATTTATCGCGTTTATTTACCGCGTTTTTAATATGCTTTCTAGCTAAATTAGTCTAGGTTGTGCTGGATTGAACTCATTTCGGGTTGACATGTTGATTTCTTTGGTGATGGAGTTTACGGGTCTATTTTGGGTGCGTTGTCCTAGTTATTACGCGTAGGAGATTTGACGGGGCATATCATGTATGTTCCGTGCTTACGACCTTGCGTGCGTGATTTTTGGGGTATTTGTTGAAGCCAAATCGTATTAGGCTTTTATGCGGATTTAGGGGTGTGACAACCCTTGGTTCAATTAACTATCGAAACGAGATGCATTCGTAATAACTCTTCGACCCATGTAACCATTTTATACTAATTAACTCGGATGTGGGATATTCGACACAACCTATAATTTTTACTCGCTTTCTTAATCTAGATTTATTTTCACTTGCCTAGATTAATATTTCCCTTTTATGAATCTTTTCCTTTTTGTTGTAATTATCTTTTACAGTTTTATTTAGGAGTATTAAATCCTATAAATTCTAGGAACTCGTCTCTATGGATATTTTTTATACCCGACTTACCGCTACACTTGTATCGCAAGTGCAGTCGTAGTTTAGATTTTTGTATTGAGGCGGTGAATAGAAAATAACGATCGGCATTTGACGCGCGCTGCTTTTCACCCTCGATCAAGTACATCTTACATCACGGGTGCCCCGGGCCGAACTCATAATCCGCACCTAAATCCACATGTGAACCTGTTAATGGGTCAGACCCAAATAAATTTTCCCAACTTTGTTGCGACTGATATGCGGGGGCTGGGTCGAAAGGTTGTGGTATGTAAACACTCGACGGCTAGAACTAGTACCACCTTGATCAAACCCACGACTAGGCATAGTAAAGTATGTTAGTCTACCCTCTAACTCCACAATGCGGTCATCACGTGCTTGGAGTTGATCCTCTCGCCGACGTGTCACGTGTGGTAATAAATGATGGAGACCTCGAATGTTATATACTGCATCGATGTAGGACTCTCACCGTTCTAACTACGTCAAAGATTGAGCTGGAGGTGCGTTTGTTGGACACTCGGGTCACGGGACATCTACTATCCAATTCTACCTCGGTGGTTGGACGTGCGTGGAACCACCTGTTGAGATTTGTGTCTCATACACATGCGGTTCATTTGTCGGTGCTGGTGTTCGTGGGATTCGCAACGTTGAAGGTGCCACTGAACCAACTCCAATCAAATCAACATTTACATATCTCGCAATCGGTGGTAGTAATGGCCCGAGTGCTCATGCCTTCCAGTAGGCATTCTACTCGTCTTTGGAGACATCTCTTGTGTGTTGATTTGCGACAGGCCAATTTTGGGCAATAACTTCTTGAAATTCATGTCTGAGATACAACACAAACTTGAAGGTGGGTTATCTGCTATACATATTTGCCTAGTCAATTGTCTAATGGACCCGTCACCCAAATAACAAAAACCCTTAAATAAGAGATCCCAAAAAATCATCCGTAAACCTGATAGATGATGAGCATATAGGATGACATCAGTGTCACGATAGGTAAAAATCTCGTATGGCTGCCATATAATGGACTCGGGTGATCGCATCTGAAGGTGATGTTGACTGCTTGAGATATTAAACCGCTACACTTCCTTGACATTCTTTATGTTCCCCTTCAACTAACGGAATATGAGGGGCCATATATCGATGGACTGATTGACGAGAATTGGACATGCCATGGCCATGTACTCGTGATGTAAATACTACAAAATATGTTAATACATTTAATTCAATAGAATAAGTTGACTATTATTTTAATGAAACATAAATTTCATATATGCGGTTAAATAATATTAAACGAAAATATACCTCGATTAATTGCCACATGCATTCATTGCTAGTCAATGATCGGCAACTCGCTTTGTCCAAAGACCATATAATAAGGGCATAAATAGCTGAACCCCGGTCATATGTGCCGACGGTAATAATATCCTCTAGATAATGTAAAAAGGCGATGTCAGAAGTGGAGTTGGCATTCGGAAAAAATACACTCCCGATAACATAAAACCAAAATGCCCGAGCTATCTGTAATACCCCATATTTTTATGAACTTTAATTATGGGATTAATCAAATTAAATTGGGATAAATTAATTTAATATTAATATGAATTTTAAAATAAATATTTACTAGCGTGACGAGAGTTAGTAATTATTGGTAAGAATTATGTTAAATATTACTTAATGAGTAAAGTAATATATAAGATTGAATTTATTAAAATTATCGCGACTGAATAATACGACAATTATAGAAATTAAGTCGGAACGCGCGTGTTAGTCGTGTCGGGACTAATTTAAGGAAATAAGAAGTAAATTAATTCTAAGTTTCCCGTATGGTCATTTTGAGTGCCCCAATATTCCAGAAAGGGTCGAGATAGTCAGAAAAGTGTACCCGGGGGTTTATTTTGAATCTCGGGACGTATTTAGGCCTAACCGGCAATTCGGGAGGGCATTTTGGTAATTTTCATATTTAGGCCTTAATTAATGACAAAATTATTAAGGCTATATCAGATGGTATGTCGAGGAAGTTAGGGTTCTGAGAGTCAAAAAGTGAGAAAAACCATAGGAAGAAGAAGGAGAGAGCTTTCTAAGGTGTTCAGGGCCAACAACCACCCATTTTGTACCTCCACCACCACCACCACCAAAGCATAGATCGGAAGAAGATGATCATTCCTATACCACTCAAATTCATAGGATCAGACCTTGAATTTCTAGGCAAGTATCTATCTTGCTGTTCTTGAGTAAATACAACATTCATGTTATAATAGGAAGAACAAATCCATGTTTTAGGGAGATTTAATGTAATTGGAAGACTAGAATTCACATGTTTGAATGGGAACCATGTTAGGCTGATATCCTTATTACATGTAGAGTATCTATCATGAATTTTAATGATGATTAGAGGAGGAAATATGGAAATATTATGTGGATTCTTGAATTAATATGGTAAACTAGGGTTAGATTCCAAATCATGAATTACAACCATTTAATGATGATCCCTTAATGAATTTCTTTAGATTTTACGTTAGAAATTATTTATACCTACTGCTATAGTGTTTGGTTGAGAGTTATGGATATTTTAATGGAGGTTTTGATGATTAAAATGGAAGAAACCCGTTGGCATTATGTGCAGAATTTTTGGGCCGATAACTGTTCGATCGACTTAAGAATGTCGATCGATTGACTAGGTCGATCGATCGACCATTCCATCAATCGATAGACTCCTCCTAAAATATGAATCTTCTTTATTTTTAATGTTAATCCAACCCCAATGTATAAGGATCGTTAGACATAACTTAAATATCATGATGGGACTTGAGGAGGACCAGTAGGGTGGTAGGCAAGGTTCGGGTAGTACGATTTTTATATGAGATCTAACCGCGAGGTCATGAGGGTATAAAACGGGGGTGATAATCGTGTGTATGTTAAATTAGGTCTTATGAGAATTAAGGATGACTTAGACCAGTATGGTAGAGAGAGTACACCTACTGATACTATAATTATCAAAATGATACACTTCGAGGGTCGAAAAGTACTTGGGAACTTGCAATGAAAATGGAATATAAAGAATGAACTAATTAGAATTAAAATTCGGGTATTACGTGATTTGTATGGGTAAAACATGTTATTGGTCATATATGTACCAATATGAATAATGTAAATATATATATGAGTGCATGTATATATATTATGAGATTTTTATATAAGTGCATATTATGGGTCGTAGATTTTTATATGAGTTTTTAAAGCTATTTTACACTCGGGCTCTGACCCGTTTCTTGTCATCTCATCTTTCTCTTGTATATATATACTTGTATTACAAGTGCCCAGCCACAGGGGCATCAGAATTAGATCTTTGGAATGTTGACGTGCTGCAGCTAGTGTGGGAGTTGCAGGTCTTTGCATTTAGACAACTTCAACCTTGTCATCTCAGCTCTTCACTTAGTCATTTTAGATAGGGCATGTGTCGCCCATTTCCAGTTTCTTTTTAGTTCAGAGAGACTTTGTACTCTTTATTTATTTCAGTATTCAGTTTTAGTTGAGATTGTTTTAATTATTACGCTATCCTTCGATTTGGGATATCTTATTTGGAATGATTAATCTAGCCTGTTTCTTCCACTTGGATGGTTTGGTATTCAATATTATTATCTGTGTTCTTCAAATGGTTTCATATATTAATTCATAACAATGGGACTTAATTTATAATTAAATGTTTTGACACTTAGCTTAATTATTTATTAGGTGATAAATAAAGAAAGTTATTTTCGACTGTGATGCTAAGAATGAACCTACCGAACGCTTTGATTTAATTTAATAAAGGATTGACCACCCGGTATTTAATTAGGCGGGGTGTCACACTATGATTAGGCACATATAATATGGTATAACTTCAGCCTTAACAAAATTTTCAATGTATTTTTTAAGGTCGGGAACTGGAATTCTCGCACTGGTAAATCTCTCTATATGAATTTCGAGGAAAAATTTATTTATTTTATTTGCAATATTGATATATTTTTCGTTCGGCAAAGTTAAAATGAGTCGCCCTTGTCCAATCGGAATGCCTATACGTAATTTAAAATTCTTGTCATATATTTAAATAATTATGAATATAAATACAATAAAATATATTTGAAACAATTAATTATGAATGTAAGTACAACAAATTATTTTCATATACTGAAATAAATTATTTTCATATAAATACAACAAATATATTGAAACAATTATGAATATAAGTACAACTCAATACAAAAAATTAATTACCAGAAAGCATTGTGAAGTTGACCGGAGTGAAGGCAAGCTCGATGCATGGTAGTTGGAAGGTATGCGTCGTATTCCACCAACGTTTGATCATCTCCGTGACAATACATTTATCGGAATTGGGCATCACCATAGAAAATAAGTTCAACATATAACCGACAGTGTCGATAATTGATTTGATTGTCAATTTTTTCTCTCCTATAAATTTGTACAATTTCTTTGGGCCCGCCCAATTCCCTCTGAATTTGAATTTATTTCCATTTATGATCGGAGTTTCTCCGTCTGATGCGTGTGATACTCCGTCGTAAATACATAAATAGTTACCATATACGGAATTCGACGGTTCAATATGCGCGGAAGGGAATTGTTGCTGAAGTCGACCCGTGTTTTTTTTATTTCCCGATATTAAAATATTTTTCTCCATTTTCTCTATGGTTTATCGGAGGCTTTAGAAAATTTAAAACAGTGGAGAGTTTGAGAGAAGTAGATGAAGAAATGGTGTCTGAAGATGTGTAAAGATAATGAAGTAACCTTTTAAATAAACAGAGGAAACACTAGCCATTTGTAGCTGTTATGTTAACATTAGGTTCCTACAAACTTCATTTGTTTATAGGAAGTTCCAACAAACTTCTTTTGTTCGTTGGAACTTCCTATGCACAAATGAAGTTCGTAGGAAACCCACCACTGCATACACTTGTCACTGGCGAAAGGCAAATGGTGAAAAAGGGAGGCTGTAGACACCCCATACTGTTACCCCCTAACTCTCCTAAGGTCCCTAACACCTCCCTTCATCACTAAAAACCCAGGTTATGTCCCGACTAAAAACCCAGGTTATGTCCCGAGTACAGACCTAGAAGCCATCGGGCACTCCCAAGCTCCGTATGACCAAAAAGTCAAACTCTTCAGCTCGACCAAAGTTGAATGAATCTTCGAAAGGCACTGAAATCCCTTTCCAACGGTCCATCCCGTGCGCTATTTTGACTTACCATGCGGACGAACGATCCGTTTGCGTCCGAAACTTGATCCGGAGGGCACCGAGCGCTCCCGGGCTCTGTTTGACCTAAGTCAACTCTTCAACTCGATTGAAGCTGAATGAATCTTAAAAAGGCACTGAAACTCCTCTCCAATGATCTGCTCCGTGTGCGATTCTGACTTACCATGCGGTCGAACGATCCGTTCGACTCCAAGAGGTCACCGAATGCTTCCAAGGCCCGGTTGACCAAAGTCAACTCTCCAAGCCGGGGAAAACTCTTTGGAATGTCGAAAAAATATCCTAACCTTTCCAATGGTCCGCCCCGTACGCGATTCGAACTTACCATGCAGACGAACGATCCATTTGCGTCCGAACGATTCCCCGTCCAATGGATCGACAAACACTTCCGAGCCATATTTAACCCAAAGTCATCTCCCGAACCCGGTGCGGTCCAAAGGACTTTCAAAGGTCTCTGAATTACCTTTCCAACGGTCTGCCCCGTGTGCAATTCTGACCAACGGTTTGCCCTCGTCAGCTAATTTTCCGAAAAGGTCTGAAACAAATTGCCAAATGGCAGGTTCCAGACCCTGCCTATCGGTCTATGCCGATCGGCAGTGACCTGGGCCTATAAAAGGAAACCTTCAACTCATTTTCAAAAGGGGACCAGATCTGATAAAAATCACTCTCAGCAAATCCCAACAACCTCTCTCGAAGGCCGCGCAATTTCATCATCCAAATCCCTTCTTAACTTCCACTTTTCATCACCATTTTCATCAAACTTGGTAAATTAGCCACTCTCCATCATCATCCAAGTGCAAGGGCTGCTCTCCAACATTCAAGATCAAGCTCAAGATCTTTAAGCAGGTCCAACTTTCTTAACTTTCTCTTCATTACTTAACACTTTTTATTATCCCATCTCACACATCTTAATATATTTTTCATTTAGTATTATTGCACATATCCTATTTTCATATAAATAAAACCCAAAAAACAAGAAAAAGAGGGTTGGCTCATAAATTCCAAATAGGGATCCTCATACTTTTCTTACAACTAAAACACTTTTTCTACACACACACACACTCACACACTCACAAATAAGAGATCCCCCATTTGGATTTATGGGATAAACCCCTCCCCTCGTTTTGTGTGAGAATTACGTGGACTTTAATGCCTTTATAGGCTACGTAGGCATCTCGGGGTAAAACTTGAGACTCGAGTCCTTTTTCTCACTTTTCTCTCATTTTCTATCTTCTCTAAATCCAATCTTCTTATATTCTATATACTTGGTCTTAGTGACGTATTACTCCATATGCGTTATCGTTCCATTATAACGATCAACGTAGGGGTAATCGCATAAATCTTATTTTTTTAATATTATTCTTATACCTTCCTACGGATGACTCGCTTTATCTCTTCTATGATACAAGTCGAGGATTCCTATCTCCACTATATATATACACATGCACACATATCACGGGGAAAATAAAGGAAAATAGAAAATATCCATGAGAGACCGAAAGGGCGGAATGGGTGCCTAACACCTTCCCATTTCGTAACTTAGCCTCCGAACCCTTCTCGAATCATTTTGACTTCGCATGCACCAGTGTGTCTTTGGATGCCATCCATCGGGATGGCTTCCCCTTTTTCTTTTGTCTGTTTTGAGTAAAATAGACTGGCGACTCTGAATCTCTCTACATTTTTACACCTCATCTCAAATGACGTCGGCCGAAGCGCTCCCAAGAAGGATGCACGGGACCCGAGGATCCTTCCTTCGCTCGCCCGCCCGCACGGCGAGGATGGGGGATGGCCACAATGGCGACTCCGCTAGGGATTTGTATATTTTGAGGGCTTGACTATATATACATGGATGATATATTTGTTTATGTTTCCCCCATTTATGCATGTTCCCCCTTTTCCATGTGTATCCTATGCTTATGCTTATGTTCACACACTTGTAAAAAATTCTCCATGTACACGTCGCACCACGTGCACTTAGGATCACATATATCCACATGTTGCACGCATCACCCATCCATACTTGGTGTACCTTTGGTACTTGTACTTTGCTCCCTGTTTGGCATAATCAAGAAAGGCATTCTCATAATAAGATACTAATAAGAGAATCATGCATGATTCACACGACATCACCAAAGAGCATTGCTATTGACCAAATTTTACCCAGTAACTAGAGGGTCACTTCGTGATGGGCGCTGGTCCGGCAGGTCACAGTTAGCCTAAGCGATATGACTCTCACCTTCCATTAGCCAAGTACCTTCGACGTATATTGAACGATTCCCCTGCATCATACCGCTTGACCGAAGTCATGACGGGAGGTATATCGCAGGGAATTCATTCATGTATGACGAGTATATCGAATTCTCTCTCACACCTACCGTCCCCAGGAGGTATATAGTGAGATAATTCACGTACACTCAGGTATATCAAATGGCATGTCCACACGTATCGATTGCTCGCAAGAGCAAGACGTATATCATGGAAGTCACGCCAAAGGGGGAAACCCATGCCGATTCACCCAACCAACTGCATACCCGCATATAGGTGTCAAACCTAGGACACGCACTTTAGATTGTCGATTTCAACCCGAAACTCTATCGAAATTTCGGGTCGGCCTGCCGCCCAATTTTCGCGCATTTTTAAAACGGGACCCTATCCGTGAGCCTAGTTACAAGTCCAATCGTAGCTTTGCATATATTAAAACCCCCACTTTTCCAGGCTCGGGTCCCGTTCGGCATTGTATTTAGGAGAATTAGATACAAGTGAGAACATAATAATCATAATAATCATGCTGAGTTCCATCTCCAAAAACATTTATCCCTTCTTTATCAAAAATCCAAAAATAGTTTCTTCCCTTTTTCTCAAAAATAAATCCCATTCTATGCCTTCTAAGGTCGATCGCAAGCCCTTGGCCTGGCTCCCTATTGGCTTCGGTCTTCAGTCAAAACACCTAGGAGTTTCATTCGTTCCTCTACTAATTCTTTCGAGTCCGAAATCCATCCACTTTCCATGGAGAATACAGATCAAGTACCAGTCATACAGCCGGATCTGACGGCAGTCCTAGCTCAGCTCGTGTCCAAGATTGACAACCTCCAAACTGAGGTCCAAGAGATGCAACAAAACCAGGTTCGTATTCCTCAAGATCCCGAGGCCCTATTCCCTCATGCTATAGGTCCACCCGAGCCTATCTGGGTTCTCGAAGAATATCAGCACGCTTTACGTGCCCCTCCTGTTAATGGGCCGCTGCCAACCCAGCTTTCGATTCCAAACATTGCTCAACCTGTGGCTAACATGCCTATAGCCATTGATCCAAAAGAGGAGGAGTTTAACAAAGTCAAAGAAGATCTCAAGATGCTCACCAAGAAGTTCGACCAAGTCAGAATCTCTGGGAATTACATGGACTACACCCACATGTACTCTTATCCTAAAGCGAGGTTACCCGAGAAGTTCAAGATGCCAAATATCGACAAGTTCGGAGGGTGTGGACCCCCGATTGTTCATCTTCACAGTTATCATCGCTATATGACTCAATTATGGGCTTTTGAATAAGTGATGGACCAATTGTTTCAGTAAACTTTGAAGGATAGTGCCCTCCGATGGTTTTTGTCTCTCGAGGAATCCAGAATCCGTAGCTGGGAGGATGTAACCCGAGAATTCATATCGCAGTACAAATACAACGAAGAGCTTGAGGTCACCCATCGTGATTTAGATCTACTCAAACAGAACACTGGGGAATCAATTAGTAACTTCATAACCCGATGGAGGGAACAAGCAGCTAACATGACCAATCGAACATCCGAGGAAGAACATGTCAATATAGTGAAGAAAAACTTCTTGCCCCATGTTCGAGCAACAATGGGAGGAAAATTTTATCCCCACTTTCGAGTTCTCAGAGAGGCAGGAGTAGAAATCGAGGAAAGCCTTGTTAAAACAAAAGTTGAACCGTGGAAGGTTTCCAGACAGTTCACCCCTAGAAAGTATGACAAGCCTGCCAGTGCTACAGTCTCAACCATCAACAACATATCTTAACCAACCACATTATGGGCACCAGAAAGCCGCCCTGCCCCCATCCGAAGGGAATACATCGAGCTCCATGCTCCCCTCTCCAAAGTTTACCAAGCCTTGTTAAGACGAAACCTCATCAAACCCTTGGATCCCCGTCCATTGCCAAATCCACTCCCAAGAAACTTCAAGGCCGATGCTCATTGCGCCTTTCACCAAACTGCTGGCCATACCACCGACCAATGCTTTCACCTACGAAGCATAATCCAAGATCTTATTGACTGGAGTACCATCGCCCCACCAGCCAATCCTAAACCAAACACTACTCACAACTAGGGGTGTTCAGAAAACCGAATAGACCGATGGACCGAACCGGACCGAACCAGACCGTCATGATTTTTCCGGGTTTTTTTTTTAATCGATCCGGTCCAGGTTTTTTTTTTTGCAGACCGGTCTAACCGGTCCGGTCCTCGGTCTCCCTTAATAAATACCTGGTCTGGACCGACCCGGACCGGTTGCTCTAATATATATGCATTTAAATATATTTATACATATATAATATATTAAAAGTATGCTGCACAAGTAACAAGTTAAGTTAGAAGGGTAAGATGGTCCAAAAAAAGAAAGGAAGGAAATTAGAAAACCCTAACAAACAAATAAACAACACACACACACACACTTTTTAAGTTCTCTTCTCTTCTCTTCTCTCTTTGCTGGAGACATAGTCCACTCCACCCGCCGCCCTCCCCTTCCTTACAGCCCTTCCTTACCTCCCTTAAATCTCCAGCCGAGGTTAGCGGATTACATCTCCAGCCCTCCCCTTCCTTACAACCCTTACAGATCAGCCCTTACAGATCTACCGAGTCGCCGCCGACAGATCTGCGACTTCGCCGAAACCGTCTCCGTCGCAGCTACTACCACTGGTGGTAAGAACTGATAATGATTTGTTCAAATTTTTTTGATCCCCTGCGCCGAGTTATTTTTTGTTCATTATTTATTTGTTTTGTTTATTATATGCTTTGTTCGGCTGCTATGGACGTTGTCTATGCCCTCAAGAGGCAAGGAAGAACCCTCTACAGGTTTGGCGGTTGAATTTTATATATAACTCTATCTCTACTTTGGATGTTTTTTAATTTTTTAGGTTTCAGGCGGTTTAATGGATGGTGTAACTGAACGATTTGATTTAATGAAATGGCTATAGGTCTGCATTCATATTCGAATTTGTTTGCGCGCATTTTAATTTCTGAACTACGCTCTTTACAGTTGTTGTCACCGACTGACATTTTACTAATCACCTATTTTATAGAGGGTTCTCAAATTTATGTAATCATTGATTTGATACCTATGGGCTGCTATTCTCAATTCTAGTTGAGGTTTAGGTTCCATAAAATGTAAGGTTTCTCATTTGAACGGGTGTTGATGTGATTTATTCTTTTCTTTTGTGATATAATTTTGTATAGCTCAGTTGGAGATTGGTAAATATGTTGTGTTTTATTTCACTAAAGTAAAGTGTGATAATGAACAAAAATGAACAAAAAAATGTGTAGGCCTTTACATTAAAATTTGGGCATCTTTGGACAGTTTTTATTTATGATAAAATTTGAACATTATGTTATTGTTTTGGATAAGTTTGGACAGATTTTAAGGTAAAATTTGGGCAGTTTTTATAGTAAAATATGAGCAGTTTTTTGAATAAATTTTGAGCAGTTTTTATAGTAAAATTTGGGCAGTTTTTGGATACATTTTGAGCAATTTTTATGATAAAATTCGGACAGTTTTTATGATAAAATTTGGGCAGTTTTTTGGATAAATTTGGGCAGTTTTTTATGATAAAATTTGGGCAGTTTTTATTTTTAAAAAGATTATTTCAATAAGATTGGGACCGACAAGTTTGACCGGACCGACCACATAAAAAACCGGACCGACTAAGCCCGGAAAATCGGTTTAATCGGTCCGGTCTTGGTCCTTTTATTTTTAGGACCGGTTTAATCGGTCCGGTCCTTAAATTCATTAAAAACCAGATCGGACCGGACCGCGAACACTCCTACTCACAACCCACTGCCAAATCATACCAATGCCATTTTCTTAGAAGAAAGCCCAGATTTCGATCCCTCAACTCAAATCACACCCATATACTCTCCTAAGCCTCTTCAAATTTGCCCATATTTCCTCTTATACCCTACTAGCCTCGTTGATCAGTCACTATCACTCCTTACCAGAGCATGCATCGCTGTCCATACCCATTCTGAAAATGGAAATATGGAATTTTTAGAGGTGTTAAACCAACTCCTAGAGTTCGGGCTGAAATTGCCCTCACAGATGGTCATCGATTGCCAAAGGTTTAGTATAATGTTCTTGGAAGCACGGAAATGGGCCCAAGATTCAGACAAGTGGTTGGTACCAACCGATGAAGTCAGCCTAGATGATGTTGTCCAGATTATGGCAGAATTATTCGGGCAAACCAATAGCATTTGTAGTATCACCGGGTTACTTAACATTTTGAAGCTACAAGGGCGCTTGGTCCCTTCAACCATACATATCCACACAGAATGGGAAGACCTGTATGAAGAGGCCGTTGAAGTTGTGGAATGCATTGACTTTACATGGAAAGACAGAATTATTACCGGATGGGGGGACGAATTCGAAGATTCAAGTGAAGAACAAGCTTCAAGAAGAACTGGCCCAGTAGCCAACATATGTGGGATGATATCATTTGAAGAACTCCTTGAAGAAATAAATAGGGTGACAGAACAACCTGATATTGATAAGAAAACGGGATTTATGTTCTTCCCTTCTTCAGTAAATCACATGACCAGATCAGGGAGACATTACCAGGTTCCAAGCTCACTACCAGCAAATGACAAAGCGAAGGGCGTTAAAAACCTTCCTATGCCAGAGATGATCATCGAGGAGAGAAAGATCCTCGATCAACTGAAGAAAACTCAAGCTAACATCACTCTATGGAGGATTTTCATGTCTTCCCAATTTCACAGAAATGCTTTAATCAAGCTGCTCACTGGACCCACAGTTCCTCCTTCTACCTCACCAGAAAAAGCGGTAAATTTGGTCGGATCCTTGACCTCCACCCGGATGCTATCATTTTCTGAAGAAGAAATCCCCAGAATTGGGCCAAATCACAATCATGCACTCAACATCTCCGTCGATGTTATGGGGAAGGTTATGACACTCTCTCTTGTTGATAACGGATCCGCCTTGAATGTCTGTCCACTGAGAACCTTCAAGTGTTTAGGCCTAAAAGAAAGTGACTTCGCTCCAACTTCCACCGCTGTTCGAGCCTATGATAATACTCGTTGGGAGATGATGGGATCCATAAAGCTTGTAATAGGGGTTGGCCCTATAAACCCTGTCGTTGAATTCCAAGTCATATACATCCCAGCTTGTTTCAACCTGTTGCTCGGATGACCCTGGCTCTACAGTATCAAGGATGTGTCTTCCTCACTCCATCATAAATTGAAGTTCTTCGTCAATGGGTGAGTCATCACCATTTTGGGCAATGACAAAAATGTCGAGGGTGCAAGCACCAGCAGTCCAATCCTTGAGATGCAACACGGGTCAAATGATATGCTCTTATCAGGATTCCGAGTTGAGCCACTCCTACTCTCGGCAGGGGACGGTTTCAAAGAAAGGGTTTGTCCAGAATATGACTCTCATGGCAATGTCAATGTGATTCAAATGTTCAGAAACATGCACTTAATGCCCGGACTGGGGCATGGGCAAAGGCAATAAGGGATACTTGAGCCCATCGAACTGAAGAAAGCTTTCCCTCCTTGTGGCTTGGGGTATCAACCATAAGAAAAGAGCTCAGAATGATCCACCAGTCTCGACCAAAGAGAAGATTAAACTACATCCCAACTATCCCAGGAGACTCCTTGAATGGACGATTCATCAAAGAAGGCGAGGACTTCCCTTTTTATGGTTTTTCAGAACCATGGTATGACCACACAAAAAAGAAAATGAAGCCTGGAATGAGATCTTTTTCCAAGATAGCTACCCATGGGCTGAAAATTTCCAACACCGGGTACAACCGATCATCAAAGATACCGAAGAGACTGAGGAAAGTGATTCCGAAGATTTCTTTAACTTACAGACACTAGGGCTGGCACTTTGCATGGTTCATTCAGGCACTACATCAATGGATCCATCCCATCTGATCAAATCTGCTGATACACCCCTCCTCAACAGGCATGCTACGCCAGTTCTACCTCTTGAAATCTCCCCTAACCCCAATGTTTACCCTATTTCTTCTTCTGTTGTCTATCATTGTTCAAATGTAATTAAGACCTCTTTTAACGAGGTTCTCAATGTTATTTTTCCTATCAATGAAATAAACGAAGATTTTGAGTATCTTGCTCTGCCTTACATTAATTGTTTGGATTCTAATCGAACTTTTGATGATGATGATTTTTCAAATGAACAATTCTTAACTGATCAAAATAAGGTTAATAATAAACAACATAACCGAGTTCAAGTTAATGAAGAAGATACTGTTGTTATGAATCTCGGTTCTAGTATCCAACTGCGCGAGATTAGGATAGGGGCCACCCTTGACGAGCATGAGCGCACACAACTTGAAGAATTATTAAAGGAGTTCATGGATGTCTTTGCATGGTCCTATAATGATATGCCCGACATTGATCCTGAAATAGCTCAGCACGAGATCCCCACTCTCCCAGATTACAAGCCGGTTAAATAAAAATTGAGAAAGCTTCGCACCGAATGGTCACTCAAGGTCAAAGAAGAGGTGGTCAAACAGTTGAACGTGGGTTTCATTCGTGTGATCAAATATCCCACATGGCTAGCCAATATAGTACCTGTGCCGAAATCAGGAGGGAAGGTTCGAACGTGTGTGGACTATCGAGATTTAAATAAAGCTTCTCTAAAGGATGATTATCCGCTACCCAATATCGACATGATCGTGGATAACACAGCCAGTCATGCTATCAAGTCATTCATCGACGGGTTTGTCGAATACAACCAGATCAAGATGCACCCAGACCATAAAGAAAAAACTGCATTCATCACCCCATGGGGAACCTTTTGCTACACCGTTATGCCGTTTGGTCTCAAGAATGCTGGGGCTACCTACCAAAGGGCTTCCACCACAATCCTGCATGATCTTATTCATAAAGAAGTCGAGGTTTATGTGGATGATATGATTATCAAGTCCAAAACTAGAGAAGGTCATGTTCACGCTCTCCGGAAGTTCTTCGAACGACTGCGACAGTATCAGATGAGACTCAATCAATAGAAATGTGTCTTAGACGTTATAAAGGGAAAAATCTCCTGATTCATGGTCAGTGAGAAGGGGATAGAAGCAGATCCTGCAAAGATGAAGGCCATATTTGAGATGCCATCGCCCCGAACAGAGAAAGCAGTCCGATTTTTTCTTAGGAAATTGCAATATATTAGTTGGTTCATCAGTCAGCTAACCTCCATCTGTGAATCGATCTTTAAGCTCCTCCAAAAGGATTCAACCAAGGTTTGGAACGAGGCCCGTCAAGAAGATTTTGATCGAATCAAATAATATCTGATCCAACCTCCCGTTCTCATGCCACTATAGCCTGGTCTCCCTTTGCTCCTATACCTAACCATAACTGACACTGCAGTTGGGGCTTTGCTAGCCCAATACCTTGAAGACTCCCGTAAAGAAAGAGCCATATATTATGCTAGTCGCAAATTGGCCGAGTACGAGGTTAACTACACTGCTTTGGAAAAGGCGTGTGCTGCACTTGTCTGGGTCACCCAAAAGTTGCGACACTACATGGTCGCCTTCCCCATAAAACTAGTATCCCTAATGGATCCCATCAAATACCTGCTTGAGAAACTTGCCTTATCTAGTCGAATGGACCGATGGTTTATGCTCCTAACCGAGTTCGATATCGTGTATGTCACGCAGAAAGACATTAATAGAAGAGCCATCTCTGACTACCTTGCTAATTACCCCGTAGAAGAAGCAGATGCCTGGATCTCCGAATTCCCTGATGAAAATATCCTCTACACCGCTCAAGACAACCTTCGATGGTAAATGTTTTTCGACGGTGCTGCCAACAAAAAGGGATGTGGCATTGGGACACTTTTTATCGTCCCAGATGACTCCCACGCTCCCATCGCCATCAAATTGGATTTCCCTTGCACCAACAACCTGACGGAATACGAGGCATGAACAGTAGGCCTCAAAGTTGCTCACAAGAAAGGTATTCAATACCTTGATGTCTACGGGGATTCTGCCCTCATCATCGGTCAAGTGCTCAGAAAGTTGAAAGTCAAGGATGAAAAGCTTCCATGACCACTTAGAAGAGTTAGCCTCTCGATTTCGAGATATCACCTTCCATTACCTACCTCGAGCAAAGAATAACCTAGCCGATGCTCTCGCTACCTTGGCCTCCATGGTGGACATGCCCGAAGGAATAATAATGACCCCCTTCCTAGTTTAAAAATAAGACAAACCAACCCACTGCTACCATATTGAGCTTGTCTCTACCGAAGAACCTGAACTAGCCGATTGCTGGTACTATGATATCTGGTGCCTCCTCAAACATAGTACGTTTCCCGAGGGTTCCAATAAGAAAGACCGAATGACCCTTCGAAGACTGGTCGCCCAGTACATCATCTGTCATAAAGCTCTACTCAAGAGGAACCTTGATGGAACTCATCTACACTGTATCGCAGGGTCTGAGATTGAAAAGATAATGCAAAATATCCACAGCGGGGAATGCGGCCCCATATAAACGGTCATATGCTTGCCAAGAAGATCATCCGACAGGGTTACTACTGGACCACCATGGCCCAAGATTGCACCGCCTACGTCTGGAGATGCCTCAAGTGCCAATAATTTTCCAATCTCCAACACATGCCTCCGCAAGAATTATACAACATTACCTCTCCCTGTCCGTTCTCCACCTGGGGCGTCGACATCATAGGGAAGGCTTCAAACGGATATGAATTCATCCTAGTTGCCATTGATTACTTCACCAAATGGGTCGAAGCTGAGTCATACACAATATTGAATGCCAATAAAGTGGCCAAATTGCTCAAGAAAAATATCATCTGTCGATATGGGGTCCCGCACGAGCTACTGTCAGATAACGAGTTGCATTTCGAAGCAGAAGTCACAGAAGTAGTCAACGAGTACGGGATTCAGAGACACAAATCTTCTCCCTACCTACCTCAGACCAATGGCGCAGTTGAAGCCGCTAACATGAACATCAAAGCCATCATCATCAAGATGATCAAAAGCTGTAGGGATTGGGCCGACCGAATCCCATACGCCCTCTGGGGCTATCGAACCTCAATCCGAACCTCTACTGGGGCTACCCCTTAGTCTCTGGTCTACGGCATAGAAGCAGTCCTACCTGTGGAGGTGGAAGTACCCTCACTACGCATCATGCTCGAAAGCAAAGTTAGTGAAGAAGATTGGTGCCAAAGCCGTCTCGACGAGTTGACCCTCCTAGATGAAAGGAGATTGAAAGCTCTTTACCACATATATGGGTGCCATCGCTGAATAGCGCGATTATTCAACAAGAGATTCAAGGATCGCGGTGTCCAGGAAGGGGATTTAGCCCTCAAGGATATAGTAGAACCCATCTGGGATCCCAGAGGGAAATTCAAGCCTAATTGGAGAGACCCCTACATTATGAAGAAAATCTTATCCGGCGGTGCCGCCATACTCACTGACCTAGATAGGGAAGAGATGGCTCGTCCAGTCAACCTGGACCGTCTCAAGAAATTCTACCCCTAATCCAAAATCTCAGCGTGCTACGACTCTTCTCATCTCCTTTCTATTCTAAAAAAAACTCTTCATTGCCCTCTACTCACTACGTGGGCCTGATCTTCTGCAAAAAACCATTTTTCAAGAAAAATAAAAAAATTCAAAAACCCCAGAGGTACGTAGGCAGCTCATACAGGAGCACGACCCTTTCTTTTTCACAAAATACTACTATTTTTTTTATCTCCGAGAACGACAGTTCATTCTAACAAAAATTTGAACAAAAGGATTATGTATGCCTTAGCGATCGGTATAGATAATTCAAAATTACAAAATTCATTTAAAGGCACAGCTGGATGATCAGAAACTTGCTTATTTCATTAATAGTAAATTACAGCACGGATTACACAAGAAAATGAATGGATAACTCCCTTCCCCTTACTGCCATAAAAGCTAAATCAAGCCCCCCACATTTATCCCCTATTACACAAATAAACTCTCCAAGAGTCCTACCCACAGCTACCAGAAGAGCCTGCACCCTCATCATCTACATCCTGGGGCCCCCAAATTTCCCATGCCGGAATAGAGAGCCGTAAACACTCCATGGATCGATAAGCCCGAACCATCTTCGAAAAAACCACAACACCCCCTTCCATAGTGTTCAATAAAACAAACCACCTTTGTCTAGTCTTCACTGCCAACATCTTTCTGACTTCTCTCTTCCATAACCACTTCATATAATCCCCAGGGGAATGCCAAACTCTTCCGACAGACTGAGAGGGACGGGTCGACGGACGCCGATTCTCCCGCAGAGATTCAAGCAGCAGACGCAGGCGCTCAGTCAAATCCTCTACCGAAAAGAAATTTAGTGTCCGAGGTGGCACGACCTGGGCCCAGCCAAATTGGCGCAGAAGCCGCCAAGGGAAATAGAAAGAGGTCTGTCTAAGACCAACCAGCCGCACGTATGAGTACTCTCCTAGATCCAGAACAGGCAACAACTGCCCCCACCAAGGCACTGACCAACATAGATTCCGACCCCCATGCTCCACAAACCAATTCTCCCAGCTTGCAATATCCAGGCCAATGCGGATGAAATAACACGAAAATAAGTTAGGTACAACCGGCAAAGGATACTTTGGAGGGATCGCCAAGCCGAGTCTTTCAGACAACCACAAGAATAGCATCATGGGGCTACCCCTCAAAAAGTCAGAATGACCTTCTTTCCAGGCATCCAGACCATTTAATGTCTCCGTCAGTATCACTATCACAGGATTGCAATGGTATGACATCCACGAAGTAATGGCTGTAAGTTGCGGGTCCACCAGCAGTTCCCCAGTCACCAACAACAATTTTAAAACCAGTCCCAAAGCAAAGGCTTAGGTATAGTCAGCATCACCTATTTTCGGAAAATGCACGGACTGCAGCACCACCGGGAGGGTGATCATTCCTCCAGCAACCAATGATCTGACCGCCAAGGGCTAAATATGAAGAAGCCTAACTAACAAATCCCTGGGAGAACGGGAAAATTCGGGCAAAGTCGCAGCAACACTAGGATTTATACCCAGCATGGCAGAAAATTCCTCGTAGGTAGGACAAACTTCATCCAACCCAAAGCGGAATACATGGCCTTCGGGGTACCAGAATTATACCGTCACCATCAGCATGTTCCACTCAATAGGTCGATTGCGCCACATGGAGACTCGACGCATGTTGAAAGCATCATAGTCGACATTATAATAGAACATGGCTTCTATGACTTCGAGGTAGTTAGCAAACTCAATGCTACTAGGGAGAGCCATCTTACAAGGCTAAGAGATAGTGGGCAAGTAAGAAGAATGAAAAGGTGTGATGAAAACACTCCACCCTTACCCCCTTTTTATACTTGAGAACCCTCACAAGAGACATAATCCCTGCAGAAATCGAAGGGAATCCTACCCCACAAAGTACCAAAGGCTGAAGAGGGTACCTATCAAAGCTTTGAAGTGATGGGACTGGACTATACTGTCGATAGGCAGGACAGGGTGCTTACCGATCGACAACCCCCTATTTTTAGAAATTTTCTTTTTCCTCTTTTATCAAACCAGAAAACTCAATAAAAATAAATTGATATTCTCAACAGAATTTCAAAATCCCTTTTCCTCCTTATATAATTTCCCCTTTTAATTAAAAACTTTACTTCAAAAAATTCCAAAAATACTCCTTTTTACGATCTCAACAGCATAGTAAAAAGCGCATGTGCATGCATTCATTCATCATTAATAAAAGATAATAAAAAACTCCATTGCATTGCATCCATTTGTTTCAGTGTTACATCTTTGCAGGAAATAAAAAGAAAAAGCAAAAAATAGCGGGACTCAGCCCGTACCCACATTCTCTATCTCTTTCTCTCTCAAGAGCTTCCACCCCTACGACGTGCTCTCTTTCCCCTACGACGAGAGGATGCACCGCCACTACCCGAGCCAGAGACCTATCAAAATGAAGCAGACGGCACCAAGTAAGAAGGAACAGGAACCGCATCCCGAATATGGGCAGTCGTTGAGGATATCCAGTCTCTGATGTCTCTTAGCCAAGTGGTTGACACTCGAACTTGCTGCAAGGAAAAGGCAAAATCAGTATCAAAGCAGAGATGACCAAAACAGAAAAGAAAGAAAGAAAAGAACAGAAAGGTATACCGCAGGTCGGAGGACCTCCTCTGTCAAACCCAACTCCTCGGGATCCATCGCATGAGGACGATGTAGCATATGCACCATCCCTCCATCAGCCCGCCGAATGTTGTACGAAGGAGTGTGCAATAGCACGAAAGGAACCTCTGAAGCAGCCGCCACTACAGATGTCGTCGGACCGTCGCCATTGTGGGAAGATCCCACCGCCCGACTCGAACCCGCAGGAAGGAAAGTCAGGGCATCATATATGCAGGGCGCCATCAACCAGCTCATCAAAAAGTCCATATAGTCATACGACGCAGCCGTATCGGTGTATAGAAAAAAGAACTCGCCAATCATCATCGCGATCCTCGCATCCTCCGACAGCAGTCGCTCCCGCCTCATAGGCGTAGGAGGCTGTGCAGGTGACGCTACCACCTCCTCCTCAGAAATCTGTCGAACCACCCTCTCCCCGAGATACCAGGAATGACCGAACTCATGTGCCAGTAAGCGCCTCATCTACGCATTCACTCCGATCGTCCCCACATCCTGAATGGCTGTCCCCCAGGGATAAAAGGTCACCTGAAAATCTCCAAGAATACATAAATCAATACAAGATCAGAAGGTGCAAAAACCAAGACTGAAAATGGAAAGAGTCTTACCCTACCACTGGTCAGGTCATTCAAGACCTGACGCGCCGCCTCTAGGGATAGAGATCCCTTCGACTGTCGATTGGCCTTACGCCATCGATACAATTGGAAAAAGTCCCCAATAGTGTCGTCCTTCAGAGCGATCAGTGGGGTATTGAACCCAATCACTTCATAGAACCACGTCTGAATTCCCAAACAAAAAGAGACGCATAAGGAAAATACGAATGCATGAAAGGAAAATGTGAATGCATGAAAGGAAAATGCGAATGCATGAAAGGAAAATGCGAATGCATGAAAAGAAACGAGCAAAATGAAGAATACCTCAAGAAGGTACGTGACTCCCGTAAAGGTCTGCCGGCAGAACGGGTTGAATGCATCCAGAGAAGATGTAACACCCCGCCTAATTAAATATCGGATGATCAGTCATTTATTAAATTAACATCAAGGTGAACGGTTGGTTCATTCTCACCATCACTGTCGTAAAATATTATTTCCAATTTGAACACCCTAAATAATTAAGCTAAGTGTCAAAACCATTTAAAACGTCATTTTTCCTTTATTAAATACCAATAAAAACTTTTTAATAATAACAGTTTAAGAGTCACATAAATAAAAGAATAACAATAACTACACTACCATTTAAACCATCTAGATAAAGCAAACCAAGTTATGAACTATAAATGAAATCATTCTGACAAGAGTTAACTCCCGAGGAGTACCGAATGCTGAAAATATCATAGATCTCTAACAAATCAAACTGGAATAGGAAATGGGGCGACACATGCCCTAACTATGAAGATCTAAAGTGGGAACTGATTCAATGATGAAGTCGTCTAAAGCAAGGGCCTGTAACTGCCACATAAGCTTCAGCACGTCCAATGCAAAGAACCTAAGCATGACGCCCTGTGGCTGGGCACCTGTAATACATACATATATATACAAGAGAGAAAAAAAATGACAGAAAACGGGTCAGAGCCCGAGTGTAAAACAGTTTAAAATAGTTTAGCAAGTATTTAAAATGATTATCGGTTAATATCACAACCATGTTAGTATGCGACACTCTCTTGAGAATCATCACCTCTCATCTAGTGTGCACTCATACCGTACCTCTAGGACATCCTAGTTATAGTTCCCACGCTAACTAGATTATTCACATATATCCCTTCTTTATAGCCCAAATTATTTCCACGTATTAACCTTATAATACATATAATGATGTTATAAACATATACATAACTATCTTACATTTCTACTTTAGCCACATAGTAGATATCATTACATGTATATATATATATATATATATTCACTATATTATATATATACTAAACTGCATCCCGAGACACAGCTGCGGTGCTGCTTTACTCTGCTATCTTGTCACAATACATCACGTCGCTGTATAGGGGACTATAGGTTCGTTAAAGATTCCTCGAACCACAAATATTAACACAAAAATTAGAGGCGAACATAGTTCTCATACCCACGGGTCACGCACATGCCTACGTTCCCATAGTCAGCGGACTTATCAACTCACCGATAAGTCTTTCATAGTCCTATGTTCTCGAGTGATAAATTAAAAATCCCATGGATTCATCAGGATATGACTGCCCTCACGCGCAAACCTCCCATTGATAGCAAGTAAGCTAGGTATGTCATACACAGATACATAATATATGCACAATCACAAAGTCATACATATAAATATTCATATTTTCCAAATTAGGTTCGCCCACGACCCATAATTATTATTATCCATTCTCAACACAAATTTTACTCAATTATTTCTCATAACGGATTCGTCTATTTTATTCTCATTTATTATTTACTTCGTTCCTACTTCTCATCTCTCGAAGCATTCTTTCTCACTAAGTATAAATTTCAGTAAGTATACCCTCACTTACCTTATAGTCTAAATCTTTCACGAGTCTCAATCTTTTAATAAACGTACGCACAATTTCCAAAGTATAAATAACTCCCCGTTAACTCAAAATTTCATCTCATATTAATTTTACTCAACGGAGTCTACTTAGACCCTATTGGTCATCTTCATAACCCATTATACTCTATTAATGATAATCAAGGGTTCCTAAGCATTTTAACCGGACTAAACAAAAAGGGAAAAATATGCAATTTTTCAGGAGGAGTCGATCGATCGAGGAAAGGGGGTCGATCGATCGATCATCGATCGATCGATGTTCTTGAGTCAATCGACCGATCAAGCAGTTCTTGCCCAGTTTTCTGCAATATTCAACCTACGGGTTCAACCATTTTAACCCCTCCAAACCTTTATAATTTCATTCCAAACTCCCATCAAAGTAATCAAACTGTATAAGCAATGTACATAAACAAGTTCTAACGTAACGACATCAATAAGTCCTCAACGAATCAATCAAAAAGGGTTTAATCTCAAATCTCTTTATAAAACCAAATTTTTAAAATGAATAATCACAACCCTCTATTTTAATCAAGATTTTCTTCCCAAATATTATAATAAATTCATGGGTAATCCTCTACATATGATCAAGATTTTAGACTACATGGGTTCTCCCTACAACACATATAAATTCTCTTCCAAAATATAAAAATTGTCCATTAAAACTTATGATTTTCATTCCTAGACTAACATGGAAGGTATATTAACTTGGAATTTAGCAAGATAGATACTTGCCTTGGATTCAAAGGTATGATTTGTTGATGAAAATTATATGGATGCGTTCCTCGTCATGCGATCTACGTTTCGGTGGTGGTGGCGGTGCAATCGGGTGAGTTCTAGGCCTTGGATTGCTTGAAAAACTCTTCACTTTCTTCTAAAATCTCTTCACCTTCTTCTCTAATCACTTCACCTTCTTCTCTAATGGATGGCGTAGGCTTTTTGTTTGTTAACATCAAGGGACAACTCTAAATGGCTAATAAATACTAAGAAAATTCGTGGGTTTAATTAGTCAAAAATACCAAATGTCTAAAATATCCTCCCGGGGTGTCAATTAGGCCTAAAAATGCTCCGAGACCCAAAGTAAACCCCTGAGTACACTTTTATGACTATCTCGACCCTTCCGAAAACTTTGGCGCACTCAAAACGACTATACGGATGACTTATAATTTATTCGCTTTAATAATAATAATTTAGTCCTGACACGACACAGGCGCGTCCCGAATTAAATTTCCATAATTGCCTTTTTATTCACTCGTGAAAATTTTAATAAAATCAATCACATATATTACTCTTCTCATCCACTAATATTCAACAAATTCCCAATAATTACTAACTCTCGTCACGCTAGTAAATATTTAAAATAAATTGCTGGATTAATATTAAATTAATATTGCAATTAAATTCAATAAATCCCCAATTTTAAAAGCCATAAAAATACGGGGTATTACAGAAGAGTATAGGATCGCCTGATCACTTCCCCAACGGAGTTTTTTACAGCACCAAAGTTGGTTGTTCCCCCCCTCCCCCTTGCGAGGCTTCCTAAGGAAACGAAAGCTTCTCCAGCTATCAGCTCCCCAGCTCGGATCAAAATCACAAAGCACTTTTTTCAGCAGAATCAAAATCCAATATTCATGTACTCTTTAGGTCAGAATTGACCTCGGTCTTGAATCGTCACCTGAGTTAGGTCAAAATTGACCTCGATCCTCGATCGTCACCACTCTTAGGTCATAATTGATCTCGATCTTGGATCGTCACCTGAGTTAGGTCAAAATTGACCTCAGTCCTCGGTCGTCACCACACTTTAGGTCAGAATTGACCTCGGTCTTGGATCGTCACCTGAGTTAGGTAAGAATTGACCTCGGTCCTCGATCGTCACCACTCTTTAGGTCATAATTGACCTCAGTCCTCGATCATCACCACTCTAAGGTCAGAATTGACCTCGGTCTTGGATCGTCACCTGAGTTAGGTCATAATTGACCTCGGTCCTCGATCGACACCACTTTTTAGGTCAGAATTGACCTCGGTCTTGGATCGTTACCTGAGTTAGGTCATAAATGACCTCAGTCCTCGATCGTCACCACTCTTTAGGCCAGAATTGACCTCGGTCTTGGTTCGTCACCTGAGTTAGGTCAGAATTGACCTCGGTCCTCGCTCTCACCACTCTTAGGTCAGAATTGACCTCGGTCTTGGATCGTCACCTGAGTTAGGTCAAAATTGACCTCGGTCCTCGGTCGTCACCACTCTTTAGGTCAGAAATGACCTCGGTCTTGGATTGTCACCTGAGTTAGGTCAGAAATGACCTTGGTCCTTGGTAGTCACCACTCTTTAGGTCATAATTGACCTCGGTCTTGGATCGTCACCTGAGTTAGGTCAGAATTGACCTCGGTCGTCGGTCGTCACCACTCTTAGGTCAAAATTGACCTTGGTCTTGGATCGTCACCTGAGTTAGGTCATAAATGACCTTGGTCCTCGGTCGTCACCACCCTTAGGTCAGAATAGACCTCGATCTTAGATCGTCACCTGAGTTAGGTCAGAATTGACCTCGGTCCTCGATCGTCACCACTCTTAGGTCAGAATTGACCTCGGTCTTGGATCGTCACCTGAGTTAGGTATTAATTGACCTCGTTCCTCGCTCGTCACCACTCTTTAGGTCAGAATTGACCTCGGTCTTGGACCGTCACCTGAGTTAGGTCAGAAATGACCTCAGTCCTCGGTCGTCACCACTATTTAGGTCAGAATTGACCTCAGTCTTGGATCGTCACCTGAGTTAGGTCAGAATTGACCTCGGTCCTCAGTCGTCACCACTCTTAGGTCAGAATTGATCTCGATCTTGGATCTTCACCTCAGTTAGGTCAGAATTGACCTCGGTCCTCGGTCGTCACCACCTTTTAGGTCAAAATTGACCGCAGTCTTGGATCGTCACCTGAGTTAGGTCATAAATGACCTCAGTCCTCGGTCGTCACCACTATTTAGGTTAAAATTGACCTCGGTCTTGGATAGTCACCTGAGTTAGGTTAGAATTGACCTTGGTCCTCGCTCGTCACCACTCTTAGGTCAGAATTGACCTCAGTCTTGGGTCGTCACCACTCTTTAGGTCAGAATTGACCTCGGTCTTGGATCGTCACCTGAGTTAGGTCAGAAATGACCTTGGTCCTCGGTAGTCACCACTCTTTAGGTCATAATTGACCTCGGTCTTGGATCGTCACCTGAGTTAGGTCAGAATTGACCTCGGTCCTCGATCGTCACCACTCTTAGGTTAAAATTTACCTCGGTATTGGATCGTCACCTGAGTTAGGTTAGAAATGACCTTGGTCCTCGGTCTTCACAACCCTTAGGTCTGAATAGACCTCGATCTTAGATCGTCACCCGAGTTAGGTCAGAATTGACCTCGGTCCTCGGTCGTCACCACTCTTAGGTCAGAATTAACCTCGGTCTTGGATCGTCATCTGAGTTAGGTCAGAATTGACTTCGGTCCTCAGTCGTCACCACTCTTAGGTCAGAATTGACCTCGGTCCTCGGTTGTCACCACTCTTAGGTCAAAATTGACCACGATCTTGGATCGTCACCTTAGTTAGGTCATAATTAATCTCGATCTTCGATCGTCACCACTCTTAGGTCAGAATTGACCTCGGTTGTTAGATCTTCACCCTAAGCCTGCAGAATTGTCTTTGACCCACAAAATCGAACACCTTCATCACTTAAGCCCTCAAATGTGGCTTTGACAAAATTCATCATCCCCGACACACACCTCAAGTCCTCAAAATTGGCCTCGACCCTCTGAATCGGTCATACTCCCTCAAAAGCATCATGTGGTGTCTATTCGACGGTTATCATTTGTTCTAAACTCACCCGTTGAGGGGTTCTATAGATACCCCATTATGTTACCCCCTAACTCTCCTAAGGTCCTTTGTACCTCCCTTCATCACTACAAACCCAGATCATGTCCCAAGTACTGACCTAGAAGCCATTGGGCACTCCCAGGATACATTTGACCAAAAAATTAAACTCTTCAGCTCGACCAAAGCTAAATGAATCTTCGAAGGGCACTGAAATCTCTTTCCAACAGTCCATCCCATGCACGATTCTGACTTATTATGCGGACGAATGATCCGTTTGCGTCTAAAACTTGACCGAGAGGCCACCAGGCGCTTCTGAGCTCTGTTTGACCTAAGTTAACTCTTCAACTCGACCAAGGCTGAATGAATCTTCAAAGGGAACTGAAACCCCTTTCTAATGGTCCGCTCCGTGCGCAATTCTGACTTACCACGCGGACGAACGATCTGTTTGACTCCAAGAGGTCACCGAATGCTTCCAAGGCCCGGTTGACCAAAGTCAACTCTCCAAGATGGGCCAAATTCTTTGGATCAAAATACATCTCCTAACCTTTCCAACGGTCCACCCCGTGCGCGATTTGGACTTACCATGCGGACGAACGATCCATTTGCGTCCGAATAATTCCCCGTCCAATGGACCGATAAACGCTTCTGAGCCATATTTAACCTAAAGTCAAATCTCGAGCGGTCCAAGGACTTTTAAAGGTCTCTGAATTACCTTTTCAACGATCTGCCTCGTGTACGATTCTGACCAACAGTTTTCCCTCGGCAGCCAATTTTCCGAAATGTCCTGAAATACACTGCCTAACGAAAGATTCCAGACCCTGCCTATCGGCAGGTTCCGATAGGCAGGACTAGATCTATGCCGATCGGTAGTGACCTGGGCCGATAAAAGGAGGCCTTCACCTCATTTGCAAAAGGGGCCCAGATCTGATAAAAATCGCTCTCAGCGAATCCCAAAAACCTCTATCAAAGGCAGCGCGATTTCAACATCCAAATCCCTTCTTAACTTCCACTTTTCATCAAACTTGGTAAATTAGCCACTCTCCATCATCATCCAAGTGCAAGGGCTGCTCTCCAACATTCAAAATCAAGCTCAAGATCTTCAAGAAGGTCCAACTTTCTCAACTTTCTCTTAAATTCTCTTAAATTCGCAATAACTTGTTTTATTATTTAACACTTTTTATCATCCCATCTCACACATCCTAATATAATTTTTATTTAGTATTATTTCGCATCTCCTATTTTCATATAAATAAAACCCAAATAACAAGAAAAAGTGGGTTTGCTCATAAATTCTAAATAGGGATTCTCATACTTTTCTCACACTTTTCTCACAACTAAAACACTTTTTCTACACACACACACACACACACTCACAAATAAGAGATCCCCTATTTGGATTTATGGGATAACCCCACCCCTCGTTTTGTATGCGAACTACGTGAACTTTGAAACCTTTATAGGCTACGTAGGCATCTCGGGGTAAAACCCGAGACTCGAGTCCTTTTTCTCACTTTTCTCTCATTTTCTATCTTCTCTCAATCCAATCTTCTTATATTCTATATACTTGGTCTTAATGACGTATTACTCCATATGCGTTATCGTTCCATTATAACGATCAACGTAGGGGTAATCGCGTAAATCTTATTTTTTTAATATTATTCTTATACCTTCCTACGGATAACTCGTTTTATCTCTTCCATGATACAAGTCGAGGATTCCTATCTCCACTATATATATACACATGCACACATATCACGAGGAAAATAATGGAAAATAGCAAATATCCATGAGAGACCGAAAGGGCGGAATGGGTGCCTAATACCTTCCTATTTCTTAACTTAGCCTTCGAACCCTTCTCTAATCATTTTGGTTTCGCATGCACTAGTATGTCTTTGGATTCCATCCTTCGGGGTGGCTTCCCCTTTTTCTTTTGTCTATTTTGAGTAAAATAGACTGGCGACTCTGGATCTCTTTATATTTTTACACCTCATCTCAAACGACGCCAGCCGAAGCGCTCCCGAGAGGGATGCGCGGGACCCGAGGATCCTTTCTTCGTCCGCCCGCCCGCACGACGAGGATCGGGGATGGGCACAGAGGCAAACTTGCCTTTTGTGGCAGGCCCACACTACGAATGCTCTCAGAACTATAAGATTATATGAGTGATTGTTGTCCATCACATAGACATTTTCATTTCTTAAACAAAATTATGATTGTGTTAGTTTAAGAATATTTTTGTTTGCATTCTTTTTGGAAAACCAAAAAAATAAAAAACTCTAATGGGGTGAAGGTGTAAAAAATTACTATTTTTTTAGACTTTATGAAAAATTATATTACCCCCTTAAATTATCAAAAGTTTGTGAGTCACCCCTAAAAAAATGCTCGACAAACCCATCCCTTAACTACCATTTTGTTACACATAACCTCAAAAATCAGATCCCCTTCATTTTTTTACAACAAAATGACTCAAATACCCCTCACCCAATTTAAAAACCCAAAAAAAAAAATCAAAATATCTTTAAAGATTTGAGATGATAATTAGATAAAAATTAATTGCAAATTGATTTTTAAAAAAAAGTCTCCCTCCACCACATCCACTCCTGTCAGTCCCCCACCCACCACTCACTATTCCCACACTACATCTACATGTCCCTACCACTGCCAAAATTTTCGGCCACCATTAGCTACCTCCACATGAAAAAAATAGTCCACACCAAACACCACTGGCCCACCATCCACCAACACTGTCACCGTCATTAAACACTACCATTACCCACCATCACCATCAAAAGGAAAACGCATCATTCACAACCGGTAACCCATCAATCGACGTCGCCACCGTCAACTGTCATCAACAGAAACTCACAATAAACCCTCGTTATTAAAAAAGAAGACCTCATTACAAAAAAATGGAGGAAATAGAGGGAGGAATATGGAAACTAGCACCACTGGAATATATGGTCACTGGTCATAGAAAACCCCCAGAACTTCTTAAATAAAAAATAAAACCACTTGAAATCGTCGCTATCTCTCCTCTAATCACCCTCCAGCTTCGCCATCACCCCTGATCAACATAGGAAACTGTGACACCCCAACTAATTAAATACCGGGTAGCTACTCCTTTATTAAATTAATACAAAATGCCAAGTTGGTCCAGTTAATAGCATCACTGTCGAAAACATTTTAATGATTACTAACCACCTAGTATTTAAAAAGTAAGTTGCCAAATTTTAATTTAAGTCTGAATAACATACAATAAAAGAATAATGGAAGAACAACATAATCCATTCACCATAACAAAGTAATGAAATAACCAACAAATAATAATAAGTCCGGAGGAAAACTCCTCACAACAATCCAACAACTGAAAATAATATAACAAGTCTGAATCCTGAATTAATTACATGCCCGAAGTCTGAACAACTGAAATAAATAAAACGTCTCTAAAAGAAATGGGCGACATGCCCTACAACTGATAAATGCTGAATATAGAATCAAGATAGATGAAGCGTCTACAAGCAAAGTCCTGTAACTTCCACAAACAGCTACAGCTCGTCACCTGAATGAGGATCCTAAGCATGGTGTCCTTGTGGCTGGGCACCTAAAAATGGTTTTTACAACAATAGATTTGAAAGCAAATGGGTCAGAGCCAGAAAGTGGAAATCATTTTAAAAACAGCAAGTGTTTTAATAACGTTAAAACATTAAATGCAAAATACATGTTAGGACGTGCACTCACATGAAATTCTCACCTCTCTACTACATGTGCACTCCTAACGTACCGTACCCATCTAAATGACATACATATCTAACCAAACCGTAATAAGTTCTACCCCTAACTACTCGATTCCCATAATACATTCTAGCGTTATCAATTAAATAGAGGGCTTTACTTAAACTCAGATTCTCAATTAGTAATACAATTCACTATCGGTTAACCCACTATGTTTTCTCAAAACATTACCATAAGTATATTCACAATACCAACATGAAAGTTCCCATTAATTAAGTGTATATTATTCACGTCATAAATATACAATACAAGCACCCCGAGACTAAGCTGAGGTGCACACATACTCTACTATCCATCCCGGTACATCACGTACATAAGGATCACGCATTCTGAATCTCTCAGGAATCGTTCACAGATAACAACAATCACAAACAATGGAGGCGAACACAGTCACATCACATGGGTCACGCACATACCTGCGCTCCCACGATCAGCAGACTTATTAACATCCCAATAAGTCCTTCTCTGACCTATGTTCATCGAGGTACCAATCTAGAGGGCCCTAAGCGAACGTAAATCTCCCGTGATAGCAAGTATGGTAGGTATGTCATACACATAAAATCATATACATATACTAAGTATGCACACATCTTAGTAGTCACCATAATATAGTTGTGGTATACTTCTCATTCTCGTACCGACATATAATTCTACACAATTTATATATTCTCGGTTAATATAATTATTTGGGCCGTCAATAATTCTCGCGTCGTAATAGACACTCACGTCCTGATTCATAATTTCCCTTAGGTTCAAACTACACTTCTAGGTTTTACTCCTCATTATATTCCAAATATCCCAAATATATCAATTAATCCACAAGGGAGTGTTATCTCTACATATAAACAAGGCTACGGAACACTCGGGATCAAAACAGGCTAAAAAGCCTAAACTGTCAACTCGTTAGAAGTCTCGTTCGAACGAGGTTGTTCGAACGAGAGTTCGTTCGAACGAAGTGGGCCTTCTAACGAGATCTCGTTCGAACGAAAGTCATCGAACGAACATCCTTCTCGTTAGAATTCAAACTGTCAACTCGTTAGAAGCTCGTTCGAACGAGCTCATTCGAACGACCTGGGTAGGTCTTCTAACGAGAGGCCAGATTCGAGCCCAGAAATTCCTTAACTCGTTTTTCCAACTTTTCTTCACCTCTAATCTCATCTAAACCTCAATCCAACAATAGTTCATGGGTTCTAATCATTCCTAAACATACTTAGGTCATATACTAACGTATTTTGTGGGATTAATTCATCCTAAATCTCATCCACATATCAAATCTCTACATCTTTTTTCCCAATCTCAAGAACATGAACCCTAGAAATTAAATTCATCCATATACATAAATAAATCCTTTTTTATGGTATAAAAGATGTATTTTTCTCTGACTAATCATCCTAACATTGTTCTACATGCAATCTCCTCATAAATTATAAATCTCTACATCCAATTCCATGGGTTTTTTTATCATTCTCCAAGAACAATGAAATTTTATAAATTTCCTACGCATGGAAGAAGCATTCTTTGCAAAATATGTAATTAAACCACTTGCCTTATGTGTATCTCCGATTTTGATGTCGAATGATGAAGTGTTCTCTCTCTCTCTGCAGAATTCTCCTCTCCTATCTCTCTACAAGCTTTCTTCTCCAAAGTGACAATAGAGGCTAGGGTTTGCCTTAGGAACTCTTTTGGAACTAATTTCAATAACCTCCGTAGCCCCTTAGGTTATTAGCGGGTTTAGTGGGTAATTGCCAAATCAAATATTAATTCCTAATTTTCGTGGGTTTTAATTCCCAAAAATCCAAAATTACTAAACTACCCTTATACGTTGCCGGTATTTATTAAAAATGTCCCGGGACCCAAACTAAACCCCCGACTAGTGCTTTCTGACTATTTTGACCCTTACGGACGCGTTGGCGCACTAAAAATGACCATATGGTTAATTGAAATAAAATTCACTTTTATAATTAAAATAATTATATTCGTGACGCGACTGTCAGACGCGTCTCAACAAAATTCCAAATTGTCGTACTTCAATCTCACGACAAATTTCATAATTCAATATTCATATATAGTCATATATACACGTTATAATCAAATACCAACTCGCATCTCGTTAGTATTTTAATCCGGATTAATTTCTAATTAATACACATTTAATTCAATTAATCCCATAATTAAATATCATAAAAATACGGGGTATTACAGAAACGTCACAAAATCCCTAAAATCAGCCCAAAAAATCCCACAATAAAAACCCAAACAAAGAGAAACTCAACTCTTCAATCCCAAACCCAAATCGCACTGAAATCCAGACAAATGAACATGAGGGGCTGTGATGCCAAATGGGCGTCACCGAAACAGGTCGGAGATGGGGGTAGAGAGGAGGGAGTGGACAATTCCTGGAACAACTTTATTAACCGAAAGGTTTTGATGCAAAACTTTGAAAAGTCTTCGACTGTTTAAAGAAAGAAATGCCCAACAACCTTATTCCCTTTGTCCCACATCGGTAAGAAGTTAACATTTAGTGTGGTATATTTACAATTTTGTGGAACAAATGAACAAGTTTTTTGGGCATTAGATATTTTGTGTGCATGGATGGAAAATTTATTCGGCCTAGCCACACACACGTGCGCTGCCGTCTGGCTCGGCCCGTGCCCGGGTCCTGGGGCTTGAGATCATTAAGAATTTTTTTTGGACAAATAAATAACTCATTTTTGCGCTCTAAATTAATTATTTTTCTGATTTAAAAACGTGGTTTGATTTAGTCTCCCAACTAATCCATTTTTTCTCCCACTAAACCCACTTTTTCTGCCCATTAACGTCATATTTTTTTTTCGCAATAACAGGCGGTTGATACCTCCGTTTTTCAACACATTTCTCAGAAATTAAAATCTTACTAGAACAGTTATCTGCGAAAAAAATCCCACACACAGAAACAGAAATAATTATTCCTCCCTTGAATAATTATTATATCATAGAAATGATTAATCTTACCCCAGATTAATTATAGTTTCAGATTCGAGCAATATTAGTGAATGGGTGTTGATTGAACGAATCTGGATTGTACTACCAGTTCATATTTTTTTTGGATTTTTGAGGATGTTTTATCCTGGGGGTGCTGGGTCTATAGGCTGTCAGCACAAATTGGAGGTAGAGCCGCGAAATACCTTAAAGAGAGCGACATTGTCCGCGACTCAGCCTGAATTTCAGGTTTCGGATTTCTTATAATTTCTGACTCAGTTTATTCACTCCACATTGGGTAATTTTGTTTCCATTAATTCTGCATTTTTTTACTGCTATAATAATTTTAACGTGCTCTAAAATTCTGCCATAGACGAAATTTACTCTACCAAAATTTTAAACGTTGGAACAAAAAAACCTCTATTTTATTTAACTACAAAAAAGGTCGCATCTTGTGTTCAATTTGACAAACCCGTAATGAATAATCCACCAACAGTTGACGAAAGTAAAACTATTTGAAATTGAAAGGAAAATGATTTTATGTTTAAGAACTATATTTTGAATGCTCTAAGTGACGAACTTTATGACTATTATGCCAATTATAAAACTACAAAAGATGTTTGGGATGAACTTTTTAAAAAATATGACACGGAGGAGGCAGGTGCAAAAAATATGCCGTCAGCTGTTATTTAAAATTTCAAATGATGAATGAAAAATCTGTTGTTACTCAAACTCGTGATTTACAAATAATTTCCCATGAAATTATTTTCGAGGGCATCGCTTTAGATGAGAAATTTCAGATGTCTGTGATTATTGATAAATTGCCTCCAATGTTCAAAGAGTTCAAAAATATTTTGAGGTACAAGTCTAAAGAATTTTTACTAGAGTCACTCATTACTAAATTGAGAATTGAGGAGGAATCCTGAAAATATGACTACAAAGATGAAATTATTGTTGTGTCTAACAATAAAAATCAGAAAAGAACCACACTCCAGTTGTTTTAAAGGCAAACGGGAAAAATATGAAATTTCAGAAAAAGAGCCACAACCAGAATTTTAAAAATTAGACTCAGACTCAGAATAAGAATAAGAACCCTGAAAATGGATAGTCTAGCAACTCAAGACAGTTTCTCTGTTTCAAGTGTGGCAAGCCTGACCATATGGCTCGTAAATATCGCAATGTGCCACATGCACAAGCAAATTTGATCGAAGAGAACTTATGTGCTATGATTTCTGAAATTAACATGGTTAGCGGTGCCGAAGGGTGGTGGGTGGATACTGGCGCTTCCCGCCATATCTATTATGATCGTACTCTTTTTAAGACTTATTCTGAGACTACAGATAAGAAGGTGTTGTTGGGTGATTCTCACTCCATTGAGGTTACTAGTACTAGAAATGTGGAATTAAATTCACTTCGAGAAAAACTGTTATCCTCAAAGATGTTCTTCACACTCCTGAGATAAGGAAAAACTTGGTTTCGGGTTATCTTCTCAATAAAGCTAGCTTCACTCAAACTATTGGTGTTGATTTATGTACTTTGACCAAAAATAGAATTTTTATAGGCAAGGGTTACGCCATTGATGGGATGTTTAAATTGAATGTTGATGCTATGAATAAAATTTCTCCTTCTACTTATATTGCTTGTTCATTTAATATTTCGCATGCTAGACTTTGTCATGTTAATTAAAGAGTTGTTAAAAATATGATCACTTTAGGATGAATTCCAGAATTATCATTAAATAATTCTTAAAAATGTGAATGGTGTGGTCAAGAAAAAATTACTAAGACACCACATAAATCGGTTTTTAGAGAATCTAAACCACTTAATTTAATTCATTCGGATATATGTGAATTGGATGGTGTCAACACTAGAAAGGCCAAATGTTATTTTATAACTTTTATTGATGATTGTTCTGATTATTCATTTGTGTATTTAATGAAAAATAAAAGTGAAATGTTTGACATGTTTAAAATTTTCTTAAATGAAATTCAAAATAAATTTAATTGGAAAATTAAAAGGTTACCTAGTGATAGAGGTACCAAATATGATTCTGCACCATTTATAGAATTTTATAAAACCCGCGGTATTATTTACGAAAAAAGTGCCCCTTATTCGCCCGAAATGAACGGTAAAACCGAAAGAAAAAATAGGACATTAACTGAATTAGTTGTTTCTATTTTATTAAATTCGGGGGTTGCCTCACATTGGTGGGGGGAAATCATTTTGATTGTGTGTCACGTACTTAATAGAATTCCAAAGACTAAAACAAAAATATCTCCTTATGAAATTTGAAAAAATATTTAGCCCAACGTGTCATACTTTAGAACGTGGGGGTGCTTAGCCTATGTACGTATACCCAACCCTAAAAGTCTAAATTGGCTAGTAGAGCTTATGAGTGCGTTTTTATAGGATATGCTATTAATAGCAAAGCATACCGATTTTATGACTTGAAAAATTAAGTAATTATTGAAACAAATGACGTCGACTTTATGAAGATAAATTTCCTTTTAAATTGAGAAATAGTGGGGGCGAGTTATCCACTAATGTTTCTTTAAATAAAAATAAAAAAAATAATGAATCCATTTTAGAACTTCGAAAAAGTAAAATGGCATGTGTTGAAAAAAAAATTAGCCTCGACTTTTATGCCTACACTTTAGAGGAGGATCCTAAAACTATTCAAGAAGCTTTATCATCTTTATATGCCGATTTATGGCAAAAGGCTATTAATGATGAAATGGATTCTTTGGGAACAAATAAAACTTGGCATTTAGTGGACCTTCCTCTTGGGTGTAAAACAATTGGGTGCAAATGGATTCTTAAAAAGAAATTAAAACCTGATTGCACGGTTGAAAAATATAAGGCACGTCTTGTTGCCAAAGGTTGTAGACAACGAAAAAATGTAGACTTCTTTGATACCTTTTCACCCATGACTGGAATAACGTCTATACGTGTACTATTTGCCATCGCCGCCTTAAATGATTTAATTGTGCATCAAATGGATGTTAAAACTGCATTTTCAAAAGGAAAATTAGAAGAAGAGATTTATATAGATCAACATGAAGGTTTTATTGTACACGGTCAAGAAAATAAGGTACGTAAATTATATAAATCTCTTTATAGACTCAAACAGGAACCTAAACAATGGCATGCTAAATTTGATAATTTAGTCATCTCTAATGGGTTTAAAATAAAATAAAAGTGACATGTGTATTTATTATAAATATGTAGAGAATATTTGCACTATCATATGTCTTTATGTTGATGACTTGCTTTTTTTTGTTCTAATATTCATGCCGTAGAAAATGTTAAATCATTGTTATTTGCCAATTTTGATATGAAGGTTTTGGGTGAAGCTAGTGTAATATTGGAAATTAATATTACTAGGTCAGAAAAGGGACTTTGGGGGATCAATCTCATTACGTTGAGAAAGTTCTAAAGCAATACAACTACTTTGACTGTAAACCTGCTAGTACTGCATTTGATCCTAGTGTAAAGTTATTTAAGAACACTGGCGACAGTGTAAACCAAAATGCTTATGCAAGCATAATTGGTGGCTTACATTATACTACAGACTACACTAGACCTGACATAGCTTATGCTATGGGAGTACTTTGCAGATTTACCACTAGACCTAGTATGGAGCATTGGCATGCTATTGATAGGGTCATGCGGTACCTTAAAAGGACGATGAACCTCAGATTACACAATAATAAGCATCTCGCTGTCTTTGAAGGATTTAGTGATGCTAATTGAAACACCCTATCTGATGATTCTAAGGCTACTAGTGGATATATATTTAGCATCACTGGTGGGGCAGATTCTTGAAAATCTAAGAAACAAACTATTTTGGCTCAATCCACTATGGAGTTTGAGATGATAGAGCTAGCTATTGCTAGTGAAGAGGCAGGTTGGTTAAGAAACCTCCTATCAAATATCCCATTATCGGAAAAGATCGATACCAACCATTTTGATTCATTGTGATAGTACCACAGCTATTACAAAAGTTAAGAACGGTTACTATAACGGTAAGAGACGACAAATACGTTATAAATATAGTATTGTTAGAGAATTTATTTCTATGGGTGCTGTAAGGGTGGATTGTATACGGTCTGAACAAAACTTAGCTGACCCTTTGACGAAAGGACTAGCTAGGGAGAAGGTGTGGAACATCTCGAAAGGGATAGGACTAAAGCCCTTAGATACATGAATAATTTGTAATGGTAACCCAACATATAGACTGGAGATCCCAATAAATATGTTCAAAGGGTAATAACAAGTGACAAGTGATATGGGTTGAATCATGCTATTATTAATTAATATTGAACGGGGTTTTACTCCGAGTCCATCCCTATGGAGCAAGATATCCTGAAGCGAGTGAAGGATGAGTTATTATAACTCTTAATGAGATCTATAACTCTATTTTGAGTGGGGTACCTATCTATAGGAGTATTCTTGATAGACTCACCTATGTGAATGTAGAAGTGTGGACGCTTCCTATGGATATTTTGGGCAAATTTCTTACGCGTTCACTATACTTGGATAAAAGCACATGGCCGTTTTGTGCTGGCTATTAGAACTACACCCAAGTAGGGTTGTGTATGGGATATTGTCAGAGATAGAGTTCAAAACTACGATTACTCTATTATATTTTGAATCATCTTTACTACCTAAAGGTTCAAGCCGAAAGACAACTTTGCTTGTGCACAATTCTATGAATTATTACTCGATAAAAATGTTTCCAAATTTTGCAAGTGGGGGATTGTTGGATCAGTTTTATTAGTTGTCAGATTTTGATGCAAAACTTTGAAAAGTCTTTGACTGTTTAAAGAAATAAATGCCCAACAGCCTTATTCCCTTTGTCCCACATCGGTAAGAAGTTAACATTTAGTGTGGTATATTTATAATTTTTGTGGAACAAATGGCCAAGCCCTTTGGCATTAGATGTTTTATGTGTATGGGTGTGAGACTTATTGGGTCAAGCCATACACGTACGCGCACCGCCGCCACTGTCAGTTTGACTCGACCCGTGTCCGGCTCCTGGGTCTTGGTTCTTGGGATTGGGCTCATTAAGAATTAATTTTTTGGACAAATAAATAACTCATTTTGGGGCTCTAAATTAATTGTTTTTATGATTTAAAAACGTGGTTTGATTTAGTCTCCCAACTAACCCGTTTTTTACTCCCGCTATACCCACGTTTTCTGCCCACTAACGTCATTATTTTTTCACAATAGAAGGAGCTTGATACCTTCGTTTTTCAACACAGTTCTCAGAAATTAAACTCCTACTGCAATAATTATCTGGCAAATTGTTTCCCACACACAGAAACATAAATAATTATTCTTCCCTTATATGATGTCGCCCGCCGTTCATTAGCCATCATTTCATTCAAAGTTGTGTTATACCAATTAACCATGCTCCAGAACTCTCATGTAGTTTCTACGCAAACAAATAAGTTTTATATGGATAGCTTATTGGATCAATTGTGAAATTGTCACAGTGATAGAAAATATTCAAATTGTAAGATCTAAAAGATGTTAGGCAGGCGGTTAAAGGGTGCCTAGCGACATGGGGCCTAGGTAAAATTCATTTATGCGACTTTTCCTAGCATATAGGGCATCTCCTAAAACCTAACTTACTACGAAAGAAAACCGTATTATCATTTTACAATTTGAAAAATTCATAGGTAAATCTTTTGCTTATGGGAGTTATTTTGCGTATTTGAGATGCAAATTTTCAATTTTTAAGAATCATATTTTTGGCAATATAAAAATGTTGCTTGTAAATGTTTCACTCAAAACTACTTCAAAGATGAACCCATATTTATATATGAATCAATGTTTTTTTTTTCAACCAATGATCATCAACATTTCTTACCTGCAATTGAAAATATGAAATGAAATTTGTTTAGAATGACATCTTATGCCACACAAAAAAATCCCCTAGAGGAATTCACACTTGGACACTAATCTTCTAATTTAAAGGCATGCGGCATAAATGATATTTACACACAAATTAAAACTGAATGCAAGTTGGCCTTCTGCTCTTGTGGCGTTTATAAAAAAATTAAATTTCACAATTTATCTAATTAAGAAATAAAATTATAAGTCCCTAAGTTGATTAAGTTTTTTTTTCTAGCATACATGATTTTCACTCACTTCTTGCCAGCTTCTATAGTAGCTCCGCGCATGATTCTTCATGGCATGTCGAAAAAACTAAAATAGTTGCTGCTAGTGTGGATTTTTATAAATGGTTACATAGCAACTCAATCCAACTTAACAAAACTTTTTTTAAAAAACTTAAGGTTGGTACGCATGTTGTTAATTACTCTATGCGTATACTGCAATATGCCTCCTCTGTGATTCAAAATAAACATCAACATGAAATATATTATCAAATTGGTCTTTTTTCTCAACTTACCAGCACCAAACTTAACTTTCATGTTATTAGTAGGGTTTGTTCATTTTTTAATATGCTTATAGTATGTGTTGTGTGATTGAATTTCACATAAAAAGATGATATTAATAGAAAAATTCATTTTATCAAGCGCATTGATTTTATTTTTAAATTAAATCTTCGTTATTTGATGGCATGATAAAATTGGGAATGTATTTAAAATAAAAGGATGGACATCTCAACTTAATAATTATTCATTTTACCCACATACCAATTTGTTCAAACATGTGCTCTTGACGACGGTCATTGAAGCATTTTCTTGGATTCCTTTAACGGACTCATCCTTAATAATTTTCTTCAACCACTACAAAGAACTTGTAAACAAAACACTTCAGAAGAAGGTAGGGCCACTTATACAGATGCTCTTATGGAGAATTAATGGATATGAGTAACACTTGTTTAAGATTTATTAATTTCATGGATATGGTAATTCATGTTTTAGTCTAAAAAATGCGGATTTTAATTCAATATAGTAAAATTATACTAGAACTTTTTTATTTGACCTTCACGGTGGCTTTGATTTAAGTGTATATAACTAATTAGTTTTGGTTGTGAAAATCTTGAGTGTTGGATGACGAAGAGAATAAAGGAAATTGTACTTTTAGTTCACCTGATCTGTTTTCTAGAACACTTTAAAGAGTATGGGATGCAAAGCTCAACATAGATTTACAGTCTTGTTTTAAAATGTTCAATTGAAAAACTTGAGATAATTTTTGGATCAATAGACACTAAAAATACAAAGTTTTTTTTTATTATGTGAGTTATCAGCCTTCTGAACTATCTAAAATTTTCATTAGCTAAAATATCATCATTTTTCAGTCTAAAACAATAAGACCACGTAAAGCAATAAAAAGGTGATACTTATCATCATACTCAGTGGACATATAAACAACAATTAAATGTGGTTGGCTCAATTATCTTATTAGTTAGCAAGCTAGCCGACCACCTTCAAGAATATGAATAGTTTGTAATATGAACAGACATACGTGGGACTCTCAATAGTCACCATGAACATGCACGTGAAGAATATCTCGTTGCTAATTGTCATATAAATAGGTAAATACCTAATGTATAAAGGTATTCCATCTCTTTAACTTCCAACTATTACAAATAGATCACGACCTATCTCAGCTGAGGATAATTAAAAACACTTTATTAAAACCCTATATAGCTCTGGAGAGGATTGTACTAAACCCTAAAATATAGTGACATTGTACCGATGGACGTAGGCACCTCATTGGATTGAACCACGTAAACCTTTGTGTCTATTTCTGATTTTCGCCTCTTTCTAGCTTATTTATTTATTCGTGGTTATAATTATTAGTTTAATTGAGCTAAGATTGTTATTTTCTTTAAGTAGTAATTTCTCAGCCACGCCGCTGAAAAATAATAGACATTCCAGGAGGTAGACACATCGATGGCAATGCCTGTAGCCCCTCTGCCCCTTTTGGTACAAGTGATCTCTAAGTAATCCTACTCAATATAACCAGGGGTCAAGAGTCTATGTAAGAGACCGTGAGACAACTTGCCCAAAAACTTTAAACCAGGTCAGCTACTGGCCCCACAACTAGAGGAGAAATGTTTCCTCCTGCACCCAGATCAGAAAGGAGTAGGTTTAAATACTCTAGATCTACCAACGACCAATCTTACTATCCGGACGGGACCTCGTCGATCAGATTTATTGATTATTATAATGGACATTCACACTCTCAATAGAGGTCGAGCGCCTTGGATAGAGTAAGCAAGGGTTGGCCTTTGACTGTTTGGGTCCCCAAGATGCTAGGCGTCATAATCATAGAGGGCCCTCCAAATTATGAGAGTGTTGGGAAGGATTTGTAAGGTCAAGAACTAACGTGAGAGGATCCCTGTATGCCGAGCAGATTTCTCAGGAAGAGAGATCAACACAAACTCAAGGCCGAGCATCTAAGACTATTTCCAACAAAACTAATCCAAAAGAGAATTCCTTGAAAGTTTCCATCTTGCAATTTGAAGATCGTTTGGGAGATATGGTTAAATACGTAAACCCCTTGCATAGGAATTGTGTGAATGGATCACCTTAAATCTTGACAATTATGAACTTCCCTACACATGCTAAGTTTAATCTCACTATGGTCACTCCTAAGTATGATGGAAAAATTATTTCAGTCCTTCACGTGGAATAGTATCAAGCTACCCCCGACATATACTTAATTACGGATGAGATGCCTTGTCGGGCATTTTCCTGCACTATTACTGAGCCGACACATATTTGGTACAATAACTTGTCACGAGGATAGATATCCATTTTTCAATAGCTCGCGGAGCTGCTCATCATTAACTTCTACTTTGTATGGAGACCAATCAAAAGGGTAGCATATTTTTTTAGTGTTCACCAGTGTCGAAGAGAAACTACGCGCAAATACATCACTCGCTTTAATAGAAAATAACTGAAAGTGGTAGACTACAAAGAAAAGACAACAATCACTGCATTAATAAGTGGTATACTATATGAAAAGTTATATTATGCCCTAGCCAAAGATCCCGCCAAGACCATGACTGAATTTATGGCCAAAGCATGCAAAATCATGAATGCTGAGGAAGACATGGTTGTGAAATAATCTCTTGACTCCAGGACCGATAATAATAAACGCTCTGAGAAGAAAGAGCTGAAAGATAAGAAAGCGAAGAAATCCAGGAAGTATGATGAGTATATTCCTCTCACTGTTGTGTACGTCATATTTTAGAGGAAATTCGAGGAAGTGGGGATTTGAAATGGCTCAAGAAGCTGAAATTACCCCTGAATCGAAGGGATAAATCCAAGTATTGTGAATTCCACAAAAACCTTAAGCATAACACCGACAGTTGTATGGCCTTGAAGAATGAAATAAAAATTCTGATCCGAAGGGGTAAAATCTCCAAATTTGTTGGTAAAGAAGGCAGGTCAGAAGAGCGAGAAGATCGAAGATGATCGAAATATCCTTATAATGGAGTATATGAAAGAAAAATAGGTAGAGATCAGGACGCCGAGGGCAACATAGATCTATCGAAGAGACCTAAGGAGCCTGTACACTAGGTGAAAATAATTTGTTTTGGTTGTCATTTCATTGCAGGTGGTGACGCTAGTGGAGGTAACAAAATAGCCGAGAGAAAAGCATACTTGAACGAAATCAAAGCGTGCTCCTAAATTCGGTAACTCAATTGGTTCGGTGATGTTAGTAATTATCCAAGGAAAGTAAAAAAAAGGAAAGTTAGTGATAGGGTTCTCAAAAGATGACATTTTTAGGGTGATTTATCCTCACGGTGATCCTCTAGTCGTCATGCTGATGGTGCATGAAGTTAGAGTCGCTAGAATATTAGTGGACAATGGCAGTTCAGTTGACGTCATATTTTATGAATGCTTCAAAGGGTTAGGATTACGTGACAGTAAAATGGAGCCGTATCATAGGCTCCTCATATATTATTTTAGAAAAAAGTGTATCCTTTGGGAATAGTCAAATTAGAAGTCATAATTGGCATTTGGCAGATCACTCGGACTAAGAGGTTCATTTTTTCATCCAAAATAAGAACGTCCAGCTAACCTATAACATCATCTTTGGCAGGCTTAGCCTAAAAAAGTTTAAAGTCTTTCCATCCACTGTACACCAGTGCCTAAAGTTCCTTACACATTATAGGGTCGGTGTTGCTATTGAAAAATAGGTTAAGGCCAAAGAGTTCTTGTAAACCGCGGATCCCCGGATTATAAACTCTTATAAATTGTAATATTTCCTTTTTATGAAATAGATGAGGAAGCGTAAAAGGTGATGGTTCAACTTAAATACCAAATTTTAATTCCTATTTCAAATTTAAATTAAACCCAAGTGAAAATTAATTAAACACACGCAAATATTAATTTCACTTAAACCAATTAATTCAAGTCCTAGAATTTGCCTAAGTCATAATTATCAATATTCCAAAGTTAGGCCAAACCAATTTTAGCAAATGACTTGAATTAAATAAACAATTATCCAAATTTAATTAGCACCCAATTAAATTAAATGTGACAATTAAAACCAATTTTATCTTGAATTAGCCTAAGCATGAGTTCTAAGTTATTATGCAAGATAAAATTAAATCAATCACACTACGCCGAGATGTACGAGGAAAAACACACAATGGCAAACAACCTCGGACGACCCTAGCCACAAATCCACTAAGTACGGAATTTACAAATACAAGATAGAAAGGCTTACAACACACGACTCGATCCCTCTCAAGCCCCAACGCTTCTTCTTGTAGATACCTCTTCCTAGCGGATAACCTTGGAGCTCCACCGCGGTCTCGGAATCCACCGATCGGACTTTATATGATCACCGTCACCCGAGCAAGGAGCCTTTCTCCAAGTGGGTAATGCCGCAATAAACTCTTCTTCTTTCTTTATGGGATGTAGAAGAAAACCCGAAACTTCTCTTTGAACAGAAGAGATGAACCCGGTGCCAATCTCCAAGCAAGATATATGAATATGGGAACTTGGAAGAAACTAATTTGGGTGTAAACTAGAGTGGTGTATATTTTTCTCTTCGATAAAAACCCACTCAAAACATGATCTTTTACCCTCTTTGATTTTACTCTCAAAACACTCTCTATGAGTTAGTAAGATATGAAAAATATCGATTAGAAAATGTTATTCCCGCACATAATAAAGTATGAGAAAAGTTGGTTAAGAAATAAGTGGGGAAGTGGGAGAAAAACTGCTTAAAACTGCCAAAAACTGTTCCCGCCTGACATGTCGTTCGAACGGCATTTCGTTCGAACGAGTCTTCTAACGAAGTTCCAGTATGAACTCGTTAGAAGCTCATTAGAAATCTCGTTAGAACGACCATCTCGTTCGAACGACATTTCGAACGAAGTTCCAGTATGCCACAATAGGAAGTAATTGGCAATCTTGTTCGAACGACTTGTGGTTCGAACGACACTTCGAACGAACTCACAGAATGTTCAAAAATTCTTTTTAAGCCCAGAAACTTTTATATACTTTATATATAAGTTTTAATATAAGCCATTCTGAAAACAAAACGCAGTTTTGAAAACCTAACACCCAATAAACAAGCTCTAAGCTCCTATATATATATAATTGCATTCATACCTTGGGAGAATGGAACTATGGTTGATGACGTATAAACGAGGCACGAAATCGGCATGATTATGAAGATTTATAATCTTTGCCGCTACGTCTTCAAACAAACTTTTCATAGTCTTGAGAATATTATAATTAAATACAATCCAATGTATAAATGTTTTTGTCCGAAATGGAGCCAAAACTATATATGGACTCAATTGGAAATTTGTGTTCTTACAATTCTATTATACTTTTTCGGAATATATCTCCATGACTGAGATGACCAATCAAGAGGAAGATAGACTAGAGACATCTACTGTGCTAGAAACTGCTGCACGCTACCTGGAGTAAAGCCAAAAAAATATTCAACTATGGATCCTTGGTTAAAGGGGACTTTAAGAAGGATTCACCTATGTGGAAGATGTATATAGATGGATCATCATGTGCCACCGACAGCGGTGATAGGTTAATAATCAATATCCCAGATGATATAGACGTGGAGTATGTGCTCTGACTCTAATTCAAACCTTCCAATAATGAAGCAGAATATAAAGCGCTGATAGCAGGGTTTGAATTAGCATTATCCTTGGGTGTCATGTAAGTAATGGCTCATAGTGACTCCCAATTAATTGTAAATAGTGTTGGGGTATACGGGGTCAAGGGAGAATTTATGACAAGGTGCTCGACCAAGGCACAAGACAGAATATCCAAGTTTTGAGCGATCAAAATGGTCAAATTCTAGGGATTAATAATGCTCGAGAAGATGCATTCGCTCGGCTTACTTACATAACATGAACTGAATTAAGGAGGACCATTCGATAGAATTCTTCACGTAAAAAATCATTGATGAAGAAAGTATCAACTTAATTTCACTAGATTGATGCCCTTCATGGATGGATCTAATCAAGGAGTATATAGAGAAAGGCATCCTGCTAACCCAAATAAATAAAGAAAACTAAGGTACGAAGCAAGTAGCTACATTGTGGAAGGACGAGTCCTATATAAAAGGGGATTCATTATCTCGCTACTCAGATGTGTCCAACCTACTGAAGTAAAAATATGATTAAGGAAGTACATGAAGGATGTTGGGAGCTCATTCGACAGGAAGATCATTGGTCAGGCTAGTGGCCATCCAGGGATATTATTGGCCAACCATGAAAGAAGATTATTTTGCCTACCTGAGATGACGTGACAAATGCCAAAAGTTTGAAATAATTCACAAAGCACCCGGAGATGCGCATATTTCGATCATATCCCCATGCCTTTTACCATATGAGGAATTTATTTGGTCAACCCACAGTCAAAGAAAAAAGGAGGGTTCAAATACTTAATCGTCGCCATTGACTACTTCACTAGGTGGGTGGAAGTTGAGCCTCTTGTTGATATGCCCTATGAGAAAGTATTCCAATTTATATGGAAAAACATTATATGTCGGTATGATATGCCATATGCCTTTATCGCCGATCAGAACTCACAGTTTGATAATCAGGAATCCGAAGATTATCGTATCCAGACTAGGATATAAAAGTTACATTCGGTTCTTGAACACCCTCAATGAAATTGACAAACAAAAGTTACAAATAAAACTCTGCTCGACGGACTAAAGAAAAGGTTGGATGATGCTAAAAGAAACTGGATCAACGAACTATAAAGTGTACTCTAAGATTATAGAACAACGCCGAGGATAGTTACTGAATAAACCCCTTACATGTTGGCATATGGGATCGAAGTTGTATTCCCCGCATAAATTGATATGCCCTGTCATAGAGTACTCAATTTTATCTCCCCCAAGATCTACTTATGAAAAGGCTGGACTTAGACTTGATTGCGAAAGTTAAAGAAAATTCGGCACTATGTATGACAACCTACTAGTAAAGAAGTACTCGGTTCTACAATAGGAAAGTTAAGTCGAGCAAAATAAAAGAAGGGAACTATATTTTAAAGACTGTAATCTATAAGGTAAATAAATTGGAGGCAAATTGATACGGTCCATACCGTATTTCTGCAGTTATCCAACCACGTACCTATTGCCTAGAAACCTTGGAAGAATAATAATTCAAGAACCCATGGAATGCCGAGTATTTGAGGAAGTACTACCAGTAATCATGACAAATGTAAACTTTCGATATTCGTACAACTCGTCTTTGTCAACTTTAATAAAAAATCCAGTTCGTCATAAATTGATTTCCTTTTCCATGTTTTATTTTCATTTTTTTGGGGGTAGGAGATATACAAATATCAAACAACAAAGAATATGCTAATGACTGACTAACTGTGTATTAGTCCCAAAAAATTCAAAGCTTCATGTATGTCGTCATCTCTGATAAGTCATGAATAAAAAGTTTCAAAACCTAAAACTTCGTGTATGACCCCTTATCGTCAAGAACAAGCAGTTTTATAAGACCAAATTAAGGAAAAATCCTAAACATTTGGTCGCCTGTGGTAACCAACGTAAACACTTGGTCAAAACGAAGAGATACGTTTGATCGACCATAAACACATTAGTATAACCTAAGGATGGACAACTTATGCTCGTCTAAACTAGTAACTAGTAAGGTAGATTAGTCATTCAACTACAGATCACCTAATGATTAGGCTAAACTACTAGTATGTGACACCCCGACTAATTAAATACCGGGTAGCTACTCCTTTATTAAATTAAATCAAAATGCCAAGTTGGCTCAGTTAATAGCATCATTGTCGAAAACATTTTTATTATTACTAACCACCTAGTATTTAAAAAGTAAGTTGTCAAATTTTAATTAAAGTCTGATTAACATGCAGTAAAAGATTTAAAGCAAGAATAATATCACCATTCACCATAACGAAATACTAGAATAACCATCACATGATATAAATAAATCCGGAGGGAAAACTCCTCACAAAAAATCCCACAACTGAAATAAGTAACGAAATACTGAATACTGAATTAATACATGCCAAAGTCTGAAAAACTGAAATGGAAATGTCTCTAATAGAATTTGGGCAACATGCCCTACAACTGAGGAATACTGAACATGGAATTCAAATGATAGAAGCGTCTAAAAAGTAAATCCCTGTAACTTCCACAAATAGCTACAGCTCGTCATCGGAATGAGAATCCTATGCGTGGTGTCCTTGTGGCTGGGCACCTAAAATGGTTTTACAAGAAAATAAATTTGAAAGCAAACGGGTCAGAGCCCGAATGTGGAGATATTTTAAAAACCTGCAAGTGCTTTAAAAAACATTTAAAACATTAAATGCAAAGTACATGTTAGGACGTGCACTCACATGAAATTCTCACCTCTCGACTACATGTGCACTCCTAACGTACATTACCCATCTAAAAGACACATATAACTAACCAAAACGTAATAAGTTCTACCTCTTACTACTCGATTCCCATGTTACATTCTAACGTTATCAAATAATTAGAGGGCTTCACTTAAACTCAGATTCTCATTTAATAATATAGTTCACTATCGGTTAACTCGTTATGTTTTCTCAAAACAATACCATAATATTATTCACAATGTTAACAATGAAAGTTCCCATTAATTAAGTGTATATTATTCGCATCATAAATATACAGTACAAGTATCCCGAGACTAGATGCGGTGCACACATACTCTGTTATCCATCCCGGTACATCACATACATAAGGATCACATATTCCGAATCTCTCAGGAATAGTTCACAGATAACAACATCACAAATAATGGAGGCGAACACAGTCACATCACATGGGTCACGCACATACATGTGCTCCCACGATCAGCAGACTTATTAACATCCCAATAAGTCCTTCTCTGACCTGTGTTCATCGAGGTAACCAGTCTAAATCCGGGCAACACATGGATTAGAGGGCCCTAAGCGAACGCAAACCTCCCGTGATAGCAAGTATGGTAGGTATGTCATACACATAAAATCAATACATATACTAAGTATGCACACGTCTTAGTAATCACCATAATATATTGGTACATATCTCTTCTCGTACTGACATATAATACTACACCATTTATATGTTACCAATAAATATAATAAGCTAGGCCGTCAATAGTTCTCGCATCGTAATAGACACTCACGTCCTACTCATATTTTCCTTTAGGTTCAAACTACACTTCTAGGTTTGACTCCTCATTATATCCCAAACATCCCAAATATATGAATTACTCATCAAGGAAAGGCTATCTCTACCTATACACAAGGTTACGGGGCACTCGGGATCAAAACAGGCTAAAAAGCCTAAACTGTCAACTCGTTCGAAGTCTCGTTCGAACGAGGCTGTTCGAACGAGACTTCGTTCGAACGAACTGAGTCTTCTAACGAGATCTCGTTCGAACGAAGTGGGCTTTCTAATGAGATCTCGTTCGAACGATTTCATCGAACGAACTTCACCCTCTTTAGAAGTCAATGGTCAACTCGTTAGAAGCTCGTTCGAACGACCTGGGAAGGCCTTCTAACGAACGACCAGTTTCGTGCCCAGAATTTCTACTTTCGTTTTTCACCAATTTCTACTCCTCAATTCTTCTCTAAAATTCGTCCCAACAATGTTTTAAGGTCTCTAATCAATCCTAAACATATTATAATCACATACCAACGTGTTTTAAAGGATTAATTCGTCCTAATCATCATTAAATCACAAGTCTCTACACTTTTCCCCAATATTTTTCAAGAACATAAACCCTAAAATTGAAAGTCTTTAATTTATCCAATTAAATCCGTTTTTGTTTCTTGCAAGATATATCAACATCATATTAGTCCTCTAAATACGATTCTACATGCAATCCTTTCCTCAAAATATAGTATTCTAATTCCAAACTCATGGGTTTTTCATTAACTTTCAAGAAAAAATGTAAATATTAGAATTATCTAACATGGAAGAAACATTCTCTGAATTAAACGGAATTAAATCACTTGCCTTGATTTAATCTCTGATTTTGATGACGATTTGATGAGGTTCTCTCTCTCTCTCTCTGCAAAATTCTCCTCTTTCTCTCCCTCTCTAAGCTTTCTTCTCCAATGGCTATGGTGGCTAGGGTTTGTTTTGGGAAAAATTTAGAAACCTAATTCTAATACCCTACGTAGCCTATTAGGTTAAAATGAGTTGGTTAGTGGTTTAGTGGGTCAAATCCACATCAGATATAATTTACTAATTTTCGTCACTTTTAATTCTCAAAAATGCAAAATTACCAAACTACCCCTATATGTTGTCGGTATGGCCTAAAAATACCCCGGGACCCAAACTAAACCTAGGCTAGTGTTTTCTGACTATCTCGACCCTTCCGGACGCATTGGCGCATTCAAAACGACCATACGGTTAATAGAATTTAAATTTCACTTTTATAATTACAATAATTATATCCTGGCGCGACTGTCTCACGCGTCCCAATAAAATGTCCAAATTGCCGTATATCAATCTCACGACAATTTCATAATTCAATATTCATATATCATCGTATATACTCAATATAGTCAAATACCAATTCACATCTCGCTAGTATTTTATCCGGATTAATTCCCAATTAATTCCCATTTAATTAATTAATCCCAAAAATAAATATCGCCAAAAATACGGGGTATTACATAGTAGTACACACTAATATAATGGAACATTTCAAGTTTTATTCAATGCAAAGTCTATATTCCAATTTCTCATTACTCTTATATTAGTACAAGATAATGCTCATGAAAAAAATTATTACAAGAAAATAGTAAAAGCTTCTCATTTGGCAGTATGCTTCCCAAGTTCATTTTCCATCCCTGCAGGATGAATATCTAAACCTGAAGGAAGAATAGTGGACCCCAACTCTCTAACACTAGTTTGTCTGCTGGAACTAGGTTTATCTAACAAGTGCAAAGGCCATCTAAGTATATTATCCCTATTAAGGCAATAATCTTCAGGCATTTTCTAACCAGGCTAATGGTGATTGCATCAGTAGGAATTCACTTAGTGTCCAACTTGAATGGAGGAGTAGGTTGATCCAAGAACCTTGGATCACGCCAATACCATAAAGGATCTTTCTCTGTCACCTTCAAGATAATGAATTCATTAAGCCATCGCCACTTATAATCCTCTCTTTCGGCTTTCTCTAGATCTTCACCCATGTGTGCGAAGGCTTCGTCATAATCATTCATTCATAGGGTGTGTGGCTACTTATTGAAATAATAGATGAGACAATCAACTTTCTCGTTTAATCTTTTGAATGGGGCAGATTGGTTCTTTATCATATTGGCTTGGTCGACCAAAGTATTTTTTGTTCTTTCTTCCTTAATAGATGGACGAGCAATAATGGCTTGCCTCGACGATTGACCACCCTTCAATTATTTTTAACTCCTATATCTCTTCCATCAGCTAAGTTTTTTCTTGCTCCATAAATGAGGTGTTCTCGCTCTGATCGGCATCGACAGACTTCTTTAAGAACAAACTCCTTTATAGCAAATGCCAAGGATATATCTTGCAATTTCCTATCAAAATATCTCCCACTACTAAGCAGGGACATTTCTTTTCATAATCTGTTGACAAACTCGTAAGTGCTTCTTTATGATGTCTGTGTACTTGAAGTATAATTTCATAGCATTGATCGCCACTGCTTGACTAAACAACCTGTGCAAATGGAGAAATGCTTCCCAAACCTAATCAGAGACACCTATACCGAGCAATTCTTCAAATTCCTTTTCATCAAGTTCATCATGACCAGCCCCAAATAATTTAACACTTCTCTTCAATCACGGAAAGAGTGTCAGGGTTATGTTGGATGAAGATTTCATAATCCGAGGCAATGCCGACCTCGGTCAGGGAAACATTCCATCATTTTTTAAATGAGGATTTATTCAAATACTCCACTTGCATAACCGCAATAAAGAATAATTTATCCCATCCCCGGGTATAAGCATCTTCCTTTTCCTTCTTTAATTTGGCCTTCATGTCCAGAATTTTTCTAGTGGCATCATCAGTTATCTTCTGCGCATCTTGAGCAACCTTCTTTTCCTACTCAACCTTCTTCACTACATCACTGGCAACCTTCTCGACATTGTTCTTGCTTTCCTCCAACTTCTTCACAGCATCTTCCTACATGTTCTTATCGTCCTCCTAGACTCTCTTCACAGCATCCACAGACTCTTTCAGGCATTGGAAGGAATCCTCAACATCCACAGACGACTCTGATAGAAAAGCTTTTTGTGTGTCGTTGTTGAATAACCTCTCAAATAAAAAAAAACTTCATTACCTACAAAAAAGTATAACAAAACTCGTATAGAGGTAAGTAAGGAGGTTAATTCAACTCTAAGGAGTGAAACACAAGAAAAGTCATGTAATACATTTTTCTAGTTTTTTCTTTCTAGATTTCTCTATTTTGCTTTTTCTTTATTTTCTATTTCATTTTATGTTTTTTTTATATTAAAACCATTTTGTCATGATGGTGAATTAAACTATATGAGAACAAGTAATTAAACAAGAATGAAGGTGTAACGAAAGACTAAAAAGTGTGTGATAAAAGTGAGTGAAATATAACTAAATGAGAGAAGAAAATCAAGGGATATAAATCCATCCCCACTTCGCACAATTTCATCAAATTTCAACAATTTTAAGTTTGGTTTATTTCCAACAAATTTATCTAACTCAAAGTTAATTCTCATTAAACAAATGAATTATGTAAATATTATTCAAGAAAAATAAATTAAATTCCTACAATTCTACTCCAAATGAATTAAACTTAATCAAATCACCTGCTAGGGAAAATTCATTCAACTAGGTTTAATTAGACAAAAAATAACAAGAGTAGAAGAAAACTATACTATAATTTTAATCAATTTTATAAGACTATCTCTAGTTTGAATTAAATGATAATATTATAACACAATTTTCAATCCTTTCTCAAGGATAATTTTTCATTTCTTAATGTAAAAATAAGTGTAAGAATTAAAGTTACTACGCAAGGGAAATCAAACAGAATTAAAATGATCAAACTAAACAAATTGGATTCATGAGGGCTTCAATTCATCCCCTTAATGGGAGATTATCCCTCCATAATCATCTTCCAAGATCACGATAAACAAATGAAAGCATGTAAGGATTTAACAAGATGAATTAAAGGGGAATAGATCAAACCCAAATTTTACCTTGAATTGGAATGAAATCTTCACTTACAATTCTCTAAAATTTAATTACAACACTCACTAAAAATTACAAAATATAATTTCTCTCTCTAAAACTAAAAACTCTCTCACTACAACCTTTTTCTAGGTCTTTTAGTCTCTTATTTCTCAAATGGGCTACATGGCAAACATGGAGCAAGGGACAAAGTTGGAAGAATAAAGGTGCGTGAGGTAATGAGGAGCAATTAAGAAAAATAGGAGAAAGCATGTGGGGGAGGTTTCATGAGGAGTATATTGGGTATCTTTAAATGTGCATGTGGGTTTTGTTATTTTATTGTTGGCTTACAGTCGGTGTTTAACAAAAGGAAAAATCGAGTATAAGGAAATGGGGAAATGTGGGTTTGATAGGTAATGGGTTGGTGATATGGTTTAATGGGTATATGGAAGGAACTTAGGATATGGGTTTAGTTGGGTCGAAGGATAAGGTGGCGGTTTTGGGTTTTCGATATGGCTCCGGGTAAGGGTCGGACTGAAATGGCTGCAAAGGTCGGGTTTTAAGGAGGTTCCAAACTGGGTTGAACAGAGTATTGGATCTGACCCGGGTTCATTTTAGATCCAGGATTAACCGGAGGCAGGGGAGGTTCGAACTAAGTCAACAATGGTTACGGGCTAAAGTGGTTGTTGATTCGGGTTGTGAAGGCTACCATGGCGCGATTTCGGTGATAGAAACTGGGATCGGTGCTAAGGCATTTTGATTTCGAGTTGAAGGGATGTCCGAGTTGAGCATATTTGAAATCGGGTTGGATGGGTTTTGTGTAAGGTTTGTTAATGGAGGTTTAAGAGAGAGAGGGTGCGTGGGTGGTTTTGAGAAGATGATGAATAGTAAGTGATGGGTGTGTTAGGATGTAGGTGACTGTAGGTTAGTTAGTTAGTGTGTGTGTGTGTGTGTGTTTATATTTGTACATAAAAGAAAAAATAACGCTACCTAACTAACTAAAAATAAAATAAAACTAACAAAATTAATTAAATAAAAAATTAAAATAATTAAAACTAAAAAAAAAAAATCATCCTAACCTATTAATAAAAGACTCAAAATAGAATAAAATAAACTAAAAATAAAACCAAACTAATAAAAGAAAAAAGAAAAGAAAAAATATCTAAAATTCTCATAAAATGGATGCCTATAATATGTACAAACACGGACATAAAGACACACACATAATATAAAATACTAAAATAAAAAAGACCCCAAAATAAAACAAAATAAAATAATAAAAATTGCACAACCTCAATAAAATATATAAAAATATTAAAAATAATAATACCACACACACATTGAGCATGTATAGGACAAGCTAGGGATGGGTTGGACTTAGTTCGGGACAGGTTTAGGCTATGGGACTTGGGTTTAGCTCATTTAATCGCATTCGTAACACATTTGGCCTTGATTTTATGCTTTAAACTCCTCAATAGGCATTTGACCTACAAGATAAACACGAATGCGCATAAGACCAATTTTTACCGAGGATTAGCAATTAAAAACCGTCTACTTGGGATTTTATTTAAACACTTTTGGATGATTATCACACCACCCCCAAATAAAACATTGCTAGTCTTCGAGAAAAAATAGAGAGATAAGAAACCAAAAGTGTACCACTTTCACGGGCACCTGCGATTACACGTAGCATGTGCAACAAGCCTTTAAATATATTGGTTACCTTACGGGACAAGTTTTTTTCGTGAGGGTTTGCAGAGAATATACCTATAAAATTCTTTATTTTCTAATGACAGTCAATCTCTTATTAGACGTAGAACAATCGCATAATCCATCATGAGACAAATATTTTGAGGAATACAAGCTAGAAGTGTATAAAAAGTTTAGCAAAGCGTACAGGGTGAATCTATTAAAATGAGTTAAGTCTCATAAGAGTAATTCCTAGATTGCCTTATTAGAATCAATGCTTCAACTTCAAAATATCACGGATATAGCTACCTCAAATGAACTCACGAGATTTGGATAAGTGTATCTCTCTTGTTTGTGGGGAGGTGAGTAAATGTATGCAAGGTCAAACGTCTCGCACACATATAATAAAGAACGAACATTGTAGAAAAAAAAATGATCTCATGAAAGAATGTTAATCACTGTAGTGAGAACATCGAGTCATTCACCATATAGACTTCTCGTTTGCTCGAACACCTTACCAAGGATGAAAAATGAGGTATATGTAAGGTATTATTGGAAAATGAAGTGAAGAATATGGATGACACGACGATAGTTTTTTTTTAGAAAAGTGGAACACAATCTCTAATGTCTTGATTTTTATAAAACTACGATCGCATGCTTTTTTTTCTTTTATATATATATATATATATATATATATCCTCTCTTTCTCCTTATTTTTTTTGCGATGTATTTCTCTTTTTAAACCAACAATGAAGACATTTACATTTGGACTTTCAAACAATATTTTTCTAAAAAAAAATGATGGGTGATGATGATTGGAAATGAAATATGGATGGTGACGAGTGAAGTGAATGGTAATGTGATATGGATAAATGGTGAGTGTATGGTAAAGAATGGTTTGGTGATCGAGACAAACTATAAGATACATGTTTCTTACGACTCGAGGCTGATATCATTCTTAGTGGTTATGCCAAAGATGAAGAATAATGAGATCATTGCACGACTAAGTGCAGTACCCAAAGAAAGTTGAGTCATCTTGTGACTCGGAGATACGTAAAAACCCTAAAAAGGTGAATAGCTCAATTCTCATGGGGTTAAGTTTCCATAAGTGATCTTTTAGGTCTTTCTTGAGAATAGAGTTACTCTTCAACTTTTGATTGTAAACGTGAAAGTGAAAATTTACCGAGTTTAGGAATTCATAGTGCAAGTACGCCTTAAGATATACTACTTAATTTTATGGTAAAACGTAACTTGGGCACGAATAAGGGTAATCTGAGACTTCTAAAAGAGGGATGATAGAAAATTCATGTCATAAAAAAATTGAGTTTAACTGCACAATTTTTTTTAAAATGACTTGTTTCTGACAAAAATTTCAATAGAAGTACGATTTTGATAAATTTCCCCACCCCAAAACAAAAGAGAGCATTTTTCTCGATGTTTAAAACTATATATTAAAATTGAAAGCACAAGGTAGTAAAGAGATTACCACTATCAATCAGTAAATTCAAGATGAACCTGAATAAGTAATGAGATGAAAATGTGTACAAGCTAAATATAATAAGACTCAAACATCGAAACAAGACATGATAGGCTACCTCCCGATAGGATAAGTTTAATGTATTCATCCAAACCGAAGGGAACTCACCCTAAACATAGGAACGATGAAATAACGGGGAGATAAAATAATTAGGTGGTGTGAATCACCCCTAAACAAGACTGAAGCATCATTCTTCATAGATTGGGTCAATAAGGTCAATTTCTTCAATGTGAGTGGGGCCTAACTCTAAGAAAGGCTTCAAACGTTAACCATTGACTTGAAAGAAGCTAGCATCCTTGAGATTTTTAACGCTGATGGCGTCTCAAGGAGTAACTGACTCAACGATAAAGGGTCCAGACCACCTAGTTTTCAGCTTCCCGAGAAAGAGATGAGGACGGGAATTATATAACAAAACTTTTCTACCATGGTGGAATTCTTTTCACATGATGGTTTGGTCATGGATCCACTTCATATTGTCCTTATACTTCTTGGACAAATCATAGGTATCATTTTTTATTTCCTCTAATTCATTAAGTTGTATCTTCCTATAGACTCCGGCTTCGTCAATATTGATAAGCACCCAAAACTGTACAATTTATACCCCGAATAGATGTATTTTAGTTGCTAATTCTCGACAATATGGATCTTATGCGCTTAAATGTTTGTCATGCAGGCTTAACTGCAGTTGCGGTATCAAAAGCTACATTTAGAGGCCAATTGCAGTTAGAATGGCGCTAATACCCTTGTCTCGAACCCTAGCCTACCCTAAACTTATCCCTAAACCGTCACCCAAGCCCCGTGTGTGTTGGTTTGATCCCTTTTTATTTTTTTTAGATTTTTATTTAGTGTCGTTTTATTTTTTAGATCTTATTTTAGAATTATTTAGAATTTGTAGATTTTATTTACTATTTTTATATTTTATTTTTATTTTATCTTTATTTTTTATTTGTTTTATTTTATTAGAATTAGTTTTTTTAGGATTTCATTTATTTTTAGATTTATTAGATTTTATTTTTTAGGCTTTTAGTTTTTAGTTTTTAGTTTTTAGTTTTATAGATTTCTATTTTTATTTTTATTTCTTTTTAGATTTATCTTTTTTATTTTTGTGTCTTTTATTTTATAGGATTTTATATTTTTAAGTAGCTATTAATTAAATTTTTTTAGTTATTAGTTTTTATCCTTAGATTTTATTTTAGTTGTGTTTAGCTTTTTTAGAGTTTGTTTAGTGTGTCGTGTCGTGTCTATTTTATTTTACTTTTTATTTTTAGTTTAGTTTAGTTTAATTTTTAATTTAGATTAATTTTAATTTTAGTTTTAGTTTTAGTTTATATTTTTTAGGGGGTCCGAATTAAACACGCACACAAAGACACATCCTATACCCACATTCATATCCTACACCCAAATACACCCTCAACCTCACCATATTTCCCATACACCTCACACACACAATCACCCCCATCCATCTTCTTCCCCAACAACTCATTTTCTCTCCTCTCTCCTCCATACCCAACATTCCCAAACCTCCCACCTCACAACACCATCTCCACCACCAAAAACCGAATCTCTCTCTCCTTGGCCCACATAACCCCATAACCCAAGCCAACATCAAGACACCCAACTACCTAGCCCCGGCATCGACCTTATCTACGTCACCAAACCGTCACCCAGTTTTGACCTGCCCCATCGCGGTCCCGTCACATCTTCGACCAAACCTCCTGCCAACTCTGACGGCCCACTGCTAACTCCGCCTACCCTTCCACCATCTCGTCTACAACCCCCCTTTTCAATCAAACCCAGTCGCAGTCCCGTCACCTGAACCCGACATCTCCGGCCGGAATGGTCCTCAAATCCCACATGCGGTGACTCAAAATCCAAGCTCCGCTGGACCTGCCACCCAAATCGGAGATGACCACCGACAGGTCATAGCCCATCAACCCGTCCTGGATCCATCCCTCTGTTTCGAACCAACCCGAAGACCCATTTCCTCCCATGTACATTTAACCCCAAACCCATTTCTCCTTTTTTTTAAGCCACGATTTTTAACCTGCATAAGCCAAAAATCAACAAAACCCAAGCCAAGACCAAGTCAACCAATTCCCCTCATGTTTTAAACCAATTTTTCTCCCTTTTCCAAAACTACCCCCAATCCCTTTTTAAAACAAATCAGATTATATCCTCACACCTCACCTTTCCACATGACCTCACCATAACCATATGCTCTTTTCTAATTCCTAAAATACCCTCACCTTTATTACAAAATATCTCCCCATTTTATCCTACACCATGAACCTTCAAAAAATGCCCCTTAACTCCATGTGTGCCATGCCTACTATATATTGAAGATGAAGACCCCAATTAAAAGAAGAGCTTTTAGATAGGAATTTTAGAGAGAGAATTGGAGAGAAAAACACCATTTGTATATAGTTTTATTTTATTTTATTTTATTTTTGTTAGATATTTGTGAGATTAAATATTGTAAGAGAGTTAATTGAGTGAATAATTAATTTAAAATCATTTGGATGCTCAATTGGAGGGATTGTATTCTTCAATTTGGAAGAGTAGAGTTCAACTTTCTCAAATAGATTTGGTTTGCTTGTTTTATTCTCTTCTCTTTTATTTTAGTAGCCTTGATTATTAATTTGTCATGTTTAATATCATGTTAGGCTAAATCCCTTTTCAAGGGGTAGGGTAAAATCCTTATTGGATGTTATTTTATTTTAATTAGTTTAATTACTTGAAAAGTCCATTTGAATGTTAATTGTAATCCCTCACCCTTAGATTTACGCCTCGAGAGAGGGCAAATTATTTTCGAGAGAAATCGAAATTCTAGTGATAATACCCATTTTAGATTCGAACTAGAGATAGGGGTTTCTTAAGTGAGGTATTATAACTTGAATTTCAACTCTAAATTTAATTTCTAAGATTGACATAAATTTTAATTAATTGATCCTAGCGGGTGATTAATTAAAAGGAGTGTAGATTTATTTTTCTAGAGTTGTGAGGTGTTAAACTTAATATTCTAAAATTTTATTGTTAAAATTACACTTGCGACGAGAGTTGATTTGTAGTTTTGATATTAATTTGGGAGAATTCAATTAATTAAATTAATTAATTAGAATAGCTAAAATTTGTGGTGTAATCCCACTCCTTGATTGTTCTCACAATTATTTACCTCACTTTATCTTTTATTTTAGTGTTAGACTGTGTTTTCATTTTAGTAACTTTCTAGTTGGTTATTTTCATTTTAGTTTAGTTTAGTTCAAATCATCACCTCACCTTATTGTTTTAATATTGAAAAAGCTAAAAAAATTAGAAAAAGTGAAAAAACACAAAAAGAAAATAAAAAAATGAATTACAATTGAATTTGTCTCTAGCTTACTCCCTAGGAAGTGGATTGATACCCTTACTTACCTCTACACTTGAGTTGTTATATTTTGTAGGTAATTGAGGATTTTTTACTAACTTGGCTTTCAACAACAACGACATACATATAAAAAGTCAAAGTTATTGAATATCAAAATTGAGGGCCTTAACAACCCAATATGCATGATGTTCAAGTTCGACATGAAGGTGGCACGGATTATCGAAGACCAATTGATAAGGAGGCATGATAATCGGAGTCTTATAAGCAATACGGTATGCTCACAATGCATCCTTCAAGCGTAAGGATCAATCTTTCCAATTAGGGTTGATGATTTTTTCAAGAATTTGCCTGATCTCATGGTTGGAGACCTCATCTTGACCGCTAGTCTGAGGATGGTAAGAGAGACCAACCTTGTGGGTAACACCATACTTTTTGACAAGGTGTTCAAAGACTCGATTACAAAAATGTTTACCCACATCACTAATAATAGTTTTAAGGGTTCCAAAACGCGTGAATACAGACTCCTTAAGAAACATGACCACAACTCGATGGTCATTTGTGTGGCAACCGACTGCTTCAATCCATTTGGAGACATAGTCAACTGCAACTAAAGTATACTGAAGACCATAAGAGGAGTTAAATGGTCCCATGAAATTAATACCCCGCACATCAAAGATTTTAACAAGGACGATGGGTATGAGAGGAATCATATGACGACGAGAAAAATGCCCAGATTGTTGGCATTTGGAGCACGCTTGGCAATAGTGATGGGCTGGCGAAAAAGGGTGGGCCAATAAAAACCACTTTGCAAAATTTTGGCAGCTGTTTTCTTTGAGCTAAAGTGGCCACTATAGGCACCATCATGGAAGAAGGACGGAATAATTAGTTGTTCACACTCGAGAACACAATGATGAATGACATGATCAGTGCAATACTTAAAAAGAACGGGTCATCCCAAGAGTAAAGCTTCACATTCGCCATGAATTTGGAGCGATCCTATTTCGACCAATGATTGGGAAGTTGATCCATGATAAGTAAATTGACAATATCAGTATACCAAGGCGAGGTGGAGATAGAGAGAAATTATTCATCAAGAAATGACTCGAAAATGGGGACATGATCAGAGTCAGACGTAACAGTAATACGAAAAAGATGGTTAGTGACTATGTTTTCACAACCTTTCTTATCATGGATTTCAAGGTTAAACTCTTGTAGTAAGAGAATCTGTCGTATCTATTGCGGTATTGAATCCTTCCTATGAAGAAGGAGGCTTAGGGAAGCGTGGACAATGTACACGATGATAGGGGAACTTATCAAGAGCAAACACTACCGCCAACAACTCCTTTTCGGTGGTCGTGTAATTAAGTTGAGCATCATGAAGAGTTTTTCTAGCATAATAGATGTTGTGGGCGCACTGGTAAAACCTCGGTCCAAGCATGGCACCAAGTGAAAAATCAGATGCATCACACATGAGTTTAAATGGGATGGACCATTTTGGAGGTTGAGTGATAGGAGAGAAAGTGAGATCGGATTTGAGGTGCTAAAAAGTTGTGACACATGCGTCATCAAATACGAATGGTACATATTTTCATAAAAGGGTTGTAAAGGTCGAGCAATTTTAGTCCTTAATGACGAGCTGGTAGAAGTCCGCATGTTCTAAGAAGGAGCGAATGTCATTAAATCACTTAGAAATGGTAAGCGGTAATCAGATCGACTTTCATTTTATCTACCTTAATACCAGAGCTAGAGACAATGTGACCTAAAATAATACCCTTTTTTACCATGAAATGACATTTTTTCTAATTGAGGACCAACTTCTTTTCTTGACAGCACTGAAGGACCATAGTGAGGTGAGACAGGAATTGTTCAAATGATGAACCAAAATCGAAAATAACGTCCATAAAAACTTCGAGAAAACACTCTACCATGTCGCTGAAAATACTAGTCATACACCTTTAAAATGTCGCAGGTGCATTGCACAGGATAAAAGGCATATGAAAGTACCCAAATGTGCCAAATGGACAAGTAAAGGTAGTATTCTCTTGGTCTTCAGGGGCAATGGCTATTTGGTTGTACCCTAAATATCCATCAAGGAAGCAATAGTAAGCATGGCCAGCTAAGCGTTCAAGTATTTGGTCAATGTATGGGAGAGGGAGGTGGTCTTTGCGAGTGACAATGTTGATCTTTCTATAAGATATACAAACATGCCAATCAGTTTGTATACGGGTGGGCACATGTTCATCGTCACTATTTTTTACGATGGTGATACCAGACTTTTTTGGTACCACGTGAATGGGACTGACCCATTGGCTATCTGATTTGGGGTAAATAATATCGGCATTAAGACTTTTTAAAATTTAAGCTCTCACGACTTCTTTCATCGCTGGATTAAGTTGACATTGTGGCTTAAGAGAAGTCTTGGCGTTCTCCTCCAAATGAATGCGATGGCTACAAACATTGTTGTTCACACCGTAAATGTCTGAAATGGTCCACCCTAAAGCGGTTCTTTGTCGAGTGAGAGTGTTGAAAAATTACTCTTCTTGATCCAGGGTCAAGTCGAAAGCAATTATGACTGGGTGATGTTGGTTTCGTCCAAAGAAAGCATATTTTAACTCGGAAGGTAATAGCTTAATCTAACTAGGTCGCGACTCAGGAGAGGCATCAGACTCAGATGCAGAAACAAAGTCTGGGGAAATATCAGGGCACGGGTTAACTGGGTCATCCACCAAAAGAACAGTGTCGAAAAAGAGAGGCTCAAAGGAAGTGGCCTAAGTGGATGTGTACAGCAGTGGGGTGGAATCTAATAAGGCATTCACTTCATAGATAGAGGAATCAATATCAGAGTCAGACCCAAAGTGAGACAATCATTATTGGATAGGATCTTCGAGGTTTGATCCAACATCTCTTGGATCAAGGAGTCAATCACACACCCCTCATCAATAGAATCAACTTTTTCCTTTTGTTGCATGGGGTGGAAGATATTGACTTCAACGGTCATGTTGCCAAATGAAAGATTCATGGATCCATTATGGTAATTGATAATGGCATTTGCAGTTGCCAAAAAGAGGAGACCAAAGATGATAGTAATATTGGTTGGGTTGGGAGCAAGAATGTCTAAGATGAAATCTACGGGATAGTAAAAATCAGATACTTTCACTAAAACATCTTTAATTATTCCTTTAGGCACTTTTACAGAACGGTGATCAAGTTAAAGAGTTACCCGTGTAGGTTTCACGTTTTATATACCTAACTCAAGGTAGAGGGAGTAAGGTAGCAAAGTAACACTAGCCCAAAGATCAAGCAAAGCCCAAGTAGTGAACTTATCTCCAAACATGCAAGAGAGAGTAGGACGATCGGGTTCTTTATACTTCACAACACCATTCTCATGGATAAGGGTCGTGGCTTGCTCAGTGACGAAGACATCATAAAGCACATTCATCCGACGCTTCACAATGCACAAGTCCTTTAAGAATTTGTCATAGTAGGGAACTTGTTGAATGGCTGTAAAGAATGGAATGCAAATGTGAACATTTTGAAAACCTTTCCAGATCTCATCAAATTATTGGGCTTTCTTTATCGGAGCCAACCTATGAGGGAAGGGTGATTTGGTCATATAGACACCCCATTCTAATACCCCCTAACTTCTATTAAGGTCCCTAGCACCTCCCTTCATCATTTCAAACCTAAATCACACCCCAGGTACTGACCTAAAGGCCATCGGGAGCTCCCAGGCTCCGGTTGACCAAAAGTCAAACTCTTCATCTCGAATGAGACCGAATGAATCTTTGAAAGGCACTGAAACCCCTTTCCAATGGTCTACCATGTGCGCGATTCTGACTTACAGTACGGACGAACGATCCGTTTTACTCTAAAAGGTCACCGAGCGCTCCCAGGTCTCGATTAACCAAAGTTAACTCCCTAAAATGAGTCAAGATCTTTTGAATGTCGAAGCACATCTCCTCGCCTTTCCAACGGTCTACCCCGTGTGCGATTCTGACTTACCATGTGGATGAACGATTCCTTTGCGTCCGACGACCCCCCGTCCAAAGGACCGACGAACGTTTTCGAGCCATATTTGATCCAAGGTCAACTCCTGGACCCAGGAGCAGTCCAAAAGACTTTCGAAGGTTTCTGAAGTACCTTTCCAATGGTTCATCCCGTGCATGATTCAAATCAACGGTCTGCGCTCTACGACCGATTTTCTGAAGGAGCCTTAAAGAGACTGCCAAATAGCAGGCTCCAAACCCTGCCTATCGGCAGTGTGCCTAAACACAGATGTCGATTGGCAGGACCAAGGCTATGCCGTTCGAAAATTCCCCGGGCCTATAAAAAGGAGGGATTAACCTCATTTTAAGGGGAGAAAGATCAGAGATTCATCACTCTCAGCAAGCTCAAAAAACCCCTCTCGAAGTCAGCGTGATTTCCACATCCAAATTCCTTTCCAACCTTCACCTTTTTCATCAAACTTAGTGAATTAAGTACCCTCCATCATCACCCAAATGCAAGCGCTGCTCTCCAACATCCAAGATCAAGCTCAAGATCTTCAAGAAGGTACAACTTTCTCCACTTTCTCCTTAAATTCTCTTAAATTCGCATTAGTTTATTTTGTTACTTAGTACTTTTATTCTCTCATCTCACATATCCTAATATACTTTTTATCTAGTATTATTGCACATCTTTTTTTTTCATACAAATAAAACCAAAAAAAGAAAAAGAAAAAGAGGATTTGCTTATAAATTCCAAACGGTAATTCTCATACTTTTCTCACACTTTTCTCACAACTAAAACACTTTTTTACACACACATACAAGAGAAGTCCCCGATTGGATCTACGGGATAAATCCCACCCCTTGTTTTGCATACGAACTACGTGGACTTTGATGCCTCTATAGGCTACGTAATCGTCTTGGGGTAAAACCCGAGACTCGAGTCCTTTTCCTAATTTTTCGTATTTTTTCTATATTCTTTAAACTTAACTCTCTTAGATTCTATATATTTACATATACACCTATTTGTGCTTAGTGGCGTATTATTCCATATGTGTTATCGTTCCGTTATAACGATCAACACTAGGATAATCGCATAAATCCTATTTTTCTGATATTACTTTTAGGAACATTCCTACGAATGACTCGCTTTATCTCTTTCATGATACAAATCGATGATTCCTATCTCCGCTACATAGACACATGCACACATATCACGGGAAAATAAAGGAAAATAGCAATAACCCATGAGAGACCATAAGGGCGGAATGGGTACCTAACACCTTCCCATTTCGTAACTTAGCCTCCGAACCTTTTTCGAATCATTTTGGTTTCGTATGTATCAGTATGTCTTTGGATGTTGTCCTTCGGGATGGCTCCCTTTTTTCTTTTTTCTATTTTGAGTAAAATAGACTAGCGACTTCATCTCTCTACATTTTTCACCTCATCACCGGTGTCGGCCGAAGCACTCCCGAGAGGGATGCGCGGGACCAAGATCCTCCCGAGACGAAGGGGAGACGCCCCCTCTTATTTACCTCTCCCACCGTGAGGATCCAGAAGGGGATGGCCACAGTGACGACTCTGCTGGAGATTCTTCATTTTGAGGGTTAAACTCTATTTACATGGGTGTTTAATTTTCTTATATATCCCCCTATTTTCATGTTCCCCTTACTATTCATGCGTACCTCATGCTTATGCTTGTATTCACACACTTGTCGAAAATTCTCCATGTACACTTCACACCACGAGCACCTAGGATCACATAGATCCCCGTGTTGCATGCATCACCCATCCATATTTGGTATACCATTAGTACTCATACTTTGCTCTATGTTGGGTATGATCAAGACAGATACTCTCATAAGATACTAATAAGAGAATCATGCATGATTCACATGATATCGCCAAAGAGCATTGTGATTGACCAAATTTTATCCAGTAACTGGAGGGTCACTTCGTGATGGGCGCAGTTAGCCTAAGCGATATGACTCTCACCTTTCATTGTCCACACGTACCGATTGCCCTCAAAAGCAAGATGTATATCGTGGAAGCCACGACAAAGGGGGAACCCTTTTCGATTCACCCAACCAACCGCATACCCGCATACAGGTGTCAAGCCTAGGACACATATGTTAGATTATCGATTTCAACCCGAAACTCTGCCGAAATTTCAGGTCGGTTTGCCGCCCAAATTTTTGCGCATTTTTAAAATGGGACCCTACCCATGAGCCTGGTTACAAGTCCAGCCATAGCTCTGCATATGTTACAAACCCAACTTTTCTAGGCTCTGGTCCCGTCCGGCATTTCATTTTGCATTTAGGAGAATTTAATACAAGTGAGAACATAATAATAATAATAATAATCATGCTGAGACCCGTCTCCAAAACATTCTTCCTTTTTTTTTATCAAAAATCCAAAAATATTTCTCCCTTCTTCATAAAAAATATTTCTCTTTTCTTTATCAAAAATCCAAAAATATTTTGTCTTTCAATCTCAAAAAAAGATGTTAAAAATATTTTCCTTCTTCCTTTTCAAAAATAAATCCCGTTTTACGCCTTTTCAGGTCAATCGCACGTCCTTGTCCTGGCTCCTTATTGGCTTCGGAGCTCCATCTGTTTCCCTGATACTTCTTCTGAGTCCGATATCCATCCGCTTTCTATGGAGAACACAGATCAAGTTCCAGTTGCGCAGCCAGATCTAACGGCAGTTTTAGCTCAGCTCGTGTCCAAGATTGATAACCTTTAGACTAAAGTTCGAGAGATGCAACGAAACCAGGTTCCTATTCCTCAAGATCCCAAGGCCTTATTCCCTTGCGCTATGGATCCAACCGAGCCTATCTGGGTTCTCTAAGAGTATCAGTACGCTCCATATGCCCTTCCTATTAATGGATCATCGCCTGTCCAACTTCCTATGCCAAACCTTGCCCAGCCTGGGGCTAACTTGCCTATGATCATTGATTCGAAAGAGGAAGAATTGAACAAGGTCAAAGAAGATCTCAAGATGCTAACTAAAAAGTTCGACCAAGTCAGAATCTTCAAAAATTACATGGACTACACCCACATGTCTCCCTATTTAAAGGCGAGGTTACCCGAGAAGTTTAAGATGCCGAATATCGAGAAATTCGAAGGAAATGGACCACCGATTGTTTATCTTCGCAGTTATCACCGTTCCATGACTCTCATAGGGGCTTCTGAAGAAGTGATGGCCTAACTATTTCAGCAAACTTTGAAGGATAGCGCTCTCCATGGTTTTTATCTCTCGAGGAGTCCATAGTTCCTAGCTGGGAGGATGCAGCCCATGAATTCATATCACAGAACAAATATAATGAAAAGCTTGAGGTCACCCGCTTTGATTTAGAGATACTAAAACAAAACTCCGGGGAATCAGTCAGTAACTTCATAGCCCGATGGACGGAAAAGGCAGCCACTATGACCAATCGTCCATCCGAGGAAGAACAAGTCAATATAGTGAAGAAGAACTTCTTACCTGATGTTAGAGAAACCATGGGAGGAAAATAATATGCCCACTTTCGAGCTCTCAGAGAAGCAGGAGCAGAAATTGATGAAGGTCTTGATAAAACAGAGGTTGAGCCAAAGAAAGTGTCCGGACAGTTCACCCCCAGAAAATATGACAAACCTGTCAGTAATGCAGTCTCAACCATCAATAACATCCAGCCACTTTGTGGGCAGCAGAAAGTCGTCATGTCCCAGTCCGAAAGGAATACACCGAGCTTCATGCTTCCCTCTCCAAAGTTTATCAAGCCCTGTTAAGCCGAAACTTCATAAAGCTTTTGGATCCCTGTCCATTTCCCAATCCACTTCCAAGAAACTTCAAGGCATATGCACATTGCGCCTTTCACCAAACCGATGGTCATACCACCGACCAATGCTTTCACCTTCAAAACGTAATCCAAGGTCTAACTGATCGGGGTACCATTGCCCCATCAGCCAATCCTAAGCCAAACACTACTCATAACACACTCCTAAATCATACCAATGCTATCTTCCTAAAAATAAACCCAGAATTTGATCCCTCAACTCATCACACCATACACTCTGCCAAACCTCTCCAAACTTTCCCATATTTCCTCCAACACCCTGTTAGCCTCGTTGATCAGGTATTGTCACTCCTTACCAAAGCATGCATCACTGTCCGCACTCGTTCTGAAAATAGAGGTATGGAATTATCAAAAGTGTTAAACCAACTCCTAGAGTTTGGGATGAAATTGCCCTCACGGATAATCATTGATTACCAGAGGTTCATCACGTTATTCTTGGAAGCACGAAAATGGGCCCGAGAGTCAGACAGTTGGGTGGTTCCAACTAATGAAGTTAGCATGGATGACGTCGTTCAGATCATGGAAGATTTATTCAGGAAAACCAACGACATTTGCAGTGTGACCGAGTTACTTGATACTCTGAAATTACAAGGGCGCCTGGTCCCTTCACCCTTACATATCCCCACATAATGGGAAAACATGAATGAAGAATCCATTGAAGTTGTGAAGTGCATTAACTTTACATGGAAAGACAAAGTTACTGCCACCGGATGAGGGGAGAATTTGAAGATTCTAATGAAGAACAAGCTTTAGAAAAAACTGGCCCGGTAGCCGACATGTGTGGGGTGATATCATTTGAGGAGCTCCTCTGAGAAATAAACAAAGTGGAAGAACAACCCGAGATTGACAAAGAAACAGGTTTCATGTTCTTCCCTTATTCAGTAAATCACATGACCAAATCAGGGAGGCATTACCATATCCCGAGCTCACTACTAGACAATGACAAAGGGAAGGGCGCTCACATGCCATAAATGAGCCTTGAGGAGAGCAAGATCCCCGATCAACTGAAGAAAACTCAAGCTAACATCACTTTATGGGGGATTTTCATGTCTTCCCAGCTGCACAGAAATGCTTTGATCAAGTTGCTCACTGGACCCATAGTTCCTCCTTCTACTACACTAGAAGAAGCGGTAAATTTAATCAGATCCTTGACCTATACCCGAATGCTATCCTTTTTCGAAGAAGAAATCCCCAGAATTGGGCCAAACCACAATCATGCACTCAATATCTCCGTCGAAGTTATGGGGAAAATCGTACCACTCTCTCTTGTCGATAATGGATCCGCCTTGAATGTCTAACCATTAAGAACCTTTAAATGCTTAGGACTGAAGGAAAGTGACCTCGCTCCAACTTTCACTATTGTACGTGCCTACGATAATACCCGTCGGGAGGTAATGGGATCCATAAAACATATAATAGGGGATGGACCTATAAACCCTGTCGTTGAATTTTAAGTTATTGACATCTCAGCTTGTTTCAACCTGTTGCTTGGACGACCTTGGCTCCACAGTATCAAGGGCGTGTCTTCCTCACTCCATCAGAAATTGAAGTTCTTAGCCGACGGATGAGTCATCACCATGTTGGGCAACAATGATAATGTCAAGGGTGCAAGTACCAGCAATCCAATCCTTGAAATACAACACGGGTCAAATGATATGCTCCTATCAGGATTTCGAGTTGAGCCACTTCTACTCCCGGCAGGGGACGATTTCAAAGAAAGAGTTTGTCCATAATATGACCCTCATGGCAATGTCAATATAATTCAGATGTTCAGAAACATGCACTTCATGCCCGGACTTGGGCTAGGACAAATACAGCAAGGGATACTTGAACCCATTGAACTAAAGAAAGCTTTCCCACCTTGTGGTTTGGGGTATCAACCATCAAAACAATAGCTCAGAATGATCCGCCAGTCTCGACCAAAGAGAAGACTAGACCGCATCCACACTATCCCAGGTGACTCCTTGAATGGACGATTCATTAAAGAGGGTGAGGACTTCCCCTTTTGCGACTTTTCGAAACCATGGTATAACCATACAGACAAGAAGATGAAGCCTGGAATGGTGATATTTTTCCAGGACAACTACCCATGGGCCGAAAGTTCCAACACCATGTACAACCGCTCATCAAAGATACCGAAGAGACTGAGGAAAGTGGCTACAAGGACTCGTTCAACTTGCAGACATTGGGCTGACACACTGCATGGTTCATTTAAGCGCTACATCACTGGAACCATCCCACTTGATTAAAGTTGCTGATAGACCTCTCCTCAACTGGCATGCCATGCCGGTTCTACCTGTTGAAATCCCACCTAACCCCAATGTTTACCCCATTTCTTCTTCTGAATCTATCCTTTCTCAGATGTAATCGAGATCTCCTTTGATGAGGTTCTCAATGTACTTTTTCCTATCAATGAAATAAAAGAAGATTTTGAGTATCTTGTTGTGCCTTACATTAATTGTTTAGATTCTAATCAAACTTTTGATGATGATTATTTTGCAAATGAATAATTCTTAACTAATCTAAATAAAGTTAATAATAAACAACATAACCGTGTTCAAGTTAATTAAGAAGAGACTGTTATTATTAACCTCAGTTCTAGTAGCCAACTGTGCGAGATTAGGATAGGGGCTACCCTTGATGAGCATGAGCGCGCATAACTCGAAGAATTATTGAAAGAATTCGTAGATGTCTTTGCATGGTCCTATAATGATATGCCCGGCATCGATCCTGAAATTGTTCATCATGAGATCCCCACTCTTCCAGATTACAAGCCAGTTAAACAAAAGCTGAGAAAGATCTGCACCGAATGGTCGCTCAAAGTCATAAAAGAGGTGGTCAAATAGTTGAATATGGGTTTCCTTCGTGTGATCGAATATCCCACATGGCTAGCCAACATAGTGCCTGTGCCGAAATCAGGAGGGAAAGTTCGGATGTGTGTAGACTACCAGGACTTGAACAAAGCCTCTCCAAAGGATGATTACCTGCTATCCAAAATCGACATGATCGTGGACAACACAGTCAGCCATGCTCTCAAGTCATTCATCGACGGGTTTGTCGGATATAACCAAATCAAAATGCACCCAGATCACAAAAAAAAACTGCGTTCATCACCCCATAGGGAACCTTTTGCTACACTATTATGCCATTCGGTCTCAAGAATGCTGGGGCTACCTACCAGAGGGATGCCATAACCATCCTGCACGATATGATTCACAAAGAAGTCGAGGCCAATGTAGGCCTTTGTCCCCGCTCTCCGAAAGTTCTTTGAATGAGTGCGATGATGAGATGAGACTCAATCCACAGAAATGTGACTTCGACGTTACAAAGGGAAAACTCTTGGAATTCATAGACAGTGGGAAGGGGATAGAAGTAGATCCTGCCAAGCTGAAAGTCGTACTTGAGATGCCACCTCCCCGAATGGAGAAAGAAGTTCGTTGTTTCCTTGGGAAATTGCAATACATCAGCCAGCTCACCTCCATCTGTAAACGGATTTTCAAACTCCTCTGAAAGGATTCAACCAAGGTCTGGAACGGGGCCTACCAAGAAGATTTTGACCGAATTAAACAATACATGACTCAACCTTCGGTACTCATACCACCACACTCGGGTCTCCCCTTCCTCCTATACCTAACCGTAACTGACACTGCAGCTGGGGCTTTGCTAGATCAATACCTTAAAGTTTTCGTAAAAAAAGAGTCATCTATTACGCCGATCGCAAACTGGTCGGGTACGAAGTCAACTACATCTCTTTGGAAAAAGCACGCGTCACGCTTATTTGGGTCACCAAAAACTTGCGACATTACATGCTCGCCTTCCCCATTAAACTTGTATCCCGAATGGATCCCATCAAGTACCTGCTTGAGAAACCCACCTTATCCAGCCGAATGGCTCGGTGGTTAATGCTCCTAGCTGAGTTCGATATCATATATGTCACGCAAAAATCCATAAAAGGAAGAGCCATCTCTGACTACCTCGCTGATTACCCCATGGAAGAAGCCGATGACTGGATCTCCAAATTCCCAGATAAAAACATCCTCTACACCGCTCAAGACGACCTCCGATGGCAAATGTTCTTTGATGGCACTGCCAACAAAAAAGGATATGGCATTGGGATACTTCTAATCGCCCCAGATGACTCCCACACTCCCATCACCAATAATATGACTGAATACGAGGTGTGTACGTTAGGCCTCAAAGATTCCCTCAAGAAAGGAATTCAATGCCTAGATGTCTACGAGGATTCTTCCCTCATCATTGGTCAAGTGCTCAGAAAATGGAAAGTCAAGGACGAGAAACTCCAACCCTTCCATGCCCATTTAGAAGAACTAGCCTCTTAATTCCAAGACATCACCTTCCACTACCTACCTCGAGCAAAAAATAACCTAGTCGATGCCATTGCTACCCTAGCCTCCATGGTCGACATGCCGGAAGGAATAATAATGGCCCCCTTCGTGATCCAAAAGCAAGACAAACCAACCCACTGCTATCACATTGAGCTCATCACCAAAGAAGATCCCGAGCTAGCCAATTATTGGTATTATAATATCTGGCACCTTCTCAAGCATGGTAAGTATCCTGAAGGTTCCAACAAGAAGGATCGGGCAACCCTCCAAAACTAGCGGCCTAATATATCATCTGTCACAAAGCATTGTTCAAGATAAACTTCGATAGAACCCATATACACTGCATCGCATGGCTAACATTGAAGAGGTAATGTAGAGAATTCACAGCGAGGAATGCGGACCCCACATGAACGGTCATATTCTTGCTAAGAAGATCATCCAACAAGGTTACTACTGGACCACTAAGATCTAGGATTGGACCGCTTATGTTCGGAGATGCCTCATATGCTAACAGTTCTACAACCTTCAACACCTGCCTCCGCATGAATTATACAACATGACTTCTCCCTGGTCGTTCTCCACCTAGGGCATCGACATTATAGGGAAGGTTACACCCAAGGCCTCTAACGGGCATGAGTTCATCCTGGTTGCCATTGATTACTTCACCAAATGGGTCAAAGCCGAGTCATAAGCAGTCCTGAACGCCAAGAAAGTGGCCAAATTAATAAAGAAAAAATCATCTGCCAATATGGGGTCCTGCACGAGCTAGTGTCAGATAACGGGTTGCATTTCAAGGCAGAAATCACAGAAGTGGTCAACGAGTATGGGATTCAGAGACACGAATCTTCTCCCTACCGACCTCAAAACAATGATGCAGTCAAAGCTGCCAATAAGAACCTCAAAGCCATCATCGGTAAGACGATCGAAAGCTAATTGGGCCGAACGAATCCCATAAGCCCTCTGGGGCTACCGAACCTCAATCTGAATCTCTACTGGGGCTAACCCTTACTCTATAGTCTATGGCATGGAAGTAGTCCTACCCGTAGAGCTAGAAATACCCTCGTTACGCGTCATGCCTAAAAGCAAGGTCAGTGAGGAGGACTGTCACCAATGCCGCCTCGACGAGCTGTCACTCTTGGACGAAAGGAGACTGATGGTGTTGTATCACATATAAGGGTACCATCGCCGCATAGGGCATTCATTTAATAATAGAGTCAAGGATCGCGGTGTCCGAGAAGGGGATCTAGCCCTCAAAGAAATAGTAGAGCCCATCTGGGACCCCAATGGGAAATTCAAGCCTAATTGGAGCGGCCCATACATTATCAAGAAGATCTTTTCCGGCGGTGCCTCCATGCTCACCGACTTAGACGGAGAAGAGATGACTCGTAATGTCAACCTGGACCATCTCAAGAAATCTTACCCCTAGTTCAAAATCTCGGTGCGCTACGACTCTTCTCATCTCCCTTCTATTCTAAAAAAAAAAATCCCTTCATTTCCCTCTACCCATAACTACGTGGGCCTGATCCTCTGCAAAAATCATTCCCAGAAAAATTAAAAATTTTCAAAAAATCCCATAGGTATGTAGGCAGCTCATACATCTTACATGAGCACTGCCCTTTCTTTTTCACAAAAAAGACTATTATTTTCTTATCTCCGAGAACGACAGTCCATTCTAGCATATATTTGAACAAAAGGATTATGCATGTCTTACCGATCGGTATAGATAATTCAAATTACAAAATTCATCAAAAAACACAGCTAGATGATCAAAAGCTTATTTATTTCATTAATAAGAAATTACAGTGCAATTACATAAAGGAACAGATGACTCCCTTCCCCCCCTACCTTCCTAAAAAGCTAAATAAATTTTTAAACTTATTTCCCGATACAAAATAAACTCCTCCCAAGAGCCCTACCCACAGCTACTAGAGGAGCCCGCTCCATCGTCATCATCTACATCCTGGGGTCCCCAAGCTTCCCCTGCCTGAATGGAGTGTTGTAGATGCTCCATGGATCGACAAGCTCGAACCAACCTCGAAAAAACTACCACATCTCCCTCCATGGTGTCAGATAAAACAAGTCATCTTTGTCCAGTCTCCACTGCCAATATCTTACTAACTACGCTTCTCCACAACCACTTCATATAATCCCCGGGGATGTGCCAAACTCTCCCAATAGACTGAGAGGGACTGGTCGACGAACGCCGACTCTCCCAGAAGAGCCAAGCCTCATGCACAGACACTCTGTCAAATCTTCTACCGAAAAGAAGTCTAGTGTCCGAGGTGGCACGATCTGCTCCCAGCCAAATTGACGCAGAAGCCGCTAAGGGAAATAAAAAGAGGTTTGATTGAGACCAACCAAATGGACATACGGGTATTCTCCCAGTTCCAGAATAGGCAGCAACTGTCCCTACCAAGGTACTGACCAGTACAGATTTAGTGCCCCATGCTCTACGAACCAGTTCTCCCAGCTCTCAATATCCATGCCAACACTGATGAAATGACGCGAAAAAAAATTGGTTACAGCCGATAAAGGGTATTCTGGAGGAGTCACCAGGCAGAATCTTTTAGACAACCACATGAATAACATCACAGGGCTACCCCTAAAAAATTCAGAATGACCTTCTCATCAGGCATTTAAGACATTCAAAGTCTCTGTCAGTATCACCGTTGCAGGATTATGACGGTAGGACATCCATAAAGTAATAAATGCAAGTTGTGAGTGTACCAGCAGTTCCTCAATCACCAGCAGTAATTTCGAAACCAAGCTCAGAACGACAGCTCCGGCATATCCAGCATCACCAACCTCCTGCAAATGCATGGATTGTAATACCACCGGAAGAGAAATCATACCTCCATCCACCAGTGATCTGGCCAATAAGGATAAAACACAAAGAAGCCCGACCAATAAATCTCGGGGAGAATGGGAAAACTCAGGCAGAGCCGCAGCAACGTCGGGATTTATTCCCAACATGGCAAAAAATTCCTCGTAGGTCGGACAGACTTCTTCCAAGCCAAAGCGAAATACATGGTCATCAGGGTACCAGAATTGTACCGCCGCCATTAGCATGTTCCACTCTATGGGCCGATTACGCCATAAATAAACTAGAGGCATGTTGTAAGCATCGTAGTCGACGTTATAGGAGAAAATTTTCGCCAAATTCTCGAGGTAATTGGAAAACTCAACACTACCAGGGAGAGCCATCTCAAAGAATAAGAAAGTAAGAATGTGAAGGTGTGAGAAAAACACTCTACTCTTACCCCTCTTTTATACTTGAAGACCCCCACAAAAGACATAACCCCTGCAGAAATAGAAGAAAATCCTGCCCCATAAGGTACCAAAGGTTGAAGAGGGTACTAATTAAAGCTTTGAATTTATGAGACTGGACTGACCTACCGATAAGCAGGACAAGGTGCTTGCCAATCGGCAACCCCCTACTTCTGGAAATTTTCCTTTTTCCTCCTTTGTCAAAATTTAAAAAACTCAAAATAAATTCATATTCTCAAACAGAATTTCAAAAATCCCCTTTTCATCTTTATATAAATCCTCATTATGAATAAAACTTTCTTTCAAACTTCCAAAAATATTTTACGATCTCAGCAGCAAAGTAAAAAGCGCATGTGCATGCATTCATTCATCATTAACAGAAGATAATAAAAACACTTCATTGCATTGCATAGATATATTTCTTTGTTACATCATTTTTTGCAGGGAAATAAAGAAAAGAAAAAAACAAATGGAACTCAGCCCAAACCCACACTCTCCCTCTCTCTCTCTCTCTCTCTCACCTAATATTCACATCTCTCTCCTAAGAGCTTCCACCCCTACGACGCACTCTCTTTTTCCCTGCGGAGAAATGATGTACCACCGCTACCCGATCCAGATTTCTCGCAGGATGAGGAAGACGGCACCAAGCAAGAAGGAATAGGAACCGCGTCCCAAATATGGGATGTCGCCAAAGATATCCAGTCCCTAATATCCCTCAGCCAAGTGATGGACACTCAGACGTGCTACAAGAAAAGGCAAAATCAGTATCAGGCAGAAAAGATCAAAAGAAACCAAAGGAGAAAAACATAAAAGATATACCTCAGGACGAAGAATCTCCTCTGTGAAGCCCAACTCCTCCGAGTCCATCGCATAAGGACGATGCAGCATAAGCGTCATCCCTCCATCTGCCCTCCAGATGTTGTATGAAGGAGTATGCAACCGCGTAAAGGGGATCTCCGAAGTCACCACCGTCGCAGATGTTGACGGACCACCACCGCTATGGGAGGACCCCACTGCACTGCACCCCCACCTACCGATCAATACTGACCCTTTGCCTTCTCGAGGCAGCTCAAAAGTCTGTGCCGCTGCCGAATGGAACCCTCTACACCATGTCGATCGGCACCCCCCTTAAATTTTGGTACAGAAATTCCCAAAAAATACCAGAAAATCCTGAAAAATCCTCAGAAAATTCCTAAACATCCCGGAAAGGATTTAGAACTTTTTCACCAAGAAAAATTCACACTCCCCCAAGTAGAATCCCTATTTCCCCAGCGGAACTCTCAAAATCCAAGTGAATCTCCTCCCAGCAATGTCCTCAGAGGACCCCTAAGGTATCCCAAAATTCCCCAAAGGTCTCAAAATTTCCCCGAGAAATACGTAAAAACCCTGGACCACCTAATCACTTTCGCAGCAGCAAATTAGTTGTTCCCCCGATAAAGTCTCCAAAAGACACGAGGATTTCCCCATCCATCAACTCCCCAACTCAAATCAAAATCACGAGGTAATTTTCCCAGCAGATTTCCCCAAGAACATCTCATCCTTAAGCCCGCAGAATTGGCTTCGACACGCAGAATTGGTCATCTCATCCTTAAGCCCGCAGAATTGGCTTCGACCCGCAGAATTTTTCATCTCATCCTTAAGCCCGCATAATTGGCCTCGACACACAGAATTGTTCATCTCATCCTTAAGCCTGCAAAATTGGCTTCGACCCGCAGAATTGGTCATCTCATCCTTAAGCCCGCAGAATTGGCTTTGACCTGCAAAATTTGCCATCTCAAACTTAAGCCTAAAGAAATTGGCTTTGACCAGCAAAATTGGTTATCTCAAACTTAAGCCCACAGAATTGGCTTCGACCCGTAGAATTGGTCATTTAAAACTTAAGCCCGTAAAATTGGTCATCTACAACTTAAGCTCGCAGAATTGGTCATCCCAAACTTAAGCCCTCAGAATTGGCTTCGACCCGCATAATTGGTCATCCCAAACTTAAGCCCGCAGAATTGGTCATTCTAAACTTAAACCCGTGAAATTGGCTTTGATTCGCAGAATTGGTCATCTCAAACTTAAGCCCGCATAATTGGCTTCGACCCGCAGAATTGTTCATTTCAAACTTAAGCCCACAAAATTAGCTTCGACCCGCAAAATTGGTCATCTCGTCCTTAAGCCCGCAGAATTGGCTTTGACCCGCAGAATCGATCACCCTCATCCCTAAGCCCTCAGAATTGGCTTCGAGCCTCAGAATCGGTCACCCTCATCCCTAAGCCCTCAGAATTAGCTTCGACTCACAGAATTGTTCATTTCAAACTTAAGCCCACAGAATTAGTCATCTCATCCTTAAGCCCATAGAATTGGCTTCGACCCGCAGAATTGGTCATCTCAAACTTAAGCCCGTAGAATTGGCTTCCACCCGCATAATTGGACATCCCAAACTTAAGCCCTTACAATTGGCTTCGACCCGCAGAATCGGTCACCCTCATCCCTAAGCCCTCAGAATTGGCTTCGACCCGTAGAATCGGTCACCCTCATCCCTAAGCCCTTAGAATTATCTTCGACCCTCAGAATCGGTCACCCTCATCCCTAAGCGCTCAGAATAGGCTTTGACCCGCAAAATCGATTACCCTCATCCCTAAGCCCTCAGAATTGACTTCGACTCGCAGAATTGGTCATTTCAAACTTAAGCCCTCATAATTGTCTTCGACCCACAAAATCGATCACCATCATCTTCAATCCCTCAGAATTGGCTTCGACCCACAGAATCGGTTAACCCCATCCTTAGGTCCTCAGAATCGACCTAGACCCTCTGGCATCCTCTTTCAAAGGCATCATGTGGTGTATATTCGACGGCTATTATTTGTTCTAAACTCACCCGTCGAGGAGCTCTGTAGACACCCCATTCTAATACCCCCTAACTTTTCTTAAGGTCCCTAGTACCTCCCTTCATTATTTCAAACCTAAGTCACACCCCAGGTACTGACCTAAAGGCCATCGGGCGCTCCCAAGATCCGGTTGACCAAAAGTCAAACTCTTCATCTCGAATGAGACCGAATGAATCTTCGAAGGGAACTAAAACCCCTTTCCAATGGTCCATCTCGTGCACGATTCTGACTTACCATGCGGACGAATGACTCGTTTTCCCCAAAACTCGATCAAGAGGTCACCGAACGCTCTCAGGCTCCATTTGACCAAAGTCAACTCTTCAGCTTGACTGAGACTAAATGAATCTTTCAAGGGCACTGAAACTCCTTTCCAACAGTCCGCCCCGTGTGCAATTCTGACTTACATTACGGATGGACGATTCGTTTTACTCTGAAAGGTCACCGAGCGCTTCCAAGCCTCGGTTGATGAAAGTCAACTCCCCAAAATGAGTCAAGCTCTTTGGAATTTCGAATCACTTCTCCTCATCTTTCCAATGGTCCATCCCGTACGCGATTCTGACAAACCGTGCAGACGAATGATCTGTATGCGTCCAAAGACCCCCGTCTAAAGGACCGACAAACACTTCCGAGCCACATTTGACCCAAAGTCAACTATCGAACTCGGGAGTAGTCCAAAAGACTTTCTAAGGTCTTTCAAGTACCTATCCAATAGTTCACCCCGAGTGTGATTAGGATCAACAGTTTACGCTCTACGATCAATTTTTCGAAGGAGCCTGAAAGAAACGGCAGGCTCTAAACCCTGCCTATCGGGAGTGTACCTAAACACACCTGTCGATTGGCAGGACCAGGGCTATGCAAACTGAAAATGCCCCGGGCCTATAAAAAGGAGGGCCTAACCTCATTTTAAGGGGAGAAAGATCAGAGATTCATCACTCTCAGCAGGCTCAGAAAACCCGTCTCGAACTCAGCGTGATTTCCACATCCAAATTCCTTTCCAACCTTCACCTTTCATCACCTTTTTCATCAAACTTAGTGAATTAAGTACCCTCCATCATCACCCAAATGAAAGTGCTGCTCTCCAACATCCAAGATCAAGCTCAAGATCTTCAAGAAGGTCCAACTTTCTCCACCCTCTCCCTAAATTCTCCTAAATTCGCATTAGTTTGTTTTGTTACTTAGTACTTTTATTCTCTCATCTCACATATCCTAATATACTCTTTATCTAGTATTATTTCACATCTCTTTTTTTCATATAAATAAAACCCAAAAAACAAGAAAAAAAGAATTTACTCATAAATTCCGAACGAGAATTCTCATACTTTGCTCACACTTTTCTCACAACAAAAACACTTTTTTACACACACACACACATACAAGTGAAGTGCCCGATTGGATTTATGGGATAAATCCCATCCCTCGTTTTGCATACTAACTACGTGGACTTTGATGCCTCTATAGGCTACGTACGCGTCTCGGGGTAAAACCCAAGACTCGAGTTATTTTCCTAATTTTTACTATTTTTTCTATATTCTTTAAACTTAACTCTCTTATATTCTATATATTTACATATACACATATTTGTTATTAGTGGCATATTATTCCATATGAGTTATCGTTCCGTTATAACGATCAACACTAGGATAATCGCATAAATCCTATTTTTCTATTATTACTTTTAGGAACATTCCTACGGATGACTCGCTTTATCTCTTGAATGATACAAGTCGATGATTCCTATCTCCGCTACATATACACATTCACACATATCACGGGGAAATAAAGGAAACTAGCAATAACCCATGAGAGACCGTAAGGGCGGAATGGGTGCCTAACATCTTCCCATTTCGTAACTTAGCCTCCGAACTCTTTTCGAATCATTTTGGTTTCGTATGTATCAGTGTGTCTTTGGATGCTGTCCTTCGGGATGGCTCCCTTTTTCTTTTGTCTGTTATGAGTAAAATAGACTGGAGACTCTATCTCTTAATATTTTCACCTCATCACCGACGCTGGCCGAAGAGCTCCCAAGAGGGATGTCAGGACCAAGATCCTCCCGAGACGAAGGGGTGACACCCCCCTCTTCTTCACCTCTCCCGCCACGAGGATCTGGAAGGGGATGGCCATAGGTCACATAGACAGTGGTGGGATCATTAGGTTTATACTCATTCTTATTTGTGGATTTATTGGGTGATGGAACCTTAGGGAGAGGTTCTAATGGGCAATTCTGGGTGGCCGGGATTTTCACATCACGGGGAACATCAACACTATTATCAACCTTTTTTCTAGATCTGAGAGTACTCACCGAGTTCATGTTCGCTTGGTATGTAGCTAGAGTAGAAGTGGATCCTACCTCGTAAGCTGAATCTTTGCCATTCCCCTTAGGGTTAGTAATGGGTTGACCCAAAAATTGACCTTTCTCTCGTTCGGACTCAAACTGGTTAAGACATTGCTCATACCTTTGGATGGCTTGAGTCTATTCTTACTTGGTTTATTATTGAGTATTGATAAATTAATTGAGAAGATTCTCAATTGAGGGAAATAAAGGAGTTGGGTATGAATTCACGGTGAGAACTAAGCATTGGTGAATATTCATAAGAGGGAGGTGGAACAGAGACAATTTGATGATTGGTGTTTGATGGTCTGCCATGGGGGATAAAGGATGATGGATGGTGTTGTTGATGGTGTTGATAACGGTGGTTATGGATCGGAGGACGAGGTTGCTTTATGGATTTTGGTGAAACCCGAGTGGACCATCTACATGTTTTTGTGGGTGTGATGGAGCGAGATTGTTATCGTACTTATAGGGAAAATGGGGATTGTTCCTATTACTGAGATTGTAAGTAAACTACGGGGAAATGAGTTTCTTAGTGGTATCAAAAGCACACGCTTGGGCCATAGTTGGTTTGGGATCATCTTGAATGAGGAGGCATAAATAAGATCAATGATCGTGGCTTAGGCTTACATTATAAGAAGAAGGACTAGACTCGTTGACATTCGTCGCTTGCTTTGAAAGAGAAACATTTTATTGCATAGAACAACTGAGAGTGTCAACTGCCTTAGTCAAAGTGTTTAAGCCAAAAAAGCAGAGTTCTAAAATCGAGATCATTTTTTACCTCATAAGTGCTCCCTACACGTAGTGGCTCGGATCTCGAAAACTCATTAGTTCCCTCCTTATCTTGGGAGTTATCGCCTAATTTGAGGAGAAAATTGTAGGCGACTGTGTGAATTAAGTGTATGAGCTTCACTTTATGCATGTATTAAATCATGGTTCAAGAAGAAGGAATGACACCATTGTAAAAACTATGGACTAAATGACTTTTCTCGAGACCATGATATGGGCAATTACTGATATAACCTTGAAAACGGACCCATGCTTCACAAAATTGCTCGGTTGGCTTTTAATAAAATTCTTGGATGGCTTGGTGCATTTCATTGGTTTTGATCATTAGAAAAAACTTGGATGTGAACTTCTTCACAAGTTGTTCCCGTGAATGGATAGAATCTGGTGGCAATGAATGGAGCGACATGGATGTGTTATCATTGAGAGAAATTAAAACAACCGAGGAAGAATATTTTCTTCGTCTAAGTTTTTATTTTTGAAAGTCGCGCAAATCGTGAGAATTTTTTGCAAGTGAGTGTATGGAGACTCACGATCAAGTCCATGAAAATTGGGCAACATTAAAATGGTCGTCGGGCGAATTTCAAATTATTCGGCTGAGGTGGCTGGAAGAATGATGCAAGATGGTGGGGTAGCTGTAATAGTGGAAAAATAGTCCTTTAAGGAACGCTCGTCGTTCATGGTGGGTGGATGGATGGATGAAGTAGATATGTCTATGCGGGGACAACTAGAAGTGACTGGTGGGAGGGAAAAATTGAGGAGGACAAATAATTCTCCTAAAGAGCATAAAACAGGAGAAAGGCTACGAGAACGAATGAATCGATGATTAGCTCGTTGCCACGTGGGCATGCAAAGAGTGAATTTTTATTTTTAAATAGGAAAAGAAAATAATTTTGGAGTTCGAGAAAATGAGGGAAATAAAATATTTTTGGAGTTTTGGATGTTTTAAGAAAAAATAAAAAATATTTTTGGATTTTTTTTGGGTAAAGAAAAGGGGCGATGGACTCGATTTGAAACTCAAAAAGGATGGAGCGTAAAAGTAACTACCTAAAGAGTACGTGCAAGCAAGGTAGAAGTCCTAACTATCACATAGCTAATTTTTTTATCTTCAATTAGGTGAGTGGGCAGTCAAATTTTAATTACTCCGCGGGCGAGAAAAACACGTATTCTTATATGTCGCCTTTGAAAATTGTTCTCATACTTTATTCCCGAGAGAACAAGAGGCTTACTAGTTAAGTCTCCCCACACTAGCTACTACAATGATCGACCGTCTGGTACGACGCTGAGAAAGCACAAACCGGTTGTATTGGGCGGTCTCACTTAAAATCCAATTTCCCTAGACATTGTCTTAAGAAATTCGATCGAAGATTGGCAGGGTAGGAAATGACTCACTAGAGTATCCTACGAGTGTCTCGTTCCAAAAATTTCCTAACGAACACTAAATCCTACTTGGCTTTCTAGTTGATTGATTTTAATTAAGTGATGCCCTGGTAATAAGAAAATAAGATAAGATGATTGAGTGGGTGATGAAATCCCAACTCGTTCCAATGGTCGGGTATAGGTCTTAGGTTCATTAAATCATCAAAGCATTCAAATTAAGTGTGATGCGATAATAAAAAGCATAGAGCAGCAAATAATCACACAAAAAATGAACTCACTTGCAGGAGATTCGCGAGTGATGAAGAGTGTCTTCCCACGACTTTTACAGACATGGGGTGAAGACCGAATTGAGTCGACCAGGGGGAAGGTCACCTACCTTCAGTAGTCCCAGGGAGTCCTACGGACCCAAAGTAGATAGGCTTCAAAATTCCAATCTAAGGGCGCTCTCTCTCTACCTTGTCCCGTATCCCTTTTCGTTTTTTTATGATTAATTATTACAAATATAAATGAAAAATGAATGGTGTCTCCAAGCACCGCAATACAAGCAAATGATAAAATCCAACTATAAAAGTTCTAATAAAATGGGAAATGGTATTAAAAACTAAAAAGAGAAAATAAATGAATTACAATAAAAAAAATCGTCGTAAGTGCTTCAATCTCCAAAAAGTGTCAAGCCATTTGATAGAAAAGCTTTTTGTGTGTCGTTGTTGAGTAGCCTCTCTAATAAAAAAATACTTCATTACCTACAAAAAAAAAAAGATAACAAAACTCGTATAAGGTAAGTAAGGATGTCAATCCAACTCTAAGGAGTGAAACACAAGAAAAGTCATGTAATACATTTTTCTAGTTATTTTCTTTCTAGATTTGTCTATTTTGCTTTTTTTTTTCTTTTTTATGGTTTTTTGTATTAAAACAATTTTTTGATGATGGTGAATTAAACTAAATGAGAACAAGCAATTAAACATGAACGAAAGTGTAAAGAAGACTAAAAAGGGTGTGATAAAATTGAGTGAAATATAACTAAATAAGAGAAGAAAATCAAGGGATGTAAATCTGCCCCCATTTCACACAATTTAATCAAATTTGAAAAATTTTAAGTTTGGTTGATTTCTAACAAATTTATCTAACTCAAAGTTAATTCCCATTAAACACGTGAATTCAATAAATACTGTATGATAGAAATAAATTGAATTCCTACAATTCTACTCCAAATGAATTAAACTCAATAAAATGAATCACCAGTTAAGGAAAATTCATTTAACTAGGTTTAATTAGACAAAAAATAACAAGAGTAGAAGAAAACTACACTATAATTTTAATCAATTTGATAAGCCTATCTCTAGTTTGAATCAAATGATAATATTATAACACAATTTTCATTCCTTTCGCAAGGATAATTTTTCATTTCTCAATGTAAAAATAAGTATAAGAATTAAAGTTACAACTCAAGGGAAATCAAACAAAATTAAAATGATCAAACTAAACAAATTGGATTCATGAGGGCTTCAATTCATCCCCTTAATGGGAGATTATCCCTCCATAATCATCTTCCAAGATCACGATAAACAAATGAAAGCATGCAAGGATTTAACAAGATAAATTAAAGAGGAATAAATCAAACCCAAATTTTGCCTTGAATTGGAATGAAATCTTCACTTACAATTCTCTCAAATTTAATTACAACACTCACTAAAAATTACAAAATAAAATTTCTCTCTCTAAAACTGAAAACTCTCTCACTACAACTTTTTTTTAGGTCTTTTAGTCTCTTATTTATCAAATGGACATGGTCTTCATTTATACATGGCAAACATGGAGCAAGGGATAAAGTTGGAAGAATAAAGGTGCGTGAGGTATGTGAGTTAATGAGGGGCAATTTAGAAAAATGGGAGAAGGCACGTGGAGGAGGTGTCATGAGGGGTATATTGGGTATATTTGAATGTGCATGTGGGTTTTGTTATTTTATTGTTTGGCTTTTAGCTGGGGTTTAACAGAAGGAAAATCGGCAATAAGGAAATGGGGAAATGTGCGTTTAATAGGCAATGGGATTGTGATATGGGTTAATGGGTATATGGAAGGAATTTCGGAGATGGGTTTAGTTGGATCGAAGGATAAGGTGGCGGTTTTGAGTTTTCGATATGCCTCCGGGCGGGGGTCGGATTGAAATGGCTGCCAAGGTCGGGTTTTAAGGAGGTTTAAAACTGGGTTGAACAGAGTATTGGATCTGACTCGAGTTTGTTTTAGATCCGGGTTTTATCGGAGGAAGGGGGAGGTTCGAACCGGGGCAACAACGATTCCGGTCTAAGGTGGGTATTGATTTGGGTTGTGAAGACTGCCATGGCCCGATTTCGGCGATCGGAGCTAGGATTGGTGCTAAGGCATTTTGATTTTGAGTTGAAGGGATGTCCGGGTTGAGCATATTCGAAATCGGGTTTGATGTTTTTTGTGTAAGTTTTGTTAATGGAGGTTTAACAGAGAGAGGATGTGTGGGTGGTTTTGAGAACATGATGAATAATAGGTTATGGGTGTGTTAGCGTGTAGGTGAGTGTGAGTTTTTTAGTGTGTGTGTTTAGATTTGTACATAAAAGGAAAAATAACACTACCTAAAAAAATAAAACTAAAAAATTAATTAGACTAAAAATTAAAATCAACTAAAACCAAAAAAATAAAATCTTAACCTATTAATAAAAGACTCAAAATAAAATAAAATAAAATCGAAATAAAACAAAACTTATAAAATTAAAAATAAAAGAAAAAATAACTAAAATTCCCATAAAATGGACGCCTATAATATGTACCGACACAGACATAAAGACACATACGTAATATAAAATACAGAAATAAAATAAAGACCTTAAAATAAAACAAAATAAAAATAATAAAATAATAAAAATGAGGCAACCTGAATAAAATATATATCCATATTAAGAAATTGTAATTATAAAAATACCACACACACACACTGAGCATGTACAGAATATGTTAGGGATAGTCTGGGCTTGGTTCGGGGCAGGTTTAGGCCACGAGACTTGGGTTTAGCTCATTTAATCGCATTCGTGTCGCATTTTGTCTTGCTTTTATGCTTTAAACTCAATGTACAAGATAAACACGAATGCGCATAAAACCTTTTCTCTCGATAATTAGCAATTAAAAATCGTTTATTTGAGATTTTATTTAAACACTTTTCCTTGCGTATCAGACTCCCTCAACTAGTCGTCCCTCCTTAATAGTTGATCATAATCAACCAAAAACTACAAAGTCTAAAAATTATTGAAGCCAGTAAATGAATAGCAAGAATACATGCAGATAAAAGGGCACAGCTAAAGAAGTAGTTACCAAAGTCAAGTTGTGTTTAGCCAACTCAAACAACCTATCCCTTGAGAGGGCAACAATAATAGCCTCATTAATAGAAAGGAGTCTTGAACTGACCAACCCTCGAGCAAGGCTAGGGTTCATTGCCATAGAAGGGGCACCACCATAACCTTGGCCGATCTGGACCTTCCTTGACAACTCCAGATGGGCAGCAAGATCTTTCTTCAGCCTCTTGAACTGAGGCTTCTGGGTTTTTATTTCAGCATGCTTCACAACCACAAGGTTATTGGAGCTCCCAACATCAATTTTTTCCTTCTCGGGAGGACCAGAAAGAAGGTTTGGGATCCTCCTCTTTACTATATTTGAAGTTGAATCTATAGTCATCACAAGGTTGATATCTAGGGATTCAAAGGAGAAAAATGTACCTCCAGTAGCGAAGTCTCCTTCCACTTGAGAGAAATATTCTTAATCAGCGACCGAAGAGGACGAGGTTGGATCCTCTAGCGGGGCCCATTATATTCCTCTCCCTAAAAAAGAGGAATATGGTCTTCAATCCTTTACTATCAATCCATAATTCGAATAGTCCTTTTTGAAATCAGGAAAATTTACTACCAGAGCCCTGCTTGAGTATATGGTCTTCAAATAATAGGTATTATCGATTGTGGTCCCCCAACTATAATAATATATCAATTCAGTTATTTCGATGTGGGTTCCAAGTCACTCATTAATACGATTGACCCCCCAATTCCCTACCTTTCATGTATTGGGTGCCACTTGGGTTGGAACCACATCAAAATATTGGCAAAATTTTAGGAATAAATGATTGGGCAGAAAAGTAACTCCACACTTTGTAATAAATATATTAGGAAGCCAATGACCGTCTTCTAATGAACGCAGGTCACAAAAACCTATCACCAACTTCGTTTTCACCCAATCAGGAATCATATGTTTTATTTTAAAGGTTTTTAAAGATCTTTCATCTATTGTATACACCATTGTCACAAAGAATAAAGGAAGAGTTCTTATAACGAAAGCAAGACACAACAACAGTTTTCTCAAATGGTGGAGTGAAAGCTCAAGAATTAATAGATGAGTTTGAAAATTCAAGGTGAGAAAAAACTAAGAGGGAGATGGTGCTTTACAGGATTCGTGATGCCTACTGGGCTAAGAAGTTTGAAATGATTAAGTGTACCACTACTTCAGGTTTCGACGGCATTTTAGTTCCCTATAAATCAAAATGATCAGCGTACCCCTGGACGGTTCACTATTTTTTTCGCTCTTTACAAAATCTCCACTGCCTTAATATGCTAGTCTGAGATTTACATGTCTCAAAGATCGACGATCGATGAAGCTCTTCCAGATTGCTGAGCAAATCCTGAGAGATAATAATCCATCCTTACAGTCATTATATCACTCCATTCAAGAATGAAGTATTGGGGAATTTTGTTATATCCTAAAATAATAAGGCCACGTGGACCCATAAAAATGTGACATATGCCATCATACTCAGGGGACCTAAAATAACAAATAAATGTGGTCGGCCCAATTATCTCATTGGTCAATAAGCTGGCCGATCACCTTCAAGAATATGAATAGTCAGTGATTTGAACATACACACGTGGGAGTCTCAATAATCACCATTAACATTCATGTGAAGAATATCCAGGTGCTAATTATCATGTAAATATGTAAGTATATAATGTATAAAGGTATTCTATCTTTGTAACTCCTAACTACTAATAATATATCAAGTCCTCTCTCAGTTAAGGGAAACTGAAACACTTTATCAAAACGCTGGAGAGCTCTGGAGAGGATTGTACTTAACCCTAAAATATAATGGCATTGTACTGGCAGATGTAGGCACCTCATTGGGTTGAACCATGTAAACCTTTATATCTCTTTCTGACTCCCATCCCTCTCTAGCTTATTTCTTTATATGTGGTTGTAATTATTGGTTTAATTGAGTTAAGATTATTCCAAATCAGCAACCAAAATTTAGAAACCAACAATCATACAACAACCATTTTCTTCAAACGTTTCGAGAATTTTCAATAATTCACCATACATAGATTTTTTATCAACAATAATATAATTATACAAATACCATTTTCTTCAAGCATTCCGCGAATTATCACTCTATTTAACTGTCTGAATTTGTTCAATCAACTACTTTCTTTAAGTTATCTTAAAAACATAAGCAAGAACATTCATTTACATATTAAGACAATACCTTAAACCCATATTAAGCTCTGCATCCGGTACTCTTAAAAGTGTTTAATAAACAAATAAGGTATACTAAGAGTGCCATTTTTCTTTGTTCTCTTCCTCATCGAACACTCTGCATTTCCATCACTAAAACTAATCAATCACATACATTTAAATCAAAACCATTAGCAAGGTCAAATAAAAAGTTACAGTACAATTTTACTATATTCAATTAGAATCAAAAAGTTCTTTTTTTTGCTAAAGCATGAATTACCATATCTATAAAAATGAATAAATTAGCCAAACTTGGAGCTGCCATCTCCCACAACTCGTCCGGAACGCCTGGTGGTCTCTCTGCAAAAGTGAAAAGATAAGAGTTAAGAATCAAATATGAATGATCAGAGGTTAGACTTGAACTAAAAAGAAAAATCCTTACCAAAGTCAACTAGGGGACTTCCACTTAAGCTCGTCCCCGAGAGGTATTGGGGGGTCAGCAGATGCTCGAACTTGATAAACAGCCCATGAACCCCTTGGTCTTCCAGGGCCTTCACCTTTTTGCTATTTTGAACACTTAGTCCAGGATCGGCCCTTGCAGACATGGTGACTTTACCCCATCTGAGGGGTATTCTAGGCTCAAAAATGGAAGAGGGAATAGACGAGCCAAATTCTCACGGCCCCGAGGCGAAAAAGTATCGAGGTTTCCAATTATGATTCGAGGTCTGAGTGACCAAGAGCATCTTTTTCTTAGGCCTTCGATCTACGAAGTGATAGTAGCTCGGATGATTCTTTGCCGAGGTGGGGACGTAACACCCAGCAAAGACCTGAACTGGGAGGTCAGAGTGGTGGACTGCCCTCCACAAGATGATGGCCCCTATAATAACTCTCCAAGCATTGGGAGAGAGCTGCGAGGGGGCCAAGTTGATAAAGGAAAGAATGGACCTAATGACAGGGTGAAAGGGAAGACGAAAACCTAGCTTGAACATCTGCTCGTACAAACAGATTTCTCCATCTTGACCGTGGTAGGCCCTCTCTTCCCTCAGAGGTCTCCTTAATTGGATTGAAGGACTGATGGAGTATAGATATATGAAGTGCAATAGATCCACCTCAGTGACTGTGCTCTCGTACTCATCCGCCTCAGAGACGTCAATATCACTTTCGGCGTCCTCATCATCGTCAGGCTCAGCGTCGGCTGGAGCAGACGTAGACGGGTTACCAGGGAACCTCTGAGCAAACTCGGCCCCGGTAACGGCCGACAGGGGGATAGCATCTAGAATGGGTGTCAGATCCACACTTGGCTCAACAAGTTCAACCTCGGAAGAAGAACCTGAGGTACCTGTGCCGTTTTGAGATGAGGCGCGGCTGGAGACCTCGGCCTGGTCAGGGTCCTGACCGGTCTGAGGAGTAAAATCCATGGCCTCTTGGAAAGAGTCCACAGACATTGGGTCGGAGGTGGAAGACTCAGACTCAGACATCGGCAAGTTATTGGCAGAGACGTCTGTCTGATAGAAATTCTCAGGTGGACGAGGGTATACCACCTTGAGAGGTGGAGGAAAGAGGGGTCTGACAGGGAACTCCTATGACCTACGAGCTTCTTCCTGAGCTCTCTCTATTTGCCTAATTTTCTCTAAGGTCTTTTCTCTAAGAGATGGGAAGTCCTCAAGAAGTTGGTACAGGGGTCTGAGCATCAGGGGACGACCCAAAACTCTGACCGGCCCTAAACTTGGGGAAAACTCCTAAAAACTACAAACAAGTTTGGCTTGAAAAATAAAGGAGCCCAAAGATCAAACCAAGGAATGTTGCAGAAAACCTAGTTCACCGGAAAACTCAAAACCTCGCCAAAAAATTCAAATCAAAATACCAAAAATGAAGGAAATGGGGAGGGAGAGGTACCTGAAGATGAGTTGATGGTTGGAAAAGAAGAAATCTCACAAGAAACGGGGCGGATCCTCTGCAGAAAGGACGATGGAACGAAGAGGCCTCGGAGAGAGAATTTGCAGAAAATAGCGCGCGAAAGAGAGAAATGAGGAAGAAGAAAGAGGAAAAAATGGTTTAACCCTTAAATACTTAGGCGCAATTCCCAAGGCTCATCATTGCCTTGGGAAACCCAAGGGGCAACTGACAGCGCACGCAAGCCAAGTGGGAACGCCTTAGCTTGGGACAGGTTTCACGCAGGTGTTGGCCTTGGGATGAACAGGCATCGGAGGCGAGAATCCCCTAGCCACCTGCTCTCGCAAATGACTAAGGGTTGGGGGGTGATTGATATGCCCAAGTATAACCTCGGCCCAGGGATACCTACCTCGGCCGAGATAATGGCCAAGACATTGATCGACCCAATGAGGGATAAGGGCCCACGATATCATCCCTCAGCCAGGACTACCTCGGCCCAAGCCGACACTACTACCTACACCTCCCCAAGGACACTACGCACGTCGCAGACATCAACAGCATCCTAAAGTACCCAGGAATAGCAACCTCGGCCATCAGTAGGCCGAGAGGACAAGAAGCCACTTCATCTTCAACGCGGATCCTACCTCGGCTTGGGACGAGGCTACCAGAGGTATTAATAATCATCAGCATGCTGCATGCCCAACCTCAGCTCGGGCCGACCCAAGCATATGTCTCGGCTCATATCAAGCCAAGACTCCTCATGACACCGCGCGAATTGAGCGGACATCCAACCTTTACAGCTCGACCTCTCAAAGGCCGAGGTCATTCACCAACATGACTGCCGAGCATCTGCTAACATTTGGATAAAGACACATGGGCACAAATCAGTTGTAACAAGATTATTCTCCACATGGGGGGGGATATTTCATCATCATTACTTACATGTGACAAGGACAGGTGGCATTCCCCCATTGATAAGGATATCACACACATGCTCACTGCATGCATGGGGGGTACATTACACCCCCTAGACACTATATATAGGGGTCATCCCCTACCTTGCAAAGGGATCTCATTCAAGCAACCCTAGCAAAAACCCTGTAAAAATATACTGTAGAGAGAGAGCTTGAGAGAATTGTACCCATGGTCATTAGTACCATCTTTCAGTGATATTACTCACACACTCACTGCGGACGTAGGCCAGACAGGCTGAACCACTTATATTCTGGTGTTGATCTCCTCATATCCTCACCTCCTTCTCTTACCTCTTTTTATAGTTGTACTGCCATTGTTATATACATATAGAGCTTGGAAACACCTTACCTGGTGGTGTTGATTCCCAGCATCATCAAGTATTACTCACATCTATCGATTCCCAAAAAGTGCATTTGTACAAGTGGTTTGACCTTCTCCCGAAGTGTTTTTTTAACAAGTTCTTCCGTAGTGGTTGAAGCAAAAATTGTTAAGGATGATATATTAAAAATATGAAAGCAAGTTGAATATTTATGTTTATAGACTCGGTTTTCAATTGAAAAATAACTTAATGCATTAATTCGTACTAATATAATGAAATGAAAACAAATAAATGATCATTATTTCTATAAAAGACATGGTAAAATAATGCATAGATATAAAAAAACTATAAGGAGCCGCGTTCCTTCCCCTACCCACCTTAGGCTAGCCCCACTCAATATTAATTTATTTTTAGAATCATCCAAAGCTAAATAACTATGATTACAATATCTTAATTTTGTTTTGACCACGTAAAGTTGAGGGAAGTAAAATTCCACCAATCTCGCAATCGTGTTTCCACCAGATCGACTGGTTGTAGGCTCATGCACGACTTAAAAAAGCGAAATCCTTCATGTCAAGATTAATGAAACATAACATGTATGCATAAGATAAATATCTATAATTCAATTCAAGCCATAATAAAATAAATCACAAAATTAACCAAACACCCTATGTTTGTTGACAATTTATGAATAATTTATCTTGTACTTAGATCATAACATCGACATTTAAAAGAAATGGGAAAAAATACAATGAGAGATAATATTTTTATACAATTTGGAATGGATCGCCTCCTTTATTTTCCATTCAACCAACTATAAGAATGGCACTTCATTTGGTTGCTTACTATAATTTTAACATTAGCTCATTCTTTTTACAATAAGTGCCATGTATAAATCGAAAAGACGTCAAGGGAAAAATATTTAGGTTACAACCAAGGTTGAGAGGGGACATATCCCAAAAATGAAAAAACTAGGCCAAAAGAGCACCTTTTATGAATAAAGCGCACACTCACAACTTCAACCTATTAGAGGGGAAAATTTGAAAAATGGATTTGAATCAATAACTTATAAATCCATTAAAAAAATTATTCCCCTAACACTTATTATATAGTTTAGGGAAAACTTTGGCTAATATAAGTTAGGAAGAAGGAAGAAAAACATTAGACTTAACACTATTAACAATCTTAGATATTGAGAAAATTATATATTATCGAATTCAGATATCCCGAGTATGTATAAAGAAGGTATCACTCGATATAGTATTGAAGATGTGAAACAAAATAACTTCCCTGTAACGTATCTTCACTAATTTCTCAGTTCTGCAAACTTCGTTCCAGAAAAATAATAAGAATTAAATTATAATACAAATATTTAGGCGGAGAAGTAAAAAGGGGGTTAGTGAGGCTCATATAAAGCTACTTAACAAATTAGCTTATTAAGTTACAACATGGATTCTCTGGAAAAAAAAAGTTACAACATTAATTTAGCACCACTTTAATCGTACAAGATTTAAAGGTACACAAAAATGTCAAGAAAAATGATAAAATTCTTGTATATAACTAATACTTTAATCAAACCCCACACATAATAACCAAAAAAGGAGTTAAGATAAAAAGTTTGTAACAATATCGCCACTATAGTAAAGAATTCTTAAACACCTCCTAATTCTATCAAAACTAATGCCAATCATCACTCAAGTAAATATTAAAACTGAAAGAACCCAAAAGTGTGCTATGTAACTATCATACAATACCAATTCATGTGTTGAAATTAAGACAGGGATTAGACATAGAGTAATAGAAGAAACCTATTTTTTATACTTAAAAACGGTATCTTTCATAAACAATATACCGCTACGAGAATTTTTATGAAAGCCTTTCATTTGCATCTCTTCAATGGAAGTTTGATTTTCCCCAAATGTATCCTAATTTTTGGGGTAATTCTTCTTCTAATGATCGATTCAAGTTTTGATAAAAAAGATATACCTTGGTTATATTTCATCTCTTCAACAAGTTTAGTAATGATCATAACGACCCACTTGTTCCGATGGAGAGAAGAACCTGTGATTAGCTTTTCGAGAAATTTCCAAAGTGGTATTGCTAAATTCCTTCTTTTTATCTTTGAGGTTCTACAATTGCAATGATAAGTGGTTACGAAGATGGGTGGATGAATAAAAAAAGGGTATTCCAGGGGTTGTTGAAATGGAGCGAAAATATTAGGGAGGGAATATTTAGAGTTATTATTGTTGATCTTCCATTGTGAGGCTTCATTGATGGATATATAGGGAGGGAAGATGAAGAGCATCGACAAAGTGGGGAGTCCACATGGGAGGAGAGAAATCAGTGTGGGTGTGTGATCATTAGGGATATAGTGAGTAAATATGAGTGAGGACACAAAGGAGAATATTTCATCAGTAAAATGCATGTATCAAGAAATCTCTGCTATTTTTAAATAGTAGAAATATATATTTATTTAAGTAGGTACTTCCATCTTTTGCTTGATGTAAAAAGTTTCATGAAAAATATAAGGGGGTTTTACTATCTAGTCCTTGGACTAATAATTTTGGACTATAAACCCAGGCCACCAAATTTTAAATGATTAGGTACATCATATAAATACCTCTGAATTAAAAAATAAACACACTTCACAGATTTTCAAGCGCCATAATGATCATACTATCTCTTCGATCAAAACTCTAATTGTCGAAGTTCTAACAAACGATTCTCAATTAAATTATTCCAAACAACAACATATAAATATCCTTGAATTCCAAAACAAACATACTTCACAGAAATTCAAGCGATCAAAATCCTAATCGTTGAAGTTCTAGCAAACTATTCTCATTCTCAATCAAATTATTCCAAAAAATACTAACATGTATGACTCCTTACTCGTATATATGTATTTGATGTAATTTATTGTGTATTGAATGTAATATTATGGTCTTAAGTTTTTTTCTTAATATTATACCATACACTTTATATATCTTGTGTTTTTATCATTATATTTCTGATATCACATGTTTGTCATTGTATTTTAAGTGTTATGTTGTGTAATCCATGTATTATTTTTATGTCCTTAGGCTTTATATAACTTTTTTCTTATTTTATTATGTATTTTTTGTCCTCATATGTATATATTTGTAAACATTATGCATGGAGTGATGAAATCACATTATGTTTGTTCTTGATATGAAAAAATATAATATCAGTCAGCTTCTACATTTGTTGCCCTAATTTTAAATGCAATACAAACATTTTTCATGTTGAGTGTATTTATGCACTCTCTATATTTTCATACCTCCTATATTAATTGTGATCCGTGCCAACAGCATTCATTGAGGATTGCACATTTATGTATTGCATCACGGGACATTTTCTACTGTATACATCATTTATTAAGGACTGTGAATATATTCATGCTCTTTGTATTTTCATAGCTCCTATATAAATTGTGGTCCACGCCAACAATATTCATTGAAGACTTGGAATATACAAATACTCTTTGTATTTATATAGCTCTTATATTAATTGTGGTCCGCGCTAGCGGCCTTTATTGAGGACTGCGAATATATACATGCTCTGTGTATTTCATACCTCCTATATTAATTGTGGTCCAAGCCAGTGAAATTTATTGAGGACTATGAGTATATAGATGCTCTTTATAATTTTATACCTCCTATATTAATTGTGGTTTGCACCAATGACATTTAATAGTTCCTTTATTGTTGTGGTCACTTTGGATTGAACAAAAATCAATTTCAATCGTGTACTTTATGCAATTGCGTGTACTTTATGAAAGTACACGCATGAAACATAAAGTACACGCACATTTTAAATGTTTAATCTTAATTGATTACTTTTTTATGTTGATTTCATTATTTGAGGACGACGATTATATACGTTTTCTCTATATTTTCACAGCTCCTATATTAATTGTGGTCCGCACCAACGGTATTTTTTAAGGAGTTGGAATATATACATGCTCTCCATATTTAATAGCTCATTTGTTATTGTGGTCCGTGCGAGCGACACTTCAATGATATTCCATTGCGTGTAAGATGTCTTTGGGTTGTGTTATTGTTTAGGAATCATACCATCAAGTATGTTCAACTACAAAACTATTGGGTGTACCTTTGAAGATCTTAACAATACGAAACCTTTCACATTAACAGTCAATACTACTTATGAAGACATAATTCATTTTCTACTGCGCATCAATGATAGAGCCAAAAAGTTACTTGGTTTTTACTATCACTTTGAAGACATGAAGTCCACTTTTTATGTACAAAAGCTCAAGTAACTGAAATGAAAGCCAAGGAATTAGAAAAATAATTGAGTAGCATTGCTTAAGAGGCTTTGAAAGTGTTGGCACATTTAGCATGGAGCTATTGTATCACTTCTTTTGTGAATATGTTACGAACAGAGATTCTGGATTTATATCTTGTCAAACAATGGATCTTAGGTATTACCATGTAAGGAAAGATAGGGAATTTGTTTATTGAAATTTTGTATTACGTATTTCTTGTATTTTGTTGAGATTTGAACGAAGTGTTAAGAGAATATATCATGTAATTTTGTTAAACATTCGAGTACTTTATGGAAATATATTTGTTCGTTAATACAAAATCCATGTACTTTATGTTTTGATATGTATATTTTATGCAAGTGCTTGTACGTTATGTTTTGAAGCTTCTATTTTATTGCAATACGCGTAGACTTTTTTGTTTTATGTCTGTACTTTATTTCTTTATGCCTTTACTTTATAGAAATTACTTTGAAGACAAGAGCGCAGAAGAAAAAGAATCCTGAAAAGGACACGGCTGATAAGAGTGGTCCGAAGAGGCCAACAAAAGCAGATAATAAGAGGACAAAGAAATCAAAAAGGGAAGTTCATAAATAAGACCAATACAGGTCGGACGTCCTGAGCTTCTATCATGATTTGAATAATATTCAGAGCAAAATAAATGAGAATCGTGTTGTGCTTCTTAAGTAGACGCCTTTCTGGCAATTAATCAATGCCTATTACAGTGCTGAGGTAGCAGAGGGAGATCATAAAAAAGGTGTAAAAAAATATTCTCTCCATTGTCACAGTCTACAAAAAGAAGATAAAGTGTTTTAGGATGATTAACGATGTACAAATAATCCCTAATGATATAAATCAAATTTTTGGGATCTCAATAATAGAGGGGCAAAAGAAAAAACATCTGAAGAATGGATTGGATCAATCTTTCGCCAAACCTGAATTCTCAATCGTTACTTCAATCCGATAAAAATATTAGAAAATCAGATATTATAAAAGGATTGAAGACGTCCGTTGAGCTTGATATCAACGAGGGAAGCAATGAATTTGTTAAGCTTGTTGCCCTCCACTTCATGACAATGCTCCTGTTCTCCAACTCCAACTTTACAATAGGAGAATTTTTCGCTCCATGCTTTAACGACATTAATGATACGATTAACAATGATTGGGATTCTATTGTCCACAAATTTCTGATCCACTCTCTCGATAAAATGGTCGAATCTAAGCCCAGCAAAACCAGTGGATGTGTCATATCATTATTGGCGAGGAAACACACATCTACACATTTCAATATTAAAGTACACACATATTTCATAAAGTACAAGCACATTGCATTGAACAAAATCATTTTCAATATGTGTGTACTTTATAAAATATGCATGTACTTTGATAAAGTACACAAATATGTCATAAAGTACATGCACATTGAATAAAATCATTTTCAATGTGCGTGTACATTATGACATATGCATGTACTTTACCAAAGTACACGCAAATTGAAAATGATAGTTCAATGCAATGTGCGTGTACTTTATGTCTTATGCGTGTATTTTAATTATACTAACATTATCACTCATATTAATTGGTTTAAATGGTATAACGTATAATTTTTATTTCAATTTGACAGTATTGGGTATATGAGAAGTTTAATGTTATCAATTCTATCGGGGGGAAGGAGAGCAAGGAACCGAGATTTCTTTGGTAAATCTTGGAATCAATAAAGGAATATATGAATGACAATGACATCATTATTGCTATTTAGAAGAAGGAATTCAAAGAGAAAGAAAAAATAAGTGAAGCATGATCACATGCCCAGTTTTGATTTGGGTGTATCACAAATAACTATAGAACCAGCTATAACTTCTTCATCGGACGATAAATTCGAGTTCAATTTGGATGTTTGGAAGCGTCCTTTAACTGAAGCAATGGCGAAGTCCTCTCATAAGAAAGATAATGACACCAAAGCTTCAAATGATTCAGTTACTTTGGCTCAACAGATAAGCAAATTGACCGAAGAGAATGTTGGGATTAAATTAAAGTTAAAGGAGAAAGATACCCAACTCAAAGAAAGTAATGTAGCAAGGTGTCAAGCTGGAGAGTATCTTAAGATGTTAGTGGAGGATAATATGTAAGGACACAAATTTTCAATTGAGTCCTTTGTAGTTTTGGCTCAATTTCGGACAAAAACATTTGGGTCATGGGATAGTGTTCTTGTGTTTCTTTCATGCCTATGACATATTAAAGTTGAAGACGTTGCGACCTTACTTTTCAAGAGAACATTATTGTCGAGTTTTCATGCTACATTTCACGTCATCAACACCATATTTCATTGTCTCCAAAAGGTATCAATGCTTTTATATATTTATAGGAGACTTCGAATAATTTTATTGGGTGTAATGTTTATTTAAAACGAAGTTTTGGGGCTTAAAATCGAAATATGACCATTATGTCACTTCGTTCGATATTGTCGTTCGAACGAGTCTTTCGTTCGAATGAGTTTGCCAACGAATTTTCCCAATTGGCCTATGGAACATCGTTAGATAGGTCGTTCGAACGAGACTTCGTTCGAAGGACACTCTCGTTCGAACGAGATTTTCGACGGTAAAACTTTTTGGCAGTTTTTGTCCACTATCTCACTCTTTTGTTCCCACTAATTTTTCCAGAATTATTAAGTACGGGAACCAACCTTTGCAAAATAACTTTTTCATCTCCTACAATCTCTAGAGAGAGTTTTTGAGAGTTTAATTCCACCATGAAAAGTTTCAAGTTTTGATTGTTTATTTTTCAAGAAAATCCTTAAACACTTTTGTTTACACCCATATTAGTTTATTCCAAGTACCACGTATATATATCTTGCTTGGAGAGTGTTTGGCAGCGGGTTTTACTCTATCGAATTGAAGAGTACGTTTGGGTTTACTTCTACATCCCATAAATAAGAAGTTCATTATTTTGTTGCGGCATACTCACACGGTGAAAGGCATTGTGCGAGGGTTGACGGTTGTCCAAAAACTTTATTGGTGGATTCTAAAGTTTCGGTGGTTTTTGGGATGGTCGACTAAGCGGAGGTTGGTACAAGAAGACGCATCAAGGGCTTGAAGGGAGTCAAGTCGAGTTGAGTAAGTCATTTATCTTGTACTTGTAAAACTACCGTACTTAGTGGACTTAAGGCTAGGGTCGTCCGAGGTTTTTTCCCATTTGTGTTTTCCTTGTACATCGCGGCGTAGTGATTGTGAATTTATTTTATCTTGTAATTCACCTAGAATGCAAGCTTAGGATTAAAGGATAAACTATGGTTTAATTCGCAATCTTGTTTAAATTGGTGCAATAATTTAATTTGGGTAAAATTTAAGTTAATTTAATTTAAGTCGAAAATTTGATTTGGCCTAATTTGGTAATATTGAAAATATTGAGTAGGCAAATTCTAGGACTTGTGTTAAATTAATTTTGGGCTAAAAGTAAATTTCTCATAGTTAACTTCAAGCGCTATTTTTTTTTGTGAGAAAATCCAAAAATTGGTTTGTGTGAATTTTTTGTGCGTGTATGTGTTCACCATAATTCACTTATTCGAGTTTAATTTTGATTTTATTTTTAGAAATTAAAATTTGTCATTTGAGTGTGTTGAACCATCATTATTCCGCATTAAAGGAAATTATATTTGAAAAAGATTTTAAAATTGGGGGTCCTCATTCCCAACATAATACCCAATAAATTATCTTCAATAATAGATTGAAACTTCAATTTGAATAGTGGAGAAGGGACAACATTGAATGAATAACAAAGTTCGAGGAGGATAATGCCCAACAAGTTTGTTTGAATAATTAGTTGAAGATTCAACTTGAAGAGCCGAAGAAGAATGACTGTGACCGAATAAAAAAGATAGAAGGAGATAAAGCCCAACTCATAAATGAAAATGAAAATTTGCAGAATGAGTTGAAGGTTGCTAAAGATTCTGAACAAAGTCAGAGCATCACAGCAGAACAACTTCTGTAAAGAAACAATTACTTATACGGAGCCAACGAAAGGTTTTTAAAAGATAAAGATGAAGCTATTTTGAAACTCAATAAGGAGATAATTTGGTGATATTTGTAATCATTTATCTGTATTTATGGTAAATTACACGCAATGTCAATAAAGTACACGCATTGGTTATTTAAGTACACACAGAATACTCTAAAAGTATTAGGTAATTTTACGTGTATTTTGTAATATTATGCGTGTACTTTGTAATATTATGCTTGTTCTTTTGACATAGTGGAAACTACACGCATAAAACTCTAAAGTACACGTGAACTTATTTTTACTTTCACCTGTACTTTGTAACATTTTGCGTGTACTTTAAGAATATGTGTTTGTTAAAAGCAAATAATGCAAAGTACACGCATAATAATCAAAGTACACGCTTTAATCATGCATAGTTTCATAAAGTACATGCATATTTTCATATAGTAAATGCATATTATAAAAATGATTATCCATATTTTGATAAAGTACACGCATATCAATTTAATAAACCCACATTTTCGCTTGTACTTTGAAATTCATTTCATGTTCTATGAGTTAAACATGATAATTTTGTTCTCTTCAGGAAACAACTAATAGAATTCTCCAAGAACAAATTGAAGGTTTGCGAAAGTCCCGTTCTGAAAAGGAAGAGGAAATCAAGCTTCAAAACTCAATGTACCTCAGAATACAAGAAAGGGATTACTGAAAGCAAAATATCGATGATGATTTGTTTATAATCATCCTATTAAGAACTTTCAAAAGGGTGAAAAGAATAAAAATCCTTCTAATGAAGGTCTTTTTGAATTACAACATGTAAATAAAAAGTGTCCTAACAATAAAAATACTCAAGTTGCATTAAAAATAAGAAAAGCGCAACAAAATAAAATTGTGTCTTCTTCAAAACCAATTGGATAAGGAGACCAACAAACTTACCCTTGTGCAAAATACCTTAGTGAAGATGCCAAAAATAAACTGCAGGAATGTATTACATGGGAGGAGAAATCAGGGTAACTTCTACTGTTTGTTTTGTAAATTATAGTGCAAGCATAGTTTTATAGAGTGCACAAGATTTGAAATGAAGAACATTCATAGTTTACTAAAGTACACGTATTATCAATGAAATACGCGCATTTATTGTTCAAGTAAATTATTGATTTATCAAATACACGCATATTTTCATAAAGTACACACATTTTTTAAAGATGATCATACATAGTTTTATAAAGTACACGCATATTTTTTAATCATCATAGATTACACACGTGTTTTAATTATTGTTAGGGGTGTTAATTTTAAAAACGACACGAAAAAAATAACACAGAACGACACGAAATTGTCCCGAAATTGATACGATATGTCGTGTTCGTGTCGTGTTTTTTTTACACGAAGTCGTGTTGTGTTCATGTTTGAATTATGAGTCGTGCCGTGTCGTGTTATCATGTTATCGCATTTTTTAGGCGCTAAATTTAAGAAATTCTGGTATTTATGTCGTGTTGTTTTTTATTCGGGTCGTGTTCGTGTCAACTAAAAAAACACACGAATTTGTGTCGTGTCGTGTTCGTGTCCAAAAAAACTTTTCGTGTCGTGTCGTGTCGTGTCAGTCCGAAACACGACCCGTTGACCCAAATTGCCACCCCTAATTATTGTTCTAGCATTATTTCCTGTCTTGAAATTCAAGGTAGTCTTTATAGAGCACAAGAGTCATTTGTTTTTGCAAATGATATTAAAGAAATACTGAAAGGCGAGAAAATTTTGAGCCAAATATGTAATCCAAACATCGGGCATTCATTAATTTTACTTATTTAGATCCTTACCTTTTTAAATATGTGAAACAGATAATTCGATCATATCCCCATTTAATAGAGAATAAAATGAGGAACGAAAGGCCCCGAACTACACACACTTTTAGTTTATATGCTTATGTAAGGAAAATAAAACCTAAAGCTTTGTCCATCAGCATTAGTTAAATACTATCATTAAGAAATCTATAACTCTTAATAGAAAGCCGTCCGAACAAATAATAACGACCCGAAGAAGGAGCATATAGAAAATTCCATTTTGCCAATTTTAGGCCTTTGTGATATACTTTACTTTCCAATTAGGCATTCATTATCAAATAATGGTGAGCATTTTACATTGTTAGTTATGTATAAAAAATAGAATAAAATTGTCCATACGAACTCACTCCGTCCGAACAACAACAATCAAATCACATCGTACAACAAGGACGCCAAAGACAGGGTTACACCCTAAACTTAATACATTATATTTAATTTTATATTTTATATACGCTCATGGTTTTTTATGTTAACAGTTTGATGCTTTACAAGAAATACTGTCCAAATTGAAGGAGGAAGCACAAAAAATACAACAAGAAGGTAAACGAGTAAGACATTACGAAGAGATTGTTCTTAAAGATGCCCTAACCCAAGAGGAAAAATGTACAATAGGCTGGCTGGTTAATCACGGTGTCAATTATAAACTAATCATAGATCATCAATGCGCGAGAAAAAAATGGGTAAGCTCAAACTTCATATGTGTAAAGTAAACTCATAATTCATTACGAAATATTTCAATAAATTTTATTCGCATTAACTCGTATATTTATTTTATTTTAATTTTTGTGTTGACTATTGCGTGTACTATATAAACGTGACACCCTACCTATTTCAATAATGGGTGATCAGTCCTTTACTAAAATAAAACAGGAATCTCATTTAGTTCATTCTTAGCATCACTGTTGAAGCATTTGAATTACTAACCACCTATTAAATTAAATAAGCCGATGCTAAATTTTAACTTTCAATAACATACAATAATATTAGCCAAACCACAATAATCCTATACACGGTAACTAATGTAAATGAAACCACACTGTAAAGATGAAGCAGAGATAAATAAATAACAACCCCGAATAAACCATCGTGTAAAAACCAATACATCCAAACCAAATGATTAAAATAATTTGAAATACATAAATCTAAATAAAAAGGGAAACACGCCCAACCAACAACTGAAATAGAGAACCTAATCTAGATAGCAATAAATGAAGTGACACCTCCGAATCCTACAAGCCTCCACATCAGCTGCAGTTATGTGTCCCTAGAGAGAGTAATCATCCTAGCGTTCCTATGGCTGGACACCTAAAAGTTTTGAAAATAGATTTGACATGAGTCAGAGCCTAAAACTTTTGAACATATTTTGCCAGTGTATAAAATGCATAAATAAAAATATCCAATCAACTTTCATATTTATAAACCAGTAGCGCACTCTCTTGAGTCACCCTTTACCCCTTATGTAAATTGCGCATCTAACATATGCCTTTTTAACTCGCCTAGTTACGCTACCATGACATCAATACTACACTACCCTGGTCCGAGTATACTATCTGCCCTTGGCTTATTAATTAAATTTCACAACTGCTTAATTAATATCTTATTAAATTATCATAATTTAATATATAACTTTACTTCAGTTATTTCATTCCTATAACCACATTTATAATTCATTACTTTATTTCCCATAATTTTCACTAGTTATTTAAATTGTATTCGCTTACTATTAGCTCGTATATTTGTCTACACTTAAATATACGTAATAATATACCACAGTAAAAACACATGTTTTGCGTATAGTCGCTCTCTACAATGCTATCATTATCCAGGGCATTATCACATGATCCTAGTATTCAGAGGTCGGACTCTCACACCAACTCGGTAAAATCACAAACGTATTGAAGGCGGTCATAGTCCTTCGACACTGAGTCATAACCTTACCCACAATTACCTCACTGCAGATATAAATCACATAAATATAAACATAGCGCTATGACCTGGGGTCGATACTTAGCCTGTTGAGATTCGCTGGGGAAGATCACCCACATCGTACAACCTCCACTGATAGCACTAGAGGGGTATGTTTCACATAATATCTACGTAAAGATATTATAACACACACACACACACACACACATATATATATATATATATATAAAGTATAAACTTATATATGTCACAGGTTTGGCTCATGATGTCATCTAGATAAATTTTTTTGCACTACCTATTTTACCCCCTCTATCATTTGAGTTCCCCCTATTTTCTTTCTCTTATCCCTTTTTCACTTTAATTCAAACACAAGGTTATTTTGATAAACACACACCAAACCCATTTCAAACCTCTCTCTCTCTCTCTCTCACGAACGAGCATAAGGCACCAAACCAAATTCTATATCCCGCCCAAATTTTCGGTCTACCTCGAGCCACTAAATATCTCACCCGCACACTCTTAGATAGTGGAACTAAAAGCAAGCACGCTTCTCTCTCTCTCTCTCTCTCTCTCTCTCTCAGTTCTCCGTGACCTCTCTCACAAAACCAACAACTTGATTCTTCAAGATCTCAATCCGGTTTGGTCTACATCTTGAACTTCATTTGTAACTGTTGAACTCGATTTGGTGGGTGTGTTATCAGCAGATCTTAAAACGTGTTGACGAAAATATATGTGGGTTTAGTTCTCGGTTTGGTGCATCGTTGTTGACAAAAAACTCTGCAAAAATTATTTACTGAACTTGGTTTGTTCATTAATCGTTGTTCAGTTAATATTTGAGTTAAAATAGGCGAAAATCTGTTGCGAGTTTGTTCATTAAACCAAGGGAAGATATGTTGTGGGCTTGTTCATTTGTTCAGTTAATGTGGGTTTGTTCATTATTCCCTGGTGGAAGATCTATTTTTTTGTAATTTCTTAAAAACAGGGGAAGATCTATTACCCGCCAATGTGATGATCTCCGACAGTGAGCTCTGGCCGCCGATGTGATGATCCCCGCTGGTATTTCCTCTTCCCCTGCCCATTTTTCTTTTTCTTTTTTTGTTATTTGGCATGAAGATAACAAAAGAGAAGATGGTCACCTTTGTTCATATGTTCAGTTAATGTGGGGTTGTTCATTTGTTCTGTTAATGTGGGTTTCTTCATTAATCCTAGGCGGAAGATCTTTTTTATTGTAATTTCTGTAGATCAGGGGAAGATCTGTTGCCCGCCGATGTGATGATCTCTGGCGGTGAGCTCTGGTCGTCGATGTGATGATCCCCGATGCTATTTCCTCTTCCCCTGCCCGTTTTCCTTTTTTTTAGTTATTTGGTATGAAGATAACAAAATGGAAGTTGGTAGATCTGTCTTTGTGTGTCTATCTGTGAAGATCTATGGATGATCTTCTGAACTCATAATCTCTTTGTGATTGATTTAATCGTTAAAGAGCAGACCTTCAAAAACATCTTTGTGTGGGTATGTTTTTTCTGAAACTCATCTTGCGGACACAACCAAGATCTGGTTTCTTTCATTTCAAATATAGTAACAACGTGGCTTTTGTTCCTTATTTCCTTTTTATTTTGTATTCTCTCTTAAAGTATTACTAACAGGATGCCTTTATGGTATTGGTGGAGGTTGTATTAAACAGCTGGAATTGATTGCATGGCTTGACATCTCTCTTTCTTTATTCGTAAGGGAGTTCTATGTATTTTTCATTATCATTTTGGATCACGGGTGCTGAGAAATTTCATAGAATAGGAAAATAAACGCTTTAAAATTTTAAAATCACAGGTGGTTTGTAATGTCTTTGTATCAATAATGTTTGCGTAGTTCTTTGTTCGAACTTCTGTATGGTTCGAGGGTATGAAATCTAGACACACATTAAATTTTGAGATCATAGTTATTTAGTTTCAATTTAAAAAATTCATTTGTAACGAGGGAACCCAACAAAATTTTGAATATGATACTAAATCCCATAAAATTAGGAAAGATCATTTCTTTACTGTGTTCCATAACCCTCACAATTTTTACGTATTTTATGTCAATTGTATGTAAGAGTGAATTTTATTGCAAGATTCAAGTCATGAATGTTTAGTGTCGATTTTATTACATGAACGCGTGATCTCATATTTGTTCTTAATTGACATGTGTTGTGACCGCGGGGAATGCATATGAGTCAATGAAAAATGCAAGATTACTAGTATTATTGTTATAAATGTCATATGTTTAATATTATTGTGTTATTTTTTTATTTCTTAAATAGGGCGCATAGCCCTATAAATAGAGGAAACATTGTTTGGTTTTTTTATATTGTTTACAATTATTTGTGTTATGTAATAAATCCTTTTGAATTAAATATTGGTGTTATTTTCTCAAATTGAGTTGAATTTGTTTATACTATGTTTAGGGCAGATTATTAGGATTATTGTTGGGAGTATTTTTTCTTTCTTAAATAAGGTGGGTAGTTTTATAAACAAAGGGAACTCTCCAAAAAATTTAAATTGTGTAACGCGATATGTATTATATATAAAACTTTATAACTTAAATTATATACGACTTAATATTTTGTTTTGTTGGGGGAACGAAATTATTTCCGTTTTGTAATTACGTACTTCCTGAAAATTTTTATTGTTTTGTGATTACGTACTTTTTAGAACATTTCGTCATGTGGGCATTTGTCATATATGGAGAGACTGCTTTCAAGTTTCGAACTTGAGGTCAAATGTAGCATTAGTGTGGGCATTTTCCATCTCACTTAAGCCCTATCAATGAAATACACTTTAAAAATTAGCATCGTGCCTATCAATTAAAATATTCATAATCGATTAAATAATTTTGAAAAAAATATCCGTCCTTTAGAAAAATTGACAACGATTGATATTTTGAAAAATTATACTATAATACAAAAAATTTTCGACTTCACCACACGATTCATGCTCAGGAGAATTGTTGTCGTGCCTTCAGGCACGCCCATGACTTTAGAAATTATGACCAGTTTTATATAAATTAGACTTTGTTTTGTCAGGGAACGATTTTTTTTTCGTTTTGACATACTTTGGAAATTATCGACATTTTACGATTATCGGCGTGCCTTCAAGCACGGGCATACCCTAGTATATATATATATATGATCACATCAACTGACTAATCTGTGCCTATTCCCCGAGGCACTAGTCTAATAATTCGAGTCTAATCCCGACTCTTATTTAATAAATTCTTCTCTTAATTAAACAATTAATATTTCTACAGATTACTGGATTCTCCTGGACTTTCCCATCTAGCACCAAATATATGAACTGATAATCACTTTATCCATTAAATATCCCATGCCCCGAGTATTATTATCCTCGAAATACCCTACGTATAAGTGAATCGAGCTACTTCTCATCTATCCGAATTACCCCCACTAATCACATCTCCAGAAGGATAAAAAATTATTTATGTACCCTCAACTAATTTCCCAAAATTATTAAGCTACCCTTTGTTCACAATAAGTGTTGTATGTAAAAATTACATTTCCATGTGAACCAATGAACAATAGACACGTGTCATCCTAGGTGACCATTTAGCTATCTTGATCGGCATTAGAGGAACCCAGTCGGCTAGAAGGCAGACCAACTCCAGAATTTGAACCATCCGAAATAGCTAAAGTTACTCGAATGGAAAGATGACCAACACTGAATACCAAGAGTCACATTTATTATATAGAGATGTAAATACATGGAAATATAAGGCATTCCATCTCTAGGGTTCTAGACCCCTATTAATAGATAGTCTCCCTTAGCTCAAGGGGATAACTCAATCATTATCAAGCACACCATACTGAGCTATTGTAATTAACATAAATAAAACAAACAGTGGACGTAGGCTTTCTTCATAGCCAAACCACTTTAAAACTTCTTGTCTCATGTGTGTTTATTGAGATTGTTCTTATTATTTATCTGTGATTAGAAAATTAGATCACTCAATTTTTACACATTAACAAACTGTTGTCATCTATAAGAACGACTGCTTGTCATCGTTCTCTACCTCATAATATTTATTTGTTTAATATTAACTTAAAGAATAACTAATATTCCTGAAAGCAGCTTGGCAGATGAAGGCAATAATCCAGATATGTCTGCACCCCTAGTAAGACGGACCTCCAGAGGTTATTATTCAATTTGGCTAAAGTACGGGAATCTATGCAAGAGTCAGACAGATAATTATCTCGTACAATGCAAAATAAATCCTCTAATTATAGGAGAGATATGCCACCTCCACCAGCTAGGAATGAAAGGAGTTACCATTCCCGATCTTCTTACGATAGGTCATGCCGCCCTAGCACAATCTCTTCATTTCGATCAACAGGCTACTATGACGGTAGATCTTTTTCCAAATAGAGGCCCAGTGTATTGTAGAAGCTAAGTAGGAATATGATTTTAGCCGTTTAGGTCCCCGAGTAACCAAAGGTCATCACAGGAAGCAAGAACGTCATCGTGAGCACAAAGAAGGATATGTGAGATCAAGAGCAAGTATGAGGGGCTCTGTGCGTGCCGAGTAGACTTCTCAGAAAGAGAGTTTATCACATAGGCACAACAAAGCCACACAATTAGCTTTTACAAAATCCAAATCGAAATAACATTCTTGGAAGGGATCCAATGCAACGACTAGAAGATTGGTTAGCGGAAATGGATAAAATAAAAAAAAAAACTTTGCAAATGAGATATGTTAAAGGCTCACCTTTTGTCCAGGCTTTTGTGGACTATCCCACACCTTCCAATTCAAGCCACCGATTGTCACTCCTAAATACGATGGAAAAACTTATCCAGTCTTAAACATTGAGAAGTATTAAGCTGTTGTTAACATTTATTTTGTCCCTAATGAGATGAGGTACAGGTCTTTCTCCATTTTCATCACAAGTCTAGCCCAAATATGGTACAACAATCTGCTTAGAGGTAAAATCTCCAACTTTCATCAATTGGCCGAATTATTTAATGATAATTTTTATTTTAGGGACAAGTTGATCAAGAGTGTAACTCATATCTTAATTGTGCGCCAGAAACCCGGAGAGCGTATCTGGGATTATATCACACGGTTTAATAATGAGAAAATAGAAGTTGTGGATTATAAAGAAAGAACAACCATTGCACCTTTAATGAGTGGGTTATTGGCAAAAGATCTTCACTATGCCTTGGCGAAAAATCCACCCAAGACTATGACAGAGTTGATGACTAGGGCCGAAAAGATCATGAACGACGAGGAAGTTATGGCATCAAAAGAAGCACCAGAAATCAAGGTTGAGGGACAAAAGAATAATTAGTTCAAGAAAGATAAAAAAGATAAGAAATCTCATACGATTAAGAAGTTTGGTGAGTATATTCCTCTCACTAAGGGTATTCACCACATTTTGAGGAAATTAGAGTAATAAAGATCAAAATTGGCCTGGGAAACTGAGGATGCCTCCTAACAAGAGAGACAAGTCCAAGTACTATGATTTTCATCACGATCATGGACATACCACTGATAGTTGCATAGTCAGCAAGAATGAAGTTAAAACTCTTATTCTGCGAGGAAAGTTGGTGAAATTTATTGATCAAAATGATAATCGAGATACCACGAGAATATCTGAATCACACGGTCGAAGAAAAGACGACACCAAAAAGGCACGCAACAACGGCTATGAGGATGACCCCAACCTTCCAAATAAACCTGACGAGCCCAAAATGGATGTAGGTAAGATTTCCTATGGTTGTCATTTTATCACAGGAGGAGATGCAGGAGGAGGAGATAGACTTGATGAAAGAAAGGCCTACTTAAATGATGCTAGAGCTTATCCTACTATCAAGCAGATTGATATGTCTAAGAGCAATAATGGTCGGCCTAGAAAAGTCAACAAAGACAAATTAATGATCGACTTCTCCAAAAATGATCTAGGTGGGGTACTTTATCCTCATGATGATCCTTTAGTCATCACTTGCAGAGTTCACCATGGTAGAGTTGCCTGAGTTTTGGTCAACAATGGGAGTTCAGCTGATATAATGTTTTACAAATGTTTCTAAAGCTAAGGCTATGAAGCAGTAAGATGGAACCGTACTGTAAAGATGAATGTGTTGGTACGCACTTGGTCGATATGTAGGATTGAACGAATTCGCTTTTTTACACTAGAAAAAAACATACCTTTATCCTACAACATAATCCTTAGCCAGAAAGGGTTGAAGTAACTAAAGGCTATTACATCCACTATGAATTAATGCATGAAAGTCCCTACTAACTACGAAGTAGGTGTAGTAAATGGTAACCAGATGGAAGCACGAGAATGTTATTATACCTCAGCCGACCAACATGAGATAAAAAGGGCACAACTACTTTCCATATTTGTTAATAAAAGCTATATTTTGCCTGTCTTCTGATTTTATTTTTATCTGATTGTACCTAGAATAAGCATACATGAAACTTAAAAGTTCATGTCCTGAAGTGGCATCCACCAATCGATTAATTGTAGGTAAGGAAAAATGGTCTTTTGGACATACTTTATTTAAATCGATAAAATCCACACACATCCTCCACTTATCATTTTTTTTAGCATCATAACGTTGGCCAACCAGCCTGGATATTTAACATCCTCAATGAATTGAGTTTTTTGTAGGTTTTTAACTTCTTCTTGAATAGCTTGATTTTTCTCTGGACTAAAAACTCTTCGTCTTAGCTTGATCGACTTAGCATCTTTGTTGATATTGAGTTCAAAACAAAGGAAGTTGGGTTCAATCCCAGGCATGTCCTCATGACTCCAACAAAATACATTCTTTCGCTGCTTGAGGAACATAATCAATTCTTGTTTAAGGGTTGGATATAATTTTGAGTCGATCTGCACAGTCCTCTCTGGTTTATCGTCGTCCAGAATGTTGCTTTCAGTTGTTTCCATAATATGCCCCTTGACTAACTCTGTCTCATCTCGTGGATCTAAAGTTTCAACTTCAGACTCTCTCTTGGGCTCAGTGGTATCCACTTGATAAGTGGTGGTTTTCTTCTTAAAATTAATAAAATCTTCTTGCTCGGCTGAAGAGTAGTAACATTTGTTAGTCACATTTTGGTCTCCTTTCACAACACCTACCCCAAGTTGAGTTGGAAACTTCATGCACTTATGGATTGTTGATAGTACAACTTTAAACTTCTTCAACAATAACCGTTCAAGGATCACATTATATGCAGATTAAATATTTTTATCCATCACGAAGAAGTGAATTTTCTCCTTATGGTTTACCGACCAAGTGTCGAACAACACTTCCAGCTTGATAGTTCCCATTGAGTAAACTTTTTCCCCTGAAAAACTAATTAATAGTCTATGATAAGGCTCTAGCTGGTTGAGTTTTAAATCCAAACTTTGAAAGCATGGGTAAAACATAATATCAGTCAAGCTACCATTATCAACCAAAACCCTAGCAATGACTATATCTTAGATTTTGAATTTGATAACTAATGGGTCATCATGGGGATAAAGTACCCTAGAAAGATCATTTTTAGAAAATCAAATCACCAGTTTATCCTTGCTAACCTTCCTGGGCCGATCATCTTCATTTAAATTGATCCTCTGTATATAAAAGCAAGCTTGTGCTTCGTTAAGGTAAGCTTTCCTCTCAGAAGTACGATCTCCTCCTCCTGCATCGCCACCTGTAATTACATGATAATTAAATGAACCAAAATTAATCATAGCTACCTCACGTTCTGGCTGCCTGGGCTTCTTTGGCACGTAGGGATCAACTTCATAATCATCTTCGTGGTTTTTCTTTCTGTCATATCTGGGCTTGCATGGAGAATTTGACCTTCCCCTAGCTTCTTCGACTTTTCACTGATCAATAAACTTATTCAGTTTTCCTCGGTGAATAAGGTTTTCAATTTAATTCTTCAAAGTGATACAATTTTCGATTGTATGACTATGATCTTTGTGAAATTCATAATACTTTGATTTGTCCCTCCTGCTGGGAAGTGCCCTCAATCTTTTCGGCCATCGCAAATCCTTGTTGTATTTGATTTCCTCTAAGACATGGTTAATGCTAACAGTCAATGGAGTATAGGTTCCATACTTTTTGAGTTTCTTATCCTTCTTTGGCTTCAGCTCCTTTTGATCCTTCGTATCAGGCTTGGTGGTTGGGATTTACTTTATAGCCAGTGCTTCCTCGGCGTTCATTATTTTCCCTACCTTAGTCGTAAGCGCAGTCATAGTTTAGGAAGATCATTTTCCAGAGCATAATCTAATTTTTCTGGAAGCAAGCCACTTATGACAGCAATAATGGTTGTCTTCTCCTCATAGTCAACTACTTCCAATTTCTCGTTATTAAAATGTGTGATATATTCCCTGGTGGTCTCCCTAACACGCTGCCTTATACTCAAGAGATGAGCTACTCTCTTCACAGGATTGGCCCCAAATTTAAAATTACTAATAAATAGCTCGGTAAGCTATTTGAAGTTGGTAACTTATCCTCGGGGTAAATTATTATACCATATTTGGGCTAACCTCGTGATGGTACTTGAGAATGCTCTACACCTCATCTCATCAGGGACTGAATAAATGTCAGCGAAAGCTTGATATTGATTGATATGCAAAACTGGATCAGTTTTCCCATCATATTTAGGGGTGACCACAGGAGATGTAAATTTAGATGGAGCTGGGAAATTTAAAATCGCCTCAATAAAAGGGGATCCTTTAATGAAAATCCTCTGCAAAGGGTTCCTCGCTTTTCTCATTTGTCCCAATCGATATTCTAACCTCTGAATTGATCCTTTCCTTAAAGGATTACATGCATTAGACCTATGTGAAGTTGTTTCGCCATGCGTTTGTGCTGAGATCTCTTCCTAAGAAGTTTTGCTCGGCGTGTATAGATCATCAGATGCTGGATTTTGATCAGACTAAGGCTTTACGATGGTCGACTAGAAGTGAAGTGTTTCTAAACAATTCTCTAGGGAGGTTCATGCTTGCTTGGGGGCCCAAACGTTCAAAAGGCGATGCTTTGCTCAATCTTTCTAGAGCAATACATCATTCAGGAGACAAAGATTAATCATCATAGAATTTTGTGGCTCTAATTGATGAACTAGCTCTAGGATAGTAAGTCTTATCCTGTGAACACCTGGAATAACTATGTCGACTACGTCTGGGAGGTGGGGGAGGCATTCCTACAACATAATGCCCTTTGGGCTAGAGAACGTTAGGGAGACATATTAGAGGTTGGTGAGCAACGCATTTAAAGAACACGTAGGCAGGAATATGGAGGTTTATGTGGATAATATGTTAACAAAAATCAAGAAAGCTTCAGACCATACCCGCGATCTCAACCAAACATTTGACCAATTGGAAAAGCATCAAATGAAGCTATATCTGACCAAGTGTGTATTCGGAGTGCAAGAAGGAATGTTCCTCAGCTTCATAGTTAATCAAAGGAGAATTGAAGCTAATCCAACAAAAACAAAGCATTGATAGAAATGCAGTCGCAAACTTACAAAAAAGATGTTCAAAGGCTTACAGGCAGAGTAACAACTTTAGATAGATTTATTTCCCAAGCAACGTATAGATACTTGTCATTTTTTAAGGTATTGAAAAAAAAAATTAACTGGAATGCAGAATGTGAACAAGCATTCCAAGAGTTGAAGAAGTATCTGGGATCACCACCGTTGCTATCCCGACCAGTTTTGGGCGAGAAATTATACTTATACTTAGTTGTTTCTGAATCAACAGTGAGTTTATCTTTGGTTAGACAGGACAATGGAATACAAAAACTAGTTTACTACACCAGCAACGCGTTTAGAGGAGCTAAAGTTTGGTATCCGTGCCTGGAAAAATTAGCCTTAACACTGATTGAAGCTTCTAAACGCATAAAGACATATTTCCAAGCACACACAATCATTGTATATACTGATCTACCTCTTTGGCATGCGCTCCACAAGCCTGAGAAATTTGGCAGGTTGATGTAATAGATAGTGGAACTAGGAGAATATGATATTATTTATTAACCAAGGTCATCATTGAAAGGCCAATCTTTGGCAGATTTTATAGTAGAATTTACCTATCTAGAGGTTCTCGACCAACCTAAGTCATCTAAATTGCACCCGATCAACCTGAGTCATCTAAAACTCAAGAAATGGCTCAAAAGTATGCAGAGTAAAGTAAAAAAATATTTCATCATGGAGATTTGAGTGAATAGAGATTTAGTAATGACGTTTCTTTATGGAATTTGTACGTGTATGGATATTCATGTGCGACTGAAAGTGGAGTAGGTATAATAATCAATACTCCTGGTAATGTTGACATTGAATATGCACTTAGGTTTCAAATCAAATCATCAAATAATGAGGCAGAGTATGAAGCCTTGATAGTTGGACTAGATCTGACACATTCATTAGGCACCGAGCAAGTAATTGTGCACAGTGATTCACAGTTAGTAGTCAATCAAATGCTTCATTTATATGGGCTCAAAGGAGAATTAATGATCAGGTACCTTACCAAAGCCATGGAATTCATTGTCAAGTTTCCCGTCGTGAAAATGAACATAATTTTAAGAATAGCTAATGCCCGAGCAGATGCCTTTGCTAGGCTAGCTTCAACATCCATAAAAGAATTCCGAAGAACCATTCCCATTGAAATTCTAGCCAACAGGACATTAATGAGGACTTCATGGTTAACTTTGTTATATTGAAGATGGAATCCTACCACCAGATCCTAAAGAAGCCAAAAAGCTTCGGTATAAAGCACCAAGATATGTGTTAAATAAAGGAGTTTCGTTCAAAAAAGGATTAATTATCTCCTTACTGCGTTGTGTTCATCCATTGGAGATGAAGGATTTGATTAGAGAAGTACATGAAGGATCTTGTGGAGCTCATTCAGCTGGTCGATCACTACTCTAAAGAATTAATACTCAAGGCTACTACTGGCTGACTATGAGAACAGATTATACAGCCTTTGCAAGGAAGTGTGATAAATGTCAGAAGTTACATGTTATTCATAAAGCACCAAATACTTCTCTAGCCCCAATAACATCTCCTTGGCCAGTAACTATTTGGGGAATATACCTAGTCAGCTCATTACCGACCACCAATGGAAGATTCAGGTATCTAGTTGTTATTGTTGACTACTTCACTATATGGGTGGCTGCAGAACCGTTGATTAATAAGTCGTATGAAAAGGTATATCAATTTATCTAGAAGAGCATCGTATGCATATATGGGTTGTCCTATGCTTTTATTACAGACCATGGAACTCAATTTGATAATGAAGAGTTTGAAGCACATTATGCCCGGTCTAGAATCCAAAAACTCCATTCTGCCCTAGGCCATCCATAAAGTAATGGTCAAACATAAGTTACAAATAGGAATTTGCTCAATGGCCTGAAAAAAAGGCTTGATGCTGCCAAAGGAAACTGGATTAACGAATTACATTATGTTCTTTGGGCCTACCGAATAACGCCGAGAACAATGATCGAAAAGGCACCATACATGCTTGCATTTGGAACTGAAGTCATGGTTTCAGATACGATAGGCTTATCAACACAAAAAGTTCTGAATTTTGATTCTCTAAATAGTGATTTGATGAGACGATTGGATTTGGATATGTTGGGAGAAGTTCGCAAAAATACTGCTTTCAGATATGTTGCGTACCAACAAAGGACTGGTCACTTTTACAATAAAAGAGTCAAGCCGACAAACTTAAAAGAAGATGACTATGTCCTAAAGAGGGTAATCTATAAGAATAACAAGCTTGAGGCTAACTGGTATATCCCTTATCGCATTTCAGAAGTTATCCAACCAGGAACCTATCGTATTGAAACTTTAGAAGGCGAAGAATTCAAAAATCCGTGGAATGTCAAACACCTCCGAAATTATTATCAATAAATCCAGAGATTACACTAATTGTATGTTGTTTACTTTATGATTTATTAACAATAAAATTTAATTTCAGTTCCTTCAATTTTTTCGATTTTTTTTCGGAGTACGGTGATATACATCCTCACCAAACCCAAAAATCACACACATGAAAATGTCTCTTAGTCATCAGCTCTTGCCGATCAATAACTCAACCATACTTAATTAGGTTGAACTTATCTATCGAACAGTTCAACCATACTTAATCAGATTGAACTTATCAAATTCCAGATGCACTAATAGCACAATCGCATCTAAAAAGACATTATTTCATGTATGACTTCGTATAAATAAGTCACGAACAAGAAGTGTTTACTGCATGTATGACTTTGGATAAACAAGTCACGAACAATAAGACATTCCTTGACAAAGATATCTATAGAAATATATTCCTTACACTTGGTCGGCGTTTCTTATTTACTTCATGTATGACTCTAAGTCTATGACAAGTCAAGAACAAGAATATTGTAAAACTTGGTACACAACTAAATTAGTCACAAGCAAGTTTTACCCAACTAAGTTAAATGCAGGAAGAAATATAAATATTCCTAATTTGTGGAATATACACATATATTCCTCATATACTTGGTCACCACTGATAACTAATGCTAAACTTGGATCAATAAATTTAAGTGCATGAGTAGAATCTGTGGCATTATAAATAATTGTTTAATAATTCATTATTAAACAAAAGACTCGGTTGACTGATTGATTACAAAATCAAGAGTTAATAAAAGCAAAATATGGATTTAAATTCAAAGATTAACTGTATTACATTCAAATGAATGAATAACAAATTGCAAGAAAAGTTATTTAGCAGGACGTTTCCCTTGAGCCTTGGAAGTCGGCTAAGCTGGATGCTCTCTCTCCATTCCAGCAAGAGGATCTTCCAAAGTGTAAGGAGAATTAATAAAGTTGAAATCCCTTAGCATTCTTCTGTTGCTGCTCCTCGACGAATTGATCAGGTGAGAGGGACGAATTTTCTCGTAAACATCATGCAAGCTATTGTGTCCCAAATATTTAGTGATCAAACACTGGGGAATATCATCAATAGGTATCCACAATGCATCCAATTTGAAAGGAGGATCCTGATAGGTCAATAGACCAGGCTCATTCCAATACCATAGTTGGCTATTACGATCATGTTTCAACAAAGTCAAGCAGTTGGTCCATCCCCACTTGTAAAGCTCATGATCGATCTGATCAAGATGATCCTCTACATGTCCACGAGCTTCATAATAGCCTTCCATCCACACCTCTCTGGGTTATTTGTGAAATTAAAAAGTTAACCTCTCAACTTGATGCTGAAGTTTTTTCAAAACATCGTTCTTCACATTCAACTTCACAGACTGGTCGACAATGATCTTATCCTTGGTTTTTAACTTGGTAGACAAGTCAAAAATAGCTTGACTCTTAGCCTTCAATTGGGAAACTTTATGGGTTAATGTTTTCTGAGTTCTAGCCTCCTCAACTGTTTAGTTGGCTAGATCTCTACTGTCTGGAAGATTAGCTAGGTTTGGATTTCTTCAAAGCTTCAAGCTATTACCTTAATCTGGCATTTTCATTCTCTAAAAAAGAGGCACCTTCATCGGCACTAGCAGCAGAAGACTGTTTCAAAGTATCCAACTCATTTTTGAGTTTATTATTCTCCTCTTTCAGGAGTTTAGTAATTTCTCGGGCTTCATCTATTTCTCTGTTCTACAAGAACTATTTTATTCTATATAAGAAATCATACTCCTCTACTTTCTTCTCAAAACCCCAGTCTTCGCTCAAAGCTTTATACTTTTCCTCATAGTCGGCATGAAGGGAAGCTATAGTAAATTTATGATCTTCTCGCAAATCTTCGATCATATCATAGTATGCAACATTGTTAACTATAGCTCTATTTAACAAGTAATGAAGATTGATGTATAAGTCTCTCACTTGAGTGGATGCCTATGGTGGAAGCAAATCGACCAAGTCCTCTTTAGTTATAAGAACATGGCCAGCTTCCAATAGACTTCTACTCCGTTTGAGTAGGTCGGATTCAACAGAGGCAAAAACTTGTTTCCTAGCATTAAAATAAAAAAGTGCAAGTTTAAGTCGACAAGCATGATTGCTGAGCAACAATGACACAAGTATGAGAATTCACTCAACCAAATAAGAAAAACAAAAATCATAATAAGGACAACACACATAGTTTAAAAGATGAAATGATTCCATTAATAACCAACAAGGTATTATAATTTATTAAGAGTGGTACTCCTATTACATATAATTAAAACATTAAAGGAAAAGGAGCAAGGAGTTAAACCTTCTCTTTGTCTTATGCAGTGCTCCCAGAAGGTTGGTATGCAGAAGGGGAAGCTTTATCAATAGTCTTCAAAGCAGACCCAGCAGAATGAAGGGAAGATTCCCCAAATACATCTTTATCATCATATTCTTCTTCCAAGTTAGGAGGAGAACCAGGATCATGCCTTAAGAACAAATCAGATTCGGCTGGGGTGTCGACTTCTTTGAGCACCTGCTACCAACCATCCTTAAAGAATTTTTTCTTCACAAACTCAACTTGGGAAGATGTTGCCAACACTACCTTATCCCACCCATTTTTGAAGGAGTCTTATTTAATTTTCTTATTTTTAGCCTTCTCTACAACCTAGTCGGAGGATAGACTAGTAATTTTATCTTCGACAGCCTTCAGGAGACCTTCATTGGCAGTTAATTTTTCCTCGGACAGCTTGTCCTTATTTTCAGCAGATGGCAGATTAGTCTCATCAACGACCAACTTCTCCTTAGCATTTATTACACTAGCTTCAACGATTGCTATCTTTCCTTCAACAGAAGTGGCTCTGTCATTAGCCTTTTATAGTTCTTCTTCCCAAAACTTCTGCTTGGTCTCCAAGGCTTTTTGACCAGTAGCCAAAGATTGCCTCAACCCTTTAAAGTTTTCTTTTACCTCTCCCCCCGAAGAACGAATTTGATCGTCCTTCTCCAATAGTTGGTTAAAATTTGCCAAAAACTGCACAAAAGACAACAACCGATCAAAAGTAAGTAATGGAGGAAAAGTAATTACCATGGCCAGATTTTGGCAAGTGACTTTCGCCAATTATGATCTTGGCAAGGAGGCAAGAAGTGTTCTATCAGTAGAGTGAGTGACAGTCTTGATTAATCTCCTGGAAATACCAGGAGGGCGGACTACAAAAGATGGCCTAATAACAGTTAAATCTTCTTGGATTTTCTCGACCAATTCCTGGTCAACAACAGAAATCTTTTCAACTTGCTTTTCAGGTAAGCCTCTCTTTAATCTCTTAAAATGAGGAGCATCAACACCTACCTCCTCATAAATGATGGGCTGAGGGGCCTTTTCTTTATCAGAAGCCTTAGGTATTTTCTCTGGCTTCTTAGTGTTACCAGCAGTTTTTTTTACAGGAGGAGATAAAACTCCACTCATCAAATTAGGCATCTTCCTCTTTCCCATTGCAGTAAGTGGAGAAAAGTGAATGGTAAAAATATATAGAGATTCAAAAAATGAAGAAGTCCTTAAGTCTTTCTCAGCACCAGTAGATTTCTCAGTAGAGGAAGTGGATATTGGTTCTTGTTCGAGATTTATGAGGGCTGAAGTTGCAGATGTAGTGGATCGAGCAACAAAAGAAGTGATTGAACTCGTATACTACAATAAGTATGAGGTAGCTTGAGGGTATTCTTATACACTCCTCTTATAAAGATTCCAAAGAGATTTAAACTCGCGAATATATATGTCATCTTCTTTGGGACACTTCTTTTTGCTATCAACTGTGCAAAACAAGATAAGAAAACAGTATTCAGAATATCATTAAACAGTTAGTTAGCAAAAAAGAGGAATGCAGTAGTTAAAATCAACAACCTATGCCATATCCTACTTGGGGGCACTTGGGCCCATCATACACTGCATCTCCATGTTGCCAATTTTTAGCAATAACTCCATAGTTAAAATAGTCTTTATTTGAGTCTAAAAAATTGACCATTAAGTCCCTATTGGCAAACCTAGTCTTCAAATAGTAAGTACTATCACTTGTACTCCATTTGTAACAAAACATCAGCTCGGGAATGCTAATGTGGGTATCGTGTGTTTGGTTAAGTTTATGTATCCCATTAACAACTCTCCAAGTATTGGAGGCTACTCTAGCTAGGACAACATCAAAATATTGACAAAATTCTAAACATAACCTATTGGGCGAAAAGGTAAAGCCACACTCAGCAATAAAGAGAGAACGAATCCAATAACCCTATGGAAAAGACAACACTTAAACAGGGGGTACCGGCATTTCTAGCTCTATCTAGTCAGAAATGTTCCTTTCCCTCCTAAATTCCTCTAAGGAATCCCCATATACGATGTAGACCATGGTGGTAATGAAAATGGAACACAAAAGCGAAATGAAAGGGGAAAAGAAAGATTACAGAGGAAATGACGACTGGAACGAAAGGAGAGCGCAAAAAAAAGTTGTGAGACATACAGACTTGGAGAAGAAGAAGATTTCGAAAGCTTCAAAAGATTTGATAAAGAAACTCCTAAAAAAATCTCACCTTTTTATAGCTTACCGGGGAACTGATGCGTTAAATGATTACTTGAAATGACGATTGACGTTTAGACAACTACAGCATTTTAAAATCATGAAAATACCCATTTACCCCTTGGTGGTTCGCTAGATTTCAAATTATTTACAAAAATACCACAATGAAATCAAAACATTAAAATTTTCACAAGTCCTGCACGTCGGCATCAGTCGATCAACTCTGAAGAAAATATACTCCATCCTTGAAAAAAAATAATCAAGAATGAAGTATTGGGGGCTTTTTTTGATAAAAAAATTATCTTACTATGTGGACCAATCAGAATTGAACAGATGTCTCCTTACGTGGCAAAAGTCCTAGTCAACAAAAGATTACTCGGCAACATCCGACCAACATGAAGAATGCCGACCATCAATCTAAATGAAAAGCCACCATGCTAGAAAAACAACTAAAGGTTCTTTTGCATGTGGGCTAGTATATCAACCATCATATTCGTTATGCATATGTGTAAGTTCTTGAATATATAAAGGCATTCCAATCCTTGTCCTTTGGATCCTTATAAATACAAGGTATTCCTTTCACCAAAGGCAGGATTGAACGAATTCTAGGTACTTCTTATTGACAAGGATACCTAGCTTTCTGTAATCTCTAAGATCAATAATATAACATTGTATGTAGGCTTTCTTCCATAGCTGAACCACTTAAAAGCCTTGTGTTTCCATTTCTTATTATCTCATTACAATTCAATATTTTATCTTTGATTATCAAATTGGATTAAGTCCAGTTTTTACATCAATAACATTGATACCTTGGATCCACACGAAGAGGAAGACTTGGTGAAAGGATATATCATAGAAGAAACAAAGACCATTGTGCTAGACGATGAGAAACCAGAAAGGACCACCCATATTGGCTCAAGACTAACATAATCTATCAAACAGGAATTAATTACATTCCTTAGAGGTAGGGAGAATGTGTTTGCCTGGAGTCATGAGGACATGCTAGGTAATGATCTCAACTTCATCTACCACAAACATAATATTTACAAAGATGCCAAGTTGATCAAGAAGAAGCGAAGAGTTTTCAGCCTAACGAAGAATATCGCAATCTAAGAAGAGGTGGACAAATTACAAAAAACACATTTTATTGAGGATGTTAAATATTCGACTTGGTTGTCCAATGTAGTGATGGTCAAGAAGAAGAACAACACATGACGAATGTGTGTGGATTTTACTGATCTTAACAAAGCATTCCCAAAAGATCCATTTCCTTTACTAAGGATTGATCAATTGGTAGTTGCCACAGCAGGTCATGAGCTACTTAGCTTCGTGGATGCCTGATAAGCACTCAAAACTGAATATTTTATACCCCGAATAGATGTACTTTAGTTTCTAATTCTTGACAATTTGGGTCTTATGCGCTTCATTGTTCAATATGCAGGCTTAATTGCAGTTGTGGTGTCAAAAGTTATATTTCCAGGCAATTTGCAGTTAAAATGGAGCTAAATACCCAATTCCCTGACCCCACCCGAGCCTAAGCCTTGCCCAAACTGTCACCCAAGCCCTGAGTGTGTTGGTTTGTTCCCTTTTTATTTTATTTTAATTTGTTTTAGATTTTTAGATAGTGTCATTTTATTTTTATATTTATTTATAATTTTTAGGTTTTAATTTCTATTTTTATATTTTTATTAGTATAATTGTATTTTATTTTGATTTTTATTAGATTTTAGTTTTTAGTTTTTATTAGGATTAGATTTTTTTTAGGATTTCATTTATTTTTTTAGTTTTATTTGATTTTACATTTATTTAGGATTTTTGTTTTAGTTTTATTAGATTTTATTTTTATTAGTTCTCTTTTTAGTTTCATTTTTTAATTGAGTCTTTATTTTATTTTTAGAATAGGAATTTAATTTTTAGATTTTTAGTTTTATGATTTTTAGTTAGTTTTAGCTTTATTTTTTAAGGGTTCAAACACACACACACACACACAAATCCTATACACTAACCTACACCTAACTAAACCCTCACCCTTACCCAACTTACCATACACTCACCTACACTCTAACTCCCCTCACCCATCTTCAACCTCTCACCACTCTCTCTCCTCAACTTCCATAACCCCAAACCTCCAACTACAAAAACTAAACTCCAACCCAACATACCCCCTCTCTCTCACCTCCATCACCATACCATCTCACCCCTACCCCAAACCCGTCGGCAGCACTACTAACTCCACCTCCAGCACCGACGGAACCCAAACCGTCTCCCCCCCCCCCCCCCTCATACTCGATCCGACCGTGACCCGTAAAACTGACCGTCGACGGACACCTCATCTCCATACCCGCATCACCCCTGCTCCTGGAACTAATCCGACTCGCCGGCACACCAACCTCGCCACCTAAGCCCGCCTCCGGTGACTCCCCACGGTCAGCAGCCCCTGGCTCCGACCTGCCTTCCAAACCTTCTGCCTTACACCCATTTCAGTCAAGCCCTAGTCAGCAAACAAAACCAAAAACCAAGACCCATTCTTCCAACTCAAACCCATTTCATCCATTCTCCATTTTAGCCAAAGCAACCCACGATTTGTGTCACCTGCCAATACCAAATACCAAAACTCAAGACAAACTCTAAATTACCCATGTGACTAATAAAATCCACTTAACCTTTTTTATCCAATACCCAAAAATACCCCCAATTAATTATTCCACCCCAACTTCCCATTATACCCCCAATAACTAAAACATATTTTTATTCCTATCCACTCACCCACTTATCCCCACACCTCACCATTTCCATGCACACTAAAATCCAATTCCCATTATACCCCCATGCTCCATGTGCCTACTATAAATGAGGATGAAGACCCATTTTCAAAAGATCTATAACTTAATTTTTTTTACTCTTGTGTGATAAATTTCTCTACACTCCTCTTTAGAGAGTATTTGCATTTTTAGCAAATATCTCAATAAAGAGGTGTGTAGTGAAATTTATCTCTAGGATGAATTCCACCCCACCCATCTATAATGAATCTTGGCATTTTTAGCCATTAATTCATTATAGATTGATGTAGTTGAATTCATCCATAATAAAGCTTTTTAGAATATGGAATAAAGGGTAGAAAAACCCTAGAGAGAGAATTAGATAGAGAAACACCATTTTTATTTTTTAGTAGTTTAGTTTTTTTTAGATTAGAAAAAAAAAAGAAATTTAATAAATTGAGTGTTGTAATTAATTGAGATGATGGAAGAATTGAAGAATTAATGCAATTGAAGGCAATTTTCATTTCATTACTCCTCTCTAATTTTCATTTTATGCTCTTAGTTGATTCTAATTTTTATTGGATGATGATTATGGAGGGCTAATCACCCCATTCAAGGGATGAATTGAAACCTTCATGAATCCAATTTGATTTAATTGTCAATTCTAATTTTGTTAGTTTCCTTTGATTAGTAAATTTAATTCCTACTTATTTTCACATTGAGAAATGGAAAATCATCCTTGAGAAAGGAATGAAAATTGTATTGTCATTTGATCATTTGATTCAAACTAGAGATAGGCTTATCACTTGATTTAAATGTTAGTATAATTTTCATCTACTCTTGTTTTTACTTTATCTAATTAAAATTAGTTTGGTAAATCGATCCTAGCGGGTGATTTATTTAATTGATTTTAATTCATTTAGAGTAGTGCTTGTGGGGATTAAACTTACTTTTCTAAAATAATATTCAATTAATTCATTAGTGTAATGAGAATTAGCTTTTGAATTATATGAATATTTTAGAAATTGATGAAATTAAAATAGTGCAAGTTAGATAAATTTGTGTGAATTGAGGGTGGATTTTCCATCCTTTGAATATTTTCTCTCATTTAGTTACATCTCACTCACTAGTTTATATTTTTCATACTTTTATTTTAGTTTGATTACCCCTTTTCATTTAGTTATTAGTTAACTCATCCTTAACCACCCAAATTGTTTTAATATTGAAAAAGAAAAAGAAAAAAAATAGAAAAAGTAAAAGTAAAAATCTAAAAAAGAAAATAAAAAGTGAACTACAATTGTGTTCCATTTGCTTTACCCCCTTAGAAGTGGATTGATACCCTTATTTATCGTTATCAATACCTATTCTGATTATAATCAGATTAAGATGAAGTCGGAGGATAAGGACAACACATCCTTCATCACCAACCGAGGAACTTATTGCTACAATGTGATTTCCTTTGGGCTCAAGAACGCTGGAGCAACGTATCAGTGGTTAGTAAAAAAAGTCTTTGAAGACAAAATTAGCAAGAACATGTAGGTGTATGTAAATGATATGCTCACCAAAAGCAAGTTCGTCGCCGACCACATTGCTGATTTAGCCCAAACATTTGGCCAACTGGACAAACATTAAATGAAGCTCAATTCGACCAAATCTATATTCGGAGTACAGGAAGGTATGTTTTTGGGATACATTGTGAATCAAAGGGGAATTTAAGTGAACCCTGAAAAAATAAAGGCTTTACTGGAGATGCAGTCCCCGACCAGTAAGAAGGATGTGTAAAAGTTGACAGGAAGAGTAGTGGCCCTAAATCGTTTCGTATCTCGAGCTACAAACAAATGTTTTCCATTCTTTTAGGTACTTAAAAAGACCTTTGAATGGAACGACAAATGTAAAAAACCTTTTTTAGAGTTGAAGAAGTATTTGGGATCTCCCCCACTACTCTACCGACCGGTTTCGGGCGAGAAGTTATACTTATATTTGGCTATTTCAGAGTCTGTTGTAAGTTCAGCCTCAATCCGATTAAAAGAAGGTGTTCAAAAGCCTGTGTATTACACCAGTAAAGCGTTCTGAGGAGCCGAGATCAGATACTGATGCTTGGAAAAATTAGCATTTACACTCATTAAAGCATCTAGAAGAATGAGACCCTACTTTCAGGCCCATACCATTGTAGTGTACACTGACCTACCTCTGTGACAAGCTTTACATAAGCCTAAAAAGTTTGGAAGGCTAATGTCTTGGGTAGTCGAACTGGGAGAGTATGGAATTATATACGAGCCAAGAACTTCATTGAAAGCGCAAGTAGTGGCAGATTTCGTAACAGAATTCACTTATGCAGAGGTAACCAACACACTAAGTTCTCCTACCAAGCAGACTTCTCCGAAAGAGAGCTCAGCTCAGAGGCAAACTGAGATGGTTGTCGACCAATCAAAGTTATCAGCTGTTCAAGAAATTTCTCTCCGACTAGTCGAAAAAAGAAGGCAGGTTTTTAAATATGGAGTATTGATAGATGAGGACTTCAACAATGATGTCCTGATTTGGAAATTATTTATAGATGGCTCTTCATACATAACAGGCAGTGGAGCTAAAAGCATTCTCAATATTCCAGACGATTTGGACGCAGAGTATGCATTGAGATTTCAATTTTTGGATTTCAACAATGAAGTCGAATACAAAGCATTGATTACTAGTTTGGAGCTAGCCTCATCACTAGGTGCCGAGTAGTGACGGCGCACATTGATTCTCAACTTATTGTCCATAAGTTACTTGTAATATGTGGTGTTAAAGGGGAAACAATGGTGAGATAATTGAATAAGACCAAAGAAGTTATTTCCTCATTTCCTGTAGTCAAAATGGTTTGGATTCCAAGAGTGGACAACGCCCGAGCAAATGTTCTTGCTCGGTTAACTTCAAAAACTCCAATGGAGCTTAGAAGAACCATTCCAATGAAGATTCTCACAAGCAGGAGCATTGATGAGGAAATAATCAACATCATTTCTATAGAATTGGGTCCTTCCTGCATAGATCTAATTATGGACTACATTATGAGGGATTGTTACCAGCCGACTAAAAGGAAGCAAGGAAGTTGAGATATAAGGCAACTAACTACATCCTAGAGAAAGGTATTTTGTATAGAAGGGGTTATACAGTCTCTTTATTTCGCTATCTCCATCCAAATTAGGTAAACGACCTGATTAAAGATATTCATAAAGGCTCATGTGGTGCCTATTCAGCTGGAAGATCTTTGGTACAAAGGGTAGCCACACAAGGCTACTATTGGCCAACAATGAAGATAGACTATGCTTCATTTTCCAAGAGGTGCGACAAGTGACAAAGGCCCGCTACTATTCATAGAAAACCAGGTTCCTCCTTAACTCCTATTATTTTTCCTTGGACTTTTGCCATTTGGGGAATAGACTTGGTCGAACCATTATCGAACACCGAAAAGTTCAAGTATTTAGTCGTTGCAGTGGATTACTTCACCAAATAGGTGGAGGTTGAGCCCTCGATTGATATGCCCTATCAAAGAGTGTTTCAGTTTATATGGAAGCAAATCATATATCGTTATAGAATGCCTTATGATTTTATCATTAATCACGGTACCCATTTCAATAATGAAGAGTTTGGGGAGTATTGCACTAAGCACTGGGACATCCATAATGCAATGGTCAAACATAAATCACTAATAAAATTTTACTCGATGGATTGAAAAAGTGCTTGGATGAAGCCAAGGGAAATTGGATCTATGAACTGCACAACGTTCTTTAGGCTTACAAAACCACACCAAGAACTACAACAGGAGATACTCCCTACATGTTGGCTTTCGACAGTGAGGCAGTGGTACCAGCTGAAATAGGTTTATCAACATATAGGGTACTGAATTTTGATTCCCCTAAGAGTGATCTGATGAGGTGACTAGATCTGGACATGGTTAAAGAAATCAGAGAAGATGTTGCAATTTGGATGACTACTTACCAACAAAGGACTGCTAGGTTCTATAATCGACACGTCAAGCCGACTAACTTAAGGCAGGGAGATCTGGTACTAAAGAAGGTATATCAGAAAAATAATAAGTTTGAGCCCAAATGGTATAGTCCATATCGTATTTTAGTAGAAATTTGACCAGGAATATATCGCTTGGAAACATTGAAAGGCGAGGAGTTTAAAAAACCCTGGAACACCGATCATCTTCACAAATATTATCAGTAATTTTGTTTTCAACGTAATCAGTTATTCAAGTTAATGAAATTGCATGTTTCTCCTCATTATACTCCCTTTTTATGTTTTGTTTTTCGGAGTATGGAGTGGTACCACCACCTTAAATTAAAAGTTAAATTTTAATTCAAACTTTTCCAAAAAAGTTCTTTATCAAAATGTTCCAACTTTAAAAAAGTTCTTTATTAAACTTTTCTTAATTTGTAAAAGTTTAACTTTTCCAACTTCAGAAAAGTTCTTTATCTTTATCAAACTTTTCCAACTTCAAAAAAGTTTATCATTAATAACTTCATGTATGATTTCGTCTTTGACAAATCACGAACTAGAAATTAGTAAAATCTCTTGTAAGACCCAAAGTCAAACACAAGAGGTTTTACCTGACTAAGTTAAAATATAGGGATAATTATACAATCCTAATATAATTGCGCAAAAAATATTCTTTCATTGGTCAAGTCATGATTACAAAAGTGGGTACATCAAAAAGAACGAAGTAAAAAATGTATAAAGGAAATAGAAAAAATTAATTAATCAAAAAGAGTTACACCTTCTCCTACTCCTTGGCCTTGTCTTGATCAACAACAGGTAGGTCGACCGTCTCAACAGGAACCATTGAAGACTCTCCAGAACCCTCTTCATCATCTTCAAAGTCCTTATCCAAGTTTGGAGGAGTTCCTGGGTCATGCCTCTGAAAAAGTTCAGAGTTTGTTGGAGTACCAACTTCCTTCAAGGCCTCGAACCAACCTTCCTTAATGGACTATTTTTTGGTATAATCAATTTGGATGGTTGCTGCTACAAAGGCCTTATCCTATTACCTCCTCCTTATCCTTTTTTGCCTTTGGCCTTTAGGGCTGAATTATCATTGATCCAAACAACCACTTTGTCTTCGGCAGTCTTTGCCTGCCTCTTAGCTTTAGAAATTGCTAATTTAGCTTGATTCAGTTTATTAATAGAAGTTTTTCGGGCATTCTCAGCAGCTGTTCGGGCCTTTTCTACCGTTGTTGCCCTGTTATCGGCATTATTGACCTTCCCCTGATAGACTTCATTTTCTCTCTCTAGAGCTTCACTAGAGGCTTGTAAATACTTTCTCAAACTTACTAAAGCCTCTTCAATGTCAACCGAGGAAGAAGATCTTATTTGGTCATCCTTATCCATCATCTGGTTGAAGTCGAACAAGAATTGTAAGAAATAAAAGTGTTATAAGCAAAAATGCATTTAATGATATAGCCTATCAACAGAAAAGTGAGACTTACCAGAGCTAGAGTATAAGCATCCCTCTCGGTTAAATGGGCTCTAGTCAAGAGGATACATTCGACCTATCAGTAGGTAAAGTCCCAGCCTTCATTAACTCGCTGGTCAGCCCAAGGTTGATGGTAACAAAGGCTTTTTCAATTCTGCCTTGATCGATAAAATATTTTTTGGCCACATGAGTAATTTTAGCCAATTAGAAGACTTTTTAGCCTGATCTTGCTAGCCATGCAAGGCTTTCTTCAATATTTTATATTCAGGCTCTTCAATTCTGGCCTCCTCAGTGTTTAAAACCAGTGGCCTTTTATCACAGGCTTGGGATTTCTTCTCGACAGGGTTGGGTTTCTTGGTAGCTAGAGGGGAAGACTTGTCTAGCAAGATGGGAATCTTTCTCTTCACCATCTCAGTTTAAGGGGATATCGGGATGGTGGTGATGTCCAAAGACTCAAAGGAAAAAGAAGTTCCTTATTGGATGAATTCAACCCCAACTAATTCTGCAACCAAGGAAGTGGATACAGGCTTTTCTTTTAAGTTGATGATAACTTGGGGCAGTGCAAGTTATGGCCAAGCAACAAAAGACTAGAGCTCTTGTACTCTAATAATACTGAAGCAACTTTTGGGTGTTCTTCTCCAACTCTTCGATTGAGACCCCGCAGAAATCGGAGGTCTGCAAGGTTGACTTATCCCTCATAGGGACACCTTTTCTTACTCTCCTCTGCAAAGAATATAAATCAAGAAAGTTATTCAGCAAGTCTATAAGTCGGTGATAAGCATAAAGAAAGTTAATAGGAAAGCACCTGGGTCCAGTGTAGGATACCTCCACAGGAAGGGGTGTATTGACAATTCTTGACAACAATGCCCTAATCCTAATAATATTTATTGGAATATGGAAAATTAACTACTATTGTCCTATTTGCTTGCCTAGTCTTCAAATAATAGGTGCTCAATCTAATGATTTCCCATTTATAACAAAACATCAATTCAAGGATCCCAACATGTGTTCCCTAAATCTCATTCAACCTATGTACTCCATTGACCAACCTCCACGTGTTTACGGCTATTCTAGCAGGTAAACATCAAATTACTAATAAATTTGGAGAAATAAAAGGTTCGGGGGAAAGGTGATACCACACTCAACAATGAAAAAGTGGGAATTCAGTGACTCTCTCCTAAACTATTTCTTGGTCTACCCAATCGAGAATTTTTCTCTTTACCCTAAACTCCTCAAACAAACCTTCATCCACAAAGTAAATCATGGTTGAAACATAGAAAAGGGTGAAAATAGGGAAAAAAAGGAAAGAAATCTTACATGAATCCAAAGATAACGACAAAGACGAAAAAATGGTGATGGGTAACATACAATAAGAAGTTGTAGAAAGAAAACTCAAGAACAATGAAAAACTCTAAGTGCAGAAAGTTTGAGGTGAAAAGAAATGAAGGGAAACTTCGACCAATTTATAAGTTGACTCGATAATAGAGATGAAATGATTAACTGCACGAATGATTTAACTACCACCAACTGTAAGCTTCCCAAAACGTAAAAAGATCAGCGTACTCTTTGTTTATTCAAAAAAGTTTGAATCATTTACAAAAATGACATTATCTACAGTGCCAGCAAATTTTTTTTACAAGTTCGAAAGGTTGGATGCCGACCAATGCTCAGGTTAAACGCCGAGCAACGTTCTGCATAAATACACTATAATTTTGATAAATCATCAAGCATGGAGTATTAAGGGTTTTGTTGTATGTAAAAATTACATTTCCATGTGAACTAATGAATATCATACACCTGTCATCATAGGTGACTATTTAGCTATATTGATCGGCATCAAAGGAACCTAGTTGGCTGGAAGGCGGACCAACTCCAAAATTAGTACCATCAAGAATAATAAAAGTTACTCGGCTGAAAAGGAGACCAACACTGAATACCAAGAGTCACATTTATTATATACAGATGCAAATGCCTGAAAATATAAAGGCATCCCATCTCTAAGGTTCCGGATCCCTATTAACAGACAGTTTCCCTTAGCTCAAGGGGACAACTCAATCATTATCAAGTACCCCATACTGAGCTATTGTAACCCACATAAATCAAACCAACAGTGGACGTAGGCTTTCTTTATAGCCGAACCACTTTAAAACTCTTGTGTCTCTTGTGTGTTTATTGAGATTAATCTTATTGTTTATCTGTGATTATAAAATTGGATCACTCTATTTTTAGACATCAACACTAAGAAACGAAACTGTCCCTCACAGCAAGTTCGAATTGATTCGAGGCCGAATCGATTTGCTCTCCGAATCGATTCGATTCAGGGCAGGAGCCCGATCTTTTTTATTAGGACGGGATTTTCCTTTGCCCAATCACCAAATTGAATATCCACATAAACCCAATCATTATAAATAATCATCTAACGTTTCTCTACAAGGATCCTACCCAGATTTCAATCTTAAATCCATAAATAACATCTCAATCATTTTAATTTATCTAATAATTCAATATTCCTATGAAAAGTCACAGTTTTTTAGATTTCATAATTAGGGTTCTTCTTTAGTAAAATACTGTTATAAATTTATGTCCCAAAATTCAGAATATAATTATTTCTATCTTCCACAGTTTAAGATTTCTTCCATAAATTATATTGTAGAGATTCTTCTCCCCCAAACCCCATTTTTGCATGATAAATCTCCTTCCCAAAATTATATCATTCTCTACCAATTTTGATATGAATATTACACTACACATGATCAAGATAGCAAGTTTATACACTTGCCTTAAATCACCAGTGTGATTCTGAATCTCTACACGTCGGGTTGAAGAAGGCAAAAATTCTCCTCCACGTCCTTCTACAAATCAAGCCTTCGGACCTCTTAGGTGTTCCACCTCCCTCTTTTCTCACAAGTGGCCTCCCTAACCTTAACCCTTTTATATTAAATCCAAATCCCGAAATTAGGTAAAACCCTAAGTCTAAAATTATCTGTATGCCCTTACTCGGGTCCCGACTAGTCTGAAAAGCCATCGGTAACCAATCTCTACATCCGGGTACTTGATTTTGACTATTTTGACCATTCCTAGATCACACGTGCACTCGAAATCACCATATGAGTTACTTATCATCAATTTACTATCTTATTCTCAACACGACCTTAAATGTGTGTCTTGAATAAGATCTTATTGATCCGTCACTTTTACCCACTTACGACGTAATATGAAATAATACAATTTTATCACCCACGTAAATATGATATCACATAAATATTAATTCATTTCTCGTTAAGTAATAAATATTTAAATTCACTTTAATTCTGAAATTAATTATTATACAATGACATGTGTATTTGAGGTATTCTCATAAATATAGGGTATTATAATATACTAGATGGAACAAATTGCCAAAGGAATTATGCTCAAAATCGAATTTCAAGAAGATGAAATGCTGCAACAAAGAGCATATATAATTAATGAATTTATATATGCTGATTGTTAATAGGAGGGAAAAAAACTGTAAAGTTATTATGTAATTTTTTTGTTTTTTTATAAAGTATAGTTCATATACCACGTACTCAGAAAATGGTGTCGTTGGCACTTCAACACGTAGGCTATACAAAAGAATAATTTTATTTTAATATTTGTATATGTAGATTGTTTGAATGCCTATAGATTTAAATATTACAAAGTACAAGTCCATTATGCATGTACTTTAATATATATGTGTGTGTACTTTAATATATATGCGTGCACTTTGCTTTGTTTACCATTAACGAACAAAGTATTAAGAAGTACGCCCATAATATTACAAAGTACACGTAATATGTAAAAAGAAATATATATGTACTTTGTAATGTTATGCGTGTACTTTGCATTGTTTTCCCGTAACAAATAAGGAAACTCAAAGTACACGCATAACATTACAAAGTACACATACAACATTACAAAAGATCACGTGTATTTTGTAATGTTATGCGTGTACTTTTTATTATTTTCCTATAACAAACCCAATTTCTTAAAGCACAAGCATTGCATTGTAAAAGTACACGTAAAAGTACAAAGAATTAAATATGTACTATATTCTGTCAAAAGATTTGAAAATGTGTACACCCATATCCTACACTATTTATTAGACGAACATCTACCAATTACATTCAAACCTCGAAAGTTTACATGTTCTTTAGTTCATTTATTGGTACAACCACAACCTACCATATTTATTAGGCTCAATATCCCAACTTTAGCTTTACCTATAAAAATATAACAATGTTCTAATCTTTACCTACCAGTTAAACTACAAAAACGTGAAAATGGTTATACCAGCAGAGTCTTTGAGAAGTTCTAGTGAAGACAAAATAAATCAAAAATCAAAATTACGAATGATGAGGAAGAGATTTCCTCAATCATTCAAGCAACTGATGCTTTTAACCTATATGTCAAATAAGGCTCCCGCAGACTCCCACCCATCCCTTATGACTTGTTTCAAGAGGATGATCTGTCGTCTAAAATCCATGAAGCTCAAACCAATTTCTATACCTACGAGGTAAAAAATAATCTGGAAAGTTTGATCCAAGAAAGGATGATACGATTGGGGTCATTTTGTCACTAGAGCATATAATTCGGGTCATCTCGAATTTTATCGGTGCTCTTCCAGACCCCATCGACAGTTTTAATGTCTTTCCACATAATATTTTTGATGTTTGATGGTTTTTTTTTTCAAATCCATTGTAATTTTTTTTCTTATTAATTAATGAAATATTTTTCTTTTCCTGCGTGTCTTTTTATTTTGATTATAAACATCTATGCTCTTATAATATAAAGTTTAAAACTCCCCTGTCATATACCAAAATTTATATAGGAGTTATGAAAATATACAGAGCATGTATATAATCACAGTCTTAAAAAAATGAAATCAACACAACTAAGAAATCAATTAAAATTAAATGTTTTCAATTCTATGTTATACGCAATAATACATGCGTGTACTTTGTTAAAGTACACGCAATGATACATAAAGTACAATTGAAATAAAAATTACAAGTTATACAATTTAAACAAACACTATTAAAATTGAAATAAAAATTACAAGTTATACAATTTAAGCCAGTTAATATGCAAACAGTGTTAGTATTTTTCAAGTACACGCATTAAGTTATAAACTACATGCACACTTGATTGAACAAATCAATTTCAATGTGCGTGTACTTTTCATACATTCAAATCAATATTAGTGTTTTGTAGGGGTGGAAGCGGTACGGGTTTTTACCGTACCGTACCGTTTTGGTCCGAAAAAAAAGGTTTTGATTTCATATATTAAAATACCAGAAACCGATCTTACCGAAACCGAAATTACCAGAAAAAAGTTGGTTGGTTTTGGTTTTAATATTTAAAAAACCGATTTACCGAAATTACCGTACCGAATTTACCGAAACCAGAAAAAATATTATCGAAATTATCATACCGTACCGAATTTATCGAAACAATAAAAAAACATACCGAAATTACCAAAATAACCGTACCGAATTTACCGAAACCAGAAAAAAGTTGGTTTTGGTTTTGGTTTTGGTTTTGGTTTTAATATTTAAAAAAGTTGGTTGGCTTTGTTTTTGGTTTTTTAGGGCGTTTAGTGTTGTTTACCGAAACCAGAAAAAATCGAAATCAGAAACCAGAAAAAACCAGAATTTACCGAAACCAGAAGAAACGAGAAAAAAACCAGAATTTATCGAAACAAAAAAAAATGAAATTACCGAAAAAATCGAAATACCGATCGGTTTGGTTTTGGTATTGATTTTGTTATACCGGGTGGTAAACTGGTACGGTTTGTTTTTACCATCCAGAGTTTGGTTTTGGTATTGGTATTGGTATTTACTATTTACCGACCAAACCGTATCACTTACACCCCTAGTATTTTGCAAGTACACGTATTAAGATAGAAAGTACACGCGCATTTGATTGAATAAACCAATTTTAATATGTGTGTACTTTATATCTTTCTGCGTGTACTGTTCATAAAGTACACACCAGATACATATGCGTGTACTTTTGTTGAAGGTCAAAATTGGTTAATGCCACTGGCGACCAAGAAACACATGCCCAAAAATAAAATGATAAGTCTATTTAGTCATGAAACAAAGTAATCAAGTAAATGAACATTAACATATTGCTAAAATATAGTTAAAACAATGTTAGTATTTTGCACGTACACGCATTGAAATATAAAGTACACGCACAATTGATTGAACAAATCATTTTTAATGTGTGTGTATTTTATGTATAATGCATGTACTTTCATAAAGTACATGCATGTTTTAAAAAGTACACTGATAACTTTGCTTTTTGTGTGTAGTCGTTGTTACAAGCCAAGTTAGTCAAAACCTTCAAATACCTACAAAAATATATCAATCTAAAGTGTGGAGGTAAGTAAGGGTATCAATCCACATCAAGGGAGTGAAGCGAGAGGAGAACAAATTGCAATTCAATTTTATTTTCTTTTTGGACTTTTTTTTTTTAATATTAAAACAATTTGGTGAGATGAGGTGAAATAACACTAATTAAATGAAAGAACTAAACAACTAACTAAAAAGTGTGAATAAAAAAAATACGTGAACTTTAACTAAATGAACATGTAAAAGATGAGATAGTGAGGAAATAAAAATGAGGGCTAACAAGGGATAGGATGACACCAAATATTCTATTTAATCAAAATTAATTAATTCATTAAAATTAATTATCCCAAGTTAGTATCAAAATCACAAATCAACTCTCGTTGCAAATGTAATTTTAATAATAAAATTATTCAAACATCATTTGACAAACCACTCTCTAGGATCGATTTACTAAATCGGTTTAAATCATAAAAATATGCCTAGAGTTGAAATTCAAAGAAATAATTTCACATTTTAGAAAAACCTAGTTCGATTCTAAAATGGAAACTAAGACTAGAATCTCGATTTTCTCTCGAAAACCATTTACCCTCACTCGAGTCATAAATCAAAATGTAAGAGTGCAAATTTAATCATCAAGGGGATATTTAATTTAAATAAACTAATTAAAATGGGATTAACATCAAATAATGGGGTTACCCCACCCCTTGAAAGGGGTTTATAGCCTAACATGATGATGAAATACACAAATACAATATTATCAGCAAAGTAAGCAAGAACTAAAAAAGTAGAGATAAGAGAACAAATCTTCAAACAAGTCTCCTTGATTTGCAAAAATAAACTCTATATCTTCATTGAACTTGAGCAACATCCATCCAATATGAGCATCCAAATATTTTTAATTCAATACATAAACTCAATTGAATCTCTCAACAATTTGATTTCTCACAAACCTCTAAAAAAAATATGAAATAAAAAAAATATTTACAAAGATGTCACTCTCTTTAAAATTCTCTCTAAAATCCTAAATAGGGTTTCTAGCCTTGTTTTTTTCAAAATGGGGCCTTATTCTTCCTTAAATAGTAGGCATGGAGCTAAGGGTAATTGTGAAAATAGGCTAGAAGTGTGAGGTGTGAGGAATCTGATTTGGCTATGGGGTTATTTTGGGGTTTTTAAAGGTGCCAGTGGGAGATGGGTGTTTGGGGATATAATTGGAAAAGGGTTGAAAGGTTTAAGAATATGTGGGTTAATTGTTATTTTGACTTGTCTTTTGGTCTTGGGACTTAACTGATAGAAATCGTATAAGGCATTGCATTTGGAGAAATGGGTTTGGACAAAAGCAAGGTGGTTAGATGGATTCAGAGGTGATTTCGGGTAAGGGTCGCACAGGGGTTGCAAAGGGTTATGGAGCAGGGGCACTCAAGTTTGGATCGGGGTTTTCGGAGTTCGGGTTTCCAGGTTAGGTGTGTCTTCGGTCGGATTTGGGTTTGGGCTTCACCGAGTTCAGGATTCTGGCGGGTTTGGACGGGAAGTTTGGTGGTCGGGTAAGGTTACGGGACTGGGGAATTGGCTCCATTTGATGCGCATTTGCCTTAAATTAAGCCTTTGAACTCCGTAAATGCAATCAAGCCTGCACATTAAACATTTAAGCATATAAGACCCAAATTGTCGATAATTAGCAACTAAAAATCGTCTATTTGGGGTATAAAATATACACTTTTGGGTGATTATCACACCACTCCAAAACAGAGCGTTGCTAGTCCTTGAGCAAAAAGATAGAGAGAAAGAGAAAGATAAGAAATCAAAAGTGTACCACTTTCGCGGGCACTTGCGATTACACTTAGCATGTGCAACAAGCCTTTAAACCTATAGGTTGACCTGCAGGACGAGTTGTGTCTCGTGAGGGTTGGCAGGGAATATACCCACTAAATTATTTATTTTCAATGGCATTCAATCTCTAATTAGACGTAGAATAATCACACAATCCATCATAAGATAAATATTTTCAGAAATACAAGCTAGAAGTGCATAAAAAGTTTAGCTAAGTAAATACACAAGGTACATCCTTCCTAGAACTCAACGTGTGTGTATGAATCGCTCCAAACGGGTCGAGTATCATAAAAGTAATTATTGGATTGCCTTTTAGGAATCAACGTTTCAACTTCAAAATCTCACAGATATAACTCTCTCAATTGAACTCACGAGATTTGGGTAAGTGTATCGCTCTTGTGTGTGAGGAGGTGAGTAAATGCAAGCAAGGTCAAACGTCTCACACACACATAAGAAAGAACGATTAATTAGAAAGAAAAATGATCTCATGAAAGAATGCTAATCACTGTAGTGAGAACGTCGAGTTATTCACCACGTTGACTTTCATTTGCCCGAACACCTAGGGGAGAATACGGATGATTAAGGGTGAGGGGGAAATGAAATGAGATGATAAGGATATGATGATGTAGGTAGGATAGCGATATGATGGATGATGGATGAGCGATGGATGCTATAAGATTGAGAAGAGGGTATAGCATTTTCAGATACAAATGTCTTTTTTACACAAGAACTAACTACAAAACTCTCTTTTTCTCTTTTCTCTCTTTTTTTCTTTTCTTTTTCTCTATATTTTTTTCCTTTTTTCTATTTTTTTCTATTTTTGCTATTTTTCTATTCACACTTTTTCTTTTTTTTTCTTTTTTTTTCTCTTTTCAAACAAACATTGAAGACATTTAACATTTGAAAAACACTCTTCTTTCTAAAAAAATGGTGGATGATAATGAATAGAGTGGGGTATGTTATGTATATGGATGGGGAACATATGGGAAGGTAATGGATGAAGTTAATGGGTGAAAATTTAGTGATCAGGACAAATTTCAAGACACGCGTTTCTTACAACTCGAAAAAGATGTCGTTCTCAGTGATCAAGCCAAAAGTTTATGAAAAAAAATAAAATAATGAGATCATACAAAGACTTAAGTGCAGACCCAAATGAAGTTGGATCAACTTGTGACTCGGAGATTGCATAAAACTCTCTAAAAGGTGAAAGGCACGAATCTCACAAGCTAAAATCTCCACTAGTGATCCTTAAGGTTCTCTTGAGAATTATAGTACTCTTCAACTCTAAACCGCAGTGACGTGATAAGTGCGTAAATATTTTGTCGAGTCTAGAAATTTATGGTGCCACATGCCTTGTTATGTATTACATAAGCTAAAGAAAAAATAAATTCTCTAGCTTGATTCCTAGACTTAAAAGATGGATGATAGAAAATTCACGTCTATGAATGAGATGAAGGAAACTGCACGAAAATTTTAAAAATCAGGTTTAAAAATAAAAAAAATTCAAAAGAGGTACGATTTTGATAAAATTCCTTACCCCCAAATAAAAAGGAACATCGTCCTCGATGTTAAGTAAAATGATTTTTAAAATTGAGAGCAGAAGAGAGGAAAGAGATCCAGAATCTATCGTTAATGAAGTGGACAGATGTAGCCAAAATGAACCCTGAATAAGAAGTGATATAACAAAATGTGTACAAGTCTATAAACATGATAAAGCATTGGGTGGTGGGAAACACCACCCCAAAGCAGGATGAGACTCATATAAAAAATCTCGGGCTGCCTCCCAGTAGCGCTAAGTTTAACGTCTTCAGTCAGACCGAACCACTATCACCCTAAAGATAAGATTGATGAAATTGTTGGGTAGTAGAAAAATTGGGTAATGATAATCACTCCCAAACAAGACTGAAGCGTCAGTCTTGTTGGATAAAGGCTAAAAATGGTCAATGCACTCGTATGTCGAAGTGCTTCACGCGATGCAAAGCATCCACTACACCAAATCTGCCGAATTATCACGGTCATTGACCTTGACAAGTTGGACTTGTCAAGGTCAATGACCGTGACAATTCTAGGGGTGACAACTTTTATTATCACGGTCCATGACCGTAACAAGTTCATTAGAATTGTCATGGTCATGTCACGGTCTATGACCTTGTCAAGTTTTGTCACGGTCATAAACCGTGACAAACTCGTGACATTTAATAAAAAATTATCACGGTCATTAATCGTGATAATTTTGTGCAGAATTAAAAAAAAAATCTGCTGGGCAGTATGGCCACTGCCACTGCCCAGCAGTATATTTGTATCTGTTATAGCAACGTTGTACCTGTTCAAACATCATATATCCAAATAAAATAGAGATAATTCAAATATGTATTCAAAACAATATGCATCACGATATAATCAAAATATAATTCAAATGTAACAACTTAAAACAATTCAATTCAAATAATGTCACTACATGTCTGGGGTAAGGTTAGCTATGAGGAGGTGAGTAGGTCGTGAGATATATGAATTGACACACCCAGAAATATACATCGTGTCGCATTATTCGCATAACTATAATGGGGAGTTCTCCTTCTCGGGTATCACATGCATGACGAGCACCTTGGACTCGATGTCTTAAAGCGAACGTCCATGAACTAGCATACCCTAGACGGTATTCGGGTCCTTCAACCCCCGCCCTATCCGCTGACCATTAAATATGTCTAGTATAAACATGCTCGACCAACCAAGTGTCGACATCAGTCGGTCTAAGGGATCCAAATAAGGGACTGGATCATCAAAGTCCGCACGTGTCGGTGATGAAGCAGCGAGGTCCACATCCTCGTCATCCTGCACCTCCTCCTCTTGCACCTCCTCCTCCACCGCTTTATCCTTCCCTTTCCCCTTACGGTTTTCGCCCAACGAAGGCTTCATAAATGAGAACATATGTTGGATCGTCACCTCCAAATGGGATAGCTTCGCGTCATACGAGTCCATCGTTCGAACCAACCCGATGTCGCTCATCTCTAATCCAATGATCCTAAATTTGGCCACCCGCGAGCTCACCCCCTTGTCCTCCCCTTGCGATCAACGCCAATCACTTGGTTGAGTGCATCTTACCATCATCCTATGCTCCACCTCAGCGTAAGACGTCCGGTCGGAGTAGTGCACGTCCGTCTTTTTTGCCCGATTTTCCCTCCTTGATTAGCGAGATACCAATTGTCGCTCCCCGATCCCATTGTCAATGAACTTTTGCCATTGTGCCAACGAGATCGACTCCTTCGATGGGACAGATTCATGCATTCGGATAACGGACTCTCGGGTCTTTCCAAAGTGTCGTGTCCGCATATTTTTCTTCCGCGTCTTGTGTTGACCCTCAACTGCTCCAAGACGGAATCATGTAGCTTTGGATCCAGGCTGAATTGTTCCTGTCCAACAAATACAATGTTAGTTGCGAATAAATATAAATTTAAATTTAAATTTAAATATAAATATAAAATGAAATTGAAATCGAAATCGAAATTTAAATTTAAATATTCATATTCATATAAATATAAATATAAATACATTACCTGTAGTGCCACTCAAATAGCTAACTTGAGCTCATTTGCCACCTCCCTCCAACTAGTGTACCTCGGGCCGATGATCGTCTTTTCAGCTCAAGGGATCTCGCTAATAGCCCCGTTTTATTCTTGATGGCCATTCCCAATTTGCCATATTTGGGGAGTCGAGGAGCCCTCGTCGCCTCCGCTACCTCCGAGCCCAGACGACATCATCATAATCGGCATCATCATCCTCGCCTTAATACCCGAAGGAGACATTTTTTGTAAAAAAATGTTGTTATTAGTACAAATAAAAATGAATTAGAAGAATACATGCAAATATGTACAATTACTACAAATCCAAATGAGTTGTTACTGTTTAACACCTCAATTTTGAATTTCAAAACAACAACATCTAACTCATAATATATACAATTACTAAAAATTCGAAACATCCCCACCCCACCCCTACTGCACACACACACGCACACTACACAAGAGTGAAAATGATAAAGTGCAAATCAATTAAAAGCATTAAAAATGGATCGATAAAATACAAATTGGAATATTTATTACAAATTGAAAAATTGTTTCAAATTCGGGTTATCATAAAAAATGGATTGATATTCGGTAGGAGCAGCCAAGTCATCCACACTACTAGTTAAACGCTTTGGCGCGTGTAGGACAATTGACCACGGCTCATTGTTGATATACTCCAAGTAAAACACTTAGCTAACCTTTTGAAATGCACAAACAAACGGCTCATCGCTCATGTGGTCGTTGCTCTTCAACTTTGATAAGTCAACCATGATCAAATTGGTGACATGATCAACTTTATAAGCATTTTTATCCTCAACTATTACCCAGTCACAGTAAAATACAACCTCTTTGAAGCTTATATAATCCAATTCAAATATATTTCGAATTGCACCATAGTAAGTCATTTCACTTGGTGCCTTTGGCCCAGGTATCAACAAAGACATCATCGAAAATTCAGGTCTCATACATTGTGAAGGAGGGAGGTTGAGTGGGGTTAGGATCTCTGTCCATACACTCTGATTGGTGCTTAGATTTCCAAATGGATCGAAACCATCTGTTGATATAGCCAAACGAATGTTGCACTGTTCTGGAGCAAAATCGAGATACTCATAATTCATCCTCCTCCAAGCTGTAAAATCAATAGGATGACGCATGAGATTACCCCTACTTCTGCCCTAGCATGCCAAGTCATTGCCTCCGCTATCCATGGTATTGTGAAAAATCTCTTTAATCTAAGCCCAAAGGGAAAATATTTCAACACTTTTCGAGGCACTTTTGAGCTTGTGCCTTCCTTACCAGTAGATTGGACATATCTAAGTTCATCGCATACCGGACAACGATCGAGATTTTCATACTCCTTTCGATATAGTATGCAGTCATACACACAAGCATGAATCGATCTATACTTCATTCCCAAACATTTCAAACTGTTCTTCATAACATGATAGCTATTTGGAAGCGTATTCTCCTTGGGTAGTAAGCCCTTCATCCATTTCAGAATTCCTGTCACACTGTTGCCAGACAAATCGTACTGTGTCTTTAAACTGTGCAAACCAATTATGGCATGTAAAGTTGTTTGATCTTTCTCACAGCCAGACTATAATGGTTGGGTCGCCTTAAATTTTAAACTTTGCTAGTCATTGTCAAGGTTTATCGTGATATCTTCACGAGCACTTGAACCTTGTACATCATCAGTAACCTCATTCTCCTCTCCTTCATAAACTCCGTACGCATCATCAACTAAATCCTTTAATATATTATGATCTACGCCGTCCCCTTATACATCTATCCTACTTAGCGAAGGTTGTTGTGAAGGTTGTTCGGGGACAAAAGGAACTTTCAATTCACTGTGAAAACTCAAAAATCGATAAATATTTTGCATACCCGATCTTAACAAATGTATTTCAACTGCTTTCCACTCAAACACCTTACGATTCTTACACCTTGCACATGGACACGGAAACTCATCATCATTATGACATCTCTTTGCGTATTTCATAAATTCATTAGCACCTTTGCGAAACACATCCCCCATTATATTTATCTCACCCATCCACTATTTGTATTTCGGATATCCCATCACAACTACCACAACTAATCACATATTAAAGGTAAGAAACGTATATTCATGGATTAGTATAAACAAAACTTAGATTTATAGTATGTTTCATTTAATTATGTCTTATTTATATTCGATTTTAAATTTCAAATTCAAATTCAATTTATAATAGAAATTCCTATTTCCTCCATCTCCTCTAAAGGGTGAGTGGTCCTATCCCATTCAAGACCGCATATTTTTGTAATATACTTAACATCTCATGCACATTGTTACGATTTGCGAAAAATTAGACAGCATATCCCCGTAGTTATCTAAGTACACTACATAGATTGGCAAGTGTGAGTGTTATTTCAATTGATCAATTGAAATAACAGTCACGCTTATCAATCTAGTACGTACCCAGAGAACATTAGGATATGACTGCAGAACTTCCTCCAAAAGTAACAACTTTAAGCCACTGAGAATATTATTATACAGAAATTATACAGTCCCAAACTGTCCAAACGGGACAATTCGAGAGATCTCATTACAGGGGTAATGACTCTTGAACGGGTCTAAGGGCTATTGAATGCGTACGCATAAGAACTAGAAGGCTAGTATCTATGCGCATTATATGTAATTTCAAATATGTTTCATTTAATTATCATACTATATATATATTGTTAGTTATACAAAGTAATTTTCAAAAAAGTTAAAAAAATCCCACCCCCATATGGACAGTAATCCAGTGGTCATGCCACTTTTAAAATTAACCAACCCAACATCGATCCACTATAATCCAACCGCAATGGCAACAGTAAATGTGTATCCCGTACTCCTTCTAATTCATCTACTCAATTAATTCTTTTCATCAATTAAACTAACAATTAAAGTATACAATTATTAATTTACTAATTTACAATGAGGGGCAATCCTACTTGCATATGAAAGGGGCACTAATTATTAATTTACAAAAAAAAATAACAACCAATCAATATTAAATCAATAAATTCTTTTACAAGGGGCATTACAATATGAGGGGCAATATCTAATAAACCAATAAAAATTTAATTAAACAAAGACACACACGCACATATACACACACACACCCCTGCCCCCTCCCCCCACTGTTGTTGCCCACCACACGCACACACACACACACATATACACACGCACACGCACATACACACACATACATATATACACACACAAACACACACACATACATGCACATACACCCCCTCCCCTCCCCCAACCCTGCCCCCTCCCCCCCCCCCCCCCCCCACAACGCATATATATACCTCTCTCTCTCACACACACACACACACACATATTTACACACACATATATACACACACACGCACATATACATACACATATACATAAATGGAGGTGAAATAGAGAGAGAGTATGCAGTCGCTAAAGAGAGAGTGTGCAGTCGCTAGAGAGAGATGGAGAGAATTATAATCGGTGAGAACAAAAGAAGAGGGAGGTTTTTTTAATGACAGAATTGTCACGAACATGTCACGGTAATTGATCGTGACAAGTTTATATTATTGTCATGGTCAATAACTGTGACAAGTTCGTGACAACTATACTTGTCACAGACTTGCCACGGTCATTAATCGTGACAAGACCTTGTTACGGTCAATGTCCGTGACAAAAAATGCGTATTTTTTTATCGCGGTCATTGATCGTGACAAGGCTGGCAGTTAAAGGGTGCCAATATGATGATTTTGGTGTAGTGATCGGTGGATCATGGGCGAGTGGGGACTAGGGTAATGGTGAAAAGGTAACGGTCTTAGGCCTTATCGAGCCGAAATATGAGGGCAACTAGGGCCCTATAAGCGTGATGCTTAAGCTGGATGGGGAGGCGAAACGGTGGGGAAAGTGGAATGGGGTGGGCCTCATAAAAATCACACGACCGTTCTATAAATTGACGATGATAATGGTCGCGCCGTGACACGCCAGGGAGCTGTTGATGGAAAAAATTAACACCACAAGGAAGTGGTGTGCATGGAGAAACAAGCTCAATATCATGCAAGTGGAGAGTATCACCACATAAACTCTCGTGGATAGTGGGGTGGATGAAGAACTCACGAATTGCCTCGTAGAGTTAAAAAATGGAAGGTGGGTGCAAGTAAGGACCTAAAGAGATATTTGGGAATGGGAAAGGTACGGTGACTAGGTCCAAACATGGTGGTGGGGCGGAAAGGACAATGGGTAGGTCGGGTGGGATAAATGGTGGAGGAAGAAGATCCAACTCAAGTGTAGGGGCCACACACTCGTTTTGAGGGTCAGAATGGTCCTCAATATCCTCCTGAAGAGGGAATGTGGTATCAAGTGATATCGAGATCAACTTATCCACCAATGTGTCACCATCCGTAATGGGGAAAGGGTCTAACGAGGCATTAAGATCCAAGATATATGAATCAACATCAATATCAGACTCAAAGTGAGCCAAACATCTTTGGAGAGGATCCATAGAAAGGGAGGTGGGAACCAACTCCGATTCAATCTCGGTGCATTGGGGAGCACTCGTAGCCGGAGCTAACCTATAAGGAATGGGCGTCTCGAGGACACACTCAATGGGTACAACATTTATAAACTCGGGCATATTTTTGGATATAACAGGTGGGGGGAACCTCAAATGTGGGTTCTTTGGATTTTTCGAAAGTGAAAATCTCAAAGGGTGGGTTCCTTTGGACTAAGCAGGGTTTGAACAGTCTCACAATATTTGGATAAGTCAAAACAATTGTCAACTTGGAGCCCGGACCACGGGGTGGTCTCAACTTCGAGATTCTCAGGGTGGTAGGGTTGGTCACACTCAAAATCTGTGGCACAAGAGGACTCGTCATCACTCAACATAGGTGCAATAATGGGTTGACTTGAGGTGAAATCCGACTCGCTCACACATTCAAATTCATTTAAGCGTTGCTCAAGCCATTGAATAGCTTGAGTTTGGATTTGAGCGGCATGCTCTTGCTCGAGGATGAACTTTTGCAAGATGTTTTCGAGAGCGGATGTGGATGATGGTGGTGAAGTGATGCTTGGTGGTGCAGCGGTGGATGAGTGAGGTGGACACAACACACTAGTATCATGGCTAAATGGAGAATACTCATAGGAAGTGTGGGGAGCGGGATCAAGTTCGTCATACACAAAAGGGATACCTTCGTGATGGGCAATTGGGTGATAGTCATGTGCTACGTAGTGATAGGACTGATTGAGATGGGGTGCACTTGGTTGCCATGACGACTGTGGGAACGTGTGAGGATCCACAACATCGGGTTGGGATTCGTATTGCGTGGAAGGTTGCGGGACTGGGGAATTAGCTCCATTTGATGCGTATTTGCCTTAAATTAAGCATTTGAACTCAGCAAACGCAATCAAGCCTTCACATTAAACATTTAAGCATATAAGACCTAAATTGTCGAGGATTGGCAACTAAAAATCGTCTATTTGAGGTATAAAATATACACTTTTGGGTGCTTATCATACACGCACATTGAAAATGATTTTGTTAAATGTAATGTGCGTGTACTTTATAAAACATGCGTGTACTTTATATATATCCCATTCACAAACAAAAAGAACATAAATGAACACATAACAATAAAATTACATTTATTTATTAAAATGTGTTCTTCAATAATTTTATTAAAATCGATTGTTACAATGAATGAATTGAACAATAATATATATAATCAAATTGGTTCTTTACACGTGGACTCATAATGACCCGTTTTACTATACCTAAAGCAAGTAACTTCCCTAACTGTGACCTCGCTAACATACTTTATTCTCTTATTTCTTGGCCTGCCTGTTGGTCTCTTTGTTAATGGAGGAAGAATGGCTAAATTTTTGAGTAATTGAATGTTTACGGACATCAAATCAGGAAAAAGAACTATAGGTGATGAGTATGATTTTCTGTAGAAATAAAGATTAAAGTATCCCTCAATACGATCATACATACTTCCACACATCCTCCGTATAATACAGGCAACATGAAAACATGGAAAGCACCGTAGCTGTCAACTTTTATAAAAGCAACTTCCTTATTCTAAGTCAACAGTGGCCCACAGATCTGAATGAGCTTCGAATATATATTGACTTGAACGACTAATATTCCAATGTCTACTTTTATTCCAATTCTCAGTCAGTAATTTATGAAAAACACGACTCAACTCATTTGATTATGTATCAGATTCATGTAGTTTGTTTGTGTTGAAATTCATAATCTTGATCCTAAGTATGTCTAGTATATTCATTATCGATAAATGACTTTCCTCTACGATCCAAGAGTTGAATGATTCCACAACACTTGATGCTATGTCATCATAATGTTTGCCGGAGAAATATGCATACGATCAATTCCCTTGAGGCAAGTTATAAAGGAAATCAGCAACAGCTACTCCACCTTCATTCTTCAGGGCATCAATTTTCTTCTGAAATTCATCAACTATTATAGCATATGGGGAATGAAAAAATCATTCACAAGCTTCTTTCGCAAGTTCCCAAAATTCCCCCATATTTTCTTCTTTATATTTTCGTGTAAATGATGTATACAGTAGGAATATGCAGACATTGGGAAGACCTTAAAAATAACTTTAATAAGACCATTGTTCCGATCGGATATGAATGTGATGTTTTGCTCTTGATGAGCTAGTGCATCATACAAATTATGAGAAACAACATCCAATTATCCCCCGTCTATGAATCAACCACAACATATGCAAAAGGATAAAGGCCTTAAAACATAATAAAATATATTAGGACCAAATAAACTATGTACTCTAATAATGGTGTCGCTGGCACATACCATACAGTACGTAGGCTATAAAAAAGAGTAAATATATTTTAAACATTTATACATGCAAATTATTTAAATATTTATGTATTAAACCATGTAAATTACAAGAAAATTATGCGTGTGCTTTTTAATTTTAAGCGTGTACTTTACTTTGTTTGCCCATAACAAACAAAGAATCCCAAAGTATACGCATAACATTAAAAAAACCATGTGAATTGCAGTTTACATTTTACGTGTACTTTGTAATGCTATGCGTGTACATTGCATGGTTTGCCCATTACAAACAAAGAATCCCATAGTGCACACATATAATTACAAGTACATGTAAAATGTAAAATGCAGTTCACATGTAGTTTGTAATGTTATGTGTGTACTTTGCATTGTTTTGCCAATAACAAATAAAAAATCTAAAGTACACACATAACATTAAAAAATATACGTAAAATGTGAATATAAATTCACGTGTACTTTGTAATGTTATGTGTCTACTTTGTGTTATTTTCCATTAACATACACATAAACTCAAGGTACACGCATACTTCACATAGTACATGTACACATTTACATGTGCTTTGTAGTATTATACACGTACTTTATATTCTGTCCAAAGAACAAACAAAGAATGCGAAAAATAAAGGCATAACATTGCAAAGTAAACTTCAATACTTCACATTTACCATTAATCTAATTCCTTGCAGTTGCTGACAAAATTGTTCCGCGACAGCGACTCTTTAAAAAGGCACCATTAAGAAATAAAATAGCCCTCCAATACTAAAATCCATTAATGGATCCTTTAAACATTACAAAAATACTCTTGAATACTTTACTCTTCGATTCCACCTCAAGAATGTAATGCGATCCTAGATTATACTGCAGTAGAAGTTCCCTATAATCATTGATTAATTCATTGAAAACCTTTTCATCACCATATAACTCAGCAGCAACCATCACTTTCTTACGCCATGCATGATGATAACCTATATCAAGATCTTAGTTCTTCTTCATATCTCTAACTACATCAATTGGTCTCAACAATGGTTTATCCCTTAGCTCATCAGCAAACAATTGGAGTCCATCATTTTGCTTGACAAACTATGATATACATCCCTACAATTATGCTCATTGTTCAGACTTCTTATATAAAAGTAACCATTTATTGTCGATAATGAAGTATGAACTTGCCACATGTACTTCTCAATACTCCTTTTAGAATCCTCTACTATTTCCTGAGTTTTATCATTCTTCAAATATATATACTTAAAACCAACCTCAGCAGCATACTTTCGTAATTTAACCCGGAACTCAACCACACATCCTTCAAAACACTGCTCTCTTCATGACTAATATATGTCTTCCAATAATTAAAGAGATAAACTTTTGACGTACTCAGCTCCATACCCCCAATATAAACATCATTTTCAACACCACAACTAATATCAATCGCAGTGGTTGATGATATATAATCTACCCTTTCTCTACTTGCACCAATGCATTCAACCCTCTCGCAACTTGTATAACTGCGATCAACTCGTTCACGAATTCTATACGTGCATTCAATTTGTTCGTAAATTGTATTAGTGGCCAAAGCTGATGAATCATAAATATATATATATATCCAAATAAAATCAGCTTTGACAATCACTTGAGACTGCAACATACAATGAACATCTTTATCACAAAATAATATAAACCGACTATCATTCTCCAAAGGAGTACTTCAATGAAAAACATCAAATTTTCAAATCCATAAACCTACTACACAACCCATTGCATATGAAATTTAATGAGTTATCTTTAAATATTTCAATGCAAGCCATATTATACAAATAACAGCACCTCGCAATCCCACAAATTTTCATTATGACTTGCATTAAATAAAAAATAAAAACACTTTTGTTAAAGGTCAAGATTGGTTAATGGCGCTGACATGAACCCACAAATAGATGCCCAATCATAACATGATAAATCTATTAAGTCAATGTTGATGTAAAAAATTAGATTATATCTAATTATTTAATCACAGATAAATAAAATGAGACCAAGAACTTTTAAAGTGGTTCAGCCTTATAAGAATGGCCTACATCCACTGTTTCTGTTATTGTTGACTGTTTGGGAATTCTTGATTACAAGTTTTATCAAGAAATTTCGATCCCTTTACAATGAGGATAATACAATGTATTTATAGCCCTAAGGCTGTAATGTGAAAGGGTAATATATTAAATGCCCCTTAAGCTTATACATCTGTATGATAATAAGCATTTAATGCGCAGTCGAACTGTTGGGTTATCCTGCTATTAATGCTTTGTTCGAGGTGCATCTCGGACCGCCTAAGTTCCTCGGTACTCAAAAGTTCCTCGGAGAGTTCTTGTAGGTCGGAGCGTCTGAGTTGATCGGGGAAGCATAGCTCCTCGTTGCAGTATGGTTCCTCGGAGTCGAGGTGTTGTTCGTAAGTGTTTATTGTTGCCATGTAGATTGCCACGTGTCTTCACCCAATTGAGCCATGTCAGCAGACTAAATTTGGTATCAACAAACGCCCCCAATGTTTCATAGTTCGAAATTTGAGGAGTGTGGAACATTCTTTCTCGATATATGGCGATTTCAAATGGATATCCTAAAATTTAGGAGTGTTTCCTTTGTATTTATTTTTCCTTCCAAATTTGTAGAATCAGGCTTTTTTGAATTTTTATAACCGCCTCGATCTCCGCGTACTTTTTGTCCTTCTAGCCGCCGGTAGCGTAATCATTTCTTTTTGTAATCATTAACTTTACTGTTTCTCAAGATAAGGTATTTAAGCGTCACAGACAATCCCATCGTCTTCTACTTTTTCAAATTTGTATCTTCGAGTTTTCCATTGTCTTACTCTCTTGTGCGTTCATCCTTTTCATCGTTCGTTGTCAACAAATCCACTCTTTTTCTGTAAGTTCTTCTTCCTTCTTCTTCATTTCCTTTATTCATCATGGTTTACCTTGTTGAATCTCTTGATAAATTTCGTTCTGATTTTTCTATTCCTTCGTGGGTTGTTTTGGGCGAACTTTCTGAACCTTCCGATTATTTCCATTTGGCTGAGGGACATTGGTTCCCAAGTCTCTTTGTTGCTGAATGTGGCTTTTCTTTTTCGCCAAATCCTTTATATCTGGAATTCTGTCAATATTTTGACGTTATTTCGGCAAGAATAGCCCCCAATACATGGAGAATAGTTAATGGGGTTCATAGACTAAATCAAATTCATGGAACTCGCATAGGAATTCCAGAAATCATGTTTTGTTATAGATGGGTTGTTGGTGATAATACTTTTTATTTAAAAACTAGATTTTTAAATAGGGCTTTAGTGGTCAATCTCCCGGATGCCAATAGAGACTATTTTGAGCACGGGGTTGTTATAAAAAATTGGCAACATGCTCCTTTATCTGGAGATGAAGTGTATAAGGGTCTTAGATGCCCTCCCTATGGTAATGGGATAGGTTATTTTTATTTCATTTTATTTATTTTGAGATTATGCTTTCTTTATGTTTGATAAAATGTTCCACTGATATTTTAATTTTGATTTATTTGCAGTTGACAACAAAAGAAAGTGTCCAAAAGAGGCAGACGTTAATATAAGCACTTAAAACTTATCTGGAGTTTGCATCAAACTGTTGTCGATGAGCATATTAAGTCAGCTACATATTTGCTTCAGTACAAGAGTTACCCATCCTCTTTTACTGGTCGTCCGGTGATAAACGACGCATAACCCATACCAACCTCTACAAGTTCTTCACCTAAGTTACACATTCCTTTTAGTGAAAGGATGAAGAAAAGAAAAGAAGGCCTCCCACCCTTTTCGAGAAACCTGCCTCTGGTGCTGGAGAGGCAAAAAGAAGTAAGCTTGATGTCCCAGGAGAAGGGACAAAGAAAATTGATGCATCTTCCTCGGCTACTCCTGTGAAGGTGGTAGAGAAGCCCCCAGTGGCCCCGAGCAAGGCTGCTGCTCCAGGCGAAGTGATTGTCATATCACCGACCAAGAGTTCCTCCTTGGTCAAAACTATTCATGTTCCTCCGAGGAGGCTGAAGAAGAGCTCCTCTATCAATTTGGCTGACACCGTCTCTCAGCCCCCGACTAGTGGAGTTCCCACTTTTATTCCCCCGAGCTCTGCTATGAGCTCGGTGAAGACTTGGATCATTCCCGAGATCCAAGGTATTGAAGAAAACCTTTTTCGGGACACCGTTACTACACTAGCAGCTCGTCACATTGCTTCTGTAAGTCCCATAGTCTTAAATTTTCATTCTTTCCTTTTTGTATTTGTGCACTAACTTGCTTTCATTTTCTTTTCACAGTTGGTGAGCTATTTTAATACGATTTTGAAGAAAGATGAAGCTACTAAAGCTTCAAGCTCCTTGTCTGGTGTAGAGGAAGCTTTGGTAGGCCTGACGCAGTCTCTGAAAGATTCTCGTTAGAAATATGATGATGACAAAGCAGTCTGGGAGAAGAATCTTGCTTCGACTGAGCAGGAGAAGGCTCAGATTATTGAAGTCTCCAAGGGGTTAGAGAGAAAAATGAATGATTTAGAGAAGAAGAATAAAAAGCTCGAAGGGAAGCTCAAGAATGCTGAGGAGTTTGAAGATAAACTCAAGGCTGCTGAGGAGGAGTTAGGTCGACTTCGGGAAGTAAGTCGTCAGAAGGAGGAGGTTGAGAATAAATTGAAAGCTGCTGATAACCTTCTTTCCGAGAAGCTTTCCTCAAAGAAGACAAAGAGGAAGTTGGTTGTGAAGAAATCTTTTAGCGCTGGCTGGAATAAGGGGTGGAACAAAGGCTTGGCTGCCACGATGTCGCAATTCGAATATGGCAGCCTAAAATACTTTAGAGATGGGTGGTTCACAGCTCTTCAGGAGATGAAGGTTGATGAAACTTCTGAACTCTTCCAGCGACACATCCCTCGTCCCCCTCCAACTCCTGAAGACGAAGAAGAGGACGAAGCTGCCTCTGAAGAGTCTTTCATGGTGATGGGAGATCAAGTTTCTCATCCCCCAGCCATCCAGCCCACTAACAAGGAACTTCAGCAACTCGTTACTTCATTCGAGCAACTACCAACGCTCCCCGAGCAACTCTATGTTCCCTCTGAGCAACCTACCTCCTCATCCCAGCCTCCCGAGAAAGTTTTGAGAGACAAGGAAAAGGTGTAGAGTTGTTCGGGTTTCTCTCTATTTTATTTTTCTTTGTCAAATGTATCTTTTGAACCTTGTACTTCTGAACTTTGTGATATAATAAAATTTGAACTTTTGATTATGCACACTGTTGATTCTCTTCTTCATGCTCTGTTGGTACTCTTATTGATTATTGTTTTTTTCTTCCTCTACTAGTTTCTGGCCAGGATGGAATTATTGTCTGCTAATGATACAAAGCTGTTACAGCAATACAATGAATATTTTAAGGCTGGTCACACAGATCTGAGTACAGCACAAATCGTCGACATCCTCGGCCAAGATGCTTCGGAACAGCCAATTAAAGCCTACCAATATTTGAAGTGTCTGCTTGATCGTGCAGTGGCCAACAATGTAGCTTATTATGATATGATTGAGGATCTCCAAGGCACTCTTAAAGAACTTCAACAACAATATAACGAGTCCATTGCCCTTTTGCATGAGGGGTACGAGAAGAAGTATCAATAAATTTGTGCCGATAAGGGATATGATAAGCGTTTTGCTGCTTACAACGTGCGGGAGAGAACGTTGAAGGCTGAGGTCGAAGAGCACAGACAGATAACTGAGTTATTAGAGCAAGAAAATAATAACCTGCAAAGAGAGGTGTCTCAGTTGAAGTCTGCAGCTTCCACCTCAAATGCTTTGATCCCAGTGACTGACGAGGGTTTCTCGTTCTTGGAGGTCGAGAACGCCAACCTGAGGGATGAGTTGGAAACCTTGAAAAGAGCTGGCCCTTCTACATCTTCTCGCGGACGAGCAAGAGCTCCTCGGGGACGAGCAAGAGCTGCTCAGATTCCTGTCGAGGAACAGAGGACTCAATCTGCTCTAGAGAACCAGGCCTTCCAGCTGATGGCGAAGAACCAGGCATTGACTGAGATGTCTAAGAAAATCAGGGACCTGGAAGAGCAGCTTTCTACGCAGAAGTCTGTTTTGGAGAATAAAGAACTCTTCATAAAAAATCTCCACTAGCAGCTGGAAATATTGACATATCAATTTCATAAGCAGCCCAGGGAGTTCTGGATGGATGGCTACAACGAGGCTCTCTACCACTTGGACAATCGTATCCAGAATGCAAATATTGAGGGCTACAAACAGGGATGGCTGAATGCCTTAGGTGTGTTGCAACTCGAATAGGGTCATTACTTGTGGGATTACCATAATCCTGGGCTGCTCGACCTATCCGTGCCACCATTCAATCTTGATATGAGTTGGATCCCTGCTCGGGCCATTCCTCGATGTCTGATTTCTAAATACCTCGGCGATTACAGTCTCCATTCCAATGTTGAGATATCTCGTCCCGAGCATCTACTAGATCGACCATCCGTGATGAATATCGGATGCTAAAAGATCTTAACTTTATAAATTCTCCTCTTGCTTTAAATGACCCACCTGCTGGCGAGGAACCTGTTTCAAAAGCAGAGGGGAAGAAACCAATAGAATAGGAATATGGATGTAATAAATTTGTATTTCATTTCTGATGTATTTTGTTCTACATTTAATGAAATAATTTTATTTGCAAATCTTAACTACCATATTCTTGTAACACTTTACATTTGTGCATGTGTATCTGTTAAAAACATAACAATATTGTGTTATTTGTCGATTAACTTATTGTCGAGTAATTTGAATTTGTGGTAGTCACTTGGAAAAAATGATGTTTTGTTTCTCGACCAACTTAGTAGTAATTTAAAAAGTTACGAGTATCAAAAATTTTGCTCGATCACTTTCTCGTATTCATAAAATGTTTCCGACCAACCAAGGTCGGTAAATTTCCTTTTTGACCAACTACAGTTAGTGTATTTTTCCTCTACGAGGAGCTTTGGCACTTTCTGGAATAATTTTACCTCCCGACCAACTTTAGTTGCGTTTTTGAGAATATATTTACTTCCTAACCAACCAAGTTGGCATTTTTAGGAATAGTTTTACTTCCCGAGGAATACATTTACTTCCTAACCAACATAAGTTGGCATTTTTATGAATACATTTCCTAACCAACCAAGTTGGCATTTTTAGGAATAGTTTTACTTCCCGTAGGAATACATTTACTTCTTAACCAACATAAGTTGGCATTTTTAAGAATACATTTCCTAACCAACCAAGTTGGCATTTTTAGGAATAGTTTTACTTCCCGTAGGAATACATTTACTTCTTAACCAACATAAGTTGACATTTTTAGGAATACACTAGTTTTCAGTCCCGCGCGATGCACGGGTGTTTTGAAGTTTTTGTTATATAATGAAATACGAATATATTCACAAAAATAGAAGTACCTTTAATGCCAAAAATTTATAAAATAATAACCAATTTATATAATTCATTTGTAGAATATTTGATGAGAAACAAATACTTGAATATAAAATTAAAATGCAGGAAGGAGAATATTTAATGGTGAAAAAAGGGGAATTAAAAAAATAAAAAGAATAGAACACACACACATACACCCCATATATATATAATCATTTTTTATAAATATAAATCCTTAAAAACTATTTTATAAATATAAATTATTATTTTAAGCATTACTGTTTTTATAAAAATATAAATATATAATCATTTTTTATAAAACTATAGTGTTAACACTTTTTTTATAATTTTTTACAAAATTTGATTTGATAAAAATAAGTATAAAATATTTATAAACTGTTATAGAAAACTATAGATTTTTTATAAATAAAATATTTTTTTGAGTTATATATAAAAAATTGTTTAACATAAAATGTTTTTATTTATAACCTGAAAAAATGTTTTTTTATAATAAAATTTATAGTTTTTTAAAACGACCTATAAAATTTGCAAGTAAAAGTTACTTTATAAAAATAGTTTTCCTAAAAAGATTATATTTATATTTATAAGAACAACATTTTAAAGAACAATTGGTAAAAAGAAAAGAAGTTAAAAACTGTAAACCTAATTTTAAAGCACAATATGTATAATGCATCAAATATTGAATACATTAAATTCTTAAAGCATTATATAGGTTTTGACTAATTTTAAAAATAAAAACACGATACAAATTGACATATGTGGACAAAGCACACATTTTTTTAGGATGCAAGAAGATAATAAATGTTTTATGGGCCATTTGTAATAATCATGCAACCTTTTCTTTTCAATCAAATTTCTTTTTATCTGTTCAAATTTTCTGACATTAAAAAAGGCTATAAAGAAGGGCTAAGTTTTATAGTTATAAAAGTTAATGGGTCTAATGAATAAACAGTAAACTTTTACACCTAAACAGAGTACCTTAAAGCCTTACCTTACTTTTCAGATCTGTTCTTCCTCCTATTTCTTGATCATTCTTAGCTGGTGCCATAAAACCCTTATCCCTCATCTGCTACACGCAACCGGAAAGAACACAAAACTTTATCTCCAAACCCAGAAGCCTGAAGTCTTATTATTTTGGACTCCACCATAACCAAATTCAAATATATATATATATAATAAATAATAAAGAAAAAATGAATACACAAACTCGACTAACTCAAATATACATACCAAACAATTGAAATAAAATTGATAAATATACAGATTTAGATACGAATCATTCTTCTTTGAAACAAAGCGAGGTTGGTTGTTCCTCTCTGTGCGGCAGATTCATGGTAAAAGTGACGGCGAAGCTGCAGATCTCGGGGTTTCATTGCGTTGTATTAAGTTTTTTACCCACCAGAATAACAACAATTTAGTGTTGTGAATGATGTCTTCATTTTCGAATGATTCCGAGTCTTTTGGCAGAGAGATCAAGAGGTGAGAGAAGATGGGTTTTAAAGAAAATGGGGAGAGATGAGAGAGAGTGGAGGGAGAGAAAGCGATATGCCTGAGAGGGAGAGGAAAGGGTTTGGTAAGAGTAAATAAAGCGAGATGAGTAATAAATGGTTTCATAGGGAAAAGAAAGGACGGTGTGAGAGAGAGTGACTGTCCAGTTTTCAAAACCCATTAAAAGAAACTGAATAGTCTAACCCTCGATAGACGTATTAGAGCCATGACGAGGAGACACTTTTTGTAAATTAATATTAAATGTAAGACAGGTGTCAATTTTCTAATGAAAGATGGGTGTTAATTTTATCTAAAGAGACATAAAAAATATTAAATGCAAGACAGGTGTCAATTTTCTCTAAAGAGACACCAAAATTATATTATGTTATTAGATTTTCTAACCAACTAAGTTGGCATTTTTAGGAATAGTTTTACTTCCCGTAGGAATACATTTACTTCCTAACCAACATAAGTTGGCATTTTTAGGAATACATTCCTAACCAACATAAGTTGGCATTTTTAGGAATAGTTTTGAGTAGTCCGAGATCTGCTGAGTATCTGTTAAGTAGTGTGTAGCACTAGTATTCCCTAAAAAATTTCCAATAAAGGGAAAGAACTGGGCAAAACATTGTCACTTTATTCATACTGATGAAACTGCATTACATGAGAGTTTACTGATAATATTTGTGCAGGTGCTCTGCATTCCATGCATTCTTAAACTCCTCCCCTTCTAAAGTTTTTATTCTGTATGTCCCTGATCGAACAACTTCTTTAACTCGATAGGATCCATGCCAGTTTGCTTCCAGTTTGTTGTGCTTTTGAATCACCTTCTTTAGCACGTAGTCTCCTTCTTTCAAGTCACACTTCTTCACTCTCTTGTTGTAGAACAAAGTTGTTCGTTGCTGGTAAGCAGCATTTCTAATGGCTGCTTCTTCTCTAACCTCATCGAGCATGTCCAAGTCTAACCTTCTCATTAAATCGCTGACAGGGGAATTAAAATTCAGTATTCTATGTGTTGGGAGACCCAATTCGGCGGGTATAACAACTTCACTTCCAAATGCTAGCATATATGGAGATTCCCCTGTTGCTACTCGGGGAGTAGTTCGGTAAGCCCATAACACTGATTGTAGCTCGTTGATCCAATTTTCTTTCGCATCATCCAGTCTTTTTTTCAAGCCATTCAGCAGCATTCTGTTTGTCACTTCAGTTTGTCCATTGCTTTGAGGATGGCCTGGTGCGAAGTGGATCTTCAAAATATTTGACTGATGACAATTGGCAGCGAACTCCTCGTTGTCAAATTGTGTTCCATGGTCTGTGATGAAGGCATGAGGAAGACCATATCGACAGATGATGCTCTTCCAAATAAATTGGTACACCTTATCGTACGTCATATCAATGAGAGGCTCAGCTTCAACCCATTTAGTAAAATAGTCCACAGCGACCACGAGATATTTAAATCTTCCCCTGGTTGTCGGCAGTGGCCCAACCAAATCTATTCCCCATATGGCAAATGGCTAAGGGGAAGTAATGGGTGTCAATAACGCTTGGGGAGTTCTTCGGATGGAGGAGAAGCGCTGACACTTGTCACATTTCTTAGCATAGGCTATGCAATCAACCCTCATCGTCGACCAGTAGTATCCTTGAGTTATCATTCTTTGCAAAAGAGTCCGACCTGCTACATAGGCTCCACATGACCCTTCATAGACCTCTTCAATCAAATCTTTCACCTCGGTGGGATACACACATCTTTGCAAACCTGTTATAATTCCTCGTCTGTATAAAATACCATTAGTCAGTACATAACGAGCAGCCTTAAACTTCAGTTTCTTGGCTGTGAGTTTATCAATTGGTAATTCCCCTTTCTCAATATATGCCCTGATGGAATCCATCCATGATGATCCTAAATCGAGGGTGATAAAGTTCATCGTCAGATCTTTATCTATACTACGATCAGCTAAAACTTCAATTGGGATTGTTCTTCGTATCTCGGTACGAGTAGCTGATGCTAATCGAGCTAGGGCGTCTGCTCTCGCATTCTCCATTCTTGGTATTCTGACCAGCTGAATAACGATAAATTCTGACACCAATTCCTTCACCTTTGCATGATATCTGATCATTAATTCGCCTTTGGCTGCATATACTCCCATCATTTGATTTATGACCAATTGCGAGTCACTGAAAACAATAACTTGTTCCGTCCCCATGGTTTTCGCCAAATTGAGACCTGCAATCATGGCTTCATATTCAGCCTCATTATTCGAAGCTTTGAATTGGAAGCGTAGGGCGTATTCCATATCGACCTCGTTCGGACTGTTCAAAACTATCCCTGTGCCATATCCTGTAGTGCAGGATGAACCATCCACATACAGACTCCATATAGGCAACTCGTCTTCAAATTGCTGATCTGACAGAGTTCCTCGGTGGAAAGTTTGTTACTTTTTATCACCATCTCCTGATATTTCTTGTTGTTCGTCGATCATCTTGTCTTGCCCTTTTACCAACCTAAGCTGGTCTGGGCTTGAATTTGATGATCCTGTAATATCCACAGGTTGATCAGCGAGCAACTTTTGCTCTTCGGGGGTATCATGATAGGTGAACTCTGCTATAAAATCTGCTATCGCTTACCCTTTTAGCGATGATCTGGGTTCATAAACTATATCATATTCACCGAGTTCTATTGCCCAGCACATCAATCTTCCTGAATTTTCTGGTTTATGAAGGGCTTGCCTCAATGGCATATCAGTATATACTACTATGGTATGAGCCTGGAAGTATGGCTTCATTTTTCTACTTGCCTGGATCAATGCTAGTGCTAATTTTTCCAGCCTTCGATATCTGATCTCTGCTCCTCGAAAGGCCTTACTTGTGTAGTAGATTAGTTTTTGTACTCCATTTTCCACTCTTATCAATGCCGAACTAACTGCATTCTTAGACACTACCAGATACAAGTATAATTTTTCTCCCATCACTGTCCTGGATAACAGTGGAGGTGTTCCTAAATATTTCTTCAAGTCTTGGAAAGCCTTTTCACATTCATCATTCCACTCAAAAGTTTTTCGGAGCGTCTTGAAGAATGAGAGGCATCGATCAGTTGCTCGCGATACAAATCTGTTGAGTGCTGCTACTCGTCCTGTAAGACTTTGTACTTCTTTCTTCGTCGTTGGGAATCGCAGCCCTAACAGAGCTTTGATCTTTTCAGGGTTGGCTTCAATGCCTCACTGATTGACAATGTACCCGAGAAACATGCCTTCTCGTACTCCAAATATGCACTTCGTCGGGTTTAACTTAATTTGATATTTATCTAGTTGATCAAATGTATGGCTTAAGTCAACTAGATGATCAACAGCTTTCTTGATCTTTGTCAGCATATCGTCAACATAGACTTCCATATTGCATCTGATTTGTTCTGCAAACACTTTGTTCACCAGCCGCTGATATGTTGCACCTGTATTTTTTAAACCAAAAGGCATAACATTATAGCAATAAGTTCCCCTAGGGGTAATGAAAGAAGTACTCTCCCTGTCTTCAGGTTTTATTTTAATCTAATTGTAACCAGAATAAGCATCCATGAAGCTAAGCAGCTCGTGTCCCGAGGTAGCATCCACTAGTTAATCAATTCGGGGCAGCGTAAAATGATCCTTTGGGCATGCTTTGTTGAGGTCGGTGAAGTCTACACACATCCTCCATTTGTTGTTCTTCTTCTTCACCATCACCATATTTGCTAACTAGTCTGGATATTTAACATCTTCAATAAAACAAGATTTCTGGAGCTTCTCGACTTCTTCTTGTATAGCTTGATTTTTCTCGGGACTGAATACTCTTCTTCTCTGCTTCACAGGCTTGATCTCCTTATTCACATTGAGTTCGTGACATAAGAAATTTGGGTCTATCCAAGGCATATCCTCATGACTCCACGCAAAAGTTTGCTTTCTGCTTCTTAGGAAAGTTATTAACTCCTGTTTTAGTGAGGCTTCTAACGACGAACCTACTTGAGTAGTTCGTTCAGGGTGTTCGTCGTCCAGGATGATGTTTTCAGTAGCTTCCACCACTTGACCCTTCACGAGTTGCGACTCATCTCTAGGATCCAATGTTTCAATTTTTGCACCTTCATCCACTTGATAGGTAGTAGTCTTTTTCCTTGATTCTTCCATTTCCTCTTGCTCGGCGGATGAATAATAACATTCCCGAGCTACTTTCTGATCACCTTTCACAACTCCTACTCCAAAATTTATTGGAAACTTTAGGCATTGATGTACCGTGGATGGTACAGCTTCGAACTTCTTCAATCCTACTCTTCCCATGATGATATTGTATGATGATTGAACATTCTTATCCATCACGAAGAAGCATATTCTTTCTGTTCGACAAGCAGGCCACGTACCAATGAATATATCCAATTTGATCGTCCCAAGTGGAAATACTTTCTCGCCAGTAAAACCGAGGAAGGGTCTATGATAAGGCTCCAGTTGAGATAGCTTTAGATTTAAACTGTCAAAGCACGAGTAGAACATGATGTTTACCAAGCTACCATTGTCGACCAGTACTCTTGAAATCATTACCTCCTTCATCCTCATTTTGATCACTAATGGGTCATCATGAGGATATAGAACACCTGCAAGGTCGTTTTTTGAGAAACCAATGACCAATTTCGCTTTGTTCACCTTTCTCGGATGATCCTCCTTAGCTAGATTTATTCGTTGAATGTATGAGCAAGCTTGAGCCTCACAAAGGTAAGCTTTTCTCTCGGTAGTAAGGTCTCATCCTCCTACATCTCCACCTGTAATAACATTACAGTCAAATGAGCCAAAGCGTATTGAAAATACCTCACGTTCTGGCTGCCTTGGTCTCTTAGGATGATCGGGGTCGTCTTCTGGATCAACTTCATGGTCTTTCTTCTTGTTCTCCTCTGCTCGACGAGGAGATTTAAACCTCTCTCTTGCTCGGTCGTTGTGTCTTCTATCATTCCTCCGATCAACATACTTTGCCAGTTTTCCTCGTCTGATGAGTGTTTCAATCTCATTCTTAAGAGCTATGCAATTTTTAGTCATATGGCCATGATCTTTGTGAAACTCACAATATTTTGCCTTATTTCTCCTTTCGGGGGTTGGCTTCATTTTCTCTGGCCAATTTAATTCCTCGTTGTTCTTGATTTCTTCTAGAACGTGGTTGATGTCTTTCTTCAAAGGAGTATAAGTATCAAATTTCCTCAATATTTCCCAAGACGACCTTATTTTTTAGTGTTTGTCATTACCATTGTTCTTATGCTCCTTATTCTTAGCTTTATCACCTTCCACTTGGGTTTCTTTAGCATCCATATTCTTCTTCGTAGCCATAGCCTCCTCGGCATTCATAATCTTGGCTGCCTTTCCCATCAGATCTGACATGGTTCTAAGCGGATCTTTAGCCAAAGTGTAGTACAACTTGTTGGGCAGTAATCCACTCATTAAGGCGGTAATCGCTGTGTTTTCCTCATAATAAATGACTTCGAGCTTCTCGTTATTAAAACGAGTTATATAATCTCTGGTACTTTCACTAGTTTTTTATCTAACACTTAACAAATGCGCTACTCGTTTAACCGACTTTACCCCAAAATAGAAATTCCCAATGAATAACTCGGCCAGTTGAAAGAAAGTTGAGATCTTATCCCGAGGAAGATTATTATACCACATTTGAGCAGATCCGGTAAGAGTTCTTGAGAATGCTCTGCATCTCATCTCATCTGGAACAGCATAGATGTCGACTGCAGCTTGGTATTGTTCTATATGAAGGACATGGTCGGTTTTTCCATAATATTTTGGGGTCACAACAGGTGCTTTGAACTTTGATGGTGTTGGAAAATCTACAATGGCCTGGACAAAAGGTGTTCCTCGAACAAAAGTTCGTTGTAGAGGGTTCTTGGCTTTAGCCATTTCCCCTAATCTATCCTCCAGCCTCTGAATAGAGCCTTTCCATGCATCATTTCCTTCCTCGGGCCTGTTGGTTCGAGTAACTGATCGAGTTGATGTGGCTTCCTGGGATCTATCTTGACGAGCAGCTGGTCGCGACTGGGCAGATCCTTCCCTTAAATCTGATGGTCGTCAAAAACTCATCGATGCGACTTTAGGAGGACTTCCACTCCTTCTAGGTCCTAATCGATCAAAAGGTGATACCTTGCTTAACCTCTCTAGCGCACTAGTCCTTTCTAGGGAGAGAGTGATACGTTGTTCAGTATCTGTGGCCCGCACTGACGAAGTTCATCCAGGTTGATAAGAAAAATCTTCAGATTCCTCAATACGATATAAATCAGTACGCCTAGTACGTGAAGAAGGTAAACGGGTATTTCTTTGAATACTTTGCAGTCTTAAATGGGTTAGTGCACCGCCATGGAGGGTTTGTAGGAGTTGTTGCATCGTTTCTTGCATGACTGTTTGGCCCTGGGCCAGATTTATCATTATTTCAGCCAGATCTGGAATATTAGGCAGAGCAGATGGATTTGGAGGGCTTCCAGGGTTTCGATGGCTGGGTTCTGGAATATCAGCCATTTGTGATGAGTTATTTTTGATGAAAAACGATATTACCAGTCGTTTCCCACAGACGGCGCCAGTCTGTTGATATAAAAAATTATATTATATCTAATTATTTAATCACAGATAAATAAAATGAGACCAAGGACTTTTAAAGTGGTTTAGCCTTATAAGAATGACCTATGTTCACTGTTTCTGTTATTGCTGACTGTTTGGAAATTCTCGATTACAAGTTTTCTCAAGAAATTTCGGTCCCTTTACAATGAGAATAATACAATGTATTTATAGCCCTAAGGCTGTAATGTGAAAGGGTAATATATTAATGCCCCTTAAGCGTATACATCTGTATGATAATAAGCATTTAATGCGCAGTCGAACTGTTGGGTTATCCTGCTATTAATGCTTTGTTCGAGGTGCAACTCGGACCGCCTGAGCTGCTCGGACCGCCTAAGTTCCTCGGTACTCAAAAGTTCCTCGGAGAGTTCTTGTAGGTCGGAGCGCCTGAGTTGATCGGGGAAGCATAGCTCCTCGTTGCAGTATGGTTCCTCGGAGTCGAGGTGTTGTTCGTAAGTGTTTATTGTTGCCATGTAGATTGCCACGTGTCTTCACCCAATTGAGCCATGTCAGCAGACTAAATTTGGTATCAACAGTCATGAAACAAAGTAACACAGTAAATACACATAAACATATTGCGAAAATTTAGTCAAAACACAGATAATAGAGAATAAAGCAATACAATTTTACATGTACTGTATATCATTATGCCTGTACTTTATTTTAATTTTATTGTGAGCTAGATATATATGCCTGTACTGTTGTTAAAGGTCAAGATTGGTTAATGGCGCTGGTGTGGACCCATAAACACAAGCCCAATCATAACATGATAAGTCTATTAAATCACGAAACAAAGTAACAAAGTAAATGGACATAAACATATTGCCAAAATACAGTCAACACATAGACAATAGAGAATAAAACAGTATAATTTCACGTGTACTTTTCTTCAATTTTCTTGTGAGCTAGATACATATGCATGTACCATTGTTAAAGATCAATATTGGTTAATGCAGCTGGCGGATCCACGAACACATGGCCAATCATAACACGATAAGTCTACTAAGTCATGACACAAAGTAACAAAGTAAATGTACATAAACATATTGTGAAAATACAGTAAAAACATAGATAATAAAAAATAAACAGTACAATTTGACGTGTACTTTCTATCATTATGCGTGTACTCTACTGCAATTTTCTTGTGAGCTAGATACATATGCTTGTACTGTTGTTAAATGTTAAGATTGGTTAATACAGCTGACGCGGACCCATAAACACATGCCCAATCATAACATGATAAGTCTATTAAGTCACGAAACAAGGTAATAAAGTAAATGCATATAACATATTGCAAAAATACAATCAAAACATAAACAATAGTGAATAAAGTAGTACAATTTCAAGTGTACTTTGTATCATTATGCGTGTACTTTTTACTTCAATTTTCTATAAGCCAAAATACAGTTAAAACACATATAATAAAGTGTACTTTACTGCAACACATAATAAACAATTATACTCAGGTTATTCCAACACATACATTAAATAATTACAATGATTTCATTGAATTGGAACCAAATACATGCAACACACAATTAAAACATATTCATATAAATTTACAAAACACAAAACAAATAATCAAATCATTGTAATTCAATAACGAAGTTATTATATCACATGCATTACATAATTACAATGATTTGATTGAATAAAAAATAAATACATTCAATATTAAAGTTAATGCAACACATGCATTACACAATTACAGTGACTTCATTGAATCGAAACCAAATACATACAACACACAGTCAGAACATATTCATATAAATTTACAAAACACATTATCAAAACAAACAATCAAATCATTGTAATTTAATATAGAAGTTATTAGGGGTGCAACCGGTACGGATTTTTACCATACCGTACCGTTTTTCGGGAAAAAATAGTTTTGGTTTCATATTATGAAATACCGAAAACCGATTTTACCGAAACCGAAAATACCGTAAAAAATTTGGTTGGTTTTGGTTTTTAGATACAAAAAATCGATTTACCGAATTTACCGTACCGATATCGTACCAAAATTACCCTACCGAAATACCGTACCAAACTTTTTGTGCAGTGTCAAATTATTTTGGGTATCATACTACTTCTATTTATGTTATTTCTTATGAGTGAGTTTTTATATTCTCTTTGAATTTAAATTTATTTATTTGAGTATTTGGTTTAAGTGTTAAATAATCATGTTAATTAAACATATATTTTGTTTAATTAATCAAACATTTAACACAAAATGAATTAGGCAGCATTTTATTAAAATAAAAAGAGCCGTTTGTTTTGTTAGCTATAATTTCGTTTTGCCCTTATTTCATTTGGGCTTTATATTGTGATTTGTGTAGAGATCTTTTTTTAGGGTTTTCATTTCATTTTTTTGACTCTTTCTCTCTCAAAAAGTGTGACCGTCATTTTTGTTTGAGCTCTCTCTCTCTCGTTTATTTTTCTTCTTCAACCTTGGGTTGATTTTGAGAAATAATTTTTTTGGGGACTTTTATTTGAGAACACCATTTTTTTGTTTTGAGATTTGGCTTTCGATTTGGTGTGGTTACTTCGTTTTGAGATCGGGTTTTAGGTGACAATTTTTTCGGCGCCAGCTGTATTCGGATCTGAGTTCCCTTCGTGTTTTTCGGTGATTTTTTTTTTCGACGAGTTGGCTTTTTCGGCGAAGGTTTGTTTTTTCGGTGTTGGAGGTGTGGATGATTTTGACTTTTCGGCGAACATTTTTTGAGGTAACAACTCCCTCATTTTTTGAAGTTCATTATCTTGGCTCACTCTCCTCAGGCACCAGCTCCCTCATCTCATCACACTCTACTCCGGCTTCGGTAGAGGCAAATCGATCAGTTTGATCTCGTCTCGCTCTCATTCGTCTCTAACGGAGGTAAACCGGTCATTTTGGTCTCGTCTCGTCTCACTCTCCTCCGGCTCCGACAAAAGCAAACCGGTTAGTTTGGTCTCGTATCTGTTTAAATCTATTGTTCCAAATGCTACAAGTGCTAGAAATGTACCTGTTTGTGTATGTTTCTAATTGTTCCAAACAACTAGAAATGCTAAAAATTGTAATAGCTAGAAATGCTGGAAATTGTAACAGCTAGAAATGGGTATATCGAAATATATACCAGATTTATCGAATGCATAAACTGATTTGAAATTCTGGTATTTACCGAAAAAAATCGAATTTAAACCGAAATTACCGAAACCAAAAAAACTCGAAAACACGGAAAAACCCGAAAAATCGGTCGGTTTGGTTTTGATGTACCGGTCGGTAAATTTGTACAATACGATTTTACCATATAGAATGTGATTTTGGTATTGGTAAGGGGTCGTTACCGACCATACCGTACCGGTTGCACCCCTAGAAGTTATTATATCACATGCATTACACAATTATAATGATTTGATTGAATCGAAACCAAATACATGCATTTATTGTAATTGACCGACAATCAAATAGTTGTTAGTAATAATTATAAACTTACAAATGATTGAATTATGATAGAGCTAAATATAGAGTAAAATTTATGTATTCGAGTCTTTTAAAAGAATCGATTTATTATTTTTTGAAAAGAGCGAAGATGATCGAAGAGAAGTAGAAAACAAAAGAATATCTTAAATTATTGGAGAGATCTCAATCATTGTTTAGATCAATAATTACAAAAAGAGTCCTGATATAATTTTCAAATAGGTCTTTTAAAATCTTTTTCAAAAATAATAATTGTTTGTGTCAGAATGACAAGACACATACCACGAGATAAAACTTAATAAGTAATTGAGAGAAGTTTGGGGGTGATTTTGCTCGTATCATTGTTCTTACAAAAGTTATTAATACTCACTTTGGGAGACCTTAATTTTTTTCTTTATTAAAGACCTTCGTTTGTGTGTTCCTGAACCTTGGTTGTTGTTTGTTGAAACGAAGTGGAAAATGGGTTTGCAATGGATGGTACTGACGTACGTAGTGGCAGCGGAGGCGGCCATAACACTTGTGATAACCTTACCCTCTCCCAAGGCTCTTAAATCTCGCCTCGTTTCTCTCGTATCTCTCATACTTCAGCCGTCCATGTTCATCGTCCCCTTCGCCGCCTTCCAGATCTTAGGTACTTTTTTACTTTTCCCTTTTGGAATTTAGATCTTCAACTGAGTTTCCCAATTGGGTTTCTTTCTTTGTTTGTTTAGATATATATTGGAAGAACGAGCATCGGTTGATGTGCACCGGAGAGACCTGCACTGCTTCTGAGAGAGATCGCTACGAGAAATCGGTATTTATTTATCTTTCATCTTTCATCTTTTATCTTTCCTTTCTCAATCACTTTATCTTTTGGGAAACCTTCTATCATCTGGATCTCATCAGATCAGATATACTTTCTGATATTTCTTCCAGATTGTGTTAGGTGTTTTGTTTCTTATAGGTGAACCCATTAATTGGGTTAATGAGCCACATGCAAACATTTCTTTTATGGGACCCAAAGTAAAGGTCACTTTGATGTTCTTACAAAATACTACTCCCTCAATTCCAAATTAAGAGTCTATGTCTTTATTTTGTATAGATTAAGGATAACCTTTACCACTAGATCGCAAGGTATATAACCTGGTGTACTTTGCTCAAATTGTTAGTTGAGCATTTTAAAATACCATTATGCGGGCTATACCCCCCAACGAGAAAGTAATTCTAATTATGTATTGACGCAACCCATACCAAATTCTATGAACTAACTTAAACCCATCCAGAAACACTCCAGAAACAATAGTGTCTTAATGACCTCCCCCCCCCTTATCTCACAACCTTCAAGGACATAACCAATTTCAGCCACCATTATCATGAGTAATTGTAGGCCGACACTTGATTTCGACACATTTTGAGCGATACATTGATGTGTCGACGCATTGGTTGGTGTCTTGAATAATAATCAGTGGACCCCACACAACAACCATTGCGGACACGACACGTCAGTGTGTTGCTCAAAATGTGTCGGAATCGTGTGTTGCTCAAGAATTATTCTACATATATATTTGTTTCTATATCTAAGTCTTTACACACACACCCACAGATATGTACGAGTCAGATTGGAATATTTCATGATTTTTAAGCAAATTGTGTACTTTAAATCTTGATATTTATCTTTGATTCCATCCATGGATTGCATCAATTTTGGATGCAACGGTACATCAGCCTTTGGTTTGGACTGGAGGGGGTTCATGTTGAATTGGTCGGCCTTTGGTTCATTCCATTGATTCAAGACGCTGTGCATGGGTTTGTGTAGATTGATCTTTTTTTTATTTTTTATTTCGTGTGTATAAATTTGTTTGTGGTTGTAGCAGTGGCAGGACAGCTGCATTTGTTTGCAAAGTCTGTGTTCAGTTAAATTAATTAGAATTTACTTTCTTAATTAATCAATAGGGGTAGCTTAGTAATTACTTTTTAACTGGTATGAATTGAGTTAAGAGCTTAAGGTCAAGAGTTTTAAGTATAAATTGACGGATAGAAAGGTGCGAGGGGGGTTGATCTTTTGAAGGGTAGAGATCCATTTTAACTGAAACTGTTAAACTGGATGGTTATGTTTGTAGTAAGTAGTAACTTTGATTAGGTTTAGGCTACATCGACTTTGAGGATTTGCCTCAAGATCATAACTGTGGGTAAAAGTATAATGGTAACATGGATGTTTCTGATAGTATTGTAAATAGTAAAGTCCTGCCACGGTATGTTGAACGGTAACATCAATGGTTCTATTAGTATTGCAAATACGAAATAGTAAAGTCTTGTAACAATATGTTGAACGGTAACATGGATGGTTCTAACCGTATTGCACTCTGCAGAAGCATTTTATAAAAATAAATTTAAATATTTGAGTTGGGACTCTGTTGCTGCAGTTTTGGAAGCTTCTGTTGTTTGCTTAGTGGCAGCCGAATTCCTATTTTTTGTAATGTTCTATTTTTTTTAATCCTTTTATTTTGTAAAGTGGATTGTTGGCCCACTCCACATGTACTTGGCACAGTAACAGTAATAGTAATAATATTAATACTAATGACATTTCTCTGTTTTTGATAAATTAACAGTCCATTTTATTTTGGCACACGCGATTTCTGGTTGAGTAAATCAGCCACACTATTAAGCATGCAACCGAAAACTAAGCCTCACCTCGAGGCTAAGACTCAAGGCGTAAGCCTTAATATCTTTTTAAAACATTGCCCATATTGATGAAAACGGAGTTCACTAAAGAGCATATAAAGCAAACCAAACGGGTTAGTCTGGTGTCATGGGCTCTTACCTCACAACTTGGAGCTTAAGAGTTCAAAGCCCCTTAGGCCACCTCCCTTTGAGGATTATGATGGTGCTCAAAGAGGCTTTGATACCTCAAGATATATACAAATAAAAAATAAGATAATTTTAAGTGTGAGATGGACAGTCGCTAGCACTGTGACAATTTAAGATACCCCACATCTGGCTCCTATGGGCACATTTAAGTTACGGAGGGAATCGTGCATTGTGGTTTTATGGTAACTCCAACAAGTTGTATCAGGGCTACGCTTTGGCTAGGATATATTTCCACATCATTCAAGGTGGAGAAAGACACGACCCATCATTGTGGGTGAGGTTGGAAACGACCTATCCGACAATGATTACGGCCTCGGGAACCCACTAAGGTGTCACGGTCCATTATGCTCTCTTGGATGAGCCTCTCAACAAATGACTTTGGGTTTTCAATGCTCACTTGTTGGTCCGTAGATCGGGCTTTGGCTTGTTTGATAGGGTTTAACCATCGCGCCTAGACACACATTCATCATTTGATGCGATCTCGGACCATGGCGGAGGTGCCCATTTCAGTCGCGACAAGTCAAGCAAAGTCAACGGTCAATTTTCCGTTTTGAAAATGAAAAAAGGGAAGATGCTGGAGTGCAAGGATAGCGTTTCTTTGGAGATATTAAAATCGACAGTGAGGACAAGGTGATCGACAATGGGAGTGAGTGAGAAGTCAAGATGAAGGGAGGCAAAAACATTTGGGAAGTTAACGAAGTCTTGGGAGGGACCTCCTCAGGGAGGGTCCGATTTGATGTGGTGCAATTCCCATGGTACACTACTACTTGGGTGATGCCTTGTCTGTAACTGTAAGCAAGGAGAAGTTACACTAGCCAAGGGTTTTTTGGGGAGTGATCTGTATTCTATAGCATTACGCTACTCGATAGCATTACTCTACACCAGACCCCCTTGGTACTCCATTGTCCAGTAGCTCACACATAAGGAACTAATGGACTATATTCTTTGGGCAAGGTGTGTGCGGCAGTTGAGACGAGCCTTAATTTTAAATGCTACAAGGGCATGTTTGAATACGATAAGCTTTTTATTTTATTTTTATTGATGTGTCTTATAGTGGATTGGGCTGATTTCATGGGTCCGGGGGAAAAATAGGGGTCAATTAATTGATTTCTTTGGGGCTCCCATTAATTGGGTTAGTTACATGGATTCTCTTTCCCGTTCCTTCGTATTAGGGTGAGTTTGATTGACATTACAGTATTTCACATGAAAAATCCTACTTTTTTTTTTATTACTTTTGTGGTGATTGTTCACAAATTTATTTTATGGGAATGATAATCATGAATGGGACACCTGCTCCTTTTCCTTATTTTTATGAAATTTCACACACCCGCCAAAGAATTTGTTCCTTGGGAAAATCAGAAAAAGAGAATGCATCGCCATCTTTTTTTTTATGCAAAGCAAACGCAATGTAAGACCGAGACGACATTGTTCTCAAATGAGGGATTACACGACAATATGTAAGGTGTCTAAGATGATCGCAATGTAACTACAATTCAGACTTCATGGACCCACTAAAATAACATTATTCTCAAATGAGGGATTAAAATTATTGGAATATTGCTAGGAATATTCCTTATTCTCCTAATATTTAAGTACTAAAATTAAATTCAAATTATAATTACAATTCAGCTTCTTGGACCCATTCCACGTGCGTGACACATCATCATTTTTGTCATTTATTAAAAGAATTAGAGTATTAAAAATGTTAACTATTGGAACAAGGTATTTTTTATTTTATTTTAGTGACATCATTTGCATCAATTAATAATAACACATTTAACCAACAAAATTTCATTTTGATCTTATTTTTTGTTGGGGGTAATTATCTATGAAGCACGGATACTTCTTCGAAGGCCGCGTACGAGTGTCGGACACTCCAAGGACACGGACACGCAAGGGACAGGGCAGTGACACGTGTCTGACACGCCACGTGGCGTGTCGGGCTTAAAAGGCATTTAAAAATAGTTGGACACGGCTGGGGCACGTAAGGGACACGGCTGACATAAATATATAATAACTTAAAAAAAAGGGGAAGGAAACATATGTTTTTTTTTCTCCTTTTTCTCACATGTTTATTCTTTTTTTTTAATCTCTTGTTCAATAAATTGCATTAGCCATATGCATTTTGATTGTTATTATTAGTATGGGATTTAGTATCATTGTGATGTTTGATGTGTAGAATGGATTTAATACTCTTAATGCGTATATGTTTAATGTTGTTCTTAGTATGAGATTAGTATTAATGTGATATTTCATATTTTTTATATATAAAAATAATTATAAAAAATATTTATTTAATACCATGTCCCCGCCGTGTCGTGCCCTGAATTTTTTAGATTTGCCGTGTCGGCGTGTCCGTGTCGTGTCGGACACGACACCCGTGTCCGTGCTACATATGTAATTATGTTGTGGTTCGGGTTGCCCCCAAAATGTTTTTTAGCATGCCCAATGTGTTTAAGACCATCTCGAGATGCTGGTCGTATTTTGCACTACCGCGTGGACAACAACATATTGGTAAATTGCCAATGTGCAAATAATGTATGTGAGGCACCAATTTAGTCGACAAGGGTTGTGTGGATGAGGCGCTCTAACTGCCATGCCATAGTTTCCGGGATCACTACATCTCCCTCCGTACCGTGATCCAGGGTCATACGAACCAAAATATGGTGGGTTCTTGATTTGAATATCAAAAAACGGTGGTCCCAAATTTAACATTCACTGCTTCAGTTCTTATTAGGAATAAGGAAACTTTTGACTTCAACAATATAATAAATGGGAAGAAAAAAATTCTCAACCAATATATATACATAATTCGTAATATATCTCTTATTAATATATTATTGAATATCAAGCTTATCCACAACATACATCCTTGGGAACTTTCAATATTGGTGGAGACATGAATCTTCACAAAATTAATGATTATAATACAAAAGAACCCATTAGGTCCCTTAATCATTTGAAGTAATGATTATAATACTAAGCATACCCCCACCGTGCCCCGTGCCTATACCCGTACCACGTACCAGAGCGACCCATGATCCAGGTAACATTGTGCCGCGCCACCAACAGCTATACAAAGCTCCAATATCGATAACTAATATACATGCCCAATATTTTATCCATTTCAATTCACTAATCTAATACCATCAGACTTTATACTTTTATTTTGTTCGCCCAATAGTAAAAATGTGTTCTTCGTTCGATGACAATGGGAATCAAATTCTTAATTAGACATCTTCGAGCAATGACACTTGTAAAGAAGTTATTCTTAAAGTTGTTGTTATAATACCGATCATTCTATAAGAAGCAACGTGGTTGGTGTCAGGGGTGCTGGCAAGTTATTGAGGGCAATAGGGAATTAGGCATCTCTGAATTATGTAGGATTATTGATCAGAATCTCACTTGCTTCTTTTATCTCTAGTTCTGTATGAAATAAATGTGATTTATTCCATTATATAATATCGGGCAAGTATTCAATAATACGACCCATATTTCATTAAATACTGAGCTGTGATTGGGAGGTGGAGCACTTTTGGGCGGTAAAGCATGAAGGCAACTATTCGGATGCTAGCATATGACTTCACTGGGGATGTGACGTAAATGACGTTAATGGGAGGAAGAAAAGATAATTCTCTCAAACTCTCTCTAATCAAATCTCAAAATATGGAAGAATGAGTCAAATGAGTCTACAAAAGAGGTATTTATAGGAAGGAGGTTACTTGGCCTCTAAGCTAACAATCTAATTACAATTATGCCCTTAAGTGCCAATTAGCCTTCCTTCTTCTAAATACCAAAGAAAAAGAAAAATACAATGAATGCTCAAAATGAAAGAAATACTAAAAAGAACTAAAAATGATAAAATGACGACCACGTCCCTGATTGACATCACTCTCCCCCCTTGAAAAGAGTTCGTCCTTGAACTCAGAGGGGAAGGCCTTCGGTGTCACCATCAAGGATCGTGATGAGAGCTGGCTGAGAGGGTCTCTCCTGTGCCTCCTCAATGTAGTCAGGGTCCCGAGAAGCTAAGAGAGCTCGATGGCGAGGGAGAGAGCAATCGTAGGCGCGATGGCCCATCACCCCGCAATTGTAGCATTTGAAGGTGACTGGATGAGCGGGAGGAGGAGGAGGAGGAGGAGGAGGAGGAACCGTGGCAGTAGGAGTAGTGGTGGAAGGAGTCCTAGTAGGTTACGAAGTCACTGGTGCTGGAGGAGTAGGCGTGGAGGGGTAGTCTGGTGGAAGGACTCTACCTTGGTAGCATACTCCACCGCCTTGGCAAAGGAGGTGATCTCACGCAAAGCAAGATCGTGCTGGATGTAGCCCTGAAGGAAGACCACAAATGTAACGACTAATGCGCTGCTCCTCACTCTCGCCTAGGCGAGCGCGAGTACGTAAAAGCTGGAATCGCTCAGTGTAGTCCAAAACTGTGGAGTCCTAGCGAAGGGACTGAACTCGAAGAAATAAGTCACGCTCATAAGTGGCTGGAACAAAAGCGGACATCAACTGTGCACGGACCTCGGTCCAGGACTGGATGGGAGAAAGACCCTCAATGGCATGACGCTGCTCCAAGTCATTCCACCACACGCTAGCGTAGCCCTGAAACTTGGTTTTTGCGAGAAGAACACATCTACGACCCTTCAGCCGTTTATTCTAAAAAATCTGCTCCATGTCGGCAAGCCAATCAACAACGGCATCTGACTGTAGGTGGCCATCAAATATAGGGACATCCACTCGGATATCACTCTGCATACTCCGTGAAAGTAATTGTAGGGCCAATCGTGTGATGGCATCACCACCCTGAAGAGCTAGGTTGTCCTTATCTATATCATCATCGCCTAGCGGAGGCTTGGGAAGTAAGGCTCGATGTGGACGTCTTCGAGGCGGTGGATGAGGAGGGTCAGGAGCTGGTAGAGGAACTGGGGGTGCAGGAGGTGCGGTAAGAGGTGGAAGAGTCTCTCGAGGTGGAGAAAGAGGTGGTGCGGGGACCAACGGCTGGCGGTAGGGGCACTGGTTCATCTGATGCCCTTTCTGGTGGCACACAAAGCAATGACGCTCAGAGATGGGGACATAGGGGGTCACCTTGGGGTTCAGTGAATCAAAGGGGGACACATTCGTACGCCACTCTGTAGGAGGGGGTGGTTCAAACTCAGGAGCGGAGTGGGGACGGGGTGAAGGAGGATCAACATTGGGGAGGAAGGGTAATCCACTCTCGTACCCGCTCATGGGAATCAACAGGTGCGGAGTGAAAGGAACGGTTATCCCACAGAGGTGGATGATGCGGGACATGGAGTGGGTGGCCGGGTGGGGGAGAGGTATGTAACATAGGTGGGGGTGGAAGCGTGGGAAAAGTGTAATGGGGCGGGTGAGGGTTTGTGGGTAGTGGGTGGGGCAGGGGGTATGGGGGGTATTTGGGGATGTTCAAGGTGTTTTTGCGGGTGGCGTCGAGGGTAAATGGAGATAGGGGGCAAAGAGTAGTCGTATGGGGGTGGGGTGGGAAAATTGGGTGGATGTGGTGGTGGGGAGTGGGAGGGGAGTGGGAGGGGACTAGAATTCAGGGTGGGGGAAGGTGTGGAGAGGGCAATTGGTGGTGTGTTGATATATTTGGTGGTGGAGGGGGAGGTATAGGGGGTGGTGGTGAATTTTGGGGGATGATATTGTTAGGAATGTGGGTGGGTAAAATTTGTAGGTTTTGGGGTTCAAGATTAGGGTTAAGGTGTGGGTAGGGTTCATTAAAAATAGGAATTGACATTGGGGGCTAAATTTGAGTTGATTTCAAACCTTTTTCATGCCGGATGTCACGGATCATCTCGGCAAGGGTCGGGGAGTGTATTCCCTCGTGTGGGGTGCCATTTGAACACTGACTGGGGCTGGAAAAGCTGCAGACTGCATTGGGGCTGATGGCGAACCCGTGGTGGTGTTGGTTAACTCTATAATGGTTCGTCCATGGGTGTCAGTTGTGCCTAAGGCAGTGGACTGCTGTAGCGGACCTGTATGACCTTGATTAAAGGCTGTGCGGCTGCGTAGGTGATAACCAGATGCGGGTGGAGGGTTGTCGGTGGGCGTCGACAAATCAGGGTAGGGGCGGAGGGATTTTGGGTCCCACAAGACTTGTCGGGTTGTTTCTGCAGGGGAAAGGTGCCATCTTGGATTTTTTTTTCATTCAGGCTTAAGGGGTGGTTGTGGAGGGTTGCCCTCTGTGGTGATGGTGTTTTCTTGGGTATTGATGGGATTAGGGTTTGTGAAACTAGGTTTTTTTTGGGGTAAAGGTGTAGAATGAGTGGATCTTGGAGAATTAGGGTTAGGGTTTTGAGATGTTATCGGGGCGGTGTGGAGGCGGTTAGTGGTGGTTTCCGGCGAAGAACCTCGGGCGTCCATCGCGTCAATTCGGTCCGTCAATCGGTTGATGGCTTTCAAGAGTTGCTCAAAAGGGTTTGGCTCAGAGGTGTTCATCATTTCTTGGACCCACGTGATGTTGTTTACGAGTTTTTGTTTTACACAACAACAACAACAACAACGGGTGGAGCAACTAGGCTCTGATACTAATTGACGTAAATGACGTCAATGGGAGGAAGAAAAGATAATTCTCTCTTACACTCTATAGTCAAATCTCAAAATATGGAAGAATGACTCAAATGAGTCAACAAAAGGGGTATTTATAAGAAGGAGGTTGCTTGGCTTCTAAGTTAACAATTTAATTACAATTATGCCCTTAAGTGCCAATTAGCCTTCCTTCTTCTAAATACCAAAGAAAAAGAAAAATACAATGAATGCTCAAAATAAAAGAAATACTAAAAAGAACTAAAAATGATAAAATGACGACCACGTCCCTGATTCACATTAGGATGTTATTGACGATTACATCGTAATTGCACAGTACTTGCTTTGAGACTTTGTTGAAATTCTGTAATGCTTTGTTTGCCATGTACACCCTTGAGTACTTAAGGGCACCAACAACTAAAAATCTTTGTCGTTTACTAGCAAATAGGGAAGGTCGAGGATCCTCAAGTATGCTTAGTAGTATTGCATGTATTCAATGGGAATGAAAGAATTGTCCTGCATTGCCACATCTGTGCCATCACAAAAAGACGTGTGTTATTCTGAGAATTGGAGCTAACCATATCCATGCCTTTTTCGGTCTGTCCACGTTACACAATGACTTGAATTTAAATGTCCTAGATCAATCATTTTTACTACAATTAAGTTCTGAGATGTCATTACATTGTCAATAATAGTGAATACGACATGAGTTACTACCTTGCCCACTATATATATCAGAAGTGGGCAACTTTCATTCAAACAATATTGCACACAACCAACGCAACCGAGACACTTTACTAAATGTCAAGAGGCGATGTGGAGAGAGTGTGTTGCAAGCTCGTTTTGCAATTGTGAAGGGACTGGCTCACTAATGGTTTCGTGACGATTTGGGACACATTAATCAATAAAATGATGACTTATATTATTTTGCACAACATGACCTTCAGAGACGAATGTGATAGAAATCTTAAGGAATGACTGTCCAATCAATATAAGTCCGCCTTAGTTGCTGGGTAACAATCATGCCCATGTTGCAACTTGGTGTTTACACGCGCATATTCGCGGTGAAAAATATTACGTTCAAATTTAATTTGATAGCATTCGCGACTATATATAATAAATATGTTTTTTTGTATTTCGATATTTGTAAAAAGGCATAAACATTAATCAATAAAGTTATAATTCACTCATGGGTGTTACTTGCCGTAGTAATATGTTACACCAGAATACAAACTACGTCATAAATTTTTTGCAGTTGTATATATCATAAAACACTCGACCATCGTTTACATGAGCGTTAGTGAACCTTCCAAGGTCAAGTCCCAGGGCGTTGGCTTACTCTTTGATGTTGGTCGGAGCAGCATTGGCACCGTTTGACGAGCTTGCTTCCTTATGTGTGTCAAATCTCATGAAAATTGCTTTGGGAATTCTTTCCACGTTCGACGCACATTTCTCCCAATTGTTGTATATTCCAAGATGATGACCCTTAGGTCACAACATAAAATTCTCAAGGAAATATTTGCATTGGAGAAATTGTAGTTAGTATTCATTGATGGGGTGAAACAATTAAATGAGATAATGTTTGGGTTGCATTTATAGGAGATGGGAGCACATATGGCTATTGGTCCCGTGTGCGACATTTGAAGTACCGCTAGACCAACCTATTTGCCTGAGCTCATTGGGCAAATCAACAACCATTTTTGTAGCCCATTTGCTCCAATCCAGCAACATTTGACCAAATGTCACCAAGGCTGGAAAACCCAAATGACAGTTTGTGAAGCATTATGCATGGACGTGTGGAGATCGTCCAAGCATGTCAGGGAATAAAAGAAAATTATGATACACTCTAGGTGTGTTCGAAACTATCTTGTGATAGTTTCCAACACACCTATTGTACGGGAGAGTGTTGGTGCTTCATAGACAGTGTATCTGAATATTGGGAATATGAAACTATCTTGTGATAACATGACGTAAATGACGTCAAATCGGAGCAAGAAAAGATAATCACTCAAAACTCTCTCAAATCACAATATCTCAAAATCAAGGAATGACTCAAATGAGTCTACAAAGGGGTATTTAAAGGGGGAAGGTTGCTTGACCACTAAGCTAAGTACCTAATTACAATTGTGCCCCTAAGGCCAAATAACCTTCCTACCTTTAAATACAAAAGAAAGGAAAATACAATGAATTACTCAAAAAAGAAGAAATGCAAAAAAATGAGAAAATGATGATTACATCCCCGATTCACATCACTCTCCCCCTTGAAAAGAGTTCGTCCTCGAACTCAGAGGGGAAGACCGTCAGTATCACCATCAAGGATCGTCACAAGAGCTGGCTGAGAGGGTATCTCTGGTGCCTCCTCAATGTAGTTAGGGTCCCCAGAAGCTAAGACAGCTCGACGGCGAGGGAGAGAGCAATCAGAGGCGCGATGACCCATCACCCCGCAATTGTAGCATTTGAAGGTGACCGGATGAACAGGAGCAGGCTGAACCATGACAGTAGGAGAAGTAGTTGTGGAAGGAGTCCCGGTAGGTGCAGAAGGCACTGGAGCTAGAGGAGTAGGCGTGGAGCGACTACGTGGTGGAGGGGCAGTCTGGTGGTATGACTCCACCTTGGTGGCATACTCCACCGCTTTGGCAAAAGAGGTGACCTCCCGCAAAGCAAGATCACGCTGTATGTATCCCTTGAGTCCGTGAATATATCGGCTAATGTGCTGCTCCTCACTCTCACTGAGGCGGACTCGAGTACAGAGAAGCTGAAATCGCTCGGTGTAGTCCAAAACGGAGGAGTCCTGTCGAAGAGACTGAACCCGTAAAAATAAGTCGCGCTCATACGTAGCGGGAACAAAAGCGGTCATCAACTGCGGCCGGAGCTCGGTCCAGAACTGGATGGGAGGAAGGCCCTCACTGACACGTCGCTGCTCCAAGTCATTCCATCATACACTAGCATAACCTTGAAACTTGGTTGCCGCTAAAAGAACACATCGACAACCTTTCGGCGGTTTGTACTCAAAAATCCGCTCCATGGCGGCAAGCCAATCAACAACGACATCACGCTGCAGGTGGCCGTCAAACATGGGAACATCAACTCGGATATCACGCTGCAGACTTCGGGAAAGTAACTGGAGGGCCAACTGTGTGATAGTATCACCACTCTGAAGGCTGAGGGTATCCTCATCAATATCATCATCGCTTGACGGAGGCTCAGTAAGTAAGGCTTGCCGTGGCTGCCCCCGAGGCGGTGGATGAGGAGGGTCAAGAGCGGGTGGGTGAACTGAGGTGGCAGGAGGAGTAGTGTGAGGTGGTAGAGGCGCACGAGGTGGGGAAGGAGGAGGTGGAGGAACCAATGGCTGGCGGTAGGGGCATTGATTCATTTGGTGGCCTTTTTTATGGCAAACAAATCAATGGCGCTCGGAGATGGGGACATAAGGGGTCACTTTGGGGTGGAGGGAATCAAATGGGGAAACATCCGTGCGCCACTCGGTAGGAGGGGGTGGCTCAAACTCCGGAGCGGAGTGGGGACGGGGTGAAGGAGGGTCGGTATGGAGAGGTAAGGTAATCCACTCCCCGACCCGCTTATGGGAGTCAACGGGTGCGGAGTGAAAGGAACGGGTATCCCATGGGGGTGGCTGATGTGGGGGAAATGTATGTAAAAGAGGTGGGGCGGAAGCGTGGGGAATGTGGAATGGTGTGGGTGAGGGTGTGAGGGAAGAGAAGGAGTGGGGGGTATGGGTGGTATGTGGGGTTTTCAAGATGCTTTTGTGGGTGATGGCGAGGGTAAATGGAGATAGGGGGTAAGGAGGGGAGTGGAATATGAAGGTGGATGTGGTGGCGGTGAGTGGGATGGGATGAGAACACGGGAGTGGGGGGGGGGGGGGATGGGGCGAGGGTAATTGGTGGTGTATGGATACGTTTGGCGGTGGAGGTATAGGGGGTGGTGGTGAATTTTGGGGGGTAAAATTATTGGGAATGTGTGAAGATGAAAATTCTTAGGGTTTGGGGCGCAAGATTGGGACTAAATGGCATAGGGTTTGTTACATGGGAATGTATTTGAGGCGGATTTGATTTTTTTGCGTTTCGATTGTCACGGATCATTTCGGTAATTGTGGGGGAGTAGGTTTCGATGAACGGTGGTGCCAATTGAACACAAATGGGTGATGGATTTACCGAAAACTCGTGGGAAGGCACTAGAGATGGCAACTGACCCTCGGTAGGCTGGTTTGATTGTTGGAACTCAAGTCCCGACCCATTAGAAGCCCAGAATTGTTGGCGGTGGCTGGCGGTCAACATGGTAGGGGTTGATGGTTGCACGGCTCCGGAGAAAATAGCCGGATGATGCCTGGTGTTCCCCGACCACCAACAGAGGGTCGCGGTACAGATCGGGGACATCCTGGGGTTCAGTTAGGCCTTAGGAGGGGGCCGACGGTCCTGGGTTCAATGTCGGTGGTGGACTGGGGATTTTTGGAGGCAGGGGAAGAGCCATCGTGTTATGGGTGTGTGTCGGCAGGGGGTAGCTGGTGTCGGTTTGGGGTAGGGTTGGGCTAGGGGCAGTCGCGGCGATGGTGGGAGGCAGGGGGAGGTTTTTAGGGTCCGTATGGGTTTTTTTTTTGTTTTTCCGGCAGGTGGGGGTGGTGGTGCAGTGGTTATTTGGGTGGTGGTGATTGTTGGAATGAATATGGTATTAGAGTTTGACGAACTAGGGTTTTTTATGGGTAGGGGTGTAGAATGGCTTGATCTTGGAGAACTAGGTTTAGGGTTTAGAGATGTCACCGGTGTGGTGTGAGGGCGGTCCGTGGTGGTTGCCGACGAAGAACTACGGGTGTTCATCGCATCCACTCGAGCCGTTAATCGGTTGAGGGCCTTGAGAATTTAATTGATAGGGTTTGTGTCGGAGGAGTCCATCTTTTCTTGAATCCACCTTGATGTTGCTTACGAGTTTTTGTTTTACAACAACAACAATAACGGGTGGAGCGGCTAGGCTCTGATACCAATTGACGTAAACGACGTCAAATGGGTGCAAAAAAAGATAATCTCTCTAAACTCTCTCAAATCACAATATCTCAAAATCAAGGAATGACTAAATGAGCCTACAAAGGGGTATTTAAAGGGGGAAGGTTGCTTGACCACTAAGCTAAGTACCTAATTACAATTGTGTCCCTAAGGCCAAATAACCTTCCTATCTTTAAATACAAAAGAAAGGAAAATACAATGAATTACTCAAAAAAGAAGAAATGCTAAAAAAATGAGAAAATGACGATTACATCCTTGGATTCACTTCCATAATTGACATGCAAATTTATCGCACACCAAGTTCGCGGGCTCCCAATCCTGTGTATACTGATCAATATTTCTTCTTTCTTAAACTTAGCATTTTTTCCTTGGTAATTAGAAGAAACTAACACGCCTCTCATGCTTAATTGATTTTGTCCATGTTTTTGTGACGAACTAGTAAAATGTTGTTTAATATTCAATCCTATGAAGCAGAGATGCAAATGCGGGTTGTGGGTGCGACACGATGCAAATGCTGCAATTCGAAATTTAAAAAAAAAAATTAGGATTCAGGTGCATTGGGAAATAAAATAATAATATATATTATATTATTCCTTGATTTTTTAAAGACGATATATTGAGTGTGGTACAAATTAACACGATATATTGAGTGTGGTACAAATTAACACGATATATTGAGTGTGGTACAAATTAACAACTACATACACTAACCCCTAAGTATAGAAAGAATGGAGCATAAGGAAAAAAGTTAAATAATATATTATCTTTCATGTAAGGCTTATTGCCAAACACCTTCCCTCTACTTAATTTCATTTGTCCTAAATCTAGCCATGCGGACACCATTTATGTAAATCCTCTATTATTCAGTTTCACTGCTCGAGGTCGGAAGTTGTTGAAAGTTGATTTGTAGTAACACAACAATATTGAGCTTCAAGATCCACATCAATAACCTCAACATCAAAGATGGTCAATATTTAGTGCTTCAGTTTGCATCTTTATAAATCTCGAATCTCTCTTTACGTTTGGCCAACTCCCACCTTCTTAAAGTTCCAACCAATCTAGAAGATATATCCTCATAGCTTGAGGAAGGATCTTATTCAAAAAACACCATCAATTCTTGTTGAGTGTAGTATTCTTCACGAAAATTCAGGATTCTTATAGAGTCCAAGAAGAACCCATAATCAAATTAAATGTAAAAAAATGGATACATGGTTGGTGCGATTCGGATGTGTTCGTCTTTTTGAAGAATTAGTGCTTCAAAGATTCAATCATAAAATTTCTAAATTTGTGCTCAATATTGAAAAAGAGAACGGGTAATCACGGTACATTAATAGTCACTCCCCTTAATTCCCTATAAAAAATGAAAAACAAATAAGAGAAGCAGAAGGCATGAAATCATATTTAGAACTGGCTATTATTCCATGCCAAGTAGTTGAACTATTCACACACACCACTACTTTTTCACAAGGCCAGATGTACCGATTAGTGACAAGATACGAAAAAACAAGCTTAGGCGGTATTTATATCGTACATGGGTACAAGTATTGCTAAAAGGTAATTTAGATATAATAGAAGAGATGTAATGTAATAGAAAAAAAATGAAAGATGACGAAATCCATGTGGCCTGACGGTGACTTATTAGGTTATAAGTTGTGAAGTGCAAACTAGCTTCAGTATTTTGAGGGTTTATTGACTTATCTCTAGAGTTTTAATGGATTGGAAAATGCGATCTTATATTTTTGTACTTTAAAATTTCATTGATACATAGTAGCCAAAACATCGAACCATTGTTTCTGGTGTGCAGATTTACAAGTCTCAAAGGAATGTGATTCTGTGTGGTGCAGCATGCATTCTGTATTGGTAAGTGGCCAGAATCTGGGCAACAACGATACGGAGACACCTTTTGAGGACATGGACACGCGTCTTCAAATTATTTGGGATGCTTTAAGTGGACACTATCTGGAACCACACATCCTCCAATGAATAGGAGACACATGTTCATGTCCTTATAATGTGTCCCTCTTCCGTGTCCTTGTACAAAGAGTAGCACATATAATTTCCTGCTTAGATATAGGTGGACTAAGATATGCTTTTATGGATGTTGGTGCAGGTGTAATTACCGCGTTTGCAAGTATTACAAGGAGATTCAGAGCATGGAGGAAGTAGAAAAGAGGTATAAGGATCTGTAGTAGCTTACTGAATTGGATGGGAGGTGCTTTCTAAGGCTAATATGTTCCTGCTTTGTATGGAAGATGCTTTTTCTCTAGACTGTTTTGTCATGTATTTGCAATTGCTGTCATCATATCTATGTTCTCTGTAGTGCAGCTCAAAAGTCCCCTCAGCAATCCCTCTTGTGAACATGGATTAGTTAGAATCCAAATCCAAACCGTGGATATACAGTTTTAATGTGGTTGGAACTACGCATTCTTCCTCTTGATAAATAAATTTATTTTAGTGATGTTATTGTTGCTATGGTGCAGAAAGAAGTGACTATCTAGTTGGAGCATGTTTCTCAATGTTTTAGCATATCAAATGCAGTTTAACTTTCTGTATCTCCCATTTTTCCAAGGGTGTTTTTTATTACTAAGTTGGAAAATGATTGAAAAATAGTTCGTTTTTTATAAGAAGTTGGAAAATGAAGGGAGAGATATGAGTAGTTTGGTTGTACTTTTGAAGTTTTCCATGGAAAATGGATTCTTTAGGGAGTGTGTGAGAAATGCTTTTCATGAAAATAATGTACTATGGAGCACTTTTCGTATTTGTAACTATTGTTTTCATAGAATGTATTTGAAATCAAGCCCCACAACTAAAAATGAACTAAAATAAGCATTTTTCATGTAAAACAAATCATCACCAATCAAACGGATCAATTTCAATCGGTGTAAGTGAGGTAGGGGTGGGGAATTTGGCCTGTTTGTTTTAGGGTCCGTTTGATTGCACATGGTGTGCAATGACAAATTTTGCTTACCTCTCCTCCAAAGAAAATTTTGCCATGGCAAATCATCAAAATTTGTCATGGCAAATCATCAAAATTTGTCATGGCAAATACCAAAGATGGCAAATCTGAAAGATTTCATATTTGTCATGGTAAAATTTGCAGTGTCATGTTATTAAACACACCCTTAAGTGTTTTTATTTTCTCAAACTACTTGGTTCGTGAAAATGCATATTCCTCCTATCCAAAGTTGAACAAATCAATGTACTATGATGTGATGTTTGGAGAAATCCCGTGATTAAGGTTTCCTGTGGATAAGTTGGCTTCCACAGGGCAACATCAAAGTTAGGGGTGATGATTAGTGTTTTTGGGTCGAGTTATTGGCCGGCATGACAAAGGTTTTGGACACGAATGCGAGTTCGTTTTTTTTATGGACATGAACGCGGCTCGTAGAGAACACGACATGACTAATGTGATTTCATAAAACTTACACTGAATCAAACATAGATGGACACGTGAATTCAAATAAAGACACGATTAACAAGACAATACACGATAACACGACACAACACGAGGTTCAATTTAGGGTAAATTTTGTGTCGTTTCGTATTGTGTTTTCATGTCATTTCTAAATTGATACCCCACTCAATTTTAAGTTTGTACTGGGCTGGAATTTTGTATGGGGATTCCTTACGTTGTTCTAGGGCAACTAAAGATTTGTTGTATTAGTACACATTTGTAAAGTAATAAATGATTAATGTAAGAGCTCTTTTTTGTGTTTTTGTATAATCAGGCTCTCTGAGCTATCTCGTTCTTTTTTTCACGGTCAACTTAAAAAGTATGCATAACAAGTGGTAGCTCAAAACTTTTGCAAAATAGCACTAATATAAATAAACCTTCTTTTTTGTTGGGAAAAACATAAATAAAAATAAGCAAACATGTACAAGTTGAAGTCGGTGACAAAAAAATATTTATTAATGTATTCCATGTTGGATAAGAAAATCATTGTTGCTAACACGAAAATTGAAAAAGTTATTTGCCGTGAATCGTGTAATCTTCAGTGATGTGCGGGGCTCACGCACAACACTTTAAGTAGGGAAACGAACAAAGTCAAATGAACTTTTTTTTCCTTAGTGATGCGAGGGGGACAAAGTTTAGGAACATTATTTGGGACACATGCCACATATATCGTTGGTCGACACCTTAAGTGGAACATACTTCACTCAAGTGTTCAACAATGACACGAGAAAACGTGTCATGTATCCCCAACCAGTATCCTTATATCACCGTTCTTTCTTTTTTTCTTCTAATTGGTTAGTTGATCCACTCACCGGGCTAGATGTAAAAAAAAATTCTGCTCACCGAACTAGATGTAAAAAAAAAAAATTGTATATGATTGTACCGCATTGATTAATGTGTGTATATAAGATAGATATGTGCCATTTTTTAATTGTATAATCTGGATTCGGGGACTAACATAAGCCTCTTAAGCCTTAATAGCTTATCATAATTAATCTCTACTACTTCAAAATAGCAGAAAACCTGGGAACTTGTATTTTTACTCTATTACCCATATTTCTTCACATACTCCAATTTTTACCATTCCTCATATTAATTCATTGCCTCTTCTCTCTATCACTATCTCTTCATTACCCCCTCGATTGCGTATCAATCCTCTCAAACCCCCTCAATGTCATCAGATTAATCCCATTCTCAAATGTCTCTTTACTCCCAAGCTCGAAGGTCATGAACCTCCAAATGTGTGAGAGAGGAGAACTTAGTTGTCTCGGTTCATATAACATGGAGAGAGAGAGAGAGAGAGAGAGAGAGAGAGAGATTCAAGATATGTGACTTATACTTTTCCCCATATTCTATGATAACATTGTGCACCACCTATCTCATGGACAATCCAATTTTCCTTGTTCTTTCTTCGTAACCACACGGACCTATCTATTCCTTCAATTCCCCCTTCCACAAATGGTTATACGATCCCCCACAAACTCGAAGGCTAACCATTAATTTCAAGCACCCAGAGATCATCAGGCCAATGGTGGAGCGTGATGATTCAGACTTGGATGACGAGACCCACCAAGTGCTTGAGAAAATGATAAGGAGACTAATTAAATTGTTAGCCCTTTTGAGTTTGGTTCATCTCGAATTAGCAGTTTGAATATCGTGCGTTACTCTGTCACCCATTGGGGAGCCCTCAATACAGGGTTTCATGGCATTTTGGGTTCATTTCTTTCCAGATTTCATGCTAAGGAGATCGTTGAAGACTGCTAAACTAGAGATAAAGAGAGAAATGATATATTGTATTGATATGTAGAAGTATATGTTTACATTACATGAGAAGCATATATATAGATAGTGTAAGTAGAGGGAACAAAGTTGAGTAATATGAGGAGTAGTGGAGGTAGTGGTGGGGGTGAGGGTGAGGTATAATGGAGTTGGTTTATATACTTTAACATCCCCCTCAAACTCAAGATGGTAAAATATTGACCAATTTGAGTTTGGTAATTAAGTCTTGAAAGCGTCAAGGAAGATAAATTTTGGTGATGACATCGACATTCTAATCAGAGCAATAGTAGAGACAACGCATGGATAATATATCTTGGAGAATCTGCTTTGGAGATCGGTGGGCTGAGTAACTGTTAAGATGACCCATAGTATTATGAGAAGATGCTGGAGCACAACAATATGCCAGAAGATCCATAATGTATGGATGAATCCGTAGGAGTGCACGAGGCACTAATGATAGAGTGCACAAAGCCCTATTGAGCGAGTGCACGAGGCACTAATGGTAAAGTGCACACGACGCTGATGAGAGTCTGATGGTGGCTGGTGTATACGCGATATGATAGATTGGTCTAGGTGTCATTTCCCCCCTCAAACTTAAGTTGGTTGTCAATCATCTTGAGTTTGAAAGTGAGTTTGGAAAAAGGTCATGGTGTATGAGCTTTGGCGATGCTATCGGTAGTCTGATCAGTGATAGAGATGACGTATGGTCATTTGAGAATAAGATGTTGGAGTACGATAGTGTGCTAAAAGATCCGTAGTATATGTATGGATCATTTGAGAGTTCACATAACACTAATGAGCGAGTGCACAAGACACTATGAGATGCTTTAAGCACTAATAAGAGACTCCGACTGATGAGTGAGTGCTTGAAGCACTAATATGAGATAGATCAAATCATTATGAGAGTGCACGAAGCACTAGTGTAAGAGTGCATGCAACACTAATAAGAGGACCAGGAGCGAGTGAAATGTCATTATGAGAGTGTGTTACTGAAGCACGCTATGGTGATGCTTGGGGAGAGTTGACAATGGAAGTTATGATTTTTGTGATGATGATAAGAGATGGGCTGTCCCATAGTTGGGTGATGAGAGACGAGAGTTGGTGATTGATGATTATGATTGGATCGGTTTGAGAATGGTCCCGAGGAGACGATTTGGTATGGTGATGTAGTTTTGAGATGGTAAATTGAGTCTCGTCCCTATTTTCCCCCCTCAAACCCAAGTTGGTTGTGAATCGACTCGAGTTTGTAACATAAAGAGCAACGAGGGAGTGAGGTTAAAGCAAGAGAGAAGAGGTTGATTTTTGGGTGGGGGTATAAAACCGAGAGGTCGAAAAACAATTTGTAGAAATTTTTGGGGCTAATTTTTGAATTTATAAAATTTCAGGAGCAAAAGTGGGAATTCTAAAAAATACAGGGATGATTTGGGATTTTTTTTATAATGGGTTTAGTTGTGTAAATCATTAAAGTGGGTTGAAATTGGGTTGATAATAAGAAAGGATATGCTGAAATGGGGTTGAAAATAAAATAAGGAAAGTTGGTTGAGATTGGGTTTGCTTTTAAATTTTAAAAGGGATCTTCCTATTAAGTCCTGTTTGAAGGGAATATTTCTTATTAGGTCATATCACAATATTTTTTTCTTAATTGGTCCCATTTGTACCTACAGTGAATATTCACTGTATGTTTACAAATATGACCTATTAAAATAAAAATGTTATTTTCTGGAACCTGATGGAGCAAAAAAAAATATTAGAACATACTGAACTACATACTTAGTAAACGGGACTAATTGGTAAAAATCCCAATTTTAAATGGGTTTGGCAGTGGGACAACTAGAGAGTTTACGAGGCTGAGTGGGTTTGATATTTTAAGAGAGCGGGAGAGTGGGATTTTGTTTAATGGGTTTTTAGGCGGGTATGTTGATGGGCAGGAGCATGGGATATACAAGCTGGGCGTGTGATTTGGGGCATGGGTCGTGAGGGACACGAGAGGGAAAGGCCCGCTAGCTTGGTATTAGACGAGAGAGATGGAAATTGGGTTTGAGATGGTGATGGAACTGTGCGTAGCAACTGGGTATTGGGAGCGTGGGTTTTGGTGGGTGCGTGATGTTGTTGGAGGTTTTCGGTTTGGGGTAGTTATAAGGTGGTTTAGGTGTGCGAGGGACAAGAGGGTGACGGGTTGTATCTAGTGGTTGTAACAGCAGATGGGGAGATAAGGTGGTTTTGGCAGAGACATTTCTGGATGTTGGTTTAAGAGTTAGAGATTTGGAATGGGTTTTGATTTGAGATTTTAGGTGATTTAGGTGTCAAATGGGTTTTTATTTTAGATATTTGGGATGTGATGAGTTTGGGTGGTGAGAAAGGTGGTCTGACCTGGACAAATTTGGAGGTTTAACGGTGGTGATTTTGGGTGAGATGGTAGTGATGATGTGGTGGTCCGACGAAGGATTTCGAGGTTGTGCTGATGCTGTAGGTAAGGAAATTCTCGTGTTGGAGTGAGATTTATAAAGAGTTGTTGGTGATGCCGGATTTGGAGGTTTAACGGTGGTGGTTGACGAGTGGTCTGACGGGTAGAAAGAAATATATAAATGATGTATTATATTGATATGTAGAAGTATATGTTTACATTACATGAGAAACCTATATATAGATAGTGTAACTAAAGGGAACAAAGTGGAGTAATTGAGGAGTAACGAGGGTAGTAGTGGGGTGAGGTCGTGAGGTATAATGGAGGTGGTGGTGGAGGGAGGGTGAGGTATAATGGAGGTAGTGTACATATTTTCAAAGACAACGAACTTTCTTAGGATTGTGGGGGATCAAGGTAGGTTTAAGCTTTTGACTGTCACTCATCAAATTTGTTTATGAGAGTACATGGGGTTTCATTTCATACATGTCTATTGTTGGCGCCGTTGATTTGATTTTTATTGAATTGTTTAGATGATTCACATTTTTATTCTATCGAGAAATGGCAATGGATATTTGATTAAACTTCCCCTTGTTTTTCTTATCCATGCTTTGACAAATAATCCAACTTTAAGGTCCGAAGGATTTTTTCCCTATAAATGTTCATTTTAGATCAAGGATTTTATACCTTTATTGATCATTATATGCTAAGTTGATATTTAAACTTAAATTGTGATAATATATATTGATATTCTTTGAACACTTCGTTTGGTTGTTATAGTTAAGTTGATTTGAAAATTGCGCGTTTTTTTTGTTGTACACCAAAAATTTGACAAAAATTGTCAACATGTTATAAATATTTGCATCTATCATATTTAAGTGGATGTTCACTTCTATTACGACCATACCTACTTGTACTGTAAATAAGAGGTGACCCTCATTATTGTTACACCAATTAATGAGAAACTATTTGAAACGTGCGATAGTCCCCCAATTTTAAAATCTTACTACAGAAAGATAATTTCCTTTTAGAGATATGCGGAAGCGTGAGATGGTTCAATAAAAACAAGTTAACCAATTTTAATTTCTTTTTCAAATTAAAATTAAATCAAGTGAAATATGATGGAACACACACACAATTTTATTTCACTTAAACACAATTAATTAATCAAAGTCCTAGAAATTTGCCTAAGCCATATTTTTTAATATTATCAAATTAGGCCAAACCAATTTTAACAAATTAAATTAATGACTTGAATTAAATACACATTACCCAAATTTAAATTAGCACCAAACAAATTAAGTAGTGATTAAACCAATTTTATCTTTTTACCTAAGCATGCGTTCTAGATGATTTTTGCGAAAGATAAAATAAACAATGAATCACTACGCCGCGATGTACGAGGAAAAAGCCACAACGGGAAAAAACCTCGGACGACCCTAGCCTTAAGTCTACTAAGTATGGTTTTACAATTACAAGACAGTAAGACTTACAATACTCGACTTGACTCCGTCCAAGCCCCGACGCTTCTTCTTGTAAACACCTCCGCCTAGTAGATAACCCCGCAGCTCCACCGGAATCTTGGAACCACCAATGAGACATAGGTACACCGTCAACCATACATGGCGCCTTTCACCATGTTAGAATGCCGCAGCAAAACAAACTCTTATTCTTCTTTGTGGGATGTAGAAGAGAATCCAAACTTCTCTTCAAACGGATGTAGAGATAAACCGGTGCCAAACACTCCAAGCAAAGTATATATATATATGGAAGCTTGGTATAATAAACAATAGGTGTAAAACAGAAGTGTTGTAAAGATTTTTCTTGAAAAATTAAACACTCAAACATGAACTTTTTCACTTTTCAATTTTGCTCTCAAAACACTCTCTTGGAGGTTGTAGGATCTGAAAAAGTTAAGTGGAAAAAGTTAGTTCCCGCACATATTAAGTCAGCCCAAAAAGTTAGTGGGAAAAGAAGTGGGAAAGTGGGAAAAAACTGCTCAAAACTACCAATTAACTGTTCCCGCCAAAACTCGTTCGAACGAAGTCTCGTTCGAACGAGTCTTCTAACGAAGTTCCAGTGTGAACTCGTTAGAAATCTCGTTTGAACATCATTTTCGTTCGAACGACACTTCGAACGACCTTTCAGTGGCCCATGTGGGAACTCGTTGGCAAACTCGTTCGAACGACATTCTCGTTCGAAAGACATTCTCGTTTGAACGACAATTCGAACGAACTCCTTGAAAGTGTAAATTTCTATTTTTAGCCCATAAACTTTATATACTTTATTTTAAAGTTTTAATGAAACTTTCTGAAAATAAACAACAGTTTAAAATAAAATTTCACCCAATATAAAATGTTCTAAGCTCCTATATATATATATTAAAATGCATTCATACCTTAGGAGCAATGGAACCATGTTGATGACGTAGAAACGAGGCACACTAAACCGGCATTTGATGAAGCTTTATAAACTTGGCCGCTACATCTACAATTTTAGAATGTCATAGGCTTGAAGAATGGCCAATAACTCTATCCTATGACTCAAACGTTTTTGTTCGGAATTGAGCCAAAACTACAAAGGACTCAATTGGAAATTTGTGTTCTTACACTCTTTCTTTCTCTAAATTCTCTTTGTGCTCTATTTCTCTTAACACGTTACCAACACCTAATATCGCAAGCACCACCGCCTATAATAGGAGTCAACTATTTTTTTTGTTGATTGAGTCCTAAATAGTTTTTTTGGAATCTTCGCATACCTCTTATTATAGCTGGAAATATGATATATGACCGTAAGCCTTAGAAATCAATTACATAAGTCATGGATTCTTCAATCTAGGTAAGTCTTGGTATTCATTGCCTCTCATTCCTTTATATAGAAGTAGACTAAACTGAAGGATATTATGGCAAAACTTACTTTGGATAAACCTAAATAAACCCATATTGAATTGTTAGGATTGTTAGTCATTATCCATTATACCCTTTTTATTTGACTTAACATACATGCTATCATCATATGATTCTTTCAATCCGTGACTTCTTACTATTTGATTTATTTGAAAGGAACTTTTCCAAAAAAATAAAAATAAAATAAATAATAATAATATAAATAATAATAATAATAATAAAAAATAATGATTTGTTATTTACACATTTTGTCTATAGTAATGATAGTTTTATGTAGCGTACTCCATATGCATTTAGTTGAACCTTTTAGGTTTACTTATATTTATATTATCATATTGCCAGTACAAAAATAAATAAAATACTGCAATATATATTCTGTTGAATCATGAGATTTTCTTATTATCATTGGATTTTTTTATAGTTCATTGTTTGTTATTGAGACTCGAAGATCTTAATTAATATTTTGGGGCCTCAAGTTCTCAACTGCTATTTAAAATTTAGAGCCTAAGCTCTCAATTACCTTGTAATATTGGGGACTTGAAGTTCCCAATCGCTATTTAAAATTTTTGGACCTGAAGTTCCAAATAAGATATACCCTAAATCAAAAACCAAAACCTGAAGTTTTGATTATTCATATATTAGGGTAAGGGGCATTAAATGTCCCCATATAATTTTTAATTTGGACCTGAAGTTCTAAATAATTTTTTTCTTCTTCATGATCAAACCTGAAGTTTTGACACAATGGGGTGAGGATTTTAAAATCCAAAGATATTAATAAACTTGAACCTGAAGTTCAATTATTTTATGCGTTGAACACGAAGTTTTTACAAATGCATAGGAAGGACATGGAGTTCAAATTATTAAATCAAGGAGTTGAAGTGACAATTAAACATATTTCGTAAATCAAAACCCGAAGTTTTGGTTATTTATATAATAGGGTTAGTCCCAAGATATTAATAAAATTGATCCCGAAGTTCAATTATTTTGTGTGTTGAACCTGAAGTTCTCACAAATGTAATAAAAGGACCTGAAGTTCCCGAATCACTGGACACTAATATCCCATGAACGTTAATATTGATTTTAGTAATCAAATTAAATTTGAACTCAAAGTTTTCTCAAATAAATGAGAGGGCCTGAAGTTCTTTAATAAAATTTATACAACCCCGAAAATTCGTACTTGATCTAAAATTGTACCTGAAGTTATACAATATTGATTTTTATTTTTTATTTTTATATATTACACATTTAATAGAGCTTGAAGTTCTAAGTGCTAGATTAACATTTAGTATTTAGATATGGATAGCTCAACATTATCTTTATGTCTTTATTAGAGTAATTACTAGTTAATTATTTGTTTATATTTTTTTACAAGCCTGATATAATTGGTGGATTGAATTTAAAATTCTATTTACTCATCTTAAGGGTATGGATTCGAAAGTAATAGCAAACGATGGTACTTGTCGGGTAGACAGTGGGACAACACACTCCATTTTGAAAAACCGAAAGTTTTTCTTAGACTTGGTATACAATACAATGAATGTTCCCACTATAGTTAGTCATGCTAAGATCATTGAAGATTTCAGAAGACTCCATGCCGTGTTACCAAATGGAACCCACTTATTCATAAGTAATGCTATATACTCAAGAAATTTCAAAAGAAATTTATTGAGTCTTAAGGACATAAGAATAAACGGGTATCATATGGAAACACGTAATAAATATGACAAAGAGTTCATTTCCATTAATTTTAGTGTTGGAATCCAAAAGTTTACACTAGAGAAGTTTTCTGCACTATCCATGAGGTTATACCATACAACAATTAATATTGTAGAATCACTTACAGTCATGAGCCGAAAGCTCAATGATCCTAATAATTCTGTTCTAAAAGGCCCGCCTAGGCTTCGCCTAGGCCCGCCTAGGCTTGAGAGAAACGCATCGCCTACGCCTTATTACGCCTTGTTCTTGGTAAAAGGCTTAAGGCACACTTTAAAAAAAAAAAACAAAGGATTAGTTGACAAATAATGGTTATGGAGCATGAATATGAGAAAGATGGCTACCAAACATACGAATATATTTTCAAAATTCAAGCTATGTACTATTTTATTATATTACTAGCCTTGGAATAATTAAAATAATAAAAAAAGGAAAAATGCCTTTTTACGCCTAGGCTTCGCCTAGGCACGCCTACGCTCCTAAGGCTTGAGGCTTGACCTCTACGCCTCGACCACGCCTCGCGCCTTTTAGAACCAATATTGTGGCATGACCGATTGGGTCACCCTGGATCAAACATGTTACGTCGAATCACAAATAACTCGCATGGACACTCGTTAACAAACAAACAACTTACCTTACTCGATGCTCATTTTTGCACCCCCTGTTTTCAAGGTAAATTAATCATTAAGCCATCTTTTCTCAAAATGAATTATGAGTCACCATCTTTTTTACAAAGAATTCAAAGGGATATTTTTGGGCCCATCCACCCTTTTAGTGGACCTTTTAAAAATTTTATGGTTTTAATTGATGCATCCACTCATTGGTCACACGTTTGTTTGTTATCTACTCGTAATTTGACCTTTACAAAATTACTTGCAAAAATCATAGAACTTTAGCACATTTTCCTCATCAACACATTAAATTCATCCGTTTAGATAATGCTAGAGAATTTACTTATCAAGTTTTTGATGACTATTGTTTATCACAAATAATTGATGTTGGTAACCCAGTCCCCCATGACCACACCCAAAATGGTTTAACTGATCTTTAATTAAACGTTTGCAACTTATTGAACGACCTTTATTTTTACGATCCAAACTCCGAGTCTCTGCTTGGGGACATGCTATCCTACACGCTGGTAAGTTGATTAAGCTTAGTCCCACTACTTATCACATATTTTCACCCTATCACCTGGTGTCTAGATGTTAACCAAATATATCACCCTTGCGTAAATTTGGTTGTGCAGTGCATGTGCCCATCCCCCACCTCAGCGTACCAAAATGGGTCCCCAATGCCGTTTAGGAATATATGTTGTTTATGATTTAACATCAATCATTCGTTATATTGAACCATTGACACGTGGTGTGTTTATCGTTAGATTTGCTGATTTTTATATTAACGAGACACTCTTTCCCCCGTTAAGGGAGGAAAGAACGTATCGGAAGTACAGTCCGTTCCTGAAGAATGACGAGAATTAACATGGAACACTTTCACTTTGTCTCATTTAGACCCCTGTACTGCTCAATATGAGCATAAAGTGCGAAGGTTATTTCATCTTCAGGAGATTCAAATAAATTACCCGATGCATTCAATGATGCTGCAAAAGTAATCAAGTCTCATGTGCCCCTGCAAATGTTCCAGCCAGAATTGATATACAAATGGGCCAAACTTTGATTTTAGTAGCAAATAAATCTACTGCATGCCAGAAGCATGGCATATCTATAGGTTCAAAAAATTATTCTCCCTTTAAGCGGAGATCCAATGAAAAATTATGCCCTCTTAACACTCCTGAAGAGATTATGAATAAAATATCCACTTTCTCTGAAACCCCTTGAGAGTTTATTGTCTCTGAAAAGACAAAAATCCCTAAAGTGACCATACAATCCCATGAAGAGGAAAATATACCTAATGATAATAATGAGATCTATATATTTTATACATATTCAGGAGAAATGTGGGATCATAAAGAAACAGTCATCGATGACATATTTTTATATGCAGTAGCTACGCAAATTTCAAAGGGGAGTGATGATGATAATGAGCCAGATACTCTAAATGAATGTCGGTAAAGAGTAGACTGGACAAAATAGGAAATTTTCATCAAGGCAGAACTTGAATCTCTAAATAAACGTGGTCTATTTGGACCTATAGTACAAAACTCAAAAGGTTTTAACCCGATAGGTTATCGGTGGGTGTTTGTAAGAAAAAATAAACGAGAAGAATGATATCACTCGATATAAGGCACGACTTGTGGCTCAAGGTTTCCTGCAGAAACCTGGGATTGATTTTGAGGAAACACACTCCACCATTATTAATGGTATAACTTTCAGATATCTGATTAGCTTAGTGATTTTTGAAAATCTTAATATGAGACTCATGGATGTTGTGACCGGTTATTTATATGGGAACTTAGACACATACATATATATGAAAATCCCTAGAGGATTTCCTATGCCCGAAGCAAAGAAAGGGAGTATATACTCGATTTGACTAAGACGTTCATTGTACAATTTAAAGCAATCTGGTGAATACTTGTCTAAGGAAGGGCATGAAAACAATTCAATTTTTCCTTGTGTCTTTCTAAAGACATACCCAATGGTATTTGTGATTGTATAAGTTTATGTGGATGATATTAATTTAATCGTGACTATAGAAGAGATCGAGAAAACTGCTAACTATTTGAAGAAGGAATTTGAGATGAAAAACCTCGGGAAAATAAAATTTTGTCTCAGCCTGCAGATCAAGAGAAATTCTAGTGGAATTTCATCCATCAATCTAATTATACTGAAAAGGTCTTGAAAATATTTGGTATGGATAATGCACATCCACTAAGTACACCCATAGCCGTTTGATCTGTATACATAAAGAAAGATACACACCGTCCTAAAGAGAAAGATGATAAAATATTGGGTCCAAAAGTACCCTATTTAAGTGCAACTGGTTCATTGTTGTTCTTGGCACAAGGCACTAGGGCGGATATCTCATTCTTTGTGAACCTACTTGCTTTATATAGTTATGAATCAAACAAAAGGCATTGGGATGGTGTTAAGCATATACAAAGATATCTATGTGGAACCATTTACATGGGTTTATTTTGTTCTTAGAATTCTAATAGTTCCAAGTTAGATGGCTATGCAGATTCTGGATACATCTTCGATCCTCATAAGGGTCGATCTCAGACAGGTTATGTATTTATAAGTGGTAATACTTCTAGCGACATTTCAAAAGTTTGTGTACTATATTGGAATGCGTCGACTCCACCAACAGACAAATTGAACATATCATTCAGGGGAGCATGTTATCAGGGTGAGGATACAAGAACTTAGTATTTGGGACATATGTACGATGTACTCTTTTTTCCTTTGACTAGGTTTTCTCCCACTGGTTTTTTCTAGTAAAGGTTTTAATGAGGCATCATTAATCACGTCTAACATCGATTCAATGATCACAAAATTTGTACTCTTTTTCCTTAACTTTGGTCCCCAACGAGTTTTTCTTAGTAAGGTTTTAATGAGGCAACAACCATTGAGTGGTGAAAACGGTGTGCATCCAATGGGGAGTGTTGTGAATAATTTTATTTATCATATTTGAGTGGGTGTCAACTCCTATTAGGACTCTACCTACTTGTACTACAAATAAGGATGACCCCCCATTATTGTTACACCAATTAATGAGAAACTATGTCTCTCTCTAATTTCTCTTTGTGCCCTATTTCTCTTAACACAACATAGCATTTTTTTTAAAGAATACTTACTTTGTGTTAAACACTTCATTTGAAGGCAAATTTTAAATAGTGCATGAGTGAAGTTTATTACATTTCTAAAATTCCCCGTGAAGATGAAAAATAGATCTTTGAGACTAAGCTAAGTAACTGAATTGCCACCAAATATACTGCATTGTTGAGTAATGATTAGTTTTTGGTATTTTAAAAGTGATACTAAAGTGTTACCCCACGATTAGTTTATTAATCATGTCCTATGAAAGGTATCTCGTCATTTAACTTAACATCGGTTTATGAAATATATAACATAATTTATGGATTGCAGCATAGTCAATTTTTATTTGAAAGGAATCTGTTAATGAAATTAGCTCTGTGATGGCCATAAACTTGCTTCTCAAATGGTACATTAAGTATCTAAAAGGATAAAACTTTTTCGAAAGAATATAGGTTTAAATCAAACTGACTAACTTGTGTGGTTCGTTTTTATTTGATTAATTTTTTTTGGGGGGTGGGGGTTTCTTTTTCCTCTTCATTCTTTATAGTGATTCGAGTGAAATCTCAAAGTAGTCCCTTTTAACTATATATTTTGAACCTTCGATTCAACTTATAGGTTTTGTAAATTTTTAATGCTGATTGATTATTGCATTCATCATTGGTGTGCAAGGTGAGATTATAATTATCATCGTAATCAATTTTGATTTTGGCTTATGTCATGAATAATACCACTTTTGATGTTATACATTTGTCACACTCACTGCATGTTTTGATATTTATTCTATTCACGATTCAATTAGATTTATATTTGCACATCTTTATATTTTTCATTATTTCGAGAATGTAACATATTTAATGGCTGTAATCAAGGTGAACTTATAAATTTTTAATGATGATTGATTATTGTATTCATCATTGGTGTCCAAGGTGAACTTATAATTATCACCGAAACTAGTTTTGATTTTGTCTTATGTCATGGATAATACCCCTTTTGCTGTTATATATTTGCCACACTGCATATTTTGACATTTATTCTATTCACGATTCAATTAGATTTATATTTACACATCTATATATTTCTCATTATTTCGAGAATGTAACATATTTAATGACCATATGATATCTTCTAATTAAATAACGTTTCTAAACGTAACTTCAAACATTGGTCACACATGCAACACACATGTGCACCGAATAGTGTTTATTGATATCATTAGTTCACTATATCCATCTCTTTGGAACTCCAAACATAGTTGGTCCGACAAAAAAAAGAAAAAAAGAAGATACTGGACAATGAACACACTTTTTCTCGAAGAAAGGAAAAATAGGACACTTTAGCTTTTGAATGGAAGAAGGTTTTATGTTTTAGGCTTGTAAACATGTCGAGTCTGGATAATATATGGGGTATTATGGATCCAATTATTACGTAATTAGTCGGATCTGACTCCGTAACTCCGCCAATCTAATAAATTTGGACCCATATTGGGACCTCCTATATCCATTTATTTATATTTTAGGTCATTCCACTTTATTTTTAATATTATATATTTATAATCATATTCAATTGCATCGAGTCCTTAACGAATAGTATTAAACTAGATAGATATCTGGTCCATTCAATAATCAAATAATCGTATTTAAAAATATCATCCACATCTAGATAAACAAATCATGTCCAAATCCGGACCCAATTTATGGACTAGACAAGTTGCACATTAATGAAGTGACCTTCATTTTACCAATGAGCAGTGGCGGAGGGACTATGTAAGTTGGGTGGGCAAGTGCCCCGGCAAGAAAAAAAAATTAGTTTAGTATTTTGGAACAAAAAATAAATATAACAAAAAAGGGGTCTAAAGTGAAATAGAAAACTTAAGTTATAACCTAAATCTAAAACCCATTTCAGCTCTCATTTGAAAGAGAGCTGTTGACTCTACTCACACCACAGCCGCATGTCACCTCACCTCACTGCTTCCGCCTGACTCCGCCACTCCACGCAGCCAGCCACCTCCTTCTTCCTCATCCTCCATTGTTATGTAAGTTCTCCTTCCTTCCTTGAACCTTCTAAGATTTTTTTTGTATGATGAAAACAGAGCTAAGTTTTTTTTTCTCCTCCATTGTTGTATGATGAAAACAGAGCTATTTTTTTTTTCATTGTTTGCTATTTAGGTTTGTTGTTTAGTTTAGATTTGAGTTCATTACTTGAGTTCATTATTTTTGCCCTCAAAAATAAATTACAAGTTTATAATTTAAATAAAAATGATAGTTGCTTGATTTGTTGTTTATAATTTAAATAATAATTAAACTTGCTTTGTCACTATAATTTAAATAAAAATTAAACTTGATTTGTTGCTATTTAGATTTGTTGTTTATAAATTAATGTTTGGTGAGCTAAAATAATTTTATATTTAAACTTGTAATTTCAGTTATGGAAAAGTATTATAAAAGAACTCGCAAAAATGTGGTGCCTCCAACGGAAAAAAACGATGTCCAAAAGGAACCTATTCCAAAAAAGATAAGTCGAAGTCGAATTCAAGTTGACTTGTCAAATACTCCTTTTGATCCGAGTTTAAGGCCACAAATTTCAGAATATGAACGATCAAGACAAGATTAGACGAGCATATTTGCAAATGGGTCCTTGTCAACCCTATACGCATTTATTTCCTCAAACAATGTTTGGAAACAAGGCTCGTCGTTTCAATGTAGCATGGTTCACTCAATTTGGGAGTTGGTCGGAATATAGTGTTAAGGAGGATGCTGCTTTCTGTTTGCCTTGTTATTTGTTTCGTCCAGAGTCTGTGGATAGATATCAAAGTGATGCTTTCGTTAGAAGTAGATTTAATAATTGGAAACAAAAAAGAAGACTCCAAGAGCATCTTAATAGTGATGCTCACAATGCGGCTTATATGAAGTCTCGAGATTTGTTGAATCAAAATCAACATATTGAGGCTATAATTGATAACCAATCTAAGGAGTGTCGGGATGAGTATCGTTTACGGCTGGTTGCAACCATTGATGTGATTCGATTTCTTTTACGGCAAGGGTTATATTTTCGTTCGCATGATGAATCAGAAGGCTTAATGAATAAACGTAACTTTCTTGAACTTTTACAATGTCTAGCCAGTAGGGATGCAACGTTTAATAATGTAATTTTTAAAAATGCTCCTGGAAATCATAAATTGACATCACCGGATATTAAAAAAGATGTTGTAAACGCCAATTGCTAGTGAGATTACCAATAAAATATTAAAAAATCTAGTGGGGGAACCATTTGCAATTTTAATTGATGAAGCTCGTGATGTATCGGTTAAAGAGCAAATGGCTTTTGTTGTGCGTTATGTGGACAAAATGGGTTTTGTGATGGAAAGATTTGTGGGTATGGTACATGTTCCTGACACAACAGATAACTCACTTAAAGCCTCACTTGATCAATTTTTCAACAAGCATAACTTGAGTGTCAAAAACTTGCGTGGTCAAGGTTATGATGGGGAAAGTAACATGCAAGGAGAGTATAATGGGCTTAAATCACTTATTTTGAGGGAGAATAAGTCAGTGTTCTTTGTGCATTGTTTTGCACACCAACTTCAGTTGGCACTTGTCCGTGTCTTAAAAGATCTTAGGTATATTGATGAGTTCTTCTTCTTAGTTAATAATTTAGTGAATATTGCGGGGACATTATGCAAGCGTCGAGACATTCTTCGAGATAAGGAAGCATAACGAATTTTTAAGCAACTATAAAGTGGTGATATATCAAGCGACTGAGGGTTAAATCAGGAGACTAACCTAAAGCGGGCCGGTAATACCCGTTGGGGCTCACATTATGGTACATTAATAAATTTGATTGTTATGTTTGGATCCGTGCTTAATGTTCTTGCAGATTTGGTGGAACATGCTATTGATAGAAAAGGTGAAGCGTTAAATTTAATTAAATCAATGTAATCTTTTGATTACATATTTACCTTGCATTTGATGAGGAATGTACTTGCAATAACCAACGAACTTTCCAAATCATTGCAATGAAAAGATCAAGATGTTGTAAATACTATGACTTTAGTGAGATTTTCCAAGAATCGTATGCAAAAAATGAGAGATTGTGGGTGGGATCATCTATTGGTGGAGGTTTCTTATTTTTGTATGAAATATGGTATATCAGAACCTAAAATTGAGGATAATTTTAGTCTTTTGGGAAGATCAAGTCGAGGACCGGAGATAACTAATTTACATCATTATAAAGTTGACTTGTTTAACCTTTGCGTAGATAAGCAACTTGTTGAGCTTAACAACCGTTTCGATGAGGTGAATTCCGAATTGCTTATATCTATGTCATCATTTGATCTGAGTAACTCATTTTCTGCTTTTGATATAGATAAATTGGTTCGTCTCTCTGAATTTTATACTGATGATTTCTCAGAACAAGAACGTATTGTACTTCGGGATGAGCTTGAGTTGTATGAGTTTGATATGAAATCAGATGGGGACTTTCTAGAAGTGGAAGGGATTAATGGTTTGGCTAAGAAGATGGTTGCGAAAGGAAAACAAATTGTGTATGTTTTAGTCTATAAGCTTCTAAAATTGTCTTTAATTCTTCCCGTTTCCACTGCTACGGTTGAGAGGGCATTTTTCGCTATGAATATTTTGAAAACTGATCTCCAAAACCGCATGGGGGATGGTTGGTTAAGTGATAATTGTGTGACATATATCGAAAAGGATGTCTTAGATTGCATTTCTAATGACGCAATTGTGGATCGCTTCCAGAAGATGAAAAGCCGCAGAGGGAGATTGTAGAATTGTTTAAATATATTATTGTGTATTTTGACAACTTTCTACTTTTGTATGAAAATTTCGAGATACGTTTATCATTTTTTGATCAATGAATTGTTATTGTATTCGATGTTGTTTTTAGTTATAATTGTAAAATGTACAAATAAGCCCAATTTTTTTCGGGGGCTAACGCCCACGAACCCCCGTTAAGGGATCATGCCCCACCTTTACTAGATTCCTGGCTCCGCCACTGCCAATGAGTAATATTAGGTATACCCTTTTCTGTGACCCTTTTTTGTTACTCAACTGATGTGCTAAACACACATTGGTTCGTGGTTGTAATGGGGCCACGTGAATTACAAACAGTAGCCAATGTGTATCAGACACTTCAATCGAGTAACAAGAAAAAGGTATACGCAGTATTACTCTTTTACTATTAGCCGTAGTGAAATATGTGACGAATAAGTTTAAAAACTACAAAATGTAGATGAAGGAAGTTTAGAAACTTTTAGGTGATATAATAAACGATGGAATTAGAAATGCCAAAAATTATAATTTTAAGTAGATACCTAGCTTCTCTTCATTTCTCCTTCCCCTCCACTACGTATAAAAAGCACTACATAAGTTGGAAAAAGTTACCTATCAATCACATAAGTTGTAACACACATGATCAAATCTATTAAAACCTTTTCTTTATTTATGTTTAGACTTATAAAAAAATCTATTTAAACCTAAAATTTTCATTTCACCCGAGTTCACTTATTCTTTCTCTCACCAACTCCTTTTTCTCTCTCTCTAGCTTCTAATAAACCCTAATCCTAACTTTAACTTTTACCACCGCCTCCCACAACCACTATCACCATCACTGCACCATCTCCTCACGACATCACAATAACAATTTTGTTCGTGACCACCCCACCACCAACAACACTTTTATAGCCCCATATAAAATTCGTTCAAGAACCCAAAATTTATTGTTTCTTATAAATAACTTTGAATAAGATTTTTGGCCTAAAATAAGCACAAAACGATATTAAATCCCCTAACTAAACTCTAAATTGTAAAAAAATGTCAAAAATCTCCACCTTACTCATTGGTGATAAATTACCAAAAACGATGACAATATTTGGGGATTCACTATCGAAAGTGCACTTGAAAAAAATGTGTTTCACTTGCGGTGATAAATCACAAAAAGTTTCATTTCATCATCGCTGATAAATCATGATATATTTTCATCGTTTTCGGGAATCCATCACCAAATGGCCTCTGCGGAGATTTCAAATGTTTTTTAAATAATTTTGAGTTTAATTTGGGGCTTTTAATTTCATTTTCTATTTATTTTAGGTAAAAAAAATATTATTTAAAGTTGTTTATATTGTTGATGATTTGAGAAAAAAACAAATTTTATCATGAATTGGTGTACTTAGAGTGGTGGTTTGTTGTTTAAGAAAAATAGGGAATTATTGGTGGCTGTTTTCGTCGTGGTGGAGGCGTTTTCCATAGTAGCGGGTGATGATTGTGCACTTGGGTTAAGGTGTGGATTTGGTTTATCCTAAGGCAGTTCTAGACCAATGGTGGTGTTAGGGTTAAGGTAAATGTCGTGGATTAAAAAAATGATTCTTTTTAGTAGGGGTTCGTATTATATTTTAAGAATAATTATGAATTTGACTTTTATTTTAAAAAGATGTATAAGTTATATGGTTGCCATAATCCATTTGTTGATTTTTTAGTATGTGGTATATTAGATATATTCAGTGGGTACCTTTAACACGATCATGTTTTACTTAATTCTATTTTTAATGCACTATATTAAGCGATATTTTGAGTTTACCTCCACTTTTTTTTATCGTTGTTGTAATAGACAACCATTTTAATTGAAAAAATTGCATTATACCCCCCATTCCGTTAACATTCCATCCTTGTTCTAAGTTAAACAAGGTTTGACATAACTATGAAATTATATTAAAACTAATTTTCAAGATTCTGTAATAAATACATCTTAAAAATTAATTAATGTAAAGGAAAAAAATGTCAAACCTAACATTTAATCTCTCTCACTAAGTAGGATCCAACAACGACAACTTACGGACCATTCCATGAGGATCATGTCAACCCCTCTCCCAGTATTCCCTCCAAATTTAAATTGGTAGTTATTTTTTTCACTTCAAACTTTAAAGAAGTAAATTTTTTTATGTACAAATTCAATTTCACAAAATTGATATTTTTGAAATCTAATAATTTAGCCATACAAAACAAGATCCTTATTCTATCTAAAATATGAAAAAAAATAAAAATTACATGTTTACTTCGTTTTTATGAATATAATAAAAATTTAAGTTTTGTGTAATATTAACATAACACATATTTATTGTCTATGAAAATGTTCTAGGTATAAAAAAGTTTCATTTTCCAAGTTAACACAATCTATCTATCTATCTATCTATCTATCTATCTATCTATCTATCTATCTATCTATCTATCTATCTATCTATCTATCTATCTATCTATCTATCTTTACACCTTTTGCAAATAATGTGATCTATCTATCTATCTATACACCCTTTGCAAACAATATGAGATTGTGAAAGTCTAATCTAGTCAAGACCTTGACTTGAATCTCACCCCTAGTCCCGTTCAATATATTCCTGATGTACCGCTACAATTTTCTTTGAACTATAAGATAAGAACCATCAGGCATGTTTCCATAGTTAATATAAACTAATAATATTGTATACGCATATTTATCGATAGGATGTCAGATCCCCATCCAGGTTATGAATTGTCCTATCGAACTATAACATGCATTTTGATCAACTGTGATTTGGACGAACCCAACTCATTAGAATTTCTACTAAGTCCAATTGACCGATGTACATATAATATATTCAATGTAAATATAATACATTCTCATAAACATGATTCCTATTTCAAAATGATCCCGACACTCCTTTATTAATAACTAAATGTAATACATGATTTTAAGAATAAAACCCCAACAATCTACCACTTAGTCGTAAACCCATGTGCCTATTCATGTAAAACCCCCTCTGCATGACTATCATTTAACTTAGTTTGTAAGCTTTTTGAAGCGGCGTGACTACAAAAAGATATTTGATGGGATGGTTAAAATACACACAATCCATGTTTTATATAGAGATTTTCAAATTAACTTTTTCTTAATTAAAATTAATTAAGCACCAAATCAATATTCAATAAAAACAAATTAACCCAAAGTTAAACGTTGCACCAATTAACAAGTTGTGATTAAGCCGATTTTATCTTAAACCTTAACATGCATATAGGTGAGTATTTCAAGATAAAATAGATCAACCAAAAAGGACACGATAAAAGTCTTACATATAGGTGAGTACTCCAATAAGTAAGAAATTACAAAAATGACTGGGTATACAAGTCTTAACGCTAGAAGATAGATAGATAGATACAAGCCTTGACATGTATAGATAGATATATATACCCTCACAAGACTTGACACTATTCGTTCCTTCAACCTATGCTCAATGACACGCAAGAGTCCACCCACAAAGCTTTAACAACATGTGAGTCCACACACTCCTTGAAATCCACTGATAAGGCTCAGTAACCATCACGTACATAGAGTCCATTGTATGTAAACCAAGGAGTATGAAATTCTACGCAAGAATCAAATCTTAATAAACACGATCTCAAGACACATATATGATGAATCTTGGATCGTAAACTAGTTGGGAGTAAACTAGGGTTTTTATTTTGGAAAAATTAATCATAAATGATTAACCAAACATAAAGGACTTTTTGGAAGAGTTTAATCACTCAAATGGATGGAAAAAGTCATTTTCATAACTTCTCTTTCGCACTACTTAAAAGGGAGGGAAAACTGAGGTCATGGGAGTTGTGGGAGGAGCGGGAAAAAAATGGTGTTTTTTGAAAAATGCTTTGGGTCGTTCAAATGACATGGTACCTCGTTCTAATGACGTACCCTTTCTCGTTCGAACAAGGATCTAACGAGATTTTAAACGATATTCCAGAGAGGCCAAGACTTTTGAGTTTACCTCATTAGAAGGTCATTCAAAGGAGGGTACCAATCTCATTGGAATAACCTTCGAACAATTTATCTAAGGAGATTCCAGAAAGGAAAAAAATGGGCCGTTAGAAGTTTAACAGATCTCGTTCAAATGAGGTACCCATTCTCATTCTAATGAGGTAACTGTTATCGTTGGAACTAATTTCTAATGAGATATTCGATGAGAAAACAACAAATGCTAAAAAATGACTCATTTGAAGTTTTGTTGGATTCGAGACCCAAAATGACTTGTAAAAAATTTCTACTAATACCTAATAACAAAAGTATCCAAGGCTCAACATAAATTATGCATTGATACCTGAGAGATCCTTAGAACGTTGATGACAAAACATGGCATGATGATGTGTTTTATTTAGGTTGGTCGCTATGTCTTCAACAATCACGTCATAGGCTCAAAAGGTCACTAACTCAAGTCCTAACCAATGACTCAAAATGCTTTTTTTGAATTTAAGCCAATACATACAAATTGACTCAATTGGAAATTCGTCCTTACACTTTTTGTAAAAGGATCCACCAGGTTGTCCTGAACCCGAAATTGCTATTTATAGGACAAACATGGGCAATTTTATCTAACTTGGACTCTTTTTGATTGGTCAAAACTGACTTGATTGTGATCCAAAATAATAAATTTGGGGCTCAGTCGGATGTGGGTCTTTAAAAATATAGAGGTCGTTTTGTTATTGGTTGAAATTTAAATTCAACTTTATCTACCAAAAGTGACACCACATTGAATGTTGTCAAATATTTTTTTTATTAATAATTTCCATGACTTGGTCTAATGGGTGCGATTGGATGACTTGTGTTCGTGCTGACTAGATTGGGGCTTTGATCGACTTGCATTGGCTTTCACTGGATTCGTGGGCACTGGTTGTTGGGCTTTGACTAGAGTGGAGCCAACTTGGATTATTTTTTTGTTGGGATAATGGAAATGGTGTCGACTTGTGTTACTTTTGCGAATTGGGACAACTACTTGGGGGGACTGCTAAGACTGGACGACAAGACACATGGTGGCTTGATTTGGCTTCTCCTTTACAAAAAAGAAATATAATGACTGGCCTAGTAATTCAAACCATGTCACTTATCTTTAGTTTCTTTGTGCCAACCATTGGATCTACATGCTCCTTTGGTTAAATAATGAGGATGTTTTTATTTATTCCTCATCAGTTTTCCATTTAATTGACATCTGAACCCTATTCTTTTCATATATTGAACTTTGATCCCCAATATTTTGTAAAATCCAATCTTCACATTATTTTAAAAGCAACTGTAAAATTCAAACATAAAATAAAATTAATTAAAGTTTAGGGTCATAAGAATTAAAAATTACCATTTTTACCTTTATTTGCATTTTAACCCTCACACATTATATTTCAACTGTTTCAACTCGTAATTCAACCAAATTTCAGAGAGATCTTGTAACACCCATAGAAAATGAATCATTAGAGCGCCACTAAAAAACTAAATATGTGTCCAATTTAAACCCTTTTTCTAATACTATTTAACAATGCCCAACGGTTAAATAAATATTTACGGAAGCATAAATGGATAAATAAACTCATCATTCTCATTAAATCTCAAAAATATTTTTGTAATGGTTTTAGATTAAAATGTACAATGCTTTAAAATAAAGTACAAAGCTATTTACTCGTCCCTATAACCCAAATCTAATCACGTCGCATCGATCAACAATAATAAAGCGCTACTCATGCGAAACCTATCACGCATATATAAACTATAGGTGTGAGCGAGAAGCTCAACAGACTTGTATAAATGCTCCAAGTCAACTACACATACTCATGTGCGCACACATATAAGAGTGTATGGATATGTACACTCATCATCATCCCCACAATAACATATCACATCCTAGGATCTCAACGCATTACTACTCATCCCAAGTACACCATATATCAATCCCCGTCGCACTTCCCTCAGTACGGTGTGGACTCTCGATGCCCTCTCTTGAAAATTATCCTCCCAACACTCCATGATCCCAAAACAACAATCACAATCGCAAGGCACGATAGGGTACTCCCTCATCGTCCTACCATAATGTCTCAATAACCCACAATAATACCTACTTAATATCCCAACGGGTCCATGGCATGGCAAACGAGATGTAGACAAAAAATAGCCCGAAAGCACACCCCGCCCAGTGAGTGGATTTGTTAAAGATTTCTTAGTATCATCCAACAACATTAATATCAATCTCGTAACATAACAACTTGTCCACCCTGGCTTGGTCCAGTGGTAAGGATGGGCTTCACTCTGACCATAGGTCATGAGTTCGATCCCTCCCCACGGATACCTACCCCTGTTGGAGGGCTTCCTCAGGGCTGTGTGGTTAGGCGCACGGTCGTGGGTTCGATCCCCCGCAGGGTTTACCAGTATTTAAGCGGGGCTCGTGTGTGAGGTGGACATGCGCAGTGCCCCCCCTGTTTAGCTTGCACGAGGGAGTCCAAAGGGCTCGTTCGTGTGGAGGTTCAGGGTTATCAAAAAAAAAAAAAAAAAAAAAAAAAAAAAAAAAAAAAAAAAAACATAACAACTTTATCAATTTTCCACAAATTAGGTATTTATTATTCTATACAATTCTATAACCCAACACAAGTGTAATATCATCTAATTATGATTATCCCATCTACTAAGCCTGAAAAAAAATCACATAATCATGCGTCCAACAAGAACAATATATACAATTATGACATATAAGATGAAACACATAACATGGAATATATGAATACAAACAAGGGTGAAAATATATAACACACAAAATAATCACGAGAGAAGGAAACCCATCCCAAAGGAATACAATCATCATAAAGTAATAAATAAGAAATATTTTTGTGAATATTCTTCAAAAATCGATGTCAAAACCGTAATCTAGGTGAAAAACTGAGCAACTGTCATCGTCGGTTCATCTTCAGACTCTAAGCCGAAGGTCTTCAAGGGTTTACATATATCAAACAATAGAGTTCTAGGGTTTCTATTGAGGTCCGTAGGTGTTTAGTTTAATATCAAGGAATGTGCATGAAATGATAATAGGCAGATGTAGAAAGATAATAAAGGTATAGATTCATGAAGGTAAGGTACAAAACTATCTGAAATCCATGCAAAAAGCCAAGTTAACCCATCTCTGACGCTACCTAACTTCCGCCATCTGATATAGAGGTGGGTATCAAGCCACTATAGCAGCTTTACCACCCTCTATATAGGGACTCCATACCTTCTTATCAGTGGTGAGTATGTACTACAACTTCTCTCTTTCTCTTCTCCTCATCTCTTCAATTTATCCTCTCTTCCTTTATTGCTTCTATTATCTTATTCTTTTCTATAATGATTCTTCTAATCCTATTAGGTTTCCAATAGCACACCACCAACCCACTATTCGAAATCTCTTGATTCCTTCCTAACCCAAAATAAAAAGACCAAAAGCCCATGATCTTGCAATGAAATTCCGAAATAGAATATTACCAATAAAAATCCGGCTAAATGCAATTAATTTCCTAAAAATGCGAAATGATTCTCATAAACTGGTGATGAAAATGTAGGGTGTTGAAAATATTTATTTTACCAAGATAATTACTTTAAAATTACTTTTAGATCCATAAATTTTTTAAATTATGGTTTTACCCCCAAGGTTTATAAAGTTACATTTTTAATTAAAAATTCTTTTAGATTGTATTTTCTTTCTTAATTACTAAAATGACTATAAAAATTGATTAATTATGATAAAATGAGCCTAACAAGGTCTAGATTTACGTATAAAACATAAAAAATTATGAGTTTATTAGTTTCAAACTCCTTACCATAAAGGCGAATGAAACTTTTGATGAATTCTATGCTCAACTTAGCGACATAGTCAATTTGATGTTTTCTTTGGGAAAGGTGATCAAGGAGAAGATTATCATTAATATCTTAGATGCCTACCCATTAGGTTAAGTGGCAAGGTTGATGTCACTGGATAAGTTTTAGCCTTACTTCAAACTCCCATGAAAGTAAGTGAACTAAAAATCTCACTTAAAACCTAAGAGGCAAATTTAAGTCACCCCCCCAGAAAACCTATGAAAGAGAAGAACATAACTTTTAAAGATAAAGATCACATGGTTCCTCCGTCGAGTTCCATTGATCTTAATGAAGAAGATATGGCTTTGTCCAGTAGGAATATTTCCAAGACATGACAAAATAGGTTTTAATCTAAAGGCAACCAAAAATCATCAATGGATATACTTAACTTTGGAAGATGTTTCAAATGAATATGATTTGCAAGAATTTTATTTTCCTCCCACACATGTTGATGTTACCACATATACCTATTTGGATGATGGTAATGTTGTGGATTTTGACATAATTAATGAATATGCTCACTAGGAGTCAATATAACTTGGGAAGAAGAACACATGAATCTCTACCATGCTAACCAACATTGAAGAGTAAAGGGATATGGTGAACAAACGGAAGGTGAAGTCCACTAGTTTCCATTGTGATAAGGAGGGACATTTGAATGAGTTTTATTTAATGTACAAGAAACATGCTCTTTAAAATCGATCGCTCTGGTAGAACCTAAACCCTATAAGTGTACCCATTGCCATAAGACATGTCACCTTAGATATTTTTTTGTTTTGATTAAACCTTACATTCTTTGATGAGATTAAAAGGTAGTTTGAGTGTTAATCGAAAGGCAATAAGAAGATAAGGACCTCTATCAAGGCCCCTAAGAGAAAAGCAACCAAGGTTGTTCCCAAAGTTTTATTCGAGTCCTTTACATCACGTATATATCGTAGTTGGTTTAGGAACCTTGACATTAATCAAACCAAAGTTGAAAACCTTTCGAGGAGTTGAAGGTCATTTCCCTCCTCTAAGTTATTAGAGTTAGGATTCATTAAATATACCTAGGATGTGCTTTAGATTTCTCATCTTATTTATTAGTTGTATCTAGGTTCGATTTTATGATGTTCTATTTGGTTGGTATTGATCTTTGTTTATTCAAATCTAAAACCTTTATGTTTTTACAATATGATCCTTTATATGTGTAGGTATTCATATATCCCATGTGCTAAATTTATTCTACATGCTTAGATATTTTTCAATCGGTTTCGTTTATGGCTTGTATGCTCCATGCTTAGATTTATATATCTTAAAATCCCCTGGTAAATTAAGCTTGCAAATTTTAGAGTAGATAATCATAACTTATACACTACACCGCACTATAACTTGACCAATTTTCAATGTAAAGTAATACAAAGGGATTTGTTTTCTTCTTTTAAAGGAAATAAATTGTTTTATGTAGTTTTCTGAGAAAAAGGGTGTCATTTATAATCCTCGTGTATGAGAGATTTTTAATCACAGATGAAGTTGAAAAATCAAAAGCTAAACTTTCAGAACACATCATGAGTGAAAAGTGGTCAGGATTACACCAATAGGTCAAAAGTGATACTTACATTTGGAAATTGGAAATAAGATCCCCGCCCATGTGTTTGTAAAAGTCTCCACTTACAAAATCTTTTTCAATGCAATATCTAAAAGATTATGTTATATTTAAAATTGGGTACATGAGACTTTAAAGGTTTTAACCAAAGATCGCTAAAAGATGAAGAAAAAAGTGGTAGCTGAAAATGATAGTATACATTTAAGCTTTTTCAAAGTTACATATGAAACACCTAAATAATATAAACTCAAGTAAGTTGAGAGTTAAATGAATTTAAAAAAAAATATTATTGTTTATTAAAATGTCATTTCGACTATTAAATTGTGTTACCTGCTACCTTTCATAGACTACTGTTTCGGCCATACTTATTAATACCATGGTAGGAGCTTTTGCCCTCTGTAGTTGTGACCCATTAGCTTCTTGTTAATATTTTAACATTTGGTTGTGCTGGATATTCCTAGGACATACCTCTAGCTATCCGTATAGTACTTCATGTTATACCCATTAGATTTTGTTTTTTTTCAGCTGCCTTGTGCATTGTTTTGATCCGTCACTTTAGCTGTCTTAGTGGACCTTGACTGAATGACATAAGGAGCTTTGGTTTTATTTTTTTTAAACCTTACCTGCTCATCTAAGTAACTTTTAGCCATAGCCTTGTACCATATTTTTGACCCGAGGTCTGCTTTACCTGCTAGTGTATGTTCAGTAACTCTTTAGACCGATCTTAGCTTTAAGAAATTTCGTCACTTTTACGAGACTTGTTTTTAACCGTTGGTTTATTAGAGGGAGTGATTTTGGATTACATGCCAGCTGTCCTAAATATATTCATTTGAGGTTTTTACGAAAACCCTATACCGCCATTGTAATCTTTTAGTGGTCTGAAGTTGTTTAGGTTTTTATAACATAATAAATTTCTTAGGTTGTTAAGATTGATTAAATTTGTTAATTAGTTATTACTCGAATTAATCTCATCCGTAAGATCAAAACTTTTAATCTGAACCCTCCATGTTAAGTTTCTAGAATAATATTTTCTCACATATATAAACCTCATTAAAGAGTTCATTGGAATTAGATTTTTTAGATATTTAGATCACATTTTCTAGAGTGAGAAACACAAAAGGGTTATATTTTGTGGAGAGAAAAATATAGAGAATTGGAGAAAATATCTAAGAGAGAGAAATTATTACTTTATACACATTGTGTATTTCTACTTCATCTCATTTCTGTTTTTATTTTAAATTCTCAATGATCTTACACATCATCTCATATTTTAGAGATTGAAATATTGTGTTATTGTAGAGAGAATTTTGGTGCTTTCTTGATGTAATAATTTTTTTACAAAAAACTAGAAAGTCTTATATTTTCAGATCCAAATTTGATTGAATATTTTTATGATTTAAATATTCTGATATTTATGTTGTTTAAATCAGAATTTCTCTGAATCTTGCATGTTTATTGAAAATATTTTATAGATCTGTTTTCTCATATTTGTGAAGTAATTTTTAAACACTTTTCTCATAAAATTGGATGTTGTATTTTTGAGAGATTGAGAACACATTTTAAGATGATTGAATAAATCTTGTTGTGTCTCCTTGTTGAATGTTGTATGTATATCTTAGAAAGAATGCTTATAGGATTAATCATGATATTATTTGAATTTTTTCGTGAAAATTGTCTGTTGTTGATTTATGCTTAAAATGATAATTTCTCTAAATATTATTAGAAGAAATATTTTGTTTAAACAAATGAAAGTTAAATTTTCTTTTCTAGAATTTCTTGAAATTATTTTTGTGAAAAGAAAAATGTTTAAATTGATTCTTTCTTATTTTTATGTTTGATGATAATATCTTGAAATCTATGTGAATCGATTATCTGTGCTTGTTGATTGAAATTGTATTTTTTAAGTTTTTATAAAAATTTATATGCTTGTGTTATGAGTTAAGTTCTTTCATGGTTTGAATTTAAAACATATTTACTTACACGTTTTGCACAACTCAAAATATAGAAAGTATGTTGTTGAGAGAGATCAGTTTTGACTGAGTGGATGATTTGCTAAAACAGAAACGGAAGCAGAGCTAAAGAACGTAGAGGACACCTTCAGAGCCTTAAAGAAGCCAGAGCACAACCTAAAGAAGCTGGTATATTTCTGGACTTAGAATAGGGCTATCTTTGTGTGTATCTCGTTAAATGCTTGTAACCTTAAAATGTCTTAGTGGATTTTTATTTTGTTTTGTGGCGTACATGTCACCGTGGATGTTTCCCCAATTGGGTGGGGTTTTACCACGTAAAAAAATCATACGTGTTATTCTTCTTTGCATCATCTTCTTCTATGTATGAATTGAAATTAAAATTGTTACATGATTTAATAAATTGGGTTAGAATAATTAATCATATTTAATATATTTTATTGTAACGTAATAAATCATATTGTTATTAATTTGGCCTTAAAAATATATCTGATTTAATTGATTTTAATTTTTGCATTATTAAAATCTGATTAGTTGAATAATAAAGTTTTTCTTGATTTTATTATATACATGTTAATAGAAAAACTTGCATGAAATCAGAGTATGTTCATTTGCGCATATGGAGATTGTTTCATGGGTGCTCGTTCATGCTTTTTTAGCCCAAAATTTTCAAAAGTGAGGTCAATCGTTAATCTCCATTCTCTATTTTATAGGTTAATTCTCATGTTATTAACTTATATCACAAGTTATGTCTTTAAATAACTCTTCTTTTAAATGGTCGTAATTTGATCCAATATGCCTTTTGAATGATAAACTCTTCATTATGTGGAGTATATGTCATAAACATAAACCTTGAGCGTGATTTTGATAGTGTATATGGCCATATCAAAGTTTATTTATAAATGGGGTATAGTGTACTTGCTTAAAACTAAGAAGACTAGTTTACACTTTTGTGTGCCTCACTTCACGATCTTTTGGATCCTAGACTGTTCATGGCATGCGCACATAAGGCTTCGTTGTAGCGATAAAGTCGCGACCAAAGAAGATTGACCTTCGCATCAGCGAAATGGTCCGGGAAGATCAAAATACCCATTTTGAAGCTTTACTCATTTCCACCCCAAACAAGTGGTTTCTGTAACCATTTTTCATCTCCATTCCTACCGTTTTCATATCCTTAGCGTTTAAGTGTTCATATTCTGTATCTAAGTGGCTATTTAGCATGTTGGTAAGTTTACTTACTAGATTTTATGAGTTTCCTTTTCTTATTAGTTTCCAGGGTTTGGTTATGTAGCTATTGGTTTGGTTTTTGAATTTTTTAGATTAATTTATTTGTTTTGAGATAAGATTGTTTTACTTAGAACAATAATTCGTTAGTCCAGACCTGTTATTTATTACCTTGCTTCACCCATTTAGGACTTTGTTGCTCTTGTGTCAAGTATAGGAGAGAGTTTATATGTGTTTGATATTGTGTCTTACATAGAAATCTTTCGTATATTTTTGGTATAAACTCTTTTGGATTCTCTATTGATGATATTTATTTACTCGTAGGATATCTATGCTTGCTGTCTTGGTTCGTGATTTCAGGATGACGAGATGGTTCCCAAACCACAGTCACGTGCCTCGACACTATCAACACGCGTTTCGAATTTGACGAGTTATTTGATTGAGCAAAAATGTTGTTTGGTTTATCTTATCAATACAAAACTTAAACTTTTACTACACTTTTTTTAGTATAGCGAAATGTTTGGTTATCGAATCCACATAAAATGCGATTGTAATTCAAATAATTTATTACTTCTTAAATAAAGATGCAAAAGATGATTTTTGATTTTTAAAGGTTTTGTACTACATTTAAAACTGGAAAAATATTTAAAATATTATAATGAATAAGAAAGAAGGTGTAGATTAAGAATCATCTCCCCTCACTAGGAACTACTTAACATAAATGGTTACATGAAAAGAGAACATTTTCAAAGATTGCAACTTTTTGGTCAATTAATCAAAAACCTAGAGTGTCACTCCACACAAAAAGGTTTCAAATATGAAAGATACATTATATAATCCATTAAGGTGCTAAAGTGCAATTTCAATAACAAACAACCCATCAAAACCTTTATAAACCATCATACCATAGCAAAGAATGAAATAATCCATGGTGGGTTCAACAATATCAATCTAATGTAATTATTTACAAATCATATTAGAGTTAGCTACAACAATATGTGAGAGGAATCAAGAGAGAAATAAAAACAATCTAATTAATTGAATTGAAAACAAGTAAAGGTTACACAACTTTAAAACTAAGAAACAAAGTACAAAAATGGTGGAAAATTTATAAATCAACATTGGAGGAAGATAGATTATTTGATAATAACTTACAAACCTAAGGAAAGAGAGGAGGCAGGTGAAGCTCCCAAGAAAAGAGGACAAAATAACCTTAAACTAACCTAAATTGAAGTCCCATTACACAAATAACCACCCTCATTAAATTACAATTCAAAAAGGATTTTAAAACACCTAAATTCGTCATTCGATAGGACTCGATCGCTCGAGTGGTAGTATAGCCATTCGATCGGGTAGGGGGTTCTGACACTTGTAAAATGTTGGTGCCTCAAGTCTATTTTCACGCGTCGGTACGAGAATCACCTAACTCATTCATATGGACTCAAAATGATGCACGATTTGAAGCAACACAAAGATAACTTAATTGTATAGTTTTTTTTTCATTTGAAACCCTCAAATTTATAGAGTCTTAAATTACCAAATTACCTTAAAAGATGAAGACTATACTAAATCCTTTTATAAACGACCAAAACTTCTTCATACGGGATCAAAATAATGCAGAGTCAGTGGTCATGAGAAGATAATTGGATTATATATATATTGATATTTTTTATACCATCCAAAATATGGAGTTTTAAATAGCCAAATTGACCTTGAAGTTGCATCTTGGATGAAACTTTTCTAAAATGTATCCAGCTCCACACTTTTCATCTTCAATACATATAAAAGATCAAGTCAATCTTACAAAAATATAAAATAAAGAAAACATGTTATCCAATATAATAGCTTAAAATAAGGGATTTAACGGGCACAATAATGCTAGAATGTGCAAGAATAAAGGGTATCAAATGTAATATTCACGACTAATCATTGTTCTCTAAGTGCTCTATGGACAACATTATGTTGATATGGATTTTTTATAAAAGAATCACGTGACTTGGATTTTAAGAAATCTTTGTGGACTGGCCTTTGTTCTCAAATAGGGGGTTGTTATCCAAACTTCGTTAGAGAACTTTATGCATTTGTTACGCAAGGAAATGATGATATGGGAGAAAAAGTTCTCAATATTATGGTTCGTGGGGTGTAGGTGTGTATACCAACTGAGATTCTATTTCTAATCGCTACAAACTTGAGGTATTCAATACACCTAATTACCCATTCTTGAAGAATAATCACTTTCCTTTAAAAAGCTATTTTTCTTTTGAGTGATGACCATTTCCCTTGTTTTCCTTAATTTTTTTTTCTTCAAGTCTTATTGGCTAAGGATTTTTATATTCTTAATGTGGTTGTTTCCTCAAGAATTTTATCGACGATGCATCTACACAAAATTTCCATGGAACATTGATACTTGTTGTACATCACTTGAAATAATTCATATAATTTAGATTTAATGAGCATGATAATTGACCTTATCATGTCTTATTCAAAGGATGAGGCGAAGTCTCACGCATTGCATTTTGGTCATTTGATCAAACTCTTGCTTTTCGAGTTAGGGGTTATTCTTCTTCCATACACAGTTACGCAAAATCCTAAGAGGACGATCAAAATGCAATCATATTATATATCAATCACTTCATTGGTGACTACAATGGTTTACCTATTCCACCACATGTTTTACATCCTCAACATCGTGTTCCATGTCTTTCTGGTACTTCTCGTGAACTACATGTCCATAGTACTTCTCAAGGAGATTCGCATGAGATTTCTAATCAATTTGATTCATCTCTACTTTCTCAGAATTCACCTTTCATAACATGATTTTGTGTTTTGGTTCTTCCTCTTATCAGTATTCTGAAACTTATCAACGTGACACCAACGTTAATATAATGCCTATCATGACGTCAAGTCAAAATTTTGGAATCTTAAGAGCTTCATAGAGAATATGAAATGAAAGTGAAAAGCTACCTTTATTTTCAAGTCTTTTGATGGATTTCGAGTTAGGATTTCACATTCATTGCTCTTGTATAAACCCTATAAGTCTTTTTGGTTTTAATGCCTATGAGTTTTTAACATGAATTTATTGTATAATTTTGTTTTGATATATTGTGTATCTCCATGTATTGTTGTTGGTGTGTTATATTAGGTTTGTTGACCATATATTTTATATCTAACCTAGACGATCATATCAATTGCTCACTCAATAAATGGTTGTCCCTTATTTTGTTGGTTTGATTAACATCTTTACTCTCATTAGTTGCTTATATTTATTTTATCCCAATATGTACTTAGTCCTTTCTTTTGTCTATTTATGTGACAAAATAGGGATTTTTTTTTGTAAATATAGGGAGTACATAGTATTGAGCATGGTGTATTATGAAGAGTGTTTATTTACTATTTCATATTTATTGAGAGAAATTGAATAGTTTAGGGGGCGGTAGTTTAATAGTTTGATGTTTACATGTATACATTGTTACACTACACCAAAATGGGCAAATTGTCACCTTTCAGCCGGCCAGCCTTGTCAAGGTCATTGACCGTGACAAAAAAATACGCGTTTTATGTCACGGTCATTGACCTTGACACGACCGTGACAACGAATTGTCACGGTCAATGACCGTGACAATTCTTGTCACGGTCAATGACCTTGACACGACCGTGACAACTTTTCCAGCAAAAACCCTATCCCCCTTCTTTTTTCCCTCCCGCGCCGTTCCCTCCATTTCTCTCTCTCTCTCTCTCTCTCTCTCTCTCGACGCTCTCTCTCTCTTTCTACTTTCAGGTCCATTTTCTCTCTCTCTCTCTCTCTCTCTCTCTCTTTCATTTATATATATATTTGTGTGTATGTGTGTATGTGTGTGCGTGGAGGGGGGCAGGGGGTGGGGCAGGGTGGGGCGGGGTGGGGCAGGGTGGGGGAGGGGGTGGTGGAGGGTGGGGTGGGGTGTGTGTGTGTGTGTGTGTGTGTGGTGTGTGGTGGGGGTGGGGTGGGGTGGGGTGTGTGTGTGTGTGTGTGGTGGTGTGTGGTGGGGGAGGGGGTGGTGGAGGGGTGGGGCAGGGGGTGGTTAGGGGTGGGGTGTGTGTGTGTGTGTGGTGGTGTGTGGTGGGGGAGGGGGTGGGGTGGGGTGTGTGTGTGTGTGTGTGGTGGTGGTGGTGGAGGGGGGCAGGGGGTGGGGTGGGGTGGGGTGGTGTGTGTGTGTGTGTGGTGGTGTGTGGTGGGGGAGGGGGTGGTGGAGGGGTGGGGTGGGGTGGGAATTGATATCCAAGACATGTATTTGAATTGATAGAATTGTTTCTAGGATAATAATCCTACTATAAGATAATTGCTCAAAATAAATATTAAATAATAATTACTAAGATATCAATTGAAATAAAGTCTTAATAACCTAACCAAAAGAAATAAAATAAAATATCAAATAAATTATCATCCACCTCATAGACATTCCCTACCAATCATTTTAAGATAATTTTATCCTTATAAAGATAATAGATTATGTAATTTTAGGACTTAAAATAATATTGATTATGGATATAGGACAACAAACATTTTGTTTCCATTTTTAGTCCCTATTTTCAAATTAAAGGGACACGTGGCATGTTATGATTGGTTAACGTTTTATGAATATGGGTCCGCACCAGCGGTTTTATTCAAAAATAGGGACTAAAATCATAAATAAAATGTTTGTTGTCCTATTTTCAAAATACATATTACAATAAATCCTAAATTTACAAACCCCTAAAGATAAATACCTTTGATTGCAAAGCATGCACTTGTATTATTATTATACAAAATGTATTATTTCGACGTGTAATTCTAAAATCTCACCTACTTTTGTATACTATTTTTAAAATCATACTATCAATTCACGAGACACTAAACAAGAAAGAGGACATATTAATTTGGAAATGCTTGTTTTTCTTTCTAGAGACCCGAGTCGTCAAAACTTGGTAGTGTTCGAGTGTGTTTTTATCACTAAATTATTATTTCACTAACAAATACTCCTTATATCCTATATTAAGAGTCCATATTTAATTTTTGTACTTACTAATAATACACTTAATCAATGGCTAGGATTAACCCTTATTCACTATTATGAAATTTGGTTAATTGATTATTTAAAAAAAAAAGCAGAAGTAGACTAACATATATACACAACACTAAAAGTAGACATCAATTTTATAAATAATTGATATTTTCATTCAAAATATGTGTGTGTGCGTGTGTGTGTGTGCGTGTGGCGGGGGTGGGGGTGGGGTGGGGTGGGTAGGGGTGGTGTGTGTGTGTGTGCGTGTGGCGGGGGTGGTATTGACGGAACTTACACATACGTTATAATATAGACGAAACATTTTTTTATCTGTACTAATAACATTTTTTTTATCTGTACTAATAACATTTTTTTTACAGCAAAAATGTCTCCTTCAGATGTTAGGGCGAAGATGATGATGCTGTTTATGATGATGTCGTCGTCTGGGTTCGGTGGTAGCGGAGGCGACGAGGGCTCCTCCGCCCCTAGGCTCCCCAAATATGGAAAATTTGGGATTACCGTCGAAAACAAGTCGGAGCTTTTAGCGAGATCCCTCGAGCTGCTAAAGACGGTCATCGGACCGGGGTTTATGAGTTGGAAGGAGGTGCCGTATGAGCTCAAGTTAGCTGTTTGGGCGGCACTACATGTAATATTTATATGAATATTTCAATTTCAATTTATATTTATATTTATATTTATATTTATTCGCAACTAACATTGTATTTGTTGGACAGGAACAATTCAACTTGGATCCAAAGCTACGCGATTCCGTCTTGGAGCAGTTGAGGGAGCAACACAAGACGTGGAAAAAAATATGCGGACACGGTACTTTGGAAAAACACGAGAGACCATTTTACAATGGCGTGGATCCGTCCCGCCCAAGGAGCCGATCTCATTGGCACAATGGCAAAAGTTCATTGACAATGAGATCGAGGATCGACAATTGGCATCTCGCCAATCGGGGAGGGAAAATGGGGCTAAAAAGACGGACGTGCACTACTCCGGCCGGACCTCTTACGCTGAGGTGGAGCATAGGATGAAGGTAATATTTAATTTATCTATAACTACAAAAATATCTTATTGGATATTATTTTACTTTGCGGGGCCGATACTAATTTTACTTTACTTTATTTTATTTCAGGGGGTAGGGAGTGGGCCAGGGGGTAAGCCACATAGGCTCGATACTTATGTGGCTCTTCGGACGAAGAAGGGGAAGGACAAGGAGGTGTCCCCGAGCGTCGCGGCCACGATTGTAAGTAATCCGACAGTTTAATTATTGTTAATTACGTTATAATTTTTTAGTTTACTTATTTTACTAATCATGTGCTTTTTGTCGTTTCAGGCAAAGCTTAAGGAAGTGCATGAGTCGCAGTCTGATGCCGACAAGGCATCTTTGTCCACAGACGCACTCAGCCAAGTGCTTGGCTCTGATCGCAAGGGGAGGACAAGGGGAGTGAGCTCGCGGGTGGCCAAATCTAGGATCATCGGATTGGAGACGAGCGACACCGGGTTGGCTCGAACGGTGGATTCACACGACGCGAAGCTGTCCCGTTTGGAGGCGACGGTCCAAGATATGTACGCATTCATGAAGCGTACGTTGGGTGGAGACCGTAAAGAGAAAGGTAAAGGGAAAGGGAAGGAGAAGGCGGTGGAGGAGGAGGTGCGGGAGGACGAGGAGGTGCGGGATGACGAGGATGTGGACCTCGCTGCTTCATCACCGACACGTTCGTACTTCGACGATCCACTTCCCTATTTGACGCCCTCCAACAGACCATTATCGACGATTGGTTGGCCGAGCGTGTTCATATTGGACATATTTGATGGCCAGCGGATAGGGCGGGGGTTGAGGGACCCGGATATCATCGAGGGTGGAATAGTCCATGGACGTGTGCTTCAAGGGATGGAGTCCAGGGTGCTCGTCACGCATGTCATACCCGGGAAGGAGAACTCCCTACTGTGGTTGCGCGAACAATGCGGCACGACATATATTAGTGGGTGCGTCAATTCGTATGTCGTGTGGCCTACTCACCTCCTCACATTTACCCAAGACATGTAGTAACATTATTTTTAAGTTTGTCCATTTTAATTATATTTGGATTATATCGTCATGTATATTATTTTTACTTTGAAAATTTGGATTATACTGTCATGAATATATATTTGCATTATCTTTAGTTTGTGTTGGATATATGATGTTTGGAACAGGTACAACGTTGTTATAACAGGTACAAATATACTGCTGGGCAGTGGCAGTGGCCATACTGCCCAGCAGATTTTTTTTAAATTCTGCCCAGAATTGTCACGGTCATTGACCGTGACAAGCCCGTGACAAGATTTGTCAAGGACTTGTCACGGTCAATGACCGTGACAATTTTTTTAAAAAAGGGTCACGGCTTTGTCACGGTTTATAACCGTGACAAACGTGTCACGGTCATTGACCTTGACACGACCGTGACACAAAACCCGAGTTTTGTGTCAAGGTCAATGACCGTGACACGACCGTGACAAAAAAAGTTGTCTCGCCTCGAAATGTCACGGTCATTGACCTTGACAAGGTGAATTTGTCAAGGTCAATGACCTTGACAAATGGGCAGATTTGGTGTAGTGTTATATACAAATGTTTCATCGTATTACTCTTATTTTTTTCCATCTTAACCTTACACATTGGTTTTTAATAAATTTTCTAGTGCGTGAGAGGAAAATAGGTATAAGAAGCTCCTTGAAGAAAGTCCCTGGACGTATTGTCTTTAGTTACTTAAATTATGTTGTGTATATCTTATACACATTTGGCCGAAAAGCCATTTTGTAGGTGATAGGTTTGATTCAACTATGTCTAATTTTGTTTTATAAGTTTTTGTCATGAAATAAATAAAGGAGAGATTGTAAGGGTATAGTATACTCATGTCCCCCATGATATTTTAATTGCCTTATTATGTTTTACAAAACACACTTTGAGTTTAATTAAAGAGGTCTGTCTTTGGAGAGCGTCATCAAAATCATACTAAATCATTTATGTCATCGCCCCGAGTTAATCACTTAGAATAAAGGTATACCATATATCGAACTTAGATGCACCCTTGTTTAAAATTACTTTTAATAATTTGAAAATCTTGTGTTTTTAACCTTGTGGTCCATTTCAGATTCCCAAATACAAGATTTTATATTATCCATATGTAAGAACTTATGTTTTTGAAATGCATATTTCATGCTTATTACTATTCTCGTCCTTCGTTGTATAAGAGAAATATATATGTTTTGTGAAAATTGCAAAAGAAGCCATTCTTTGTTTCCATCAATAACTTGTTTTGCTGGAATCTCGTTGCAGTGAAATAGGACTTCGCGTCAGCAAAAAGTTTGGTTTGATGGTATTTAATTCAGAAACTATGTCGGTGTAAATATTCGGTCACCCACGCGACCTCATTCGCCTTTTTTTGCCTCAGCAGAATAGGACTTTAGATTAGAGAAGCATTCATCTTACTGGTTGCGACTTAAGGTAACCTAAGTAGTAAATATCTGCTCATAAGCGTGACCTTGGTCACTTACCTTTCACATCAACGAACAACGCCATCACTGCAGATAAGCGGACCGTGAGACCATTAGATCTAAACACCTTTTTAAGATCTTTCTATTTAGATTTTGCTAGAATTTGTGACCAGACACAATCTTTGTTGGTAACCAATAATGATCTTTTCTTATCCAATTAGGTTGTTTCACTTGAGTGTTATGCTACTTGGCTTCATACACAAGTATTATACATACTTTTGCTTGCCTCCTTCTTCCATATTAAATTATGAGTGAACTCTTATAAGGATGAAAGAAAATATTCAGCTTTTCAAAGGATAAAATTTCTTAGTTCATCTCTTGTGTGTATTTTAATCTTTTTGAGAATGCAGGGGCTATATGGAATTACTTCTATCTTAGGCCAAATAGACAAATTCACTTTTTACTTGATTTATATTAATTTAATTTAAAGTGAACATGCAAGATAAATTGACGCCAAATTCCAAACTAAACAGAATGAGAAGAAGATTAAGGAAAAATCCCTTTCAGGCAAAACCTTTAATTAAACACTATTAAAGAATTTGATAGGCACGTAATGACTTAGAAAGTACTTAGAGATCTATTAAGTACAATGCACAAGAGTATTCAAATCTTCAATAGAAAATGATGTAGTCGAGCACCACCCATAACAAGTAGATCTTGCCTCGGTATCCACCGATCAACCTCAAGAATATAAATTCCCTTTTTCTTCAGCCGTAGAGTCTCAACTCCACAAATCAGCAGTAGAGAAAATCTCTACAGGGGTTAAGAAATTTGGAATGTGTTCTTTTTGGTTTGGGAAAATGATCTTCAAATATCCAAGGAGTTTGGATGGAAAAACTATAAAGTTTGATCACAAAAAGAACTCTAAAATGGCTTTTTGAAAATTCTAATCCCGCAACTCAATCAATAGGGAAAGTTGTTGCAAAGGGATATGGATTAGAGATTAGAAAATATTTGATTAAAAATAAAAACACGCATACTCGTTCGAACGAACTGCCACCCTGTTCAAACGATGTACCTTATCTCGTTCGAATGGTTTTCGAATGGCATTCCAGAGCGTAACCAAAAGGGGACATTCCAGATCTCATTCAAATGAAGGAACCTCATTCTACAACTCGTTCGAACGACATGTAAATCTTGTTCTAGTGAGTTAGCAAAATATTCAAAAAAAATTTAAAACTCATTTTAAAACATTTTGAATTTTTTTAAATGCAAACTATTTTAAAAATAACCCCTGGAAATTTAAGCTCACTTAACCACCTCATAAATCTTCTCGGGTAAAGTTGTAACGAATGATCTTCAATCTTTAAAATGCCACTAACGTTTGTTCTCTTCGAAGACTTGAGAACAGTCTTAAAGGTGCAATGGGGTGTAGCGGGATAAGCCAAATAAAAATAAAATGAGCAATTATAAACTTTCTCTTATAAATCTCCCTCTTTGGCTATTCCGGTACAAAACACAAACTGAAGGCAAAATGACCCATAAAACTAATACAACTAATGCTCTCCCAAATTAAGAAATAGAAATGCATAAATGTATAAGTTTTCAACTGAAAGTCTTCATCTTGTGTGGTCTATGAAATCATTATCAAGGCGGAAGAGACCTACACATATGAGGCAAAATAAATACCATGATGCGAACGAGTTTAAAAAAAATACTCCCCCTCAATTTATTCTCCCCTTTTTATCCGTAATAGACAAAGGGTTAGAAAATAAGCATGAAATACAAGCACCACGCGAATCCAAAAGAAATAGCATCACAAAGATAATTAATAAAGCAAGCGTGATGAAATTCTGAAGAAGCATACCAACTATTTTTGAATTTTTTAAATTATTTCCCAACTATAAAAAGTACATACCTTGGAATAATTTTTTTTAAATGAACCCTAACTTTTATTTATGATAGGAGAAAAAGCCTCTCCATGGTGGTCTTACAAACAAAAAAAGATAAAAGATAAAAGAAATGACTTAAGTAATTCCAGTACTATGCATGCCTAGTCTATCCATATTGAAAACTCCTTTGATTAAATGAGGAAGATCTTCAAAATTTTTAGATATCTTTGATTGCTTTGTTGAAGAGTCCAACTTGGATAAAGCATCTGCAACATTATTCATTTCTCTCAAAACATGAGCACACTTGATTTGATGGAGTCTAAGCATTTCCATAATCTCTTGAGCTAACAATTTTACTTTCTAGGGAGGTTTCCATTGACCAAACAAAATAAGGAAGGCTATTTTGGAATCAGTCTCAAGAAAGACATTGGAATAGCCTGCTTTGCCACATCACTTAATACCAAGATTAATTGCCAAAAACTTTGCCATAAGACTTGTGGAATGACCTACAAATTCTGAAATTGCATACATAAATTCACCTTTGTAATTTCTGATAGAACCACCAATTCCACTATCCCCATGATTCCTATGCTTGAAACATCAATATTTAACTCGACAAAGCCCATTGGAGGTCTTGACCAAGTAATAATTAAGAATTGATGAGGCTTTGATATGATCTTAATCTTCATAACTTCCATGATTTTTCTGTTGCAACTATATAGAGGACCTACAAAAGACATGTTAGTAGCAACATATGAAATTATTTGAGTTATCTGATTGGTGATATCTTTCACATCCATTTCTCCCTCTTCAAAAAGACTTTGACACCTTGATTTCCATATCTCCCATAAGATAATCATATGCAAGATATCTGAAACAGAAATTTAATCAAGTCTCCTTTTGGTTTTGGCTAACCACCAAGACATAAGAATTGTTTGGATTGATTGAAATGAAGGATTAACTTCAACAAGCCTCACAAAGTACTTCAACACTTCTTTGGTAATTTTCCCTTCCAAGAAAAAATGCTGCATTGATTCTTCACATGACGTATAACATTGACATCTTTAATAAGCTCTATCGCCAATTCTTTGAATATTATCATCCGTAGTAATGGAAGCTCTGAGTAATTTCCATAAAAAAATAGAAAATTTTTACACCATAACATTATGTGGGAATACCTACTCAAATAAGCCTTTTTGCACAGATGAGAAGCAGACTTTATAGAGAATGAACCATCTTCTGAAGTCTTCTATAATTGATCATCACCCGCCTTACAAGTCTGCTCAATCACCTGATCTTCAACTTGTCTAATTCTTCTGATCACATGAGAACCATTTATTCCCCTTATAAGATAATTCTTTTCTTTCTTCCTCATAAAAGCACCCCACACACCTGTAGAGTTATGCATTCTCCATGAAAGATTGTAACATAAAGCTTTGTTGCCATCATGAAGATCTCTAATACCTAAACCCCATTTTTTTTATTGGATAACATGCTTGCTACCAACTGACCTAGTGTTTTTCACCCCAGATCCCATCTGATCCCCCAATTTTTTTACTAAAAATAGAATGGATTCTATTGATAATAACTTAGGGAGGGGGGGGGGGGGGGGGTCAAAGCAGCTAAAAAGAAGATAGGGATTGAGGACAAAACATGGTTAGTTAAAGTTAACTTACATCCTGCAGACAGATATTTGGTTTTCCATCCCACAAATTTGGATCTAATCTTCTCAATCAAATGAGAATAGTTAATGGACTTGTTTCTCGCCCTAAATAGAGGACAACCTAAGTAAGTAATATGAAACCTTTTAAAATTCAATCCTAGATTCTCAACTATTGCATATCTCCTTGCTACTGCCACATTATTAGCTACTATTAATGAACTTTTACCTCTATTAATAACTGACCTGATGACTTCTCATATTTCTCCATAAACTCTATGAGATTCAATAAGATTTTTTTCCAATTAACAAAAAGAATAAGATCATCTGCAAAGATTAAGTGATTGATCAATAAACAACCTAGAGGATGAGAGAAAGGAATAATCTTCCTATTGTAAGTTCAAATGGTCTAATCCCCTGCTTAACACTTCAGCTAGAATCACAAAAAAAAGAAGGGGATAGAGGGCCTCTTGAAGATTGAAAAAACCTTGATGATTTTCCATTTATTAAGGTAGAAAACCAATTATTTTAAAGAATCCTCCATATGAGATCAATAAAAGTTTCATTAAAGCCAAATTTTCTAATGACTTTAATGAGGAAAAATAAGGATACTTTGTTATAGGCTTTCTCGATATCCAATTTGATAATTACATTAGATCCACGAGTTCTTCTCTTGAGCAAGTTTACCATTTCATGGGCCAAAAGCTTATTGTCTTGGATATTTATATCTTTGACAAAACCACTTTGGGTTTTAGAAATGATAAGAGGTAGATAATGTTTTGAGAGAAATTAACCAAGCTAATAGGTCTAAAGTGGGAGGCATTAGTAGGTAACTTCACTTTAAGAATCAAGACAATATTAGTAGCTGCCCAACTTCTTGTAAAAGACTCACCAAGAAAAAATTATTGAATGGATTTCACCAGGTCTTCTTTAATCACCTCCCAATATTTACTGTTGAACACACTAGTAAAATCATTAGGGCCAGGGCTGCTATCCTCACTCAATTGCTTTATGGCCTGAAACACCTCTTGTTCATTAGGAACATTCGATAACATAGAGTTTATATCATCAGTAACCAAGATTAGAATAACCTCCAATAAACTCTCATCAATGATAAAAGAATCAGCTGACCATCTATCAATAAAATGATCCACCAAAGTTTTTTCAATATTTTCTGGATTTTCCTTCCAAAAATTATCATCATCTTGGATTTTGAAAAAGGAAAATTTACTCATACTAGCTTTAAATTCTGCATGAAATTTTTTAATACTATTATGACCCTCAGTAAGCCATTTGACCTTAGATTTTTTCCCCCCCAAAGACCTCCTCTTGTTTCAATGATTCATTCAACTTATTCCTGACCAACTGCATCTTTAATCTATTCTTTGGGGAAGGGTGAACTTAAAATTCATTCTCCACTATTAGAACCTCATCTTCAAGATCATTAATGTTCTAAAAAACATTCTTAATAGTATCTCTATTCCACACTTTTAAATCAACTTTCAGTATTTTTAATTTTATAGAAAAGTTTGCTATATTCCCTGCTCCAGTGTGAGAGGAGCAAGAATTACTAACAATGCTAAGAAAGTGGTTACGAGATGTCCACATTTTTTGGAATATAAAAGGCTTTGGAGATGAATCCCACTGATGCTTGATAGAGAGAAGCAAAGGAGAATGATCACTACATCGCTTGAACATATGGGTAATTGAACAGTTATGAAATCCTGAAGACCAAGTGAGGTTACATATGGCTTTAGCTAGCCTAGAACATATAGAATCTTCCTCCAATTTATAGTTTGACCAAGTGAATCTCGTCCCTTAGTATCCCATGTTAGAGAGACCACAAACATTGATAAAATCATTAAAATCCTCCATATATAGAAAATCAATTTCATTACCACTTACCTTTTCAACTTGACCTGTCACCACATTAAAATCTCCAATATTCAATTGTACTGCATCCCCATAACTGCTTCTAATGAACTCTAAATCCCTCCATAAAGATATCCTCTCTTCTTTAGTATTCTTTGCATACACTAAAGTTAAAAGAACTTCAACTTTCAAATTCTCATGAGATAACTTCAGTGAGAGAAACTGATCCTCATTATAAATAACTTGCATATTTAACCCCCTCCTCCATAAAAACCAAATCTTATTGGATTTATTAGCTACTTTTTATCAAAATTCCACTTCAACAAGTATTCATATATTTTAGAGTTTGAGATTTTAGCCTTTAATATGGACAATGCTAGCAAATTATAAAGCTTTATGAGTCTTTTAATTCTTCTGTTGGTTGGCTTATTAGTCACTCCTTTAGCATTCCAACTAATCAAATTGATAATTGAGATAATTGAGGGAGAGATCATTTATTGCCTTTCAACTGAGCTCTGGTAAGTCTTCTGAATAATGGGTCTTTTGGAAGGTTCTTGATCTTCTCCTCTTCAATCCTGTTGTGGTCTTGGCTGTTTTCTTCTTGATACATCTTAAACTTGTTCTTCCTTTGCCTCTCTTTAAATGCCTCAATGTTTTGCTGTTTTATTTCAAACCATGTTGAAAAAGTTTGAAGTTCTTCTAGCATCATTGAGTTTATAATCTTCTTACCATCTGAGTCTGAGTCTGAGGCATAATACTTTAATTCTGCTTGATGAACATCATAGTTAGGTAACTTTGTAGCCTTTGGGGATGGTTCAAGTCATCAACAACATATGCTTCTTGAGAGGATATCTCAGAGTGTTGAATCTTCTAAATATAACTGGATATGAGATTATTTCTTTGTGGTGACGGGGAGGACTTTGGAGGGTGGATTTTGGTCTTTACAGCTATTTCATAAAAGGCTAGGAGATGAATGGGTGTGGTAAAAGTTTTCTTTAAGGTGTTGGTGGATTGGTTTTTGGGAGAATATCAAGTGGCATGGGTTTTCTGTATCTTTTTGAGGATGAGTATGTGTGCTATAAGTTGTGATTACAAGGTCTTTGATGATGTTTGAGGGTATTTTAGGATAATGGTTTGTGGACTTTTGGTTGCTTGGATTTGTTGAGGTTTATTGGTATTCTTTGGATGATTGATTTGATTTTGGTTTTTGGGCATATTTTGGTTTGTTTTATTGACCGGGATAATTTCTCCTTTGCTTTGCTTTAAGAAAATACACGACTCCTCTTAATGGCCTTTTTTCATGTAATGCTTGCAATAACATGGGATATTTTCGTATATAACTTCTTGCTAAAATCCTGAATCACCAATTCCAATCCAAACTCTTCTTGGCATCTCTTGAATCAGATCAATTTCTATGCAAATCCTTGCTTGACTTAATCTGGTTTGAGATACTGTTGATGCATCTAATCTTAAAGGCTTACCTATAAATTGAGTAATGGAGAACAACGATGATTTGGCAAATAGATGAATAGGTAAGTGAGGAAAATTAATCCACGCAGACACTTTTGAGATTTCTTCTTTAACATTCCATTGATGATTCCACTTAAATGTTCTCATTGGGTATCTACCTATGCACCAAATATCTTTGGTCCACATTCTGTCAAAGTATTCATCGCAACGCAATATATATATTACATGCTTATTATCAATCAAACTCACCGAACAATCTTGTTTCAAATTAAACATTAATAACTTCTTTCTGATCTCCTCCATATTAGGTCTGTTATCCGAAAACTTGCTAATGATTGAATGCTTAAAAGGTTCTGCCCATGCTTCGATGTCCTCAGGAAAAAAATAACATTCGATTCCCCTTCAAAACAAGAAGGAGTCTTGAGTTCAACTTCTTTTAACGTCTTATTGGCCACTACAGAAGAAAATTAGCATGACCAAACATTAGTTGGATTGGGTGATTTAGGGTTTCTAGTGACTGCATTATTTTGAGCCTCCATGCAAACCCTAATAGGGTTTCTTTATGAGAGAGAGAGAGAGAAATTTTTCTTGGTGATGTTCCCATGGAATAACACTAAAATATAGGCATGCATAACAAAGTTGCACGCATTCATAAGATACTTCTAAATATAGAACTCAATTTCAACCTTAGGTGTAATGATGTTGAACAATATGAAATTGACACGACATATGAACCATGCCCTGAATTTAAATGCTTCTCAAAACAATAACGCTAAACTATTTAATGCTTTTCAAGAGAGTCCGTTGTGCAAACCCATTGATATTTTACTTTATAACACCCTCAAAATATCACATATTTAAACACCAAGTTTTTATTTTTATTTTTTTATTTTAAAGGACTCAGTGTAAATCTCGGCGTAGTCTTGTCGAAGGCCACTTTCTCCCTCAAACAAATTGTCATCTCCCTCACTCTCTCCAGAATAACTAGACACACTGGCGAGATCATCATTGTTATATGTAAAAATTATACTCTCACGTGGACCAATGAAGAATGTAAACCTTTCATCCAACGTGCCTGAACATACTACTTGATCATCTTAAGGGACACTTAGTTAGCTGGAAGGCCCACCAACACCAGAAGGCCAACCAATAGGAACATCAACGATTACTCTTATGGGATAGCAACCAACTATAAATTCTAAGAGTTTAACTTATTATGTACAGATGTAAACGCCTGGAAATATAAAGACGTTCCATCTTTTAGGGCTTTGCACCCCTATAAATACAAACTAATCCCTTAGATCAAGGGACAACTCAAATCACTCATGTGCACACCATACTGAATTATTGTACACCCTACTAAATAACAACAACAGTGGACGTAGGCTATTTTACAACTGAACCACTCTAAAGTCTTTGTCACTTATGTGTGTGTGGTTTGAGTCACTTCACTTATTTTTATCTATGATTATAAAATGAGAGTTGACCCATTTTTAGACATTAACAAATTGGCACCGTCTGTGGAACATTTTTTTGTCATTGTTTTCTACCAAACCCATTTTCTTAGTTATCTTGAAGGATTACAAAAGATGAATGAAATTCTCGAAAGCAGTACTGCTGCTGGAGGCAATGTTCCTCCAAGCGCGACATACCTAAATGGAATTCTGATTAATCTTGCTAAGGGGAAAGAAGAGATACAAGAAACTATGAGGCAATTAGTTCAATCATTACAAACCAGGCATAAAACTGATCCATCTCATAGAAGATAAATGCCTCCACTCCCCAAAGGAATAATAAAAATAATAACTCCTGGTCTTCACGTGACAGGTCTTATTGTCAGGGGCCAGTTCATCAATTAGATCTATGGATGGATTCTCTCTCACCCCTGAACATCCAAGCACCCAGGAAAGGTTAACCAAGAATTATGCTTTTGATCGCCTAGGTTCACGAGCAAAAAGAGGTCATCACAGAGAACCATCCAGATAGCAAGAATATCTTTCCGAACACCGTGATGGATCATTTAGGTCTTGAACAAGCGCCCGAGGATCTGTGCATGTCGAGCTGGCTGCTCAGGAAGAAAGCTCAACACAAACGTGTGACACCCCGCCTAATTAAATACCGGGTGATCAGTCCTTTATTAAATTAAATCGAAGTGTCCAGTTTGTTCATTCTTAGCATCACTATCGAAAATATTTTTTCTTTATTAATCAAGTAATAATTAATTAAGCTAAGTGTCAAAACATTTTATTTTATAAATTAAGACCTATTGTTATGATTTAATATGAAACCATTTTCATGAACACCATTAATAATATTAAACCAAACCATCCAAATGAAATAACCAAGCTAAATTAAACAATCCAAATAATAAATCCCAATTGCAGGACAAGGAAATAAATAAAACAACCCCAACAATAGCTAAATCCTGAAATGATAAAGAGTACAAGTCTCTCCCTGAACTCATATGAAATATGGAAAAGGGAGACACATGCCCTGCCTAAGAATAACTAGATAGAAGACTAGAAAATCAAGAAATGGAGTCGTCTACTGCGAGGACCTGCAACTTCCACGATGGCTGCAACACGTCAATGGTCCAAGGATCTAGTCCTAATGCCCCTGTGGCAGGACACACACACACACACACACACACACACACACACACACACACAAGAGGAAGAAAAGATAATTGGAAATGGGTCAGAGCCCGAGTGTAAAATAACTTTAAAATAGTTTAGCAAGTATTTAAAATGCTTACCAGTTGATATTACATACATGTTAGTACCTTGAAACTCACTTGAGAATTCTCACCTCTTAACTAGTTTACACGCCTAACGTATTACCACATTTAATTTAACCTAGTTAAATCTAACCCAGTTAACTAGTCTAACAAAATCTTCATTCACTAAGCCTAATCTAAGTGATCGCATAATCATCGATTATATCTGATGACCCTTTTATTAGGAATTTACCAAGCCAGTTATATTCATTTCAATTTAGACTTAAGTTCTCAACCATTTAACTCCTTTCATATTAATTACTCAATTCTTTTCTACTTAAAAGCATAGAAGATTAATCATAGGTACATATATTTATTACCTATAATATATATACTAGTAGGGCACCCCACATAAATCTATGGTGCTGGCATACTCTGCTATCAAGTCCCCATATCACTCCTACAAAAGGAGAATACTAGTTCGGAATCACTCTGGAACTGTATTAACACAAAAACACATAATGGAGGCGAAGCATAGGTACAAGTCACTAAGAGGTCAGGACATACCCTCACGTCTCTTAGGACCGTCTGACTACCACTCTCGGATAGCCTGTACCAAGGATGCTATGTTCTATGGTACAAGTCAATATCCCCCACAAAGGTCCAATCGAGATAAGATTGTCCCGGCGCGAAACCTATGTGATAGCAAGTAGCGTGGGTATGATTTCACACAAATATACCTTATTTTATATATATATATATATATATATATATATATATATATATATATATATATATATATATATATATATATATATATATATATATATATATATATTCACATAATTCACCTAGTTACGCCCATGACCCATAATATATTCTAACTATGAGCAGCATATAATGCTCGAATTCTACGTACAAATAAATTATTCTTTTTATTCTCTCAATTACTGTAAATCCGTAAGTACTTCTCGAGTCTCGAAGTGGATCCTCTCGATAAATGTAAAATCAATAGGTGTACTCTCACTACTCTACTGGTATAAGTCTTTCTAAATTATTTCAAGACCTACTTTAATGTACGCACGGTTTCTCACTCAATTTGTATCCCCAAAACCCTATGTTTAAATCTCACAGAAACTCGCCTTACCCGGACCCTACTTATACCCCACTGGTCCTTTTCCTGTCCCATTACGATATTTAATTTATGGCCAAAGGTCATTACACAGTGGGATTGGATTAACATTAAAAAGAGCAAGAAGTTTTGGTTTTCTGGAGGAGTCGATTGATCGATGACAAGGGGTTGATTGATCGATCCAGGCGATCAATCGACATTCTTGAGTCGATCGATTGATCAAGCAGGTGTTGGCCCAGTTTCTGCAATTCTAGCCTACGGGTTTCATCCAATATAAATCCTCAAACCTCTATTAACATGTCCTAAACTCCCAACCAAACATTATGAACGTTATATAAATCAATATAAAAGATTTCTAACGTAAAGCTTTCACAAATTCATCAAGAATCGTCAGTAAAGGGGTTTAATTCAAGAAATTATCATTTAACCCTATTTCATCCAATTTTCTCAAGAATTCATTTAAGTTTTCCTGATTTCTATCTCTACTGGGCATCAATTTCATGGATAATATTCTACATATGGCAAATATCCATCCTAACATGATTTCTACTCCATATTTGCAATAAAAGTCTCCCAAACAACATTCTATTTGCATGAAGGCATAAGAGAATTAATTCCTACACTAGCATGGATGTGTTATCAACTAAAGAACAACAACTTATATACTGTCCTGGAAATTAAGGTCTGGTCCCTTCTCCTGATTTATGCATTGGTGGTGGAATTGATGAGAGTGGTGTCGGGTTGGTGGCTCTCCTCCTTGGAAGCCTTCTCTCTTCCTTAGCCTCTCTGCAACTCCAAGGTTTCTAACCCTCGAGGAATCTAACTCTCATCAGATATAACACTCCAATTTTCTTCCATAATTAAGGCTTAAAATGGATAATTACCAACATGCCCTCCTGGGTTACCGGTTAGGCCTAAAAATGTCCCGAGATCCAAACTAAACCCCCGGGTACACTTTTCTGACTATCTCGACCCTTCTGAACACATTGACGCACTCAAAATGACCGTACGAGTGACTTATAATTAAATTAATTTTTATTTTTAATTTAGTCCCAACACGACACATGCGCGTCCCGACTTAATTTCTATGATGGTCGTATTATTCACTCGCGATAATTTTAATAAATTTAATATCGCATATTACTTTACTCATCTAGTAATAGTCAACATTATTCTTACCAATAATTACTAACTCTCGTCACGCTAGTAAATATTTATTTTAAAATTCGGATTAATAATAAATTAATTTATCCCAATTTAATTTAATTAATCCCATAATTAAATGCCCTTAAAAATACGGGGTATTACATACTTCCCCCCTAATAAAGAAATTTCATCCCGAAATTCAAAAATAAGGCGTACATGGTAAAAAAAATCCTGGGTACTTTTCGCGCATATCTGCCTCGCGCTCCCAAGTGGACTCCTCTACATTATGATGCTCACTAAACCCGTACAAGTGGGACTACCTTCGACCTAAATTTCCTCTCGCTATGGTCTAGGATAGCCACTGGTCTCTCTTCATAAGAATTGTCTGGCTGCAAATCAATCTCATCTATAGCAATATGAGTATGGGCCAAATCATCCCGAAGATACCGCCTCAACGACAAAATATAGAATAAATCATGAATATGAAGCAAGTGCTTCGGCAACCCAAGTCTGTATGTCACTCGACCGATCCTCTCGATAATGGAAAATGGTCCTACGTACCTCAGAGCCAATTTCCATGTCTTCCCGATTCTCATCACTTCCTTCATAGGAGACACACACAGTAGTACTTGGTTTCCCAGGCCAAACTCCCTGAAAGACCGCTTTGCATCGGCGTAGCTCTTTTGCCTATCCTAGGCTACTCGAATTTGACTCCTGATCAACTCAATTTTGGCTGAAGTCTCCTAAATTACCTATGGCCCAAGTAGCTTATTGTCCCCCACTTCTAGCTAACAAGTGGGAGAACAAGGTCTGCCATACAACGCCTCCAAAGGGGCCATGCCAATCGTAAACTAGTAGGAGTTATTACAAGCGAACTCTACCAGAGGAAGGTACTGCTCCCATCCTCCTCCAAAATCAGGGACACACTTGCATAATATATCCTCCAGCATCTGATTAGTATGCTCAGTCTTCCCATCTATCTGGGGTGATATGCCGTACTTAATCGCATTTCGGTACCCATCGCTTCCTAAAATCTCTCCCAGAAGCGTGACACAAAATCTTGTCTTTGTCGGACACGATATCCAGGGGTACCCCATACAACCTCACTATCTCCGTAATAAATAACTGAGCATACTGGCCTGTAGTGTAGTCTGTCCGTACTGGCAAAAAATTAGCTACCTTGGTTAACTGATCCACTATTACCCATATAAAATCATGACCCCTCTGTGATGTAGGCATCCCAGTGATGAAATCCATGAAAATGCTCTCCCATTTCCACGTAGGTATCTCCAGCTGCTGAAGTAATCCTGGCAGTCTCTGGTGGTCCACCTTTACCAGCTGACAGGTGGCATACTTGGACAGGAACTCTGCAATATCCTTCTTTATCCCATCCATCAGTACTGCCACCTCATATCTTGGTACATTTTATCCCCACCGGGATGTACTACAAATCTGGACTCGTACAACTGTGTCATCACCGAATGACATAAATTTTCTCCCTCGGGGACCATAATCTCCCATTAAACCATGAAAGTGCGGAAGCCCCCAATTTTTAAATTCAAATATAATGAAATGGTTCAAATTTTAATTTTTCAAAAGTTATTTAAAATTTTCTTTTCTTAAAGAGAACAAACCAACTTATGAAAAATTAAAACTAAACGAAAAGTGAAATTAAACTGCACACACAATTTTCATTTCGACTTAAACACACATTAATCCAATTCAAGTTAAACTTGCATGCTATCAAGATAAAGTAATTTTTCACTTGAATTAAATTGAACATACCCAAACATTAAATTTGCACCAAATTAAATAGATTTTGATTTTGAACTAATTTTATCTTTTAGTCCTAAGCATGCATATAGGTGATATAGCAAGATAAAATAAATATCAATCGCACTACGCCGGATGTACGAGGAAAACCCAAATGGGAAAAACCTCGGACGGCCCTAGCCACGAATTCACTAAGTATGGTAGTTTTTACAAAGACTCGACACAAGAGGACTTACACAAACTGACTTGAGTCCGTCCAAGACTTGACGCGCTCCTTCGGTCTTCAACCTCCGCCTAGTGTATAACCGTGGACTCCTCCATAGTCTCTAACTCCATCGATGGGGCTATGGTCACCGTCAACCCACACGCGAAGCCTTTCTTCGAGTGAGAACACCGCAATAAACTTTTCTCCTTTTTTGGGGTAGAGAAGAACCCAAACTCTCTTCTTGTTGGTGTAGAGAAAACCAGGTGCCAAAAGTCTCCAAGCAATGATATATCAATAGGTACTTGGAATAAACTAAATAAATGGGTGTGTATGTAATTTTTGATGAGTTTAATCCATAAAAATCAAACACAAAACATGAAACTTTTTCTTAAAAGTTTTGCTCTCAAAAGACTCTTAGAATGTGAAAAAGTTGTCTTCAAAAAGTTAGTTCCTGCACTTAAGAAGTATGTGAAAAAGGAAGTGGGGCAAAGTAGTGGAAAAGTGGAAAAAACTGGCTTAAAACTGTTCCCGCTGTTTTTTCGTTAGAAATCTTGTTCGAACGAGACTTCTAACGAAGAGACAGAAAGAAAAAAAAATTCTCGTTTGAAAACTCGTTCGAATGAGAAGTCGTTCGAACGAGGTCGTTCGAATGAGAAGTCGTTCGAATGAGGTCGTTCGTACGAACTATCTAACGAGATCTCAGGCCATGGTTCTAGATAATTTCGATACGAACGCGTGGCCGCCAGTTTCGTATCGTTCTGATTTTTTTTGGATTTGATATGATTTTTCTACTGAAAGGTGTCCGAGAACAAAATATTTAGAATTATGAATTCAAAAAAATTTACAAAAAAATTCTAACACCCAAAATAAATTTCTAACATACACCCAATAAATAATGTTCCAAGCTCCTATATATATATATTAAAAATGCATTCATACCTTAGGAGCAATGGAACCATGTTGATGACGTAGAATCGAGGCACAACACACACGGTATTAGATGAAGCTTTAATATCTTGGCCACTACGTCTTCAACAAACACGTCATAGGCTTGAATGGATCAAATTGAAGTCCATCCTATGACTCAAATGTTTTTGTCCGGAATTGAGCCAAAACTACAAAGGACTCAATTAGAAATTTGTGTTCTTACAACCCGTAAACCCCTATCTGAACTTATCTAATAGGACTCAGCACCCTCAGCTAGGAGTTGTACAATATGATCCTGACAAAATGTATCAGTTGCTTGTGCCTGGATCACCCTCGTAACAATCTCTGGTGTGACCCTCATAACGGATATAAAGGATCGGTACACTGTATCCTAGTGTCCCAACTCTTTCCACTTTTCCTTTCACACTTCCGCCACCTCACTCACTGGCCTACGGCTTAATGCATCGACAACCACATTAGTTTTCCTTGGATGAGACTGTATCTCGAACGGATAGTCTTTCACAAACTCTAACCACCTGTGCTGACACATGTTCAACTCCCGCTAAGTGAACAAGTATTACAGTGACTTGTGATATGTGAAGAGGCAGAATTTATACCCCAACAAGTAGTGTCTCCAAATCCACAAGGCGAACACGACCGCTGATAGCTCCAAGTCGTGGGTTGGGTAATTCTTCTCGTGAGGCTTAAGCTTGTGGGAGGCATAAGTAATAGCCTTCTCCTCCTACTGAAGTACTCCACCGAGTCTCTATAGAGAGGCGTCAGTATACACCAGGTACTCCACTCCTATCCTAGGTTAGGCAATAATCGGTGTCGAAGTCAACTTATCCTTTAGTTCATCGAAAGCCAACTGACAAGTGTCATCCTAGATGAATGCTACCCCTTTGCGTGTCAAATTCCTAAATGGTCCTGTAATTTTTGAAAACCCTCGGATGAACTGCCAGGAATACTCGACTAACCCAAAGAAGCTACACACCTCTATCGATGTCGTGGGCTGTCCCCACTCCCTCACCACCGACATTTTGCTCGGGTCCACTGATATCCCCAATTCTGACACAATGTGGCCAAGAAACTGCACCCCTCGTAATTAAAATATGCACTTGTCATACTTGGTATACAACTGATGCTCTCATTGAGTCTGAAGAACCCGCCTCAAGTGCTCTGCATGGTCCTCCTCAGTCTATGAATAAATCAGGATGTCATCTATGAAGACGATGACAAACTGATCTAAGAACTCTCTGAACACCCGGTTCATCAAGTCCATGAATACAACTGAAGCATTTTTCAGCCCAAACGGCATGACCCTAAACTCATAGGACCCATATCTTATCAAGAAAGCAGTATTCGACACATCCTTCACCCTAATACGTAGCTGATGGTATCCCAATCTTAAGTCTATCTTCGAAAAGAAAGCAACTCCCCTCAGGTGGTCGAATAAGTCATCTATGTCTGGGAAATAGATACTTATTCCGTATCGTGACCTTATTCAACTCTCGGTAGTCCACGCACAACCTCAATTAACCATCTCTCTTTTTCATAAACAACACAGGAGAACCCTAGGGTGAGGTACTCCTACGGATAAAGCCCTGTCCCAACAGCTGCGCAATTTGATCACAGAACTCTCTAATCTCAGCTGGAGCCATTTTGTATGGTGCACGGGCTTTCGTCAAGTGCTCGGCATCAAGTCTATAATGAAATCTATCTCTCAACTAGGACGCAGTCTCGGTATCTCCTGGAACACATCAGAAAACTCGCGTACAGTCAAAATCGAGTCCAGGGGAATCACTATCTCCTTAGAGATCTCATGCTCTATGTAATATAAATGGGTGGAGGATGCTCCCTCAGGGTGAGGCATTGCCACTAGGAACATCTCCTGGCCCGGTATGGCAAAGATAATACTCCTACTGAAACAATATATCATAGCTCTGTACGCCGCAAGCTTATCGATGCCAATAATGGCGTTATCTCATGCATATCTAAAACTAGCACGTCTGCAGGTAAAATCAAGCTACCAATCTCTATTCCTACTGCTCGGTATATAAAGAAAATTAAAGACCCATTTCCTAATGGCGAGTCTACACATGTCACTATACTCTCTGCCGTGACTAATAACCCCGTGGCCCGTACAAATCTAGTGGCTAAAAAATAGTGTGATGCTCCAGTATCAAATAAAACACTCCCCACAGTTCCATGGATAGGAAACATACCCTCAACTGCGGGTGGCACCTGTGGTGATGCTGGCTAGTGGACGGTATAATCACACCCATACTATAATTACCCTTGCTGTACGGGGACTGTTGGTATGGCTGGTAAAGCTAGCATCTGGAGTGGTATTGGGAGGACGGCTGGGAAGAGTGGTCTCTGTGGCTCCTGATGGGAACTCTGCTGCTGTGGGGCCCTATCCCCTTCTGGGTAATGCTGGCGCCTATGGAGATTCTTGCCACAAGCAAAACACCTGCCCCTGAGGTTTCCTCCCCTCTGTCCCTGCTGACCTCGGCCCTGATGGCCGTTACCATCCCTCTATTGGCCCTGCTGGCCCTACTAATAACGTTGTTAGCCCTCCTGCTAGCCCAACTGGTAACGATGTGGGCACTGCTGGCCATGCTGACTAGACTGGCCTCGCTGGCCCTGTCAAACCCCCCATATCCCTGCCTGGAATCACCGGATTGAAATCGCTTGGTAGGGTCCCCCTGGTAGGAACTCTGTTCACTATGACAAACCTATCCCTGAGCTGTTGGTGCCCTACTGACACTACTACCTCCTGTACAACCCTACTGGCTGGACTCTCCTGGTCGCTTGCTTCCCTGCTGGTGGAAGCGGTGATCCTGCAATAGAGCATCATTGAGCACATTAGTGTAAGTACCCAACGACCGATTACCTATGAGATGCTGACGAATCCTCCAGGTCAGCCCATCCATGAACATCAAGATTTTCTTCTCCTCGGTGGGTGCCTCATCCGGCACTATAGTGAGAAGTCTCGTGAAATCCTCCTCATACTCTGCAACCGTCATACTTTCCTTCTTAAGATTCAACAACTTCAGCCTCATCTCAGTTTGCACGGTCGAGGGAAAATATTTGTGGTAGAATTGTACCTAAAAAGTCTGAATCGACATAATGTCCCTCTCCTGTAAGGTGGTAGTGGACTCCCACCATTGTAATGTGGCTCCTACTAGCTTGAAAGAAGCCAAGAACTGTCTCTGAACGTTAGAGCACTCATACATGTGTAGATGCCTCTGGATGTCCTTCTTCCATTGGCTAGAAATGACAATGTCGGACCTGCCCGAGAACTCTGGAGGATGTGTCTTCTGAAAGGCATCCCTAACCCTTTCCCATGCCATGGGAAGGTGTGCTGGCACTGGCGCTACTGCCTGAACCTGGGGTGGGGTCTGCTGCACCACCACTAACGCTGCATTCACCGCTTGAGCAACTATAGCATCGACCTCAGTTGCGTTCATCATTCCCTGAGCCCGAGCTGTTGGCTGCTCGGGCTGGGCATTTCTGTCTCGGGGTGCTCGTCTCAGAGGTATCTGAAACGAGAAAGAATTTTATTAGTCCACATTTATCATTAAATCTCAAATATCTGAAGACGTAATCGTATGAACAAGAATGTAACAGTCCTAAAAATAGGGCTCTATATCAAAGACGCTAAGCTGGAAGCATAATAAGCCATACAAATCCTAAAGGACACTAGAACTTGATGATCTGATACCACTCGTGACACCCCGCTTAATTAAATACCGAGTGATCAGTCCTTTATTAAATTAAATCAAAGTGTCCAGTTGGTTCATTCTTAGCATCATTGTCGAAAATAATTTTTCTTTATTAATCACCTAATAATTAATTAAGCTAAGTGTCAAAAAATTTGATTTTATAAATTAAGACCTATTTTATGATTTAATATGAAACCATTTTCATGAACACCATTAATAATATTAAACCAAACCATCAAAATGAAATAACCAAGCTAGATTAAAAAATAATAAATTCCAATCGCAGGACAAGGAAATAAATAAAACAATCCCAACAATAGCTAAATCTTGAAATGATAAAGAGTACAAGTCTCCCTCTGAACTAAAATGAAATATGAAAATGGGCGACACATGCCCTGTCTGAGAATAACTAGATAGAAGACTGGAAAATCAAGCAATGGATTCGTCTACTGCGAGAACCTGCAACTTCCACGATAGTTGCAGCACGTCAATGGTCCAAGGATCTAGGCCTAATGCCCCTGTAATATATATATATATAAGAGGAAGAAAAGATAACAGGAAACGGGTCAGAGTCCGAGTGTAAAACATCTTTAAAATAGTTTAGTCAGTATTTAAAATTCTTACCAGTTGATATTACACACATGTTAGTACCTTGACACTCACATGAGAATTCTTACCTCCCAACTAGTGAGCATGCCTAATGTACTATCGCATTTAATCTAGTTAAATCTAACGCAATTAAGTAGTCTAACCAAATCTTCATTCACTAAGCCTAATCCAAGTGATCGCATAATCATCGATTATATCTGATGACCCTTTTATTAGGAATTTACAAAGACATTTATATTCGTTTCAATTTAGACTTAAGTACTCAACAATTTAACTCCTTTCATATTAATTACTCAATTCTTTTCTACTTACAAGCACAAAAGATTAATCACAGGTACATATATTTATCACCCATAACATATATACTAGTAGGGCACCCCATATAAATTTATGGTGCTGGCATACTCCGCTGTCAAGTCCCCATATCACTCGTACAAAAGGGAAATACTACTTCGGAATCACTTTTGAACTGTATTAACACAAAACACACATAATGGAGGCGAAACATAGTTCCAAGTCACTAAGAGGTCAACACATACCCTCACGTCTCTTAGGACCGTCTGACTACCACTCTCGGATAGCCTTTACCAAGGATGCATGTTCTAGGGTACAAGTCAATATTCCCCATAAAGGTCCAATCGAGATAAGACTGTCCTGGCACGAAACCTCCGTGATAGCAAGTAGCGCGGGTATGACTATACACAAATATACCAAATTATATGTATATATACACCCATACATATAATCACACAATTTAGCTAGGTACGCCCATGACCCATAATATGTTCTAACTATGCGCAGCATATAACACTCACATTCGACGTACAAATAAATTATTCTTTTTATTATCTCAATTACTGTAAATCCGTAAGTACTTCTCGACTCTAAAAGTGTATCCTGTCAATAAATTGTAAATCAAAAGGTGTACTCTCACTACTCTACTGGTCTAAGTCTTTCTAAATTCTTATAAGACCTACTTGAATGTACGCACGGTTTCTCACACAATTTGTATTCCCGAAACCCCATGGTTAAATCTCACATAAACTCGCCTTACCCGGACCCTACTTATACCCCACTGGTCCTTTTCCTATCCCATTACGATATTTAATTTATGGACAAAGGTCCTTACACATTGGTATTGGATTAACATTAAAAAGGGAAAGAAGTTTCTATTTTCTGGAGGAGTAGATCGATCAATGATAAGGGGTTGATCGATCGATCGAGTCGAAAGATCGACATTGTTGAGTCGATCGATCGATCAAGCAGGTGTTGGCCCAGTTTCTGCAATTCTAGCCTACGGGTTTCATCAAATAATTCATCAAACCTCCATTAACATGTTCCAAACTCCCAATCAAACATCATGAACGTTATATAGATCAATATAAAATATTTCTAACGTAAAATTTTCACAAATTCATCAAGAATCGTCACCAAAGGGGTTTAATTCAAGAAATTATCATTTAACCCTAGTTCATCCAATTTTCTCAAGAATTCATTTAATTTTTCTACATTTCTATCTCTAATGGGCATCAATTTCATGGATAATATTCTACATATGACAGATATCCATCCTAACATGATTTCTACTCCAAATTTGCAATAAAAGTCCCCCAAACAACATTCTATTTACATGAAGGCATAAGTGAATTAATTCCTACACTAGCATGGATGTGTTATCAACTAAAGAACAAAAAGTTAGATACTTGCCTGGAAATCAAGGTCTGGTTCGATGGATTTGAGTTGTATAGGAACGTTTCCCTTCTCCTGATCTACGCGTTGGTGGTGGAATTGTTGAGAATGGTGTAGGGTTGATGGCTCTTCTCCTTGGAAGCCTTCTCTCTTCCTTAGACTCTCTGCACTCCAAGGTTCTAACCCTAGAGTACTATAACTCTCATCAGATATAACACTCCAATTTTTGTCCATAATTAAGGCCTGAAATGGTTAATTACCAAAATGCCCTCTCGGGTTCCCGGTTAGGCCTAAAAATGTCCCGAGACCCAAACTAAACCCCAGGGTACACTTTTTTGACTATCTCGACCCTTCTGGACACATTGGATCACTCAAAATGACCATATGGGTGACTTATAATTTAATTACTTTTTATTCCATTAATTTAGTCCTAACACGACACATGCGCGTCTCGACTTAATTTCTATGATTGTCGTATTATTCACTCGCAATAATTTTAATAATTCAATCTCATATATTACTTTACTCATCTAGTAGTATTCAACATTATTCTTACCAATAATTAATAACTCTCATCACGCTAGTAAATATTTATTTTAAAATTCGAATTAAATTAATTTATCCCAATTTATTTTAATTAATCCCATAATTAAATGCCCATAAAAATATGGGGTATTACAAAACTCATGGTAGAGATGGCCGAGCTACTTCCAATACATCTAATGTTGAAAATCCTTAATGGAAAGGGTCAATACAATGGTTAGAAGATTGTCTTGGAAAAATGGCCAAAGCAAAGAATCCATTGCAGTGAAATTTTATCAAGGGGAATCCTTTCATCCAGGCAATTGTGGATTTCCCTACTCCGTCTAAGTTTAAGACACCAGTGGTCAGCCCTAAATATGATGGTAAGACTGGCCCAGTTTTACACATGAGCAATATCAGGCTGCAACAGATATATATTATGCTCAGCCCAGATATGGTACAATAACTTGCCCCGAGAACAAGTCTCCACCTTTAATCATCTCGCCAAGCTATTCATTAGCAATTTTTGCTTTGGGTCCAAGCCAGTTAAAAGGGTTGCTCATCTTCGAAGTGTTCAGTAATAAGAAAGGGAGACCACCAGGGAATACACCACTCGTTTTAATAATGAGAAGTTAGAAGTGGTTAATTATGAGGAAAAGATAACCATCACAACCTTGATGAGTGGGCTAATTGCAGAGAAATTATATTACGCATTGGCAAAAGATCTTCCTAAAACCATGACGAAACTCATGGTTAAGGCTGGAAAAATTATGATTGCCGAGGAAGCTATGGCTACTAAGCAATCCCCAACGACCAAGCTTGCAGAAAAGGAGCAGAAGCACAAAAAGGAAGAGAAACCTAAAAAATATAAAGCTTATACTCCACTGATAGTTGGTATCCATCATGTCCTGGAAGAGATTAAAAATAACAAAGATTTAAAATGGCATGGGATGCTGAGAGCACCACCTAATAAGAGAGACAAGTCCAACTATTGTGAATTCCGCAAAGATCATGGGCACATAATTGATAATTACATTACATTGAAGAATGAGACTGAATCCCTTATTCACCGAGGAAAGCTGAACAAGTTCATTGATTGGCATCAAGATCGAAAAACCAGAGGAAGGTTGGACTCTCCCTGCAAGCCTAGAGATGATAAGAAGTGAGGTCATGAGGATGATTACAAAGATGATTAAGACCTATCGAAGAAACCCAAATAACCAAAAAATATTATTTTGTTTGTCATGTCATCGCAGGTGGGGACACTGGAGGAGGGGATGAAGTCACTAAGATGAAAGATTTCCTGAATAAAGCTCAATCTTGATCCTACATACGACGCATCAACTTGAATGATGATGGTCGGCCCAGGAAGGTGAATATAAATACGCTTGTCATCGGTTTCTCCCCCAAAAAAACTGTCTAGAGTATTACATCCCCATGACGACCCCTTTTGTTATTAAATTTAGAATCTCGAAAGCCATAATTGACAAAATTTTGGTAGATAGTGGAAGTTATGCAGATATCATGTTCTACAGTTACTTCAAAATTCTAGGATTGAAGGCAAGTCAATTGGAACCATACTACAGACCCCTGATTGGTTTCTCGGTGGCAAAAGTCTATCCCTTAGGAACTGTCAAGTTGGAGGTGTTATTCGGCACTTATCTAGTAAGCCTAATATAGGAGATATGTTCTTTGTTCTTAATAAGAACGTCCAGTCGACCTACAATATGATTTTTGGCAGAGTTGGTTTGAAGAAATTTGAAGTTGTGCTATCCACTGTACACCAATGTCTAAAGTTCCCGACCCACTTCGAAATCATGTAAAGGGTGATTAGAAGGTGGCCAGGGAATGCTATTATTCTTCAGCCAGGCAGGAAGACTTAATCGATCTGAAGAAATAGACCACCACTAGTCAAATTGACACCTTGGATCCCAGGGATGAAATAGAAGTTGACACCATGGATACCAAGGATGAAACATAACTGGTAAAAGGCAAGTAATAAAAGCTACTGAGAGTATAATCTTTGACGATGAAAAGATAGAAAGGACTACGCAAATTGGCTCCATATTAGCACCACAGGAATTAATTACTTTCCTTAGTAAACGAAAAAGTTTATTTGCTTGGAGTCATGAAGATATGCCCAGGATTGATCCCAATTTCCTCTGCCACGAGCTTAATATCAGCAAGAATGCTAAGCCGATCAAACATAAGCATCGGGTATTTAGTCCCGAAAAGGACATGGCTATCGAAGAGGAGGTAGAAAAATTGCAAAAGGCCAAGTTCATTGAAGATGTCAAGTATTCAAAGTGGTTAGAAAATCTGGTAATGGTAAAAAAGAAGAATGATAAATGGCGTATGTGTGTAGACTTCACTGATCTTAATAAGGCTTGCCCAAAGGCCATTTTCCTTTGCCCAGAATTGATCAACTAGTAGAGGCCACTTTGGGTTATGAATTTTTGAGTTTTATGGATGCTTATTCTGGTTACAATATGATAAAAGTGAAGCCAAAAGATAGAGAGAGCACTTCTTTTATTATAAACCGAGGTACCTACTGCTACAACGTTATGCCTTGCGGGCTTAAAAATGCTGGAGCAACATGCCAAAGATCGGTGAACAAAGTGTTTGAAGAACAGATTGGAAAGAACATGGAGGTATACGTAAATAGTATGCTCACCAAAAGCAAAAAATCTTCAAATCACATCAAAGACCTTAGTCAAATGCTTGACCAGCTAGAAAAGCACCAGATGAAACTTAACCCGACCAAATGCGTATTCGACGTGTAAGAAGGAATGATCCTCGGATTTATAGTAAACTAGAGAGGAATAGAAGCTAACCCTATCAAAATCAAAGCTCTGATTGAGATGCAATCTCCAGCCTACAAAAAAAATGTTCAAAAACTTACTGGAAGAGTGGCTGCCCTTAATCGATTTGTTTCCTGAGCAACAGACAAATGCTTACCATTCTTTAAGGTACTCAGAAAGACCTTTGAGTGGAACAAGGAGTGCCAAAAAGAATTTTAGGAGCTGAAGAAGTATTTAGGATCTCCACCCTTACTTTCCTGACCAATTTTAGGTGAGAGGTTATATTTGCATTTTGCGATTTCTGAATCTGCAGTTAGCTCGACATTAATCCGACTAGAAGGTGGAATTCAAAAATCGGTATATTACACCAACAAGGCATTTAGAGGGGCAGATATTAGGTATCCACTTTTGGAAAAATGGCCCCAGCTCTTATTGAAGCCTCAAGACGAATGAAGCCTTACTTTCAAGTGCATAGGATAGTTGTATACACTGATTTACCTCTTCGACAAGCACTTCATAAGCTAGAGAAATCAGTCTGGCTGATATGTTAGGCAATAAAACTTGGAGAATATAATATCATCTATGAACCAAGATCATTGTTAAAGGGGAAAGCTATAGCAAATTGTATTACGAAATTTACATATCCCGAGGTCATCCGAGCAGGCTTGTTCGAACGAGAGCTTCGCTCTGAAGCAAGCTAAGGCTGTAACTGATCAACCTAAACCATCTATTGTTTAAGAAATGGCCCAAAAATATGCAAAAGAGAGCAATACGATATTTTAACAAGGAGTTTTATCGATAGAAAGCTTTGATAAAGATATTACATTGTGGAAACTATACATGGATGGGTCTTTATGTGCAGTAGGCAGTGGAGATGGTATTATACTTACCACTCCTAACAACATTGACGTAGAATATGCTCTTAGGTTTCAATTTCAAGCCTCACATAATGAAGCCGAGTACGAGGTATTAATCGCAGGACTTAAATTAGCTTTATCATTAGGTGATGAGCAGGTGATAACATAGAGTGATTGTGAGTCAATTGTTAACCAAGTGCTTCAGATATATGGAGTCAAGGGAGATTTAATGGTAAGATACTTAGCTTAAGCTATGGAAGTGATCTCCAAATTTCTAGCAATCTAGATAGTTAGAATATCAAGGATAGATAATGCTCGAGCTGATGCACTTACTCGGCTGGCCTCAATGACCAGGATAGAGCTCAGGAGAAGCATCCTAGTGGAAATCTTGGTGTCTAGGAGCATAGAGGAAGATCTTATGATCAATTTCATTTATGTAAATTTGGGACCATCATGGATGGACCCAATCAAAGATTATATTAAAAAAGGGGCCCAACTAACTGATTCAAAAGATGTAAGGAAACTCAGATAAAAAGTAGCTGGGTATGTGTTGGAAAGAGGAGTCCTATACAAAAGAGAATATAATGTTTCATTACTTCGGTGTGTCCATCCTCTAGAAATAACTGAGTTAATCAAGGAGGTGTATGGAGGGTCTTGTTGGACTCATTCAACTGGTCATTCGTTAGTCCGACGAATTGACATATAAGGGTATTATTAGCCTACCATGAAAGAAAATTGTGGAGCCTTCTCCAGAAAGTGTGATAAGTGCCAAAGGTTTGCAGCCATTCACAAAAGATCGGAGGATGACTTAACACCAATCTCTTATCCTTTGCCTTTTGCCATTTGGGGAATTGATTTGGTCGGCCCATTATCGACCACCAAAGGCAGGTTCAAATAATTGGTGGTCGCTGTATATTATTTCACAAAATGGGTGGAAGCAGAATCATTGATAGAGATGCATTATGAGAAGGTATTTCAGTTTCTATGGAAGCACATCATATGCAGGTACATAATGACTTATGCCTTCATTAATAACCATGGAACCAGTTTGACAACGATGAATTTGAAGCATACTGTGGTTAATCCAAGATTCAGAAACTTCACTCTACTCCCGGACATCCACAATGCAACGGTCAAACATAAGTAACAACTAAATTTTTTCTTGATGGACTGAAAAAGAGACTTGATGCTACCAAGGGCAACTGGATCAATGAGTTGCACTCTGATCTTTGGGCTTATATAAGCACATCGAGAACATCCATTTGAAAAACACTTTATATTCTTACTTTTGGGATAGAGGTCGTGGTACCAGTTGAGATAGGCCTACCAAATCATAAAGCGTTGAACTTTGATTCCACTAAAAGTGATCTCATGAGAAGTTGGACTTGGATCTGGTGGAAGAAGTCAGAGAAGATACTGCCCTCAGATCTACTTCTTATCAACAAAGAACTGCTTGTTTATATAATAAGAGAGCTAGGCCAACCAACTTGAAAGAGGGGGATTACATCATCAAGAAAGTCATTCAGAAAGGAAACAAGTTAGAAACAAACTGGCATGGTCCTTGTCGCATTTCGGTAGTCATCCGACCAGGAACCTATCGGTTGGAGACTTTGGAGGGGGAAGAATTCAAAAATCCATGGAACGCAGATCACCTGCGCAAGTATTATCAGTAATTTTCTATAATAATTTTAGCTTTAATGTAATTTCTTTTTCAAATAAATGAAGTTTCATATTTTCCCCGTTATACATCCTTTTTGTTTTATTTTTTGGTGTATGGTGGCCTAACACACCTAATTAAATATAAACTTCAGAATATTTCTTAAAAAGTTTTCACCAACTAACACTGTTCAAACTTTTCCAACTTCAGAAAAGTTCAAACTTAATGTATGATTTGTCCTCGACAAGTCACAAACAAGAAGTCAATAAAAGTAAAAGTTTTACCCGACTAGGTTAAAATACTGGAATACTTATACATTCCTATTACACTTGGTTTCTAATGATAACTTATGCTGCAACTTAGTCTAATAAAGCTATTCAAAGTTTTATCTGAGAGCATTAGTCGAATATAAGGTCGTGTACATGATTAAAACATGAATCAAATATAAATATTTGAGTAGGTTATTTAGTCTATAAGCCAATTAACTAATCTTTATACATTTTCCCTAGTCGGTAAAAAGATTAATCAACCATAAGCTTAAATAAAACAACACCAACCAATACTTCATCAATGAAAAAAGTGCATTACAATGGTCAATAAGAAACAAAAGGCAGAAAAAAAATGTAAAATTATTCTGTTGGTCATTTTCCTTGGGCTTTGTCCATGCCGGCGGGAGGATCATCCAGAGTATATGGGGAATTGATCGTATTAAAATCTCTTAACATTTCCTGATTACTGCTGATCGACCTATTGATTAAATGAGCAGGATGAACAATCTCAAGCTCATTAAGAAGGCCATAATCTCCCGTGTATTTGGCTATTAAACATTGGGGAATCGAATTTAGGGGAATCCACTTGGTTTCTAATTTAAATAGAGGCTTGTCACAATCCAAGAAACTTGGGTCATTCCAATGACACAGGTAACTGTTTTGATCAAACTTCAATAAAATAAACAAGTTGGTCCATCCCCACTTATAGACTTCACAATTGTTCTGAGCAAGATGATCATCCATATTAGCCAAAGTGTCATTATATCCTTCTATCCAAACTTCTCGGGGCTGTATGTAAAATTGAAAGGTAAGTCTCTCCACATGGCTTTTAACTTTCTTAAGAACAGTATACTTGGCCTTAAGTTGAGCAATTTGGTCGGCAATGGCCTTATCTTTTGCTTGTAACTGGGAATCTTGGCCGGTAAGGGTTTTCCTGATTCTTTCTTCATCGGTAGATGGCCAAACAACTATTCTCTTCCTGGAGGACTGGCCAGATTTATCCTTTGTCTTCTGAACTGCCTCTAGTTCTTCTAAAAGTCTTGCATTTTCGTTATCTAAAAATGAAACACCTTGATCAGAACCAATGGTTGATTTCTTCAAACTATCAAGCTCATTTCTCAAGGCATTGTTCTCTTTTTCAAGCATGGCAGCAATGGACCTAGCACTCTCCACGTCCTACTTTAAGAAAAGCTCTTTCTTGTTCAGGGCAAAAGTAATATCATTTAACTTATTTTCAAAACCCCAACCTTCACTTAAAGCCTTATACTTCGCTTCATAATCAACATAAAGTAAGGATTTGGATTGATTGTGATCTTCTTGCAGTTGCTCAATCATTTTATAGTATACATTATTATTAGCAACAATCCTGTCCCACAAGCAAAGAAGATGGATATATGACTCCTTAAATTGGTGGGCCGAGAAACCAAGTTAAGTATTCTTTAGTCAGATAAACATGACCAACTTCTGGAAGATTTCTACTTCATCTGATAAGATCAGATTCGACAGATATTATAACTTTCTTCCTTGCATAAAACTGGGACATCAAAAATATGTATTTAAGTTCGTGAAACGATCCAGGACATCAGACAACACAAGTAGTAAATAATGTAGTCCAACAAGAATATCATAAAAAGTGGAGACAAAAAGTTATTCTTTCTTTGACTAATAGTTGTAGTACAAAGGTTGTTACATCATCAAGAGAAAAAAAATAAAAAAGTAGATTGGCTAGACCTTATCCTTATCCTCAGCTTGGTCTTGGCCATTAACTGGTAAGTCGACATTGGTGCTAGGCACCATTGAAGACTCACGAGGTATAATAAAAGGCTCTCTTAATCCTTTTTCATCATCAAATTCCTTATCCAAATTGGGAGGAGTGCCAGGATCATGTCTTGAGAAGAGTTCAGATTTCTCCTCAGTGTCGACCAACTTCAGTGCCTTAGTCCACAATTCTTTGAAGGGCATATTCTTTGCATTCTCAATTTGAGCAGAGGTAGTAAAATAGGCCTTTTCCCAGCCTTTATAAAAAGCAACCTCATATTTTTCTTTTAAGCAAATAACCTCAGAAGCCAGACCAATCACTTTGTCTTCAATATTTTTGGCTTGGGTTATGACCCCTACAAGCTTCTCCTCAACAGCTTTGGATTTGCCTTCAGCAACTTTTGCTTTCTCTTCGATAGCCTTTATTTAGACTTAAGTAGTATTGTCTCTATCATTGGCCTTCCTTAACTCTTCTTCCTAATGCTTTTTCTTTAAATCCAAAGTTCTTCGGGACTTGATCAAAGAATTTTTAAGACCTTTAAAGGCCTCTTTAACATCTCCAAAAGAAGCATGCAGTTTGTCGTCCTTCTCTAACATATGGTTGAAATCAACTAGGAAAATGAAGGCAAGGGATCAAATGAGTTCATCATCATAAAGATATGGACAAATAAATAAAAGAAATTTACAAGTACCAAATCGTTGCAAGCTCTCTTAGTGAGCCTAAACCTCGATATGGGGGCTGAAGCAGTCCAATCAGCTGGAAGGGTCCCCGATTTAATCAAACTCTTGGGTAAAATAGGGTTAACAGCAACAGAAGGTGACCTAATGGCCAGGTCAACATGAATTTTCTTCACCAGCTTCTGTTGGCTAGTGGTTTTCTTGGCAGCTGAGGCCTGCTACTCGGCTTATGATTGTTGGACCTATTTTGAAGGATTAGGCAAAACCTCTTTTTATTCTCTTCAACTGATGCTCCTCGGTCCGAGTCTCATCAGCACCAATAGGCCTCTTATCACTGGTCTTAAACTTCTTCTTTCCAATATCAACAGCTTTGGGAGGAGGAGATTGGGGCCACCCATCAAGTTGGGCATCTTTTTCTTTGTCATATCTACAGAAGGAGAACTAGGAATTTCATAAACGTCCAAAGATTCAAAAGAGGAAGAAGTTTCTCTTTGAATAACTTCAGTACCTGCAAATTTAGTAACTGAAGAGGTGGGCACATGATCTTCCTCAAGGTTAATGGAAATCGAGGGTAGGGCAACTGTAGGTCGAGCCATAATAGGTGTGATTAAACTTTTGCATTCCAACAATATTAATGCAACCATGGGATGTTCCTCCCCAAACTTTTGGTTCAAACCCAACTGAAATTTGAGGTCGCTGAGGTCAATTTCTCCTTTCTTGGGTCACTTATTCTTTCTCTCTTTTTCATAAAAAAGAAACAACAATGTTAGTCACTATATATTAATAATGCAAATCAAAAAAGGAAAAATCATTAATAAAGCCCAACCTACGCCATGTCCTGATTGGGGACATCTGGGACCAGTATAAGCTACACCAGTTAGGAGGGAGAAATATTGCCAGTTCTTGACAATAAGACCATACTCTCAATAATCATTATTGGAGTTTGGTAGATTAACTACTAAAGTCCTATTGGCTTGCCTAGTCTTCAGGTGGTAAGTGTTCTCTCCAACAGTGATCCACTTATAACAAAATATCAACATTAAAATCCCAATATGGATCCCATAAATTCGTTTAACCTATGGACCCATTTACAACTCTCCAAGTATTGGGGGCTACTCTAGAGGGAACTACATCAGAGTATTGACAAAATTGAAGAAAGAGAGGATTTGGTGGAAAGGTAAAACCACACTCTTCTATAAATAAAGTTGGGATCCAATGACCCTCAAAAAAGGAATAAACATCAATGGGACCCCTGGGTATTTCTAAATTCACCCAAGGAGGGGCTTTATTTTTTTCTCTAAATTCATCTAAAGAGTTCCCATCAACGATGTGAACCACGGTGAAATAGAATAAAAGACAATAAAATAGAGAGAAATGTAAGAAAGTATACAGGGATCTAAGGATTCAATAAGATCTGAAGAAAAATGGTAGCAAACGATCGCACAGAGAAAAACTCAAAAGCAAAGAGAAAAATAGAGTTTAGAAGATTTGAGGTAGAACATAAAGAGGGAAACTTCGTACCTATTCATAGGTTGCTCAAGAAATGGGAAATAGATGATTAACTGAACGAATTGTATTGCTATCGCATGCTGCACACTTTTCGAAGCATTAAAAGACGATTATGCCCTTTGGTGGTTTTAAAAAGTTCAAATTATTCACAAAAATGTCATCATCAAACAATGCCAGCATTTTTTTTTTTACAATTATGGGAGGTCCATAAAAATGCCATCATCAAACAGTGCCTGCAATGTTTTTTACAATTATGGGAGGTCGGCTGCCGATCAAACACTAAAATAGTATGCTGAGAAACTTCTTGTACTAAATACTCCATACTTTCATAGAAGCATCAAGCATGGAGCATTATGGGATTTTTTTGTATTTAAAAATTATACTCTCACGTAGACCACTAACGAATGTACACCAGTCATCTAACGTAGCCGAACATACTATTCGATCGCCTTAAGGGACACTTAGTCGGATGGAAGGCTGACCAACACCAGAAGGCCAACCAATAGTAACATCAACAATTACTCGGATAGGATACCAACCAACTATGAATTTCAAGAGTTTTACTTATTATTTACATATGTAAATGCCTGGCAGTATAAAGACGTTCCATATTTAGGGTTTTGCACCCCTATATATACAAACTAATCCCTTAGCTCAAGGGATAACTCAAATCACTCATATGCACACAATATTGAACTATTGTACACCCTACTAAATAGCAACAACAGTGGATGTTGGCTATTTTACAGTTGAACCACTCTAAAATCTTTGTCTCTTGTGTGTGTGGTTTAAGTCACTTATCTTATTTTTATCCGTGATTATAAAATTGGATTTAATCCATTTTTAGGCATCAATAATCATGTTCTCATCGGCATAAACCGTACTCAATGTCTTCTACCACGACTGTCCATAAATGAGATGAAGTTATGTCCACGCAATGATTCATCCCTGAAATCCACCGACTCGACCTCGCTATCGCTAAGAATGGTGTTGTAGGCGGCTTTGCCTTTTCCTTGTCTCTTTAGCCTCATAGCACACTCATGGCCTTGTGACTCTTACTGTAATACCCCATAATTTTTAATAATTAGGTTGATTAAGTATATTTATTAAATTAAATGGTTTGACAATTCAATTTAAATATCATCCTTATCATGAAATAAATATTAATGAAAAAGGATAAATAAAAGTAGAGAACGATATGAGAAATCGTCAATTGATTTTATAATATAGATAGAGTCAATCACCATCGCTATGTTAAGTAAAAAATGTCTGACAATAAATAATACATGCCAAATCTTTCAAAGTCATGTTGTGTACAAATCTGAGTACAAATGCTAGGAATACAGTAAACTTCACATCTCTCAAATATAATGTATATAAAACTAAAGTAGGTTCAATACCTACATCTCCAAAACTCGGTGGTGACTGGAATAAAAGATTGTGTACTCGAGTGGAAAACTAGGCCGGGTACGCTGGAACACTTGAAACAACACCACGGGACATGCCCACCACAACAAGATAATATCTACGCACTCAAGTAGTAAAACTATCAATCATGGGTATAAATAATAATGCTAAGTTATTAAATTAACTGTTATTTAATTATATAAACTGGAACTAGCCCGCTAGTTGTTGAGGGGTCTCACAACGCATAACGTGCCTCAAAGACTTGGTGGATTGATTCTGGTTCATTCTAACACTTGGTGGATTGATTCTGGTTCCATGTGTCAAGTTTCTAATTCGATGTAGGGCTTCACTTTAATCTGCAAAATAAATCCAAATGATCATTTTCTCTACATGGACAATAAAGCGAAGGCTATAGTAGAAGTTATTGGAGTCTCTCGCTTAATTTTAAGTTCTGGATTTATTTTAGATTTGTAAGAAATTTTTTATGTTCCCTCGGTTTCTAGGAATTTAATTTTTGTTTCCAAACTCGATTTAGACAGTTTTTGCGATTGAATTTAAGAATAATGGTTTTGGTTTAATTAAAAATTCTATTAATGTTGGTTCTGGATATTTATTAGATGGTTTGTATCAATTGAATCTTGAAAATAATTTTTCTGAAACTCTTGTAACCTTACATCCTAAAATTTGTATGAAACGTACACTTAATGATGAAAAATCTATGTATTTGAGGCATAAAAGATTGTAGCACATATCTAGGCCAAGAATTGAAAGGCTTATTAAAGATGAAATTCTCCACAACCTTGATTGGGCCAATTATAATGTATGTGTGGACTGTATTAGAGGCAAACAAACAAAACATATAAAGAAATGCGCCATAATAATCACACAACTACTTTAAATAATACATAGAGTTATATGTGGACCTTTTGATGTTCCATTCATTGGTGGAGAAAAACATTTCATCACTTGTATAGATGATTTTTTATGCTATTGCATGTTGTAGTTGCTTCATGATAAATCTCAGTCTGTGAATGTTGTTAAAATATATATAAATGAGGTTGGAACCCAACTAGGCAAGAAGGTGAAAATTATTAAGTCTCATAGAGGTCAAGAATATTATGGTAGACATGAAGAGTCAGGGCAACGCCGTGGCCTGTTTGCTAAACTCCTAGAAAAATTAGGTATTTGCGCCCAATACACAATGCCATGATCACCTTGAAAGAATGGTGTAGATGAAAGGCATAACCGTATCCTCATAGAGATGGTTAGAGGTAATATAAGTAGGAATCAGTTGCCTACATTTTTTTGGACACATGCTCTAATGACACTTGTACACATCTTAAATCGGGTTCCTAGTAAGTTAGTTACAAAAAACCCTTTTGAACTTTGGAAAGGATGGAAACCCAATTTAATATATTTACACATGTGAGGTATGTAATACCCCGTATTTTTATGGATTTTAATTATGAGGTTAATTAAATGGAATTGCTTTTAATTATGGGATTTACAAAAAAAAATAATTTGGGATAATAATTAATTGGAAAATTAACTCGGATTTAAATGCTAGCGAGACGAGAGTTAGCATTTTTGGTTATTATTATGTTGTTGAATATTACTGAGTAATTATGGTAATATGTGATCATTGAATTTATTAAAATTGTCGTGAGTTGAAAATACGGCAGTTTCGGTAATTTAGTTGGGACGCACGTGTCAGTCGTGTCAGGATTCGATTTAATGGATTTAAAAGTATTTTATTCTTATGTCATCCGTATGAGCTTTTTGAGTACGCCAACGTGTTCGGAAGGTTCGAGATAGTCAAAAAACACTAACCAGAGGTTTAGTTTGGGTCTCGGGACATTTTTAGGCCAAACCGGCAACCCGGAAGGGTATTTTAGTCATTTTAAAAATTAAGGAATTAAGACCCACGAATTTTAGTGTTTATTTATTTATTGTGGGTAAGTCCATTAGGGCCATTATCAGCCAAAAATCAAAGAGTGGGCTACGTGAGTTAGAGGGGAAGTTGCAAAAGGTCTCCAAACCAAAACCACCACCCACCACCACCATTTTCGACGGAATTATGGCCGGAGAAAGAAGGAGAACCAACCCTTAACGTCATCAATGGATTAGAAGCAACATATTATAGGCAAGTGATTTATCTTGCAAAGATTCAAAGCATATAGTTTACATGTTTGTAAGGACACAAATTTCCAATTGAGTCCATATATAGTTTTGGCTCAAGTCCGGACAAAAACATTTATTCATAGGATAATATTTATTGTAATATTCTCAAGCCTATGAAGTGTATGTTGAAGACGTAGCGGCAAAGAATTTAAATTTTCATCAAAATGCCGATTTGTGTGCCTCGTTTCTACGTCATCAACTAAGGTTCCATGCTCCCAAGGTATGAATGTAATTATATGTATATAGGAGCTTGGAACAATTTGTATTGGGTGTTAGGAGAAATAAAAACTACATTTTAATTTTAGAAAGAATCAATTAGAAACTTTAAAATAAGTATATAAAAGGTTATAAAAATTTCTGGGCCAAAAATCGAATTTTTCAATCTTTCTGGTCGTTCGTTAGAAATGTCGTTCGAACGAGTTTTTTCGTTCGAACCAGATTTCGTTCGAACGAGTTTTGTCGTTCGAACCAAGTTCGTTCGAACGAGTTTGCCAACGACCCTAAACTGGTCAGTCGTTCGATATGTCGTTCGAACGAGTTATTCGTTCTAACGAGGTATCTAACGAGATTCTAACGAGCCCAGGATGGTCGCTCGTTAGAAGTCTCGTTCGAACGAGAGTCAAGTTCGTTCGAACGAGACGCCAGGGCGGGAACAGTTTTGAGCATTTTTTTGCAGTTTTCTCCCACTTTCCCCACTTGGTTTTTAACCAACTTTTTCATACATTATTATGTGCGGGAAACACATTTTCCAAGACAACTTTTCCAATCCATATCCATCTCTTAGAGAGAGTTTGAGAGCTAATTTATTTAGGGAAAATGTTCATGTTTTGAGTGTTAATTTTCAAAGAAAAATTCATACACACTCTAGTTTACACCCAATTGTGTTTATCCAAGTTTCTATATTTATATCAATTGCTTGGAGTTTTTGGCACCGGTTTTCTCTACCGAATTCAAGAGACGTTTCGGGTTTGTTTCTACACCCCATCACAAAGAAGACCTTTGTTGAGATTATACCCACACGGAGAAAGGCTCCATGCTTGGGTGACGGTGACCATATAAAGTCCCATCGGTGGATTCCGAGACCGCGGTGGTGTTCCGAGGTTGTTAGCTAGGAAGAGGTTTCTACAAGGAGGTGCATCGGGGCTTGAGAGGGTTCGAGTCGAGTGTTGTAAGTCTCTTGTCTTGTAATTGTAATTCCGTATCTAGTGGACTTGTGGCTAGGGCCATCCGAGGTTGTTTCCCGTCTTGGGTTTTTCCTCGTACATCTCGGCGTAGTGTGACATTGTTTATTTTATCTGGCACAATAATTTAGAATCCATGCTTAGGATAATTTCAAGATAAAATTTGGTTTAATTATCACACTCATTTAATTTGGGACTTAAATTAAATATTGGGTAAATTTGGTTTATTCAAGTCACGTGCTAAAATTGGTTTCGCCTAACGTTTGATATTATTTGGTAATTATGACTTAGGCAAATTCTAGGACTTGAATTATGTTTTTAATTCGTTTTTGAGAAAACAAAATTTGGCTTTGTTTATTTGTGAACCATCATTCAACGCTTCCGCATTTATTTAAAAGGAAATTACATTTTAATTTGCGTTTATTAAAACCCGGGGATTCCTCAAATTGGTATCAGAGCCAAAAACGATAAATTATTTCGTTAAGATCTTTTTAATTTTTGGCTAAAATGGATTTTTCCCCATTTTCAAAATTTCCTATTTTTGATGGTTCTAACTACGCGTATTGGAAAGAGCGAATGAAATTGGCACTTAAATCTATCGATGAACGTGTTTGGATGTCTGTTGTTACCGGGTACTCCCCACCAACTCATCTAATTGAAAATGAACGTGTTCCCAAACCCATCGATAGATGGACCGAAAATGAGTTTAAGCTTGCAAATTTTAATTCTCGTGGTTTAAATGCCTTATTTAGCGCTGTCGCACCGGATGAATTCCGACGTATTATGACGTGTGAAACCGCTAAAGAAGCTTGGGATATTTTACAATTAACTCATGAAGGAACGAGTGTCGTTAAAGCTTCCAAACTCCAAAACCTCACCACTCAATTTGAAACTATCAAAATGGATGAAAATGAAACTTTTGATAAATTTTATGCTAGACTTTCTGACATTGTTAATTCATCCTTTAACTTGGGAGAGAAAATACCTGACGACCGTGTAGTAAAGAAAATTTTAAGATCCCTACCCGATAGATTTATTCCAAAGGTGACCGTTTTAAATTCTTTACCCACTTTAGCCTCTACGAAATTAGAAGAGCTTGTAGGTGATTTACAAACCTATGAACTAGATATGTTTCCCTCTAAAAATGAAAAGAAAATCGAAAAGGGCGTTGCTTTAAAAGCCCGCAAAGAGGTTAAACAAGTAGTAGAGAGCGATAGTGATAGTGACTCGGAAGATATGGCTTTGTTTGCTCGTAAATTTAGAAAATTTCTTAAATTTAACAAAGATAAAGTTAAAAATGATTTTAAGAAATTTGAATCTTCTAAACATGATAAAAACGAGAAGATTTCTAAAGCCGATAAGATCCCTAAACCTAGTAATGAAAATATTGATAGGGACGAGTCTAATAAATGTTTTGGTTGTGAAGGTTATGGCCATAGGGCTTATGAGTGCCCCACTAAACTAAGGAAAGATGGTAAGCGACCTATTTCATATAATGCAACCCTTAGTGATAGTGATAAGGAAGAAAAGCCCGATTCCCCCACTAAGAAAAATTTTGTGGCTTTTATGGCTAGACATGTGAGTGATAATGAGAACTCATCGAATGATGAAATTATAGCACATGCCACTTCCAAGGTCATTGTACATGATTCTCTTATTTTTGATGATAGTGAGAGTGAAGAAGAAAGAGAGAGTGAAAATGAAGAAGAGGTTGATGCGAGTGAACTTCAAAATGCTTTTCATGAATTATATAAAGAGTCTATTAAATTGAAAAGAGCTAATTTGAAGTTAGAAACGAGTTTAAGAGAGAGTGTCAAGGTCATTGATGAAAGTGCCTTAATTGAAGACCTTAGGACACATGATAGGACTCTTCAAGAGAAGCTTAACTATGTAGAAGGCGAGAGAGATCGCCTTAGGGGTTTAATGGAATCCTTGAAAAAGGAGCTTCTTGCTTTTGAAGAGCGAAATGTTTTACTAGAATCTAAAATTTTAGAATTGGAAAATAAATTAAAAGATTCTAGTAATGTCAAATTTGATTTGGAGTGTCGTTCGGAAAAACTAGATAAAATGTTAGGAACGGTCCAAATTAAAAATGACACTTTTGGTTTAGGCTTCAAATCTTGTAATGATTTTAACCCTAAAGTCAAAACCAATGTTTTAGGAGAATCTTCTAGGAATGCATTTAATGATCACTCCTTAGATAAATCTTTTCGACAAATTCTTACTTGTACACATTGTGGTCGAAAAGGTCATCTTAGGAAATTTTGTTTAGATCTTAAACGAATTCCTAGAAAATCCCATAGTAAAGTAACCACGATAGCTAATGTTCCTACACCCCAAGATAGTAATTCTTCATTAATTTGGGTTAGGAAATCCGACTTGGTTGCCTTACAAAATAGGGATTTTGATTCTCATTTACTTTCACATCCTTCCTCCCTCGCTAAATCTAATGGATGAATGTGTTAGTGTTTGCATACTTTAGCGTTTGTACTTCATGCTATATTCACATGCTAAATGTATGCTTGTTTAGTCATTCTCTAGTCATTGCCTTATTTCATATCACATGCTAGAAATTATGACTTGTTTATCTTTTTGTATTATATTTTGCGTTTGAATCGACTGCATAATATAAAAAGATTTTTGTTTATCATTTGTGTTTTATTTATTTCATTTAACCTTAATGAAAAATACAAATGATTTTTGTTTGTCCTTTTGAGTAAATATTTATTTTTGATTAAAAGTGTTAAAAACTCAAAAAGATTTTGTTTTGTGTGTATTTTTGTTTGACACACTTTATGTGGCATATATTTGTGTTTGAATCCTATCGTTTACGCTTCCATGTGGCTAGAACTTTTGGTTTAGATTTTCAATCCTTAAAATGTTCTTTACAATGTTTTATATGGAGTAGTTGGATTTTGTATTGTTTAAATGGATTCTATTTCTATATGCCTCTATTCACACATGCACGAGCTCTTTTGAAATCTTAACGTCACATGTTATATTTGAGCTTTTTGAGGTGTTCTCCTATCAATCTAGTCATCTACATATCTATGACCTAGGAGGACTAGTGCATGTCAAAATCCGTTGCATGTGAGATTTGTGTGAAAAAAAAATGAAAACTTGATAAATTAATATATGCACGGGGAAGGGCTCCGAAAGGATGAATTAAATCCTTTGCGATAGTAAGCCACCGTTGATTTGATCTAAAAGAAATACGTGATCCAAAGGCCTAAAAACAGAATATTTGGCATTAAACAAAAAGCAATTGCCAAGGCCTATGTTTGTATGATATATTCATTCAAAAACAAAAGAATATATATGCTCATTGAGGGAGAATTGGATGGTATATCAACGGTTTGCACAATGTCCGTTTATCCTAGTTGTCTTTAATGTCATGACTCTATTTGGTTTGTAGAATCATCATCATGCTAGGCTTGTATGCATTGTGTATGTTTGTTCATTGAGTTCAATCTTTATATTGTCACATGAGGTTATATTTAAATGTGATAAAGTTTGCAATCAAATAAGAACTCCGTGAACGTTTCTTAAGTGTTTGGGTCTAAATTTAATTGTTGCTAGTTCACACCCCTGCACTTCCGTTTCCATATGACACATTTTTGCCATACGAGTGTGCAAACTTATTGTATTTTGTGTCATGTGTGTGTTTATATCTATTTATATATGCATGTACTTATTGGTATATTTAAAGTATATATATATATATGATATCTGTTTGTCTTTGCCTTGCTTTAATTGCCCATATGCTTTCATGTCTTATCACTTTAAGCTTTCACATGCTGTTTATTAGTTCTTTATCCTTTGCCTATTCCCGAACAAAAAGGGGGAGAATGATGATAGGGGGAGAAATGGTATCTAATCCTATTACTATCGTATCTTCGTTTGGGGGAGATTTCTCTTAGGGGGAGACGTCTTTCTAAGTAAGTCATGTGTTTAAAGGGAGAATTAATTTAGGGGGAGTAACTAATTAATTGCATTATCTTTTGATATTCCCTATGCATTTGATGAGTTTGCTTAAGTGTGCAGGAATTATTCTAAAGCGGCATCTTTCTATGGCAAAGCGTTTGATCCTTGGGTTGAGTCAAGATTGGGCGGGTTATGTTTTGAGTCTAGTAGAGCTTGACGGCCCTTTAGGATTTTTGTTTGGTTTTTGTCCCGGAATAGCCAAAGGGGGAGATTTGTAAGGACACAAATTTCCAATTGAGTCCATATATAGTTTTGGCTCAATTCCGGACAAAAACATTTATTCATAGGATATTATTTATTGTAATATTCTCAAGCCTATGAAGTGTATGTTGAAGACGTAGCGGCAAAGAATTTAAAGCTTCATCAAAATGCCGGTTTGTGTGCCTCGTTTCTACGTCATCAACTAAGGTTCCATGCTCCCAAGGTATGAATGTAATTATATGTATATAGGAGCTTGGAACAATTTGTATTGGGTGTTAGGAGAAATAAAAACTGCATTTTAATTTTAGAAAGAATCAATTAGAAACTTTAAAATAAGTATATAAAAGGTTATAAAAGTTTCTAGGCCAAAAATCGAATTTTTCAATCTTTCTGGTCGTTCGTTAGAAATGTCGTTCGAACGAGTTCTTCGTTCTAACGAGGTATCTAACGATATTCTAACGAGCCCAGGCTGGTCGCTCGTTAGAAGTCTCGTTCGAACGAGAGTCAAGTTCGTTCGAGCGAGACGCCAGGGCGTGAACAGTTTTGAGCAGTTTTTTGCAGTTTTCTCCCACTTTCCCCACTTGGTTTTTAACCAACTTTTTCATACATTATTATGTGCGGGAAACACATTTTCCAAGACAACTTTTCCAATCCATATCCATCTCTTAGAGAGAGTTTGAGAGCTAATTTATTTAGGGAAAATGTTCATGTTTTGAGTGTTAATTTTCAAAGAAAAATTCATACACACTCTAGTTTACACCCAATTGTGTTTATCCAAGTTTCTATATTTATATCAATTGCTTGGAGTTTTTGGCACCGGTTTTCTCTACCGAATTCAAGAGACGTTTCGGGTTTGTTTCTACACCCCATCACAAAGAAGACCTTTGTTGAGATTCTACCCAAACGGAGAAAGGCTCCATGCTTGGGTGACGGTGACCATATAAAGTCCCATCGGTGGATTCCGAGACCGCGGTGGTGTTCCGAGGTTGTTCGCTAGGAAGAGGTTTCTACAAGGAGGTGCATCGGGGCTTGAGAGGGTTCGAGTCGAGTGTTGTAAGTCTCTTGTCTTGTAATTGTAATTCCGTATCTAGTGGACTTGTGGCTAGGGCCATCCGAGGTTGTTTCCCGTCTTGGGTTTTTCCTCGTACATCTCGGCGTAGTGTGACATTGTTTATTTTATCTTGCACAATAATTTAGAATCCATGCTTAGGATAATTTCAAGATAAAATTTGGTTTAATTATCACACTCATTTAATTTGGGACTTAAATTAAATATTGGGTAAATTTGGTTTATTCAAGTCACGTGCTAAAATTGGTTTCGCCTAACGTTTGATATTATTTGGTAATTATGACTTAGGCAAATTCTAGGACTTGAATTATGTTTTTAATTCGTTTTTGAGAAAACAAAATTTGGCTTTGTTTATTTGTGAACCATCATTCAACGCTTCCGCATTTATTTAAAAGGAAATTACATTTTAATTTGCGTTTATTAAAACCCGGGGATTCCTCAATGTTTTATAGATTTGAAGATTTATCATGAAAAAATGAAAATTAAATGGATTTGAAAGGTTTAAAATCATAATATGGATAGAACTTGCATGTAGTAAATGTTGGAGATGATAACAACCACAAATTTATGATTTATGGGTAGAGAATTATGAAATTTGATTGAATTATGTGATGTTCTTGAAGAAATAGGAAAACTAGGTTTTTATATGTCAATTGGGTATTTTGATTCAAGTAATTGATGTTATAGGTTGATTTGATGAATCTAAGACGTGGATAATAATGTAAACATGTCATTAGGTTGATTAGTATATTTATTTGTGAGTTTTGGACGTTATAATGAAGAGTTTGAGGTGTAAAAAGTGGAGAACCCGTAACTAATAAGAATTTATGGGCTGATACCTGCTTGATCGATCAATCGACTCAAGAATATCGATCGATCGAACCATCGATCGATCGACCCCTTCTGATTTTTTGACAATTGTTTATCTTTGAGGTTTAATGATTATTCCAAAGCCGATGTTGGTTATTAGGGTGATTAATATTATATTTTGGGACTTAGATAAAGTCAGTAGGGTCTTAGTTATTATCGGAGAATGTTATAACTTATGGAATTGATTGCTATTGATTACGAGGGTCTACCGAGTGAGGTACGATTAGAAAGCGTTCGAATTGAAACTATAATTGGAATTAATGATGATATAAGATGGTGGGCAGCAACGGAGGGGTTTCAAGTACTGAGATGACATTAGAAACCAATAAGAGACCTAGTAACCTTTTGAGATAGGTTTAAGTACTCAAATTGATACGACGAGAGAGTTATCAAATGGAAAGTATATTATGTGTAATGTGTGGGGTAAACTTGCTACGTACGAGATTAGCTAGATGAAATATGTGAACATCTATATTGATATATAATTACTTAGGTTGTGTGAATGCCTAATGTATGGATTTCTTATGTATATGACATACCTACCATACTTGCTATCACGGGATGTTAGTTTTATTTTGGAAAAGGACCCTCTTATCCTTGTGTGCCTTCGGGGGAATTTACACTGGTACCTTAAGGACATAGGTCTATGAATGACTTATTTGTGAGTTGATAAGTCAGCTGACCATGGGAGCGTAGGTATATGCATGACCCATGGGTATGTGAACTATGTTCGCCTCCAATATGTGTGATTTGTATTTAGACGGTTCCTGAGTGATTCGAAACTTGTGATCCTCACGTACGTGATGCACTGGGATTCGATAGAAGAGTATGAGGGAATCGTAGGTTCTATCCTTGTGGGGTGACTTAATTTCGTATGAGATAGTATTACGGATGTGTATTCATGTCCTTGAGATTGTTCAGTTGTGTTTCTTAGCAGATGTGAATAACTAAGATATTTTGAATGGGTTAAGAATGAGAATTTAATTAAATCTTGAGATAAGTAACTTAATGAATGTGAACCTGGGTTATAAATATGGCCTATTTGGGGGTTACGTGTAATTACTCTATGTTAGAATGCGAAGGCAGGAGTGGTACAAACTAGTAAGATAGTGGCATAACTAGGTTGGGTTAAAGGCATACGTTGGGTGTGCACAGTAGTTGAGAGGTAAGAAACTCACGTGAGAGTACGCAACTAACGTGTTTATAATATGTGATATTTAATTGTAATTTAAACACTTACTAAACCTTTAAACTATTTTCACATCGGGCTCTGACCCGTTTTGCTCCAAATATATTTTTGTTTTGTAAAAACCTTTTAGGTGCCCAGCCACAGGGACGCCAAGCATAGGAGTTCCATTCAGAGGTCGTGCTGTAACTGCTGTGGAAGTTACAGGATCTTGGTAGTAGACGATCTCATTTTATCCTTGATTCCTTCAGAGTCATTTGTATCAGTTAGGGGATGTCGCCCATTCTTATTTAGAGGTTGTAGTTGCAGACTTTCAGTATTTCAGTTTTCGGTTTATTATTCTTTCAGACTCTTGTATTGGGACATTATTTACTCTGGCATCTTTATTATTGGAGTGTTTACTCCAGACTTATTTGATTTCTTCTCGTTGAGCATTTATATGAGATTGGTTATGCGATTGATGGTTTATTAAATAAATTCTTATTTAAGTGTTGGCTTAATTAATAAAATTTGACATCTCTCTCTTTTTAAATATTAGGTGGATAGTAATTAATTAAAAGTTTTTCGACAGTGATGCTAAGACTGAACCAACTGGATATTCTGTATTAATTTGATAAAGGAGTAGCTACCCGGTATTTAATTAGACGGGGTGTTACAGGTGGTATTAGAGCATCAAGTTTTAGTGTCCTTTAGGATCTGCGTGGCTTATTATGCTTCCAGCGTAGCTTTATTTGATGTAGAGCCCTATGTTTAGGATTGTTGATTTCTTTGGTGAGATGTCGTCCTCCTTCTATGACACATATGATAGTGAATCTTATATGCATTCGGGTGTGTTCGTGTGCCGAATAATGCAATACGCCAGGCGAAGACAGTTGGGCGAACAACAATAGTCAAAAGATCAGTTGAGGTATTAAATTTATTGAAGAAGGATGACCGTAGTTGAAGTTACCCATATTACGGCACGGAAGTCCAGGATGGTACAGACAACCAAGGCGCAACTTGTGACTTCCAGGCACAACTAAAGTAGAAAGTGGGGTCAAATGAGACTCACCCAACAAGGTTGGAATGGGAGAGAAAGAGTTAGGTGAAACGTTGAAGAGAACCCGCAGTGGAAATACTCGAAATGCAGAGATGGCATGTGCTAGCCAAATGAACGTAATATATCCAAAGGCTTGGGCATATGTCGGAGTATGGCCAATCGGAATTGAAAATTGGGGAATTTTTTTATTGGCTCGTAAGAGCGGAGTTTCAATGGTGAGGCACAATCACCACACTTAGAATTGGAATGTGACGTCGAGAGAAGGCGTACACGTATGGTATGACCATAAGTTCCTTCATAAGATGTTCAAGGTGAAAGGCGAATGTGATTCTGAACTCACACAAGAGGGCCGAACAGAGGTCACTTTGTGAGGATAAATTTAATTATGTAGCGAACCTTACACCAGGTGAAGTAGGTGAAATTGAAAAGAGGATATTAATGGGAGAATTTACAAACAAGAAGAATTGTTAGCTCTTTTGGGGAATTCTGCTTGGACGATCAATGCAGATGGTAATAATGTCGCGTAGTGTTAATTTGGAGGTAAACGTTTCCTTGGGTGGGGAGATGCAAGAATCGAGGAATTTATAAAGAGTAAGACTGGGAAAATGGTGTTGGAGAAGCACCATAAGGGGAAGACCCAACGGGGAACCCGTTAAAATAATTTGAATAGCTGAATTATTACCGAGCGATGGTGATTTTAGTAAGAGATGTGGGAAACTAGTAGCGTGTTCCTTAGGTCCATCATGCTGAGGGAAAAATGGAGGTAGTCATCAGAGTCGAGACTACCAACGTCCGAGAAAAGGACCACCTTCACATGGTCAGTGTGACCGAAGATAAGTAGAGTATGTGTAGAGGTAATTTTAGGGGAGAGAAACCCGTGCGTTTTAAATGTTTCCCGAAGCAAGTGTAGGGATAAAGGTATTGTGCCTGGCAAGGGCAACAGATATTGAAATATTCAGTTGGTACGGACAGGCGTGTTGAGTCCAGGAATCATTTGAGCATCCAGGACGATTGTCAGGATAGAAGTATGAGTTATATCCTCAGATGATGTTACATGTTATTTGTGGCATGAACGGGTTGCGACAATTGTTATTATTGTTATTTTTGCTTGAGAGTCGAGTTTAGTGAGTATCGACAATTTTATTAGTATTTATGTGAATATTTTCCCTGATAGTGTGGGGTTACCTTTATTGTCATCCGTGGAGGATGAATGGGTATATTGATAGCGGTATATAATTTATTGAATTTGCTCATTTTAGTGCTGTGTTATACGAGTATGATATCATCCTAATTATGGTTTTAGATATGATTATATCGATAGTGTGATGGTATTGCAAGTTTGTTGGGGCTACTACCTTGGGGCAGAAAGTTTCATTCTGGCGAGGCCCCATCTGTGAGAAGGTCGGGCTCGCAATTGTACTTTTGTATATATATAAAAATATTTATATATTGTCGTGATTTCAAATAGGTAAAATGGTCTCGGATATTTAATCCCAGTATGCGTAGGGATTTAATTGATATGATTGGTATGTAATTGGTTTACTAGTCAGCGAAAAGGTTTAGCTAGTTATTATAATTAACACTCATGATGTCGTAATAAGAAGAGTGCATTATTTTATCACCCTTTAGATATTTGGGAGTTTAAACTCATAGTTGTGTGTTTGGGGACGAGATTTTGAGAGCCCCGATTATCTTTGTATGATTTATATGAAATGTGATTACCATCAATGTCAAGAGAAAGTGTCATTCAGAAGGAGTTCCTTGTTTAAGTGTCATTGCGGAAGGAGATGTAACTTTGTTGTTAAGAGACGGGAATATAGGGGTACATGTTATGGACTGAGTGCTTAACGGATCCCGATGATCGACAATGCTAGGAATTAGTGTATCGGGGGGGGGGGTCCTTATTTCGATTTTGCTTTGCTAGACACCCCACGAATGAATCTTAGTGTACGGTTGGTAGTAAGGAGATGTTTGGCCTTTCGCCCATGATTTGGGTACCTCGATCGTTATGGTAGTATGTGGTTATAACTGGAAGTTAAAAGGGTAAATTAAGATATAAGGCCAGTATAGCCAATGATGTGTTAAGGAAATACGAGAAATTTCGGTTTTATTACGACGGGTTAAAGGATGCAATGAGGTTAAGGAGGACTTAGGATTTCTAATTCGGGGGTGATTGAATGTGCCCAAGTGGTATAGCAACGTTACAAATGCAGGGGCAATAAAGAGTTTGGAGTACTTATGAAGCATATATGATGTTTAAAGCTGTATGCATGGGTTATAAGGGGTGTAGACATCTTGGTTTACTAATGTAGTAATCGTCGGAAGAAGAAACATAGACGAGTGAAATTATTATTTATGGGATTAATATGACAAAATGGAAGTGGTAGAGTGGATTATGCGTCGTGAGAAGGACGACAATCTATTGATTCTTGTGCAATCAGAATAACACCTCCAAAATTGGTTGAAAGACAGTGGGAAGCCATTTAAAAAGGGAGTGTCTCTTGAGAAGGCAAATAGTTAACTATTATGGACAATTTGGAGCGGAGTTCCACCCAATCTAATATTGAGGGTGGCTTACGCGTAAATAGAGTAAGGATGTTGATAAAGTATAAGAGTCCAGATGTGCACAACATGGTGAAAGGTGCACAGGTCAAAATTTTTGGTATACGTCGAGGGAAGAAGGGGGTTAGTAAGTATCACTTAACGGGAAGAAGTATACGTGAAAGTCGGCATTAAAAGGGGTATAGTAAGTAGTAGATTGGTTGGGGTAAGATGATCAACCAGATAATTTTGTATCAAGCCGATGATTCCAGTGATGGAAGAGTCAAATTGGAAAATTTCCTTAAGGGGTTGCCAACTTAAAGATAATTAACGAGTTCTTTCGAATATGTTGGACAGGTTGTCCAGAAGGAGATAAATTGTATATCCTTGGGTGATTTACACTATTAGATAGTGAACATGCCGATACATAGTTCTATGCAGTATTATTCAGAACTAGGATGAGATACCTGAAATCCACCTTCAACGTGGGGTATCAAGAAGTAGTGGAGATAACGTTTCATTCGGAGAAGCTTGTATCACCTATAGCCTGAGGAGTAGGCGCAAGGTGACTGACGACTGGTAGAACGGTATGAAAGCAGTTTTGGATTCAGTGCGATCATTTCATTTCAAAAATGGAAATAGCTAGTAAGTGAGGTATATTGTAGTAATGGGGAGAAGACTTTACCTAATGGTAGAGGTGGGGGAAAGCACCCGTAGCTATTTATAGAGGACAAGGTGTTTACAAATGTTTTGTGTAACACCAACCGGCTGAAATGGTTTTCCCTTGTGTAAAAGTCATAATGCCGGGAACAGAGATTCAAAGAATGGGCAAGAGTAGTCAGATGTGTTATTGATTTCTTCCAGGATGGGAGTTTGGTGTTTTGATAAACGCGGGAGTTAATGCGTAGTGAGGTGCGGACTCACAATAATATTGAGATAATGCGGCAAATGGTATATATGCTATTTTTATTTGAATGTTATTTAGTAAGAGCACAACGTGAAGTGCATTTATTGAAGTGTAACCCTATAACTGATAAAGTATCAAGACTGTTAAACAAGCTTGTTGTAAAGCGAGGGCTTTAGTGATTGGGCCTTTTTATATATTTTGTTTTGAGTACTGCAGGATACCTAAATTTTTCCAGGTATGCCTTACTTTTCCAAATTTCGGGACGAAATTCCGTTATTAGGGGGGAATTATGTAATACCCCGTATTTTTATGGCTTTTAATTATGAGGTTAATTAAATGGAATTGCTTTTAATTATGAGATTTATTAAAAAAAATAATTTGAGATAATAATTAATTGGAAAATTAACTCGGATTTAAATGCTAGCAAGACGAGAGTTAGTATTTGGTTATTATTATGTTATTGAATATTACTAAGTAATTATGGTAATATGTGATCATTGAATTTATTAAAATTGTCGTGAGTTGAAAATACGGTAGTTTCGATAATTTAGTTAGGACGCGCGTGTCAGACGTGTCAGGACCCAATTTAATGGATTTAAAAGTATTTTATTCTCATGTCATCCGTATGAGATTTTTGAGTGTGCCAACGTGTCCGGAAGGTTCGAGATAGTCAGAAAACACTAGCCAGGGGTTTAGTTTGGGTCCCGGGGCATTTTTAGGCCAAACCGGCAACTCGGAAGGGTATTTTAGTCATTTTAAAAATCAAGGAATTAAGACCCACGAATTTTAGTGTTTATTTATTTATTATTGGTAAGTCCATTAGGGCCATTATCAGCCAAAAATCAAAGAGTGGGCTACGTGAGCTAGAGGGGAAGTTGCAAAAGGTCTCGAAACTAAAACCACCACCCACCACCACCATTTTCGACGGAATTATGGTCGGAGAAAGAAGGAGAACCAGCCCTTAACATCATCAACGGATCAGAAGCAACATATTACAGGCAAGTGATTTATCTTGTAAAGATTCAAAGCATATAGTTTACATGTTTTATATATTTGAAGATTTATCATGAAAAAATGAAAATTGAATTGATTTGAAAGGTTTAAAATCATAATCTGGATAGAACTTGCATGTAGTAAATGTTGGAGATGAGAACAACCACGAATTTATGATTTATGGGTAGAGAATTATGAAATTTGATTGAATTACGTGATGTTCTTGAAGAAATAGGAAAACTAGGTTTTTATATGTAAATTGGGTATTTTGATTCAAGTAATTGATGTTGTAGGTTGATTTGATGAATCTAAAACATGGGGAGTGATGTAAACATGTTAGTAGGTTGATTAGTATATTTAGTTATGAGTTTTGGACCTTAGAATGAAGAGTTTGAGGTGTAAAAAGTGGAGAACCCATAACTGTTAAGAATTTCTGGGTTGATACCTGCTTGATCGATCGATCGACTCAAGAATGTCGATCGATCGACCCCCTCGGATTTTTTGACAATTGTTTCTCTTTAAGGTTTAATGATTATTCCAAAGCTGATGTTGGTTATTTGGGTGATTAATATTATATTTTGGGACTTAGATAAAGTCAGTAGGGCCTTAGTTATTATCAGAGAATGTTATAACTTATGGAATTGATTGCTATTGATTACGAGGGTCTACCGAGTGAGGTACGATTAGAAAGCATTCGAATTGAAACTATAACGGTAATTAATGATGATGTAAGATTACGGGCAACAACGGAGGGGTTTCAAGTACTGAGATGACATTAGAAACCAATAAGAGACCTGGTAACCTTTTGAGATAGGTTTAAGTACTCAAATTGATACGACGAAAGAGTTATCAAACGAAAAGTATATTATGTGTAATGTTCGGGGTAAACTTGCTACGTACGAGATTAACTAGATGAAATGTGTGAACATCTATATTGATATATAATTACTTAGGTTATGTGAATGCCAAATGTATGGATTTCTTATGTGTATGACATACCTACCATACTTGCTATCACGGGAGGTTAGTTTTATTTTGGAAAAAGGACCCTCTTATCCTTGTGTGCGTTCGGGGGGATTTAAACTGGTACCTTAAGGACATAGGGCTGTGAATGACTTATTTGTGAGTTGATAAGTCAGCTGACCATGGGAGCGTAGGTATGTGCGTGACCCATGGGTATGTGAACTATGTTTGCCTCCAATATGTGTGATTTGTATTTAGACGGTTCCTGAGTGATTCAGAATTTGTGATCCTCACGTACGTGATGTACCGAGATTCAATAGCAGAGTATGAGGGCATCGTAGGTTCTATCCTTGTGCGGTACCTTAATTTCATATGAGATAGTATTACGAATGTGTATTCATGTCCTTGAGATTGTTCAGTTGTATTTCTTAGTAGATGTGAATAACTAAGATATTTTGAATGGGTTAAGAATGAGAATTTAATTAAATCCTGAGATAAGTAACTTAATGAATGTGAACCTGGGTTATAAATATGGCTTATCTGGGGGTTACGTGTAATTACTCTATGTTAGAATGCAAATGCAGGAGTGGTAAAAACTAGTTATATAGTGGCATAACTAGGATGGGTCAAAGGCATACGTTAGGCATGCACAGTAGTTGAGAGGTAAGAAACTCATGTGAGAGTACGCAACTAACGTGTTTATAATATGTGATGTTTAATTGAAATTTAAACACTTACTAAACTTTTAAACTGTTTTCACATTGGGCTCTGACCCGTTTTCCTCCAAATCTATTTTTGTTTTGTAAAACCTTTTAGGTGCCCAGCCACAGGGATGCCAAGCATAAGAGTTCCATTCAGAGGTCGTGCTGTAACTGCTGTGGAAGTTACAGGATATTGGTAGTAGATGATCTCATTTTATCCTTGATTCCTTCAAAGTCATTTGTATCAGTTAGGGCATGTCGCCCATTCTTATTTAGAGGTTGTAGTTGCAGACTTTCAGTATTTCAGTTTTCGGTTTATTATTCTTTCAGACTATTGTATAGGGACATTATTTACTCTGTCATCTTTATTATTGGAGTGCTTACTCTAGACTTATTTGATTTCTTCTCGTTGAGCATTTATGTGAGATTGGTTATGCGATTGATGGTTTATTAAATAAATTCTTGTTTAAGTGTTGGCTTAATTAATAAAATTTGACGTCTCTCTCTTTTTAAATATTATGTGGCTAGTAATTAATTAAAAGTTTTTCGACAGTGATGCTAAGACTGAACCAACTGGATATTCTGTATTAATTTGATAAAGGAGTAGCTATCCGGTATTTATTTAGACGGGGTGTTACAGCTGCCTAGCGAAAGCTAGAATTTGTAACCCTCGTGAAATGAAACTGGATCCTAGGAAATTATCTTGTCATTTCATTGGATATCCAGAAAAATCCAAGGGATATAAATTATATTGTCCTTGTGGAGACAATTATTATGCAACACATATAAATACGAGAGAAACAATTATCAAAGAAGAACAAGGAATATAAGATGCCAATCACACAACAAAGGATGTACGTGGTTCAGCAAGGATGCGCCTACGTCCACGGTGGTGCAGTTGATATTATTTCTATACACTCTGGAGAGTAATTACAGAGAATACAACTTGTCCTTTTGCCCCGGACCTAGGGTTTAATATATACATGTGCATTTAGGTAAGTGGAGGTGATGGGTTTCTCCACGTTTTCCATCTCCCGTATAACTTCCAATTGTGGAAACGTGGGGGAGACCGGATTAATATAAAAGATGAGGGGCTCGGACTTTGAGTCGCCAGGACTGGGCTACTCGTCCGGGCCCATGGTTCTAAATTTCGGGTACCCACAATTGCCCCTAAATTTGTTGGGCCATGTTTATGGTCTCAATGGATTTAAATGATCAGCCATTATGGCTGATTTGCGATTCTTCGAAAGCTGTGAAGTTGATTTGGCGGCACCCGCTTCGCTTATTGTGCGCTATGATTAGAATTTGAAGGCTTGTTGGGATAGCCACTTTTTCTCCCTTCGCTTCAGCCTTTCCAGTACTCTTCTATCTTCTGAGAACTCTAGCGCCTCGTACCTTCTTCTCTCAATCTCCATTTCCATTATTTCTTAGTTGTCTGAGCTCGTGCTTCTTCATCACTTGAGCCGATCTTCTATTTTGTAAGTTTCCTGTGCCCTTTCCTTGTACTTTCTCTTTGGTTTGTAGCTTTTCTTGGGTCTTCTAATGGCAAAGATTGAGAATAGGTCAATCTCTAAATTTAGGAAGTTTTACAACATTCCTGAGTGGGTAGATATTGAGTGTTGTGCCTCCCCTCCTAGGAATGTTAGGGATATAGATGATGCTCACTGGATCCATGTTCTGTTACTTTCCCAGGGGGGCTCACTTTCCCTCCCAATGATTTGTTCCTGCATTTCTTTGGCTATTTCAATATTGTTCCAGCACAATGCTCCCCCAATGTGTTGAAAATAGTAAATGACGTCCATAGGATAAATCAATTCTATGGTACCAGGTTAGGACTTGCCGAGGTCTGTTTCAGTTACTCCTTTTCTCGAACTAGTTCAGGTGTCTTATACCTCAAAGCTAGGAGCCCTGATAGGGTATTGGTAGTAAATCTACCTGATTCCCATAAGAACTATTGTCAAGAAGGTTTCCTTGTTAGGAATTGGCAGTTCCCTCCGCAATTTGAAGGGTCGAGGTCTGAGAGGTTCTCTGTTCCTTTTTACGGGGAGGAATATATAGGTAGACATTGTACTGTTGTTTCGACTTTTGCTGATTTGTGACCTTTCTAACTCTTCTTTGTTTTTCTTGCGCAGTGAAGTCAAAGAACTTGGAACCTGCACTCAACGAGGTCCGTCTTTCAGAATTGGTAAAGGCTTGGAAAACCAGGGAGCCCTTAGGTAACGACGAGCACCCCAGATCTGCTGCCTTCCTGCTCGAGTATAAGAACGTTGGCTCCAGATTCATAGCGAGGCCTGTGGATAGTATACCAGAGTTTGATTCCTTCGAAAATACTGCTGCAGATCCTATCCAGCTGGACGAGGAGGAGAGCAGCTCTGAGAGTGACTTTGCAGGAGCCGTGAGCAATTTGGGTGGAGGGAGCTTTGATAGTGGAAGTTCCTCTGACCGTGAGGAGGTTTCTGAAGTTCGAAGATCGTCGAGCACTTTTAGCAGTTCAAGTGAAGACATGGTTCCTCCGAGGAGGAATTTGATTAGGGATGATGATGATGAGGACCACGTGCTCCTTGCACAGAGGTCGAAGAAACAAAAAGCCACTTCTGGGGCCGTGGCTACTGGTTCCCGTTCCTCCGCTCAGGAGTAGGAGAGAAGGAGGAAGAGGAGCTGGTGAGAGAGAAAGAGAGAAAAAAGTAAGAAGAGAGGAAGAAGTTGGAAGAGAAGAGGAGAGCGGAGGAGAGGAAGAAGAGGGATAATGAGAAGGAGGAAGAGAAGAGAAGGGCTGAGGCGAGGACGAAGGCTGGGCAGGCCTTTACCCCAGTATCTGCTCTGCCTGAGGGGGCCTCCGTGGCAATTTCTCCTCAGCTGGCCCCGGCTCTGCTCGAGAGAGATGTCCTCACGGCTGATCGCCAGAGGGGAGTAGGTTCAGAGCACCTGGCCCTTCAGGCTAGTCAGAGGCTTGCTCTGGTAAGGTTTCTTTTTCTCTTGCATTTTTCTGACTTCCCTCATTTCCCTCTTCTAATATCTTCTATTTTCCGTAGTTTGTTACTGACTTCGCCATGCTGTATCATTCACACGACGAGCTGGTGAAGAATAACAGTGAACTGGAGCAAGAAAACTCTGCCCTGAAGCTGAAGGGGAAGGAGCTCGAGGCCAGTTTTAAGGCTGTTGACTCTGCTCGGATCTCATCCGACTTGGCTCTTGCCACTGCGAACAAGGAGAGGGATGCGACGATCATGGATCTAAGGGAGCTGAGGCAGGCCTACGACCTAGTTTGCTCGAGCAAACTCGCTGTGCTGGAGGAGAAAAGGGTGCTTCTTGAAGAGCTAAAGAAGAAGGAGTCTGAGGCTGTCATTGCTAAGGAAGACTGTTATAATTCCGGCTGGGCTGCGGCATACGAAGATGCTGAAGTTCAGATAGGATATATCAGCCGTCTGAACTTCAAGAAAAGATGGAATAAGGCTCTCGTAGCTACTGGGGTGGATGTTGCATCCCCAATTTTCGATGAGCATGACCCAGGGCCGAGTCCAGTCGTAGACGAGGACCCTGCCCCAGCTATTGAAGTCCCTAATCCTGTCCCTTAGGCGAGTCCTGCTGACTTTTCTCTTGTTGAGGGGATAAAGGTCCTCCCTGCCGAGGACAGTGCTCCTGCTGATGCTGACAAGGAGAAGGGTCCATCTACCTCTGGGCCTCCTGAGGTTGCTAATTGATAGGGTCTTTATAATTTTGCGTTTTCTAGTCTGCAAATTTTCTTTCTTCAGTCTGATGTAACTTCAATTTTTATTAATGAAAAAGCTTCCTTTCTGCTTGTGCTGATCTCTTTCTCTCCTTTATCTTTCTTTAACTTGTAGTTAGTTGATGTGGATGATTACATTCCTGCTACTTCCCAGTTGGGTTGGACCCTTGGTCCCAATGCGAGCTGTGAAGTTCTCCAGGCTTTTGTTAAGCTTTGTAAGTCCCTCAGGTCTAGAAATTAGAAATATAAGGGGCAATTCGAGCTAGTAGCTAAGCTGAAGGATAGGATCCGGGAGATGGAGGACATTGGTGCCTTAGTGCAAGAGGAAGTTAATATGCTGAGAACAAGACTCCTATAGGCCACCGAGGTCAACCAAGTTGGGGAGTTCCTTTAGCAGAAAAATGAAGACCTGAGGAGGTAAGTCTTACAACTTAGGGAGCACGCATCGAGCACTGTTCAAGCAGTATTACAAAGCTCCTCATCATCGTGAGCTGGAGATGATCATAATGTTACTCTTCCCATGTCGCGAAGTCTCACCCGCCCTCCCCTTTCGCGAGCTAGTAGGAGCACCAGGAGAAGAAGCAGGGAAGGAGAAGAACTTCGCGATAGAGAAATGGAAGAACTCCGTGATGATGTTCAGCGAGCATATGTAATCGCTGCTGGGCTTTAGAGGGACGTCACCCGGTTGCGGCACTTGTTCAAGAAAGGCCCTCGGCAAGCGTGGGCTGATGGTTATGATCAAGGCTGGTCGGATGCTCCAACAAGGCTATCTGAGTTCGAGGAGCTTTCTTTCATCAAGGGATGGCTAAGTGCCTTGAAGGAGCTGCAAGTCCCGAGGAACTCGGTGCTATGGTATCGTCATGAGATGTCTTCCTCTACTCTAGTGCCCAACCCATTCAGGAGGGACGATCGATGGATCCCCATCGATGCTATTCCTCGGCAATTATTAGAATCGGATGCGAATGAGGTTGTGGAAGAGTTTGATCCTTCTCCTGATGACGGACGAATAGCTCGAGTGGCTGATTATCTTGCTCGGAGGCTTCCACCCCCTTGAGATTTTGCCAGTTGTTATATATATTTTTTTATTTTTGATAATGTAAATGCTTTGGGCGAGCTCGCCGACTAAACATGTATTATCATTGTTGTAAGTAAGATGGATTAATGAAAAGTTTGTGTTTTTGGGCAATTTTGCCAAATAAACATGTATATCCTACTTTTCGTATCCTTGCTGCTTTATGATTTCTTCTGTTTTGTCATGCAAGTGTCCCCCCAGTCCAGTATAATACCAAAGTACCATTGTGCCCCACCTTACCTTTTAGGTTGTGTCGTCACACTCCCTTAGGCCTAAGTAGGGCAATTGGCGAGGACACACCTGGTGTTGGATGTCTTCATCCGATCAGGATTTTGTTCAACCGAAGTAGGTTTGATGACCAGTATAAGATTTGGTCGTATTGCCTAAGAATCCTCTGTAGGGCTTTATATATTGCCAGGGGCAATGCTAAGAGGTCTCTCGTTTTTTATGATGATGACCTGAGGAGGGGTATTCCCCTGTTGTAGTGATCAAGGTGCTTGTTATTTGGAAAAGATGTGCGATGAATGCAACTGTCACCAATCAGAGTGTAATCAACTAAGTAACTTTCATTAGTAATAAGGAAAATGAACTTCTGTTTTCATAAAAAAAGAAATACAAGAAAAGGGTCTAAAAATAGAATTTTTTGAGATTAGCTGTGTTCCATGCTCGTGGTATTTCTCTGCCCTCCATCGTTTCCAAGTGATAGGCACCTTGCAGATCGTCTTTAGTTACTTTATAGGGTCCTTCCCAGTTTGGGCCTAGCTTGCCGTCTGACGACTTCACTGTGCTGCCCAGGACCTTCCTTAGAACATAGTCCCCAACTTGGAACGCCCTCGGGCTAACCCTTTATTGTAATGCTTCGCGAGCTATTGCTGATAGTGCGCTAGCTTCACCAGGGCCAGTTCTCTACGCTCGCCGGCTAGGTCGAGTTCGGCGAGCAATGCTTCATCATTCAGGCCTTGGTCAACAAGGTTGGATCTCATTGTTGGCAAACCTGCTTCTAGTGGGATGACTGCTTCCATGCCATATGTCAGCGATAATGGGGTTTCTCCTGTTGCTCGTCGAGGAGTGGTTCGGTATGCCCATAGAACATGGGGTAGCTCTGTTACCCACGCACCTTTGGCTCGCTCTAATTGCTTCTTTAATCCATCTATCATAGTTTTGTTGGAAGCTTCCGCTTGGCCATTGCTCTAAGGGTAGGCCACCAAGCTGAAGTGGTGTCTGATCCCGTGTTCGTTACAGAAGTTCTGAAAGGGGCCACTTTCTAACTGCATTCCATTATCGGTGATGATGGTTCTGGGGATTCCAAACCGAGTGATTATATTTCTCCATATGAACCTTATCATATCAGCATCTCAGATGTTTGCCAGGGATTAAACCTCGATCCATTTGGTGAAGTAGTCAATCGCAACCAACAGGTATTTTCGATTACCGATGGCGATAGGCAGCGGTCCCACGATGTCCATTCCCCATTAGACGAAGGGCCATGGGCTGGACAGGGACTTCAGATCGCTGGTGGGTTGGTGGGCCATAGGAGCGTGGAATTGGCATTTCAGGCATTTGCGAACATATACTGCGGAGTCCTTTTGCATGTATGGCCACCAATAGCCTTCCTTCATTGCTCAAAAGGCTAGAGACCTTCCTACGATATGACTTCCACAGATTCCTTTGTGAAGCTCGTGTAGCACTTGATCGACATCACCTGGGTGGATGCATCTAAGGTAGGGACCGGAGAAGGATTTCTTATACAAGTCGCCTCCTGTGGATAAGTGAAAGCGAGCAGCTTTGACTCTTATCTGGTGGGCAGTTTTCTTATCATCTGGGAGTGTGCCATCCTTTAAATATCCCCTTAAGGGGTCCATCCAGCTGGGGGCAGATCCCACCTGGAGTACTTGTTCCACGTTTGGTAACTTGCTGTTGTGGTTAATGCTCGAACAAATGAGGAAATCGATGGGGATGACCCTCTTAAGGTCAGAGTCAACTGCTGAACCCAAGGCTGCTAAGGCATCAGCATAACTGTTTTGCCCCCTGGGAAACTGCTGGATGTTGATCTCTTCAAAGCTTGACATTAATTCTATTACTAAGGCGAGGTAGGCTGCCATTCTTTCATCCTTTGCATTATAATCTCCACTTATCTGATTGGAGACTAGTTAAGAGTCGCCGAACACCTGCAAACGTTTTGCTCCTAGAGTTTGTGCCTTTTGGAGCCCGGCTATTAGGGCTTCGTACTCTGCTTCGTTATTGGAGGCTGCAAATCCAAGCCTGATTCCTTGTTCGGGGATTGTGTTTTCTGGAGTGATGAGGACAATGCCTACCCCTGCCCCCTTTGAGTTGGAGGCTCCATCAACAAAGAGTCTCCAGGTTCTTTCTGTAGCTTGGTTCTTCTTTTGCCTTGTTGATTGAGGTTGGTCGGAGAGTTCCTCGCCTGTGAACTCGGCTATGAAATCAGCAAGGATCTGACCCTTGATGGCTGTCCTTGGTTGAAATTGGATGTCAAACCTGCCGAGATCGATTGACCACTTAGACAGTCTGCTCGACAAGTCCTCTTTCCTTAGGACCACCTTAGGGGATGCGATGTAAGAACGATGACAGTATGGGCTTCAAAATAATGCTTCAGCTTCCTCGAGGCTATTACAAGTGGAAATGAGAGCTTCTCCAATGGTAGGTACCTTTGCTCGGTGTCTAATAAGGTCTTGCTCGCGTAGTAAAAGGGGTGTTGGATTCTTATAACCTCGCATATTAATGCAGAGCTGGCAGTGTGATTGGATACCGAGAGGTACAAGTACAAAGAATCCATTTGCTGTGGTATGACAAGCAGCGATGGAGAGCTTAAGTAGGACTTGAGCTCGTCCAAAGCTCGCGAGCAGTCTGGGCTCCATTCTATCAGTTTACTCCCCTTTAGAAGCTGGAAAAAAGGTTTGCACTTCTCAGAGGATTTGGAGATGAAGCGATTTAAGGCGGCGAGCATTCCAGTGAGTTTCTGCACGTCCCGAATTGTTCGAGGGGGTTGTACCCTGTTGATTGCATCGATCTGGTCTGGATTAGCTACTATGCCTCTCTTACTGACCAAGTATCCAAGAAAATTACCTGACTGGACACCGAAGGAATATTTGCTCGCATTAAGCTTTATTCGGTACTTCCTGAGGATTTCGAAGGTCTTTGACAGGCCTGAGAGGTGATTTTCCTTCTTCTTGCTCTTAACGAGCATGTCATCGATGTAGACCTCCATTGTGTCTCCCATTTGATCCTTGAACATTTTTGTGACCAGCCGCTGATAGGTTGCCCCCTCATTCTTGAGCCCAAATGGCATGACCTTGTAGCAATATAACCCAACTGTCGTGATGAACGCCGTTTTGTCCTGGTCTGGGGCATACAAGGGGATCTGGTGATATCCTGAGTATGCATCCAGGAAACTCATTCATTCGTGAGCTACAGTGGCATCTACTAGTTGGTCTATCTTTGGGAGGGGGAAACTATCCTTAGGGCATGCTTTGTTGAGGTCAGTGAAGTCGATGCAAACTCTCCACTTCCCATTATTCTTCGGAACTACTACTGGGTTGGACAACCACTTGGGGAATTGCACTTCCCGTATGGATCCTGCATCCAGCAGTTTTTCAACTTCCTTTTCGACCGCTTTAGCCTTCTCGGGTGCTGTTCTCCGTGCCTTCTGCGTGACTAGCTTGAATATGGGGTCGACGTGCAACTGATGACATACCATATTAGGATCGATTCCAGGCAGCTCGTATGGTTCCCATGCGAAAAAATCTACGTTGTGTCTCAGCAAGGTCGTCAACTCCTTCTGTTCTTGGTCGGTGAGAGATGCTCCAATCAAGAAGACTCTGCTACTGTCACCAACTTCGTCTATAACTTCTACCAGGTTCTCGATGACACACTCGTAGGGGAGGAGTCTAGTCTCCTCTACTCCAGGTCTTCCATACTTTAATTGCTACTTGGAAGGTATCACATCCTCTTCAACTTTTTCGCTGGGTTGACCGACCTTCTTCTCTGGCTTTGGTCGGATGGCTACTATGAAGCACTTCCTCGCCATCGCTTGGTCGTCGTGGATCTCCATTACTCCTCGCTCGGTTACATACTTGAGCTTCTGATGGTAGGTCGAGGAGACCGCCTTCATCGTATGAAGCCATCCTCTGCCGAGGATGGCCTGGTACGGTGATTCGATGTCAACTACCAAAAACTCAATCATCTTGGAGACGTTACCAGCCCGAACTGGAAGCACTATCTTGCCTAGGGGCATGGTCATTTTTCCAGCGAAGCCGACCAAAGGAACAGTAGCTTCCTTTAGGTCAGAGACGCTCAACTTCAATTTCCTGAATAGGTCGAGGTACATTACTTTGGATAAACTTCCTTGATCAACGAGTAGCTTGTTGATGTCAAAGTTGGCTATCCTGAGTGTAATGACCAGGGCCTCATGATGTGGGGTTCTTACTCCCATCAAATCTTCATCCGTGAAAACAATATGCTTGTTATAGTTGACGTCCTCTGCTCATCGACGCTTTCCTGACTGTGACTTTGCTGGATCAATTTGAAAAGCCTGCATTACCGTTGTAATTTTTTTCATTTCCATTCGAGCTGAGTTCCCTTGTATCTTCTTGACGTCAGATACTCCGTGGATTACTGCAAACTCGTGTCCTGCATCATCCTCCAGGACGTTGTCGGGTCTCGCCTCTCTATTAGCAACCACTTTCTCTGCCCTCTTTTCCACAAATTTGTTCAAATACCCGGACTGGGACAATTCCTTGAGGTGAGACTTAAGAGCTTTGAAGTGCTCGGTCTTATGTCCCCCCTCTTTGTGAAAAGCGCATCTTAACGCATTGTTCCTCTTCGAGGGATCTCCTCCCATTTTCCTGGGCCACTTGATGAATGTCTCATCTTTGATCTTCGCGAGAATTTTGTAAATTGGTTATTTGAAAACGGTGTTGATCGCCTGGAATACTTTCGACGCGTCATGGTTCCCTCCGTTCTTGGAGCCATTTTTGCCTCCGTTCTTTCCTCCTTTCTTCTGGTTCTCAGTTTTCTCACCTACCTTGGTAGTGAGCTTAGCTCGACCATTTTCTCCTGTATTAGGGTGGGTGACATCTTCCACCTTTGCGTATTTCTCGATTCGGGCCATTAGGTCGTCAATAGTCATAGCTTCCTTCTTCGTCAGGGACGAGGAGGGAAGAACTAGGGAGCCCAATTTTGAAGGAGGCCACTGCTACTTCCTCCGCGCATTCCTCGATCTCATTGAATAGCTCCCAGTACCTCTTCGCGTAATCTCAGAGGGTCTCTTGAGGCATTTTCTTCATTGTTAGCAGAGCATCCATCCTTTTGGGATGGGAGCTATTGGTAATGAATCGGGCCGTAAAAAGTTTGGCTAGGGATTTGAAATTCTTGATCGACCGGTGGGGGAGCCTTTCGAACCACTTCTCTGCTACATCATGAAGGCTTGAGGGAAAAATGCGGCACATCAGGGCATCTCGGTGACTCCAAAGGGTCATGGCCTGTCGGTATTGCCTGACGTGATCGATGGGATCAATTTTTCCGTCGTAAATCTTGAACCTTGGAATGGCAAATTTCTTGGGAGCTTCCTCCTCTTCGATTTCTCTTGTCAAAGGTGACTTCATCTGGGTTTTGAGAGCTCGCCTCGCGAGTTCTCTGGTTGATCTTATTTCGTGGTGAGCGGGATGCTGGTCCATCTCCCTGCGGACCATGTTTCGTATGTTCTCGTCGCTGCGAGTAGGGCTCTGGTAGCGGCGAGCTCTTCGCATCTGTTCGCGGAGGTCATCGTCTGACTCGCCTCCTTCGTCCCTTTGAGATTCTCGCCTAGGGCTCCTTCCTCGGTTGCGAGATTTTCTCGCCTGAGGGCTAGGAATGAGATATGGGCGTCTCCTGTTATCAGGACGAAGATCCCTGTCCAGTCTTTCTAGTCTTCTTTTCAAGCGAGCATTCTCAGCCTCGTATCTGCGAGAAGACTCCCTCTTCTTGTGGAGCCTTGCCTCGTACGCATCAATCAACCTGGATATCTTAGTGGACCTCGCCGGTCCCTGACTTTCTTCTGAGGCTGGTCTTTCCAGGCGAGCTCTCTGATCTGAACGTCGGACTTCAGACCTAATCCTGCGAGGATCAGGTGGTTCTTGAATATCTCCTGCTTGGGGAGCATTGCTGCTGTGACCAGACATCTTAAACTCCTTTCTTGACGTGGGCTCTTCTCAGGGAAAGATGAACGTTTCCCGCAGACAGCGCCAATTATGGAGACAATTATTATGCAACACAAATAAATACGAGAGAAGCAATTATCAAAGAAGAACAAGGAATATAAGATGCCAATCACACAACAAAGGATGTACGTGGTTCAGCAAGGATGTGCCTACGTCCACGGTGGTGCAGTTGATATTATTTCTATACACTCCGGAGAGTAATTACAGAGAATACAACTTATCCTTTTACCCCGGACCTAGGGTTTAATATATACATGTGCAAGTAGGTAAGTGGAGGTGATGGGTTTCTCCACGTTTTCCATCTCCCGTATAACTTCCAATTGTGGAAACGTGGGGGAGATCGGATCAATATAAGAGATGAGGGGCCCGGACTTTGGGCCGCCAAGACTGGGTTACTCGTCCGGGCCCATGGTTCTAAATTTTGGGTACCCACAGTCCTAATCATACAACTAGAATTATTAAAATTGGAAATTGTAAGTTCATTGAAGACGGTGAAGTTAGTGGGAGTTTAAAATAAAGGGAGGTAATCATTCAAGAATTCTGGGTAAAAATTCCTATACCCCAAGTTTATAACGTACCTGTTGTTCCTAATGTCATTTTTGAACTAGTCATTGACCTAATCAATAATAATGAACAACAAATGAATGATCAACTGATTGAACAACCACATAATGAGACTATAACTAAGGAACCTCTTGAAGCATTAGAGGAAGTGCCATTAAGAAGATCTCAAAGGGAAAGAAGATCGGCGATTCCGGATGATTATGTGGTATACCTTCAAGAGGCATTATTTAATGTGGGGAATAATAATGATTCGATTTATTATGAATAAGCTGTAAATAGTGATGATTATGATGAATGGATCGAATTGCCTGAAGGACAAAAATGAGCTGGGTGCAAGTGGATCTTTAAGACCAAACTTGACTCGAAAGGAAATATTGAATGATATAAAGCTAAACTTGTTGCCAAAGGTTTTAATCAATAAGAAGGCATTGATTACAATGAGACCTTCTTTTCAATTTCAAACAAGGACTCGTTAAGAATCATATTAGCATTGGTAGCTCATTATGATTTATAATTGCACCAAATGGATGTGGAAACAACTTTTCTGAATGGGAGTTGAGAAGAATAAGTCTACGTGGCACAGCCATAAGGCTTCATAAAGGAAGGAAATGAAAACGTGGTCTGTATGTTAAAGAAATCAACATATGGTCTAAATCAAGCTTCTCGCCAATGGTACATTAAATTCAATAATACCATTATATCCTTTGGGTTTAAGGAAAACACTATTGATCGGTGTATATAATTAAAGATCATTAGGAGCAAGTTTGTGTTTTTAGTACAATATGTTGTCGACTTTCTTATCGCCAAAGTGATCTTGGTTTATTACGTGAAACCAAGAAATACCTTTCTGAAAACTTTGAAATGATCGATATGGGTTAGGCATCCTTCACGATTGGGATATAAATATCTTGCGATAGATCATAAGGAACGTTGGCATTATCTCAGAAAACTTACATTAACAAAGTTTTAGAAATATTAAGCATGCAAATTTGCAATCTTGTTAATGTTCCACTTCACAAAGGGGATAAGTTCAACTTAAGTCATTGTACACGAAGTGATTTAGAAAGGGAGGAAATGAAAGTCATGCCTTATGCTTCGCTCGTAGGGAGCTTGTTGTACGCATAAGTCTCCATTATGTCGGACATCAATTTTATCGTTGGGATGCTAGGCAAATATCAAAGCAATTAAGGGATTTACCATTGGAAAGCTGCAAAGAAAGTTCCGAGGTAGATGCAAGGGACCAAGAATTACATGCTCACATATAGTAAGACTGATCACCTTGAGGTGGTTGGTTCTTCAGACTCAGATTTTTGGGTTCCTTAGCAGTAGGAAGAGCACTTCGGGTTATGTTTTCCTTCTTGCTGGAGGAGTCATTTCATGGAAAATTGCTAAGCAGAGCGTCATTGCAACATCTACTATGGAGGCTGAATACGTAGCTTGCATCGAAGCTACAAATAATAGATTATGGTTACGAAACTTTATTTCAGGACTTAGAATTATGGGATCGATATCTAAGACACTGAATATTTATTGTGATAATGTCACAACAATCTTCTTTTCAAAGAATGATAGGTTTACTAAGGCAGCTAAGCATATCAAGATAAAGTACCTATTAGTGAAAAAAGAGGATCAGAAACAAAGACTGTCGATTGATCACATTATTATGAGTGATAACATATACGATCATCTTACAAAAGGAATATCTCCTAAGGCCTTTGTGGAATATGTCAAAGATATGGGTCTCAATTAGTTAGATTATTATTTCTATTTAACTTAGTTGTTCGACACTATTACTTGAATTCAATAAAAGTGTTCCTGATTTCTATTATTTTTGTCTTTTGTGAATTCATGAATATGATTATGACTTATTGTTTGACAGAAATAGTCCTTTATTCAAAAGGACATAATGAGTCCATTGTGACGCCCAATATTAAAGGCCTAGTTGAATAAAATATTGGTGTTATGGTACATGGAAGGAACCACGCTCTTGAATAGCATGGAACCGCCATGACTCGCATCTGTGAATCGTTTGATTTAGCAAACTATATTTATCAATTATTGTGAACCTAATGAAACCTAATCTAATTATAATTACTATTAAGACCAAGTGGGAGATTGTTGAAAATTAATAATTAAGTCCGAAATTAATTTTTAATTTCAATTGTTTTAAATTTTAAAATTATGAATTTCCTGTTTATGTGGTCTTGATAAATATCTAATAATTAATTAGGCATGTGATAAATGCAAAATTTAATGGATTGGGTTGTTCATATCTTTTAACCACTTAATGGTTAGTGTAAGCCTTGAAAAGAGGTATACTTTGATTAGGATTTTCGGCCCTCTTCCCTTTATAAATAGAGGAGCCTTGCACCATCTTGGGTTATCCCATAACACACTATTTTCTAAGGTGGGAGAGAAAATCTGAAATTTCCATATTTCATATTTTCTCACATAATTCTAGGCACACAAAAGACACAATTCAGGGATGTTCTTCAAGAGGTGATAAGGAGCAATTAATAGGAGCATTCAAGTCATCTTTTAATCAATAGAAATGAACAAAGGTTGGTATTCGATCATGGTTGTATAAAAGAACTAAAATATATGATTGCATGAAGATAAAACATCCTGGATTCATGACATGCCACAAGTATTATAGTGGAAGTTTAAAACTTTCCAAGAGACCAACTCATTGTGCAAGGATTCACTGATTTTATAATTCAACCAAACCACACATACCACTATATTTTAACTTCACAATTGAGGACAATGGACTATCAATTTAAATAGGATAAAAATACAACCATTTTTTTTCAATACTAGGAACAAATGTGTACATTCCACGCTCAAGTGGAGCCAAACATAGTGCTAAGATAGATTTTACACAATATGCTGAAAAGCCTTGTGACAACAATGACACCATAAGCAGGTTTCCACAACTTCACAAGGCAGGTTTTACCACAATCATTTAGGATCATAACGTGGAATGCTAGGGTGATCAAAGGGATAATTTTATATAAGAGGCTTATCAGATGATTAATCAAAACATACCTCACACCATGGTCATTCTTGACACAAGGATCAATGAAGAACAATAAAAAAATATGATTAAATGGTTTTCTTTCTCCCAATGTCTGATTGTGACTTATATGGGATGGGTGGGTGGAATATGTTGGGGTTTTTATTCTTAAAACCATGTTTATAATTTTTTATTTATTAATACAATACTCCCTTCACTCATTTTGAAATATGAATCATGTTTGTGGGAATGCTTTATATTTATATGTAAATATATTATATATATTGATCATTTATACATAGTAGGAATTTTGATGATTTAGGTTTAACCTGATCATAGAATTTCAGTTCTAGTATGATTAAACGAATCACGACCTAGATAGGGAGTTAATATCATATGGATAAAGTTGAGTGTACAATATTAGTAGTTAATCTTGACTACGAGATCCTATCTGATGGTTCAAGAATTCTGTTAATAGCTTAAGGAATATTGAATCGGTGCATCAGAATTGTATTGAATACGAATAAGGGTGCTATTCGAGTCTAGTTTCTGACTAGATTAGACTTGCACAATCTCACGATTTGTAAAGTGTGCATAGACCCTTAATCCCGCGGGATATGAGAATCGGAGTATTCACATAGTTATTTCTTTGACTTACTAAGGGTGAGATTCAATTTATTTGTTCAATAATCTTTGTAGGCTAAACAATCATTATGTGAATATGACCGAGATCATGTTCTGGACGAATCCACGTCCATGAGATTTCTAGATTGTGATATACCTTTGATAAACTTATAAGTTTTGATTCTACCAGTAAACTTGATTATTAAATAATTTATAATTTGGTAGAGTATTAAATAAATTAAGTTTGGGAACAAGAAATCTCGATTCGAAAAATATTGAATTTCACCAAGAGGGCGGCATTCAATTCTTAACGCGAGGTATAATATTGTGTGTTATTCATGTACATAAGGATTTATGGCGGTGAATCATCAATAACTTCATCTTCTTTATCTTTGTCTCCTATATTTAATCACCTACAAATTCCTCAAATGTATGGCGACCTAGAACCTAAATCTAATTAATATATTTCGTTTATATTTTTTTTTCTGAAACAAGATGAATCAAAGGTCCTTGGGTAGTTATTTTTCTAATGTCAATCCCATAAGAATATGGGTACTTTAGAACATCGAAGAAACATCCATTACCACCAGTTTCTCTGATAAAAGGGTTATCCACCTTCTAGCAGAGATGAATCCTCTAATAAACCTATAGACACCCCATTCTGTTACCCCATAAACTCTCCTTAGGTCCCTAGCACCTCCCTTCATCGCTACAAACCCAGGTCCTATCCCAAGTACTGACCTAGAAGCCATCGGGCACTCCCAGGCTTCGTTTGACCAAAAGTCAAACTCTTTAACTCGATCGAGACTGAATGAATCTTCTAAGGGCACTAAAATCTCTTTCCAATGGTCCATCTTGTGCGCAATTCTGACTTACCATGCAGATGAACGACCTGTTTTCCCCCAAAACTTATTTAAGAGGCCATTGAGCACTCCCAGGCTTCGTTTGACGAAAAGTCAAAGTCTTAATCTCTATCGAGACTGAATGAATCATTAAAGTGAACTAAAACCCCTTTCCAACGGTTCGCTCCATGCGCGATTCTGACTTACGGTACGAACGAACGATCCGTTTTACTCTGAAAGGTCATCGAATGCTTCCAGGGTTCGATTGACCAAAGTCAACTCCTTGAACCAGAGCAAACTCTTTGGAATGTCGAAGTACATCTCCTAACCTTTCCAACAGTCTACCTCGTGCGCGATTCGGACTTGACATGCGGACGAATGATCCGTTTGCATCCGACAGTTCCCCGTCTAATGGACTGATGAATGCTTTCGAGCCATATTTGACCTAAAGTCAGCTCCTGAACCCGGGATAAGTCCAAGGACTTTAGAAGGTCTCTAAATTACCTTTCTAATGGTCCGCTCCGTGCGCGATTCTGATCAACGGTTTGCGTTCTGCGGCCGATTTTCTAAAAAGGCCTGAAAAATACTGCCAAACGGCAGGTGCCAATAGGCAGGACCAGGGATATGCCGATCGGCAGTGTCCTGGGCCTATAAAAAGGAGGCCTAACCTCACTTGCAAGAGGAGCCCAGATCAGAAACATATCACTCTCAGCAGATCCCGAAAACCACTCTCGAAGTTAGCGTGATTTCCACACCCAAATCCCTTTCCAACCTTCACTTTTCATCATCCTTTTCACTAAACTTGGTGAATTAACTATCCTCCATCATCATCCAAGTCTAAGGGTTGCTCTCCAACATTCAAGATCAAGCTCAAGATCTTCAAGAAGGTCCAATTTTCTCAACCCTCTCCTTAAATTCTCATAAATTTGCAATAACTTGTTTTATTACTTAGCGCTTTTATGATCTCATCTCACACATACTAATATACTTTTTTACTTAGTATTATTGCACATATCTTATTTTCATATAAATAAAAACCCAAAAAATAAGAAAAAGAGGGTTTGCTCATAAATTCCAAATGAGAATTCTCACACTTTTCTTACACTTTTCTCACAACTAAAGCACTTTTTCTACACACACACACACACACACACACACACAAATAAGAGAATCCCGGGTTGGATTTATGGGATAAACCCCACGCCTTCTCGGGGTAAAACCCGAGACTCGAGTCCTATTTTTTACTTTTTCCCTCATTTTCTATTTTCTCTAAACTCCATTCTCTTATATTATATATATACATATATTTATTCTTAGGGGCGTATTATTCCGTATGCGTTATCATTCCCTCATAACGATTAACGTAGGGATGATCGCCTAAATCCTATTTTCTAATACTTTTATACCTTCCTACGAATGACTCGCTTTACCTCTCCATGCTACAAGCTGAGGATTCCTATCTCCACTATATATACACATGCACATATATCACAGGGAAAATAACAAAAATCCATGAGAGACCGAAAGGGCGGAATGGGTGCCTAACACCTTCCCATTTCGTAACTTAGCCTCCGGGCCCTTCTCGAATCATTTTGGTTTCATATGCACCAGTATGTCTTTGGATGCTGTCCTTCGGGATGACTTCCCCTTTTCTTTTGTCTGTTTTGAGTAAAATAAATTGGAAACTCTATTCTCTCTACATTTTTACACCTCACCTCAAATGACGCCGGCCGAAGCGCTCCCGAGAGGGACGCACGGGACCTAAGGATCCTCGCTCTCACTCAGCCCTCCCCGCGGTGAGTATCGAGGATGGCCAGAGTGGCGACTCTGCTGGGGGATATTCTTCTTTTGAGGGCTAGACTCTATTTACACGGATGTTATATTTGCTTGTGTTCTCCCCTATTTACATGTTCCCCTTTATTACTCATGTGTACCCCATGCTTATGCTTCTATTCATACACTTGTAGAAAATTCTCCATGTACACTTCGCACCACGTGCACCTAGGATCACATATATCCACATGTTGCATGCATCACGCATCCATACTTGATGAACCATTGATACTTATACCTTGCTCCCTGTTTGGCATAATCGAAAAAGACATTCTCATAAGATACTAATAAGATGATCATGCATGATTCACACGACATCACCAAAGAGCATTGCTATTAACCAAAATTTACCCAGTAACTGGAGGGTCACTTCGTGATGGGCGCTGGTCCGACAGGGCGCAGTTAGCCTAAGCGATATGAGTCTCACGTACCATTGGCCAAGTACCTTTGACGTATATCGATCGGTTCTCCCACATTGTACCGCTTGACCGAAGTCATGACGGGAGGTATATTGCAGGGAACTCGTTCATGTACGTCGAGTATATCGAATTCTCTCTCACACGTACCGTCCCCACGAGGTATATGGTGAGGCAATTCACGTACACTCAGGTATATCAAATGGCTTGTCCACACATACCGATTGCCCGCAAGAGCAAGACGTATATCGTGGAAGCCATGCCAAATGGGGGAACCCTTTCCAATTCACCCAACCAACTGCATACCCGCATATAGGTGTCAACCCTAGGACACACATGTTAGATTATCAGTTTCAATCCGAAACTCTGTCGCAATTTTGGGTCGGCCTGCTGCCCGAATTTTCGCGCATTTTTAAAATGGAACCCTGTCCGTGAGTCTGGTCACAAGTCCAGTCATAGCTTTGCATATATTACAAACCCAATTTTTCCAGGCTCGGGTCCCGTTCGGCATTTCATTTTGCATTTAGGAGAATTTAATACAAGTGAGAATATAATAATTATAATAATCATGCTGAGACCGTCTCCCCAAAACATTTCCCTTTTCTTTATCAAAAATCCAAAAACATTTCTCCCTTATTTATCAAAAAGCTAAAAACATTTCTCCTCTCTTTATCAAAAATCCAAAAATATTTTGTCTCTCCCTCTCAAAAAAGGAAAAAAAAGTATATTTTCATCCATGTTTCCTCAGAAAAAAATATAAATCCCATTTTTGCGCATTCTCAGGTCGATCATAAACCCTTAGCTTGACTCCTTATTGGCTTCGGTCTTCAGTAAAGTCATCCCCGAGTTCTGTCCGTTCCCCTATTACTCCTTTCGAGTCCGAAATCCATCCACTTTCCATGGAGAACACATATTAAGTACCCGTTGCGCAGTCGAATCTGACGGCAGTCCTAGCTCAGCTTTTGTCCAAGATTGAAAACCTCTGAACTGAGGTTCGAGAGATGCAACGAAACCAGGTTCCCGTTCCTCAAGAGCCCGAGGACCTATTCCCTCGTGCTATGAGTCCACCCGACCCTATTTGGGTTCCCGAAGAATATCTGCACGCTCCACGTGCCCCTCCTATTAATGGGCCGCCGCCTGCCCAACTTTTGATGCTGAACCTTGCCCAACCCGGGGCTAACTTTCCTATGGTCATTAATCCAAAAGAAGAAGAATTGAACAAAGTCAAAGAAGACCTCAAGATACTCATTAAGAAGTTTAACCAAGTCAGAATATCAGGGAATTACATGGACTACACCCACATGTCTCCTTATCCTAAAGCGAGGTTACCCGAGAAGTTTAAAATGCCGAATATCAAGAAATTCAGAGGAAGTGGACCCCCGATTGTTCATCTACGAAGTTATCACCATTCTATGACTCTACTAGGGGATTCTGAAGAAGTGATTGCCCAATTGTTTCAGCAAACTCTGAAGGATAGCGCCCTTCAATGGTTTTTGTCTCTCGAAGAGTCCAGAATTCATAGCTGGGAGGATGTAGCCCGAGAATTCATGTCACAGTATAAATACAATGAAGAGCTTGAGGTCACCCGCTGTGATTTAGAGCTTCTCAAACAGAACCCTGCTGAATCAGTCAGTAACTTTATCTCCCGATGGAGGGAAAAAGCAACAATTATGACCAATCGACCTTCCGAGGAAGAACACGTCAACATAGTAAAGAAGAACTTCTTACCCCATATCTGAGCAACGATAGGAGGACAATACTATCCCCACTTTTGAGCTCTCAGAGAAGCAGGAGTAGAAATCAAGGAAGGCCTTGCCAAAACATAAGTTAACCTAAAAAAGGTGTCCAGACAGTTCACCTCCAGAAAATATGACAAACCTGCCAGTGCTACAGTCTCAACCATCAATAACATCTCTCAACCAACTGCATCATGGGCACCAGAAAGCTGCCCTGTCCCAGTCCGAATGGAATACACTGAGCTCCATGCTCCCCTCTCCAAAGTCTATTAAACCCTGCTAAGCCGAAACCTTATCAAACCTTTGGATCCTCGTCCATTGCTAAATCCACTCCCAAGAAACTTCAAGGCAGATGCACATTGCGCCTTTCACCAAATTGCTGGCCATACCATCGACCAATGCTTTCACCTCTGAAACATGATCCAAGGTCTAATTGACCGGGGTACCATCGCCCCACTAGCCAATCCTAAGCCAAACACTACTCACAACCCACTTCTAAATCATACCAATGCCATCTTCTTAGAAGAGAACCCAGGATTTGATCCCTTAACTCAAATCATACCCATATACTCTCCCAAACCTCTCCAAATTTGCCCATATTTCCTCCTACACCCTGCTAGCCCCACTGATCAGGCACTGTCACTCCTTACCAGAGCATGCATCGCTGTCCATATCCGTTCTGAAAATAGAGGTATGGAATTATCAAAAGTTTTAAACCAACTCCTAAAGTTCGGGCTAAAATTACCCTCAAAGATGGTCATTGATTGCCAGAGGTTCAGTACGCTGTTCTTAGAAGCACGAAAATAGGCTCGAGAGTCAGATAGTTGGGTAGTACTGACCGATGAAGTCAGCCTGGATGATGTCATCCAAATCAAGGAAGAATTCTTTAGGCAGACCAATAACATTTGCAGTATCACCGAGTTATTCGATGCTTTGAAGCTACAGGAGCGCCTGGTCCCTTCACCCTCACACATCCCCACAGAATGGGATGACCTGTATGAAGAAGCCATTGAAGTTGTGGAATGCATTGACTTTGCATGGAAAGACAGAATTGTTGCCACCGGATGAGGGGAAGAATTTAAAGATTTGAATAAAGAGCAAGCTTCAGAGAGAATTGGGTCAATAACCGACATGTGTGGGATGACATCATTCGAAGAACTCCTTGGAGAAATAAACAAGGTAGCAGAAAAACTCGAGATCGACGAGGAAACGGGGTTCATGTTCTTCCCATCTTCAGTAAACACATGACCAGATCAGGGAGGCATTACCAGATCCCAAACTCACTACCAGCCAATGACAAAGGGAAGGGTGTTGAAAACCTTCCTATACCAGGGATGACCCTCGAGGAGAGCAAGATCCTCGATCAACTAAAGAAAACTCAAGTTAACATCACTCTATGGGGGCTTTTCATGTCTTCTCAGCTACATATAAATGCTTTGATCAAGTTGCTCACTGGACCCATAGTTCATCCGTATACCACACCAGAAGAAGCGGTAAATTTGGTCGGATGCTTGACCTCTACCCGAATGCTATCCTTTTCTGAAGAAGAAATCCCCAAGATTGGGGCAAACCACAATCATGCACTCAACATCTCCGTCGGAGTTATGGGGAAGGTTGTGCCACTCTCTCTTATCGACAATGGATCCACCTTGAATGTCTACCCACTGAGAACCTTCAAATGTTTAGGACTGAAAGCAAGCGACCTCGCTCTAACTTCCGCTGCTGTGCGATACTACCCGTCGGGAGGTGATGGGATCCATAAAGCTTGTAATAGGGACTGGCCCTATAAACCCTGTCGTTGAATTACAAGTTATTGACATCCCAGCCTGTTTTAACTTGTTACTAGGACGACCTTGTCTCCACAGTATCAAGGGCATGTCTTCCTCACTCCATGAAAAATTAAAGTTCTTCATCGACGGACGGGTCATTACCATCTTAGGCGACGACGACAATGCCGATGGTGCAAGTACCAGCAATCCAATTCTTGAGATACAACACGGGTCAAATGATATGCTCCTATCAGGATTACGAGTTGAACCACTTCTACTCCCGGCAGGGGACAACTTCAAAGAAAGGGTTTGCCGGAATACGACCCTCATGGCAACGTCAATGTGATTCAGATGTTCAGAAACATGTACTTCATGCTCGGACTGGGGCTAGGACAAAGACAGCAAGGGATACTTGAGTCGATTGAACTAAAGAAAGCTTTTCCTCCCTGTGGTTTTGGGTATCAACCGTCAGTACAAGAGCTCAGAATGATCCTCTAGTCTCGACCAAAGAGGATATTATGCCACGTCCAGACTGTCTCAGGTGATTCCTTGAATGGACGATTCATCAAAGAGGGTGAAGACTTCCCATTTTGTGGCTTTTCGGAACCATGGTATGACCATACAGACAAGAAGATAAATCTTGGAATGGAGATCTTTTTCCAAGATAGCTACCCATGGGCCGAGAGTTCCCAGCACCATGAACAACTACTCATCAAAGATACCGAAGAGACTGAGGAAAGTGACTCCAAATATTCTTTTAACTTACAGACACTGGGGATAGCACTCTACATGGTTCATTCAGGCACTACATCACTGGATCCATCCTACCTGATTAAAGATGCTGATACACCTCTCCTCAACTGGCATGCTGCGCCAGTTCTACCTGCTAAAATCTCCCCTAATCCTAATGTTTACTCCATTTCTTCTTCTATTGTCTATCCTTGTTCAAATGTAATCGAGTCCTCTTTTGATGAGGTTCTCAATGCTGTTTTTCCTATCAATGAAATAAACAAAGATTTTAAGTATCTTGTTATGCCTTACATTAACTGTTTGGATTCTAATCAAATTTTTAATGATGATAATTTTGTAAATGAACAATTTTAACTGATCTAAATAAGGTTAATAATAAACAACATAACCGCGTTCAAATTAATAAAGAAGAGACTGTTGTTATAAACCTCGATTCTAGTAGCCAATTGCGCTAGATTAGGATAGGGGCTACCCTTGACGAGCATGAGCGTGCACAACTCAAAGAATTGCTAAAGGAATTCGTGGATGGCTTCGCATGGTCCTATGACGATATGCCCGACATTAATCCTGAAATAGCTCAGCATGAGATTCTCACTCTCCTAGATTACAAGTCGGTCAAACAAAAGTTGAGAAATCTTCGCACCCAATGGTCGCTCAAGGTCAAAGAATAGGTGGTCAAACAGTTGAACGTAAGTTTCATTCATGTGATCTAATATCCCATGTGGCTAACCAACATAGTGCCCGTACTGAAATCAGGAGGAAAAGTTCGGATGTGTGTAGACTATCAGGACTTGAACAAAGCCTCTCCAAAGGCTGATTATCCGTTACCCAATATAGACATGATCGTAGATAACACAGCTAGTCATGCTCTCAAGTCATTCGTCGATGAATTTTTCGGATACAACCCAATTAAAATGCACCCAGACCATCAAGAAAAAATCGCATTCATCACCCCATAAGGAACCTTTTACTACACTGTCATGCCATTTGGTATCAAGAACGCTGGGGCTACCTACCAGAGGGTTGCCACAACCATCCTACATGATCTGATTCACAAGGAAGTAGAGGTCTATGCAGATGATATGATTATTAAGTCCAAAACTAGAGAAGGTCATGTCTCTCCTCTCCAAAAATTCTTCAAATGACTGCGATAGTATCAGATGAGACTCAATCCGCAGAAATGCGTCTTCGGCATCACAAAGGGAAAACTCTTGGGATTCATAGTCAGCGAGAAGGGGATAGAAGCAGATACTGCCAATTTGAAAGCCATACTCGAGATGACACCTCCCCAAATAGAGAAATAAGTCATAGGTTTCCTCGAGAAATTGAATACATCAGCCGATTCATCAGCTAGTTAACCTCCATCTACGAACCTATCTTCAAACTCCTCCGAAAGGATTCAACTAAAGTTTGAAATGAGGCCTGCCAAGAAGCTTTTGACCGAATAAAAACATATCTAACCCAACCCTATGTACTCATGCCACCAAAGCCTGGTCTCCCCTTACTCCTGTACCTAACCATAACCGACACTGCAGTTGGGGCTTTGCTAGCCCAATACCTTGAAGATTCCTGCAAAGAAAGAGTTATCTATTATGCCAGTCGCAAATTGGTCGGGTACGAGGTCAACTACACCGCTTTGGAAAAAGCATGTGTCGCGCTTGTCTGGGTCACCCAAAAGTTGCGGCACTACATGCTCGCCTTCCCCATCAAACTTGTATCCCGAATGAACCCCATCAAATACCTACTTAAAAAACCCGCCTTGTCCAGCCGAATGGCTCGATGGTTGATGCTCCTAGCCGAGTTTGATATTATGTACGCCACGCAAAAATCCATAAAAGGAAGAGTCATCTCTGACTACCTCATTGATTACCCCGTAGAAGAAACCGATGTCTGGGTCTCTGAATTCCCAGATGAAAACATCCTTCGCACTGTTCACGATAACCTTCGATGGCAAATGTTCTTTGATGGCGCTGCCAACAAAAGGGGATATGGTATTGGGATACTTCTGATCTCCCTAGATGACTTTCACACTCCCATCGCCATCAAATTGGATTTCCCCTGCGCCAATAACATGATTGAGTAGGAAACATGCACAGTGGGCCTCAAAGTTGCTCTCAAGAAAGGTATTCAATGCCTAAATGTCTACGAGGATTCCTCCCCCATCATCGGTCAAGTGCTCAAAAAGTGAAAAGTCAATGAGGAGAAACTCCAACCCTTCCATGCCCACTTAGAAGAGCTAGCCTCCCAATTTCAAGATATCACCTTCCATTACCTACCCCGATCAAAGAATAACCTAGTCGATGATCTCGCTACCTTGGCCTCCATGGTTGACATGCCTGAAGGAATCATAATGACCCCCTTCCTTGTTCAAAAGCACGACAAACCAACCCACTGCTACCACATTGAGCTCGTCACTACAGAAGATCCCGAGCTATCCAATTGTTCATACTATGATATTTGGCACCTACTCAAGTATGGTAGATATCCCGAGGGTTCCAACAAGAAAGATCGAGCAACCCTCCAAAGACTAGCTCCCCAGTACATCATCTGTCACAAAGCACTGCTCAAATGAAACTTCGATGGAACTCATCTGCACTGCATCGCAGGGGCTGACATTGAAAAGATAATACAAAAGATCCATAGCGAGGAATGCGGACCTCACATGAACGGTCACACGCTTGCCAAGAAGATCATCCGACAAGGTTACGACTGGAACACCATGACCCAGGATTGCACCGCCTATATCTGGAGAGGCCCTAAATGCCAATAATTCTCCAACCTTCAGCATCTGCCACCACGTGAATTATACAATATGACCTCTCCCTGGCCGTTTTCCACACGTGGCATCGACATTATAGGGAAGGTTACACTGAAGGCTTCCAATGGGCATGAGTTCATCCTTGTTTCCATTGATTACTTCACCATATGGGTAAAAACGGAGTCATACGCAGTGCTGAACGCTAAAAAAATGGCCAAATTCATCAAGAAAAATATCATCTGCCGATATGGGGTCCCCCACGAGTTAGTATCAGATAACGGCTTGCATTTTGAGGCAGAAGTCACAGAGGTGGTCAACGAGTATGGGATTTAGAGACACAAATCTTCTCCCTACCGACCTCAGACCAATGGTGCAGTTGAAGCCGCCAACAAGAACCTCAAAGCCATCATCAACAAGATGATCGAAAGTTGTCGGGATTGGACCGATCGGATCCCGTGTGCCCTCGGGGGCTACCGAACCTCAATTCAAACCTCTATTGGGGCTACCCCTTACTCTCTAGTTTACGGTATGGAGGCAGTACTACCCGTGGAGATGGAAATACCCTCATTGCGCATCATGCTCGAAAACAAAGTCAGCGAAGAAGACTAGTGCCAAAGCCTTCTTGACGAGCTGACCCTCCTAGACGAAAGGAGATTAAAAGCACTATACCACATACAAGGGTACCATCGCCGGATAGTGCGATCATTCAACAAGAGAATCAAAGACCGTGGTGTCCGAGAAGGGGACCTAGCCCTCAAAGAAATAGTAGAACCCATCTGGAGCCCCAGAGGGAAATTCAACCCCAATTGGAGCGGCCTCTACATTGTTAAGAAAATCTTGTCTGGTGGTGCCGCCATGCTCATCGACTTATATGGAGAAGAGATGGCTCGTCCAGTCAACCTGGATCGTCTCAAGAAGTTTTACCCCTAGTCCGAAATCTCGGCGCGCTATGACTCTTCTCATCTTACATATAAAAAAAAAATCTCTTCATTTCCTTCTGCCCAGAACTACGTGGGTCTGATCCTCTACAAAAAACCATTTTCAAACAATTTAAAAACTTTTCAAAAACCCCATAGGTACGTAGGTAGCTCATACACCTTACATGAGCAGGAACCTTTCTTTTCATAAAATACTATTCTTTTCTTACCTCCGAGAACGACAGTTCATTCTAACATGTATTTAAACAAAAGGATTATGTATGCTTTAGATATCGGTATAAATAATTCAAACAATACAAAATTCATCGAAAGACACAACTGGATGACCATAAACTTGTTTATTTCAGTAATAAGAAATTTCGGTACAGATTACATAAAGGAACGGATAACTCCCGTCCCCTATCTTCCTAAAAAAGCCAAAATAAAATCCCCACATTTATTCCCCATTATAAAAAAACCATCCTACCCACAGCTACCAGAGGATCCCGCTCCGTCATCATCATCTACATCCTGGGGTCCCTATTTCCCCTGCCTGAACAGAGTGTCGCAGACACTCCATGGACCGATAAGCTAGAACCAGCTTCGAATAAACCACAACACCTCCCTCCATGGTGTAAAAAGAAACAAGCCAATTTTGTCCAGTGTCCACTGCCAACATCTTGCTAACCACTCCCCTCCACAACCACTTCATATAATCCCCAAGGATATGCCAAACTCTCCTAACATACTAAGAAGGCCAGGTCGACGGACGCCGATTCTCCCACATAGAGCCAAGACGGATGCGCAAACATTCGGTCAAATCCTCTGCCGAAAAGAAATTCAGTGTCCGAGGTGGCACAACCTATAACCAACCAAATTGGCGCAGAAGTCATCAAGGGAAATAAAAAGAGGTCTGTCTGAGACCAACCAGCCGCACATACGGGTATTCTCCTAGCTCCAGAATAGGCAACAACTATCCCCACTAAGGCACTGACCAATAAAGATTCTGAGCCCCATGCTCCCCAAGCCAATTCTCCCAGCTCTCAATATCCAGGCCAACGTTGGAGAAGTGACGCGAAAAGAAGTTGGGTACAGTCGACAAAGAATATTCTGGAAGAGTCACCAGGCGGAGTCTTTCAGACAAACACATGAACAACATCACAGGGATACCCCGTAGGAAGTCAGAAAGACCTTCTCGCAAGGCATCCAGACCGTTTAGGGTCTCCGCCAGTATCACCGCCACAGGATTATGACGGTATGACATCCATGAAGTAATGGCTGCAAGTTATGGGTCCACCAGCAGTTCCCCAGTCACCAGCAACAATTTTGAAACCAGGCCCAGAGCAACGGCTCCAGCATAGCCATTATCACCTACTTCTCACAAATACATGGATTACAACACCACCGGGAGGGAATCATTCCTCCAGTAACCAATGATCTAGCCACCGAAGGCGAAATGCGAAGAAGCCCAGCCAGCAAATCCCTGGGAGAACGAGAAAATTCGGGTAACGCTGCAACAACACTGGGATTTATCCCCAGCATGATAGAAAATTCCTCATAGGTAAGACAAACTTCAACCAACCCAAAGAGTAATACATGGTCTTCGGGGTACAAAAATTGTACCACCGCCATCAGCATGTTCCACTCAATGGACCGATTGTGCCATAAAGAGACTCGACGCATGTTGAAAGCATCGTAGACGATGTTATAAGAGCACATCGCTTATAAGGCTTTGAGGTAGTTAGCAAACTCAATGCTACCCGGGAGAGCCATCTTACAAAGACTAAGAAACAGTAGACAAGTGAAGGTGTGATGGAAACACTCCACCCTTCCCCTTTTTTTATACTTGAGAAACCTCACAAAAGACACAATCCCTGCAGAAATCGGAAGGAATCCTACCCCACAAAGTAAAAAGGCTGAAGAGGGCACAAATCAAAAGCTTTGAATTAATGGGACTGGACCTGACTGCCGAAAGGCAGGACGAGGGTCTTGCGATTGGCAACCCCCTATTTTTGGAAATTTTCCTTTTTCCTTTTTTATCAAAATTAGAAAAGCCCAATAAAAATAAATTGATATTCTCAATAGAGTTTCAAAAATCCTTTTCCACCCTTATATAATTTATCATTTTTAACCTTCCTTCAAAATCCTAAAAATATTTCTTTTTACGGTCTCAGCAGCAAAGTAAAAAGCGCATGCACATGCATTCATTCATCATTATCAAACGATAATAAAAAATTCCATTGCATTGCATATATATTGGTTCTGCGTATTACATCAATTTTGCAGGAAATAGAAAAAAGCTAAAAAACAACGGGACTTAGCCTAAACCCATTCTTTCTCTCTCTCACCTACCCTTCACCCCTCTCTCTAAGAGCTTCCACCCCTGAGACGCTCTCTCTTTCCCCTACGGTGAGACGACGCACCACCGCTACCTGAGCTAGAGTCCTTACCGGACGAAGCAGAAGGTACCAAGCAAGAAGGAACCGGGACCGCATCCCGAATATGGGCAGTCACCGAAGATATCCAGTCTCTGATGTCCCTCAGCCAAGTGGTCAACACCCGGACTTTCTGCAAGTAAAAGGCAGAATCAATATCATAAGAGGGATCAAAATAGAAAAAGAACAAAAAAGATCAAGAAGGTATACCGCAGGACGAAGGGCCTCCTCTATCAAACCTAACTCCTCCGAATCCATCGCATGAGGACGGTGTAACATAGGCACCATCCCTCCATCATCCCGTCAAATATTGTATGAAGGGGTGTGCAACCGCACAACGGGAACCTCTGAAGTCACCGCCGCCGCAGACGTCGATGGACCACCACCGCTGTGGGAAGACCCCACCGCCCAACTCGAACCGCAGGAGGGAAGGCAAGCCATCATATATGTTGGGCGCCATCAACCATCTCATCACAAAGTCCATATAGTCATACGGTGCAGCCGTATCAGTATACAACAGGTAGGACTCGCCGATCATCGTCGCGATCCTCGCATCCTCCAGCAGCAGCCACTCCCGCCTCATAGACATATGAGGATGCGCAGGTGGCACCACCACCATTTCCTCAGCAACCTTCCAAACCACCCGCTCCCCTAGATACCAAGAATGGACCGAACTCATACGCCAGCAAATGCCTCATCCGCGCCTTCACCCCAGTCACCCCCGTATCCTGAATGGCTGTCCCCCAAGGGTAAAAAGTCACCTAAAAATCCATAGCAGACATAAGTCAATACAAAATCAGAACATGCCAAAAACCAAGACTAAAAAGGAAAGAGTCTTACCCTACCACTGGTCAGGCCATTCAAGACCTGACGCACCGCCTCTAGAGAGAGAGTTCCCTTTGATTGTTGATTGGCCTTACTCCATCGATATAATCGACAGAAGTCCCCAACGGTATCGTCCTTCAGGGCGATGAGTAGGGTATTGCACCCAATGACCTCATAGAACCACGTTTGCCAAAGATAGGAATTTACGATAAAAAAGAGATGCATAAGGAAAATGCGAATGTATGAAAGGAAAATGCGCAAAATTAAAGGATACCTCAAGGAGATACGTGGCTCCAGTAAAAGTTTACTGGTAGCACCGGATGAATGCGTCCAAAGAAAAATAAAGGGTTGCCAAAGTCAGGCTTCCCAAGTCATAGAGAGGGATGTTCGAAAACATCCTCAAGTACGGCAAGAACACAAGTGGACGACCTCGTCGCTCGACGCCACCATAAAACCTACCAGCACCAACAAAATGAACAATCGGGCCATCTGCCTCACCTTCAGCCCGTCCTCCACATCAACCACCCTACTTAGCAAGACATCCTTCAGCAAGGACAACCGAATGGAATCCCCAGAGACTATCCTCCCTACGTCACCGAGCGCTGCCCTCACCGTCTTCGGCCTCACCCTCAGAGAGCGATCCACCTCTATCTGCTCTCCGTCATAATCCAGCCCCAGTAACTACTGCACATCTATGGGAGTCACGGTCATCTCCCCAAAGCCAAAATGGAAGGTGTGGGTAGTATCCCACTACCTATCCCCCAAAGCTCACAAGACCGTTGTCGATCGAGGCGTCTCATCCAGCGCAGATGCCAACCTCCCAAAACCTGCTGATGATACCACCCAACGCACCACAGGTGGAAGATTCTCCCAGACATCCTTAAGCCCCGTCGTCCCATGGGCACGCATGTTCTTCAAAGAGATATCAGACTGTCAAAAGAAGAAAAACCCTTGTCAAAATTCAAAGAAGGAAGGAAAATCATCAAAAAAGAGAAGAATGACAAAGGTCAGGTTACTTACATAACCACCAGGGTTCACCACCCTTGAAGAGCGATGATGCAATGGCTCCCGTAGCAAAGTCCGCTCATCCGCAACCGGCTCAAATGAGTCAAAGGAGTTCTCACTCCCCAAAGCAAGAGGCGTCCTGGCCCTCCACTCCACGTTCGCCCAGTCATCAACAGTCAACCATTCCCTATGTGCTGCGGTGCTCACAAAGGCGGCCATTTCTTAGAGATCAGAATGCTAGAACGATTTGCAGAAGAAAACTACAGAAAGAAAGAAGGCAAGAAGCTGTGAAAAATGAGGGGCATTCGCCCTCTTTATATAGGATGCCAAAAGGTCATGCCGATCGACATTGACCCCACCCACCGATTGGCACTGACTCCTTACCTTCCCGAGGCAGTCCAAAAGTCCGTGACCCTGCCGAATGACACCCTCTGAACCACGCCGACCGGTACCCCCTTAAAATTTCGTAAAAAATTCCCATAAAATGCGAGAAAGCCCTGAAAAATTCTCATAAAAATTCTTAAAAATCTCGAAATGGATTTAGAACTTTTTCACCTAGAAAATTTCACACTCCCTCAAGCGGAACCCCCATTTCCCCAAAGGACACTCTAATTTTTCACCAGCTCATTCCCCAACGGAACCCAAAATCTAATCTTTATCCTCTCTTAGGATAGAATTGATCTCGGTCTTGGATTGTCACCATAGTTAGGTCAGAATTGACATCGATCCTCGGTCGTCACCATAGTTAGGTCAGAATTGACCTCGGTCTTGGATCGTCACCATAGTTAGGTCAGAATTGACCTCGGTCCTCGGTCGTCACCACTCTTAGGTCAGAATTGACCTCGATCTTGGATCATCACCATAGTTAGGTCAGAATTGACCTCAGTCCTCGGTCGTCCCCTCTCTTAGGTAAGAATTGACCTCGATCTTGGATCATCACCTTAGTTAGGTCAGAATTGACCTCGATCCTCGATCGTCACCACTTTTAGGTTAAAATTGACCTTGGTCTTGGATCGTCACCATAGTTAGGTCATAATTGACCTCGGTTGTCACCATTATTAGGTCAGAATTGACCTCGATCTTAGATCGTCACCATAGTTAGGTCAGAATTGACCTCGGCCCTCGGTCGTCACCTCTCTTAGGTCAGAATTGACCTCGGTCTTGGATCGTCACCTTACTTAGGTCAGAATTGACATCGGTCTTCGGTAGTCACCACTCTTAAGTCAGAATTGACCTCAATCTTGGATCATCACCATAGTTAGCTCAGAATTAACCTCGATCCTCGGTCGTCACCTCTCTTAGGTCAGAATTGACATCGGTCCTCGGTCGTCACCATAGTTAGGTCAGAATTGACCTCGGTCCTCGGTCGTCACCACTCTTAGGTTAGAATTGACCTCGGTCTTGGATCGTCACCCTAGTTAGGTCAGAATTGACCTCAGTCCTTGGTTGTCACCTCTCTTAGGTCAGAATTGACCGCGGTCTTGGATCGTCACCTTAGTTAGGTTAGAATTGACCTCGGTTCTCGGTTGTCACCTCTCTTAGGTCAGAATTGACCGCGGTCTTGGATCGTCACCTTAGTTAGGTCAGAATTGACCTCGGTCCTCGATCGTTATTACTTTTAGGTTAGAATTAACCTCAGTCTTGGATCGTCACCATAGTTAGGTCAGAATTGACCTCGGTCGTCACCTTTCTTAGGTCAGAATTGACCTCAGTTTTGGATCATCCCTTAAGCCCACAGGATTGGCTTTGACCCGCAGAATAGGTCATCCTCAACTTAAGCCCACAGAATCGACTTTGACCCATAGAATCGGTCATCCTCAACTTAAGCCCGCATAATCGTCTTCGACCCACATAATCGGTCACCTTCATCTTTAAGCCCGCAAAATCAGCTTCGACCCACAAAATCAATCATCCTCATCTTTAAGCCCGCAGAATCGGCTTCGACCCATAGAATTTTTCATCTCACCTTAAGCCTGCAGAATTGGTGTCAACTCGCAGAATTGGTCATCTCAACTTAAGCCCTCAGAATTGGCCTCGACCCTCAGAATTGGTCATCTCTACTAAAGACCGCAGAATCGGCTTCGTCCCGCAGAATCGGTCATCCTCATCTTTAAGCCCGCAGAATCGTCTTTGACCCGCAGAATCGGTCATCCTCATCTTTAAGTCCGCAAGATTGGCTTCGACCTGCAGAATCGGTCATCCTCATCTTTAAGCCTGCAGAATCAGCTTCGACTCGTAGAATTGGTCAGCTCACCTTAATCCCGTAGAATTAGCTTCGACCCGCAGAATTGGTCATCTCAACTTAAGCCCGCAGAATCGGCTTCGACCCGTAGAATTGGTCATCCTCATCTTTAAGCATATCGAATCATCTTCGACCCGCATAATCGATCATCCTCATCTTTAAGCCCGTAGAATCGACTTGTACCCACAGAATTGGTTATCCCCAGCACACTCCCTTGGTCCTCAGAATCAGCCTCGACCCTCTAAATTGTTCATCCTCGCTCCTTTAGGTCCTCAGAATCAGCCTCGACCCTCTGCATTGGTCATCCTTGCTCCCTTAGGTCCTCAAAATCAGCCTCGACCCCCTGAATTGGTCGTCCTCCTTCAAAGCATCATGCGATGTCTATTCGACGGCTATCATTTATTTCAAACTCACCCGTAAAGGGGCTCTGTAGACACCCCATTCTGTTACCCCATAAACTCTCCTTAGGTCCCTAGCACCTCCATTCATCACTACAAACCCAGGTCATACCCCAAGTACTGACCTAGAAGCCATCAGGCACTCCCAGGCTCCGTTTGACCAAAAGTCAAACTCTTCAGCTCGATCGAGACTGAATGAATCTTTGAAGAGCACTGAAACCCCTTTCCAATGGTCCATCCCGTGCGCAATTCTAACTTACCATGCGGATGAATGACCTTTTTTCCTCCGAAACTTAATCAGGAGGCCATCGGGCACTCCCAGGATTCGTTTGATCAAAAGTCAAAGTCTTCATCTCGACCAAGACTGGATGAATCTTTGAAGGGCACTAAAACTCCCTTCCAACAGTCCACTCCTTACGTGATTCTGACTTACGATACAGATGAGCGATCCGTTTTACTCCGAAAGGTCACCGAATGCTTCCAGGGCTCGGTTGACTAAAGTTAACTCCCCGAACCAGATCAAACTCTTTGGAATGTCAAAGTACATCTCCTAACCTTTCCAACGGTCCACCCTGTACATGATTCAGACTTACCATGCGGACGAACGATCCGTTTGCGTCCGACGGTTCCTCGTCCAATGGATTGAAGAATGCTTCCAAGCCATATTTGGCCTAAAGTTAGCTCCCGAACCCGGGAGAAATCCAAAGGACTTTTGAAGGTCTCTGAATTAGCTTTCCAACAGTTTACCCCATGCACAATTCTGATCAATGATTTGCGTTCTGCGATCGATTTTCTAAAAAGGCCTAAAAAATACTGCCAAACAGCAGGTTCCAGACCTTGCCTATCGGCAGGTGCCGATAGGCAGGACCAGGGTTATTCTGATCGACAGTTCCCTGGGCCTATAAAAAGGAGGCCTGATCTCACTTGCAAGAGGATCCTAGATCAGAATCATATCACTCTCAGCAGATCCCGAAAACCTCTCTCGAAGTTAGCGTGATTTCCACACCCAAATCCCTTTCCAACCTTCACTTTTCATTATCCTTTTCACCAAACTTGGTGAATTAACTATCCTCCATCATCATCCAAGTCTAAGGGCCGCTCTCCAACATTCAAGATTAAGCTGAAGATCTTCACGAAGGTCCAATTTTCTCAACTCTCTCCTTAAATTCTTATAAATTTGCAATAACTTGTTTTATTACTTAGCGCTGTTATTATCTCATCTCACACATCCTAATATACTTTTTTACTTTGTATTATTGCACATCTCTTATTTTCATATAAATAAAAACCCAAAAAATAAGAAAAAGAGGGTTTGCTCATAAATTCCAAACGGGAATTCTCACACTTTTCTTACACTTTTCTCACAACTAAAGAACTTTTTCTACACACACACAAACGCACACACACACATAAATAAGAGAATCCCCAGTTGGATTTATGGGATAAACCCCACCCCTCATTTTGCATACGAACTACGTGGACTTTGATGCCTCTATAGGCTACGTAGGTGTCTCGGGGTAAAACTCGAGACTCGAGTCCTATTTTTTACTTTTCCCCTCATTTTCTATTTTCTCTGAACTCCATTCTCTTATATATATATATATATATATATATATACATATATCTTTTCTTAGGGGCGTATTATTCCGTATGCGTTATTATTCCCTCATAACGATTAACGTAGGGATGATCGCCTAAATCCTATTTTCTAATACTTTTATACCTTCCTACGGATGACTCGCTTTACCTCTCCCATGGTACAAGCCGAGGATTTCAATCTCCACTATATATACACATGCACACATATCACAGGGAAAATAACAAAAATCCATGAGAGATCGAAAGGGCGAAATGGGTGCCTAACACCTTCCCATTTCGTAACTTAGCCTCCGGACCCTTCTCGAATCATTTTGGTTTCGTATGCACCAGTATGTCTTTGGATGCTGTCCTTCGGGATGGCCTCCCCTTTTCTTTTATCTGTTTTGAGTAAAATAGACTGGCGAATCTAATCTCTCTACATTTTTACACCTCACCTCAAATGATGCCGGCCGAAGCACTCCCGAGAGGGACGTGCGAGACCTAAGGATCCTCGCTCTCACGCAGCTCGCCCCGCGACGAGGACTGGGGATGGACACAAAACCCTTTTGTGCTCACTCTATTTTAAGATTTAACTAAGTCAAGACTTTGTACTTAGGTATGGAGAAATTTAAAATCAGTACATGCATGAAAGAATATGCCTTGGATTTTATTAGGAGACATAATTCTATTTCTTACCCTTATGAAAAACTGGAGGTAGAGTGTGAGAATGTAAGATCGCTTTAAAAAGCTCTGATGCTAAATTGAGAATGCTAAATGTGGTGTGATATCGATTGCTCGGTGATTCGCAAATTTCCAATTAAACTCTTATTCAATTAATTGTTAATTTTAAACCAAATTAATTAAACCCTTAAACATGCATCTATGTGGATTAGATAAATCATGCAAATCCAACAAACACAGATCGAGTTTTAGGAAAAAAACCTTTCGGATAAAACCTTTATTTCACTATGAACAGTAAATCGCAACTTACATATACATAATGAAATCTGCAATGAATCTCATGCAGTAGATCCACATAGACACACAACTTAGATCAATAATGGATTGGTCATAGCAAACACACAAGAGCCACATTTCTTTCTTCATAAAGGAACATCCGCAAGCACTCCCAATGACCTCAGTCGTCGTCAGCCATAGAAAAATCTTCCCTCTAAGATAAACTCCAGTAAAATTGTATCTTGGGTTCCAAAAATGATTCACTGAAGCTATTGGGATGTTTTGTGAATGAAAAACAAAGTTAAAACACCTCAAAAAGTGAGAAGACAAAAATTCTGCAAAAGTAGTTTTCGTAGAATGAATAACTCACGTCTTGTGAAGAAAAAAGGACTCAAACACAACTATTTATAAAAAAATTACGGCAGCTTCGGTCGAACGACATAGCCATGTCTCTCGAACGACATCTGATGTCGCTTGAAGGGACTTCGCACGACCTATCAAATGAGGTTAAAAAACTAAAACAGTAGCATGTCATTTGATAAAATACTTAAAGCGAGCTTTGAGCGAGGTATCGCGTGGGGTGCTCTATCGCCTGAAGATGTCATTTGAACGACTTTTCCCTGTCATTTGAACGACATAGACATGTAGTTTGAACGACATAAGCATAAACTAATTTTTATTAAAAATCCACCTTGGGACTTAGAAAATTATTTTGACGAAAAAAAACGCCTCAGATGTTTAAAAAACATTTTAAAAAAATTATCCCGACACTTTAAATGAACCATTAAGGGACTTAAACATAACCTTACCAAAATCTACCTCGTGGAGACTTGTTTGTTGAAGAAAGTTAATATTTAGATTTGTCTTGATGCAAAATTAAACTTGAACTTTTCTTCGAGAGTTGTAGCGGCATATGACATACTTTAATGTAAACGAACTATGTAAAATATGTCCTTATAAATCTCTCCCTATGTCTATGCCAGTACAAAATAAAAACATTTGAATTATCAAATCAAATTCCTGTACAAATCTAGGACCCTCCCATGAACCCAAAAATGAAAAGGTACTAAAAATTCAAGTCTTAAATTTTGATTCAAAATCTTTAACTTAAATCTTCAATTCTCTTTGCTTTTCTTTGTCATCATCAGGGTGTGCTGAATAATGATCTTACCCTTTGTGCCTACACACATGAGACAAGAAATAAATACCTTTGTGACGTATTGAGTTTGAAATAAGATAAACATAAATGAAAAATCAATTAAATCTCAAATCTCCCCTATAATTGAAACTCCCCCATTAAACATAATTCGTTCTTCCCCTTTTTATTTGTTCAAAATAGACAAGGAAAAGAATAAGCAAAATAAATATGGAGTGTCACGACAAGCATAGCAGATCTACTACGATCATCAAGGATAAACTCAAAAGCTTCCACCAACTATTTTTTATTTTTCAAATTTTTCAAACAAAAGTGCAAAAATAATTTACAAAAAATCACACACCATAAATTTACACTACGATAACCAAATCATGGAAACGGAATGAATGGGTGTGAAAAAATTGGATAGGAAAATCAATGCTATCAAACATAACATATGTGTACGATGAATACAGATACTCCTAACGAATGAACTCAAAATCGTCCTTAGGAGTCAAAATGGAATTTATATGACATCGACTCAATCTAATCGACACATCAAAGTTGAGAAAGATTTCCACACCAATAATGTCTAAAACTATGTAATGATTTTCCAAGACTTTGTCAGGACGTGCAAACCCGTTGTTTAAATGTCCAAACAATCTTCCTCATAAATAATAAACTTTTATTTTTCTAATGAGGTGATCTAAAACCTAAATAGCCCCTTTTTGGGATATTTATCTTTTTATTGCCTTCAAATTTTTTTCAGGCTCTTTGGACCTTAGATACTTTTTACAATGCCACACTTTTTCTAGGTACTATTTAAATGGTGACTTAATCACAAAGGATAAACGAGTACCTTTCATAGCCCTTCCCCATTTTTCACATGTATATAAAAATAAATCCTCATGGGCAACGGTTCTTACATACACTACTTCCATTGTCAAGTTTTATCGCATTTGGTTCATTTTAAAGGCATGATTCAGATGAAAACACTTTGACCAACATGTGATAGACAAGTAAAATAATCTAATAAATTCATCCTAGTGTGCATTAAGGGAGACTAAGAGTCAAACGTATTGAAAGTAATCTCAAATTACATCTTAATGACTCCAAATATTATAAAGAACAAAATGAAATGATGATGCATATCAAAACACTATCAAATAGTCACATGGATATGGAATGATGTTGTGACTTGGTCATCCTAAATGTTCATTCATAAAAGGTGTAAACAAAATAGAAAACTCCTTTTGTATTTTTCCAAAAATTTTATCAAAATAAAATCTTTTTAGCCTTTTCAATTTTTTCTCAAAAAATAGAAAATCTTTTTGTATTTTTCCAAAAATTTTCAAAAACAAAAATCTTTTTGGTTTTTCGAAAAATACATCAAAAATGGAAAATATAAATACAAAAGTGGTACACACTATATATAGGCATAAAATATCATCATGTTAACCATCCTATGCTAGCAAACAACTCTAAACCTCAACCGTTAAGTGCAGTACAGTTTTTCAAAGGCGGTGACATCCTATAAAAGACATCCATAAAATCATGTGAAGTTTTGACCAAAACTTTACTTGCTCCCTAATATGTGAAAACTCTCTCATATAATCATCCGGAGCATCATGTGTGGGCGTGGGAACACGTGGCAAAAATCTATGTGACACACTACCCAACTTAAAACAAAATTCCCTAAGGTGTCCTCTCTTCTTACAATGGGTGAAAACATATACTGATCTAGGAACACCTTTCTCAAAATGTCTACGATGCCCTTTCCTATCCAGAACGGGATGCTTAGGTGGGTTAGATTGAGAGCCATAAGGATCTATCACAAACTCGGGAACCGACTCGGGTGCTACATGGGAAGTAGACACACCGTCATTACCTATTCCTAATATCTCAACATTATCCAAAGTAGGACCGAGGAGAATATTTCCTACCTTCCTAGATGTATCCTATACAGAGATCTTTACCTCCCTGGAACATTCAATATCTCTCTCTAGTTGTACAACATGGGATTCAAGTTCACTCTTTTTCCCACCTTACACGATCAATTGCTCACTCAAAGAAACCTTCACCTTCTCGAGTTGACTCGCTGATGCCTCAAATCCTCGCAAAACTTCTAACTCTCTCTCCAAATCTGACACCTTAAGACTTGATTCCTTATTTAACTTCTTCATTTTTAAGGTCTCGGTGTACAAATCTCTAAACGCAATTTGGAGATCACTTTCACCCTCACTAGCGCACTCACTAGAAATAGTCAAACTATCCTCAGGGATCTCACGTGCACAAGTATCCTCATTATCGTGGGACAAACTAGGTGTGCTCACGTGACTAGATAAAAAGGAAACACACATCCCATGTGAAGACTCATCCTCGAAATCTTTCACTTCTTCCTCACTATCGCTAAAAGTGGTTGGCATAGCAATCTTATTACCCTTTCTCTTTAGCCTAGTGGGACACTCAAACGCCTTATGCCCCCTTCCCTCGCATTTAAAACTTCTCACATCTTCCTCTTTCTCTTTCTCACCACTCTTTTTGGCCTCATATATCTTTTTATTTTTCTCAAAAAACCTTTTATTAGAAGAATTTTCTTTTGAAAATTTGAGAAACTCTTTTAAAAAAAATTAGCAAGCATGGCCACATCATCAAAATCAAATTCTCCCTCAGACTCTGACTCACAAACTTTCACTTTCACTTTCCTCTTCTTTTCTCTTTGGAAATTCCTCGCTTTTCCTAGATTGGGCTCTTAGTGCTATCCCTTTATATTTAGGTTTGACAGTGTGAGGAAACATGTCAATCTTATATGTCTGTAGGTCTCCTATCGGTTCTTCTAATTTAAGATTTCTCAAATTTCCTCAAGAATTCAAAATAGTCACTTTCGGGATAAAACATTTTGGCAACGATCTCAAAATCTTTTTAACCACTCGTACATTAGGAATGTGCCCACCAAGATTGAGACTAATGTTGACAATGTCAGACAAATGTGCATAAAACTCATCAAAGCACTCACATTCAAGCATGGTAATCGTTTTAAATTGAATAGTTAAATTTGTAATTTAGACTCTTTTGCCGTAGTCGTGCCTTCATGTATAAGTTATAAAACATCCCATCCTTTTTTACATTGTGCACATCATGATACATTGAAACTCATCAGGGGTGACGACTTTAGAAATTTCACTAGCCCACGAGAATTAAAAGTGCTCCATTTAAGCTCTTCCTCAGCCCAGTCAGTCACGGGTTTGAGATTGGTGACATTATTCAAGGTGACAGTGGGAAGAGTCCACCCTCTTTCATAAACAAATCAAACTTGTTCATATATGGCCTTTAAATGAGATTTCATACGAGCTTTTCAATATGTATAATTTCACCCGTCAAAAATTGGCAACCGATTATATAAGTTTTCATTCGAAAATATTGCGAAATTTTTCAAAAATAGATTTAAAAAAATTAATATCACAAAATTTTGCGGAAAAAGGATCGCTCAATAAATTAGAGAAACCCGCTATGATACCAATTTGAGAATGTAAGATCGCTTTGAAAAGCTCTGATACCAATTTGAAAATGCTAAATGCGTTGTGATATCGATTGGTTGGTGATTTCCAAATTTCCAATTAAACACTTATTTAATTAATTGTTAATTTTAAACCAGATTAATTAAATCATAAAACATGCATCTATGTGGATTAAATAAATCATGCAAATCCAACAAACAGAAATCGAGATTCAGAAGAAGAAAAAAAAACCTTTCAGGTAAAACCTTTATTTCACTATGAACAGTAAATCACAACTTACATACACACAATGAAATTCGCAATGAATCTCATGCAGTAGATCCACATAGACATGTAGCCTAGGTCAATAATGGACTGAACGCAGCAAACCCACAAGAACCATAGTTCTATCTTCAGCAAGATACACCCGCAAGTACTCCCAATGACATCAGTCGTCGTCAGCCATAGATAAATCTTTCCTCCAAGAGAAACTTAAGCAAAATTATATCTTGGGTTCCAAAATGATTCACTAAAGCTATTGGGATGTTTTGTAAATCAAAACAAAGTTAAAAACCTCAAAAAGTGAGAAGATAAAAATTCTGTAAAAGCAGTTTTCATAGAATGAAACACTCACGTCTTCTGAAGCAAAAAGGACTCAAAACACTGCCATTTATAAAAAAAAATTGAGTTGGCATCTTCGCTCGAACGACATATCCATATCGCTCGAATGAAATTTGATATCGCTTAAAGGAAATTCGCACGACCAATCAAATGAGGTTACAAAGTAAAACAGTAGCATGTCGTTTGATGAAATACTTCAAGCGAGCTTTGAGCGAGGTATCGCGTGAGATGCTCTGTCGCTTGAAGCTGTCGTTTGAATGCCATAGACATGTTGTTTGAACAACATCAGCGTAAAATATTTTTTATTAAAACTCCGCCTCACGACTTAAAAAAATTATTTTGATGAAAAAAGACGCCTCTGATGTTTAAATATATTTCAGAAAAATTATCCCAACACTTTACAGAACCATCAAGGAACTTAAACACAAACTTACCAAAATCTATCTCGCAAATGCTAGTTTGTTAAAGAACGTTGATATTTGGATCCGTCTTGATGCATAATTTAACTTGAACTTTTCTTCGACGGTTGTAGAAGTATACGACATACTCTAATGTAAATGGAATATGTAAAATATATCCTTACAGGGTGTTTGATTTGTTGAAGACTCAGACTTTTGGAAATTTTATTTTGGGGTGTGAGCTGATTAATTTAGGGTTTAGTGGACCTGTTTTTCCTTGGTCTAACATTAAGTATGGTAGTGATCATATTAGAGAAATATTAGATAGGGTGGTGTGATGATTTTCTTTACTTTATGATCCACCATTTAATTAACTCATCTTCTGATCTTTCTCTCATCATGCCAGAATCTGTACCTACTTTTCATAATTTCCATAAATGATTTATCTAATACCATACTAGGTTTTATTACCCTTAATTTTAGGACTTAGTTTTTGATAATTGGAATACTAGTTGTCAAGGAATCCAAACGTATCAGTTAACGCAAAGGTGTAAAAACCTTAAGCTTAACGATATATGTTGGAAATAAAGTGAATTTGGTAACTCTATAGTTACTTTTAGTATTCCTTAACATAATATTAAATTAGTTGATGAATCCATGGATGTTATATGTAATAATGATCTTATTAAGAAAGGAAATTTCATGTAAAAGCAATCAGACATAATATATTAAAGAAAAGAAGCAATATGGGAAACAAAAGTTAAAATTAAACTAGGAAAATTTTGGTGATTCTAACTTTAAGTTTTTTTTACTTCATGGTTAAGCATAAGATTTTGGAATAAAGTTGAATATTTATACATCTAAAATAAGGGATGGGTGCATGAGGAACATGAAATAATGGATGGTTTTAATATTTTTTTACTTGGATTTTTACTTTTTCAAATCCTTCAGGCCATTAAGGTTCTCTTTATTCCAACCCTCTTATTTTAGAAATTTAGGATATTAGTAAGTTAAATCAGGTTATCACCAAGCTTGATATTATGAATTACCTTTGGAGAATGCCTAATTATAAATTACCAGTACCTAATGGTTTTAATGCAGAGTTTTAAAAGGATCACTAGGATATTATTGGAAAATCACTTGTTAGCATTGTACAACCTTTCTTCAACACATGACATCTTTTAAGAAAATAAATAGGAATCATATAGTTCTTTTCTCATTTCTAAATAATAAAACCATTGAAGAAGTAATCATTACATGCCAATTAGCTTAATAAGATTAGAGAATTTTTGCGTAAACTTGTTTCTCTATTTCACAATGCTTTTATCTCAAAGAGACATATTGAAGACAATGTGCTTATTACACATGAGATGCTTTATTGAATGAATTGTTCTAAATCTAAGGTAGGAAGTATTCCTATTAATCTTGACCTAACCAAAGATTATGACCAAATTAAGTGGAATTTCTTATCCTCTATTTTAGATATGCATAAGTTTTGTAGGTTATGGATTAATAGGATTATGAAATGTGTGTCTACTAATTCCTACACCGCTCTAATAAACAACCACATTTCTTACCCTAAAGGAACCCTCCCCTTATCTTTTCCCTACTGCCCTAGAATTTCTATTGATATCTCCGTAATGCAACAATGAGTGAAGATATTTTCCTCTCAAAGCTTATAAGAGTATAGTATAATCATGTTCCCAATGATATTTGAATTGTTTTATTTCGTGTTATAAAATACATGTGGAGTCTAGTTCAAGAGGTCTACGACAAGCTTCATCAAACTCATACCGGGTCATGTATGACATGTGCCTTGAGTTAATCACTTGGGATAAAAGTATTTTCTCTTGAGAACTTAGATCACCCTTGGTTAGAAATACTTTTCATAATTGGAAAATATTACTCTTTTAACCTCGTAGTTCATTTTTTATATTGCCAAATCCAAAGATGTTATAGTCTTCCTCCTATACAAAAACTTATGTTATTAAATGCATTCTCGTGTTTAGAATTTTACTTTTCCTTGGTTCTAGAAGAGAAAATTCTATGATTTGGAAACTTTCTAAACATGGAAATTTTCATTTCCATATGTGACTTGATTAGCTTCAGCGAAACAGGTTTTCCCATCAGCGTATAAGCTTCTCGTTGGTCGCAAAAAATGGAAACTAATTCGGTGTACAAGTCTGGCCTTACCCGCGATTGGCTTCGCTGATGGTTCGATTTAGAGAAATGAACTTCGCTCCAGCGAAATGGCCTATTTTATTGGTCGTGATAATTTTGTAACCCACATTCAAAATATCGAGTTACAAGCATGACTTATGTCGTTAACCCTTTGATTTGTTCCAAATATTGTATTTAATTATCCTCTATACTTATGAATTTTAGACCCTAGGGAACCTTATTTCCTATATATATGCTCGTGAATGAGATAACCTCCATTTTGTATGTTTACATGTTTTATTAGGTATAATTGAGCTTGTGTAAGTATTACTGTGCTTAGTGTGAAGTTCGGTAGCGTTCGACTGTGTTCCATCGATAATCTCACTTGCAGGGGAATTTTAGTCATTTCATAATTTGATATTTTTACCCAATGTCTTGATAGAAGTTTAATCCCTTTGAATAAGCATTCTGTGGCCGCTGACAGCGCGCGATTCCGAGTCAGAACGAAGAAGTAACGGGACTTTAAGAGGAGTAATTTCACAAAAACACCAAGACCAAAGAGTTGCTCTAAACAGGACACCGGTCGACCGGCCTTGAGCCCCTGGTTGATTTCCAATTGAGATTATGCCTATGAAACAAAGTAGGGGACTTTAAACACAATCACCGATCGACCAGCCCCAGACCGCGGTCAGCCGGTCCTACCAGTTTTTCAAGCACTTGTTTCTTTTTATTTTCTTTTTCCTTTGTTTTTATTTCCACTTACTATATAAACCAGTTTTTTTTTGTAATCTATATTTTATATCTTTTCATTGTATTGGTTTTTATGGTTTGTTATTGGGAGCCAACCTCCCCTTCACCTCTTAGGGTTAATACCCATTTATATAAGTTATTTACTATTCATTATCTTCTTTACTTGTTTTATGCTTTGTTTCCTTTATGCCTTGCTTTAATGTTCATTTACTTGTTTTTTAGTTAGTTGTTATTAGTTTATTTATTGTTTATGTTGGTAATTAGTTTTATTTCCTGCTTTAATCATATTTAGTGAGTAGTTTAAGGGTTGGGGGTCATATTTTCACCATTAACGGGTCTCGAGCTTTGAAATCTAGGTTTTGGCTCAAAATACATTTAATTGAAACCACGTGTATTAAAGTTGGAATATTATGCATTTAACTTTCTTTGTCACGCAACCTTAGTATTTTAAGATATAATCGAAAACTAATCCACGTGTGACCATTTTCGGTTAAATGTTTATTCTCACATTTTTGGAGTAAATTCCTTCATGTGTGATGTTTATAGTTAATTGATTATGCTCAGTTAAATGTTTTCGAACCAAAATCCTTTGTTCAACCCATGGAGGGAATGTGATCCAACCCTCATTTTATTAATCTAGTAATAAATCAATTAAAGTCTGGCAAACATTCCTTGCGGATTCTTGCCCGGATTGGCCGCTATACTCCATTTATTGAGTGTAGTTATAGTTTAGAATTTTTGCATTACAGTCGAAAGTTGACAACAACGATCAGTGTATCTACATGGGACACTTGATTTTTGCCACATCAAAATGGCACTGTTGCTCAAGAATGTTTGTTATAGATTGTAATTATTTTATTATTTCACAGTATTCTTTTTTTATATATATTTGTATTCTTTGTTTTTCCTTTCATTTTGACTTCTACAAAAATGTTTCGGGAATCTTGAAATTTTGGCTCTCATTGCGTTTGTTGAATTGCCTAATTTGAAATGGCTCGCTATAACTCTTTAGTTAACCTTAATTGTTATGAGAATAGTTTTTCAAGTTACACTCCTAAGATTGTGTGAGAATGCCTACAAATTCTTGAAAATGAGTGACCTGAGCGTGAAATTCAAGAATTTGTAAGTAATCACTCATCGCCTTGGGACGGTAATTGGGGAAGTGGGGTATAGTCTAGGTATGATCAAACCTCCTAAGAAGGTGTCATGTCTTCTTGTTGGTTTAATCACCAATTAGCTTTCAGGGGATTAAATGACCAATCCAAGAGTCTTAAAGTTTGGTCTTTAGAAATAAATGCCCAACTCGATGAGATCATTTCTTCTTCACAAAGCCTGATTGAGGTTGAAACTTGTGTTTCACCTCCACCCCTTTTTGACGAAGAAATAATTGAGAGTGATCCAAGCACTTTCGATGGTCCCTCACTTTCTTGGTTCCTCACTATATTCGACCCAATAAATTTATCACAAGAATTGGTTGAAAGTCTTGAGGACTTTGACCCAATTCTTGAACAAGAATGTTATTTTGAGATGATTCATCTTATGGGCTATTCTATTGCACTTGCCCCACCTCCCATTCCAATTGAAAAAACTTGGGGAAGTGATTTTAATTTTTTCGAGATCAATTTGGTCTTGTCACCTTGGTATCCAAACGCCCCCTCATCCCCCTAAATTTTTTAATTGACGATGGTTCCTTTCTTTCGCCTTACTCCTGCCTTTTTGTTTAAATGGAATTCCTATTTTTCGGGAGGCGTGCATGAAAGGGAGGGTCCACCATTGATCCCTCAAAGCCAAACTGTATTTTGGGTGGAACCCTCAAAAAGTTCAAATTTTAGCGTATAATTAGTTATAAGTTGAAATTGTAGGTTGTAAATAGTTAGTTTTTTTTATTATTATTTTTTATTTTTATGTTCACTTATTGTCTAGTGTAATAAGTTAAAGTTTTTGTTATTCTTTTTGTTATGATTGGTGCTAACATGTTTTGTAGATTCGATGGACTTGTGCTATTCGGAGATCGCTTCGTTTTGGGTGATATCTTTCTTTTCCTCTCTTTATGTTGTGTTCTAGATTCGCATTGAGGACAATGCAACATTTAAGTTAGGGGGTGTGGGATATTCTATCCATTCATTGGTAGTTCCATTGATTTATCACATTTTATTTCCTAACATTCTTTCATTGTAAAAATTTAAAATTTCAAAAATATTTTCTTTCTTTTTTCTCCTTGTTTGGGCTTTTTGCCTTTGTTTTTTATGATAAATTTCAATGGATGCCCGATCCAAAAGAAAATTCAACGATGCATGTTCTCGATTTTAGAAGTTATTAGACTTAAGATTATGAATAACTTTATGAATTAAACTTTAATCCCATGAGCACATGCGCTTTCCTTATTTTAATAAATTAGTTTAAGCTTTTTATACCTCGGTAATCTTTGTTGCATTGTATATACTTACACCGAGTGAGCTTTGTTGTTTTTGTCATTTGTGAGTGTTATAAACCATTCTTTCCTCCTTGAAAATGTTGATTTCGTCTGTAATCTCTCAATTCTTTCATTTGATCGTTCATTAATTGAGTTCATATTTTGAAGTGCGTTACTTGATCATGATTTTCAAAGTTTGTTTTGACTCGAGAGTTGTGTAAACTTTAAGAAATGATCATAGAAAATCTTTGTTATATCACCCATATTGACCTTGACCTCACCTTATATGTTTCCCCTCGTCAACCCCTTTGAGCCTTAATATATCCTTTCGTTTCATAGCCCAAAATCCCCAAACCAACTCCACATTGGATTTATAAACCATACTTATAACCTTCCATTCCTTTGTTTGGATGGTACTCGAGATTGAATGATGTTATTGTTATGTGGTTGTAATTAAGCATGAAAAAAGTGAGAAAAGTGAAGAAAAGAAAGTAGTGAAAAAGAAAAAAAAGTGAAAAGGCAAAAAGAAAACAAAATAAAATATGAGGAAAAAAAAGAAATGAAAAGAAAGAGAAAGTTTTAACATTATGTATATAGTGTTCAATAATCCTTGTCGCTCTCCAATTTAATATCTAAGGCTTGTAATGGAAATCATTTTACAATTTTGAATTGCCCGTATTTTTTCATTATCCCGAGTTTTTTAAGCCCGAAATTTTTTGAATCCATAAATATTCCTTTCATTTATTAACCCCAAACCTACATTAAAATCCTATAAAGTCCTATGTGATCCTAAGGTGAATTCTATTTAAAATTAAATAGTTTTGATAATCTGTGAAAATACATTTTGCCTCCTTTAATGATGGTATCTTTCATTGAGATTATAATTTTTTCATTTCATATATAGCGTTATTCATTTTTGACATGTGTGTGGCCTAGTTTCCATTTACATTTACTCTTTATTCTCTCATGTCCCATGTGGGTACCTCGATTTGACATCACGGTCCCAAACAAGTAGCCCAATAGAAACATCCCAAAGCCTTGGCTCCTCATATCTCAATTTGGTTATGACTTAGTCTACTCCTAAAATCTCGTAAGGAGATATTCTAGGAGTTAAAAATGGACGTGGGGAAGTCCAACACCCCCACTCCTCGAGAACAAACATGTATATAACAAACCCTAAGCCTGGGAAAAAAGGCATGCAATGTATTCTTTGTAAAACACTCCTGGGAGTATATAGAAATAATACCAAGAGAATCACCATGGATGTAGGCATTTCTTGCTGAACCACGTACATGCTGTGTTGTGTGAATTGCATTTTTTTATTCTTTATTCCCTTTGGTGATTTCGCTTTCTTATTAATTTGTGTTGAATATAATTGTCACCACAATTGGCGCCGTCTGTGGGAAGCGTTTGTCTTCCTTTAAGAAAGCCCTCACCAACAAAGAAGCTAGAATGCCTGGTCACAGTAGCAATGCCCCTCAGGCAGGGGATATCCAAGAACAGCCTGCTGATGCGACTCAGAAAGTGTCTCTAATGTGCGTTCACTCTAGGTTCAAGTGCAAGCCTGTCGCGTTAGTAATAAACCCGGTAAGTCAGGATCGTATCCACAGGGAAATAGGACAACAGAGTTGTAACGACGTTGGACAGATAAGGAAATCCTAACTTTGACTCTAAAGAAAAAGGAAAAATGATTTGGTTTGTGGAATGACTAAACTATATGCAATTATGAAAGTATGAAAATGTGCAATTATACTAAATTCCCTAAAATACTGATGAAAACTGATTTAAAACTTTAAACTATATGATGAGAAAAACAGGACGGGAATACAATCCCCCAACCCTAGTGTATTGTAGTTATAATACTAATCGTAAATTCAACATATTAATTAGACCTAGAATTTAGTACTCCCAAGCATTATGTATATGAGGTTTAAGCCCACATCATACTTAATTTGAGGACGAGAAAATCGGTATCGCGATAGTGACACTCGAATTGCATTCTAAAGCATCCCGGTTACCCAGAGGCAAACGAGATCTAAAGATCTACAATTGATGTGTTCCTATGCAATACGGTCGTAATCAATCACTAAATTTAGAGGATTAATGTTATACACATACAACTAACACATCAGGATGGGTTCATGTATCCCGGCCTTAGAAAATCTAGCCTAACATGCTGAAAGTAATGAAAACAGTATTTGATGTGCAGAAAACCATGATTAATCTAAGGAAAAATTGTGAATTGATGTAGAAAGGAATTGGAGAGAGGAAATAACTCACTAATCTCACTCATGCAGTAACAAAAACAATGAAGAAAACTTGCAATCAAATAATTCCTGAATAATCTTCACTATTGGAATTAAAACTGTAAATTGTATCTAAACTAGGGTTTCTGAAAAAGAATGGAAAATTAACTAAAATTCTCCGTGCAAATAATGGTAATAAAAATGGGTTTTTATATCCTACAAGAATTCAGGAGTTTTAGCTACACTATAACTCTTCTTAGGAGAAGATAAGATTTCAAGATCTCGATAGCCGGACCGGTCCGGGCATTAGGCGGATCGGTCTGCCTTCCATGCGGATCGGTTCCTTTTATTTTCTGGAGGACCAGTTCGGGGTGGTCCGATTCTTTTATTTTTCACTCTTCTTCGATTTGCTTTCGATCCGGGTTCTTCTGGAGTATGGTACAACGGACCGGTTCGGGGTAGGGGCGGACCGGTCTGCCTGTCTAACTTTTTTCTCAACTTTGACTGCTCATATCTTTTGTTTCGGGACTCCGATTGAGGTGTCGTTTCTTCCTATGTGCTCAAGAAAGTGATATATTCAACTTCTCTTAGGTACCTCATCCGAAGTTCGGGTAAAAAATATACTTTTTCCCATTTGACCTTCCTTCTTGTCTTTCTTGATTCTTCCGATTTCTTTCTTTCGTTTCTTGACATCCAATACCTGTAAAATCAATACGAAGTACCGAAAACTCGGTGTACTCGTTAAGATAAGTCAGTAGCAAGATTATGAGATAAATTCAAATCGATTACGTTGTTCGAGGTGCTAAAAGTAACTAAATTAAGGGATAAATTGGGAAGAATTTATGCCTAATCAAACCCCCCTAACTTAGAACTTTGCGCGTCCCGAGCAATTTAAAAGAATCCTAGCATGACAAAACTCTTAAAAACATTTTATTAGGATAGAATACCTTTTTCACGGGCAAGCGATTGTATTTAGTGTATGCAACAAGCCTTTAAACCCCTAGGTTACGCTAGTAGGACGAGTTGTGTCTCGTGAGGGTTTGCAATGAATATACCCACAAAATTCGACTGAAAGAAAAATTCAAAATACCTAAAAATTGTACAATTCAAACTTTCCCAGAAAATAGTCATCATCAAGTTATAGTTACAAGTCTCAAACCGTAGTGTGTGTGTGCGAAGCCAAAAATATAACTGCCAATTTCCACGGATTGATCTTTACGTTACTTACCCGAAAGTTTGTTTTGATTTCAAAATCTCACGGAATGCTCTCACAAATGAATCTCTCGGATTATGGCTATTCTCTCGGTATGCGTGATAAAAGAGTAAGTGTAATGGACGCAAAGTGACACATACAAGTAGAAAGACGGAAATTTCATAGTGATAGGATCTCATCAACGGATTATGGTTTTAAAAAATGGGAGCATCGCCTCTTATTCGCGCATTCAATCTCTTTTATTATCTTTTGGTGTATTAGCTCTCCACGCGGTAACCAATTTCGCAATTTAGACTTGGTTAGTATTTTCTCGGGTTTTAAGGTATATGGGGTAAAATGAAAATGGTATGAAGGATTGGAATTGGAAAAGACATTTATGATGTCCATCTGTGCTTTTTCCGGGCTATTGCTCATTTTTTCTTCTTTTACTCTATTTTTTCTATTTTTCACTTCTTTTCTTTTCTTGCTATTTTTGTTGAGCATATCTATTTTTTCTTACCCCTTTATACGCGCTTTTTGGACTAAATTTTGAATTTTTCCATTTTTCACAATTCTGGTATATTTGGGTTTTTCGGGTTGTCAAACGAAGGGAAAAATTTATTCGGCTCAATTTGGGTTGCAAAAAGGGTGATTTTTTTCGCATCTTTTTCTGGCCAATATTTTTGGGTGACAAACGAGGGCCTACTTCATTATCCAAAATACCAATTCCGTTACCATATGCGTTTCGAGATGAATTTAAGTTTAGAGATCAATTTTGGCACATTTTTCAAAGCAATATCACACACGTTTTTCATAACCGATCAAAATGAAAGGGTTGAGATCCTCGACGACTTTTTAGGCACTGAAAAGAACTTTGAGTTAACAATTAACTCGGATTGATTTAAAAACTCGCAAAAAGTGATAGGCTCGAATCTCACCGGGTTTGTTAATCTCCACACTTATTCGTTAAGTCGTTACTTTTCGCTCAATTTCCATTTTTAGTCAATTTCGGCTTTGTGTATGTTGAATTTTTACAACTTGAGACTTGAAACCGACTTTTAATGATATTTTTGAAAAATTTGAATTCTAATTTTTATTTATTTTGAACAAAAATATTTTTGGATTTTTAAAATTTTATGATTTTTTTTTGAGATTTTTTGGCATTTTTGGAAATTTGTGAAGTTTTAGAAATACACACTTGTGACCCCACCTAACTTAGACTTTTGCATTGTCCTCAAGCAAAAAGGACTAAAATCTAAACAAGGCAAAATAATAAGTGTGATAAATAAAACAAACATATGGAGAAAAATGGAGATTTTATAGTAAACAAGACTGTGGTACAATTACAAGGAAAAGCATAAAAACACGTGAACAGGAAAAACAAATAAAAACTGTCATAACCACATCAAGCTTCACTGGGCCGGGGGTTGGGAGGAACCGGGCGCATCGGGGCCATAGGGATCATAGAAATAGGAGGGCATTGGCTCATTGGGATCCCCTTGGCATCGGTAGATGTCCGCTTGGAACCGGAGTATTAAACTCGTATCGCGATGATAATCGGTCAAAAAGTTATCGAAATTCGTCTCAAGTGCCGCCATATGGTTTGTGAGGTCGCTTCCTGCCCACTCAAAATCAGGATCGTCCTCTTCGTCCGCCGACTCTTCATCCGGACCAACATCCCCCATTTCGACATCCGCACCGACTGCCTCTTCTGCCTCCTCGTCGCTCTCACTCGAGGCAGCCTCTTCTTCACTATCACTTCCCCACCTTGATCGTAGGACAACTAGCTGTTTGGCGCTCTTAGCATGGGTTCCCTGTCCAAAAAGACCGAGAATGTGAGTATGATCGAGCGGCGCCGCTAAGCCAGCATCCTTGAGGATGGAGGTAATCAATCTTGCATAGGGAAGTGGGGCTGCACCCTTCTCATCCAAGGTTGCGGTGATGATGTCGGCATATAAGGTTCGGGCCAAGTGGATGGAAGTGTGTGGATCAAAGAGGTGATAGGTCAATGTGGACTGACGGGGCCGCATCGCGAAATCGTTAGATGTTTGCAAGATGTTGGCGCACACAATCTGAAAAGTGAGGCACGCCTTCTCATTAAGGCGTCTAACGGCGACGGTTTACCCCGTCCAAGCAACATTCAGTGCAATGCGCTCCATGATCATGTCTTTGGCAATCGGGGGGACGTTCCTTGGATATGTGACTTCTTGGACATCCATAACATCATATTCGGCTAACTTAGCCATGAGACAGGCCAATGAAAATGGGATGACATTCCCATCCACGTAAGCTTGGGCCTCGAATTGGCCCGTCCGAACAAGGGTTCCATAAAAGGATCGGACTTCAGTTGCCCAAACCGCTTCATAGGGTTCATTGAGGAATCGACACCAACCCCTATCCATGAATAGGGCGGTGACGAAGTTGGGTAGCCCGATCCATTGGACAACGCGCTCCATATGGAGTTTGCGATTCAGGTAGAAAAATCAATGGCACCAACGTTCCTCTTGTCGAGAATGGAATTCGCCATGACCGGAGGGAAGGATGTTGGTGGAGTCATACTTGGTGGGGGAAGTGTGTGTTGGGCCATGAAAATAAGAGAGATTTTTTCTTGGAAAATTAGGGAGGGAGAAGAGAGGAGTTTGGTTGAAGGTGTGGATGGAAGGGAGGGTTTGGGTGTGTATTTATAGGTGAATGGGTGGGGGTAGGGGTTGGATTTGGAGGGAAAAGGGATGGAGAGAAAAGGGGGTGAATTTGGGAGGGAAAGGTTAGGGTTGGGAGTTGGGGAAACGAATTGGAGGGAATGAATGGGATTGGGGAGAAGGGGGGTGAATCTAGGGAAGGGAAAAAAAATAGACCTGCAGAAAGCTGGCTGGTCCGCCTGGGGACTGGACCGGTCCTTTAATATTCAGGCAAATCCGACTAACGGACCAGTCCGCCTCAAAATTAAAGGAACTGGTCCGGGGCGGACTGGTCCGACCCTAAAATAAAGGAACTGGTCCGGCTCTTGTATTTGAGCTTTACTTCCCCCTAACTTGGTTTCGAACGCTCTTCTTCGAAAATTTTCTCTTTCACAACATACTCCCGATCAATCTTGGATTAAAACCTCTCGATACCAATGGTCAACGCGACTTGACTCAATATTCTCGAAACATGCGAATGCTCTTTCCCGAATGTACCCTAATCCTATCGACACTCACTACACACACGACTCTCACCCCATATGCGTCGGGGGGGCGACGACCTCGCTGTAACAGCTCACTCTACCCCATAAATAGGGTCCGACAACCAGACGGTGTCGACTTCTTCCACACACGCCTCTAGATATGGCTTTAGGCGTTGTCCATTCACTTTGAATATATTTCCCCCTTTTAAATCGTCTAATTCAACAGCTCCGTGAGGGAAAACATTCTCCACAACTAACGGGCCAGACCATCGTGATGACAACTTTCCCGGAAAGAGATGAAGCCGAGAGTTATAAAGAAGAACTTTTTGCCCAGGAAGAAACTCTTTTCATCGAATGATGTTATCGTGAGCGAGTTTCATCCTTTATTTGGAAATTTTAGCATTCTCATACGCATCATTGCGTAGTTCTTCTAACTCATTCAATTGAAGCTTACGAGCTTCACCGGCCTTATCCATGGCATAATTCAATTGCTTAATTGCCCAATACACCTTGTGCTCTAATTCAACAGGAAGATGGCAGGGTTTTCCATGCACAAAGAGGAAAGGGGACATGCCGAGTTGATTTTTATATGTGGTACGATAGGCTCATAGCGAATCGTTCAATCTAAGTGACCAATCTTTCCGGGTAGGATTGACGGTCTTTTCAAGAATGTTCTTGATTTCTCAATTTTCTAGTTCGGCCTGCCCATTCGTTTGCGAGTGATAAGTCGTTCCAACCTTGTGAATGACACCATACTTTCTCATTAGCTTCTCGATTGGTCTATTGCAAAAGTGCATGCCATTATCGCTGATTATCGCTTTCGGTGCACCAAAACGGGAAAGTATGTGTTCCTGCAGGAATTTTATCACCACTTTGTTGTCATTTGTCTTGGTAGCTATAGCTTCCACCCATTTAAAAATGTAGTATACCGCAACAAGGATGTATAGGAAACCAAAGGATGGGGGGAAAGAGACCATGAAGTCAATACCCCAACAGTCGAAGATCTCAATGATGAGTATGGGGGTAAGAGGCATCATGTCTCATCGGGTAATGGCTCCCATCCGTTGGCACCTATTGCAAGATTTGCAAGCATTGTTCACATCCCGAAATATTGTGGGCCAATAGAGGCCGCATTGTAGAATTTTAGCAGTCGTCTTTTTTGTCGAAAAGTGGCCTCCACAAGCTTTCGAATGACAAAAATGGATCACCTTGGGGATCTTGTCATCCGGTACACATCGTCGAATTCTTTTGTTGGCGCAATATTTAAAAAGGAATGGATCGTCATAGAAGAACATGCGCGACCAAGTAATAAACCCCCTCTTATCTTGCGGTGTCCAATTGGGAGGGACGACTCCCGTGACAAGGTAGTTCACTATATCCGTAAACCAGGGCAAAGAAGAGGCATCAAAAAGCTGCTCATCCGGAAAGTATTCATCTATGGGTATGGGATCACTAGGTACGTCGGACGAAATCCATGAGAAGTGGTCGACAACAACGTTTTCTACCCCTTTCTTATCTTTAATGGAGAGATTGAACTCTTGTAGGAGTAGGATCCACCTTATGAGTCGCGACTTGGCATCTTTCTTTGCAAGTAAGTATTTTAATGCCGCGTGGTCGGTGAAACAAGTAATGGGAGAACCGATAAGGTATGACTGGAATTTATCAAGGGCAAAGACTACCGCTAGCAACTCTTTCTCTGTGGTAGAGTAGTTGAGTTGTGGTTCGATAAGAGTCCGGTTAGCGTAGTAGATGACATGAGCTTGCTTATCTTTTCTTTGGCCCAAAACAACCTCTATCGCATAATCTCTAGCATCACACATAAGTTCGAATGGTAAAGACCAATCTGGAACTTGCATGATGGGAGCGGACACAAGCATGGTTTTTAGTTTTTCAAAAGAGCTTTGGCATGATTCCGTCCACTCGAATGGGGTGTCCTTCATGAGTAGTTTGCTTAAGGGTCTAGCGATGGTGCTAAAGTCCTTAATGAACCTTCGATAAAACCCTGAGTGTCCCAAGAAAGAGCGCACGTCCTTCAACGATTTTGGTGGGGGAAGATCAGCTATGACATCTATTTTTGCCCTATCGACTTCTATTCCCTTGGATGATACTATGTGGCCAAGAACTATTCCCTCGGTGACCATGAAATGGCATTTCTCCCAATTCAACACTAAGTTCTTTTCCACACACCGGGCAAGTACTTTTTCCAGTTTTTCTAGACAAAGGGCAAAAGAGGTGCTAAAACGCTGAAATTGTCCATGAACACTTCGAGTCCTATCTCGACCATGTCGCTAAATAGGCTCAACATGCACCTTTGAAAGGTCGCGGGTGCATTACACAAGCCGAATGGCATACGTTTGTAGGCGAACGTACCAAAAGGTCAAGTGAAGGTCGTTTTCTCCTGGTCAAGTACATCTACCTCAATCTGGTTATATCCGGAATAACCATCAAGGAAGCAATAGTAAGAGGGCCCCGCTACTCTCTCTAGCATTTGATTAATAAATGGTAAGGGGAAATGGTCTTTCCTAGTTCCCGCATTGAGTTTCCGGTAATTAATACAAATGCGCCACCCGGTGGTAGTACGTTGGGGAACTAGCTCTCCCTTAGCATTCTCAATCACTATCATGCCCGACTTCTTCAAGATGACTTGAATGGGGCTCACCCACTTACTATTCGAGATTGGGTAGATAATCCCAAGATCCAATAACTTGATAATCTCGGTTCTCACTACTTCTTTCATGTTGGAAATTAGCCTTTTTTTGCATTTCTCTTGAGGGTTTAACATCCTCTTCGAGATGGATCTTGTGAGTGCACATCAAAGGATTTATCCCCTTCAAATAAGCAATGCACTAACCAAAAGAACTTTGGTGCTTCCTCAGAATTTTCAACAGTTTACCCTCCTACTCTTCGTCTAGGCTATAGGAGACAACAACAGGAAATGTCTCATTCTCTCCTAGGTATGCATATTTAATATGGGAGGGGAGTTTCTTCAATTCGAGGGTTGGAAACTTTTCTTCGGAGGGAACCATGCGTGTATCCCTCAGTGGTAGCTCTTCGAATCTCGAAACCCAATTAACATCTCTCGCGTCCTCGTCCGACGCTCTCTCATCGAGTAACTCTCTCAACTCCCTAACCTCCCTCTCGAAGTCGGTGTACGTACCCTCACTCTCGTGGCTCGCCACTAAACAGGACCCTAAGGTATCTCCGTGATAATTCTCCTCAAAGTACTCCTCTACTATCTCATCTATGAAGTTCACCGCGTGAAGATCATCTTCTTCCCCCGTATGTTGGGCTATATGGAAGATGTTGGTCTCTAAGGTCATGTTCCCAAAGGTAAGTTGCATTCACCCATTCCGAGTATTGATGATTACGTTAAGAATGATGGGAACATGGTTGCTCGAGTTGAAAGAGGGCTCCGTGTCCCAAATGACAAAGTCTACCGGGAAGTAAAAAGTGTCAACTTGGACGATCACGTCCTCGACTATGCCTCTTGGGATCTTCACTGTTTGATCCGCTAATTGGAGAGTGACCTTTGTGGGCTTGAGGTTGCCCAAATCAAGTTGCCTATAGATGGAGTAAGGGAGGATATTGACACTTTCTCCCAAATCAAGTAAGGCTTTTTCGATTTTGTTTTCTCCAATGATGCAGTAAATGGTGGGTGCACCGGGATCTTCGAATTTAGGCGGGAGATCGTTAAGTAGAATGGAGCTCATGTTCTGGGCTAGAAAGAAATTTTTCTTAACCTTCATCTTTCTCTTTACCATCAACAAGTCTTTGATGACTTTTTCATAAGCTGGGATTTTCTTAATGGCATTAATGAAAGGTAAGTTCAGCTTTATTTGCTTTAGCACTTCTAGCACGTCATCACGTGGTTTTCCTTTATGGGAAGGAATCAACTTTTGAGGAAACAGTTCCGCAGAGGGTGGTTTCACTACTACCTCGGGCTCACTAGTATCTTCTTTGTCACTCTCATTCAAGGGGACATCTTCGGCCTCTTTCGTGCAGGGAAAAATCTCCTTGTCTTTCATTGTGTAGTGTGTGGGAGGTGATAAATCAACGACTCTCCCACTACGAAGAGTGGTCACAGCTTGACATTGCTCCTGATGTTCAGTAGAGGTGGAGCTAACACTAGTTTGACCTTGGGAGGGCTTTGGCCTTGGGCAGGAAACTTGCCCTTCTCTTGAACACTCAACGAGGATTGTATCTTTAACAGACTTGTATTTATGTCATTAATTAGGCGATCATATCTGGCATTGGTTGTAGTCTGGATTGTGATAAATTGATTCATGGTATCCTCGAGAGTTCTTCGCGGTGGCGGGATATAAGCTCCTTGAGGTAGTGGTGCTTGCACATGTCCTTTCATGTGTGGGGCTTGTTGAAAGTGTTGTGGTGGAGGAGGGGCAACATGGGAAGTAGGGTTCATCGCAGCATGTTGTTTCTCATAGCTAAAACCAGGATGGTTTTTCCATGAAGGGTTGTTAGAATTTCCGTGCGGTGCACCGAAATTACCGTTAAATCCTCCTATACCACTAACTTGCTATTGAAGCATCACTTTATAGGCGGGTATAGTCGGGCATTCCTCAGTTGAATGACCCGCCTCACAAATCGCACACACCTTTTCAACGGGGTTTGGTATGGATCCAGTTGGTCCTCTTCCACATATCCCACGTAGGTCTCGCACTTTTTTCTCAAGTATATCGATTCGACTGTCCGCTATAGAACTCTTTTCTACATAAAATAAGCCGAACGCCGATGGAGTGGTGGTCCCTTAATGATTTTGATTTTGAGCATTAGGGTCAGATGTATCCCAAGATTGGGTAGTCTCGGCAACATACCTCAGGTGGAGCTCAGCATCGTGGGCGTCTAAGTCGATAAACGGACCAATTCCCATAGTTTCAACGAGTTGCTTGGAGTTAAGGTTCAACCCATTATAGAGAAAGGAAATGATTTGCACTGAATATAATCCATGATGGGGGCATGAAGCAACTAACTCATTGAAACGCTCGTAACATCGATGAAATGGCTCATTTTCAGATTGTCTAAACTCTGAAATTTGAGCCTTTATGGAGATTTTTCTATGTGGTGGGAAGAATTTCTTGAGAAATCTCGATTACAACACGTTCCAAGATGGAATCGAGCTTGGAGGTAAAGATCATATCCAGGTCTTAGCTTTATCTTTGAGCGAGAAAGGGAAGAATTTGAGGCGGATCGCCTCTTGTGTGCAAGTTTGATCATTGAGAGTATCGGACACATCCTCAAATTCCCTAATGTGAAGGTGTGGCTTTTCAGAATCCATACCATGGTAATGGGGTAACATCTGGATCATCCCATTTTTAAAGCGAAATTGCCCGACATTATACGAGAGTATAATGCATCCCGGAGTGACAGTGTTCTCGGGATATAAAAATTCTCTGAGCGGGCAACGTTTGAGATTGACTCGATCTAATCCTAAGTCTACCTAAATCCCCGGCAACGGCGCCAAAAACTTGACGCGACTCAGAAAGTGTCTCTAATGTGCGTTCACTCTAGGCTCAAGTGCAAGCCTGTTGCATTAGTAATAAACCCGGTAAGTCAGGATCATATCCACAGGGAAATAGGACAACAGAGTTGAAACGACGTTGGACAGATAAGGAAATCCTAACTTTGACTCTAAAGAAAAAGGAAAAATGATTTGGTTTGTGGAATGACTAAACTATATGCAATTATGAAAGTATGAAAATGTGCAATTATACTAAATTCCCTAATATACTGATGAAAACTGATTTAAAACTTTAAACTATATGATGAGAAAAACAGGACGGGAATACAATCCCCTAACCCTAGTGTATTGCAGTTATAATACTAATCGTAAATTCAACATATTAATTAGACCCAAAATTTAGTACTCCCAAGCATTACGTATATGAGGTTCAAGCCCGCATCATACTTAATCTGGGGACGAGTAAATCGGTATCGCGATAGTGACACTCGATTTGCATTCTAAAGCATCCCGATTACCCTGAGGCAAATGAGATCTAAAGATCTACAATTGCTGTGTTCCTATGCAATACGGTCGTAATCAATCACTAAATTTAGAGGATTAATGTTATACACATATAACTAACACATCAGGATGGGTTCATGTATCCCGGCCTTAGAAAATCTAGCCTAGCATGCTGAAAGTAATGAAAACAGTATTTGATGTGCAGAAAACCATGATTAATCTAAGGAAAAATTTTGAATTGATGTAGAAAGGAATTGAAGAGAGGAAATAACTCACTAATCTCACTCAAGCAGTAACAGCAGCAATTAAGAAAACTTGCAATCAAATAATTTCTGAATAATCTTCACTATTGGAATTAAAATTGTAAATTGTATCTGAACTAGGGTTTTGAAAAAGAATGGAAAATTAACTAAAATTTTCCGTGCAAATAATGATAATAAAAATGGGTTTTTATACCCTACAAGAATTCAGGAGTTTTAGCCACACTAGGACTCTTCTTAGGAGAAGATAAGATTTCAAGATCTCGATAGCCGGACCGATCTGGGCCTTAGGCGAATCAGTTTGCCTTCCATGCGGATCGGTTCCTTTTATTTTCGGGCGGACCGGTCAGGGGTAGGGGCGGACCGGTCTGCCTGTTTGACTTTTTTCTCAACTTTGACTGCTCATATCTTTTGTTTCGGGACTCCGATTGAGGTGTCGTCCGAATTCTAAATTTCGGGTACCTCATCCGAATTCCGGGTAAAAATTACACTTTTGCCCTTTTAACTTTCCTTCTTGTCTTTCTTGATTCTTTCGATTTCTTTCTTTCGTTTCTTGACATCCAATACCTGTAAAATCAATACGAAGTACCAGAAACTCGATGTACTCGTTAAGATAATTCAGTAGTAAGATTATGAGATAAATTTAAATCGATTACGTTGTTTGAGGTGCTAAAATTAACTAAATTAAGGGATAAATTTGGAAGAATTTATGCCTAATCACCTGCCCCTCGCAGGATCAGATTTGAAGTTCGACGTTCAGATCAGAGGGCTCTCTCGGAGAGGCCAGCCTCAGAGGAGAGCCAATGACCAATAAGGTCCACACAAATCTCCAGATTGATTGATTCCTATGAGGCAAGGATCCAAGAGCAAAGGGAGTCCGCTCGCAAGCAAGAGGCTGAGAATGCTCGCCTCAAAAGGAAATTAGAGAAGATGGAAAAAGAACTCCACCGAAGCACTAGGTGACATCCATACCGCACTCCTAGCCCTTAAGCGAGCAAGTCTCACAGTCGAGGAAGGAGCCCAAGATGCGGATTCCATAGATTTGAGGAGCACGAGTCAGATGATGACTTGCTCAGACAACAGTGACCAGTTCGCCATTACAGGAGCCCAACTCGAGGTGATGAAGATATACAAAATTTGGTCCGAAGAGAAATGGACCAACACCCAGCACATCGGGGTGCCAGATGAACCAGGGAGCTTGCTCGACGAGATCTCAAGACCCAAATGAAATCCCCATTTTCAAGGGAGATAGAAGAAGAGGAAGCCCCCCAAAAATTCGCTATTTAGAGATTCAAGATCTATGATGAAAAAACTAACCATATCGATCATGTTAGGCAGTACAGGTAGGCCATGACTCTCTGGAATAACTGGGATGCACTAATGTGTCAAATTTTCCCCTCAAGACTACATGACGTGACCCAAAAGTGGTTTGAGAGGCTTCCTCATAGGTCCATCAGGAGCTTTGAGTCCCTTACCGAGCTCTTTACGGCTCACTTCGTTACCAGTAGCTCCCATCCTAAGAGGATGGATGCTTTGCTAACAATGAAGAAGACGCCACAGGTGAGCCTCCGAGACTACACAAAGAGGTATTAGGAATTGTTCAATAAGGTCGAGGACTGATCAGAACAGGTAGCAGTGGCCTCTTTCAAGACTGGCCTACCCAACTCTTGCCTTTTGCACCAATCCCTAACAGAAAAGGATACCACAACCATAGATGACCTGATGGCTTACATCGATAAATACGCCAAAGTGGAGGATGTGACCCGCCTCAGTACAAGGGAAAATGGTCAAATAAAGCACGCTGCCAAGGGCAACGACAAGATTGAAAACCGAAAGAAGGGAGGCAAGAACGGGGGAAAGAATGGCTCTAAGAACGTAGGCAAGAACGATGCTTCGAAAGCATTTCAGGCAGTGAACACTGTATTCAAAGAACCAATCTATAAGATCCTCGCGAAGATCAAATACAAACGATTTGTTAAGTGGCCCCGAAAGATGGGAGGAGATCCATCAAAGAGAAATAACGCGCTGAGATGCGCTTTTCACAAGGAAAAAGGACATAAGACTAAGCATTGCAAGGCCCTTAAGTCTCACCTCGAAGAACTGGCCCAGACTGGGCACCTGAATGAGTTTGTGGAGAAAAAGGCAGAGAAAGTCGCTGCTAATAGAGATAAGAGGCTCGATAATGTACTCGAGGACGATGCTGACCATGAATTTACTATAATTCATGGGGCATCTGATATGAAGCAGATTCAAGGGAATTCAGCTCGGATGGAAGTAAAAAAGCTTATAGCAGTAATGGAAGCTTTTTAGATTGATCCAGCGAAGACACAGTTAGGAAAGAATCGGCGAGCAGATGACGTCAACTACAGTAAACACATTGTGTTTATAGATGAAAATCTGGTGGGGGTAAGAACCCCACATCATGATGCCTTGATCATTACGCTCAGGATAGCCAACTATGACGTCGACAAGTTGATCTTTGACTAGGGAAGCTCATTCGAGGTAATGTATCTTGATCTCTTCAGAAAGTTAAAGCTAAGCGTTGCCGACCTGAAGGAAGCCACTGTCCCTCTAGTTGGCTTCGCTGGAAAAGTGACTATTCCATTGGGAAAGATCGTACTGTCGGTAAGGTCAGGAAGTGTCTCCAAGATGATCGAGTTTCTGGTGGTCGACATCGACTCGCCGTATCAAGCTATCCTCGGCAGGGGGTGGCTACATGCAATGAAGGAAGTCTCTTCGACCTACCATAAAAAAATCAAGTACGTTACTGAGCGAGGAGTAATGGAGATTCACGAAGATCAGGCGATGGCAAGAAGGTGTTTCATAGCAACCATCCGCCCAAAACCAGAAAAGAAGGTCGAGAAGGCCAAAGAGAAAGTCGAGGAATAAGAAGGTCCGATACCTTAAAAATAGCAGTTAAGATATGGAAGGGCCAGAGTGGAGGAGACCAGGCTCCTCCCCTCTAAACGGGTCTTTGAAAACCTGGAGGAGATAACAACCGGTGGAAGCAAAAAAGACAACAGTTTCTTGCTTGGGGACTTCTCTTACAGATCAAGAGAAGAGAGAATTAATAGTATTATTGATAAGTAATCTAGAAGTTTTCGCATGGGAACCGTACAAGCTGCCTGGAATTGATCCCAGTGTGGTTTGTCATCGGTTGCACGTCAACTCCACTTTCATACCTATCGCATAGAAGGCATGGCGAACTACGCCCGAAAAGGCCAAAGCTGTGGAAAAGGAAGTAGAGAAGCTACTGGATCCAGGATCCATACGAGAAGTTCAATTCCTCAAATGGTTATCCAACCCCGTAGTAGTTCCAAAGAGCAATGGGAAATGTAGAGTCTGTATAGACTTCACTGACCTTAACAGAGCCTACCCTAAAGACAGTTTCCCTCTACCGAAGATCGACCAATTGGTAGAAGCCACAGCAGCTCATGAGAGAGTGGGTTTTCTGGACGCATATTCGGGGTACCATCAGATCCCTCTGTATGCACCAGACTAAGACAAGATAGCGTTCATCACTACTGTCGAATTATACTGCTATAAAGTTATGCCCTTCGGGCTCAACAATATGGCAGCAACCTACTAGCGGCTGTCACTAGGATGTTCAAAGACAAAATGGGAGACACCATGGAAGTCTACATTGATGATATGCTCGTCAAGAGCAAGCCAAAAGAGGACCATCTCTCAAACCTATCAAATACCTTCGAGATCCTCAGGAAATACCGAATGAGACTCAACGCAAGCAAGTGATCTTTCGGTGTCCAGTAAGGAAAATTCCTCGGATATTTGGTTAGCGAGAGAGGCATTGAGGCCAACTCGGACCAGATCGATGCGATCAATAGGGTACAACCCCCTCTCACGATATGAGATCTACAGAAGCTCACAGGCATTCTCACCACTTTAAACCGTTTCATCTTGAAGTCCTCTAAAAAATGTAAGTCGTTCTTCCATCTCTTGAAAGGAAATAAGATAGTAGAATGGACTCGAAATTGATCGCAAGCATTGGAAGAGCTCAAGGCTTACCTTAGCTCACCACATCGGCTCGTTATACCTGAAGAATACGTTCCCCTGTACTTGTACCTCATCGTCTCTAGTCACGCCATCAGTTCTGCACTAGTGTACAAAAAGGCAGGAGTCCAACACCCAGTTTACTACACGAGCAAGACCCCGTTGGACACCGAGCAACGCTACCTACCACTAGAGAAGCTCGCTTGTGCATTAGTGATAGCTTCGAGGAAGCTAAAGCACTACTTTGAAGCTCATACTATCGTCGTCCTCACATCACACCCCCTTAAAGTAGTCCTACAGAAAACGGATATGTCTGGCAGGTTATCCAAATGGTCAGTCAAGCTCGGACGATTTGACATCCAATTTCAACCCAAAATGCAATCAAGGGTCAGGTCCTCATCGATTTCATCACAGAATTCATAGGAGAACAACCTTGCGACCACCTACAACCAATAAAGAAAATGGAAGATCACCCATCAGTAGGAGTCTGGTGACTGTTTGTTGATGGATCCACCAACTCAAAGGGGGCTGGATTGGGCATTATGCTCGTTATCCCAGAAGACACAATCCTCGAGCAAGGAATTAGAATTGGATTTGAAACCTCCAACAACGAGGCAGAATATGAGGACCTGATAGCTGGCCTACAGAAGGCACAGGCATTGGGGCCAAAGCACCTGCAGGTATTCGATAATTCGTAATTAGTCTCCAATAAGATAAATGGTGACTTCAACGCAAGAGATGAAAGGATGGTAGCCTACCTCGCCTTGGCAAGGGAGCTAATGTCTAGCTTTGGGAAGTCAGTGTCCAACAGTTTCTCAGAGGACAGAACAGCCATGTCGACGCCTTGGCATCCCTAAGTTCAGCAATCGATTCTGACTTAAAGAGGACGATCCCAATCGATTTCCTTGCCCATCCAAGCATTAATCGGAGCGACGAGCTGCTAAGCAGGGAACGTATGCTCCAGATTAAGTCAGCACCTAGTTGGATGGACCTTTGAGGGAATATTTGAAAGATGGTGCACTTTCAGATGATAAGAAGGCCTCTCATCAGATAAGAGTCAAAGATGATCGCTTTCACTTATCTCCTGAGATTAAACTATACAAGAGATCATTCACTGGCCCTTACCTTCAATATGTTCACCCGAACGACATTGAGCAAGTTCTACACGAGCTTCACGAAAGGAATCTATGGAAGTCATATTGGAGGGAGGTCACTAGCTTTGTAAGCAATAAAGGAAACTACTGGTGGCCATATATGCAAAACGATTCGGTAGTGTATGCTCACAAATGCGAGAAATGTCAACTACATGCTCCTATGGTCCACCAACCTGCCAGTGACCTAAGATCGCTTACCAGCCCATGGCCCTTCTCCCAGTGGGGGATGGACATCGTAGGCCATCTTCCTACCGCCACCAGAAACTGCAAATACCTGTTGGTCACAACAGATTACTTCACCAAATGGATCGAGGCAGAGCCATTGGCAAATATCCGAGATGCAAATATGATGAGGACCGTATGGAAGAATATAATTACACATTTTGGACTCCCCAGGACTATCATCACTGACAACGAAACATAGTTCGAGAGTGGCCCTTTCCAGAACTCCTGTAGAGAATACGGGATCAGGCACTATTTTAGGTCGGTGACCTACCCCCAAAGCAACGGTAAAGTCGAAGCTTCCAACAAAACAGTGATCGATGGGCTGAAGAAAGGACTAGAGCGAGCCAAAGGCACATGGGTGAGTGAGCTACTGCATATTTTATGGTCCTACCACACTACCTCACGAGAGCAACTGGGGAGACCCCATTCTGACTAACGTATGGAATGGAAGCAATCATACCCTTCAAAGCTAGCCTACCAACCATGAGAACAACCCTTGTTGACCAAGGCTAAAATGATGCAACATTACTCGTTGAACTTGACCTAGCTGACGAATGCAGAGAACTAGCCCTAGTAAGGCTGGCAAGCTATCAACAACAGCTCGCAAAACACTATAACAAGAAGGTCAATACAAGGGCATTCCAGGTTAGGGACTACGTCCTAAGGAAAGTCCTTGGCAGTTCAGTAAAACCATCAGATGGCAAGCTGGGTCCAAATTAGGAGGGACCATTCAAGGTGACAAGGGACGACCTACAAGGAGCCTATCACTTAGAAACGCTGGAGGGAAGAGAGATACCCCGAGCTTGGAACACAACCAATTTGAAGAAATTCTACTTCTAGTTTTTTCATTCATCTTTTATCACATTTTTGGAATTGGCTACTCAGTTGTTATTAATTAATAAAAGATTGTTTGGCAGTGAGATTCTGAAGTGTTAATTTTATATTATGAACTTTATAACTTGCACACCCTTTCCAAGTGACGAGCATATTACTAAGTATGCAGAAGCAGGGAATCACCCTCCTCAGGTTTTCGTTATGAAACACGAACAACCTCTTAGCATTGCCCCTGGAAATATATGAAGCCCTACAGGGAACCCTTAGGCAGTTCGACCAAATCGAATTGGTCGCTAAATAATGTTTGAATCAGAAAGCCTGATCGGATAGAACATCTAACACCAGGTGTGTCCTCGCCATTGCCATACTTAGGCCTAAGGGAGTGTGACGACACGACCTAAAAGGTAAAACAGGGCAGAATGGTATCTCATAAAGAATACTGGACTGGGAGGATACTCACGCAATAAAACAACTTTACCTACCTCAAATTTAGTCAGCTGCAAGGAACCCAAGATAATCGAATGGGAAATAAATGAAGTAAAAGATATACGATTCTTGTTTAGTCGGCAAAATCGCCCAAGACATAAATATTACATTACTTCGTTACATTTACAATGAGTTACATCCGGTAAAATCCTAATGAGGCTGAGGCCTCTGAACAAGATAATCAGCTACTTGTGCTCTTCTGCCGTCGTCCATGTGAGGAGCCAATTCCACCTCAACCTTATTCAAATCTGACTCTAACAACTGCCTAAGGATAACATCTATAGGGATCCACTGGTCGTCCCTCCTGAAAGGGTTAGGCCTTAGAGTTGAAGGAGAGATATCATGTCGATACCAGAGTACTGAGTTCCGGGAGACCTACATCTCCTTGAGGGCACTCAACCATCCCTTAATGAAGGTGAGCTCCTCAAACTCTGTCAGCCTCATCAATGAATATGTCTAATCTTGGTCATAACCATCAACCCACACTCGTCGAGGTCCTTTCTTAAACAGATACCTCATCCATGTGACATCCCTTTAAAGCCCAGTAGCAATCACATATGCTCGACGGATATCTCCTCGGAGCTGGTCCATCTCCCTAGCTGGTCCTATGCATCTGGGCCAACTCAGTGAACTACCGATGAGATAGAACCTTGCAAGATTTGAGGGGCACCGCTCGGTCTTATGTCAGCTCGTGGAACCGCCGATGAAGAGGAACCTCGTAAAACATGAGGTGCGACACTAGGCGCATGCTCCTTGAGTCGCGACACCTCCCTCCTCAGAGTCTCATTCTCCTGTTGAATAATTTCTCTAACTTGATTGCTTTTAGAGGCATCTAGGAGATTAGCTCTCAAGGTGTTCACTTCTTCTTGAACAAAGGCACCAACCTCTTCCATCTACTGAAGTCTATCTTTCAGTTTAGAGACGAGCTCAGATTGGTCTTTAAAGCTTTTATTCCTTGACCTGAGAGACTTGTAAATCCTAACGAAGGCTTAGCGAACTTGATCGCTCACGTTAGGACTGAGAATCCTTCCCAGTTGAGAGGTAGAAGTTATATATTCATCTACATCAATCAACTACAAGCCATAAAGCGGAGTAAAGAATAAAAGAATCAGTACTACAAGCCATAAAGATCAGTAAAGAACAAAAGAATCAGTATGCTGAAGAGAAAATGCTTTCATTTCATTAATAGAGGACCAAATTACATTGATGAAGGAGAACAGTGTAAACAAAGCAAAAATACATAAAGGTTCTAAGAGCAGGCTAGCTGGCAACCTCGATTTGTCCAGAGGTGGTTGGCTATTTTCCCTTGTCAGCAGCAGTAGCAGCATCTCCCTTAGAAGGAACAATTATTTCCCTTTGAGCAGAAGAAGCACTAATAGGAATGGTTTGAGAGGTAAGGACTATAACTTTAACGGCTGGAGCAGGCACATCATCTACAACGGGCTTCGGGTCTGGATTATGCTCATCGAACAAGGGTGAATCAATATCCACCCCAGTAGCCAAAAGAGCCTTATCCCAGCCCTTCTTGAAGTTCAATCGGTTGATGTAACCTATCTAAGCATCAGCGCGCCCTCATACGCGGCAGCCCACTCGGAGTTGTACGAACTCTCCTTAATGATAGCAGCTTCAGACTCCACCTTCTTCACCTGCTCTGATAGCACCTTATTTTCCTCGACCATTGCCATCTTTCTTGTATAGACCAGATTGTAGGACTGCCTCAAGTCATTTATCTCTTTCATCGTCGCGTCCTTTGCCCTGTTGTCTTCAGTAAGGGAAAGATCAGAAGACCTCTGGGCCTCACTAGTAGCCTTCATACTGGCCTCCATCTCGATGCCTTTCCCCTCCAGTTCAGTGTTTTGCCTTTCCAAATCCTCATTCCTACTCACTAGTTCGTCGTGAGTACGATAGAGAACAGTGAATTCGTTCACGAACTGCAAGTAATAAGGGAGTATTAGAAGAAATCATTGAACAAAATATTACAAGTATTAAAAAATAGAAACAGACTTACCAAGTGTTGATACAAAATTTAATCTGCTGACATGGACCAATCACATGAAGACACGTGGCTATCTACATGACAACAACAAGCACTTCCGAGATGATCACATGCTCCGAGGAACCATGTTACTCTGAGGAACTCATACGCTCCGAGGAACAGACCTCTCCGAGGAACTCTTTAGCACCGAGAAGCTCAAGCGGTCCGAGCAACTCAGGCGGTTCGAGCTGCACCTCGAAGCAGGATACCAACAGTTTAACTGCTCATTAAATGCTTATCATTCAGACACACATGCAAAAAGGGCATTAAATGTATTACCCTTTCATATGTATATCATTTAATGTATTACCCTTTCACATTACTACCTCAAGGCTATAAATACATTGTACAATCCTCATTGTAAAGGGACCCTGAATCCATACACTACACCAAAATGGCCAAATTGTCACCTTTCAGCCGGCCAGCCTTGTCAAGATCATTGACCGTGACAAAAAACACGCGTTTTTTGTCACGGTCATTAACCTTGACACGACCGTGACAACTAATTGTCACGGTCATTGACCGTGACAAGACCGTGATAAATTTACTTGTCACGGACTTTTCACGGTCATTGACCGTGACAATTTTTGAAATAATTGTCACGGTCAATGACCTTGACACGACCGTGACAATGTTAATAGCAAAAAACCTTTTCCCCTTCTTTTTTCCCTCCCGCGCCGTTCCTTCCCTCTCTCTCTCTCTCGACGCCGCTCTCTCTCTACTTTCAGGTTTAATTTTCTCTCTCTCTCTCTCTCTTCCATTTATATATATGTTTGTGTGTATATATATGTGTGTATGTGTGTATATATGTGCGTGTGTGTGCATGTGTGGGGAGTGGGGCAGGGTGGGGTAGGGGGTGGGGCAGGGTGGGGGTAGGGGGTGGGGCGAGGTGGGGGCAGGGCGGGGTGTGTGCGTGTGTATATATGTGTGTATGTGTGTGTATAAATGTGTGTGTGTGGTGGTGTGTGGTGGGGGAGGGGGTGGTGGAGGGGGGCAGGGGGTGGGGTGGGGTGGGATGTGTGTGTGTGTGTGTGTGTGTGGTGGTGGAGGGGGGCAGGGGGTCGGGTGGCGTGGTGTGTGTGTGTGTGTGGTGGTGTGTGGTGGGGGAGGGGGTGGTGGAGGGGGCAGGGGGTGGGGTGGGGTGTGTGTGTGTGTGTGTGTGTGTGTGCGCGTAGGTGTGTGGCGGGGGGAGGGGGCAGGGGGTGGGGCACCCATTTAATAACTTTTAAAATATTTGGAAAAAACATAATATTACAAAATTGAAACGAAATGGTATTGACGGAACTTACACATACGTTATGTACTGTGCTCTTACGTTGAAAATTATTAGATAGAAAAGGAAAAATATAAATTGAGATAACCTTAGAATATAATTAGGCTAAAAATATAATGACATCAACTAACATATATACACAACACTAAAAGTAGACATCAATTTAATAAATAATTGATAATAGTTGGATAATAATTGGATAATAAACATCGGGAGGGGGTGGGGGTGGGGGTGGGTGGGGTTTTGAATATTATTTACATTTATATTTTTGGATATTATATACATTCAAAATAAATAATTGATAATAGTTGGATAATAACTGAAATTTTCATTCAAAATAAATATTTCATTCAAAAATATTGGATAATAATTGATATTTTCATTTAAATTCATAATAATTTTATTCATGAAATTAATTCAATTAGGTAAAACCCTAGATAATTTTTTAACAGAATTTGATAATATTATATAAAGTTTAGTAAATTCACAAAATGTTGCCAATTATATGTTTTTAGGAATATCATTAGTTAGAATCCATATACATGCATGTTGTTAAAAAGTCTTAAATTTAATTCTCACTTTAATTTGTAGAATCTCTGTACTTGGTTGGATTTATCCCTTTATGATAATGAAATTTATGCTCCAATTATAATTATCTCATGTCATAATTTTATTGATAAACAATATATGTAGTTGTCACGGTCGTGGTGGGTGTGGGGTGGGTGGGGGTGGGGTGTGTGTGTGTGTGTGTGTGCGCGTAGGTGCGTAGGTGTGCGTGTGTGTGTGGCGGGGGGACGGGGGCAGGGGGTGGGGCACCCATTTAATAACTTTTAAAATATTTGGAAAAAACATAATATTACAAAATTGAAACGAAATGGTATTGACGGAACTTACACATACGTTATGTACTGTGCTCTTACGTTGAAAATTATTAGATAGAAAAAGAAAAATATAAATATTGGATAATAATTGAAATTTTCATTCAAAATAAATATTTCATTCAAAAATATTGGATAATAATTGATATTTTCATTTAAATTGATAATAATTTTATTCATGAAATTAATTCACTTAGGTAAAACCCTAGATAATTTTTTAACCCTAGATAATTGTACTATTAACATTTTTTTTTTATCTGTACTAATAACATTTTTTTTATAGCAAAAATGTCTCCTTCAGATGTTAAGGCGAAGATGATGATGCTGTTTATGATGATGTCGTCTGGGTTCGGTGGTAGCGGAGGCGACGAGGGCTCCTCCGCCCCTAGGCTCCCCAAATATGGAAAATTTGGGATTACCGTCGAGAACTAGTCGGAGCTATTAGCGAGATCCCTCGAGCTGCTAAAGACGGTCATCGACCCGGGGTTTATGAGTTGGAAGGAGGTGCCATATGAGCTCAAGTTAGCTGTTTGGGCGGCACTACAGGTAATATTTATATGAATATTTCAATTTCAATTTCAATTTCATATTTATATTTATATTTATATTTATTCGCAACTAACATTGTATTTGTTGGACAGGAACAATTCAACTTGGATCCAAAGCTACGCGATTCCGTCTTGGAGCAGTTGAGGGAGCAACACAAGACGTGGAAGAAAAATATGCGGACACGGTACTTTGGAAAAATACGAGAGTCCATTTTATAATGACGCGGATCCGTCCCGCCCAAGGAGCCGATCTCATTGGCACAATGGCAAAAGTTCATTGACAATGAGATCGAGGATCGACAATTGGCATCTCGCCAATCGGGGAGGGAAAATCGGCTAAAAAGATGGACGTGCACTACTCCGGCCGGACCTCTTACGCTGAGGTGGAGCATAGGATGCAGTTAAGATTTAATTTATCTATAACTACAGAAATATATTATTGGATATTATTTTACTTTGCGGGGCCGATACTAATTTTACTTTACTTTATTTTATTTCAGGGGGTAGGGAGTGGGCCAGGGGGTAAGCCATATAGGCTCGATACTTATGTGGCTCTTCGGATGAAGAAGGGGAAGGACAAGGAGGTGTCCCCGAGCATTACGGCCACGATTGTAAGTAGTCCGACAGTTTAATTATTGTTAATTACGTTATAATTTTTTAGTTTACTTATTTTACTAATCATGTGCTTTTTGTCGTTTCAGGCAAGGCTTAAGGAAGTGCATGAGTCGCAGTCTGATGCCGACAAGGCATCTTTGTCCACAGATGCACTCAGCCAAGTGCTTGGCTCTGATCGCAAGGGGAGGACAAGGGGAGTGAGCTCGGGGGTGGCCAAATCTAGGATCATCGGATTGGAGACGAGCGACACCAGGTTGGCTCGAACGGTGGATTCACACGACGCGAAGCTGTCCCGTTTGGAGGCGACGGTCCAAGATATGTACGCATTCATGAAGCGTACGTTGGGTGGAGACCGTAAAGGGAAAGGGAAAGGGAAGGAGAAGGAGAAGGCGGTGGAGGAGGAGGTGCAGGAGGAGGAGGCGCAGGATGACGAGGATGTGGACCTCGCTGCTTCATCACCGACACGTTCGTACTTCGACGATCCACTTCCCTATTTGACGCCCTCCAACAGACCATTGTCGACAATTGGTTGGCCGAGCGTGTTCATATTGGACGTATTTGATGGACAGCAGATAGGGCGGGGGTTGAGGGACCCGAATATTGTCGAGGGTGGAATAGTCCATGGACGTGTGCTTCAAGAGATGGAGTCCAGGGTGCTCATCACGCATGTCGTACACGGGAAGGAGAACTCCCTATTGTGGTTGCGCGAATAATGCGGCATGACGTATATTAGTGGGTGGGTCAATTCGTATGTCGTGTGGCCTACTCACCTCCTCAGTTTTATCCAAGACATGTAGTAACATTATTTTTAAGTTTATCCATTTTAATTATATTTGGATTATATCGTCATGTATATTATTTTTACTTTGAATATTTGGATTATATCGTCATGAATATATATTTGCATTATCTTCAGTTTGTGTTGGATATATGATGTTTGGAACAGGTACAACGTTGCTATAACAGGTACAAATATACTGCTGGGCAGTGGCAGTGGCCATACTGCCCAGCAGATTTTTTTTAAATTCTGCCCAGAATTGTCATGGTCATTGCCCGTGACACGCCCGTGACAAAATTGTCCACTACACCAAAAATGCTAATCTGGCACGCTGTGGCAAGGAGATTCTGGCACGGTTTTAAGCAGTGCCAGAATTTGGCACGGTTTTAGCATAAACTCGCACGGTTTAAATGAGTGCCAAATTCTGGCACGGTGTAAAACCGTGCCAAATATGGTTACAGTTCATTAAAGAAATAATATCCTAAAATTTCAATCGGGGACCAAAACTTTCAAGGAGGGACATCAATCTGATCTCCTCTCTTCTCTCTAAGTCTCTCTCTCTCTCTCTCTCTCTCCACGCTACCTGGCGAACACGAACAACCATCCTCTGCTTCCATCATCCACACTACCCGCCGCCTCCATCATCCACACTACCCGCCTACCAGCCGCCTCCATCATCCACACTACTCGCCGCCTACCCTCCGCCTCCATCAACGCTGCTTTGTCTACTACCATCCTCTGCTTTGTCTACTTCGTCTACTCATCCTCTGCCGCCTACTCATCCTCTGCTTCGTCTACTACCAGGCGACCATGAACAACCATCACCCTCTGCTTCGTCCACGAACTGCCATCATCCTCTTCTTCTGGCCATCCACGAACTGCCATCGGAGTTAGGTCAGACGAACCTCCGAAGGTTTGGTTGAATATTTGGTTTGGTCATCTCCAAAAGCTTCAACAATTTGGTTTGGTCATCAAGGTAATTTATGCATTCCATCTAATAAGAAATTTGAGATTGAAGATTTGGTCAATCTGCTTGAGTCTCACGATCCAACTTCACATCCAACTCTACATCCAGACATGGTTCAATAATTTTTCTTGTTTGATTTCATGAATATTGGTTGAAATTTAGTTTACCTACTATTTTTTTATTGATAGTATCATTTTTTGTAGAGAATAATAAGTGGTTGCCATGGAGGTGTTTATCACATTGTTGTTGGTAGATTTCATGGAGGTAATGCCTTCGTTGGAGGTAATGCCTTGCTTAGTAATGCTAAGAGCCTTGCATAAGATCAACACTAATCCCTTAATTACTAGCATGAAGTGTTGAATAAAATCAGTATTTCTAGAACATGAGTAGTAGTCATAGCTGTTTTAGGCTTGTTGATAAATTTTATAGATTCAATTGACTATTAAAAGTTCTTCTTCTTGAGCATCATGGTCAGGGGCTTACTGATAAGGACATATATCTTTTCAAATTTTTTTTATAAAAAAATGCTAATCCAAAGCATAACCTTAGAGCCTTAACTATCTTAGGCAAGGAGTAGTTCGTCATGGCATCAATTTTACTTTTGTCTTAGGCAAGGACCGGTTCCATATTATCTTTCTAAATAGATGAATTAATGTATTTGTCGAGTACTTCGATGAAACATATCTTCACTTGTAACAAATATCATTGTTACTTAGGCTTTTCAATTGTGTGTTAGATTTAGAAATTATTTAGTTGATATATTTGTTGAATTCATACTCTAGTGAAGTATATCTGAAATAAAACATTGATTCTTATTCACTGTATTATATATTCTCAGGCCTAATTTTGCGATTTATTTTTGTCTTAGGATAGTATTGTGTATAATTCAAGGTGGTCATAATACGACAAGGGAGAAGATGACTGAAAGCCCGTGGTTTCAACTCCGATGGATTTTGGTTCGTGTTTCCTTTATGTCTCCATAATAAATTTCTTTTACATACTAGATATTTTTGTATGTTACAATCTATTGAAAATGTTGTATGTTACATGTTTGATAAAATGCTAAAGAGAGATTACCTTGGTGCAATGTCCTGTTTGAGTTCTAGAATTATGTTTTGATTGAAGCTATTTGGCCTAGTTTGCGTCTCGTGTTCCTCCCCTTTTGAAAATTTCTCTTCTTGTTATATGTCTACAGCTAGCCACTAGGTTAATGCCCAAGCCTCTCGACAACTCCCACCGAGACTGCCCTCAGTTGAAAGTGGTGCATGGAGCACGTGCCCAGCAGCTAGCCTAACGATGTGAACTTCAAGCCACAAACAAGGCCCAGAGGTGATAGCAACTTCAAAATCTCTTAGTTTCATTTAATATCCTAAGTTATTTTTTATGTTTTTTATTTTCTTTTTCAAGTGAATCAGTTTTTAAGAAATAATATGACAGTTGGTAGTTTGGCGACTTTTGGGGGTCATACAGTTTTTAGTTATTGCAAGGAAGATAATGTTTTGAAAATTACGTGCCATTTTTCATTAAACTCTTTGGGATGATGAACTTTCTTCAACAATGAGGAATCCAAAATGGGTAAAAGAACTCCAACTAATTGTGATAAAAACAGGGGTAAAAAGAAGAAATAAAAGTTTAGTAGTAGATAATGAGGTATTTTTCTATTAATGAGGAATTGAATAGGGGGAAATGGAATTTTATCTTATACGGATAAGAATATAGAAAAAGAAAATAAGCACACAAGTCTTATGGTAGTAATTTAAGAATGTATTGTATTAAAGTTTTAGAGTTCTTAGTCTCTTTCCGGTGTAAACTCCAGAACTTTTAGAGTTCTTAGTCTCGGTTTGAGAGTATGACGATAATTTGCAAAAATAACACTTAGACTTGAAAACAAGCTACTAAAGGGTGAAAACCTAAACCAGTCCCTAAACGACCCCGTAGGAGGCACGAACACCTCGTACGGGACCATTGTAACTTGTAGGAACTGACCGTGTAGTCCCGGGTCTCCCGGTTTGAGAGTATGACGATAATTTGCAAAAATCACACTTAGACTTGAAAACAGGCCGTTAAGGGGTGAAAACCCAAACCAGCCCCCAAACGACCCCGAAGGAGACACGAACACCTCGCACGGGACCAATGTAACTCGTAGGAACTGACCGCGTAGTCCCGGGGTCTCTCGGTTTGAGAGTATGACGATAATTTGCAAAAATCACACTTAGACTTGAAAATAGGCCGTTAAGGGGTGAAAACCAAAACCAGCCCCCAAACGACCCCGTAGGAGGCACGAACACCTCGCACGGGACCAATGTAACTTGTAGCAACTGACCGCGTAGTCCCGGGACTCCCGGTATGAGAGTATGACCCGAATTTGCAAAAATCACACTTAGACATGAAAATAGGCTGTTAAGGGGTGAAAACCCGAACCAGCCCCCAAACGACCCCGTAGGAGGCACGAACACCTCGCACGGGATCAATGTAACTTGTAGCAACTGACCGCGTAGTCCCGGGACTCTCGGTTAGAGAGTATGATGATAATTGGAAAAAATCACACTTAGACTTGAAAACAGGCCGTTAAGGGGTGAAAACCCGAACCAGCCCCCAAACAATCCCGTAGCAGGCACGAACACCTCGTAGGGGACCAATGTAACTTGTCAGAACTAACCGCGTAGTCCCGATACTCCGGGTTTGAGAGTATGACGATAATTGGCAAAAATCACACTTAGACTTGAAAACAGGCCGTTAAGGGGTAAAAACCCGAACCAGCCCCCAAACGATCCTGTAGGAGGCACGAACACCTCGTAGGGGACCAATGTAACTTGTCGGAACTGACCGCTTAGTCCCGGGACTCCCGGTTTGAGAGTATGACGATAATTCACAAAAATCACACTTAGACTTGAAAACAGGCCGTTAAGGGGTGAAAACCCGAACCAACCCCCAAACGATCCCGTAGGAGGCACGAACACCTCGTACGAGACCAATGTAACATGTAGGAGCTGACCGCGTAGTCCCGGGTCTCCCGGTTTGAGAGTATGACGATAATTTGCAAAAATCACACTTAGACATGAAAACAGGCCGTTAAGGGGTGAAACCCGAACCAGCCCCCAAACGACCCCGTAGGAGGCACAACACCTCGTACGGGACCAATGTAACTTATAGGAATTGACCACGTAGTCCTGGGTCTCCCGGTTTGAGAGTATGACGATAATTGGCAAAAATCACACTTAGACTTGAAAACAGGTCGTTAAGGGATGAAAACCCCAACCAGCCCCCAAACGATCCCGTAGGAGGCACGAACACCTCGCACGGGACCAATGTAACTTGTAGGAACTGACCGCGTAGTCTCGGGAATCCCGGTTTGAGAGTATGTCGATAATTTGCAAAAATCACACTTAGCCTGAAAACAGGCCGTTAAGGGGTGAAAACCAAAACCAGCCCCCAAACAACCCCGTAGGAGGCACGAACACCTCGCACGAGACCAATGTAACTCGTAGGAACTGACCGCATAGTCCCGGGACTCCCGGTTTGAGAGTATCACGATAATTTGCAAAAATCACACTTAGACTTAAAAACAGGCCGTTAAGGGATGAAAACCCGAACCAGCCCCCAAACGACCCCATAGGAGGCACGAACACCTCGCACGGGACCAATGTAACTTGTAGCAACTGACCGCGTAGTCCCGGGACTTCCGGTTTGAGAGTATGACCCGAATTTGCAAAAATCACACTTAGACTTGAAAATAGGCCGTTAAGGGGTGAAAAACCGAACCAACCCCCAAACGACCCCGTAGGAGGCACGAACACCTCGCACGGGAACAACGTAACTTGTAGGAACTGACCGCGTAGTCCCGGGACTCCTGGTATGAGAGTATGACGAGAATTTGCCAAAATCACACTTAGACTTGAAAACAGGTCATTAAGGGGTGAAAACCCGAACCAGCCCCCAAACGATCCCGTAGGAGGCACGAACACCTCATAGGGGAGCAATGTAACTTATAAGAACTGACCGCGTAGTCCCGGGACTCCCGATATGAGAGTATGACGATAATTTGCAAAAATCACATTTAGACTTGAAAATAGGCCGTTAAGGGATGAAAACCCGAACCAGCCTCCAAACGATTTCATAGGAGGCACGGACACCTCGCACGGGACCAATGTAACTTGTAGAAACTGACCGCGTAGTCCCGGGAGGCCCAGTTTAAGAGTATGACGATAATTTGCAAAAATCACACTTAGACTTGAAACCAGACCGTTAAGGGGTGAAAACCCGAACCAGTCCCCAAACGACCCCGTAGGAGGCACGAACACCTCGCACGGGACCAATATAACTCGTAGGAACTGACCGCGTAGTCCCGGGTCTCCTGGTTTGAGAGTATGACGATAATTCGTAAAAATCACACTTAGACTTAAAAATAGGCCGTTAAGGGGTGAAAACCCGAACCAGCCCCCAAACGACCCCGTAGGAGGCACGGACACCTCGCACGGGACCAATGTAACTTGTAGGAACTGACCGCGTAGTCCCGGGAGTCCCGGTTTAAGAGTATGACGATAATTTGCAAAAATCACACTTAGACTTGAAAACAGGCCGTTAAGAGGTGAAAACCAGAACCAGCCCCCAAACGACCCCGTAAGAAGCATGAACACCTCGCACGGGACCAATGTAACTCGTAGGAACTGACCGCGTAATCCCGGGTCTCCCGGTTTGAGAGTATGACGATAATTTGCAAAAATAACACTTAGACTTAAAAACAGGCCGTTAAGGGGTGAAAACCCGAACCAACCCCCAAACGACCCCGTAGGAGGCACGAACACCTCGCACGGGACCAATGTAACTCGTAGGAACTAACTGCGTTGTCCCGGGACTCCCGGTTTGAGAGTATGACCCGAATTTACAAAAATCTCACTTAGACTTGAAAACAGACCGTTAAGGGGTGAAAACCCGAACCAGCCCCCAAACAACCCCGTAGGAGGCACGAACACCTCGCACGGGACCAATGTAACTCGTAGCAACTGACCGCGTAGTCCCGGGTCTTCCGGTTTGAGAGTATGACAAAATCACACTTAGAGTTGAAAACAGGCCGTTAATGGGTGAAAACACGAACCAGCCCCCAAACGACCCCGTAGTAGGCACGAACACCTCATAGGGGAACAATGTAACTTGTAGGAACTGACCGCGTAGTCCCGGGTCTTCCGGTTTGAGAGTATGATGATAATTTGCAAAAATCACACTTAGAGTTGAAAACAGGCCGTTAAGGGGTGAAAACCCGAACCAGCCCCCAAACGACCCCGTAGTAGGCACGAACACATCCCGGTATGAGAGTATGACGATAATTTGAAAAAATCACACTTAGACTTGAAAACAGGCCGTTAAGGGGTGAAAACCCGAACCAGCCCCCAAACGACCCCGTAGGAGGCACGAACACCTCGCACGGGACCAATGTAACTCTTAGGAACTGACCGCGTAGTCCCCGTTCTCCCGGTTTGAGAGTATGACGATAATTTACAAAAATCACACTTAAAATTGAAAACAGGCCGTTAAGGGGTGAAAACCCAAACCAGCCCCCAAACAACCCCGTAGGAGGCACGAACACCTCGCACGGGACCAATGTAACTCGTAGGAACTGACCGCATAGTCTCGGGACTCCCGGTTTGAGAGTATCACGAAATTTGCAAAAATCACACTTAGATTTAAAAACAGGCCGTTAAGGGGTGAAAACCCGAACCAGCCCCAAACGACCCCGTAGGAGGCACGAACACCTCGCACGGGACCAATGTAACTCTTAGGAACTGACCGCGTAGTCCCCGTTCTCCCGGTTTGAGAGTATGACGATAATTTACAAAAATCACACTTAAAATTGAAAACAGGCCGTTAAGGGGTGAAAACCCAAACCAGCCCCCAAACAACCCCGTAAGAGGCACGAACACCTCGCACGGGACCAATGTAACTCGTAGGAACTGACCGCATAGTCTCGGGACTCCCGGTTTGAGAGTATCACGAAATTTGCAAAAATCACACTTAGATTTAAAAACAGGCCGTTAAGGGGTGAAAACCCGAACCAGCCCCAAACGACCCCGTAGGAGGCACGAACACCTCGCACGGGACCAATGTAACTCTTAGGAACTGACCGCGTAGTCCCCGTTCTCCCGATTTGAGAGTATGACGATAATTTACAAAAATCACACTTAGAATTGAAAACAGGCCGTTAAGGGGTGAAAACCCAAACCAGCCCCCAAACAACCCCGTAGGAGGCACGAACACCTCGCACGGGACCAATGTAACTTGTAGCAACTGACCGCGTAGTCCCGGGACTCTCGGTTTGAGAGTATGACCCGAATTTGCAAAAATCACACTTAGACTTGAAAACAGGCCGTTAAGGGGTGAAAACCCGAACCAGCCCCCAAACGACCCCGTAGGAGGCACGAACACCTCGCACGGGACCAATGTAACTCGTAGGAACTGGCCGCGTAGTCCCGGGTCTCCCGATTTGAGAGTATGACAATAATTTGCAAAAATCACACTTAGACTTGAAAATAGGCCGTTAAGGGGTGAAAACCCGAACCAACCCCCAAACGATCCCATAGGAGGCACGAACACCTCGCGCGGGACCAATGTAACTTGTAGGGACTGACCGCGTAGTTCCGGGACTCTCGGTTTGAGAGTATGACGATAATTTGCAAAAATCACACTTAGACTTAAAACAGGCCGTTAAGGGGTGAAAATCCGAACCATCTCCCAAACGACCCCGTAGGAGGCACGAACACCTCGCACGGGACCAATGTAACTCGTTGGAACTGACCGCGTAGTCCCGGGACTCCCGGTTTGAGAGTACGACCCGAATTTGCAAAAATCACACTTAGAGTTAAAAACAGGCCGTTAAGGGGTGAAAACCTGAACCAACCCCCAAACGACCCCGTAGTAGGCACGAACACCTCGTAGGGGAACAATGTAACTTGTAGGAACTGACCGCGTAGTGCCGGGTCTCCCGGTTTGAGAGTATGAGGATAATTTACAAAAATCACACTTAGAGTTGAAACAGGCCGTTAAGGGGTGAAAACCCGAACCAACCCCCAAACGACCCCGTAGTAGGCACGAACACCTCCCGGTATGAGAGTATGAAGATAATTTGAAAAAATCACACTTAGACTTGAAAACAGGCCGTTAAGGGGTGAAAACCCGAACCAACCCCCAAACGACCCCGTAGTAGGCACGAACACCTCCCGGTATGAGAGTATGAAGATAATTTGAAAAAATCACACTTAGACTTGAAAACAGGCCGTTAAGGGGTGAAAACCCGAACCAACCCCCAAACAACCCCGTAGGAGGCACGAACACCTCGCACGGGACCAATGTAACTCGTAGGAACTGACCGCGTAGTCCCCGGACTCCCGGTTTGAGAGTATGACGATTATTTACAAAAATCACACTTAGACTTGAAAACATGCCGTTAAGGGGTGAAAACCCAAACCAGCCCCCAAACAACCCCGTAGGAGGCACGAACACCTCGGACGGGACCAATGTAACTCGTAGGAATTGACCGCGTAGTCTCGGGACTCCCGATTTGAGAGTATCACGAAATTTGCAAAAATCACACTTAGATTTAAAAACAGGCCGTTAAGGGGTGAAAACCCGAACCAGCCCCCAAACGACCCCGTAGGAGGCACGAACACCTCGCACGGGACCAATGTAACTTGTAGCAACTGACCGCGTAGTCCCGGGACTCTCGGTTTGAGAGTATGACCCGAATTTGCAAAAATCACACTTAGACTTGAAAACAGGCCGTTTAGAGGTGAAAACCCGAACCAGCCCCCAAACGACCCCGTAGGAGGCACGAACACCTCGCACGGGACCAATGTAACTCGTAGGAACTGGCCGCGTAGTCCCAAGTCTCCTGATTTGAGAGTATGACGATAATTTGCAAAAATCACACTTAGACTTGAAAACAGGCCGTTAAGGGGTGAAAACCAAAACCAGCCCCCAAACGATCCCGTAGGAGGCACGAACACCTCGCGCGGGACCAATGTAACTTGTAGGGACTGACCGCGTAGTCCCGGGACTCCCAGTTTGAGAGTATCACGATAATTTGCAAAAATCACACTTAGACTTAAAACAGACCGTTAAGGGGTGAAAATCCGAACCAGCCCCCAAACGACCCCGTAGGAGGCACGAACACCTCGCACGGGACCAATGTAACTCGTAGGAACTGACCGCGTAGTCCCCGGACTCCCGGTTTGAGAGTATGACGATTATTTACAAAAATCACACTTAGACTTGAAAACAGGCCGTTAAGGGGTGAAAACCCAAACCAGCCCCCAAACAACCCCGTAGGAGGCACGAACACCTCGCACGGGACCAATGTAACTCGTAGGAACTGACCGCATAGTCTCGGGACTCCCGGTTTGAGAGTATCACGAAATTTGCAAAAATCACACTTAGATTTAAAAACAGGCCGTTAAGGGGTGAAAACCCGAACCAGCCCCAAACGACCCCGTAGGAGGCACGAACACCTCGCACGGGACCAATGTAACTCTTAGGAACTGACCGCGTAGTCCCCGTTCTCCCGGTTTGAGAGTATGACGATAATTTACAAAAATCACACTTAAAATTGAAAACAGGCCGTTAAGGGGTGAAAACCCAAACCAGCCCCCAAACAACCCCGTAAGAGGCACGAACACCTCGCACGGGACCAATGTAACTCGTAGGAACTGACCGCATAGTCTCGGGACTCCCGGTTTGAGAGTATCACGAAATTTGCAAAAATCACACTTAGATTTAAAAACAGGCCGTTAAGGGGTGAAAACCCGAACCAGCCCCAAACGACCCCGTAGGAGGCACGAACACCTCGCACGGGACCAATGTAACTCTTAGGAACTGACCGCGTAGTCCCCGTTCTCCCGATTTGAGAGTATGACGATAATTTACAAAAATCACACTTAGAATTGAAAACAGGCCGTTAAGGGGTGAAAACCCAAACCAGCCCCCAAACAACCCCGTAGGAGGCACGAACACCTCGCACGGGACCAATGTAACTTGTAGCAACTGACCGCGTAGTCCCGGGACTCTCGGTTTGAGAGTATGACCCGAATTTGCAAAAATCACACTTAGACTTGAAAACAGGCCGTTAAGGGGTGAAAACCCGAACCAGCCCCCAAACGACCCCGTAGGAGGCACGAACACCTCGCACGGGACCAATGTAACTCGTAGGAACTGGCCGCGTAGTCCCGGGTCTCCCGATTTGAGAGTATGACAATAATTTGCAAAAATCACACTTAGACTTGAAAATAGGCCGTTAAGGGGTGAAAACCCGAACCAACCCCCAAACGATCCCATAGGAGGCACGAACACCTCGCGCGGGACCAATGTAACTTGTAGGGACTGACCGCGTAGTTCCGGGACTCTCGGTTTGAGAGTATGACGATAATTTGCAAAAATCACACTTAGACTTAAAACAGGCCGTTAAGGGGTGAAAATCCGAACCATCTCCCAAACGACCCCGTAGGAGGCACGAACACCTCGCACGGGACCAATGTAACTCGTTGGAACTGACCGCGTAGTCCCGGGACTCCCGGTTTGAGAGTACGACCCGAATTTGCAAAAATCACACTTAGAGTTAAAAACAGGCCGTTAAGGGGTGAAAACCTGAACCAACCCCCAAACGACCCCGTAGTAGGCACGAACACCTCGTAGGGGAACAATGTAACTTGTAGGAACTGACCGCGTAGTGCCGGGTCTCCCGGTTTGAGAGTATGAGGATAATTTACAAAAATCACACTTAGAGTTGAAACAGGCCGTTAAGGGGTGAAAACCCGAACCAACCCCCAAACGACCCCGTAGTAGGCACGAACACCTCCCGGTATGAGAGTATGAAGATAATTTGAAAAAATCACACTTAGACTTGAAAACAGGCCGTTAAGGGGTGAAAACCCGAACCAACCCCCAAACGACCCCGTAGTAGGCACGAACACCTCCCGGTATGAGAGTATGAAGATAATTTGAAAAAATCACACTTAGACTTGAAAACAGGCCGTTAAGGGGTGAAAACCCGAACCAACCCCCAAACAACCCCGTAGGAGGCACGAACACCTCGGACGGGACCAATGTAACTCGTAGGAACTGACCGCGTAGTCCCCGGACTCCCGGTTTGAGAGTATGACGATTATTTACAAAAATCACACTTAGACTTGAAAACATGCCGTTAAGGGGTGAAAACCCAAACCAGCCCCCAAACAACCCCGTAGGAGGCACGAACACCTCGGACGGGACCAATGTAACTCGTAGGAATTGACCGCGTAGTCTCGGGACTCCCGATTTGAGAGTATCACGAAATTTGCAAAAATCACACTTAGATTTAAAAACAGGCCGTTAAGGGGTGAAAACCCGAACCAGCCCCCAAACGACCCCGTAGGAGGCACGAACACCTCGCACGGGACCAATGTAACTTGTAGCAACTGACCGCGTAGTCCCGGGACTCTCGGTTTGAGAGTATGACCCGAATTTGCAAAAATCACACTTAGACTTGAAAACAGGCCGTTTAGAGGTGAAAACCCGAACCAGCCCCCAAACGACCCCGTAGGAGGCACGAACACCTCGCACGGGACCAATGTAACTCGTAGGAACTGGCCGCGTAGTCCCAAGTCTCCTGATTTGAGAGTATGACGATAATTTGCAAAAATCACACTTAGACTTGAAAACAGGCCGTTAAGGGGTGAAAACCAAAACCAACCCCCAAACGATCCCGTAGGAGGCACGAACACCTCGCGCGGGACCAATGTAACTTGTAGGGACTGACCGCGTAGTCCCGGGACTCCCAGTTTGAGAGTATCACGATAATTTGCAAAAATCACACTTAGACTTAAAACAGACCGTTAAGGGGTGAAAATCCGAACCATCCCCCAAACGACCCCGTAGGAGGCACGAACACCTCACACGGGCACTATACCAAATCCTGCGAATGGTCACGCCCAGTGGGTCACGGCCCAAGTCCGCGACCAGCTGGTCGCAGACTTGGGCCGTGACCCACTCCATATTTGGCGTGACCATATTTATTACCACACTAAATTATCGATGCTCTGGAAGTGGTCACGGACTTGGGCCGTGACCACAGTGGTCGCGGACTTGGGCCGTGACCAGGTCGTGACCATCTTGGCGCAAAAATTCCCTCCAAGCTTGGTCGCGGATGGGTCACGGCCCAAGTCCGTGACCCATGGCATGAGGAACTAGTGAGTACACACATTGAGGGTCACGGATTAGGGCCGTGACCATTTCTGGGCGTGGGTCACGGCTATGGGCCGTGACCATACCTTATTCAAGCACTATAGGTTGGATGACAAGGGTCGAGCATCACAGATCGAGGGTCATGGCTTTGGGCCGTGACCATGTCTTGGTATGGGTCACGGCTATGGGCCCTGACCATACCTCATTTGGTAGCTGCTGTAGGTCGCGCAAGGGGGTCACGGCTGTAGGCCGTGACCATTATTCGTCAATCAGGTCGCAGGCAGAGCTCTAAGGGTGTGGTGTGTTGCGATGGTGGGTCACGACCTAAAGCCGTGACCAGGTCATTCCTAAAAAATAAAGAGGCGCGCTATTTCTTTTTTTCATTTGCCCGCTTCTCTCTCTCTCTCGTCAGATGTTGATGACCTAGCGATTCTCTCTCGTCAATCAGTTGGAGTATTCCTCAGCTTCAACCTACTAGCAGCAGCAGCCATAGCTCCAGCCCTAGCTCCGCCCTAGCTCCAGCCCCAGCCCCAGCCCCAGCTCCGCCCCAGCCCCAGCTCTCTCCCAAGTAAATTTTATTCTTTTTCTCCATTAATTTATGTAGATTCCATTAATATATGTATATATAGTTTACATGTCTTTACAATTTATACACAGTATTTATAGTATATATAGATAATTTATATGATTTGAATTTGGGATAATATTTTTTTATCTATATATATAGTATATATAGATAATTTAATGTAAAAGTAAAAATAGTGTGAGATAATGTTTTTGAAACTTTAGTCTTACAACCTATTAGGTTGTTAATATTAGTAAAAAAAACTTTGGGTAAGCCAATTTATATCACATATTTAGATTTTAGGATGTTAATATTAATCAACTTTGGGTGACCCTCATATTTTAACGGCATATTGTCCCTGAAATTAACGGAGTGTTTAAATTAACCCATTATTTTAACGGAGTGTAAATATTTTTTCGGATTTGGTATTTCACAGTGAGTGAGCATCCGGATAGAGGTGCAACGCTACTACCTACACATATCATGGTAAACTTTATGATATTTTTTATTTGTTTATCCAATTTTATAGAAATTGAATGCTCACATACATTATTACATACCAATTAGATACCACTTCTTCATTACATACCAGTTCTTCATTACACGCCAGGTACTCTTTACTTTAACTAAAGTAGTTATATAATTGATATGCATTATTTATTAAATCTTTTAGATGATAGAAGGAGTACGGGATAATTATTGGTTGTTGGCTTGTTGTTGGATAGTATGTTTGAAGGAATATGTGATAATTAGAAGGAGTACGGGATAATTATTGGTTTGATTGTTGGATAATATGTTGAAAATATTTTAGACTCCCGATTTCATAATACGATGATAAGCATAAAAACATGCCATCGAAGGGTGAAAACGTAAAACAAACACAAAACGGTCCCGTAAGAGTCATGAACACCTCGCACGGGACCAATACAACTCATAGGAACCGACCGCGTAGTCACGGGGCTCCCGGTTTGAGTGTACGACGTAAATTTGCAAAAAGTTAGACTTAAGAATAAAAACATGCCATCGAAGGATGAAAACCTAAAACAAACACCAAACGGTCCCGTAAGAGTCACGAACACCTCGCACGGGATCAATGCGACTCATAGGAACAGATTGCGTAGTCACGGTAGTCGCGATTTGAGTGTATGACGTAAATTTGCAAAAAATTAGACTTAAGCATATAAACATGCCATCGAAGGGTGAAAACGTAAAAAAATCACAAAATGGTCTGGTAAGAGTCACGAACACCTCGCACGGGACCAATGTGACTCGTAGGAACCGACCGCGTAGGCACGGGTCTCCCGGGTGAGTGTACGGCGTAAATTTGCAAAAAAATAAACTTAAGCATAAAAAATGCCATCGAAGGGTGAAAATATAAAACAACCTTAAAACGGTCCGGTAAGAGTCACAAACACCTCGCACGGGACCAATGTAACTCGTAGGAACCGACCGCATAGTCACGAGGCTCCCAGTTGGAGTGTACGACGTAAATTTGAAAAAAATTATACTTAAAGCATAAAAACATGCCATCAAAGGGTGAAAACGTAAAACAAACACAAAACGGTCCCGTAAGAGTCACGAACACCTCGCACGGGACCAATGTGACTCGTAGGAATGAACCGCGTAGTCATGGGGCTCCCGGTTTGAGTGTATGACGGAAATTTGATAAAAAATAGACTTAAGCATAAAAACATGCCATCAAAGGGTGAAAATGTAAAACAGCCTTTAAACGGTCCCGTAAGAGTCACGAACCCCTCGCACGGGACCAATGTGACTCGTAGGAACCGACCGCTTAGTCACGGGGCTCCCGGTTTGAGTGTACAACGTAAATTTGTAAAAACTTAGACTTAAGCATAAAAAACATGCCATCGAAGAGTGAAAATGTAAAACAGCCTTAAAACGGTCCCGTAAGAGTCACGAACACCTCGCACGGGACCAATGTAACTCGTAGGACCGACCGCGTAGTCGCGGGGCTCCCGGCTGGAGTGTACGACGTAAATTTGCAAAAAGTTAGACTTAAGCATAAAAACATGCCATCGAATGGTGAAAACGTAAAACAGACATAAAATGGTCCGATAAGAGTCACGAAAACCTCGCACGGGACTAATGTAACTCATAGGAACCGACCGCGTAGTCACGAGGCTCCCGGTTAGAGTGTACAACATAAATTTGCAAAAAAATTAAACTTGAGCATAAAAACATGCCATCGAAGGGTGAAAACGTACAACAAGCACAAAACGGTCCCATAAGGGTCACGAACACCTCGCACGGGACCAATGTGACTCGTAGGAACCGACCGCATAGTAACGGGGCTTCCGAGTTGAGTGTACGATGCAAATTTGCAAAAAATTAGACTTGAGCATAAAAACATGCCATCGAAGGGTGAAAATCTAAAATAGACACTAAACGGTCCGGTAAGAGTCACGAACACCTCGTACGGGACCAATGTGACTTGTAGGAACCGACGACGTAGTCACGGGGCTCCCAATTTGAGTGTACGATGTAAATTTACAAAAAGTTAGACTTGCATGCCATCGAAGGGTGAAAATGTAAAACAACCTTAAAACGGTCCCGTAAGAGTCACGAACACCTTGCACGGGACCAATGTAACTCGTAGGAACCGACCGCGTAGGCACGGCGCTACCGGTTGGAGTGTAAGACGTAAATTTGTAAAAAATTAGACTTAAGCATAAAAACATGCCATCGAAGGGTGAAAACATAAAACAGTCACAAAACAGGGCATTAGAGGGTGAGAACTCGAAACAGCCCCCGAACGGACACGTGGGTGGCACCAACACCTCCCATGGGGCCAATGTAACTCGTAGGAACTGACCCCGCAGCCGCGGGACTCCCGGTTTGAGAATACGATGGTAATTTGCATACTTCTAGACTTAGGCTTAAAAACATGGCGTTAGAGGGTGAAAACTCGAAACAACCCTCTAACGGCCCCGTGGGTGGCACCAAAACCTCCCACGGGACCAATGTAACTCGTAGGAACTGACCCCGTAGCCGCGGGACTCCCAGTTTGAGAATACGAAGATAATTTGCATATTTCTAGACTTAGGCTTAAAAACATGGCGTTAGAGGGTGAGAACTATAAACAGCCCCCGAACGACCCCTTGGGTGGCACCAACACCTCCCATGGGGCCAATGTAACTCGTAGGAACTGACCCCGCAGCCGCGGGACTCCCGATTTAAGAATGCGATGATAACTTGAATATTTCTAGACTTAGGCTTAAAAACATGGCGTTAGAGGGTGAAAACTCGAAACAGCCCTCTAACAGCCCCGTGGGTGGCACCAAAACCTCCCACGGGACCAATGTAACTCGTAGGAACTGACCCTGCAGCCGCGGGACTCCCGGTTTGAGAATAAGACGATAATTTGCATATTTCTAGACTTAGGCTTAAGAACATGGCGTTAGAGGGTGAGAACTATAAACAGCCCCCGAACGACCCCGTGGGTGGCACCAACACCTCCCACGGGACCAATGTAACTCGTAGGAACTGACCCCGCAGCCGCGGGACTCCCGGTTTAAGAATACGACGGTAATTTGCATATTTCTCGACTTAAGAAAAACATGGCGTTTGAGGGTGAAAACTTGAAACAGCCCCCGAACGTCCCCGTGGGTGGCACCAACACCTCCCACGGGGCCAATGTAACTCGTACGAACTGACTCCGCAGCCGCGGGACTCCCGGTTTGAGAATACGACGATAATTTGGATATTTCTAGACTTAGGCTTAAAAACATGGCGTTAGAGGGTGAGAACTCAAAACAGCCCGAACGGCCTCGAGGGTGGAACTCAACACCTCCCACGGGGCCAATGTAACTCGTAGGAACTGACCCCGCAGCTGCGGGACTCCCGATTTGAGAATACGACGGTAATTTGCATATTTCTAGACATAGGCTTAGAAACATGGCGTTAGAGGGTGAGAACTCAAAACAACCCCTGAACGGCCACGTGGGTGGCACCAACACCTCCCACGGGACCAATGTAACTCGTAGGAACTGACCCCGCAGCCGCGGGACTCCCGGTATGAGAATGCGATGGTAATTTGCATATTTCTAGACTTAGGCTTAAAAACATGGCGTTAGAGGGTGAGAACTCGAAACAGCCCCCGAACGGCCACGGGGGTGGCACCAACACCTCCCACGGGACCAATGTAACTCGTAGGAACTGACCCCGCAGCCGCGGGACTCCCGGTTTGAGAATGCGATGGTAATTTGCATATTTCTAAACTTAGGTTTAAAAACATGGTGTCAGAGGGTGAGAACTCGAAACAACCCCCGAACGGCCCCGTGGGTGGCACCAACACCCCCCACGGGACCAATGTAACTCGTAGGAACTGACCACGCAGCCGCGGGTCTCCCGGTATGAGAGTACGACGATAATATGCATATTTCTAGACTTAGGCTTAAAAACATTGCGTTAGAGGGTGAAAACTCGAAACAGCCCTCTAACGGTCCCGTGGTTGGCACCAACACCTCCCACGGGACCAATGTAACTCGTAGGAACTGACCACGCAGCCGCGGGACTCCCGGTTTGATAGTATGATGGTAATTTGCCTATTTCTACACTTAGGCTTAAAAACATGGGGTTAAGGGGTGAAAACTGAAAACAACCCCCGAACGGCCCCGTGGGTGGCACCAACACCTCCCACGGGACCAACGTAACTCGTAGGAACTGACCCCACAGCCGCGGGAGGTCCGGTTTGAGAATACGACGGTAATTTGCGTATTTCTAGACTTAGGCTTAAAAACATGGTGTTAGAGGGTGAAAACTCGAAACAGCAATCTAACGGCCCCGTGGGTGGCACTAAAACCTCCCACGGGGCCAATGTAACTCGTAGGAACTGACCCCGCAGCCGCGGGACTCCCGGTTTGAGAATACGATGATAATTTGCGTATTTCTAGACTTAGGCTTAAAAACATGATGTTAAAGGGTGAAAACTCGAAACAACCCCCGAACGGACCCGTGGGTGGCACCAACACCTCCCACGGGACCAATGTAACTCGTAGGAAGTGATCCCGCAGCCGCGGGACTCCCGATTTGAGAATACGACGGTAATATACATATTTCTAAACTTAGGCTTAAAAACAAGGCGTTAGAGGCTGAGAACTCGAAACAACCCCCGAACGGCCCCGTGGGTGGCACCAACACCTCCCACGGGACGAATGTAACTTGTTGGAACTGACCCCGCAGCCGCGGGACTCCCGGTTTGAGAATACGACGGTAATTTGCATATTTCTAGACTTAGACTTAAAAACATGGCGTTAGAGGGTGAAAACTCGAAACAGCTCTCTAACAGCCCCGTGGGTGGCACCAAAACCTCCCACGGGACCAATGTAACTCGTAGGAACTGACGCCGCAGCAGCGGGACTCCCGATTTGAGAATACGACGATAATTTGCATATTTTTAGACATAGGCTTAGAAACAGGGCGTTAGAGGGTGAGAACTCGAAACAACCCCCGAACGGCCACGTGGGTGGCACCAACACCTCCCACGGGACCAATGTAACTCGTAGGAACTGACCCCGCAGCCGCGGGACTCCCGGTTTGAGAATGAGATGGTAATTTGCATATTTCTAAACATAGGTTTAAAAACATGGTGTTAGAGGGTGAGAACTCGAAACAACCCCCGAACGGCCCCGTGGGTGGCACCAACACCCCCCACGGGACCAATGTAACTCGTAGGAACTGACCACGCAGCCGCGGGTCTCCCGGTATGAGAGTACGACGATAATTTGCATATTTCAAGACTTAGGCTTAAAAATATGGCGTTAGAGGGTGAGAACTCGAAACAGCCCCCGAACGTCCCCGTGGGTGGCACCAACACCTCCCACGGGACCAATGTAACTCATAGGAACTGACCACGCAGCCGCGGGTCTCCCTGTTTGATAGTACGACGGTAATTTGCATATTTCTAGACTTAGTCTTAAAAACATGGCGTTTGAGGGTGAAAACTCGAAACAGCCCCCGAACGTCCCCGTGGGTGGCAGCAACACCTCCCACGGGGCCAATATAACTCGTAGGATTTGACCCCGCAACCGCGGAACTCCCGGTTTGAGAATACGACGGTAATTTGCATATTTCTAGACTTAGGCTTAAAAACATGGCGTTAGAGGCTGAGAACTCGAAACAACCCCCGAGCGGCCCGGTGGGTGGAACTCAACACCTCCCACGGGGCCAATGTAACACGTAGGAACTGACCCCGCAGCCGCGGGACTCCCGGTTTGATAATACGACGGTAATTTGCATATTTCTAGACTTAGGCTTAAAAACATGGCGTTAGAGGGTGAAAACTCGAAACAACCCTCTAACAGCCCCGTGGGTGGCACCAAAACCTCCCACGGGACCAATGTAACTCGTAGGAACTGACCCCGCAGCAGCGGCACTCCCGATTTGAGAATACGACGATAATTTGCATATTTCTAGACATAGGCTTAGAAACAGGGCGTTAGAGGGTGAGAACTCGAAACAACCCCCGAACGGCCACGTGGGTGGCACCAACACCTCCCACGGGACCAATGTAACTCGTAGGAACTGACCCCGCAGCCGCGGGACTCCCGGTATGAGAGTGCGATGGTAATTTGCATATTTCTAGACTTAGGCTTAAAAACATGGCGTTAGAGGGTGAGAACTCGAACCAGACCCCGAACGGCCATGTGGGTGGCACCAACACCTCCCACGGGGCCAATATAACTCGTAGGATTTGACCCCGCAGCCGCGGGACTCCCGGTTTGAGAATGCGATGGTAATTTGCATATTTCTAAACTTAGGCTTAAAAACATGGCGTTAGAGGGTGAGAACTCGAAACAGCCCCCGAACGGCCTCCAGGGTGGAACTCAACACCTCCCACGGGGCCAATGTAACTCGTAGGAACTGACCCCGCAGCCGCGGGACTTTCGATTTGAGAATACGACGGTAATTTGCATATTTCTAGACATAGGCTTAGAAACATGGCGTTAGAGGGTGAGAACTCGAAACAGCCCCCGAACGGCCACGGGGGTGGCACCAACACCTCCCACGGGACCAATGTAACTCGTAGGAACTGACCCCGCAGCCGCGGGACTCCCGGTTTGAGAATGAGATGGTAATTTGCATATTTCTTAACTTAGGTTTAAAAACATGGTGTTAGAGGGTGAGAACTCGAAACAACCCCCGAACGGCCCCGTGGGTGGCACCAACACCCCCCACGGGACCAATGTAACTCGTAGGAACTGACCACGCAGCCGCAGGTCTCCCGGTATGAGAGTACGACGATAATTTGCATATTTCAAGACTTAGGCTTAAAAACATGGCGTTAGAGGGTGAGAACTCGAAACAGCCCCCGAACGGCCTCGTGGGTGGCACCAACACCTCCCACGGGGCCAATGTAACTCGTAGGAACTGACCCCACAGCCGCGGGACTCCCGGTATGAGAATGCGATGGTAATTTGCATATTTCTAAACTTAGGCTTAAAAACATGGCGTTAGAGGGTGAGAACTCGAAATAACCCCCGAACGGCCCCGTGGGTGGCACCAACACCCCCCACGGGACCAATGTAACTCGTAGGAACTGACCACGCAGCCGCAGGTCTCCCGGTATGAGAGTACGACGATAATTTGCATATTTATAAACTTAGGCTTAAAAACATGGGGTTAAGGGGTGAAAACTGAAAACAACCCCCGAACGGCCCCGTGGGTGGCACCAACACCTCCCACGGGACCAATGTAACTTGTAGGAACTGACCCCACAGCCGCGGGAGGTCCGGTTTGAGAATGCGACGGTAATTTGCGTATTTCTAGACTTAGGCTTAAAAACATGGCGTTAGAGGGTGAAAACTTGAAACAGCCCTCTAACGGTCCCGTGGGTGGCACCAACACCTCCCACGGGACCAATGTAACTCGTAGGAACTGACCACGCAGCCGCGGGACTCCCGGTTTGACAGTATGATGGTAATTTGCCTATTTCTACACTTAGGCTTAAAAACATGGGGTTAAGGGGTGAAAACTGAAAACAACCCCCGAACGGCCCCGTGGGTGGCACCAACACCTCCCACGGGACCAACGTAACTCGTAGGAACTGACCCCACAGCCGCGGGAGGTCCGGTTTGAGAATACGACGGTAATTTGCGTATTTCTAGACTTAGGCTTAAAAACATGGCGTTAGAGGGTGAAAACTCGAAACAACAATCTAACGGCCCCGTGGGTGGCACTAAAACCTCCCACGGGGCCAATGTAACTCGTAGGAACTGACCCCGCAGCCGCGGGACTCCCGGTTTGAGAATACGATGATAATTTGCGTATTTCTAGACTTAGGCTTAAAAACATGATGTTAAAGGGTGAAAACTCGAAACAACCCCCGAACGGACCCGTGGGTGGCACCAACACCTCCCACGGGACAAATGTAACTCGTACAAACTGACCCCGCAGCCGCGGAACTCCCGGTTTGAGAATACGACGGTAATTTGCATATTTCAAGACATAGGCTTAAAAACATGGCGTTAGAGGGTGAGAACTCGAAACAGCCCCCGAACGTCCCCGTGGGTGGCACCAACACCTCCCACGGGACCAATGTAACTCATAGGAACTGACCACGCAGCCGCGGGTCTCCCTGTTTGATAGTACGACAGTAATTTGCATATTTCTAGACTTAGTCTTAAAAACATGGCGTTTGAGGGTGAAAACTCGAAACAGCCCCTGAACGTCCCCGTGGGTGGCACCAACACCTCCCACGGGGCCAATATAACTCGTAGGATTTGACCCCGCAGCCGCGGAACTCCCGGTTTGAGAATACGACGGTAATTTGCATATTTCTAGACTTAGGCTTAAAAACATGGCGTTAGAGGGTGAGAACTCGAAACAGCCCCCGAACGGCCTCGTGGGTGGAACTCAACACCTCCCACGGGGCCAATGTAACACGTAGGAACTGACCCCGCAGCCGCGGGACTCCCGGTTTGAGAATACGACGGTAATTTGCATATTTCTAGACATAGGCTTAGAAACATGGCGTTAGAGGGTGAGAACTCGAAACAACCCCCGAACGGCCACGTGGGTGGCACCAACACCTCCCACGGGACCAATGTAACTCGTAGGAACTGACCCCGCAGCCGCGGGACTCCCGGTACGAGAGTGCGATGGTAATTTGCAAATTTCTAAACTTAGGCTTAAAAACATGGCGTTAGAGGGTGAGAACTCGAACCAGACCCCGAACGGCCATGTGGGTGGCACCAACACCTCCCACGGGGCCAATATAACTCGTAGGATTTGACCCCGCAGCCGCGGGACTCCCGGTTTGAGAATGCGATGGTAATTTGAATATTTCTAAACATAGGCTTAAAAACATGTAGTTAGAGGGTGAGAACTCGAAACAGCCCCCGAACGGCCTCGAGGGTGGAACTCAACACCTCCCACGGGGCCAATGTAACTCGTAGGAACTGACCCCGCAGCCGCGGGACTTTCGATTTGAGAATACGGCGGTAATTTGCATATTTCTAGACATAGGCTTAGAAACATGGCGTTAGAGGGTGAGAACTCGAAACAGCCCCCGAACGGCCACGGGGGTGGCACCAACACCTCCCACGGGACCAATGTAACTCGTAGGAACTGACCCCGCAGCCGCGGGACTCCCGGTTTGAGAATGCGATGGTAATTTGCATATTTCTAAACTTAGGTTTAAAAACATGGTGTTAGAGGGTGAGAACTCGAAACAACCCCCGAACGGCCCCGTGGGTGGCACCAACACCCCCCACGGGACCAATGTAACTCGTAGGAACTGACCACGCAGCCGCGGGTCTCCCGGTATGAGAGTACGACGATAATATGCATATTTCTAGACTTAGGCTTAAAAACATGGCGTTAGAGGGTGAGAACTCGAAACAGCCCCCGAACGGCCTCGTGGGTGGCACCAACACCTCCCACGGGGCAAATGTAACTCGTAGGAACTGACCACGCAGCCGCGGGACTTCCGATATGAGAATGCGATGGTAATTTGCATATTTCTAAACTTAGGCTTAAAAACATGGCGTTAGAGGCTGAGAACTCGAAACAACCCCCGAACGGCCCCGTGGGTGGCACCAACACCCCCCACGGGACCAATGTAACTCGTAGGAACTGACCACGCAGCCGCGGGTCTCCCGGTATGAGAGTACAACGATAATTTGCATATTTATAAACTTAGGCTTAAAAACATGGGGTTAAGGGGTGAAAATTGAAAACAACCCCCGAACGGCCCCGTGGGTGGCACCAACACCTCCCACGGGACCAATGTAACTTGTAGGAACTGACCCCACAGCCGCGGGAGGTCCGGTTTGAGAATACGACGGTAATTTGCGTATTTCTAGACTTAGGCTTAAAAACATGGCGTTAGAGGGTGAAAACTCGAAACAGCCCTCTAACGGTCCCGTGGTTGGCACCAACATCTCCCACGGGACCAATGTAACTCGTAGGAACTGACCACGCAGCCGCGGGACTCCCGGTTTGACAGTATGACAGTAATTTGCCTATTTCTACACTTAGGCTTAAGAACATGGGGTTAAGGGGTGAAAACTGAAAACAACCCCCGAACGGCCCCGTGGGTGGCACCAACACCTCCCACGGGACCAACGTAACTCGTAGGAACTGACCCCACAGCCGCGGGAGGTCCGGTTTGAGAATACGACGGTAATTTGCGTATTTCTAGACTTAGGCTTAAAAACATGGCGTTAGAGGGGAAAACTCGAAACAACAATCTAACGGCCCCGTGGGTGGCACTAAAACCTCCCACGGGGCCAATGTAACTCGTAGGAACTGACCCCGCAGCCGCGGGACTCCCGGTTTGAGAATACCATGATAATTTGCGTATTTCTAGACTTAGGCTTAAAAACATGATGTTAAAGGGTGAAAACTCGAAACAACCCCCGAACGGACCCGTGGGTGGCACCAACACCTCCCACGGGACAAATGTAACTCGTACAAACTGACCCCGCAGCCGCGGAACTCCCGGTTTGAGAATACGACGGTAATTTGCATATTTCAAGACATAGGCTTAAAAACATGGCGTTAGAGAGTGAGAACTCGAAACAGCCCCCGAACGTCCCCGTGGGTGGCACCAACACCTCCCACGGGACCAATGTAACTCATAGGAACTGACCACGCAGCCGCGGGTCTCCCTGTTTGATAGTACGACAGTAATTTGCATATTTCTAGACTTAGTCTTAAAAACATGGCGTTTGAGGGTGAAAACTCGAAACAGCCCCGGAACGTCCCCGTGGGTGGCACCAACACCTCCCACGGGGCCAATATAACTCGTAGGATTTGACCCCGCAGCCGCGGAACTCCCGGTTTGAGAATACGACGGTAATTTGCATATTTCTAGACTTAGGCTTAAAAACATGGCGTTAGAGGGTGAGAACTCGAAACAGCCCCCGAACGGCCTCGTGGGTGGAACTCAACACCTCCCACGGGGCCAATGTAACACGTAGGAACTGACCCCGCAGCCGCGGGACTCCCGGTTTGAGAATACGACGGTAATTTGCATATTTCTAGACATAGGCTTAGAAACATGGCGTTAGAGGGTGAGAACTCGAAACAACCCCCGAACGGCCACGTGGGTGGCACCAACACCTCCCACGGGACCAATGTAACTCGTAGGAACTGACCCCGCAGCCGCGGGACTCCCGGTACGAGAGTGCGATGGTAATTTGCAAATTTCTAAACTTAGGCTTAAAAACATGGCGTTAGAGGGTGAGAACTCGAACCAGACCCCGAACGGCCATTTGGGTGGCACCAACACCTCCCACGGGGCCAATATAACTCGTAGGATTTGACCCCGCAGCCGCGGGACTCCCGGTTTGAGAATGCGATGGTAATTTGAATATTTCTAAACATAGGCTTAAAAACATGTAGTTAGAGGGTGAGAACTCGAAACAGCCCCCGAACGGCCTCGAGGGTGGAACTCAACACCTCCCACGGGGCCAATGTAACTCGTAGGAACTGACCCCGCAGCCGCGGGACTTTCGATTTGAGAATACGGCGGTAATTTGCATATTTCTAGACATAGGCTTAGAAACATGGCGTTAGAGGGTGAGAACTCGAAACAGCCCCCGAACGGCCACGGGGGTGGCACCAACACCTCCCACGGGACCAATGTAACTCGTAGGAACTGACCCCGCAGCCGCGGGACTCCCGGTTTGAGAATGCGATGGTAATTTGCATATTTCTAAACTTAGGTTTAAAAACATGGTGTTAGAGGGTGAGAACTCGAAACAACCCCCGAACGGCCCCGTGGGTGGCACCAACACCCCCCACGGGACCAATGTAACTCGTAGGAACTGACCACGCAGCCGCGGGTCTCCCGGTATGAGAGTACGACGATAATTTGCATATTTCTAGACTTAGGCTTAAAAACATGGCGTTAGAGGGTGAGAACTCGAAACAGCCCCCGAACGGCCTCGTGGGTGGCACCAACACCTCCCACGGGGCAAATGTAACTCGTAGGAACTGACCACGCAGCCGCGGGACTCCCGATATGAGAATGCGATGGTAATTTGCATATTTCTAAACTTAGGCTTAAAAACATGGCGTTAGAGGCTGAGAACTCGAAACAACCCCCGAACGGCCCCGTGGGTGGCACCAACACCCCCCACGGGACCAATGTAACTCGTAGGAACTGACCACGCAGCCGCGGGTCTCCCGGTATGAGAGTACAACGATAATTTGCATATTTATAAACTTAGGCTTAAAAACATGGGGTTAAGGGGTGAAAACTGAAAACAACCCCCGAACGGCCCCGTGGGTGGCACCAACACCTCCCACGGGACCAATGTAACTTGTAGGAACTGACCCCACAGCCGCGGGAGGTCCGGTTTGAGAATACGACGGTAATTTGCGTATTTCTAGACTTAGGCTTAAAAACATGGCGTTAGAGGGTGAAAACTCGAAACAGCCCTCTAACGGTCCCGTGGTTGGCACCAACATCTCCCACGGGACCAATGTAACTCGTAGGAACTGACCACGCAGCCGCGGGACTCCCGGTTTGACAGTATGACAGTAATTTGCCTATTTCTACACTTAGGCTTAAAAACATGGGGTTAAGGGGTGAAAACTGAAAACAACCCCCGAACGGCCCCGTGGGTGGCACCAACACCTCCCACGGGACCAACGTAACTCGTAGGAACTGACCCCACAGCCGCGGGAGGTCCGGTTTGAGAATACGATGGTAATTTGCGTATTTCTAGACTTAGGCTTAAAAACATGGCGTTAGAGGGTGAAAACTCGAAACAGCAATCTAACGGCCCCGTGGGTGGCACTAAAACCTCCCACGGGGCCAATGTAACTCGTAGGAACTGACCCCGCAGCCGCGGGACTCCCGGTTTGAGAATACGATGATAATTTTCGTATTCTAGACTTAGGCTTAAAAACATGATGTTAAAGGGTGAAAACTCGAAACAACCCCCGAACGGACCCGTGGGTGGCACCAACACCTCCCACGGGACCAATGTAACTCGTACGAACTGACCCCGCAGCCGCGGAACTCCCGGTTTGAGAATACGACGGTAATTTGCATATTTCAAGACATAGGCTTAAAAACATGGCGTTAGAGGGTGAGAACTCGAAACATCCCCCGAACGTCCCCGTGGGTGGCACCAACACCTCCCACGGGACCAATGTAACTCATAGGAACTGACCACGCAGCCGCGGGTCTCCCTGTTTGAGAGTACGACGGTAATTTGCATATTTCTAGACTTAGTCTTAAAAACATGGCGTTTGAGGGTGAAAACTCGAAACAGCCCCCAAACGTCCCCGTGGGTGGCACCAACACCTCCCACGGTGCCAATATAACTCGTAGGATTTGACCCCGCAGCCGCGGAACTCCCGGTTTGAGAATACGACGGTAATTTGCATATTTCTAGACTTAGGCTTAAAAACATGGCGTTAGAGGGTGAGAACTCGAAACAGCCCCCGAAGGGCCTCGTGGGTGGAACTCAACACCTCCCACGGGGCCAATGTAACACGTAGGAACTGACCCTGCAGCCGCGGAACTCTCGGTTTGAGAATACGACGGTAATTTGCATATTTCTAGACATAGGCTTAGAAACATGGCGTTAGAGGGTGAGAACTCGAAACAGCCCTCCGAACGGCCACGTGGGTGGCACCAACACCTCCCACGGGACCAATATAACTCGTAGGAACTGACCCCGCAGCCGCGGGACTCCCGGTTTGAGAATGCGATTGTAATTTGCATATTTCTAAACTTAGGCTTAAAAACATGGCGTTAGAGGGTGAGAACTCGAAACAGCCCCCGAACGGCCTCGTGGGTGGCACCAAAACCTCCCACGGGGCCAATGTAACTCGTAGGAACTGACCCCGCAGCCGCGGGACTCCCGGTTTGAGAATACGATGGTAATTTGCATATTTCTAGACATAGGCCTAGAAACATGGCGTTAGTAGAAATAGGCTTAGAAACATGGCGTTAGAGGGTGAGAACTCGAAACAGCCCCCGAACGGCCACGTGGGTGGCACCAAAACCTCCCACGGGACCAATGTAACTCGTAGGAACTGACCCCGCAGCCGCGGGACTCCTGGTTTGAGAATGCGATGGTAATTTGCATATTTCTAAACTTAGGCTTAAAAACATGGCGTTAGAGGGTGAGAACTCGAAACAGCCCCCGAACGGCCTCGTGAGTGGCACCAACACCTCCCACGGGGCCAATGTAACTCGTAGGAACTGACCCGCAGCCGCGGGACTCCCGGTTTGAGAATACGACGGTAATTTGCATATTTCTCGACTTAAGCAAAACATGGCGTTTGAGGGTAAAAACTCGAAACAGCCCCCGAACGACCCCGTGGGTGGCACCAACACCTCCCACGGGGCCAATGTAACTTGTAGGAACTGACCCCACAGCCGCGGGTTTCCCGGTTTGAGTATACGACGGTAATTTGCATATTTCTAGACTTAGGCTTAAAAACATGGCGTTAGAGGGTGAGAACTCGAAACAGCCCCCGAAGGTCCCTGTGGGTGGCACCAACACCTCCCACGGGACCAATGTAACTCGTAGGAACTGACCCCGCAGCCGCGGGACTCCCGGTTTGAGAATGCGATGGTAATTTGCATATTTATAAACTTAGGCTTAAAAACATGACGTTAGAGGGTGAGAACTCGAAACATCCACCGAACGGCCTCGTGGGTGGCACCAACACCTCCCACGGGGCCAATGTAACTCGTAGGAACTGAGCCTGCATCCGCAGGACACCTAGTTTGAGAATACGATGGTAATTTGCATATTTCTCGACTTAAGCAAAACATGGCGTTTGAGGGTAAAAACTCGAAACAACCCCCGAACGACCCCGTGGGTGGCACCAACACCTCCCACGGGGCCAATATAACTCGTAGGATTTGACCCCGCAGCCGCGGAACTCCCGGTTTGAGAATATGATGGTAATTTGAATATTTCAAGACATAGGCTTAAAAACATGGCGTTAGAGGGTGAGAACTCGAAACAGCCCCCGAACGTCCCCGTGGGTGGCACCAACACCTCCCACGGTACCAAAGTAACTCGTAGGAACTGACCCTGCAGCCGCGGGACTCCCGGTTTGAGAATACGATGATAATTTGCATTTTTCTAAACTTAGGCTTAAAAACATGGCGTTAGAGGGTGAGAACACGAAACAACCCCCGAACGACCCGGTGGGTGGAAACAACACCTCCCACAGGACCAATGTAACACGTAGGAACTGACCCTAGAGCTGCGGGACTTCGGGTTTCAGAATTCGACGATAATTTGCAGATTTCTAGACTTAGGCTTAAAAACATGGAGTTAGAGGGTGAGAACTCGAAACAGCCCCCGAACGGCCTCGTGGGTGGCACCAACACCTCCCACGGGACCAATGTAACTCGTAGGAACTGACCCCGCAGCCGCGGGGCTCCAGGTTTGAGAGTATGACGGTAATTTGCCTATTTTCTACACTTAGGCCTAAAAACATGGGGTTAAGGGGTGAAAACTGAAAACAACCCCCGAACGGCCCCGTGGGTGGCACCAACACCTCCCACGGGACCAACGTAACTCATAGGAACTGACCCCACAGCCGCGGGAGGTCCGATTTCAGAATACGACGGTAATTTGCATATTTCTCGACTTAAGAAAAACATGGCGTTTGAGGGTGAAAACTCGAAACAGCCCCCGAACGGCCTCGAGGGTGGAACTCAACACCTCCCACGGGGCCAATGTAACTCGTAGGAACTGACCCCGCAGCCGCGGGACTTATGATTTGAGAATACGACGGTAATTTGCATAATTCTAGACATAGGCTTAGAAACATGGCGTTAGAGGGTGAGAACTCGAAACAGCCCCCGAACGGCCACGGGGGTGGCACCAACACCTCCCACGGGACCAATGTAACTCGTAGGAACTGACCCCGCAGCCGCGGGACTTCCGGTTTGAGAATGAGATGGTAATTTGCATATTTCTAAACTTAGGTTTAAAAACATGGTGTTAGAGGGTGAGAACTCGAAACAACCCCCGAACGGCCCCGTGGGTGGCACCAACACCCCCCACGGGACCAATGTAACTCGTAGGAACCGACCACACAGCCGCGGGTCTCCCGGTATGAGAGTACGACGATAATTTGCATATTTCAAGACTTAGGCTTAAAAACATGGCGTTAGAGGGTGAGAACTCGAAACAGCCCCCGAACGGCCTCGTGGGTGGCACCAACAACTCCCACGGGGCCAATGTAACTCGTAGGAACTGACCCCACAGCCGCGGGACTCCCGGTATGAGAATGCGATGGTAATTTGCATATTTCTAAACTTAGGCTTAAAAACATGGCGTTAGAGGGTGAGAACTCGAAACAACCCCCGAACGGCCCCGTGGGTGGCACCAACACCCCCCACGGGACCAATGTAACTCGTAGGAACTGACCACGCAGCCGCGGGTCTCCCGGTATGAGAGTACAACGATAATTTGCATATTTATAAACTTAGGCTTAAAAACATGGGGTTAAGGGGTGAAAACTGAAAACAACCCCCGAACGGCCCCGTGGGTGGCACCAACACCTCCCACGGGACCAATGTAACTTGTAGGAACTGACCCCACAGCCGCGGGAGGTCCGGTTTGAGAATACGACGGTAATTTGCGTATTTCTAGACTTAGGCTTAAAAACATGGCGTTAGAGGGTGAAAACTCGAAACAGCCCTCTAACGGTCCCGTGGGTGGCACCAACACCTCCCACGGGACCAATGTAACTCGTAGGAACTGACCACGCAGCCGCGGGACTCCCGATTTGACAGTATGACGGTAATTTGCCTATTTCTACACTTAGGCTTAAAAACATGGGGTTAAGGGGTGAAAACTGAAAATAACCCCCGAACGGCCCCGTGGGTGGCACCAACACCTCCCACGGGACCAACGTAACTCGTAGGAACTGACCCCACAGCCGCGGGAGGTCCGGTTTGAGAATACGACGGTAATTTGCGTATTTCTAGACTTAGGCTTAAAAACATGGCGTTAGAGGGTGAAAACTCGAAACAACAATCTAACGGCCCCGTGGGTGGCACTAAAACCTCCCACGGGGCCAATGTAACTCGTAGGAACTGACCCCGCAGCCGCGGGACTCCCGGTTTGAGAATACGATGATAATTTGCGTATTTCTAGACTTAGGCTTAAAAACATGATGTTAAAGGGTGAAAACTCGAAACAACCCCCGAACGGACCCGTGGGTGGCACCAACACCTCCCACGGGACCAATGTAACTCGTACGAACTGACCCCGCAGCCGCGGAACTCCCGGTTTGAGAATACGACGGTAATTTGCATATTTCAAGACATAGGCTTAAAAACATGGCGTTAGAGGGTGAGAACTCGAAACAGCCCCCGAACGTCCCCGTGGGTGGCACCAACACCTCCCACGGGACCAATGTAACTCATAGGAACTGACCACGCAGCCGCGGGTCTCCCTGTTTGATAGTACGACGGTAATTTGCATATTTCTAGACTTAGTCTTAAAAACATGGCGTTTGAGGGTGAAAACTCGAAACATCCCCCGAACGTCCCCGTGGGTGGCACCAACACCTCCCACGGGGCCAATATAACTCGTAGGATTTAACCCCGCAGCCGCGGAACTCCCGGTTTGAGAATACGACGGTAATTTGCATATTTCTAGACTTAGGCTTAAAAACATGGCGTTAGAGGGTGAGAACTCGAAACAGCCCCCGAACGGCCTCGTGGATGGAACTCAACACCTCCCACGGGGCCAATGTAACACGTAGGAACTGACCCCGCAGCCGCGGGACTCCCAGTTTGAGAATACGACGGTAATTTGCATATTTCTAGACATAGGCTTAGAAACATGGCGTTAGAGGGTGAGAACTCGAAACAACCCCCGAACGGCCACGTGGGTGGCACCAACACCTCCCACGGGACCAATGTAACTCGTAGGAACTGACCCCGCAGCCGCGGGACTCCCGGTATGAGAGTGCGATGGTAATATGCATATTTCTAAACTTAGGCTTAAAAACATGGCGTTAGAGGGTGAGAACTCGAACCAGACCCCGAACGGCCATGTGTGGGGCACCAACACCTCCCACGGGGCCAATATAACTCGTAGGATTTGACCCCGCAGCCGCGGGAATCCCGGTTTGAGAATGCGATGGTAATTTGAATATTTCTAAACTTAGGCTTAAAAACATGGCGTTAGAGGGTGAGAACTCGAAACAGCCCCCGAACGGCCTCGAGGGTGGAACTCAACACCTCCCACGGGGCCAATGTAACTCATAGGAACTGACCCCGCAGCCGCGGGACTCCCGGTTTGAGAATACGACGGTAATTTGCATATTTCTAGACATAGGCTTAGAAACATGGCGTTAGAGGGTGAGAACTCGAAACAACCCCCGAACGGCCACGTGGGTGGCACCAACACCTCCCACGGGACCAATGTAACTCGTAGGAACTGACCCCGCAGCCGCGGGACTCCCGGTACGAGAGTGCGATGGTAATTTGCAAATTTCTAAACTTAGGCTTAAAAACATGGCGTTAGAGGGTGAGAACTCGAACCAGACCCCGAACGGCCATGTGGGTGGCACCAACACCTCCCACGGGGCCAATATAACTCGTAGGATTTGACCCCGCAGCCGCGGGACTCCCGGTTTGAGAATGCGATGGTAATTTGAATATTTCTAAACATAGGCTTAAAAACATGTAGTTAGAGGGTGAGAACTCGAAACAGCCCCCGAACGGCCTCGAGGGTGGAACTCAACACCTCCCACGGGGCCAATGTAACTCGTAGGAACTGACCCCGCAGCCGCGGGACTTTCGATTTGAGAATACGGCGGTAATTTGCATATTTCTAGACATAGGCTTAGAAACATGGCGTTAGAGGGTGAGAACTCGAAACAGCCCCCGAACGGCCACGGGGGTGGCACCAACACCTCCCACGGGACCAATGTAACTCGTAGGAACTGACCCCGCAGCCGCGGGACTCCCGGTTTGAGAATGCTATGGTAATTTGCATATTTCTAAACTTAGGTTTAAAAACATGGTGTTAGAGGGTGAGAACTCGAAACAACCCCCGAACGGCCCCGTGGGTGGCACCAACACCCCCCACGGGACCAATGTAACTCGTAGGAACTGACCACGCAGCCGCGGGTCTCCCGGTATGAGAGTACGACGATAATTTGCATATTTCTAGACTTAGGCTTAAAAACATGGCGTTAGAGGGTGAGAACTCGAAACAGCCCCCGAACGGCCTCGTGGGTGGCACCAACACCTCCCACGGGGCCAATGTAACCCGTAGGAACTGACCACGCAGCCGCGGGACTCCCGATATGAGAATGCGATGGTAATTTGCATATTTCTAAACTTAGGCTTAAAAACATGGCGTTAGAGGGTGAGAACTCGAAACAACCCCCGAACGGCCCCGTGGGTGGCACCAACACCCCCCACGGGACCAATGTAACTCGTAGGAACTGACCACGCAGCCGCGGGTCTCCCGGTATGAGAGTACAACGATAATTTGCATATTTATAAACTTAGGCTTAAAAACATGGGGTTAAGGGGTGAAAACTGAAAACAACCCCCGAACGGCCCCGTGGGTGGCACCAACACCTCCCACGGGACCAATGTAACTTGTAGGAACTGACCCCACAGCCGCGGGAGGTCCGGTTTGAGAATACGATGGTAATTTGCGTATTTCTAGACTTAGGCTTAAAAACATGGCGTTAGAGGGTGAAAACTCGAAACAGCCCTCTAACGGTCCCGTGGTTGGCACCAACATCTCCCACGGGACCAATGTAACTCGTAGGAACTGACCACGCAGCCGCGGGACTCCCGGTTTGACAGTATGACAGTAATTTGCCTATTTCTACACTTAGGCTTAAAAACATGGGGTTAAGGGGTGAAAACTGAAAACAACCCCCGAACGGCCCCGTGGGTGGCACCAACACCTCCCACGGGACCAACGTAACTCGTAGGAACTGACCCCACAGCCGCGGGAGGTCCGGTTTGAGAATACGACGGTAATTTGCGTATTTCTAGACTTAGGCTTAAAAACATGGCGTTAGAGGGTGAAAACTCGAAACAGCAATCTAACGGCCCCGTGGGTGGAACTAAAACCTCCCACGGGGCCAATGTAACTCGTAGGAACTAACCCCGCAGCCGCGGGACTCCCGGTTTGAGAATACGATGATAATTTGCGTATTCTAGACCTAGGCTTAAAAACATGATGTTAAAGGGTGAAAACTCGAAACAACCCCCGAACGGACCCGTGGGTGGCACCAACACCTCCCACGGGACCAATGTAACTCGTACGAACTGACCCCGCAGCCGCGGAACTCCCGGTTTGAGAATACGACGGTAATTTGCATATTTCAAGACATAGGCTTAAAAACATGGCGTTAGAGGGTGAGAACTCGAAACATCCCCCGAACGTCCCCGTGGGTGGCACCAACACCTCCCACGGGACCAATGTAACTCATAGGAACTGACCACGCAGCCGTGGGTCTCCCTGTTTGAGAGTACGACGGTAATTTGCATATTTCTAGACTTAGTCTTAAAAACATGGCGTTTGAGGGTGAAAACTCGAAACAGCCCCCGAACGTCCCCGTGGGTGGCACCAACACCTCCCACGGTGCCAATATAACTCGTAGGATTTGACCCCGCAGCCGCGGAACTCCCGGTTTGAGAATACGACGGTAATTTGCATATTTCTAGACTTAGGCTTAAAAACATGGCGTTAGAGGGTGAGAACTCGAAACAGCCCCCGAACGGCCTCGTGGGTGGAACTCAACACCTCCCACGGGGCCAATGTAACACGTAGGAACTGACCCTGCAGCCGCGGAACTCCCGGTTTGAGAATACGACGGTAATTTGCATATTTCTAGACATAGGCTTAGAAACATGGCGTTAGAGGGTGAGAACTCGAAACAGCCCTCCGAACGGCCACGTGGGTGGCACCAACACCTCCCACGGGACCAATATAACTCGTAGGAACTGACCCCGCAGCCGCGGGACTCCCGGTTTGAGAATGCGATGGTAATTTGCATATTTCTAAACTTAGGCTTAAAAACATGGCGTTAGAGGGTGAGAACTCGAAACAGCCCCCGAACGGCCTCGTGGGTGGCACCAAAACCTCCCACGGGGCCAATGTAACTCGTAGGAACTGACCCCCGCAGCCGCGGGACTCCCGGTTTGAGAATACGATGGTAATTTGCATATTTCTAGACATAGGCCTAGAAACATGGCGTTAGTAGAAATAGGCTTAGAAACATGGCGTTAGAGGGTGAGAACTCGAAACAGCCCCCGAACGGCCACGTGGGTGGCACCAAAACCTCCCACGGGACCAATGTAACTCGTAGGAACTGACCCCGCAGCCGCGGGACTCCTGGTTTGAGAATGCGATGGTAATTTGCATATTTCTAAACTTAGGCTTAAAAACATGGCGTTAGAGGGTGAGAACTCGAAACAGCCCCCGAACGGCCTCGTGAGTGGCACCAACACCTCCCACGGGGCCAATGTAACTCGTAGGAACTGACCCGCAGCCGCGGACTCCCGGTTTGAGAATACGACGGTAATTTGCATAATTCTCGACTTAAGCAAAACATGGCGTTTGAGGGTAAAAACTCGAAACAGCCCCCGAACGACCCCGTGGGTGGCACCAACACCTCCCACGGGGCCAATGTAACTTGTAGGAACTGACCCCACAGCCGCGGGTTTCCCGGTTTGAGTATACGACGGTAATTTGTATATTTCTAGACTTAGGCTTAAAAACATGGCGTTAGAGGGTGAGAACTCGAAACAGCCCCCGAAGGTCCCTGTGGGTGGCACCAACACCTCCCACGGGACCAATGTAACTCGTAGGAACTGAGCCTGCATCCGCAGGACTCCCAGTTTGAGGAATACGATGGTAATTTGCATATTTCTCGACTTAAGCAAAACATGGCGTTTGAGGGTAAAAACTCGAAACAGCCCCCGAACGACCCCGTGGGTGGCACCAACACCTCCCACGGGGCCAATATAACTCGTAGGATTTGACCCCGCAGCCGCGGAACTCCCGGTTTGAGAATACGATGGTAATTTGAATATTTCAAGACATAGGCTTAAAAACATGGCGTTAGAGGGTGAGAACTCGAAACAGCCCCCCGAACGTCCCGTGGGTGGCACCAACACCTCCCACGGTACCAAAGTAACTCGTAGGAACTGACCCTGCAGCCGCGGGACTCCCGGTTTGAGAATACGATGATAATTTGCATTTTTCTAAACTTAGGCTTAAAAACATGGCGTTAGAGGGTGAGAACACGAAACAACCCCCGAACGGCCCGGTGGGTGGAAACAACACCTCCCACAGGACCAATGTAACACGTAGGAACTGACCCTAGAGCTGCGGGACTCCGGGTTTCAGAATTCGACGATAATTTGCAGATTTCTAGACTTAGGCTTAAAAACATGGAGTTAGAGGGTGAGAACTCGAAACAGCCCCCGAACGGCCTCGTGGGTGGCACCAACACCTCCCACGGGACCAATGTAACTCGTAGGAACTGACCCCGTAGCCGCGGGGCTCCAGGTTTGAGAGTATGACGGTAATTTGCCTATTTTCTACACTTAGGCCTAAAAACATGGGGTTAAGGGGTGAAAACTGAAAACAACCCCCGAACGGCCCCGTGGGTGGCACCAACACCTCCCACGGGACCAACGTAACTCATAGGAACTGACCCCACAGCCGCGGGAGGTCCGATTTCAGAATACGACGGTAATTTGCATATTTCTCGACTTAAGAAAAACATGGCGTTTGAGGGTGAAAACTCGAAACAGCCCCCGAACGGCCTCGAGGGTGGAACTCAACACCTCCCACGGGGCCAATGTAACTCGTAGGAACTGACCCCGCAGCCGCGGGACTTTCGATTTGAGAATACGACGGTAATTTGCATAATTCTAGACATAGGCTTAGAAACATGGCGTTAGAGGGTGAGAACTCGAAACAGCCCCCGAACGGCCACGGGGGTGGCACCAACACCTCCCACGGGACCAATGTAACTCGTAGGAACTGACCCCGCAGCCGCGGGACTTCCGGTTTGAGAATGAGATGGTAATTTGCATATTTCTAAACTTAGGTTTAAAAACATGGTGTTAGAGGGTGAGAACTCGAAACAACCCCCGAACGGCCCCGTGGGTGGCACCAACACCCCCCACGGGACCAATGTAACTCGTAGGAACCGACCACACAGCCGCGGGTCTCCCCGTATGAGAGTACGACGATAATTTGCATATTTCAAGACTTAGGCTTAAAAACATGGCGTTAGAGGGTGAGAACTCGAAACAGCCACCGAACGGCCTCGTGGGTGGCACCAACAACTCCCACGGGGCCAATGTAACTCGTAGGAACTGACCCCACAGCCGCGGGACTCCCGGTATGAGAATGCGATGGTAATTTGCATATTTCTAAACTTAGGCTTAAAAACATGGCGTTAGAGGGTGAGAACTCGAAACAACCCCCGAACGGCCCCGTGGGTGGCACCAACACCCCCCACGGGACCAATGTAACTCGTAGGAACTGACCACGCAGCCGCGGGTCTCCCGGTATGAGAGTACAACGATAATTTGCATATTTATAAACTTAGGCTTAAAAACATGGGGTTAAGGGGTGAAAACTGAAAACAACCCCCGAACGGCCCCGTGGGTGGCACCAACACCTCCCACGGGACCAATGTAACTTGTAGGAACTGACCCCACAGCCGCGGGAGGTCCGGTTTGAGAATACGACGGTAATTTGCGTATTTCTAGACTTAGGCTTAAAAACATGGCGTTAGAGGGTGAAAACTCGAAACAGCCCTCTAACGGTCCCGTGGGTGGCACCAACACCTCCCACGGGACCAATGTAACTCGTAGGAACTGACCACGCAGCCGCGGGACTCCCGGTTTGACAGTATGACGGTAATTTGCCTATTTCTACACTTAGGCTTAAAAACATGGGGTTAAGGGGTGAAAACTGAAAACAACCCCCGAACGGCCCCGTGGGTGGCACCAACACCTCCCACGGGACCAACGTAACTCGTAGGAACTGACCCCACAGCCGCGGGAGGTTCGGTTTGAGAATACGACGGTAATTTGCGTATTTCTAGACTTAGGCTTAAAAACATGGCGTTAGAGGGTGAAAACTCGAAACAACAATCTAATGGCCCCGTGGGTGGCACTAAAACCTCCCACGGGGCCAATGTAACTCGTAGGAACTGACCCCGCAGCCGCGGGACTCCCGGTTTGAGAATACGATGATAATTTGCGTATTTCTAGACTTAGGCTTAAAAACATGATGTTAAAGGGTGAAAACTCGAAACAACCCCCGAACGGACCCGTGGGTGGCACCAACACCTCCCACGGGACCAATGTAACTCGTACGAACTGACCCCGCAGCCGCGGAACTCCCGGTTTGAGAATACGACGGTAATTTGCATATTTCAAGACATAGGCTTAAAAACATGGCGTTAGAGGGTGAGAACTCGAAACAGCCCCCGAACGTCCCCGTGGGTGGCACCAACACCTCCCACGGGACCAATGTAACTCATAGGAACTGACCACGCAGCCGCGGGTCTCCCTGTTTGATAGTACGACGGTAATTTGCATATTTCTAGACTTAGTCTTAAAAACATGGCGTTTGAGGGTGAAAACTCGAAACAGCCCCCGAACGTCCCCGTGGGTGGCACCAACACCTCCCACGGGGCCAATATAACTCGTAGGATTTGACCCCGCAGCCGCGGAACTCCCGGTTTGAGAATACGACGGTAATTTGCATATTTCTAGACTTAGGCTTAAAAACATGGCGTTAGAGGGTGAGAACTCGAAACAGCCCCCGAACGGCCTCGTGGGTGGAACTCAACACCTCCCACGGGGCCAATGTAACACGTAGGAACTGACCCCGCAGCCGCGGGACTCCCGGTTTGAGAATACGACGGTAATTTGCATATTTCTAGACATAGGCTTAGAAACATGGCGTTAGAGGGTGAGAACTCGAAACAACCCCCGAACGGCCACGTGGGTGGCACCAACACCTCCCACGGGACCAATGTAACTCGTAGGAACTGACCCCGCAGCCGCGGGACTCCCGGTATGAGAGTGCGATGGTAATATGCATATTTCTAAACTTAGGCTTAAAAACATGGCGTTAGAGGGTGAGAACTCGAACCAGACCCCGAACGGCCATGTGTGGGGCACCAACACCTCCCACGGGGCCAATATAACTCGTAGGATTTGACCCCGCAGCCGCGGGAATCCCGGTTTGAGAATGCGATGGTAATTTGAATATTTCTAAACTTAGGCTTAAAAACATGGCGTTAGAGGGTGAGAACTCGAAACAGCCCCCGAACGGCCTCGAGGGTGGAACTCAACACCTCCCACGGGGCCAATGTAACTCATAGGAACTGACCCCGCAGCCGCGGGACTTTCGATTTGAGAATACGACGGTAATTTGCATATTTCTTGACATAGGCTTAGAAACATGGCGTTAGAGCGTGAGAACTCGAAACAGCCCCCGAACGGCCACGGGGGTGGCACCAACACCTCCCACGGGACCAATGTAACTCGTAGGAACTGACCCCGCAGCCGCGGGACTCCCGGTTTGAGAATGCGATGGTAATTTGCATTTTTCTAAACTTAGGTTTAAAAACATGGTGTTAGAGGGTGAGAACTCGAAACAACCCCCGAACGGCCCCGTGGGTGGCACCAACACCCCCCACGGGACCAATGTAACTCGTAGGAACTGACCACGCAGCCGCGGGTCTCCCGGTATGAGAGTACGACGATAATTTACATATTTCTAGACTTAGGCTTAAAAACATGGCGTTAGAGGGTGAGAACTCGAAACAGCCCCCGAACGGCCTCGTGGGTGGCACCAACACCTCCCACGGGGCCAATGTAACTCGTAGGAACTGACCCCGCAGCCGCGGGACTCCCGGTATGAGAATGCGATGGTAATTTGCATATTTCTAAACTTAGGCTTAAAAACATGGCGTTAGAGGGTGAGAACTCGAAACAACCCCCGAACGGCCCCGTGGGTGGCACCAACACCCCCCACGGGACCAATGTAACTCGTAGGAACTGACCACGCAGCCGCGGGTCTCCCGGTATGAGAGTACGACGATAATTTGCATATTTATAAACTTAGGCTTAAAAACATGGGGTTAAGGGGTGAAAACTGAAAACAACCCCCGAACGGCCCCGTGGGTGGCACCAACACCTCCCACGGGACCAATGTAACTTGTAGGAACTGACCCCACAGCCGCGGGAGGTCCGGTTTGAGAATACGACGGTAATTTGCGTATTTCTAGACTTAGGCTTAAAAACATGGCGTTAGAGGGTGAAAACTCGAAACAGCCCTCTAACGGTCCCGTGGTTGGCACCAACATCTCCCACGGGACCAATGTAACTCGTAGGAACTGACCACGCAGCCGCGGGACTCCCGGTTTGACAGTATGACAGTAATTTGCCTATTTCTACACTTAGGCTTAAAAACATGGGGTTAAGGGGTGAAAACTGAAAACAACCCCCGAACGGCCCCGTGGGTGGCACCAACACCTCCCACGGGACCAACGTAACTCGTAGGAACTGACCCCACAGCCGCGGGAGGTCCGGTTTGAGAATACGACGGTAATTTGCGTATTTCTAGACTTAGGCTTAAAAACATGGCGTTAGAGGGTGAAAACTCGAAACAGCAATCTAACGGCCCCGTGGGTGGCACTAAAACCTCCCACGGGGCCAATGTAACTCGTAGGAACTAACCCCGCAGCCGCGGGACTCCCGGTTTGAGAATACGATGATAATTTGCGTATTCTAGACCTAGGCTTAAAAACATGATGTTAAAGGGTGAAAACTCGAAACAACCCCCGAACGGACCCGTGGGTGGCACCAACACCTCCCACGGGACCAATGTAACTCGTACGAACTGACCCCGCAGCCGCGGAACTCCCGGTTTGAGAATACGACGGTAATTTGCATATTTCAAGACATAGGCTTAAAAACATGGCGTTAGAGGGTGAGAACTCGAAACATCCCCCGAACGTCCCCGTGGGTGGCACCAACACCTCCCACGGGACCAATGTAACTCATAGGAACTGACCACGCAGCCGCGGGTCTCCCTGTTTGAGAGTACGACGGTAATTTGCATATTTCTAGACTTAGTCTTAAAAACATGGCGTTTGAGGGTGAAAACTCGAAACAGCCCCCGAACGTCCCCGTGGGTGGCACCAACACCTCCCACGGTGCCAATATAACTCGTAGGATTTGACCCCGCAGCCGCGGAACTCCCGGTTTGAGAATACGACGGTAATTTGCATATTTCTAGACTTAGGCTTAAAAACATGGCGTTAGAGGGTGAGAACTCGAAACAGCCCCCGAACGGCCTCGTGGGTGGAACTCAACACCTCCCACGGGGCCAATGTAACACGTAGGAACTGACCCTGCAGCCGCGGAACTCCCGGTTTGAGAGTATGACGGTAATTTGCCTATTTTCTACACTTAGGCCTAAAAACATGGGGTTAAGGGGTGAAAACTGAAAACAACCCCCGAACGGCCCCGTGGGTGGCACCAACACCTCCCACGGGACCAACGTAACTCATAGGAACTGACCCCACAGCCGCGGGAGGTCCGATTTCAGAATACGACGGTAATTTGCATATTTCTAAACTTAGGTTTAAAAACATGGTGTTAGAGGGTGAGAACTCGAAACAACCCCCGAACGGCCCCGTGGGTGGCACCAACACCCCCCACGGGACCAATGTAACTCGTAGGAACTGACCACGCAGCCGCGGGTCTCCCGGTATGAGAGTACGACGATAATTTACATATTTCTAGACTTAGGCTTAAAAACATGGCGTTAGAGGGTGAGAACTCGAAACAGCCCCCGAACGGCCTCGTGGGTGGCACCAACACCTCCCACGGGGCCAATGTAACTCGTAGGAACTGACCCCGCAGCCGCGGGACTCCAGGTATGAGAATGCGATGGTAATTTGCATATTTCTAAACTTAGGCTTAAAAACATGGCGTTAGAGGGTGAGAACTCGAAACAACCCCCGAACGGCCCCGTGGGTGGCACCAACACCCCCCACGGGACCAATGTAACTCGTAGGAACTGACCACGCAGCCGCGGGTCTCCCGGTATGAGAGTACGACGATAATTTGCATATTTATAAACTTAGGCTTAAAAACATGGGGTTAAGGGGTGAAAACTGAAAACAACCCCCGAACGGCCCCGTGGGTGGCACCAACACCTCCCACGGGACCAATGTAACTTGTAGGAACTGACCCCACAGCCGCGGGAGGTCCGGTTTGAGAATACGACGGTAATTTGCGTATTTCTAGACTTAGGCTTAAAAACATGGCGTTAGAGGGTGAAAACTCGAAACAGCCCTCTAACGGTTCCGTGGTTGGCACCAACACCTCCCACGGGACCAATGTAACTCGTAGGAACTGACCACGCAGCCGCGGGACTCCCGGTTTGACAGTATGACGGTAATTTGCCTATTTCTACACTTAGGCTTAAAAACATGGGGTTAAGGGGTGAAAACTGAAAACAACCCCCGAACGGCCCCGTGGGTGGCACCAACACCTCCCACGGGACCAACGTAACTCGTAGGAACTGACCCCACAGCCGCGGGAGGTCCGGTTTGAGAATACGACGGTAATTTGCGTATTTCTAGACTTAGGCTTAAAAACATGGCGTTAGAGGGTGAAAACTCGAAACAACAATCTAACGGCCCTGTGGGTGGCACTAAAACCTCCCACGGGGCCAATGTAACTCGTAGGAACTGACCCCGCAGCCGCGGGACTCCCGGTTTGAGAATACGATGATAATTTGCATATTTCTAGACTTAGGCTTTAAAACATGATGTTAAAGGGTGAAAACTCGAAACAACCCCCGAACGGACCCGTGGGTGGCACCAACACCTCCCACGGGACCAATGTAACTCGTACGAACTGACCCCGCAGCCGCGGAACTCCCGGTTTGAGAATACGACGGTAATTTGCATATTTCAAGACATAGGCTTAAAAACATGGCGTTAGAGGGTGAGAACTCGAAACAGCCCCCGAACGTCCCCGTGGGTGGCACCAACACCTCCCACGGGACCAATGTAACTCATAGGAACTGACCACGCAGCCGCGGGTCTCCCTGTTTGATAGTACGACGGTAATTTGCATATTTCTAGACTTAGTCTTAAAAACATGGCGTTTGAGGGTGAAAACTCGAAACAGCCCCCGAACGTCCCCGTGGGTGGCAGCAACACCTCCCACGGGGCCAATATAACTCGTAGGATTTGACCCCGCAGCCGCGGAAGTCCCGGTTTGAGAATACGACGGTAATTTGCATATTTCTAGACTTAAGCTTAAAAACATGGCGTTAGAGGGTGAGAACTCGAAACAGCCCCCGAACGGCCTCGTGGGTGGAACTCAACACCTCCCATGGGGCCAATGTAACACGTAGGAACTGACCCTGCAGCCGCGGAACTCCCGGTTTGAGAATACGACGGTAATTTGCATATTTCTAGACATAGGCTTAGAAACATGGCGTTAGAGGGTGAGAACTCGAAACAGCCCCCGAACGGCCACGTGGGTGGCACCAACACCTCCCACGGGACCAATGTAACTCGTAGGAACTGACCCCGCAGCCGCGGGACTCCCGGTTTGAGAATGCGATGGTAATTTGCATATTTATAAACTTAGGCTTAAAAACATGGCGTTAGAGGGTGAGAACTCGAAACAGCCCCCGAACGGCCTCGTGGGTGGCACCAACACCTCCCACGGGGCCAATGTAACTCGTAGGAACTGACCCCGCAGCCGCGGGACTCCCGGTTTGAGAATACGATGGTAATTTGCATATTTCTAGACATAGGCCTAGAAACATGGCGTTAGTAGAAATAGGCTTAGAAACATGGCGTTAGAGGGTGAGAACTCGAAACAGCCCCCGAACGGCCACGTGGGTGGAACCAAAACCTCCCACGGGACCAATGTAACTCGTAGGAACTGACCCCGTAGCCGCGGGACTCCCGGTTTGAGAATGCGATGGTAATTTGCATATTTCTAAACTTAGGCTTAAAAACATGGCGTTAGAGGGTGAGAACTCGAAACAGCCCCCGAACGGCCTCGTGAGTGGCACCAACACCTCCCACGGGGCCAATGTAACTCGTAGGAACTGACCCGCAGCCGCGGGGCTCCCGGTTTGAGAATACGACGGTAATTTGCATATTTCTCGACTTATGCAAAACATGGCGTTTGAGGGTAAAAACTCGAAACAGCCCCCGAACGACCCCGTGGGTGGCACCAACACCTCCCACGGGGCCAATGTAACTTATAGGAACTGACCCCACAGCCGCGGGTTTCCCGGGTTGAGTATACGACGGTAATTTGCATATTTCTAGACTTAGGCTTAAAAACATGGCGTTAGAGGGTGAGAACTCGAAACAGCCCCCGAAGGTCCCTGTGGGTGGCACCAACACCTCCCACGGGACCAATGTAACTCGTAGGAACTGACCCCGCAGCCGCGGGACTCCCGGTTTGAGAATGCGATGGTAATTTGCATATTTCTAAACTTAGGCTTAAAAACATGACGTTAGAGGGTGAGAACTCGAAACATCCACCGAACGGCCTCGTGGGTGGCACCAACACCTCCCACGGGGCCAATGTAACTCGTAGGAACTGAGCCTGCATCCGCAGGACTCCCGGTTTGAGAATACGATGGTAATTTGCATATTTCTCGACTTAAGCAAAACATGGCGTTTGAGGGTAAAAACTCGAAACAGCCCCCGAACGACCCCGTGGGTGGCACCAACACCTCCCACGGGGCCAATATAACTCGTAGGATTTGACCCCGCAGCCGCGGAACTCCCGGTTTAAGAATACGATGGTAATTTGAATATTTCATGACATAGGCTTAAAAACATGGCGTTAGAGGGTGAGAACTGAAACAGCCCCCGAACGTCCCCGTGGGTGGCACCAACACCTCCCACGGTACCAAAGTAACTCGTAGGAACTGACCCTGCAGCCGCGGGACTCCTGATTTGAGAATACGAGGATAATTTGCATTTTTCTAAACTTAGGCTTAAAAACATGGCGTTAGAGGGTGAGAACACGAAACAACCCCCGAACGGCCCGGTGGGTGGAAACAACACCTCCCACAGGACCAATGTAACACGTAGGAACTGACCCTAGAGCTGCGGGACTCCGGGTTTCAGAATTCGACGATAATTTGCATATTTCTAGACTTAGGCTTAAAAACATGGAGTTAGAGGGTGAGAACTCGAAACAGCCCCCGAACGGCCTCGTGGGTGGCACCAACACCTCCCACGGGACCAATGTAACTCGTAGGAACTGACCCCGCAGCCGCGGGGCTCCAGGTTTGAGAGTATGACGATAATTTGCCTATTTTCTACACTTAGGCTTAAAAACATGGGGTTAAGGGGTGAAAACTGAAAATAACCCCCGAACGGCCCCGTGGGTGGCACCAACACCTCCCACGGGACCAACGTAACTCATAGGAACTGACCCCACAACCGCGGGAGGTCCGATTTAAGAATACGACGGTAATTTGCATATTTCTCGACTTAAGAAAAACATGGCGTTTGAGGGTGAAAACTCGAAACAGCCCCCGAACGACCCCGTGGGTGGCACCAACACCTCCCACGGGGCCAATGTAACTCGTAGGAACTGACCCCACAGCCGCGGGTTTCTTGGTTTGAGTATACGACGGTAATTTGCATATTTCTAGACTTAGGCTTAAAAACATGGCGTTTGAGGGTGCAAACTCGAAACAGCCCCCGAACGTCTCCGTGGGTGGCACCAACACCTCCCACGGGGCCAATGTAACTCGTACGAACTGACTCCGCAGCCGCGGAACTCCCGGTTTGAGAATACGATGGTAATTTGCATATTTCTAGACTTAGGCTTAAAAACATGACGTTAGAGGGTGAGAACTCGAAACATCCACCGAACGGCCTCGTGGGTGGCACCAACACCTCCCACGGGGCCAATGTAACTCGTAGGAACAGACCCTGCATCCGCGGGACTCCCGGTTTGAGAATACGACGGTAATTTGCATATTTCTCGACTTAAGCAAAACATGGCGTTTGAGGGTAAAAACTCGAAACAGCCCCCCGAACGACCCCGTGGGTGGCACCAACACCTCCCACGGGGCCAATATAACTCGTAGGATTTGACCCCGCAGCCGCAGAACTCCCGGTTTGAGAATACGACGGTAATTTGAATATTTCAAGACATAGGCTTAAAAACATGGCGTTAGAGGGTGAGAACTCGAAACAGCCCCCGAACGTCCCCGTGGGTGGCACCAACACCTCCCACGGTACCAATGTAACTCGTAGGAACTAACCCTGCAGCCGCGGGACTCCCGGTTTGAGAATACGACGATAATTTGCATTTTTCTAAACTTAGGCTTAAAAACATGGCGTTAGAGGGTGAGAACACGAAACAACCCCCGAACGGCCCGATGGGTGGAAACAACACCTCCCACGGGACCAATGTAACACGTAGGAACTGTCCCTAGAGCTGCGGGACTCCGGGTTTGAGAAAATGGCGTTAGAGGGTGAATACTCAAAACAGCCCTCTAACGGCCCCGTTGGTGGCACCAAAACCTCCCCCACGGGACCAATGTAACTCGAAGGAACTGACCCCGCAGCCGCGGGACTCCCGGTTTGAGAATACGACGATAATTTGCATATTTCTAGACTTAGGCTTAAAAACATGGCGTTAGAGGGTGAGAACTATAAACAGCCCCCGAACGACCCCGTGGGTGGCACCAACACCTCCCACGGGACCAATGTAACTCGTAGGAACTGACCCCGCAGCCGCGGGACTCTCGGTTTAAGAATATGACGGTAATTTGCATATTTCTTGACTTAAGAAAAACATGGCGTTTGAGGGTGAAAACTCTAAACAGCCCCCGAACGTCCCCATGGGTGGCACCAACACCTCCCACGGGGCCAATGTAACTCGTACGAACTGACTCCGCAGCCGCGGGACTCCCGGTTTGAGAATACGACGGTAATTTGGATATTTCTAGACTTAGTCTTAAAACATGGCGTTAAAGGGTGAGAACTCAAAACAGACCTCGAACGGCCTCGAGGGTGGAACTCAACACCTCCCACGGGGCCAATGTAACTCGTAGGAACTGACCCCGCAGCCGCGGGACTCCCGATTTGAGAATACGACGGTAATTTGCATATTTCTAGACATAGGCTGAGAAACATGGCGTCAGAGGGTGAGAACTCGAAATAGCCCTCGAACGGCCACGTGGGTGGCACCAACACCTCCCACGGGACCAATGTAACTCGTAGGAACTGACCCCGCAGCCGCGGGACTCCCGGTATGAGAATGCGATGGTAATTTTCATATTTCTAGTCTTAGGCTTAAAAACATGGCGTTAGAGGGTGAGAACTCGAACCAGACCCCGAACGGCCATGTGGGTGGCACCAACACCTCCCACGGGGCCAATATAACTCGTAGGATTTGAACCCGCAGCCGCGGGACTCCCGGTTTGAGAATGCGATGGTAATTTGCATATTTCTAAACTTAGGCTTAAAAACATGGCGTTAGAGGGTGAGAACTCGAAACAACCCCCGAACGGCCCCGTGGGTGGTACCAACACCTCCCACGGGACCAATGTAACTCGTAGGAACAGACCACGCAGCCGCGGGACTCCCGGTTTGAGAGTATGACGGTAATTTGTCTATTTCTACACTTAGGCTTAAAAACATGGGGTTAAGGGGTGAAAACTGAAAACAACCCCCGAACGGCCCCGTGGGTGGCACCAACACCTCCCACGGGACCAACGTAACTCGTAGACACTGACACCACAGCCGCGGGAGGTCCGGTTTGAGAATACGATGGTAATTTGCGTATTTCTAGACTTAGGCTTAAAAACATGGCGTTAGATGGTGAAAACTCGAAACAGCAATCTAACGGCCCCGTGGGTGGCACTAACACCTCCCACGAGGCCAATGTAACTCGTAAGAACTGACCCCGCAGCCGCGGGACTCCCGGTTTGAGAATACGATGATAATTTGCGTATTTCTAGACTTAGGCTTAAAAATATGATGTTAAAGGGTGAAAACTCGAAACAACCCCCGAACGGACCCGTGGGTGGCACCAACACCTCCCACGGGACCAATGTGACTCGTAGGAACTGACCTCGCAGCCGCGGGACTCCCGATTTGAGAATACGACGATAATCTGCATATTTCTAAACTTAGGCTTAAAAACATGGCGTTAGAGGGTGAGAACTCGAAAAAACCCCCGAACGGCCCCGTGGGTGGCACCAACACCTCCCACGGGACGAATGTAACTTGTAGGAACTGACCCCGCAGCCGCGGAACTCCCGGTTTGAGAATACGATGGTAATTTGCATATTTCAAGACATAGGCTTAAAAACATGGCGTTAGAGGGTGAGAACTCGAAACAGCCCCCGAACGTCCCCGTGGGTGGCACCAACACCTCCCACGGGACCAATGTAACTCGTAGGAACTGACCACGCAGCCGCGGGTCTCCCGGTTTGAGAGTACGATGGTAATTTGCATATTTCTAGACTTAGTCATAAAAACATGACGTTTGAGGGTGAAAACTCGAAACAGCCCCCGAACGTCCCCGTGGGTGGCACCAACACCTCCCACGGGGCCAATATAACTCGTAGAATTTGAACCCGCAGCCGCGGAACTCCCGATTTGAGAATACGACGGTAATTTGCATATTTCTAGACTTAGGCTTAAAAACATGGCGTTAGAGGGTGAGAACTCGAAACAGCCCCCGAACGGCCTCGTGGGTGGAACTCAACACCTCCCACGGGGCCAATGTAACTCGTAGGAACTGACCCCGCAGCCGCGGGACTCCCGGTTTGAGAATACAACGGTAATTTGCATATTTCTAGACATAGGCTTAGAAACATGGCGTTAGAGGGTGAGAACTTGAAACAGCCCCCGAAAGGCCACGTGGGTGGCACCAACACCTCCCACGGGACCAATGTAACTCGTAAGAACTGACCCCGCAGCCGCGGGACTCCCAGTTTAAGAATGCGATGGTAATTTGCATATTTCTAAACTTAGGCATAAAAACATGGCGTTAGAGGGTGAGAACTCGAAACAGCCCCCGAACGGCCTCGTGGGTGGCACCAACACCTCCCACGGAGCCAATGTAACTCGTAGGAACTGACCCGCAGCCGCGGGACTCCCGGTTTAAGAATACGACGGTAATTTGCATATTTCTCGACTTAAGCAAAACATGGCGTTTGAGGGTAAAAACTCGAAACAGCCCCCGAACGACCCCGTGGGTGGCACCAACACCTCCCACGGGGCCAATGTAACTTGTAGGAACTGACCCAGTAGCCGCGGGTTTCCCGGTTTGAGTATACGACGGTAATTTGCATATTTCTACACTTAGGCTTAAAAACATGGCGTTAGAGGGTGAGAACTCGAAACAGCCCCCGAACGTCCCCGTGGGTGGCACCAACACCTCCCACGGGACCAATGTAACTCGTAGGAACTGACCCCGCAGCCTCGGGACTCCCGGTTTGAGAATGCGATGGTAATTTGCATATTTCTAAACTTAGGCTTAAAAACATGGTGTTAGAGGGTGAGAACTCGAAACAGCCCCCGAACGGCCTAGTGGGTGGCACCAACACCTCCCACGGGGCCAATGTAACTCGTAGGAACTGACCCCGCAGCCGCGGGACTCCCGGTTTGATAGTATGACGGTGATTTGACTATTTCTACACTTAGACTTAAAAACATGGGGTTAAGGGGTGAAAACTGAAAACAACCCCCGAACGGCCCCGTGGGTGGCACCAACACCTCCCACGGGACCAATGTAACTCGTAGGAACTGACCCCACAGCCGCGGGAGGTCCGGTTTAAGAATATGACGATAATTTGCATATTTCTCGACTTAAGAAAAACATGGCGTTTGAGGGTGAAAACTCGAAACAACCCCCGAACGACCCCGTGGGTGGCACCAACACCTCCCACGGGGCCAATGTAACTCGTAGGAACTGACCCCGCAGCCGCGGGTTTCCCGGTTTGAGTATACGACGGTAATTTGCATATTTCTAGACTTAGGCTTAAAAACATGGCGTTTGAGGGTGAAAACTCGAAACAGCTCCCGAACGTCCCCGTGGGTGACACCAACACCTCCCACGGGGCCAATGTAACTCGTACGAACTGACTCCGCAGCCGCGGAACTCCCGGTTTGAGATTACGATGGTAATTTGTATATTTCTAGACTTAGGCTTAAAAACATGACGTTAGAGGGTGAGAACTCGAAACATCCACCGAACGGCCTCGTGGGTGGCACCAACACCTCCCACGGGGCCAATGTAACTCGTAGGAACTGACCCTGCATCCGCGGGACTCCCGGTTTGAGAATACGACGGTAATTTGCATATTTCTAAACTTAGGATTAAAAACATGGAGATAGAGGGTGAGAACTCGAACCAGCCCCCGAACGGCCACGTGGGTGGCACCAACACCTCCCACGGGGCCAATATAACTCGTAGGATTTGACCCCGCAGCCGCGGAACTCCCGGTTTGAGAATACGATAGTAATTTTAATATTTCAAGACATAGGCTTAAAAACATGGCGTTAGAGGGTGAGAACTAGAAACAGCCCCCGAACGTCCCCGTGGGTGGCACTAACACCTCCCACGGTACCAATGTAACTCGTAGGAACTGACCCCGCAGCCGCGGGACTCCCGGTTTGAGAATACGACGATAATTTGCATTTTTCTAAACTTAGGCTTAAAAACATGGCGTTAGAGGGTGAGAACACGAAACAACCCCCGAACGGCCCAGTGGGTGGAAACAACACCTCCCACGGGACCAATGTAACACGTACGAACTGACCCTAGAGCTTCGGGACTCCAGGTTTGAGAATTCGACGATAATTTGCATATTTCTAGACTTAGGCTTAAAAAAATGACGTTAGAGGGTAAAAACTCGAAACAGCCCTCTAACGGCCCCGTGGGTGGCACCAAAACCTCCCCCACGGGACCAATGTAACTCGTAGGAACAGACCCCGCAGCCGCGGGACTCCCGGTTTGAGAATACGACGATAATTTACATATTTCTAGACTTAGGCTTAAAAACATGGCGTTAGAGGGTGAGAACTATAAACAGCCCCCGAACGACCCCGTAGGTGGCACCAACACCTCCCACGGGACCAATGTAACTCGTAGGAACTGACCTCGCAGTCGCGGGACTCCCGATTTAAGAATACGACGATAACTTGCATATTTCTCGACTTAAGAAAAACATGGCGTTTGAGGGTGAAAACTCGAAACAGCCCCCGAACGTCCCCGTGGGTGGCACCAACACCTCCCACGAGGCCAATGTAACTCGTACGAACTGACTCCGCAGCCGCGGGACTCCCGGTTTGAGAATACGACGATAATTTGTATATTTCTAGACTTAGGCTTAAAAACATGGCGTTAGAGGGTGAGAACTCGAAACAGCCCCCGAACGGCCTCGTCGGTGGAACTCAACACCTCCCACGGGGACAATTTAACTCGTAGGAACTGACCCCGCAGCCGCGGGACTCCCGGTTTGAGAATACGACGGTAATTTGAATATTTCTAGACATAGGCTTAGAAACATGGCGTTAGAGGGTGAGAACTCGAAACAGCCCCCGAACGGCCACGTGGGTGGCACCAACACCTCCCACGGGACCAATGTAACTCGTAGGAACTGACCCCGCAGCCGCGGGACTCCCGGTTTGAGAATGCGATGGTAATTTGCATATTTCTAAACTTAGGCTTAAGAACATGGCGTTAGAGGGTGAGAACTCGAAACAGCCCCCGAACGGCCTCGTGGGTGGCACCAACACCTCCCACGAGGTCAATGTAACTCGTAGGAACTGACCCCGCAGCCGTGGGACTCCCGGTTTGAGAATACGACGGTAATTTGCATATTTATAGACATAGGCTTAGAAACATGGCGTTAGAGGGTGAGAACTCGAAACAGCCCCCGAACGGCCACGTGGGTGGCACCAACACCTCCCACGGGACCAATGTAACTCGTAGAAACTGACCCCGCTGCTGCGGGACTCCCGGTTTGAGAATGCGATTTTAATTTGTATATTTCTAAACTTAGGCTTAAAAACATGGTGTTAGAGGGTGAGAACTCGAAACAGCCCCCGAACAGCCTAGTGGGTGGCACCAACACCTCCCACGGGGCCAATGTAACTCGTAGGAACTGACCCCGCAGCCGCGGGACTCCCGGTTTGAGAATACGACGGTAATTTGCATATTTCTCGACTTAAGCAAAACATGGCGTTTGAGGGTAAAAACTCGAAACAGCCCACGAACGACCACGTGGGTGGCACCAACACCTCCCACGGGGCCAATATAACTCGTAGGAACTAACCCCGCAGCCGCGGGACTCCCCGTTTGAGTATACTACGGTAATTTGCATATTTCTAGACTTAGGCTTAAAAACATGGCGTTAGAGGGTGAGAACTCGAAACAGGCCCCGAACGTCCCCGTGGGTGGCACCAACACCTCCCACGGGACCAATGTAACTCGTAGGAACTGACCCCGCAGCCGTGGGACTCCCGGTTTGAGAGTGCGATGGTAATTTGCAAATTTCTAAACTTAGGCTTAAAAACATGGCGTTAGTAGGTGAGAACTCGAAACAGCCCCCGAACGGCCTCGTGGGTGGCACCAACACCTCCCACGGGGCCAATGTAACTCGTAGGAACTGACCCGCAGCCGCGGGACTCCCGGTTTGAGAATACGACGGTAATTTGCATATTTCTCGACTTAAGCAAAACATGGCGTTTGAGGGTAAAAACTCGAAACAGCCCCCGAACGACCCCGTGGGTGGCACCAACACCTCCCACGGGGCCAATGTAACTTGTAGGAACTGACCCCACAGCCGCGGGTTTCCCGGTTTGAGTATACGACGGTAATTTGCATATTTCTAGACTTAGGCTTAAAAACATGGCGTTAGAGGGTGAGAACTCGAAACAGCCCCCGAAGGTCCCTGTGGGTGGCACCAACACCTCCCACGGGACCAATGTAACTCGTAGGAACTGACCCCGCAGCCGCGGGACTCCCGGTTTGAGAATGCGATGGTAATTTGCATATTTATAAACTTAGGCTTAAAAACATGGCATTAGAGGGTGAGAACTCGAAACAGCCCCCGAACGGCCTCGTGAGTGGCACCAACACCTCCCACGGGGCCAATGTAACTCGTAGGAACTGACCCCGCAGCCGCGGGACTCCTGGTTTGAGAATGCGATGGTAATTTGCATATTTCTAAACTTAGGCTTAAAAACATGGCGTTAGAGGGTGAGAACTCGAAACAGCCCCCGAACGGCCACGTGGGTGGCACCAACACCTCCCACGGGACCAATGTAACTCGTAGGAACTGACCCCGCAGCCACGGGACTCCCGGTTTGAGAATGCAATGGTAATTTGCATATTTCTAGACATAGGCTTAGAAACATGGCGTTAGAGGGTAAAAACTCGAAACAGCCCCCGAACGGCCCCGTGGGTGGCACTAACACCTCCCACGGGGCCAATGTAACTCGTAGGAACTGACCCCTCAGCCGCGGGACTCCCGGTTTGAGAATACGACGATAATTTGCGTATTTCTAGATTTAGGCTTAAAAACATGATGTTAAAGGGTGAAAACTCGAAACAACCCCCGAAGGGACCCGTGGGTGGCACCAACACCTCCCACGGGACCAATGTAACTCGTAGGAACTGACCCCGCAGCCGCGGGACTCCCGGTTTGAGAATACGACGGTAATCTGCATATTTCTAAACTTAGGCTTAAAAACATGGCGTTAGAGGGTGAGAACTCGAAACAACCCCCGAACGGCCCCGTGTGTGGCACCAACACCTACCACGGGACGAATGTAACTCGTAGGAACTGACCCCGCAGCCGCGGAACTCCCGGTTTGAGAATACGGTGGTAATTTGCATAATTCAAGACGTAGGCTTAAAAAATGGCGTTAGAGGGTGAGAACTCAAAACAGCCCCCAAACGTCCCGTGGGTGGCACCAACACGTTCCACGGGACCATTGTAACTCGTAGGAACTGACCCCGCAGCCGCGGGACTCCCAATTTGAGAATACGACGATAATCTGCATATTTCTAAACTTAGGCTTAAAAACATGGCGTTAGAGGGTGAGAACTCGAAACAAACCCTGAACTGCCCTATGGGTGGCACCAACACCTCCCACGGGACGAATGTAACTTGTAGGAACTGACCCCGCAGCCGTGGAACTCCCGGTTTGAGAATACGACGGTAATTTGCATATTTCTCGACTTAGGCTTAAAAACATGGCGTTAGAGGGTGAGAACTCGAAACAGCCCCCGAACGGCCTCGTGGATGGAACTCAACACCTCCCACGGGGCCAATGTAACTCGTAGGAACTGACCCCGCAGCCGCGGGACTCCCGGTTTGAGAATACAACGGTAATTTGCATATTTCTAGACATAGGCTTAGAAACATGGCGTTAGAGGGTGAGAACTCGAAACAGCCCCCGAACGGCCACGTGGGTGGCACCAACAGCTCCCACGGGACCAATGTAACTCGTAGGAACTGACCCTGCAGCCGCGGGACTCCCGGTTTGAGAATGCGATGGTAATTTGCATATTTCTAAACTTAGGCTTAAAAACATGGCGTTAGAGGGTGAGAACTCGAAACAGCCCCCGAACGGCCTCGTGGGTGGAACTCAACACCTCCCACGGGGCCAATGTAACTCGTAGGAACTGACCCGCAGCCGCGGGACTCCCGGTTTAAGAATACGACGGTAATTTGCATATTTCTCGACTTAAGCAAAACATGGCGTTTGAGGGTAAAAACTCGAAACAGCCCCCGAACGACCCCGTGGGTGGCACCAACACCTCCCACGGGGCCAATGTAACTTGTATGAACTGACCCCGTAGCCGCGGGTTTCCCGGTTTGAGTATACGACGGTAATTTGCATATTTCTAGACTTAGGCTTAAAAACATGGCGTTAGAGGGTGAGAACTCGAAACAGCCCCCGAACGTCCCCGTGGGTGGCACCAACACCTCCCACGGGACCAATGTAACTCGTAGGAACTGACCCCGCAGCCGCGGGACTCCCGGTTTGAGAATGCGATGGTAATTTGCATATTTCTAAACTTAGGCTTAAAAACATGGCGTTAGAGGGTGAGAACTCGAAACAGCCCCCGAACGGCCTCGTGGGTGGCACCAACACCTCCCACGGGGCCAATGTAACTCGTAGGAACTGACCCCGCAGCCGTGGGAGGTCCGGTTTGAGAATATGACGGTAATTTGCATATTTCTCGACTTAAGAAAAACATGGCGTTTGAGGGTGAAAACTCGAAACAGCCCCCGAACTACCCCGTGGGTGGCACCAACACCTCCCACGGGGCCAATGTAACTCGTAGGAACTGACCCCGCAGCCGCGGGTTTTCCGGTTTGAGTATACGACGGTAATTTGCATATTTCTAGACTTAGGCTTAAAAACATGGCGTTTGAGGGTGAAAACTCGAAACAGCCCCCGAACGTCCCCGTGGGTGGCACCAACACCTCCCACGGGGCCAATGTAACTCATACGAACTGACCCCGCAGCCGCGGGACTCCCGGTTTGAGAATACGACGATAATTTGCATTTTTCTAAACTTAGGCATAAAAACATGGCGTTAGAGGGTGAGAACACGAAACAACCCCCAAACGGCCCGGTGGGTGGAAACAACACCTCCCACGGGACCAATGTAACACGTAGGAACTGACCCTAGAGCTGCGGGACTCCGGGTTTGAGAATTCGATGATAATTTGCATATTTCTAGACTTAGGCTTAAAAAAATGACGTTAGAGGGTGAAAACTCGAAACAGCCCTCTAACGGCCCCGTGGGTGGCACCAAAACCTCCCCCACGGGACCAATGTAACTCGTAGGAACTGACCCCGCAGCCGCGGGACTCCCGGTTTGAGAATACGACGATAATTTGCATATTTCTAGACTTAGGCTTAAAAACATGGCGTTAGAGGGTGACAACTATAAACAGCCCCCGAACGACCCCGTGGGTGGCACCAACACCTCCCACGGGACCAGTGTAACTCGTAGGAACTGACCCCGTAGCCGCGGGACTCCCGATTTAAGAATACGGCGATAACTTGCATATTTCTCGACTTAAGAAAAATATAAAATTTGAGGGTGAAAACTCGAAACAGCCCCCGAACGTCCCCGTGGGTGGCACCAACACCTCCCACGAGGCCAATGTAACTCGTACGAACTGACTCCGCAGCCGCGGGACTCCCGGTTTGAGAATACGACGGTAATTTGCATATTTCTAGACATAGGCTTAGAAACATGGCGTTAGAGGGTGAGAACTCGAAACAGCCCCCGAACGGCCACGTGGGTAGCACCAACACCTCCCACGGGACCAATGTAACTCGTAGGAACTGACCCCGCAGCCGCGGGACTCCCGGTTTGAGAATATGACGGTAATTTGCATATTTCTAGACATAGGCTTAGAAACATGGCGTTAGAGGGTGAGAACTCGAAACAGCCCCCGAACGGCCACGTGGGTGGCACCAACACCTCCCACGGGACCAATGTAACTCGTAGGAACTGACCCCGCAGCCGCGGGACTCCCGGTTTGAGAATACGATGGTAATTTGCATATTTCTAAACTAAGGGTTTAAAACATGGCGTTAGAGGGTGAGAACTCGAAACAGCCCCCGAACGGCCTCGTGGGTGGCACCAACACCTCCCACGAAGTCAATGTAACTCGTAGGAACTGACCCCGCAGCCGCGGGACTCCCGGTTTGAGAATACGACTGTAATTTGCATATTTCTGGACATAGGCTTAGAAACATGGCGTTAGAGGGTGAGAACTCGAAACAGCCCCCGAACGGCCACGTGGGTGGCACCAACACCTCCCACGGGACCAATGTAACTCGTAGAAACTGACCCCGCAGCTGCGGGACTCCCGGTTTGAGAATGCGATTTTAATTTGCATATTTTTAAACTTAGGCTTAAAAACATGGCGTTAGAGGGTGAGAACTCGAAAGAGCCCCCGAATAGCCTAGTGGGTGGCACTAACACATCCCACGGGTCCAATGTAACACGTAGGAACTGACCCCGCAGTCGCGGGACTCCCGGTTTGAGAATACGACGGTAATTTGCATATTTCTCGACTTAAGCAAAACAAGGCGTTTGAGGGTAAAAACTCGAAACAGCCCCCGAACGACCCCGTGGGTGGCACCAACACCTACCACGGGGCCAATATAACTCGTAGGAACTGACCCCGCAGCCGCGGGACTCCCGGTTTGAGTATACGACGGTAATTTGCATATTTCTAGACTTAGGCTTAAAAACATGGCGTTAGAGGGTGAGAACTCGAAACAACCCCCAACCGTCCCCGTGGGTGGCACCAACACCTCCCACGGGACCAATGTAACTCGTAGGAACTGACCCCGCAGCCGCGGGACTCCCGATTTGAGAATACGACGATAATCTGCATATTTCTAAACTTAGGCTTAATAACATGGCGTTAGAGGGTGAGAACTCGAAACAACCCCCGAACTGCCCTGTGGGTGGCACCAACATCTCCCACGAGACGAATGTAACTTGTAGGAACTGACCCCGCAGCCGCGGAACTCCCGGTTTGAGAATACGACGGTAATTTGCATATTTCAAGACATAGGCTTAAAAACATGGCGTTAGAGGGTGAGAACTCGAAACAGCCCCCGAACGTCCCCGTGGGTGGCACCAACACCTCCCACGGGACCAATGTAACTCGTAGGAACTGACCACGCAGCCGCGGGTCTCCCGGTTTGAGAATATGACGGTAATTTGCATATTTCTAGACTTAGTCTTAAAAACATGACGTTTGAGGGTGAGAACTCGAAACAGCCCCCGAACGTCCCCGTGGGTGGCACCAACACCTCCCACGAGGCCAATGTAACTCGTACGAACTGACTCCGCAGCCGCGGGACTCCCGGTTTGAGAATACGACGGTAATTTGCATATTTCTAGACATAGGCTTAGAAACATGGCGTTAGAGGGTGAGAACTCGAAACAGCCCCCGAACGGCCACGTGGGTGGCACCAACACCTCCCACGGGACCAATGTAACTCGTAGGAACTGACCCCGCAGCCGCGGGACTCCCGGTTTGAGAATGCGATGGTAATTTGCATATTTCTAAACTTAGGCTTAAAAACATGGCGTTAGAGGGTGAGAACTCGAAACAGCCCCCGAACGGCCTCGTGGGTGGCACCAACACCTCCCACGAGGTCAATGTAACTCGTAGGAACTGACCCCGCAGCCGCGGGACTCCCGGTTTGAGAATATGACGATAATTTGCATATTTCTAGACATAGGCTTAGAAACATGGCGTTAGAGGGTGAGAACTCGAAACAGCCCCCGAACGGCCACGTGGATGGCACCAACACCTCCCACGGGACCAATGTAACTCGTAGGAACTGACCCCGCAGCCGCGGGACTCCCGGTTTGAGAATACGACGGTAATTTGCATATTTCTAGACATAGGCTTAGAAACATGGCGTTAGAGGGTGAGAACTCGAAACAGCCCCCGAACGGCCACGTGGGTGGCACCAACACCTCCCACGGGACCAATGTAACTCGTAGAAACTGACCCCGCAGCTGCGGGACTCCCGGTTTGAGAATGCGATTTTAATTTGCATATTTCTAAACTTAGGCTTAAAAACATGGCGTTAGAGGGTGAGAACTCGAAACAGCCCCCGAATAGCCTAGTGGGTGGCACCAACACCTCCCACGGGGCCAATGTAACTCGTAGGAACTGACCCCGCAGCCGCGGGACTCCCGGTTTGAGAATACGACGGTAATTTGCATATTTCTCGACTTAAGCAAAACAAGGCGTTTGAGGGTAAAAACTCGAAACAGCCCCCGAACGAGCCCGTGGGTGGCACCAACACCTCCCACGGGGCCAATATAACTCGTAGGAACTGACCCCGCAGCCGCGGGACTCCCGGTTTGAGTATACGACGGTAATTTGCATATTTCTAGACTTAGGCTTACAAACATGGCGTTAGAGGGTGAGAACTCGAAATAGCCCCCAAACGTCCCCGTGGGTGGCACCAACACCTCCCACGGGACCAATGTAACTCGTAGGAACTGACCCCGCAGCCGCGGGACTCCCGATTTGAGAATACGACGATAATCTGCATATTTCTAAACTTAGGCTTAAAAACATGGCGTTAGAGGGTGAGAACTCGAAACAACCCCCGAACTGCCCTGTGGGTGGCACCAACACCTCCCACGGGATGAATGTAACTTGTAGGAACTGACCCCGCAGCCGCGGAACTCCCGGTTTGAGAATACGATGGTAATTTGCATATTTCAAGACATAGGCTTAAAAACATGACGTTAGAGGGTGAGAACTCGAAACAGCCCCCGAACGTCCCCGTGGGTGGCACCAACACCTCCCACGGGACCAATGTAACTCGTAGGAACTGACCAGGCAGCCGCGGGTCTCCCGGTTTGAGAGTACGACGGTAATTTGTATATTTCTAGACTTAGTCTTAAAAACATGACGTTTGAGGGTGAAAACTCGAAACAGCCCCCGAACGTCCCCGTGGGTGGCACCAACACCTCCCACGGGGCCAATATAACTCGTAGGATTTGACCCCGCAGCCGCGGAACTCCCGGTTTGAGAATACGACGGTAATTTGCATATTTTTAGACTTAGGCTTAAAAACATGGCGTTAGAGGGTGAGAACTCGAAACAGCCCCCGAACGGCCTCATGGGTGGAACTCAACACCTCCCACGGGGCCAATGTAACTCGTAGGAACTGACCCCGCAGCCGCAGGACTCCCGGTTTGAGAATACAACGGTAATTTGCATATTTCTAGACATAGGCTTAGAAACATGGCGTTAGAGGGTGAGAACTCGAAACAGCCCCCGAACGGCCACGTGGGTGGCACCAACACCTCCCACGGGACCAATGTAACTCGTAGGAACTGACCCCGCAGCCGCGGGACTCCCGGTTTGAGAATGCGATGGTAATTTGCATATTTCTAAACTTAGGCTTAAAAACATGGCGTTAGAGGGTGAGAACTTGAAACAGCCCCCGAACGGCCTCGTGGGTGGCACCAACACCTCCCACGTGGCCAATGTAACTCGTAGGAACTGACCCGCAACCGCGGGACTCCCGGTTTGAGAATACGACGGTAATTTGCATATTTCTCGACTTAAGCAAAACATGGCGTTTGAGGGAAAAAACTCGAAACATCCCCCGAACGACCCCGTGGGTGGCACCAACACCTCCCACGGGGCCAATGTAACTTGTAGGAACTGACCCCGTAGCCGCGGGTTTCCCGGTTTGAGTATACGACGGTAATTTGCATATTTCTAGACTTAGGCTTAAAAACATGGCGTTAGAGGGTGAGAACTCGAAACAGCCCCCGAACGTCCCCGTGGGTGGCACCAACACCTCCCACGGGACCAATGTAACTCGTAGGAACTGACCCCGCAGCCGCGGGACTCCCGGTTTGAGAATGCGATGGTAATTTGCATATTTCTAAACTTAGGCTTAAAAACATGGCGTTAGAGGGTGAGAACTCGAAACAGCCCCCGAACGGCCTCGTGGGTGGCACCAACACCTCCCACGGGGCCAATGTAACTCGTAGGAACTGACCCCGCAGCCGCGGGACTCCCGGTTTGAGAGTATGACGGTAATCTTCCTATTTCTACACTTAGGCTTAAAAACATGGGGTTAAGGGGTGAAAACTGAAAACAACCCCCGAACGTCCCCGTGGGTGGCACCAACACCTCCCACGGGACCGATGTAACTCCTAGGAACTGACCCCGCAGCCGCGGGACTCCCGATTTGAGAATGCGATGGTAATTTGCATATTTCTAAACTTAGGCTTAAAAACATGGCGTTAGAGGGTGAGAACTCGAAACAGCCCCCGAACGGCCTCGTGGGTGGCACCAACACCTCCCACGGGGCCAATGTAACTCGTAGGAACTGACCCCGCAGCCGCGGGACTCCCGGTTTGAGAGTATGACGGTAATTTTCCTATTTCTACACTTAGGCTTAAAAACATGGGGTTAAGGGGTGAAAACTGAAAACAACCCCCGAACGGCCCCGTGGGTGGCACCAACACCTCCCACGGGACCAACGTAACTCGTAGGAACTGACCCCACAGCCGTGGGAGGTCCGGTTTAAGAATATGACGGTAATTTGCATATTTCTCGACCTAAGAAAAACATGGCGTTTGAGGGTGAAAACTCGAAACAGCCCCCGAACGACACCGTGGGTGGCACCAACACCTCCCACGGGGCCAATGTAACTCGTAGGAACTGACCCCGCAGCCGCGGGTTTCCCGGTTTGAGTATACGACGGAAATTTGCATATTTCTAGACTTAGGCTTAAAAACATGGCGTTTGAGGGTGAAAACTCGAAACAGCCCCCGAACGTCCCCGTGGGTGGCACCAACACCTCCCACGGGGCCAATGTAACTCATACGAACTGACTCCGCAGCCGCGGAACTCCCTGTTTGAGATTACGATGGTAATTTGCATATTTCTAGACTTAGGCTCAAAAACATGACGTTAGAGGGTGAGAACTCGAAACATCCACCGAACGGCCTCGTGGGTGGCACCAACACCTCCCACAGGGCCAATGTAACTCGTAGGAACTGACCCTGCATCCGCGTGACTCCCGGTGTGAGAATACGATGGTAATTTGCATATTTCTAAACTTAGGATTAAAAATATGGAGATAGAGGGTGAGAACTCGAACCAGCCCCCGAACGGCCACGTGGGTGGCACCAACACCTCCCACGGGGCCAATATAACTCGTAGGATTTGACCCCTCAGCCGCGGAACTCCCGGTTTGAGAATACGACAGTAATTTGAATTTTTCAAGACATAGGCTTAAAAACACGGCGTTAGAGGGTGAGAACTCGAAACAGCCCCCGAACGTCCCCGTGGGTGGCACTAACACCTCCCACGGTACCAATGTAACTCGTAAGAACTGACCCCACAGCCGCGGGACTCCCGATTTGAGAATACGACGGTAATCTGCATATTTCTAAACTTAGGCTTAAAAACATGGCGTTAGAGGGTTAGAACTCGAAACAACCCCCGAACTGCCCTGTGGGTGGCACCAACACCTCCCACGGGACGAATGTAACGTGTAGGAACTGACCCCGCAGCCGCGGGACTCCCGATTTGAGAATACGACGATAATTTGCATATTTCTAAACTTAGGCTTAAAAACATGGCGTTAGAGGGTGAGAACTCGAAACAACCCCCGAACTGCCCTGTGGGTGGCACCAACACCTCCCACGGGATGAATGTAACTTGTAGGAACTGACCCCGCAGCCGCGGAACTCCCGGTTTGAGAATACGACGGTAATTTGCATATTTCAAGACATAGGCTTAAAAACATGACGTTAGAGGGTGAGAACTCGAAACAGCCCCCGAACGTCCCCGTGGGTGGCACCAACACCTCCCACGGGACCAATGTAACTCGTAGGAACTGACCAGGCAGCCGCGGGTCTCCCGGTTTGAGAGTACGACGGTAATTTGCATATTTCTAGACTTAGTCTTAAAAACATGACGTTTGAGGGTGAAAACTCGAAACAGCCCCCGAACGTCCCCGTGGGTGGCACCAACACCTCCCACGGGGCCAATATAACTCGTAGGATTTGACCCCGCAGCCGCGGAACTCCCGGTTTGAGAATACGACGGTAATTTGCATATTTCTAGACTTAGGCTTAAAAACATGGCGTTAGAGGGTGAGAACTCGAAACAGCCCCCGAACGGCCTCATGGGTGGAACTCAACACCTCCCACGGGGCCAATGTAACTCGTAGGAACTGACCCCGCAGCCGCAGGACTCCCGGTTTGAGAATACAACGGTAATTTGCATATTTCTAGACATAGGCTTAGAAACATGGCGTTAGAGGGTGAGAACTCGAAACAGCCCCCGAACGGCCACGTGGGTGGCACCAACACCTCCCACGGGACCAATGTAACTCGTAGGAACTGACCCCGCAGCCGCGGGACTCCCGGTTTGAGAATGCGATGGTAATTTGCATATTTCTAAACTTAGGCTTAAAAACATGGCGTTAGAGGGTGAGAACTTGAAACAGCCCCCGAACGGCCTCGTGGGTGGCACCAACACCTCCCACGTGGCCAATGTAACTCGTAGGAACTGACCCGCAACCGCGGGACTCCCGGTTTGAGAATACGACGGTAATTTGCATATTTCTCGACTTAAGCAAAACATGGCGTTTGAGGGAAAAAACTCGAAACATCCCCCGAACGACCCCGTGGGTGGCACCAACACCTCCCACGGGGCCAATGTAACTTGTAGGAACTGACCCCGTAGCCGCGGGTTTCCCGGTTTGAGTATACGACGGTAATTTGCATATTTCTAGACTTAGGCTTAAAAACATGGCGTTAGAGGGTGAGAACTCGAAACAGCCCCCGAACGTCCCCGTGGGTGGCACCAACACCTCCCACGGGACCAATGTAACTCGTAGGAACTGACCCCGCAGCCGCGGGACTCCCGGTTTGAGAATGCGATGGTAATTTGCATATTTCTAAACTTAGGCTTAAAAACATGGCGTTAGAGGGTGAGAACTCGAAACAGCCCCCGAACGGCCTCGTGGGTGGCACCAACACCTCCCACGGGGCCAATGTAACTCGTAGGAACTGACCCCGCAGCCGCGGGACTCCCGGTTTGAGAGTATGACGGTAATCTTCCTATTTCTACACTTAGGCTTAAAAACATGGGGTTAAGGGGTGAAAACTGAAAACAACCCCCGAACGTCCCCGTGGGTGGCACCAACACCTCCCACGGGACCGATGTAACTCCTAGGAACTGACCCCGCAGCCGCGGGACTCCCGGTTTGAGAATGCGATGGTAATTTGCATATTTCTAAACTTAGGCTTAAAAACATGGCGTTAGAGGGTGAGAACTCGAAACAGCCCCCGAACGGCCTCGTGGGTGGCACCAACACCTCCCACGGGGCCAATGTAACTCGTAGGAACTGACCCCGCAGCCGCGGGACTCCCGGTTTGAGAGTATGACGGTAATTTTCCTATTTCTACACTTAGGCTTAAAAACATGGGGTTAAGGGGTGAAAACTGAAAACAACCCCCGAACGGCCCCGTGGGTGGCACCAACACCTCCCACGGGACCAACGTAACTCGTAGGAACTGACCCCACAGCCGTGGGAGGTCCGGTTTAAGAATATGACGGTAATTTGCATATTTCTCGACCTAAGAAAAACATGGCGTTTGAGGGTGAAAACTCGAAACAGCCCCCGAACGACACCGTGGGTGGCACCAACACCTCCCACGGGGCCAATGTAACTCGTAGGAACTGACCCCGCAGCCGCGGGTTTCCCGGTTTGAGTATACGACGGAAATTTGCATATTTCTAGACTTAGGCTTAAAAACATGGCGTTTGAGGGTGAAAACTCGAAACAGCCCCCGAACGTCCCCGTGGGTGGCACCAACACCTCCCACGGGGCCAATGTAACTCATACGAACTGACTCCGCAGCCGCGGAACTCCCTGTTTGAGATTACGATGGTAATTTGCATATTTCTAGACTTAGGCTCAAAAACATGACGTTAGAGGGTGAGAACTCGAAACATCCACCGAACGGCCTCGTGGGTGGCACCAACACCTCCCACAGGGCCAATGTAACTCGTAGGAACTGACCCTGCATCCGCGTGACTCCCGGTGTGAGAATACGATGGTAATTTGCATATTTCTAAACTTAGGATTAAAAATATGGAGATAGAGGGTGAGAACTCGAACCAGGCCCCGAACGGCCACGTGGGTGGCACCAACACCTCCCACGGGGCCAATATAACTCGTAGGATTTGACCCCTCAGCCGCGGAACTCCCGGTTTGAGAATACGACAGTAATTTGAATTTTTCAAGACATAGGCTTAAAAACACGGCGTTAGAGGGTGAGAACTCGAAACAGCCCCCGAACGTCCCCGTGGGTGGCACTAACACCTCCCACGGTACCAATGTAACTCGTAAGAACTGACCCCACAGCCGCGGGACTCCCGATTTGAGAATACGACGGTAATCTGCATATTTCTAAACTTAGGCTTAAAAACATGGCGTTAGAGGGTGAGAACTCGAAACAACCCCCGAACTGCCCTGTGGGTGGCACCAACACCTCCCACGGGACGAATGTAACGTGTAGGAACTGACCCCGCAGCCGCGGGACTCCCGATTTGAGAATACGACGATAATTTGCATATTTCTAAACTTAGGCTTAAAAACATGGCGTTAGAGGGTGAGAACTCGAAACAGCCCCCGAACGAGCCCGTGGGTGGCACCAACACCTCCCACGGGGCCAATATAACTCGTAGGATTTGACCCCGCAGCCGCGGAACTCCCGGTTTGAGAATACGACGGTAATTTGCATATTTCTAGACTTAGGCTTAAAAACATGGCGTTAGAGGGTGAGAACTCGAAACAGCCCCCGAACGGCCTCATGGGTGGAACTCAACACCTCCCACGGGACCAATGTAACTCGTAGGAACTGACCCCGCAGCCGCGGGACTCCCGATTTGAGAATACGACGATAATCTGCATATTTCTAAACTTAGGCTTAAAAACATGGCGTTAGAGGGTGAGAACTTGAAACAACCCCCGAACTGCCCTGTGGGTGGCACCAACACCTCCCACGGGACGAATGTAACTTGTAGGAACTGACCCCGCAGCCGCGGAACTCCCGGTTTGAGAATACGACGGTAATTTGCATATTTCAAGACATAGGCTTAAAAACATGACGTTAGAGGGTGAGAACTCGAAACAGCCCCCGAACGTCCCCGTGGGTGGCACCAACACCTCCCACGGGACCAATGTAACTCGTAGGAACTGACCACGCAGCCGCGGGTCTCCCGGTTTGAGAGTACGACGGTAATTTGCATATTTCTAGACTTAGTCTTAAAAACATGACGTTTGAGGGTGAAAACTCGAAACAGCCCCCGAACGTCCCCGTGGGTGGCACCAACACCTCCCACGGGGCCAATATAACTCGTAGGATTTGACCCCGCAGCCGCGGAACTCCCGGTTTGAGAATACGACGGTAATTTGCATATTTCTAGACTTAGGCTTAAAAACATGGCGTTAGAGGGTGAGAACTCGAAACAGCCCCCGAACGGCCTCATGGGTGGAACTCAACACCTCCCACGGGGCCAATGTAACTCGTAGGAACTGACCCCGCAGCCGCTGGACTCCCGGTTTGAGAATACAACGGTAATTTGCATATTTCTAGACATAGGCTTAGAAACATGGCGTTAGAGGGTGAGAACTCGAAACAGCCCCCGAACGGCCACGTGGGTGGCACCAACACCTCCCACGGGACCAATGTAACTCGTAGGAACTGACCCCGCAGCCGCGGGACTCCCGGTTTGAGAATGCGATGGTAATTTGCATATTTCTAAACTTAGGCTTAAAAACATGGCGTTAGAGGGTGAGAACTTGAAACAGCCCCCGAACGGCCTCGTGGGTGGCACCAACACCTCCCACGTGGCCAATGTAACTCGTAGGAACTGACCCGCAGCCGCGGGACTCCCGGTTTGAGAATACGACGGTAATTTGCATATTTCTCGACTTAAGCAAAACATGGCGTTTGAGGGAAAAAACTCGAAACAGCCCCCGAACGACCCCGTGGGTGGCACCAACACCTCCCACGGGGCCAATGTAACTTGTAGGAACTGACCCCGAAGCCGCGGGTTTCCCGGTTTGAGTATACGACGGTAATTTGCATATTTCTAGACTTAGGCTTAAAAACATGGCGTTAGAGGGTGAGAACTCGAAACAGCCCCCGAACGTCCCCGTGGGTGGCACCAACACCTCCCACGGGACCAATGTAACTCGTAGGAACTGACCCCGCAGCCGCGGGACTCCCGGTTTGAGAATGCGATGGTAATTTGCATATTTCTAAACTTAGGCTTAAAAACATGGCGTTAGAGGGTGAGAACTCGAAACAGCCCCCGAACGGCCTCGTGGGTGGCACCAACACCTCCCACGGGGCCAATGTAACTCGTAGGAACTGACCCCGCAGCCGCGGGACTCCCGGTTTGAGAGTATGACGGTAATCTTCCTATTTCTACACTTAGGCTTAAAAACATGGGGTTAAGGGGTGAAAACTGAAAACAACCCCCGAACGTCCCCGTGGGTGGCACCAACACCTCCCACGGGACCGATGTAACTCCTAGGAACTGACCCCGCAGCCGCGGGACTCCCGGTTTGAGAATGCGATGGTAATTTGCATATTTCTAAACTTAGGCTTAAAAACATGGCGTTAGAGGGTGAGAACTCGAAACAGCCCCCGAACGGCCTCGTGGGTGGCACCAACACCTCCCACGGGGCCAATGTAACTCGTAGGAACTGACCCCGCAGCCGCGGGACTCCCGGTTTGAGAGTATGACGGTAATTTTCCTATTTCTACACTTAGGCTTAAAAACATGGGGTTAAGGGGTGAAAACTGAAAACAACCCCCGAACGGCCCCGTGGGTGGCACCAACACCTCCCACGGGACCAACGTAACTCGTAGGAACTGACCCCACAGCCGCGAGAGGTCCGGTTTGAGAATACGACGGTAATTTGCGTATTTCTAGACTTAGGCTTAAAAACATGGCGTTAGAGGGTGAAAACTCGAAACAGCAATCTAACGGCCTCGTGGGTGGCACTAACACCTCCCACGGGGCCAATGTAACTCGTAGGAACTGACCCCGCAGCCGCGGGACTCCCGGTTTGAGAGTATGACGGTAATCTTCCTATTTCTACACTTAGGCTTAAAAACATGGGGTTAAGGGGTGAAAACTGAAAACAACCCCCGAACGTCCCCGTGGGTGGCACCAACACCTCCCACGGGACCGATGTAACTCGTAGGAACTGACCCCGCAGCCGCGGGACTCCCGGTTTGAGAATGCGATGGTAATTTGCATATTTCTAAACTTAGGTTTAAAAACATGGCGTTAGAGGGTGAGAACTCGAAACAGCCCCCGAACGGCCTCGTGGGTGGCACCAACACCTCCCACGGGGCCAATGTAACTCGTAGGAACTGACCCCGCAGCCGCGGGACTCCCGGTTTGAGAGTATGACGGTAATTTTCCTATTTCTACACTTAGGCTTAAAAACATGGGGTTAAGGGGTGAAAACTGAAAACAACCCCCGAACGGCCCCGTGGGTGGCACCAACACCTCCCACGGGACCAACGTAACTCGTAGGAACTGACCCCACAGCCGTGGGAGGTCCGGTTTAAGAATATGACGGTAATTTGCATATTTCTCGACCTAAGAAAAACATGGCGTTTGAGGGTGAAAACTCGAAACAACCCCCGAACGACCCCGTGGGTGGCACCAACACCTCCCACGGGGCCAATGTAACTCGTAGGAACTGACCCCGCAGCCGCGGGTTTCCCGGTTTGAGTATACGACGGTAATTTGCATATTTCTAGACCTAGGCTTAAAAACATGGCGTTTGAGGGTGAAAACTCGAAACAGCCCCCGAACGTCCCCGTGGGTGGCACCAACACCTCCCACGGGGCCAATGTAACTCATACGAACTGACTCCGCAGCCGCGGAACTCCCTGTTTGAGATTACGATGGTAATTTGCATATTTCTAGACTTAGGCTCAAAAACATGACGTTAGAGGGTGAGAACTCGAAACATCCACCGAACGGCCTCGTGGGTGGCACCAACACCTCCCACAGGGCCAATGTAACTCGTAAGAACTGACCCTGCATCCGCGTGACTCCCGGTGTGAGAATACGATGGTAATTTGCATATTTCTAAACTTAGGATTAAAAATATGGAGATAGAGGGTGAGAACTCGAACCAGCCCCCGAACGGCCACGTGGGTGGCACCAACACCTCCCACGGGGCCAATATAACTCGTAGGATTTGACCCCTCAGCCGCGGAACTCCCGGTTTGAGAATACGACAGTAATTTGAATTTTTCAAGACATAGGCTTAAAAACATGGCGTTAGAGGGTGAGAACTCGAAACAGCCCCCGAACGTCCCCGTGGGTGGCACTAACACCTCCCACGGTACCAATGTAACTCGTAAGAACTGACCCCGCAACCGCGGGACTCCCGGTTTGATAATACGACGATAATTTGCATTTTTCTAAACTTAGGGTTAAAAACATGGCGTTAGAGGGTGAGAACACGAAACAACCCCCGAACGGCCCGGTGGGTGGAAACAACACCTCCCACGGGACCAATGTAACACGTAGGAACTGACCCTAGAGCTGCGGGACTCCTGGTTTGAGAATTCGATGATAATTTGCATATTTCTAGACTTAGGCTTAAAAAAATGATGTTAGAGGGTGAAAACTCGAAACAGCCCTCTAACGGCCCCGTGGGTGGCACCAAAACCTCCCCCACGGGACCAATGCAACTCGTAGGAACTCACCCCGCAGCCGCGGGACTCCCGGTTTGAGAATACGACGATAATTTACATATTTCTAGACTTAGTCTTAAAAATAAGGCGTTAGAGGGTGAGAACTATAAACAGCCCCCGAACGACCCCGTGGGTGGCACCAACACCTCCCACGGGACCAATGTAACTCGTAGGAACAGACCCCGCAGCCGCGGGACTCCCGATTTAAGAATACGGCGATAACTTGCATATTTCTCGACTTAAGAAAAATATGGCGTTTGAGGGTGAAAACTCGAAACAGCCCCCGAACGTCCCCGTGGGTGGCACCAACACCTCTCACGAGGCCAATGTAACTCGTACGAAGTGACTCCGCAGGCGCGGGACTCCCGGTTTGAGAATACGACGGTAATTTGCATATTTCTAGACATAGGCTTAGAAACATGGCGTTAGAGGGTCAGAACTCGAAACAGCCCCCGAACGGCCACGTGGGTGGCACCAACACCTCCCACGGGACCAATGTAACTCGTAGAAACTGACCCCGCAGCCGCGGGACTCCCGGTTTGAGAATGCGATGGTAATTTGCATATTTCTAAACTTAGGCTTAAAAACATGGCGTTAGAGGGTGAGAACTCGAAACAGCCCCCGAACGGCCTCGTGGGTGGCACCAACACCTCCCACGAGGTCAATGTAACTCGTAGGAACTGACCCCGCAGCCGCGGGACTCCCGGTTTGAGAATACGACGGTAATTTGCATATTTCTGGACATAGGCTTAGAAACATGGCGTTAGAGGGTGAGAACTCGAAACAGCCCCCGAACGGCCACGTGGGTGGCACCAACACCTCCCACGGGACCAATGTAACTCGTAGAAACTGACCCCGCAGCTGCGGGACTCCCGGTTTGAGAATGCGATTTTAATTTGCATATTTCTAAACTTAAGCTTAAAAACATGGCGTTAGAGGGTGAGAACTCGAAACAGCCCCCGAATAGCCTATTGGGTGGCACCAACACCTCTCACGGGGCCAATGTAACTCGTAGGAACTGACCCGGCAGCCGCGGGACTCCCGGTTTGAGAATACGACGGTAATTTTCATATTTCTCGACTTAAGCAAAACATGGCGTTTGAGGGTAAAAACTCGAAACAGCCCCCGAACGACCCCGTGGGTGGCACCAACACCTCACACGGGGCCAATATAACTCGTAGGAACTGACCCCGCAGCCGCGGGACTCCCGGTTTGAGTATACGACGGTAATTTGCATATTTATAGACTTAGGCTTAAAAACATGGCGTTAGAGGGTGAGAACTCGAAACAGCCCCCCAACGTCCCCGTGGGTGGCACCAACACCTCCCACGGGACCAATGTAACTCGTAGGAACTGACCCCGCAGCCGCGGGACTCCCGGTTTGAGAATGCGATGGTAATTTGCAAATTTCTAAACTTAGGCTTTAAAACATGGCGTTAGTGGGTGAGAACTCGAAACAGCCCCCGAACGGCCTCGTGGGTGGCACCAACACTTCCCACGAGGCCAATGTAACTCGTAGGAACTGACCCCACAGCCGCGGAACTCCCGGTTTAAGAATACGACGATAATTTGCATATTTCTAGACTTAGGCTTAAAAACATGGCGTTAGAGGGTGAGAACTCGAAACAGCCCCCGAACGGCCTCGTGGGTGGAACTCAACACCTCCCACGGGGCCAATGTAACTCGTAGGAACTGACCCCGCAGCCGCGGAACTCCCGGTTTGAGAATACGACGGTAATTTTCATATTTCTAGACATAGGCTTAGAAACATGGCGTTAGAGGGTGAGAACTCGAAACAGCCCCCGAACGGCCACGTGGGTGGCACTAACACCTCCCACGGGACCAATGTAACTCGTAGGAACTGACCCCGCAGCCACGGGACTCCCGGTTTGAGAATGCGATGGTAATTTGCATATTTCTAAACTTAGGCTTAAGAATATTGCGTTAGAGGGTGAGAACTCGAAACAGCCCCCGAACGGCCTCGTGGGTGGTACCAACACCTCCCACGGGGCCAATGTAACTCGTAGGAACTGACCCCACAGCCGCGGGAGGTCCGGTTTGAGAATACGACGGTAATTTGCGTATTTCTAGACTTAGGCTTAAAAACATGGCGTTAGAGGGTGAAAACTCGAAACAGCAATCTAACGGCCCCGTGGGTGGCACTAACACCTCCCACGGGGCCAATGTTACTCGTAGGAACTGACCCCGCAGCCGCGGGACTCCCGGTTTGAGAATACGACGATAATTTGCGTATTTCTAGATTTAGGCTTAAAAACATGATGTTAAAGGGTGAAAACTCGAAACAACCCCCGAACGGACCCGTGGGTGGCACCAACACCTCCCACGGGACCAATGTAACTCGTAGGAACTGACCCCGCAGCCGCGGGACTCCCGGTTTGAGAATACGACGGTAATCTGCATATTTCTAAACTTAGGCTTAAAAACATGGCGTTAGAGGGTGAGAACTCGAAACAACCCCCGAACGGCTCCGTGTGTGGCACCAACACCTCCCACGGGACGAATCTAACTCGTAGGAACTGACCCCGCAGCCGCGGAACTCCCGGTTTGAGAATACGGCGGTAATTTGCATAATTCAAGACATAGGCTTAAAAAATGGCGTTAGAGGGTGAGAACTCGAAACAGCCCCCGAACGTCCCCGTGGGTGGCACCAACACCTCCCACGGGACCAATGTAACTCGTAGGAACTGACCCCGCAACTGCGGGACTCCCGATTTGAGAATACGACGATAATCTGCATATTTCTAAACTTAGGCTTAAAAACATGGCGTTAGAGGGTGAGAACTCGAAACAACCCCCGAACGGCCCCGTGGGTGGCACCAACACCTCCCACGGGACGAATGTAACTTGTAGGAACTGACCCCGCAGCCGCGGAACTCCCGGTTTGAGAATACGACTGTAATTTGCACATTTCAAGACATAGGCTTAAAAACATGGCGTTAGAGGGTGAGAACTCGAAACAGCCCCCGAACGTCCCCGTGGGTGGCACCAACACCTCCCACGGGACCAATGTAACTCGTAGGAACTGACCACGCAGCCGCGGGTCTCCCGGTTTGAGAGTACGACGGTAATTTGCATATTTCTAGACTTAGTCTTAAAAACATGACGTTTGAGGGTGAAAACTCGAAACAGCCCCCGAACGTCCCCGTGGGTGGCACCAACACCTCCCACGGGGCCAATATAACTCGTAGGATTTGACCCCGCAGCCGCGGAACTCCCGGTTTGAGAATACGACGGTAATTTGCATATTTCTAGACTTAGGCTTAAAAACATGGCGTTAGAGGGTGAGAACTCGAAACAGCCCCCGAACGGCCTCGTGGGTGGAACTCAACACCTCCCACGGGGCCAATGTAACTCGTAGGAACTGACCCTGCAGCCGCGGGACTCTCGGTTTGAGAGTATGACGGTAATTTGCCTATTTCTACACTTAGGCTTAAAAACATGGGGTTAAGGGGTGAAAACTGAAAATAACCCCCGAACGGCCCCGTGGGTGGCACCAACACCTCCCACGGGACCAACGTAACTCGTAGTAACTGACCCCACAGCCGCGGGTGGTCCGGTTTAAGAATATGACGGTAATTTGCATATTTCTCGACATAAGAAAAACATGGCGTTTGAGGGTGAAAACTCGAAACGGCCCCGAACGACCCCGTGTGTGGCACCAACACCTCCCACGGGGCCAATGTAACTCGTAGTAACTGACCCCGCAGCCGCGGGTTTCCCGATTTGAGTATACGACGGTAATTTGCATATTTCTAGACTTAGGCTTAAAAACATGGCGTTTGAGGGTGAAAACTCGAAACAGCCCCCGAACGTCCCCGTGGGTGGCACCAACACCTCCCACGGGGCCAATGTAACTCGTACGAACTGACTCCGCAGCCGCGGAACTCCCGGATTGAGATTACGATGGTAATTTGCATATTTCTAGACTTAGGCTTAAAAACATCACGTTAGAGGGTGAGAACTCGAAACATCCACCGAACGGCCTCGTGGGTGGCACCAACACCTCCCACAGGGCCAATGTAACTCGTAAGAACTGACCCTGCATCCGCGTGACTCCCGGTGTGAGAATACGATGGTAATTTGCATATTTCTAAACTTAGGATTAAAAATATGGAGATAGAGGGTGAGAACTCGAACCAGCCCCCGAACGGCCACGTGGGTGGCACCAACACCTCCCACGGGGCCAATGTAACTCGTAGGAACTGACCCCGCAGCCGCAGGTTTCCCGGTTTGAGTATACGACGGTAATTTGCATATTTCTAGACCTAGGCTTAAAAACATGGCGTTTGAGGGTGAAAACTCGAAACAGCCCCCGAACGTCCCCGTGGGTGGCACCAACACCTCCCACGGGGCCAATGTAACTCATACGAACTGACTCCGCAGCCGCGGAACTCCCTGTTTGAGATTACGATGGTAATTTGCATATTTCTAGACTTAGGCTCAAAAACATGACGTTAGAGGGTGAGAACTCGAAACATCCACCGAACGGCCTCGTGGGTGGCACCAACACCTCCCACAGGGCCAATGTAACTCGTAAGAACTGACCCTGCATCCGCGTGACTCCCGGTGTGAGAATACGATGGTAATTTGCATATTTCTAAACTTAGGATTAAAAATATGGAGATAGAGGGTGAGAACTCGAACCAGCCCCCGAACGGCCACGTGGGTGGCACCAACACCTCCCACGGGGCCAATATAACTCGTAGGATTTGACCCCTCAGCCGCGGAACTCCCGGTTTGAGAATACGACAGTAATTTGAATTTTTCAAGACATAGGCTTAAAAACATGGCGTTAGAGGGTGAGAACTCGAAACAGCCCCCGAACGTCCCCGTGGGTGGCACTAACACCTCCCACGGTACCAATGTAACTCGTAAGAACTGACCCCGCAGCCGCGGGACTCCCGGTTTGATAATACGACGATAATTTGCATTTTTCTAAACTTAGGGTTAAAAACATGGCGTTAGAGGGTGAGAACACGAAACAACCCCCGAACGGCCCGGTGGGTGGAAACAACACCTCCCACGGGACCAATGTAACACGTAGGAACTGACCCTAGAGCTGCGGGACTCCTGGTTTGAGAATTCGATGATAATTTGCATATTTCTAGACTTAGGCTTAAAAAAATGATGTTAGAGGGTGAAAACTCGAAACAGCCCTCTAACGGCCCCGTGGGTGGCACCAAAACCTCCCCCACGGGACCAATGTAACTCGTAGGAACTCACCCCGCAGCCGCGGGACTCCCGGTTTGAGAATACGACGATAATTTACATATTTCTAGACTTAGTCTTAAAAATATGGCGTTAGAGGGTGAGAACTATAAACAGCCCCCGAACGACCCCGTGGGTGGCACCAACACCTCCCACGGGACCAATGTAACTCGTAGGAACAGACCCCGCAGCCGCGGGACTCCCGATTTAAGAATACGGCGATAACTTGCATATTTCTCGACTTAAGAAAAATATGGCGTTTGAGGGTGAAAACTCGAAACAGCCCCCGAACGTCCCCGTGGGTGGCACCAACACCTCTCACGAGGCCAATGTAACTCGTACGAAGTGACTCCGCAGGCGCGGGACTCCCGGTTTGAGAATACGACGGTAATTTGCATATTTCTAGACATAGGCTTAGAAACATGGCGTTAGAGGGTCAGAACTCGAAACAGCCCCCGAACGGCCACGTGGGTGGCACCAACACCTCCCACGGGACCAATGTAACTCGTAGAAACTGACCCCGCAGCCGCGGGACTCCCGGTTTGAGAATGCGATGGTAATTTGCATATTTCTAAACTTAGGCTTAAAAACATGGCGTTAGAGGGTGAGAACTCGAAACAGCCCCCGAACGGCCTCGTGGGTGGCACCAACACCTCCCACGAGGTCAATGTAACTCGTAGGAACTGACCCCGCAGCCGCGGGACTCCCGGTTTGAGAATACGACGGTAATTTGCATATTTCTGGACATAGGCTTAGAAACATGGCGTTAGAGGGTGAGAACTCGAAACAGCCCCCGAACGGCCACGTGGGTGGCACCAACACCTCCCACGGGACCAATGTAACTCGTAGAAACTGACCCCGCAGCTGCGGGACTCCCGGTTTGAGAATGCGATTTTAATTTGCATATTTCTAAACTTAAGCTTAAAAACATGGCGTTAGAGGGTGAGAACTCGAAACAGCCCCCGAATAGCCTATTGGGTGGCACCAACACCTCTCACGGGGCCAATGTAACTCGTAGGAACTGACCCGGCAGCCGCGGGACTCCCGGTTTGAGAATACGACGGTAATTTTCATATTTCTCGACTTAAGCAAAACATGGCGTTTGAGGGTAAAAACTCGAAACAGCCCCCGAACGACCCCGTGGGTGGCACCAACACCTCACACGGGGCCAATATAACTCGTAGGAACTGACCCCGCAGCCGCGGGACTCCCGGTTTGAGTATACGACGGTAATTTGCATATTTATAGACTTAGGCTTAAAAACATGGCGTTAGAGGGTGAGAACTCGAAACAGCCCCCCAACGTCCCCGTGGGTGGCACCAACACCTCCCACGGGACCAATGTAACTCGTAGGAACTGACCCCGCAGCCGCGGGACTCCCGGTTTGAGAATGCGATGGTAATTTGCAAATTTCTAAACTTAGGCTTTAAAACATGGCGTTAGTGGGTGAGAACTCGAAACAGCCCCCGAACGGCCTCGTGGGTGGCACCAACACTTCCCACGGGGCCAATGTAACTCGTAGGAACTGACCCCACAGCCGCGGAACTCCCGGTTTAAGAATACGACGATAATTTGCATATTTCTAGACTTAGGCTTAAAAACATGGCGTTAGAGGGTGAGAACTCGAAACAGCCCCCGAACGGCCTCGTGGGTGGAACTCAACACCTCCCACGGGGCCAATGTAACTCGTAGGAACTGACCCCGCAGCCGCGGAACTCCCGGTTTGAGAATACGACGGTAATTTTCATATTTCTAGACATAGGCTTAGAAACATGGCGTTAGAGGGTGAGAACTCGAAACAGCCCCCGAACGGCCACGTGGGTGGCACTAACACCTCCCACGGGACCAATGTAACTCGTAGGAACTGACCCCGCAGCCACGGGACTCCCGGTTTGAGAATGCGATGGTAATTTGCATATTTCTAAACTTAGGCTTAAGAATATTGCGTTAGAGGGTGAGAACTCGAAACAGCCCCCGAACGGCCTCGTGGGTGGTACCATCACCTCCCACGGGGCCAATGTAACTCGTAGGAACTGACCCCACAGCCGCGGGAGGTCCGGTTTGAGAATACGACGGTAATTTGCGTATTTCTAGACTTAGGCTTAAAAACATGGCGTTAGAGGGTGAAAACTCGAAACAGCAATCTAACGGCCCCGTGGGTGGCACTAACACCTCCCACGGGGCCAATGTAACTCGTAGGAACTGACCCCGCAGCCGCGGGACTCCCGGTTTGAGAATACGACGATAATTTGCGTATTTCTAGATTTAGGCTTAAAAACATGATGTTAAAGGGTGAAAACTCGAAACAACCCCCGAACGTACCCGTGGGTGGCACCAACACCTCCCACGGGACCAATGTAACTCGTAGGAACTGACCCCGCAGCCGCGGGACTCCCGGTTTGAGAATACGACGGTAATCTGCATATTTCTAAACTTAGGCTTAAAAACATGGCGTTAGAGGGTGAGAACTCGAAACAACCCCCGAACGGCTCCGTGTGTGGCACCAACACCTCCCACGGGACGAATGTAACTCGTAGGAACTGACCCCGCAGCCGCGGAACTCCCGGTTTAAGAATACGGCGGTAATTTGCATAATTCAAGACATAGGCTTAAAAAATGGCGTTAGAGGGTGAGAACTCGAAACAGCCCCCGAACGTCCCCGTGGGTGGCACCAACACCTCCCACGGGACCAATGTAACTCGTAGGAACTGACCCCGCAACTGCGGGACTCCCGATTTGAGAATACGACGATAATCTGCATATTTCTAAACTTAGGCTTAAAAACATGGCGTTAGAGGGTGAGAACTCGAAACAACCCCCGAACGGCCCCGTGGGTGGCACCGACACCTCCCACGGGACGAATGTAACTTGTAGGAACTGACCCCGCAGCCGCGGAACACCCGGTTTGAGAATACGACTGTAATTTGCATATTTCAAGACATAGGCTTAAAAACATGGCGTTAGAGGGTGAGAACTCGAAACAGCCCCCGAACGTCCCCGTGGGTGGCACCAACACCTCCCACGGGACCAATGTAACTCGTAGGAACTGACCACGCAGCCGCGGGTCTCCCGGTTTGAGAGTACGACGGTAATTTGCATATTTCTAGACTTAGTCTTAAAAACATGACGTTTGAGGGTGAAAACTCGAAACAGCCCCCGAACGTCCCCGTGGGTGGTACCAACACCTCCCACGGGGCCAATATAACTCGTAGGATTTGACCCCGCAGCCGCGGAACTCCCGGTTTGAGAATACGACGGTAATTTGCATATTTCTAGACTTAGGCTTAAAAACATGGCGTTAGAGGGTGAGAACTCGAAACAGCCCCCGAACGGCCTCGTGGGTGGAACTCAACACCTCCCACGGGGCCAATGTAACTCGTAGGAACTGACATTGCAGCCGCGGGACTCTCGGTTTGAGAGTATGACGGTAATTTGCCTATTTCTACACTTAGGCTTAAAAACATGGGGTTAAGGGGTGAAAACTGAAAATAACCCCCGAACGGCCCCGTGGGTGGCACCAACACCTCCCACGGGACCAACGTAACTCGTAGTAACTGACCCCACAGCCGCGGGAGGTCCGGTTTAAGAATATGACGGTAATTTGCATATTTCTCGACATAAGAAAAACATGGCGTTTGAGGGTGAAAACTCGAAACGGCCCCGAACGACCCCGTGTGTGGCACCAACACCTCCCACGGGGAAAATGTAACTCGTAGTAACTGACCCCGCAGCCGCGCGTTTCCCGATTTGAGTATACGACGGTAATTTGCATATTTCTAGACTTAGGCTTAAAAACATGGCGTTTGAGGGTGAAAACTCGAAACAGCCCCCGAACGTCCCCGTGGGTGGCACCAACACCTCCCACGGGGCCAATGTAACTCGTACGAACTGACTCCGCAGCCGCGGAACTCCCGGATTGAGATTACGATGGTAATTTGCATATTTCTAAACTTAGGATTAAAAGCATGGAGATAGAGGGTGAGAACTCGAACCAGACCCCGAACGGCCACGTGGGTGGCACCAACACCTCCCACGGGGCCAATATAACTCGTAGGATTTGACCCCGCAGCCGCGGAACTCCTGGTTTGAGAATACGACAGTAATTTGAATATTTCAAGACATAGGATTAAAAGCATGGCGTTAGAGGGTGAGAACTCGAAACAGCCCCCGAACGTCCCCGTGGGTGGCACTAACACCTCCCACGGTACCAATGTAACTCGTAGGAACTGACCCCGCAGCCGCGGGACTCCCGGTTTGAGAATACGACGATAATTTGCATTTTTCTAAACTTAGGCTTAAAAATATGGCGTTAGAGGGTGAGAACACGAAACAATCCCCGAACGGCCCGGTGGGTGGAAACAACACCTCCCACGGGACCAATGTAACACGTAGGAACTGACCCTAGAGCTGCGGGACTCCGGGTTTGAGAATTCGACGATAATTTGCATATTTCTAGACTTAGGCTTAAAAAAATGACGTTAGAGGGTGAAAACTCAAAACAACCCTCTAACGGCCCCGTGGGTGGAACCAAAACCTCCCCCACGGGACCAATGTAACTCGTAGGAACTGACCCCGCAGCCGCGGGACTCCCAGTTTGAGAATACGACGATAATTTGCATATTTCTAGACTTAGGCTTAAAAACATGGCGTTAGAGGGTGAGAACTCGAAACAGCCCCCGAACGGCCTCGTGGGTGGAACTCAACACGTCCCACGGGGTCAATGTAACTCGTAGGAACTGACCCCGCAGCCGCGGGACTCCCGGTTTGAGAATACGACGGTAATTTGCATATTTCTAGACATAGGCTTAGAAACATGGCGTTAGAGGGTGAGAACTCGAAACAGCCCCCGAACGGCCACGTGGGTGGCACCAACACCTCCCACGGGACCAATATAACTCATAGGAACTGACCCCGCAGCCGCGGGACTCCCGGTTTGAGAATGCGATGGTAATTTTCAGATTTCTAAACTTAGGCTTAAAAACATGGCGTTAGAGGGTGAGAACTCGAAACAGCCCCCGAACGGCCTCGTGGGTGGCACCAACACCTCCCACGAGGTCAATGTAACTCGTAGGAACTGACCCCGCAGCCGCGGGACTCGCGGTTTGAGAATACGACGGTAATTTGTATATTTCTAGACATAGGCTTAGAAACATGGCGTTAGAGGGTGAGAACTCGAAACAGCCTCCGAACGGCCACGTGGGTGGCACCAACACCTCCCATGGGACCAATGTAACTCGTAGAAACTGACCCCGCAGCTGCGGGACTCCCGGTTTGAGAATGCGATTTTAAATTGCATATTTCTAAACTTAGGCTTAAAAACATGGCGTTAGAGGGTGAGAACTCGAAACAGCCCCCGAACAGCCTAGTGGGCGGCACCAACACCTCCCACGGGACCAATGTAACTCGTAGGAACTGACCCCGCAGCCGCGGGACTCCCGGTTTGAGAATACGACGGTAATTTGCATATTTCTCGACTTAAGCAAAACATGGCGTTTGAGGGTAAAAACTCGAAACAGCCCCCGAACGACCCCGTGGGTGGCACCAACACCTCCCACGGGGCCAATATAACTCGTAGGAACTGACCCCGCAGCCGCGGGACTCCCGGTTTGAGTATACGACGGTAATTTGCATATTTCTAGACTTAGGCTTAAAAACATGGCGTTAGAGGGTGAGAACTCGAAACAGCCCCCGAACGTCCCCGTGGGTGGCACCAACACCTGCCACGGGACCAATGTAACTCGTAGGAACTGACCCCGCAGCCGCGGAACTCCCGGTTTGAGAATACGACGGTAATTTGCATATTTCTAGACATAGGCTTAGAAACATGGCGTTAGAGGGTGAGAACTCGAAACAGCCCCCGAACGGCCACGTGGGTGGCACCAACACCTCCCACGGGACCAATGTAACTCGTAGGAACTGACCCCGCAGCCACGGGACTCCCGGTTTGAGAATGCGATGGTAATTTGCATATTTCTAAACTTAGGCTTAAGAATATTGCGTTAGAGGGTGAGAACTCGAAACAGCCCCCGAACGGCCTCGTGGGTGGTACCAACACCTCCCACGGGGCCAATGTAACTCGTAGGAACTGACCCCACAGCCGCGGGAGGTCCGGTTTGAGAATACGACGGTAATTTGCGTATTTCTAGACTTAGGCTTAAAAACATGGCGTTAGAGGGTGAAAACTCGAAACAGCAATCTAACGGCCCCGTGGGTGGCACTAACACCTCCCACGGGGCCAATGTAACTCGTAGGAACTGACCCCGCAGCCGCGGGACTCCCGGTTTGAGAATACGACGATAATTTGCGTATTTCTAGATTTAGGCTTAAAAACATGATGTTAAAGGGTGAAAACTCGAAACAACCCCCGAACGGACCCGTGGGTGGCACCAACACCTCCCACGGGACCAATGTAACTCGTAGGAACTGACCCCGCAGCCGCGGGACTCCCGGTTTGAGAATACGACGGTAATCTGCATATTTCTAAACTTAGGCTTAAAAACATGGCGTTAGAGGGTGAGAACTCGAAACAACCCCCGAACGGCTCCGTGTGTGGCACCAACACCTCCCACGGGACGAATGTAACTCGTAGGAACTGACCCCGCAGCCGCGGAACTCCCGGTTTGAGAATACGGCGGTAATTTGCATAATTCAAGACATAGGCTTAAAAAATGGCGTTAGAGGGTGAGAACTCGAAACAGCCCCCGAACGTCCCCGTGGGTGGCACCAACACCTCCCACGGGACCAATGTAACTCGTAGGAACTGACCCCGCAACTGCGGGACTCCCGATTTGAGAATACGACGATAATCTGCATATTTCTAAACTTAGGCTTAAAAACATGGCGTTAGAGGGTGAGAACTCGAAACAACCCCCGAACGGCCCCGTGGGTGGCACCGACACCTCCCACGGGACGAATGTAACTTGTAGGAACTGACCCCGCAGCCGCGGAACTCTCGGTTTGAGAATACGACTGTAATTTGCATATTTCAAGACATAGGCTTAAAAACATGGCGTTAGAGGGTGAGAACTCGAAACAGCCCCCGAACGTCCCCGTGGGTGGCACCAACACCTCCCACGGGACCAATGTAACTCGTAGGAACTGACCACGCAGCCGCGGGTCTCCCGGTTTGAGAGTACGACGGTAATTTGCATATTTCTAGACTTAGTCTTAAAAACATGACGTTTGAGGGTGAAAACTCGAAACAGCCCCCGAACGTCCCCGTGGGTGGCACCAACACCTCCCACGGGGCCAATATAACTCGTAGGATTTGACCCCGCAGCCGCGGAACTCCCGGTTTGAGAATACGACGGTAATTTGCATATTTCTAGACTTAGGCTTAAAAACATGGCGTTAGAGGGTGAGAACTCGAAACAGCCCCCGAACGGCCTCGTGGGTGGAACTCAACACCTCCCACGGGGCCAATGTAACTCGTAGGAACTGACATTGCAGCCGCGGGACTCTCGGTTTGAGAGTATGACGGTAATTTGCCTATTTCTACACTTAGGCTTAAAAACATGGGGTTAAGGGGTGAAAACTGAAAATAACCCCCGAACGGCCCCGTGGGTGGCACCAACACCTCCCACGGGACCAACGTAACTCGTAGTAACTGACCCCACAGCCGCGGGAGGTCCGGTTTAAGAATATGACGGTAATTTGCATATTTCTCGACATAAGAAAAACATGGCGTTTGAGGGTGAAAACTCGAAACGGCCCCGAACGACCCCGTGTGTGGCACCAACACCTCCCACGGGGCCAATGTAACTCGTAGTAACTGACCCCGCAGCCGCGGGTTTCCCGATTTGAGTATACGACGGTAATTTGCATATTTCTAGACTTAGGCTTAAAAACATGGCGTTTGAGGGTGAAAACTCGAAACAGCCCCCGAACGTCCCCGTGGGTGGCACCAACACCTCCCACGGGGCCAATGTAACTCGTACGAACTGACTCCGCAGCCGCGGAACTCCCGGATTGAGATTACGATGGTAATTTGCATATTTCTAGACTTAGGCTTAAAAACATCACGTTAGAGGGTGAGAACTCGAAACATCCACCGAACGGCCTCGTGGGTGGCACCAACACCTCCCACGGGGCCAATGTAACTCGTAGGAACTGACCCTGCATCCGCGGGACTCCCGGTTTGAGAATACGACGGTAATTTCCATATTTCTAAACTTAGGATTAAAAGCATGGAGATAGAGGGTGAGAACTCGAACCAGACCCCGAACGGCCACGTGGGTGGCACCAACACCTCCCACGGGGCCAATATAACTCGTAGGATTTGACCCCGCAGCCGCGGAACTCCTGGTTTGAGAATACGACAGTAATTTGAATATTTCAAGACATAGGATTAAAAGCATGGCGTTAGAGGGTGAGAACTCGAAACAGCCCCCGAACGTCCCCGTGGGTGGCACTAACACCTCCCACGGTACCAATGTAACTCGTAGGAACTGACCCCGCAGCCGCGGGACTCCCGGTTTGAGAATACGACGATAATTTGCATTTTTCTAAACTTAGGCTTAAAAATATGGCGTTAGAGGGTGAGAACACGAAACAATCCCCGAACGGCCCGGTGGGTGGAAACAACACCTCCCACGGGACCAATGTAACACGTAGGAACTGACCCTAGAGCTGCGGGACTCCGGGTTTGAGAATTCGACGATAATTTGCATATTTCTAGACTTAGGCTTAAAAAAATGACGTTAGAGGGTGAAAACTCAAAACAACCCTCTAACGGCCCCGTGGGTGGAACCAAAACCTCCCCCACGGGACCAATGTAACTCGTAGGAACTGACCCCGCAGCCGCGGGACTCCCAGTTTGAGAATACGACGATAATTTGCATATTTCTAGACTTAGGCTTAAAAACATGGCGTTAGAGGGTGAGAACTCGAAACAGCCCCCGAACGGCCTCGTGGGTGGAACTCAACACGTCCCACGGGGTCAATGTAACTCGTAGGAACTGACCCCGCAGCCGCGGGACTCCCGGTTTGAGAATACGACGGTAATTTGCATATTTCTAGACATAGGCTTAGAAACATGGCGTTAGAGGGTGAGAACTCGAAACAGCCCCCGAACGGCCACGTGGGTGGCACCAACACCTCCCACGGGACCAATATAACTCATAGGAACTGACCCCGCAGCCGCGGGACTCCCGGTTTGAGAATGCGATGGTAATTTTCAGATTTCTAAACTTAGGCTTAAAAACATGGCGTTAGAGGGTGAGAACTCGAAACAGCCCCCGAACGGCCTCGTGGGTGGCACCAACACCTCCCACGAGGTCAATGTAACTCGTAGGAACTGACCCCGCAGCCGCGGGACTCGCGGTTTGAGAATACGACGGTAATTTGTATATTTCTAGACATAGGCTTAGAAACATGGCGTTAGAGGGTGAGAACTCGAAACAGCCTCCGAACGGCCACGTGGGTGGCACCAACACCTCCCATGGGACCAATGTAACTCGTAGAAACTGACCCCGCAGCTGCGGGACTCCCGGTTTGAGAATGCGATTTTAAATTGCATATTTCTGAACTTAGGCTTAAAAACATGGCGTTAGAGGGTGAGAACTCGAAACAGCCCCCGAACAGCCTAGTGGGCGGCACCAACACCTCCCACGGGACCAATGTAACTCGTAGGAACTGACCCCGCAGCCGCGGGACTCCCGGTTTGAGAATACGACGGTAATTTGCATATTTCTCGACTTAAGCAAAACATGGCGTTTGAGGGTAAAAACTCGAAACAGCCCCCGAACGACCCCGTGGGTGGCACCAACACCTCCCACGGGGCCAATATAACTCGTAGGAACTGACCCCGCAGCCGCGGGACTCCCGGTTTGAGTATACGACGGTAATTTGCATATTTCTAGACTTAGGCTTAAAAACATGGCGTTAGAGGGTGAGAACTCGAAACAGCCCCCGAACGTCCCCGTGGGTGGCACCAACACCTGCCACGGGACCAATGTAACTCGTAGGAACTGACCCCGCAGCCGCGGAACTCCCGGTTTGAGAATACGACGGTAATTTGCATATTTCTAGACATAGGCTTAGAAACATGGCGTTAGAGGGTGAGAACTCGAAACAGCCCCCGAACGGCCACGTGGGTGGCACCAACACCTCCCACGGGACCAATGTAACTCGTAGGAACTGACCCCGCAGCCACGGGACTCCCGGTTTGAGAATGCGATGGTAATTTGCATGTTTCTAAACTTAGGCTTAAAAACATGGCGTTAGAGGGTGAGAACTCAAAACAGCCCCCGAACGGCCTCGTGGGTGGCACCAACACCTCCCACGGGGCCAATGTAACTCGTAGGAACTGACCCCACAGCCGCGGGAGGTCCGGTTTGAGAATACGACGGTAATTTTCGTATTTCTAGACTTAGGCTTAAAAACATGGCGTTAGAGGGTGAAAACTCGAAAAAGCAATCTAACGGCCCCGTGGGTGGCACTAACACCTCCCACGGGGCCAATGTAACTCGTAGAAACTGACCCCGCAGCCGCGGGACTCCCGGTTTGAGAATACGATGATAATTTACGTATTTCTAGATTTAGGCTTAAAAACATGATGTTAAAGGGTGAAAACTCGAAACAACCCCCGAACGGACCCGTGGGTGGCACCAACACCTCCCACGGGATCAATGTAACTCGTAGGAACTGACCCCGCACCCACGGGACTCCCGGTTTGAGAATACGACGGTAATCAGCATATTTCTAAACTTAGGCTTAAAAACATGGCGTTAGAGGGTGAGAACTCGAAACAACCCCCTAACGGCCCCGTGTGTGGCACCAACACCTCCCACGGGACGAATGTAACTCGTAGGAACTGACCCCGCAGCCGCGGAACTCCCGGTTTGAGAATACGGCGGTAATTTGCATAATTCAAGACATAGGCTTAAAAAATGGCGTTAGAGGGTGAGAACTCGAAACAGCCCCCGAATGTCCCCGTGGGTGGCACCAACACCTCCCACGGGACCAATGTAACTCGTAGGAACTGACCACGCAGCCGCGGGTCTCCCGGTTTGAGAGTACGACGGTAATTTGCATATTTCTAGACTTAGTCTTAAAAACATGGTGTTTGAGGGTGAAAACTCGAAACAGCCCCCGAACGTCCCCGTGGGTGCCACCAACACCTCCCACGGGGCCAATATAACTCGTAGGATTAGACCTCGGAGCCGCGGAACTCCCGGTTTAAGAATACGACGGTAATTTGCATATTTCTAGTCTTAGGCTTAAAAACATAGCGTTAGAGGGTGAAAACTCGAAACAGCCCCCGAACGGCCTCGTGGGTGGAACTCAACACCTCCCACGGGGCCAATGTAACTCGTAGGAACTGACCCCGCAGCCGCGGAACTCCCGGTTTGAGAATACGACGGTAATTTGCATATTTCTAGACATAGGCTTAGAAACATGGCGTTAGAGGGTGAGAACTCGAAACAGCCCCCGAACGGCCACGTGGGTGGCACCAACACCTCCCACGGGACCAATATAACTCGTAGGAACTGACCCCGCAGCCGCGGGACTCCCGGTTTGAGAATGCGATGGTAATTTTCAGATTTCTAAACTTAGGCTTAAAAACATGGCGTTAGAGGGTGAGAACTCGAAACAGCCCCCGAACGGCCTCGTGGGTGGCACCAACACCTCCCACGAGGTCAATGTAACTCGTAGGAACTGACCCCGCAGCCGCGGGACTCGCGGTTTGAGAATACGACGGTAATTTGTATATTTCTAGACATAGGCTTAGAAACATGGCGTTAGAGGTTGAGAACTCGAAACAGCCTCCGAACGGCCACGTGGGTGGCACCAACACCTCCCATGGGACCAATGTAACTCGTAGAAACTGACCCCGCAGCTGCGGGACTCCCGGTTTGAGAATGCGATTTTAAATTGCATATTTCTAAACTTAGGCTTAAAAACATGGCGTTAGAGGGTGAGAACTCGAAACAGCCCCCGAACAGCCTAGTGGGCGGCACCAACACCTCCCACGGGACCAATGTAACTCGTAGGAACTGACCCCGCAGCCGCGGGACTCCCGGTTTGAGAATACGACGGTAATTTGCATATTTCTCGACTTAAGCAAAACATGGCGTTTGAGGGTAAAAACTCGAAACAGCCCCCGAACGACCCCGTGGGTGGCACCAACACCTCCCACGGGGCCAATATAACTCGTAGGAACTGACCCCGCAGCCGCGGGACTCCCGGTTTGAGTATACGACGGTAATTTGCATATTTCTAGACTTAGGCTTAAAAACATGGCGTTAGAGGGTGAGAACTCGAAACAGCCCCCGAACGTCCCCGTGGGTGGCACCAACACCTGCCACGGGACCAATGTAACTCGTAGGAACTGACCCCGCAGCCGCGGAACTCCCGGTTTGAGAATACGACGGTAATTTGCATATTTCTAGACATAGGCTTAGAAACATGGCGTTAGAGGGTGAGAACTCGAAACAGCCCCCGAACGGCCACGTGGGTGGCACCAACACCTCCCACGGGACCAATGTAACTCGTAGGAACTGACCCCGCAGCCACGGGACTCCCGGTTTGAGAATGCGATGGTAATTTGCATGTTTCTAAACTTAGGCTTAAAAACATGGCGTTAGAGGGTGAGAACTCGAAACAGCCCCCGAACGGCCTCGTGGGTGGCACCAACACCTCCCACGGGGCCAATGTAACTCGTAGGAACTGACCCCACAGCCGCGGGAGGTCCGGTTTGAGAATACGACGGTAATTTTCGTATTTCTAGACTTAGGCTTAAAAACATGGCGTTAGAGGGTGAAAACTCGAAAAAGCAATCTAACGGCCCCGTGGGTGGCACTAACACCTCCCACGGGGCCAATGTAACTCGTAGAAACTGACCCCGCAGCCGCGGGACTCCCGGTTTGAGAATACGATGATAATTTACGTATTTCTAGATTTAGGCTTAAAAACATTATGTTAAAGGGTGAAAACTCGAAACAACCCCCGAACGGACCCGTGGGTGGCACCAACACCTCCCACGGGATCAATGTAACTCGTAGGAACTGACCCCGCACCCACGGGACTCCCGGTTTGAGAATACGACGGTAATCAGCATATTTCTAAACTTAGGCTTAAAAACATGGCGTTAGAGGGTGAGAACTCGAAACAACCCCCTAACGGCCCCGTGTGTGGCACCAACACCTCCCACGGGACGAATGTAACTCGTAGGAACTGACCCCGCAGCCGCGGAACTCCCGGTTTGAGAATACGGCGGTAATTTGCATAATTCAAGACATAGGCTTAAAAAATGGCGTTAGAGGGTGAGAACTCGAAACAGCCCCCGAATGTCCCCGTGGGTGGCACCAACACCTCCCACGGGACCAATGTAACTCGTAGGAACTGACCACGCAGCCGCGGGTCTCCCGGTTTGAGAGTACGACGGTAATTTGCATATTTCTAGACTTAGTCTTAAAAACATGGTGTTTGAGGGTGAAAACTCGAAACAGCCCCCGAACGTCCCCGTGGGTGCCACCAACACCTCCCACGGGGCCAATATAACTCGTAGGATTAGACCTCGGAGCCGCGGAACTCCCGGTTTAAGAATACGACGGTAATTTGCATATTTCTAGTCTTAGGCTTAAAAACATAGCGTTAGAGGGTGAAAACTCGAAACAGCCCCCGAACGGCCTCGTGGGTGGAACTCAACACCTCCCACGGGGCCAATGTAACTCGTAGGAACTGACCCCGCAGCCGCGGAACTCCCGGTTTGAGAATACGACGGTAATTTGCATATTTCTAGACATAGGCTTAGAAACATGGCGTTAGAGGGTGAGAACTCGAAACAGCCCCCGAACGGCCATGTGGGTGGCACCAACACCTCCCACGGGACCAATGTAACTCGTAGGAACTAACCCCGCAGCCGCGGGACTCCCGGTTTGAGAATGCGATGGTAATTTGCATATTTCTAAACTTAGGCTTAAAAACATGGCGTTAGAGGGTGAGAACTCGAAACAGCCCCCGAACGGCCTCGTGCGTGGCACCAACACCTCCCACGAGGCCAATGTAACTCGTAGGAACTGACCCCGCAGCCGCGGGACTCCCGGTTTGAGAATACGACGGTAATTTTCATATTTCTAGACATAGGCTTAGAAACATGGCGTTAGTAGAAATAGGCTTAGAAACATGGCGTTAGAGGGAGAGAACTCGAAACAGCCCCCGAACGGCCACGTGGGTGGCACCAACACCTCCCACGGGACCAATGTAACTCGTAGGAACTGACCCCGCAGCCGCGGGACTCCCGGTTTGAGAATATGACGAGAATTTGCATATTTCTCGACTTAAGCAAAACATGGCGTTTGAGGGTAAAAACTCGAAACAGCCCCCGAACGACCCCGTGGGTGGCACCAACACCTCCCACGGGACCAATGTAACTCGTAGGAACTGACCCCGCAGCCGCGGGTTTCCTGATTTGAGGATACGACGGTAATTTGCATATTTCTAGACTTAGGCTTAAAAACATGGCGTTAGAGGGTGAGAACTCGAAACAGCCCCCGAACGTCCCCGTGGGTGGCACTAACACCTCCCACGGAACCAATGTAACTCGTAGGAACTGACCCCGCAGCCGCGGGACTCCCGGTTTGAGAATGCGATTGTAATCTGCATATTTCTAAACTTAGGCTTAAAAACATGGCGTTAGAGGGTGAGAACTCGAAACAGCCCCCGAACGGCCTCGTGGGTGGCACCAACAGCTCCCACGGGGCCAATGTAACTCGTAGGAACTGACCCCGCAGCCGCGGGACTCCCGATTTGAGAGTATGACGATAATTTGCCTATTTCTACACTTAGGCTTAAAAACATGGGGTTAAGGGATGAAAACTGAAAACAACCCCCGAACGGCCCCGTGGGTGGCACCAACACCTCCCACGGGACCAACATAACTCGTAGGAACTGACCCCACAGCAGCAGGAGGTCCAGTTTAAGAATACGACGGTAATTTGCATATTTCTCGACTTAAGAAAAACATGGCGTTTGAGGGTGAAAACTCGAAACAGCCCCCGAACGTCCCCGTGGGTGGCATCAACACCTCCCACGGGGCCAATGTAACTCGCACGAACTGACTCCGCAGCCGCGGAAATCCCGGTTTGAGAATACGACGGTAATTTGCATATTTCAAGACATAGGCTTAAAAACATGGCGTTAGAGGGTGAGAAATCGAAACAGCCCCCGAACGTCCCCTTGGGTGGCACCAACACCTCCCACGGGACCAATGTAACTCATAGGAACTGACCCCGCAGCCGCGGGACTCCCGGTTTGACAATAAGACGATAATTTGCATTTTTCTAAACTTAGGCTTAATAGCATGGCGTTAGAGGGTGAGAACACGAAACAACCCTCGAACGGCCCGGTGGGTGGAAACAACACCTCCCACGGGACCAATGTAACACGTAGGAACTGACCCTAGAGCTGCGGGACTCCCGGTTTGAGAATTCGACGATAATTTGCATATTTCTAGACTTAGGCTTAAAAACATGGCGTTAGAGGGTGAAAACTCGAAACAACCCTCTAACGGCCCCGTGGGTGGCACCAAAACCTCCCACGGGGCCAATGTAACTCGTAGGAACTGACCTCGCAGCCGTGGGACTCCCGGTTTGAGAGTACGACGATAATTTGCATATTTCTAAACTTAGGCTTAAAAACATGGCGTTATAGGGTCAGAACTCGAATTAGACCCCGAACGGCCACGTGGGTGGCACCAACACCTCCCACGGGGCCAATATAACTCGTAGGATTTGACCCCGCAGCTGCGGGACTCCCGGTTTGAGAATGCGATGGTAATTTGCATATTTCTAAACTTAGGCTTAAAAACATGGCGTTTGAGGGTGAGAACTCGAAACAGCCCCCGATAGTCCCCGTGGGTGGCACCAACACCCCCCACGGGACCATTGTAACTCGTAGGAACTGACCACGCTGCCGCGGGTCTCCCGGTATGAGAGTACGACGATAATTTGCATATTTCTAGACTTAGGCTTAAAAACATTGCGTTAGAGGGTGAGAACTCGAAACAGCCCCCGAACGGCCTCGTGGGTGGAACTCAACACCTCCCACGGGGCCAATGTAACTCGTAGGAACTGACCCCGCAGCCGCGGGACTCCCGGTTTGAGAATACGACGGTAATTTGCATATTTCTAGACATAGGCTTAGAAACATGGCGTTAGAGGGTGAGAACTCGAAACAGCCCCCGAACGGCCACGTGGGTGGCACCATCACCTCCCACGGGACCAATGTAACTCGTAGGAACTGACCCCGCAGCCGCGGGACTCCCGGTTTGAGAATGCGATGGTAATTTGCATATTTCTAAACTTAGGCTTAAAAACATGGCGTTAGAGGGTGAGAACTCGAAACAGCCCCCGAACGGCCTCGTGGGTGGCACCAACACCTCCCACGAGGTCAATGTAACTCGTAGGAACTGACCCCGCAGCCGCGGGACTCCCGGTTTGAGAATACGACAGTAATTTGAATATTTCTAGACTTAGGCTTAGAAACATGGCGTTAGAGGGTGAGAACTCGAAACAGCCCCCGAACGGCCACGTGGGTGGCACCAACACCTCCCACGGGACCAATGTAACTCGTAGAAACTGACCCCGCAGCTGCGGGACTCCCAGTTTGAGAATGCGATTTTAATTTGCATATTTCTAAACTTAGGCTTAAAAACATGGCGTTAGAGGGTGAGAACTCGAAACAGCCCCCGAACAGCCTAGTGGGTGGCACCAACACCTCCCACGGGGCCAATGTAACTCGTAGGAACTGACCCCGCAGCCGCGGGACTCCCGGTTTGAGAATACGACGGTAATTTGCATATTTCTTGACTTAAGCAAAACATGGCGTTTGAGGGTAAAAACTCGAAACAGCCCCCGAACGACCCCGTGGGTGGCACCAACACCTTCCACGGGGCCAATATAACTCGTAGGAACTGACCCCGCAGCCGCGGGACTCCCGGTTTGAGAATCCGATGGTAATTTGCAAATTTCTAAACTTAGGCTTAAAAACATGGCGTTAGTGGGTGAGAACTCGAAACAGCCCCCGAACGGCCTCGTGGGTGGCACCAACACCTCCCACGGGGCCAATGTAACTCGTAGGAACTGACCCCGCAGCCGCGGAACTCCCGGTTTAAGAATACGACGGTAATTTTCATATTTCTAGACTTAGGCTTAAAAACATGGCGTTAGAGGGTGAGAACTCGAAACAGCCCCCGAACGGCCGCGTGGGTGGAACTCAACACCTCCCACGGGGCCAATGTAACTCGTAGGAACTGACCCCGCAGCCGCAGAACTCCCGGTTTGAGAATACGACGGTAATTTGCATATTTCTAGACATAGGCTTAGAAACATGGCGTTAGAGGGTGAGAACTCGAAACAGCCCCCGAACGGCCACGTGGGTGGCACCAACACCTCCCATGGGACCAATGTAACTCGTAGGAACTGACCCCGCAGCCGCGGGACTCCCGGTTTGAGAATGCGATGGTAATTTGCATATTTCTAAACTTAGGCTTAAAAACATGGCGTTAGAGGGTGAGAACTCGAAACAGCCCCCGAACGGCCTCGTGGGTGGCACCAACACCTCCCACGGGGCCAATGTAACTCGTAGGAACTGACCCCACAGCCGCGGGAGGTCCGGTTTGAGAATACGACGGTAATATTCGTATTTCTAGACTTAGGCTTAAAAACATGGCGTTAGAGGGTGAAAACAAGAAACAGCAATCTAACGGCCCCGTGGGTGGCACTAACACCTCCCACGGGGCCAATGTAACTCGTAGGAACTGACCCCGTAGCCGCGGGACTCCCGGTTTGAGAATACGACGATAATTTGCGTATTTCTAGACTTAGGCTTAAAAACATGACGTTAAAGGGTGAAAACTCGAAACAACCCCCGAACGGACCCGTGGGTGGCACCAACACCTCCCACGGGACCAATGTAACTCGTAGGAACTGACCCCGCAACCGCGGGACTCCCGGTTTGAGAATACGGCGGTAATCTGCGTATTTCTAAACTTAGGCTTAAAAACATGGCGTTAGAGGGTGAGAACTCGAAACAACCCCCGAACGGCCCCGTGTGTGGCACCAACACCTCCCACGGGACGAATGTAACTCGTAGGAACTGACCCCGCTGCCGCGGAACTCCCGGTTTGAGAATACGACGGTAATTTGCATAATTCAAGACACAGGCTTAAAAAATGGGGTTAGAGGTGAGAACTCGAAACATCCCCCGAACGTCCACGTGGGTGGCACCAACACCTCCCACGGGACCATTGTAACTCGTAGGAACTGACCACGCAGCCGCGGGTCTCCCGGTTTGAGAGTACGATGGTAATTTGCATATTTCTAGACTTAGTCTTGAAAACATGGTGTTTGAGGGTGAAAACTCGAAACAGCCCCCGAACGTCCCCGTGTGTGGCACCAACACCTCCCACGGGGCCAATATAACTCGTAGGATTTGACCCTGGAGCCGCGGAACTCCCGATTTAAGAATACGACGGTAATTTGCATATTTCTAGACTTAGGCTTAAAAACATGGCGTTAGAGGGTGAGAACTCGAAACAGCCCCCGAACGGCCTCGTGGGTGGAACTCAACACCTCCCACGGGGCCAATGTAACTCGTAGGAACTGACCCCGCAGCCGCGGAACTCCCGGTTTGAGAATACGACGGTAATTTGCATATTTCTAGACATAGGCTTAGAAACATGGCGTTAGAGGGTGAGAACTTGAAACAGCCCCCGAAAGGCCACGTGGGTGGCACCAACACCTCCCACGGGACCAATGTAACTCGTAAGAACTGACCCCGCAGCCGCGGGACTCCCAGTTTAAGAATGCGATGGTAATTTGCATATTTCTAAACTTAGGCATAAAAACATGGCGTTAGAGGGTGAGAACTCGAAACAGCCCCCGAACGGCCTCGTGGGTGGCACCAACACCTCCCACGGGGCCAATGTAACTCGTAGGAACTGACCTCGCAGCCGCGGGACTCCCGGTTTGAGAATACGACGGTAATTTGCATATTTCTAGACATAGGCTTAGAAACATGGCGTTAGTAGAAATAGGCTTAGAAACATGGCGTTAGAGGGTGAGAACTCGAAACAGCCCCCGAACGGTCACGTGGGTGGCACCAACACCTCCCACGGGACCAATGTAACTCGTAGGAACTGACCCCGCAGCCGCGGGACTCCCGGTTTGAGAATGCGATGGTAATTTGCATATTTCTAAACTTAGGCTTAAAAACATGGCGTTAGAGGGTGAGAACTCGAAACATCCCCCGAACGGCCTCGTGGGTGGCACCAACACCTCCCACGGGGCCAATGTAACTCGTAGGAACTGACCCGGCAGCCGCGGGACTCCCGGTTTGAGAATATGACGATAATTTGCATATTTCTCGACTTACGCAAAACATGGCGTTTGAGGGTAAAAACTCGAAACAGCCCCCGAACGACCCCGTGGGTGGCACCAACACCTCCCACGGGACCAATGTAACTCGTAGGAACTGACCCCGCAGCCGCGGGTTTCCCGATTTGAGGATACGACGGTAATTTGTATATTTCTAGACTTAGGCTTAAAAACATGGCGTTAGAGGGTGAGAACTCGAAACAGCCCCCGAACGTCCCCGTGGGTGGCACCAACACCTCCCACGGGATCAATGTAACTCGTAGGAATTGACCCCGCAGCCGCGGGACTCCCGGTTTGAGAATGCGATGGTAATTTGCATATTTCTAAACTTAGGCTTAAAAACATGGCGTTAGAGGGTGAGAACTCGAAACAGCCCCCGAACGGCCTCGTGGGTGGCACCAACACCTCCCACGGGGCCAATGTAACTCGTAGGAACTGACCCCGCAGCCGCGGGACTCCCGGTTTGAGAGTATGACGGTAATTTTCCTATTTCTACACTTAGGCTTAAAAACATGGGGTTAAGGGGTGAAAACTGAAAACAACCCCCGAACGGCCCCGTGGGTGGCACTAACACCTCCCACGGGACCAACATAACTCGTAGGAACTGACCCCACAGCCGCGGGAGGTCCGGTTTAAGAATACGATGGTAATTTGCATATTTCTCGACTTAAGAAAAACATGGCGTTTGAGGGTGAAAACTCGAAACAGCCCCCGAACGTCCCCGTGGGTGGCACCAACACCTCCCACGGGGCCAATGTAACTCGTAGGAACTGACCCCGCAGCCGCGGGACTCCCGGTTTGAGAATACGACGGTAATTTGCATATTTCTAGACATAGGCTTAGAAACATGGCGTTAGTAGAAATAGGCTTAGAAACATGGCGTTAGAGGGTGAGAACTCGAAACAGCCCCCGAACGGCCACGTGGGTGGCACCAACACCTCCCACGGGACCAATGTAACTCGTAGGAACTGACCCCGCAGCCGCGGGACTCCCGGTTTGAGAATGCGATGGTAATTTGCATATTTCTAAACTTAGGCTTAAAAACATGGCGTTAGAGGGTGAGAACTCGAAACATCCCCCGAACGGCCTCGTGGGTGGCACCAACACCTCCCACGGGGCCAATGTAACTCGTAGGAACTGACCCGGCAGCCGCGGGACTCCCGGTTTGAGAATATGACGATAATTTGCATATTTCTCGACTTACGCAAAACATGGCGTTTGAGGGTAAAAACTCGAAACAGCCTCCGAACGACCCCGTGGGTGGCACCAACACCTCCCACGGGACCAATGTAACTCGTAGGAACTGACCCCGCAGCCGCGGGTTTCCCGATTTGAGGATACGACGGTAATTTGCATATTTCTAGACTTAGGCTTAAAAACATGGCGTTAGAGGGTGAGAACTCGAAACAGCCCCCGAACGTCCCCGTGGGTGGCACCAACACCTCCCACGGGATCAATGTAACTCGTAGGAATTGACCCCGCAGCCGCGGGACTCCCGGTTTGAGAATGCGATGGTAATTTGCATATTTCTAAACTTAGGCTTAAAAACATGGCGTTAGAGGGTGAGAACTCGAAACAGCCCCCGAACGGCCTCGTGGGTGGCACCAACACCTCCCACGGGGCCAATGTAACTCGTAGGAACTGACCCCGCTGCCGCGGGACTCCCGGTTTGAGAGTATGACGGTAATTTTCCTATTTCTACACTTAGGCTTAAAAACATGGGGTTAAGGGGTGAAAACTGAAAACAACCCCCGAACGGCCCCGTGGGTGGCACCAACACCTCCCACGGGACCAACATAACTCGTAGGAACTGACCCCACAGCCGCGGGAGGTCCGGTTTAAGAATACGATGGTAATTTGCATATTTCTCGACTTAAGAAAAACATGGCGTTTGAGGGTGAAAACTCGAAACAGCCCCCGAACGTCCCCGTGGGTGGCACCAACACCTCCCACGGGGCCAATGTAACTCGCACGAACTGACTCCGCAGCCGCGGAACTCCCGGTTTGAGAATACGATGGTAATTTGCATATTTCTAGACTTAGGCTTAAAAACATGATGTTAGAGGGTGAGAACTCGAAACATCCACCGAACGGCCTCGTGGGTGGCACCAACACCTCCCACGGGGCCAATGTAACTCGTAGGATTTGACCCCGCAACCGCGGAACTCCCAGTTTGAGAATACGATGGTAATTTGCATATTTCAAGACATAGGCTTAAAAACATGGCATTAGAGGGTGAGAACTCGAAACAGCCCCCGAACGACCCCGTGGGTGGCACCAACACCTCCCACGGGACCAATGTAACTCGTAAGAACTGACCCCGCAGCCGCGGGACTCCCGGTTTGAGAATACGACGATAATTTGCATTTTTCTAAATTTAGGCTTAAAAACATGGCGTTAGAGGGTGAGAATACGAAACAACCCCCGAACGGCCCGGTGGGTGGAAACAACACCTCCCACGGGACCAATGTAACACGTAGGAACTGACCCTAGAGCTGCGGGACTCCCGGTTTGAGAATTCGACGATAATTTGCATATTTCTAGACTTAGGCTTAAAAACATGGCGTTAGAGGGTGAAAACTCGAAACAGCCCTCTAACGGCCCCGTGGGTGGCACCAAAACCTCCCACGGGACCAATGCAACTCGTAGGAACTGACCTCGCAGTCGCGGGACTCCCGGTTTGAGAATACGACGATAATTTGCATATTTCTAAACTTAGGCTTAAAAACATGGCGTTATAGGGTGAGAACTCGAATTAGACCCCGAACGGCCACGTGGGTGGCACCAACACCTCCCACGGGGCCAATATAACTCTTAGGATTTGACCCCGCAGCCGCGGGACTCCCGGTTTGAGAATGCGATGGTAATTTGCATATTTCTAAACTTAGGCTTAAAAACATGGCGTTAGAGGGTGAGAACTCGAAACAACCCTCGAACGGCCCCGTGGGTGGCACCAACACCCCCCACGGGACCAATGTAATTCGTAGGAACTGACCACGCAGCCGCGGGTTTCCCGGTATGAGAGTACGACGATAATTTGCATATTTCTAGACTTAGGCTTAAAAACATGGCATTAGAGGGTGAGAACTCGAAACATCCCCCGAACGGCCTCGTGGGTGGAACTCAACACCTCCCACGGGGCCAATGTAACTCGTAGGAAGTGACCCCGCAGCCTCGGGACTCCCGGTTTGAGAATACGACGGTAATTTGCATATTTCTAGACATAGGCTTAGAAACATGGCGTTAGAGGGTGAGAACTCGAAACAGCCCCCGAACGGCCACGTGGGTGGCACCAACACCTCCCACGGGACCAATGTAACTCGTAGGAACTGACCCCGCAGCCGGGGGACCCCCGGTTTGAGAATGCGATGGTAATTTGCATATTTCTAAACTTAGGCTTAAAAACATGGCGTTAAAGGGTGAGAACTCGAAACAGCCCCCGAACGGCCTCGTGGGTGGCACCAACACCTCCCACGGGGCCAATGTAACTCGTAGGAACAGACCCCGCAGCCGCGGGACTCCCGGTTTGAGAATACGACGGTAATTTGCATATTTCTAGACATAGGCTTCGAAACATGGCGTTAGAGGGTGAGAACTCGAAACAGCCCCCGAACGGCCACGTGGGTGGCACCAACACCTCCCACGGGACCAATGTAACTCGTAGAAACTGACCCCGCAGCCGCGGGACTCCCGGTTTGAGAATGCGATTTTAATTTGCATATTTCTAGACTTAGGCTTAACAACATGGCGTTAGAGGGTGAGAACTCGAAACAGCCCCCGAACGGCCTCGTCGGTGGAACTCAACACCTCCCACGGGGCCAATGTAACTCGTAGGAACTGACCCCGCAGCCGCGGGACTCCCGGTTTGAGAATACGACGGTAATTTGCATATTTCTCGACTTAAGTAAAACATGGCGTTTGAGGGTAAAAACTCGAAACAGCCCCCGAACGACCCCGTGGGTGGCACCAACACCTCCCACGGGACCAATGTAACTTGTAGGAACTGACCCCGCAGTCACGGGACTCCCGGTTTGAGTATACGACGGTAATTTGCATATTTCTAGACTTAGGCTTAAAAACATGGCGTTATAGGGTGAGAACTCGAAACAGCCCCCGAACGTCCCCGTGGGTGGCACCAACACCTCCCACGGGACCAATGTAACTCGTAGGAACTGACCCCGCAGCCGCGGGACTCTCGGTTTGAGAATGCGATGGTAATTTCCATATTTCTAAACTTAGGCTTAAAAACATGGCGTTAGAGGGTGAGAACTCGAAACAGCCCCCGAACGGCCTCGTGGGTGGCACCAACACCTCCCATGGGGCCAATGTAACTCGTAGGAACTGACCCCGCAACCGTGGGACTCCCGGTTTGAGAGTATGACGGTAATTTGCCTATTTTTACACTTAGGCTTAAAAACATGGGGTTAAGGGGTGAAAACTGAAAACAACCCCCGAACGGCCCTGTGGGTGGCACCAACACCTCCCACGGGACCAACGTAACTCGTAGGAACTGACCCCACAGTCGCGGGAGGTCCGATTTAAGAATACGACGGTAATTTGCATATTTATCGACTTAAGAAAAATATGGTGTTTGAGGGTGAAAACTCGAAACAGCCCCCGAACGTCCCCGTGGGTGGCACCAACACCACCCACGGGGCCAATGTAACTCGTACGAACTGACTCCGCAGCCGCGGAACTCCCGGTTTGAGAATACGATGGTAATTTGCATATTTCTAGACTTAGGCTTAAAAACATTACGTTAAAGGGTTAGAACTCGAAACAGCCCCCGAACGGCCTCGTGGGTGGCACCAACACCTCCCACGGGGCCTATGTAACTCGTAGGAACTGACCCCGCAGCCTCGGGACTCCCGGTTTGAGAGTATGACGACAATTTGCCTATTTCTACACTTAGGCTTAAAAACATGGGGTTAAGGGGTGAAAACTAAAAACAACCCCCGAACAGCCCCGTGGGTGGCACCAACACCTCCCACGGGACCAACGTAACTCGTAGGAACTGACCCCACAGCCGCGGGAGGTCCGGTTTGAGAATGCGACGGTAATTTGCGTATTTCTAGACTTAGGCTTAAAAACATGGCGTTAGAGGGTGAAAACTCGAAACAGCAATCTAACGGCCTCGTGGGTGGCACTAACACCTCCCACGGGGCCAATGTAACTCGTAGGAACTGACTCCGCAGCCGCGGGACTCCCAGTTTGAGAATACGACGATAATTTGCGTATTTCTACACTTAGGCTAAAAATCATGGCGTTAGAGGGTGAGAACTCGAAACCACCCCCGAACGGCCCCGTGGGTGGCACCAACACCCCCCCACGGGACCAATGTAACTCGTAGGAACTGACCACGCAGCCGCGGGTCTCCCGGTATGAGAGTACGACGATAATATGCATATTTCTATACTTAGGCTTAAAAACATGGGGTTAAGGGGTGAAAACTGAAAACAACCCCCGAACGGCCCCGTGGGTGGTACCAACACCTCCCACGTGACCAACGTAACTCGTAGGAACTGACCCCACAGCCGCGGGAGGTCCGGTTTGAGAATACGACGGTAATTTGCGTATTTCTAGACTTAGGCTTAAAAACATGGCGTTAGAGGGTGAAAACTCGAAACATTCCTCTAATGGCCCCGTGGGTGGCACCAACACCACCCACGGGACCAATGTAACTCGTAGGAACTGACCACGCAGCAGTGGGACTCCCGATTTGAGAGTATGACGGTAATTTTCCTATTTCTAGACTTGGGCTAAAAAACCAGACGTTAGAGGGTTAGAACTCGAAACAACCCCCCGAAAGGCCCCGTGGGTGGCACCAACACCTCCCACGGGACCAATGTAACTCGTAGGAACTGACCCCACAGCCGCGGGAGGTCCGCTTTTTGAATACGACGGTAATTTGCGTATTTCTAGACTTAGGCTTAAAAACATGGCGTTAGAGGGTAAAAACTCGAAACAGCCCTCTAACGGCCCCGTGGGTCGCACCAACACCTCCTACGGGGCCAATGTAACTCGTAGGAACTGACCCCGCAGCCGCGGGACTCTCGGTTTGAGAATACCATGATAATTTGCGTATTTCTAGACTTAGGCTTAAAAACATGGCGTTAGAGGGTGAGAACTCGAAACAGCCCCCGAACGGCCACGTGGTTGGCACCAACACCTCCCATGGGGCCAATGTAACTCGAAGGAACTGACCCCGCAGCCGCGGGACTCCCGGTTTGAGAATACGACGATAATTTGCATATTTCTAGACATAGGCTTAGAAACATGGCGTTAGAGGGTGAGAACTCAAAACAGCCCCCGAACGTCCCCGTGGGTCGCACCAACACCTCCTACGGGGCCAATCTAACTTGTAGGTACTGACCCTGCAGCCGCGGGACTCCCGGTTTGAGAATACGACGGTAATTTGCATATTTCTAGACTTAGGCTTAAAAACATGGCGTTAGAGGGTGAGAACTCGAACCAGCCCCCGAACGGCCACGTGGGTGGCACCAACACCTCCCACGGGGCCAATATAACTCATAGGATTTGACCCCGCAGCCGCGGAACTCCCGGTTTGAGAATACGATGGTAACTTGCATATTTCAAAACTAAGGCTTAAAAACATGGCGTTAGAGGGTGAGAACTCGAAACATCCCCCGAACGTTCCCGTGGGTGGCACCAACACCTCCCACGGGACCAATGTAACTCGTAAGAACTGACCCCGCAGCCGTGGGACTCCCAGTTTGAGAATACGACGGTAATTTGAATATTTCTAAAGTTAGGCTAAAAAACATGGCGTTGGAGGGTGAGAACTCGAAACAACCCCCGAACGGCCCGATGGGTGGCAACAACACCTCCCACGGGACCAATGTAACTCGTAGGAACTGGCCCTTGAGCTGCAGGACTCCCGGTTTGAGAATTCGACGATAATTTGCATATTTCTAGACTTAGGCTTAAAAACATGGCGTTAGAGGGTGAAATCTCGAAACAGTCCTCTAACGGCCCCGTGGGTGCCACCAACACCTCCCACGGGACCAATGTAACTCATAGGAACTGACCCCGCAGCCGCGGGACTCCCGGTTTAAGAATACGACGGTAATTTGCATTTTTCACGACTTAAGAAAAACATGGCGTTTGAGGGTGAAAACTCGAAACAGCCCCCGAACGTCCCCGTGGGTGGCACCAACACCTCCCACGGGGCCAATGTAACTCGTACGAACTGACCCTGCAGCCGCAGAAATCCCGGTTTGAGAATACTATGGTAATTTGCATATTTCTAGACTTTGGCTTAAAAACATGACGTTAGAGGGTGAGAACTCGAAGCAGCCCCCAAACGGCCTCGTGGGTGGCACCAACACCTCCCACGGGGCCAACGTAACTCGTAGGAACTGACCCCACAGCCGCGGGACTCCCGGTTTGAGAATACGACGGTAAATTTGCATATTTCTAGACTTAGGCTTAAAAACATGGCGTTAGAGGGTGAGAACTCGAAACAGCCCCTGAACGGCCACGTGGGTGGCACCAACACCTCCCACGTGGCCAATGTAACTCGTAGGAACTGACCCCGCAGCCGCGGGACTCCCGGTTTGAGAATACGACGATAATTTGCATATTTCTAGACTTAGGCTTAAAAACATGGCGTTAAATGGTGAGAACTATAAGCAGCCCCCAAATGTCCCCGTGGGTGGCACCAACACCTCCCACGGGACCAATGTAACTCGTAAGAACTGACCCCTCAGCCGCGGGACTCTCGGTTTGAGAATACGACGGTAATTTGCATATTTCTCGACTTAAGCAAAACATGGCGTTTGAGGGTAAAAACTCGAAACAGCCCCCGAACGACCCCGTGGGTGGCACCAACACCTCCCACGGGACCAATGTAACTTGTAGGAACTGACCCCGCAGCCGCGGGACTCCCGGTTTGATAATACGACGGTAATTTTCATATTTCTAGACATAGGCTTAGAAACATGGCGTTAGAGGGTGTGAACTCGAAACAGCCCCCGAACGTCCCCGTGGGTGGCACCAACACCTCCCACGGGGCCAATGTAACTTGTAGGAACTGACCCTGCAGCCGCGGGACTCCCGGTTTGAGAATACGATGGTAATTTGCATATTTCTAGACTTAGCCTTAAAAACATGGCGTTAGAGGGTGAGAACTCGAACCAGACCCCGAACGGCCACGTGGGTGGCACCAACACCTCCCACGGGGCCAATATAACTCGTAGGATTTGACCCCGCAGCCGCGGAACTCCCGATTTGAGAATACGATGGTAATTTGCATATTTCAAGACTTAGGCTTAAAAACATGGCGTTAGAGGGTGAGAACTCGAAACAGCCCCCGAACGTCCCCGTGGGTGGCACCAACACCTCCCATGGGACCAATGTAACTCGTAGGAACTGACCCCGCAGCCGCGGACTCCCGGCTTGAGAATGCGATGGTAATTTGCATATTTCTAAACTTAAGCTTCAAAACATGGCGTTAGAGGGTGAGAACTCGAAACAACCCCCGAACGGCCCCGTGGGTGGCACCAACACCCCCCACGGGACCAATGTAACTCGTAGGAACTAACCACGCAGCCGCGGGTCTCCCGGTATGAGAGTACGACGATAATTTGCATATTTCTAAACTTAGGCTTAAAAACATGGGGTTAAGGGGTGAAAACTGAAAACAACCCCCGAACGGCCCCGTGGGTGGCACCAACACCTCCCACGGGACCAATGTAACTTCTAGGAATTGACCCCAAAGCCGCGGGAGGTCCGGTTTGAGAATACGACGGTAATTTGCGTATTTCTAGACTTAGGCTTAAAAAGATGGCGTTAGAGGGTGAAAACTCGAAACAGCCCTCTAACGGTCCCGTGGGTGGTACCAACACCTCCGACAGGACCAATGTAACTCGTAGGAACTGACCATGCAGCCGCGGGACTCCCGGTTTGAGAGTATGAAGATAATTTGCCAATTTCTACACTTAGGCTTAAAAACATGGGGTTAAGCGGTGAAAACTGAAAACAACCCCCGAACGGCCCCGTGGGTGGCACCAACACCTCCCACGGGACCAACGTAACTCGTAGGAACTGACCCCACAGTCGCGGGAGGTCCGGTTTAAGAATACGACGGTAATTTACGTATTTCTAGACTTAGGCTTAAAAACATGGCGTTAGAGGGTGAAAACTCGAAACAGCAATCTAACGGCCCCGTGGGTGGCACTAACACCTCCCACGGGGCCAGTGTAACTCGTAGGAACAGACCCCGCAGCCGCGGGACTCCCGGTTTGAGGATACGATGATAATTTGCGTATTTCTAGACTTAGGCTTAAAAACATGACGTTAAAGGGTGAAAACTCGAAACAACCCCCGAACGGACCCGTGGGTGGAACCAACACCTCCCACGGGACCAATGTAACTTGTAGGAACTGACCCCGCAGCCGCGGGACTCCCGATTTGAGAATACGATGGTAATCTGCATATTTCTAAACATAGGCTTAAAAACATGGCGTTAGAGGGTGAGAACTCGAAACAACCCCCGAACGGCCCCGTGGGTGGCACCAACACCTCCCAAAGGACGAATGTAACTCGTAGGAACTGACCCCGCAGCTGCGGGACTCCCGGTTTGAGTATACGACGGTAATTTGCATATTTCTAGACTTAGGCTTAAAAACATGGCGTTAGAGGGTGAGAACTCGAAACAACCCCCGAACGGCCCCGTGGGTGGCACCAACACCTCCCACGGGACCAATGTAACTCGTAGGAACTGACCACGCAACCGCGGGTCTCCCGGTATGAGAGTACGACGGTAATTTGCATATTTCTAGACTTAGTCTTAAAAACATGACGTTAGAGGGTGAAAACTCGAAACAACCCCCGAACGGCCCCGTGGGTGGCACCAACACCTCCCACGGGACCAATGTAACTCGTAGGAACTGACCCCGCAGCCGCGGGACTCTCGGTTTGAGAGTATGACGGTAATTTGCATATTTCTACACTTAGGTTTAAAAACATGGCGTTAAGGGGTGAAAACTGAAAAGAACCCCCGAACGGCCCTGTGGGTGGCACCAACACCTCTCACGGGACAAATGTAACTCGTAGGAACTGACCCCGCAGCCGCGGGAGTTCCGGTTTGAGAATACGACGGTAATTTGCGTATTTCTAGACTTAGGCTTAAAAACATGGCGTTAGAGGGTGAAAACTCGAAACAGTCCTCTAACGGCCCCGTGGGTGCCACCAACACCTTCCACGGGGCCAATGTAACTCGTAGGAACTGACCCCGCAGCCGCGAGACTCCCGGTTTGAGAATACGACGATAATTTGCGTATTTCTAGACTTAGGCTTAAAAACATGGCATTAGAGGGTGAGAACTATAAACAGCCCCTGAATGTTCCCGTGGGTGGCACCAACACCTCCCACGGGACCAATGTAACTCGTAGGAACTGACCACGCAGCCGCGGGACTCCCGGTTTAAGAATACGACGGTAATTTGCATATTTCTCGACTTAAGCAAAACATGGCGTTTGAGGGTGAAAACTAGAAACAGTCCCCGAACAACCCCGTGGGTGGCACCAACACCTCCCATGGGGCCAATGTAACTCGTAGGAACTGACCCCGCAGCCGCGGGACTCCCGGTTTGAGTATACGACGGTAATTTGCATATTTCTAGACTTAGGCTTAAAAACATGGCGTTAGAGGGTGAGAACTCGAAACAGCCCCCGAACGTCCCCGTGGGTGGCACCAACACCTCCCACGGGACCAATGTAACTCGTAGGAACTGATCATGCAGCCGCGAGTCTCCCGGTATGAGAGTATGACATTAATTTGTATATTTTTAGACTTAGGCTTAAAAACATGGCGTTAGAGGGTGAGAACTCGAAACAGACCCCGAACGACCCCATGGGTAGCACCAACACCTTCCACGGGACCAATGTAACTCGTAGGAACTGACCCCGCAGCCGCGGGACTCCGGGTTTGAGAATATGACGATAATTTGCTTATTTTAACTCATATATGCAATTTTTCAGCTTGATTAATTTTTTTGTAAAACTACTTGGTTACTGATATTTTTTTTATGTATCCTATCATTTTTTGGATTTTTGCACGCGGAACAAACGAAGGAGGCAATGGTCTACAGCATGAAGATTGTTTATATGTTGTGGACATTCAGGATGTTTTTTTTTGTGTTACATCCGTGCGGGCTTTTATTGTTTAGTTTTATGGCCGTGCTGGCTTTTATAATTTGATTGTTGAATTTTATGGCCGTGCGGGCTTTATAATAAGCAGGTTTTACATTTACAGGTTTTGGAATGTCAAGAAAATAGAGGAAACTCTGCCCAATTTTTTTTTGGTCTGTGAATTATTAAGACATGTAATATTTATAAGTTTGTATATATATTTGTTTATTAACAACGTTCTCGATTCGCAATTTGTGATTTTTTTATTGTTTTGCCAATATTAAATATTTGTAACACCTCGTACGCGTCCAACGTTACACGTAGCAACCGACGGTTCACTCACAGGACCCCCAATTTAGGATTGGACAAAAAAAAAATATTTTTTTAAATTATAGTTAAATATGGTCATGGACTTTGTCCATGACCATTTTTATTTTTTTCGTCGCGCATAAAAATTATTTTTATTTTTTTTGTCACGGTTGTGGGTCGCGGACTTTGACCGCGACCAATTTGTCACGGTTGTGGGTCACGGATAAGGGCCGTGACCAATTTTTTTTGTCACGATTGTGGGTCGCGGACTTTGGCCGCGACGAATTTTTTCACGGTTGTGGGTCACGGATGAAGGCCGCGACCAATTTTTTTTTTTTTTTTTGTCACGGACGTGGGTCGCGGACTTTGGCCGCGCCCAATTTGTCACGGTTGTGGGTCACGGATGAGGGCCGCGACCCCGTCACGATATGGGTCACGACCCAAGTCCGCGACCATCTTCCGTGACCCCTCTCGGCCGTGACCATTTTTTGGTCACGGACTTGGGCCGCGACCCACGAAAATTGATGAAAATGGTCACGCCAGAAATGGTCACGGCCCAAGTCCGCGACCCACAGCTTTGGTCAGGGATTTTGGCCGTGACCAATCGCCAGTTTTGGTGTAGTGGGGACCAATGTAACTCGTTGGAACTGACCGCATAGTCCCGGGACTCCCGATTTGAGAGTATGACCCGAATTTGCAAAAATAACACTTAGACTTGAAAACTGGTCGTTAAGGGGTGAAAACCCTAACCATCCCCCAAACAACCCCGTAGGAGGCACGAACACCTCGCACGGGACCAATGTAACTCGTAGGAACTGACGGCGTAGTCCCGGGTCTTCCGGTTTGAGAGTATGACAAAATCACACTTAGAGTTGAAAAAAGGCCGTTAAGGGGTGAAAACCCGAACCATCACCCAAACGACCCCATAGTAGGCACGAACACCTTGTAGGGGAACAATGTAACTTGTAGGAACTGACCGCGTAGTCCCGGAACTCCCGGTATGAGAGTATGACGATAATTTGCAAAAATTACACTTAGACTTGAAAACAGGCCGTTAAGGGGTGAAAACCCGAACCAGCCCCCAAACAACCCCGTAGGAGACACAAACACCTCGCACGGGACCAATGTAACTCGTAGGAACTGACCGCGTAGTCCCTGGACTCCCGGTTTGAGTCTATGACGATAATTTGCAAAAATCACACTTAGACTTGAAAACAGACCGTTAAGGGGTGAAAACCCAAACCAGCCCCCAAACAAACCCGTAGGAGGCACGAACACCTCGCACGAGAACAATGTAACTCGTAGGAACTGACCGCGTAGTCTCGGGAGTCCCGGTTTGAGAGTATCACGAAATTTGGAAAAATCACACTTAGATTTAAAAACAGGCCGTTAAGGGGTGAAAACCCGAACCAGCCCCCAAACGACCCCGTAGGAGGCACGAACACCTCGCACGGGACCAATGTAACTTGTAGCAACTGACCGCGTAGTCCCGGGACTCTCGGTTTGAGAGTATGACCCGAATTTGCAAAAATCATACTTAGACTTGAAAACAGGCCGTTAAGGGGTGAAAACCCGAACCAGCCTCCAAACGACCCCGTAGGAGGCACGAACACCTCGCACGGGACCAATGTAACTCGTAGGAACTGACCGCGTAGTCCTGGGTCTCCCGGTTTGAGAGTATGACGATAATTTGCAAAAATCACACTTAGACTTGAAAACAGGCCGTTAAGGGGTGAAAACACGAACCAGCCCCCAAACGATCTCGTAGGAGGCACGAACACCTCTCACGGGACTAATGTAACTCGTAGGAACTGACCGCGTAGTCCCGGGTCTCCCGGTTTCAGAGTATGACGATAATTTGCAAAAATCACACTTAGACTTGAAAACAGGCCGTTAAGGGGTGAAAACCCGAACCAGTCCCCAAACGATCCCATAAGAGGCACGAACACCTCGCACGGGACCAATGTAACTTGTAGGGATTGACCGCTTAGTCCCGGGACTCCCGGTTTGAGAGTATCACGATAATTTGCAAAAATCACACTTAGACTTGAAAACAGGCCGTTAACGGGTGAAAATACGAACCAGCCCCCAAACGACCCCGTAGGAGGCACGAACACCTCGCACGGGACCAATGTAACTTGTAGCAACTGATCGCGTAGTCCCGGGACTCTCGATTTGAGAGTATGACCCGAATTTGCAAAAATCACACTTAGACTTGAAAACAGGCCGTTAAGGGGTGAAAACCCGAACCAGCCCCCAAACGACCCCGTAGGAGGCACGAACACCTCGCACGGGACCAATCTAACTCGTAGGAACTGACCGCGTAGTCCCGGGTCTCTCGGTTTGAGAGTATGACGATAATTTGCAAAAATCACACTTAGACTTGAAAACAGGCCGTTAAGGGGTGAAAACACGAACCAGCCCCCAAACGATCCCGTGGAAGGCACGAACACCTCGTACGGGACTAATGTAACTCGTAGGAACTGACCGCGTAGTCTCGGGTCTCCCGGTTTCAGAGTATGATGATAATTTGCAAAAATCACACTTAGACTTGAAAACAGGCCGTTAAGGGGTGAAAACCCGAACCAGCCCCCAAACAATCCCATAGGAGGCACGAACACCTCGCACGGGACCAATGTAACTTGTAGGGATTGACCGCGTAGTCCCGGGACTCCCGATTTGAGAGTATCACGATAATTTGCAAAAATCACACTTAGACTTGAAAACAGGCCATTAAGGGGTGAAAACCTAAACCAGCCCCCAAACGACCCCGTAGGAGGCGCGAACACCTCGCACGGGACCAATGTAACTTGTAGCAACTGACCGCGTAGTCCCGGGACTCCTGGTATGAGAGTATGACCCGAATTTGCAAAAATCACACTTAGACATGAAAACATGCCGTTAAGGGGTGAAAACCGGAACCAGCCCCCAAATGACCTCGTAGGAGGCACGAACACCTCACACGGGACCAATGTAACTTGTAGCAACTGATCGCGTAGTCCCGGGACTCTCGGTTTGAGAGTATGGGCGGAATTTTCAAAAATCATACTTAGAGTTGAAAACAGGCCGTTAAGGGTGAAAACCCGAACCATCCCCCAAACGACCCCGTAGGAGGCACGAACACCTCGTAGGGGACCAATGTAACTTGTAGGAACTGACCGTGTAGTCTCGGGACTCCCGGTATGAGAGTATGATGATAATTTGCAAAAATCACACTTAGACTTGAAAACAGGCCGTTAAGGGGTGAAAACACGAACCAGCCCCCAAACGACCCCGTAAGAGGCACGAACACCTCGCATGGGACCAATGTAACTCGTAGGAACTGACCGCGTAGTCCCGGGACTCCCGGTTTGAGAGTATGACGATAATTTGCAAAAATCACACTTAGACTTGAAAACAGGCCGTTAAGGGGTGATAACCCGAACCAGCCCCCAAACGACCCCGTAGGAGGCACGAACACCTCGCACGGGACCAATGTAACTTATAGGAACTGACCGCGTAGTCCTGGGTCTCCCGATTTGAGAGTATGACGATAATTGGCAAAAATCACACTTAGACTTGAAAACAGGTCGTTAAGGGATGAAAACCCCAACCAGCCCCCAAACGATCCCGTAGGAGGCACGAACACCTCGCACGGGACCAATGTAACTTGTAGGGGCTGAGCGAGTACTCCCGGGACTCCCGGTTTGAGAGTATGACAATAATTTGCAAAAATCACACTTAGACTTGAAAACAGGCCGTTAAGGGGTGAAAATCTAAACCAGCCCCCAAACGACCCCGTAGGAGGCACGAACACCTCGCACGGGACCAATGTAACTTGTAGGAACTGACCGCGTAGTCCCGGGACTCTCGGTTTGATAGTCTGACCCGAATTTGCAAAAATCACACTTAGAGTTGAAAACAGGCCGTTAAGGGGTGAAAACCCGAACCAGCCCCCAAACGACCCCGTAGGAGGTACGAACACCTCGTAGGGGACCAATGTAACTTGTAGCAACTGACCGCGTAGACCCGGGACTCCCGGTATCAGAGTATGACCCGAATTTGCAAAAATCACACTTAGACATGAAAACAGGCCGTTAAGGGGTGAAAACCAGAACCAGCCCCCAAACGACCCCGTAGGAGGCACGATCACCTCACATGGGACCAATGTAACTTGTAGCAACTGACCGCGTAGTCTCGGTACTCTCGGTTTGAGAGTCTGACCCGAATTTGTAAAAATCCCACTTAGAGTTGAAAACAGGCCGTTAAGGGGTGAAAACCCGAACCAGCCTCCAAACGACCCCGTAGGAGGAACGAACACCTCGTAGGGGACCAATGTAACTTGTAGGAACTGACCGCGTAGTCCCGGGACTCCCGGTATGAGAGTATGACGATAATTTGCAAAAATCACACTTAGACTTGAAAACATGCCGTTAAGGGGTGAAAACCCGAACCAGTCCCCAAACGACCCGGTAGGAGGCACGAATACCTCGCACGGGACCAATGTAACTTGTAGGAACTGACCGCATAGTCCCGGGACTCCCGGTTTGAGAATATGACGATAATTTGCAAAAATCACACTTAGACTTGAAAACAGGCTGTTAAGGGGTGAAAACCCGAACCAACCCCCAAACGACCCCGTAGGAGGCACAAACACCTCGCACGGGATCAATGTAACTTATAGGAACTGACCGCGTAGTCGTATATGCAATTTTTCTTATTGTATATGCAATTTTTTTGCTTGAATATTTTTTTAAAAATGACTTGGTTACTAATACTGTATCTTTTTTGTGTCTTATTTTTTTTGTAGGATGATATTCAATCGTTAGCTTTTATCCACTTGGAACGCACGAAGAAGTCAATGCTTTACAACAGGGGGATTGTGTATTTAGTGTCGTTAATATTCAGGATTCTATTTTTTATGTTATGGCCGAGCAGGCTTCCGTAGTTTTATGGTTTATTTTTATGGTCGTGCTGGCTATAGTAGTTTTATTGTTGACTTTTATGGCCGTGCGGGCTTTATATGGGCAGATTTTATGTTAGCAGGTTTTGGAATGCTCAAAAAATAGAGGAAACTCTGCCCAATTTTTTTTTTATATGAGAACTATTAACTCTTGTAATTTTTTGAAGTTATTGTCGACTTTTATGGTCATGTGTTGGTTTATATTGGTATTATCTCTTGTAATTTTTTGAAGTTTGTATGCACATTAGTTTATCAACAACTTGCGATATTCATAATTTGTGAATTTTCTTGATTTTGTTTTTGCAAATAATAAATATTTTTCCTACCGAATTTGGAATTTGCAGATTTTCCAGATTTGGTTCCTATTATTTTTTTTTAATCAACTGAAAAATCTGGCACGGTTTTAAACCGTGCCAAAACCGTGCCAATGCATAAAAATGAGAACGCTTATAAAACAATCTGGCACGCTTTATAACCATGCCAAAAGCGTTCCAGAAAATAGATAATTTGGTACGGTTTTGGCGTGTGCCAAAAGCGTGCAAGATTTAACATCTGGCACTGTTTAAAAGCGTGCCAAAAGCGTGCCAGATTAAAAAATTGGCACAGTTTAAAAGCGTGCCAAAAGCGTGCCAGATTGGAAAATCTGGCACGGTTTTAAACCGCGCCAGAAAATCTGGCACGCCTGATTCTGGCACGGTTTTGAACCATGCCAGATTGCGTCTGGCACGGTTTTAAACCGTGCCAGTTTCCTGTTTTTGGTATAGTGGTCACGGACGTGTCACGGTCAATGACCGTGACAATTATGGGTAAGAGGGGTCACGGCTTTGTCACGGTTATAAACCGTGACAAACGTGTCACGGTCATTGACCGTGACACGACCGTGACAAAAAAATTTGTCTCGCCTCGAAATGTCACGGTCATTGACCTTGACAAGTTGGATTTGTCAAGGTCAATGACCTTGACAAATGGGCAGATTTGGTGTAGTGATAGTGGAATATCTTGATAGAACTTATAATCGAGAATTCCCAAACACTCAACAATAAAGCCACAGTGGACGTAGGCCATTCTTACAAGGCTGAACCACTTTAAAATTCTTTGTCTCATTTATTTATCTGTGATTGAATAATTAGAGTAATCTAATTTTTTACATCAACAGATTGGCGCCGTCTGTGGGAAACGACTGATAATATCGTTTTTCATAAAAAATAATCCATTATCAATGGCTGATATTCCTGAATCCAGCAATCGAAACGCTGGAACCCCTCCAAATCCATCTTCTCCACCAATTATTTCAGATCTGACTGGAATAATGGAAAATCTGGCTCAGGGCCAGACCGTCATGCAAGAAACAATGCGACAACTCATCCAAACCCTCCATGGCGGTGCATCAGCCCATTCCGGACCACGAAGCATTCAAAGAAATACCCGTGCGCCTTCTTCGCGTACTAGGCGTACTAATTCATATCGCAATGAGGAACCTGAAGATTTTTCTTATCAACCTGGATGAACTTCGTCAGTGCGGGCCACAGATACTGAACAACGTGTCACCCTCTCCCCAGAAAGGACCAGCGCATTGGAAAGATTAAGTAGGATTTCTCCTTTCGACCGATTAGTCCCTAGGAGGAACAAAAGTCCTCTTAATGCAACATCAAGGAGCTTTCGACGACCATCAGATTTAAGGGAAGGATCTGCCCAGTCGCGACCAGCTGCTCGTCAAGATAAATCCCAGGAAGCCACTTCAACGCGATCAGTTGCTCGAACCAATAGGCCCGAGGAAGAAAATGATGCTTGGAAAGGATCTATTCAGAGGCTGGAGGATAGATTAGGGGAAATGGCTAAGGCCAAGAACCCTCTACAACGAACCTTTGTTCGAGGAACACCTTTTGTCCAGGACATTGTTGATTTTCCAACACCATCAAAGTTTAAAGCACCTGTTGTGACTCCCTAGTATGATGGAAAGACTGACCCTGTCCTTCATATAGAACAATACCAAGCTGCAGCCGACATATATGTTGTCCCAGATGAGATGAGATGCAGAGCATTCTCGGGAACACTTATCGGATCTGCTCAAATAGGTAAGAGTTCAACTTTTCTTCAACTGGCCGAGTTATTCATTGGGAATTTCTGCTTCGGAGCAAATCCAGTTAAACGAGTAGCACATTTGTTAAGTGTTAGACAAAAAGCTGGTGAGAGTACTAGAGATTATATAACTCGTTTTAATAACGACAAACTCGAAGTCATTGATTATGAGGAGAAGACAGCGATTACCGCTTTGATGAGTGGACTACTTCCAAACAAGTTGTACTACACTTTGGCCAAAGATCCACCTCAAACCATGTCGGACCTGATGGGAAAAGCGTCCAAGATTATGAATGCCGAGGAGGCTATGTCTGCGAAGAAGAATATGGACGCCAAAGAAACCAAGGTGGAAGGTGATAAAGTTAAGAAGAAAGAACATAAGAACAATGGTGGTGATAAACAATCCAAAAATAGGTCGTCATGGGAAGTCTTGAGGAAATTTGATAAGTACACACCTTTGAAGGAAAATATCAACCACGTCCTGGAAGAAATTAAGAACAGCGAGGAGTTAAACTGGCCAAAGAAAATGAAGGCAGACCCTGACATGAGGAATAGGGAAAAATATTGCGAGTTCCACAAGGATCATGGCCATATGACCAAAAATTGCATAGCTCTTCAGAATGAGATTGAAACACTCATCAGACGAGGAAAGCTAGCAAAGTATGTTGATTGGGGAGGCGAAAGAAGAAACAACGACCGAACTAGAGAGAGGTCTGGATCTCCTCGTCGAGCAGAGGAGAACAAGAAGAGAAACCATGAAGTTGATCCAGAGGATGACCCCGATCTTCCTAAGAAACCAAGGCAGCCAAAACGAGAGGTATTTTCAATACGCTTTGGGTCATTTGATTGTAATGTTATTACAGGAGGAGATGCAGGAGGAGGAGACCTTACTGCAGAAAGAAAATCTTACCTCGGTGAGGCTCAAGCTTGCTCGTACATTCAGCGAATAAATCTAGCTGAGGAAGATCGCCCGAGAAAGGTGAACAAGGAGAAATTGGTCATCGATTTTTTCAAAAAATGACCTTGCAGGTGTTTTATATCCTCATGATGACCCGCAGGTGATCAAAATGAGAATGAAGGAGGTCATGATCTCAAGAGTACTGGTCGACAATGGTAGCTCGGCAGACATCATGTTCTACTCGTGCTTCGATAGTTTAAATCTAAAGCTATCTCAACTGGAGCCTTACCACAGACCCCTCATTGGTTTTGTTGGCGAGAAAGTATTTCCACTTGGGACGATCAAGTTGGATATATTCATTGGTACGTGGCCTGCTTGTCGGACAGAAAGAATACGTTTCTTCGTGATGGATAAGAATGTCCAACCATCGTACAATATCATCATGGGAAGAGTAGGATTGAAGAAGTTCGAGGTTGTACCATCTACAGTGCATCAATGCCTAAAATTTCCAACAAACTTTGGAGTAGGAGTTATGAAAGGTGATCAGAAAGTAGCTCAGGAATGCTATTATTCATCCACCGAGCAAGAAGAACTGGAAGAATCAAAGAAAAAGACTACTACCTATCAAGTGGATGAAGGTGCAGAGATTGAAACATTGGATCCTCTAGATCAGTCGCAACTCGTGAAGGATCAAGTGGTGGAAGCTACTGAAAACATCATTCTGGACGACGAGCACCCTGAGCGAACTACTCAAATAGGTTCGTCGTTGGAAGCCTCATTAAAACAAGAATTAATAACTTTCCTTAAAAGCAGAAAACAAACTTTTGCATGGAGTCATGAAGATATGCCAGGGATAGACCCAAACTTCTTATGTCACGAACTCAATGTGAATAAGGAGATCAAGCCTGTGAAGCAGAGAAGAAAAGTATTCAGTCCTGAGAAGAATCAAGCTATATAGGAGGAAGTCGAGAAGCTCCAGAAAGCTTGTTTCATTGAAGATGTTAAATATCCAGATTGGTTAGCTAATGTAGTGATGGTAAAGAAGAAAAACAACAAGTGGAGGATGTGTGTAGACTTCACCGACCTCAACAAAGCATGCCCAAAGGATCACTTTCCACTGCTCCGAATTGATCAACTGGTGGATGCTACCTCGGGACACGAGTTGCTGAGCTTCATGGATGCTTATTCTGGCTACAATCAGATCAAAATGAAACCTAAAGACAGGGAGAGTACTTCTTTCATTACCCCTCGGGGAACTTATTGTTATAATGTTATGCCTTTTGGTTTGAAAAATGCAGGTGCGACATATCAACGACTGATGAACAAAGTCTTTGCTGAACAAATCAGTTGCAATATGGAAGTCTATGTTGATGATATGCTGACAAAAAGCAAGAAAGTTGCCGATCATCTAGTTGACTTAAGTCAGACTTTTGATCAACTGGATAAATATCAAATGAAGCTGAACCCAACGAAGTGCATATTTGGAGTACGAGAAGGCATGTTTCTTGGATAAATTGTCAATCAGCGAGGCATTGAGGAAAATCCGAAAAAGATCAAAGCTCTATTAGGGCTGCGATATCCAACGACGAAGAAGGAAGTACAAAGTCTCACAGGACGAGTAGCAGCACTCAACAGATTTGTGTCACGAGCAACTGATAGATGTCTCCCATTCTTCAAGACACTCAGAAAGACTTTTGAGTGGAATGATGAATTCGAAAAGGCTTTTCAAGACTTGAAGAGATACTTGGGAGCACCTCCATTGTTGTCCAGGCCAGTGATGGGAGAAAAATTGTACTTGTATCTTGCAGTGTTCGAGAATGCAGTTAGCTCGGCGTTGATCAGAGTGGAGAATGGAGTGCAAAAACCAATTTACTACACAAGTAAGGCCTTCCGAGGAGCAGAGATCAGATATCCAAGGCTGGAAAAGTTAGCACTGGCGCTTATTGAGGCAAGTAGGAGAATGAGGCCATACTTCCAGGATCATACCATAGTAGTATATACTGATATGCCATTGAGGCAAGCCCTGTATAAGCCAGAAAAATCAGGAAGATTGATGTACTGGGCAATAGAGCTCGGTGAATATGATATAGTCTATGAACCCAGATCATCGCTTAAAGGGCAGGCTATAGCAGATTTTATAGCGGAATTCACCTATCCTGATAGCTCTGAGGAACAAAAGTTGCTCGTTGATCAACCTGTGGATGTTACAGGATCAACAAACACAGGCTCAGACCGATTCTGATTGGTAAAAGGGCGTGTGGATGTTACAGGACGTGACACAGAGATAGTTGTGAGGACTCCGGACAAGAAATAAGAGTTGCTCGCTGATTAACTTGTGGATGTTACAGGATCAACAAACACAGGCTCAGACCAATTCCGATTGGTAAAAGGGCGTGTGGATGTTACAGGACGTGACGCAGAGATAGTTGTGATGACTCCGGACGAGAAATAAGAGTTGCTCGCTGATCAACCTGTGGATGTTACAGGATCAACAAACACTAGCTCAGACCAACTCCGGTTGGTAAAAGGGCAAGTGGATGTTACAGAATCATTAAATTCAAGTTCAGACCAACTCCGGTTGGTAAAAGGGCAAGAAAAAATTATCGACGAAGAGCGAGAAATATCCGAGGAGGATGAAATAAAGCAACAAATATTTCACCGAGGAACTCTAACTAATCAGAAATTTGAAGACGAGTTACCTATATGGAGACTATATGTAGATGGCTCATCTTGCACTACAGGATGTGGCGAGGGGATAGTTTTGAGCACTCCGGATGAGGTCGATATGGAATACGCCTTGTGTTTCCAATTCAAAGCTTCCAACAATGAGGCTGAGTATGAGGTCATGATTGCAGGACTTGGTTTAGCAAAAATTATGGAGGCGCAGCAGATTATTGTCTTCAGTGATTCTCAATTGATCATAAATCAAATGTTGGGAGTATATGTAGTTAGAGGAGAATTAATAATCAGATATCATGCAAAGGCAAAGGAACTGGTGTCAGAATTTTCCGCCATTCAGCTGGTCAGAATACCAAGAATGGAGAATGGGAGAGCAGATGCCCTAGCTCGACTAGCATCAGCTACTTGCACCGAGCTACGACGAATAATCCCAATTGAAGTGCTAGCTGGTCAAAGTATAGATGAAGATCTGACGATGAACTTTATCACCCTTGATTTAGGACCATCTTGGATGGATCCCATCAGGGCATATATTTAAGAAGGAGAATTACAAATTGACAAGCTCGCAGCCAAGAAATTGAAATTTAAAGCTGCTCGGTATGTATTAACTAATGGTGTTTTGTATAGACGAGGAATTATGGCAGTCTTGCAGAGATGTGTACATCCCTCCGAGGTGAATGAATTGATTGAAGAGATCCGTGAAGGGTCCTGTGGAGCACATATAGCAGGTCGGATGCTTTTACAAAGGGTGATGACTCAGGGATACTACTGGCCGACAATGAGAGCTGATTGTATAGCCTATGCCAAGAAATGTGACAAGTGTCAGCGCTTTTCCTCCATCTGAAGAACTCCACAAGCATTGTTGGCACCCATAACTTCCCCTTGGCCATTTGCATTATGGGGAATTGATTTGGTTGGGCCACTGCCAACGACCCGAGGAAGATTCAAATACCTCGTCGTCGCAGTAGATTATTTTACTAAGTGGGTAGAAGCTGAGCCACTCATTGATATGACGTACGAGAAGGTGTACCAATTTGTTTGGAAAAACATCATTTGTAGATATGGTCTTCCTCATGCTTTCATCACAGACCATGGAACACAATTTGATAACGAGGAGTTCGCTGCCTATTGCCATCAGTCAAACATTTTGAAGGTCCACTCAGCACCAGGCCATCCTCAAAGCAATGGATAAACTGAAGTAACAAACAGAACGCTGCTGAATGGTTTGAAGAAAAGACTGGATGATGCGAAAGCAAATTGGATCAACGAGCTACAATCAGTACTTTGGGCTTACCGAACTACTTCCCGAGTAGCAACAGGAGAATCACCATATATGTTGGCGTTTGGAAGTGAAGTTGTTATACCTGCCGAGTTGGGCCTCCCAACACACAGGGTACTGAATTTCAATTCCCCTGTCAGCGACTTAATGAGAAGACTGGATTTAGACATGCTCGAGGAAGTTAGAGAAGAAGAAGCCATCAGAAATGCTGCATACCAACAGCGAACAGCTCTATTCTACAATAAGAGGGTGAAGAAGTGCGACCTAAAAGAAGGAGACTATGTGCTGAAGAAAGTAATCCAAAAGCACAACAAACTGGAGGAAAATTGGCATGGACCATACCGAGTTACAGAAGTTGTTCGACCAGGAACTTATCGAATAGCAACTCTAGAGGGAGAGGAGTTTAAGAATGCATGGAACGCAGAGAACCTACGCAAGTATTATCAGTGATGTATATTCCCATGTAATGCAGTTCCATCATTATGAATAAATGAAGATATTCTGCCAAAGTTATTCCTTTTATTGAGAATTTTCCGGGGAATACTAGTGTTACACACTACTCGGCAAAGGTCCAGACTGCTCAGCAAAATATTCCTAAAAATGCCAACTTCGGTTGGTTAGAAAACCAAATATTCCTAAAAATGCCAACTTCGGTTGGTTAGGAAACCAAATATTCCTAAAAATGCCAACTTCGATTGGTTAGGAAACCAAATATTCCTAAAAATGCCAACTTCGGTTGGTTAGGAAACAAAATATTCCTAAAACTTCCAACTTCGGTTGGCTAGGAAATAAAATATTCTTAAAAATGCCAACCTGTTTGGCTAGGAAATAAAATATTCCTAAAAATGCCAACCTGTTTGGCTAGGAAACGAAATATTCCTAAAAATGCCAACCTGTTTGGCTAGGAAACAAAATATGCTCGCAAATGCCAACTTATGTTGGTCGGGAGGTAAGATTACATCCAGAAAGTGATAAAAGTCTACTAACTATGGCTGGTCGGAGATAAAAACCCACTAATTGTAGTTAGTCGACAAGCAAAATTTACCGATCTTGGTTGGTCGGAAATATTTTATGGGTAAAATTATTTCAAAAAGACTAACTATAGCTGGTTGGGGATAAAAACCCACTAACTGTAGTTGGTCGACATGGAGAATCTAACAACCTTGGTTGGTTGGAAACATTTTAAACAACATTTTTATACTCATTACTTTATTATTAAGTGATCGAGCAACAGTATTGATACTTGTAACTTTTTAATTGTTACAGAGTTGGTTGACAAACAACACATTATTGTTATCTTTTTAACAAATATGCACAAATATAAAGTGTTTGATAATTACAATACAAATGCAAACAAAAATGAAAGTTTTTCATTGAATTCAAAATAAATTACATTGATAATAAAAAGTACATTGATATTGAAATGCCAACTAACTATTACATCAAAAATTCCTATTCTACTGGTCTCTTCCCCTCTGCTTTTGACATAGGTTCCTCGCCAGCAGGCGGATCATTTAAAGATAGAGGAGAATTGATGAAGTTGAGATCCTTCAACATCCTGACATTCATCACGGATGGTCGATCTAAGAGATGCTCGGGATGAGATACCTCAGTTTGAGAATGTAAATTGTAGTCACCGAGATACTTTGAAATTAATCTCCGAGGAATGGCCCGAGCAGGGATCCAACTCATGTCCAGTTTGTATGGTGGAACAGGCAAGTCGAGCAGCCCGGGATCATGGTAGTCCCACAGATAATGACCTTGTTCGAGCTTCAACACACCTAAGGCATTCAGCCAGCCTTGCTTATAGCCTTCATTGTTGGCATTCTGGATACGATCGTCCAAGTGGAATAGTGCTTCGTTGTATCCAACCATCCAGAACTCCCTGAGCTGTTTGTGGAACTGATATGTTAGCTTCTCCATATGCTCGTGGATATTCTTGATGAAAAGCTCCTTATTCTCCAAGACTGACTTCTGCGCAGAGAGCTATTTTTCCAGGTCCCTAATCTTCTTTGACATATTAGACAACGCCTGGTTCTTCGCCATTAATTGGAAAGCCTGGTTCTCTAAGGCAGACTGAGTCCTCTGTTCCTCGATAAGAACCCGATATGCTCTTGCTCGTCCCCGAGGAGCTCTTGCTCGACCACGAGAAGATGAAGAGGTGCCAGAGCTCTTCAAAGTCTCCAACGCGTCCCTCAACTTGGCGTTCTCAACCTCTAAGAACGAAAATCCCTCGTCGGTCACTGGGATCAAGGCACTAGAAGTGGAAGCTGCAGACTTCAATTATGACAGCTCCTTTTGCAGGTTGTTGTTTTCCTTTTCCAGCAACTCAGCAATCTGTCTGCATTCTTCGACCTCACCTCTCAAGGTTCTCTCCCTTACATCGTACCCAGCAAAAAGCTTCTCGTAGCCCTTGTCGGCAATGATCTGCTGGTACTTCTTCTCATACCCCTCATGCAACAAGGCAGTGGATTCTTTGTATTGAAGCTGAAGGTCTTCGACGGTGCTTTGAAGATCCTCGATCATTTCATAATAGGCAACGTTATTAGCCACCGCTCGATCAAGTAGACACTTCAGATATTTATATGCTTCCACTGCCTGTTCTGAAGCATCTTGGCCAAGGATGTCTATAACTTGTGCTGCACTCAGGTCTGTGTGACCAGCTTTAAAATAATCATTACATTGTCGCAGCAACTTAGTATCATGGGTAGATAGTAATTCCATCCTGGCCAGAAACTAGCAGAGAAAGAAAGAGCAATCATCAATAAAAAATATAAGCAGATTATGAATAGAAAATAGACAACAGTATGCAAAAAGTTCAAATTTTATTAGATCATAGTTCAGAGTTACATATTCTGGGTTACATTTGATAAAGAGAAAGAAAATAAAGATAAAAACGAACAATTCTACACCTTCTCCTTATCTCCCAAAACCTTCTAGGGAGGCTGGGATGAAGATGTAGGTTGCTCGGAGGTAATGGATAGTTGCTCGGGAAGCACTGACAATTGCTCGGAGGAACTGACGATCTGCTGAAGTTCCTCGGCAGTGGGCTGAATGGCTGGGGGATGCTCTCCCATCACCATAGTGTGACACCCCGCCTAATTAAATACCGGGCGATCACTCCTTTATTAAATTAAATCAAGGTAAACAGTTGGTTCATTCTCAGCATCACTGTCAATAAAAATAATTTTTCCAATTTAACACCCTAAATAATTAAGCTAAGTGTCAAAACATTTTCCATACAAAACTTCCCAAATTTTAATTAAAGAAAAAGATTTATTTTAACTAAAACAACATTTCTACAATAAAGAATCACACCACAATAAACCAAGTAACATAATACATTCGTCAATCGAATGTCAACAAATGGAACTAAAACCACAAATCCATCCTAAATAAATCCCATAGAACAATACTGGAAATAATTGAAATACAAAATCCCAGCAACAAATGAAATGATGAAAAGGGCGACACGTGCCCAATAAATGAGAATAATAGGAGTGGATTCAATAACAGAAGCCGTCTACTCAAGTGACCTGCAACTCCCACCTAAGCTGCAGCTCGTTCTTCTCAAGGGATCCTAAGCAAGACGCCCCTGTGGCTGGGCACCTGAAAATATACATATATATATACAAGAGAGAGAGAGAGAGAAAAAAAAAGAAACGGGTCAGAGCCCGAAAGTGTGTTTGATTTTAAAATACGTTAAGCAAGTATTTAAATTGATACAGGCCAATGCAACAACATATTAATTCGACACTCTCTTGAGAAATTCTCACCTCTCTTCTAATGTGCACGCCTATCGTACTAACCTTCCCGAATAATTTAGTTTATCTTAACTTACTCATAAGTTTTCAAAACCGAACGATGACAATGTTTTAAAAAGGTTACTTTCAATTTGTAGCACTCCTCTCGTTTTAGCTTCATTAAATTATAAAGTTTCCCAGTGTCTTCTCATACTTTCACAAAACAAGTATTTATTATTGCGTCAACAACTATGTCCTACTTATCAAATCACAGTAGGCAGTTTAAAGTTTATAACCTCATATATATATTAACTACTCGTATAATATATATATAACAGCACCCCAATTAAACTATGGTGCGGGCATACTCTGCTATCCAATCCCCGTATCGCTCACACAAAGGGAAATACAAGTTCGGAATCACTCTCGAACTGTATTAACATATACAAAACAACGTTGAGGCGAAGCATAGATTCCAAGTCCAAGAGGTCAGTACATACCCACACGTCTCTTAGGACCGTCCGACTATAAATCTGATAACCCGTACCTAGGATCTCTATCTTCTAGGGTACGAATCAATATCCCCCATAAAGCAACACAGGATAAGATCGTCCCAGCGTGGTAACCTCAGGGATAGCAAGTAGCGCGGGTACGTTTTTTACATGTATATAATATATGTACACACAATCATATAAATATACCCATTCATCATATTAATATAGGTTCCTCCCGTTACCCATAGTCACAACATTTATCCTTAATTTCCCATTATTATGATTACGTATAAGGTTTCGTCTCTAACCTTAACTCGAAGGGTTTTCTCACTAGTTACGTGACACTCGTGGATTCTATCCATCCAAGTAGCAAAATTAGTAGGTAAACGTCTATTCACTATCATAAGTATTTGACGTAATCTCTCACTTGAATTACGTAGTTTCCTCGTCCTTTAAATAATTGTCCCTAAAATACAATTATCATCTCATAATAAAGTTCTCAACACTTAATCATATGCCCTACTGGTCTCTCCTATATCCCAAAACATTTTATTCATAAATCCCAAAAGCTATTTCACGATGAATCATGTTCAATTAATTAAACAAGGGGAAATAAGAGTCTTCCAGGAAGGATCGATCGATCGAGGTCTGGGGCTCGATCGATCGAACCTCTAGGCTCGATCGATCGATCAAGCAGGTCTGCGAAATCCTGCAGAAGTGCAGTTACGGGTTTTACAAAAATTCTTCACCCAAATCAATATTTTCCAACACTAATCGTCCCAAAACTCCTACTACAAACATAATAACATATTTCCAGATGTTTTTAACATTAAGCATCCGTATATCCATCATTAAACATGGTTAAACAACCCAAAATCTCATTTAAACATCAAGAACCCTAATGTTTTCTTAACTTTTGTTCTAATCAGTTTTCTCCAGAATTTCCTTCTAACATATCATCAAAAATTCGTGGGTTAATCATCTACTTTACATAATATTTCCAGAATATGGTTATAATGTTTTCTACATGAAAATCCCTACCAAAATTGGGGTTTTCTTCCATTGATTACACTCCTAATCATTCCTACACTAATATTAATATTGCACCAACGAAAATACGCAAGTTAAACACTTGACTGGGATTTCAGAGGTCTGGTTTCCTACTGATATTGGTGTGGTTGCGTTCTCCTCCTCGCGATCTACGCGTTGGTGGTGACGGTGCTGCAAATGGTGGTGTTTTGGCCTTGAATCACCTTGAGAGCTCTCTCATCTCTACTCCAATGGCCGTTCTAGGGTTCTGAATGTTCTAACCCTAAAAGGCTGACTTAAATGGCTGCTAAGGATGGCTGAAATTCGTGGGTTTAATTACCCTATTTTGTAAAATGACCAAAATGCCCTCCCGGGTCACTAATTAAGCCTAAAAACATCCCGAGACCCAAACTAAACCCCCGGGTACACTTTTCTGACTATCTCGACCCTTCCGGACGCGTTGGCGCACTCAAAACGACCATATGAACAACTTATAAAATATTTACTTTTATATCTCAATAATTAGTCCCGACGCGACACGGGCGCGTCCCGACTAAAATTCTCAAAATTGACATATCATTCACTTGTGACCTTTAATATAACCCATATCATATATTACTATGCTTATTAGTAATATTCGATAAATTTTATATAATTACTAACTCTCGTCACGTTAATAATTATAACATAATTAATTTTCCGGATTTTTATTAAATAATTCACTCTCATTAAATTTAGCAAAACCCCCAAATTACTATAGCATAAAAATACGGGGTATTACATACTTCCCCCCTAATAACGGAATTTCGTCCCGAAATTCGAAAAATAAGGTATACCTGATAAGAACAAATCTGGATATCTCTCGCGCATATCTGCCTCACGCTCCCAAGTGGATTCCTCCACATTATGGTGTTCCCACTGGACCCGCACAAGTGGAACTATCTTCGACCTCAATCTCCTCTCACTAAAGTCTAGGATAGCCACCGGTCTCTCCTCGTAGGAGCTATCAGGATGTAAGTTGATCTCCTCTATCGCGATGTGAGTATGGGCCATATCATCTCGAAGGTATCGTCTCAACGACGAGATGTGAAATACATCGTGAATGCGATGTAAATGTTCCGGCAGTCCCAATCTGTATGCAACTGGCCCAATCCTCTCAATGATGGGAAATGGCCCCACGTACCTCGGAGCCAACTTTCCTTTCTTCCCGAACCTCATCACTCCTTTCATAGGAGACACACGCAGTAACACTTGGTCCCCCACATCAAACTCCCTGAAGAACCGTTTCGCATCGGCATAGCTCTTTTGTCTGTCATGGGCTACTCGAATGCGACCCCTGATCATCTCAATCCTCGCAGAGGTCTCCTGAATCACCTCTGGTCCTAGCAACTTGTCATCCCCCACCTCAAGCCAACAAGTTGGGGAACGTTAAGGCCTGCCATACAAAGCCTCAAATGGAGCCATACCAATCGTGAACTGATAAGAGTTATTATAAGCAAACTCTACCAGTGGAAGGTGTGGCTCCCAACCTCCTCCAAAATCGAGAACACACATGCGTAGCATATCCTCTAACATCTGATTAGTACGCTCTGTCTGTCCATCTGTCTGTGGATGATAAGCTGAACTCAACCTCAACTCAGTACCCATAGCCTCCTGAAAGCTTTCCCAAAAATGCGACACGAAAATCTTGTCTCTATCGGACACAATATTCAGGGGCACCCCGTGTAATCTTACAATCTCCCCGATGAACAACTGAGCATACTAACCCGTGGTATAATCTGTCCACACCGCCAGAAAATGAGCCACCTTGGTCAAACGGTCTACAATCACCCATATAGAATCGTGGCCCCTCTGTGATGTAGGCAACCCTGTAATGAAGTCCATGGAAATACTCTCCCACTTCCACGCGGGTACTTCCAATGGTTGAAGCAATCCTGACGGTTTCTGGTGGTCCACCTTCACCAGCTGGCAGGTAGAACACTTGGCCACAAACTCAGCAATGTCCTTCTTCATCCCACTCCACCAGTATTGTCGCCTCATATCCTGGTACATCTTATCGCCTCCCGGATGTACTGCAAATCGGGACCCATGAGAATGAGTCATCACTTCGTGACATAACTCTGCTCCTTCTGGAACCACCAATCTCCCATTAAACTGCAAACCTCCATCAGAACTAACAGAATAGGACTCAGCACCCTCGGCTAGAAGTCGCACAATCTGCTCCTGGCAAAACGGATCTGTGGTCTGTGCCGGTATCACCCTCGTAACAATCTCGGGTGTGACTGACATCACGGATATGAAAGAACGTGCTACGGCGTCTTAGTGACCCAGCTCTTTCCACTTTGCTTTCCAGATGTCTGCTACATCTTCTACCGGTCTACGGCTCAACGCATCAGCAACTACGTTGGCCTTCCCCGGATGATACTGTATATCGAACTGGTAGTCTTTCACAAACTTTAACCACCTGCGCTGACGCATATTCAGCTCTCGCTGAGTGAACAGGTACTGCAGTGATTTATGGTCTGTGAACAAACGGAATTTCTCTCCCAATAGATAGTGCCTCCAAATTCTCAATGCAAATACAACCGCTGCTAACTCCAGGTCGTGGGTGGGGTAATTCTTCTCATGTGGCTTAAGCTTGCGAGAAGCAAAAGCTATAGCCTTCTCCTCCTGCTGGAGTACTCCTCCAAGTCCCCGTAAAGACGCATCAGTGTAAACCAGGTACTCCACACCCGGTTTCGGTAAGGCAAGGACTGGTGCTGAAGTAAGCTTGTCTTTTAGGTCGTCGAAAGCTAATTAACAAGCATCATCCCAAACATACGGTACCCATTTGCGAGTCAAATTCGTCAACGGACCCGCTATCTTGGAGAATCCCCGAATAAATCTCCTGTAGTATCCGGCTAACCCCAAGAAACTACGTACCTCTGTCGGTGTCGTGGGCTGTCCCCACTCCCTCACTGCTGATACCTTACTCGGGTCAACTGCTATCCCTTGCTCAAAAACAACATGGCCCAAGAACTGTACCTCTCGCAACCAGAATCCACACTTCTCGTACTTAGCATACAACTGATGTTCTCGCAGAGTCTGAAGAACCTGCCTCAAGTGCTCGGCATGCTCCTCCTCAGAATGGGAATATATCAGGATGTCATCTATGAAGACAATGACAAACTGATCCAAGAACTCTCTGAACACTCGATTCATTAAGTCCATGAATACGGCTGGAGCATTAGTGAGGCCAAACGGCATCACTCTGAACTCGTAAAACCCATATCTCGTCAAGAATGCAGTCTTTGAAACATCCTGCTCCCTAATACGTAGCTGATGGTACCCCGACCTCAGATCTATCTTCGAAAAGAAATTCGCTCCCCTCAACTGGTCGAATAGATCATCGATTCGAGGCAACGGATACTTATTCCGTATCGTGACCTTGTTCAATTCCCGGTAGTCCACGCACAATCTCAGTGAACCATCTCTCTTCTTTACAAACAAAACTGGAGCGCCCCAAGGTGAGGTACTTCTGCGAATGAAGCCTTGACCTAACAGCTGCTCGATCTGATCTCGTAGCTCTCGCATCTCTGCCGGAGCCATACGGTACGGTGCGTGTGCTATAGGTCTCGTATCTGGCAATAAGTCTATAACAAAGTCTATCTCTCGACTGGGGGGTAGGCCTGGTATTTCCTGAAACACATCGGAATATTCCCTAACAACTGGGATCGAATCCAAAGGGATCACAACCTCCTTAGAGGTATCCTCCTCTATGTAATACAAAGGAACGGTCGAGCCTCCCTCTGGGCGAGGCATCGCCACTACAAACATCTCCTGCCCCGGAATGGCAAAAACAATGCTCCCACCGAAGCAATCAATCATGGCTCTATAAGCTGCGAGCCAATCCATACCGATAATCACATCGTGCTCATGCATGTCTAAAACTAACATGTCTGCAGGTAATACCAGACTACCGATCTCTATCCCCACTCCTCGGCATATAAAGAAAATAAGTGACCCACTCCCCAATGGTGAGTCTACACACGTCACTGTGCTCTCTACTGTGGCCAACAACCCTAAGGCCTTCGCAAAATGCGTAGCTATAAAACAATGCGTGGCCCCAGTATCAAATAAAACCCGACCCATAGTACCATGGATAGGAAACGTACCCTCAATCGCGGGTGGTGCCTGTGGAGCTGCTGCCTGGTGGACGTTATAGACACGTCCATACTGTAGTTGCCCCTGCTGCACTGGAGCTGCTGGGATGGCTGGTAGGGCTGGCGCTTGGGCTGGAGCTGGAAGGGCAGGTGGAAAAAGTGGCCTCTGTGGCTCATTACGGGCTCCCTGCTGCTGTGGGGCCCTATCGCCTTCTGGGCAATCCTGATGCTTATGTCCGTGCTTGCCGCACACAAAACACCGGCCTCTGAAATTTACCTCCCCTCTGTCCCTGCTGGCCGTTACCTCCACGCCATTGGCCCTGTTGGCCCTGATGTGCACGCTGTTGGCCCTGCTGGCCCTGTTGCTGACCCTGCTGTCGGTGCTGACCCTGCTGATTAGGCTGGCCCTGCTGGCCCTGCCTATAACCCCCATTTCCCTACCTGGGATCACCCGAACAGAATCGCTTAGCAGGGTCCCCCTGATGGGAACTCTGCTCGTGCTGACGAGTCTGTCCATGAGATGGTGCCCCACCGGCACCGTTACCCCCGGTCCTGCCCTGCTGGCTGGACTCTCCTGCTCTCTTGCTTCCTTGAAGATGGAAGCGGTGATCCTGGCAATGTAGTAACGCTGCATTGAGTACATCAGTGAACGTACTCAGGGATAAGTTCCCAATAAGGTGCTGACGGATCCTCCAAGCTAACCCGTCGACAAACAACAAAATCTTCTTGCTCTCAGTAGGTGCCTCATCTGGCACAATGGTGAGAAGTCTCGTGAACTCCTCCTCATACTCTGCTACAGTAAGATTATCTTGCTTCAGATTTAGTAGTTTTTGCCTCATCTCAGTCTGCACTGCAGGTGGAAAATACTTGCGGTCAAACCGCTCCCAGAACATCTGAATAGGGATCGTGTCCCTCTCCCCCAAAGTAGTAGTGAACTCCCACCACTGCAACGCGGCTCCCACCAGCTTAAAGGAAGCCAATAACTGCTTTTGTACCTCGGTGCACTCATACATGCGAAGATGCCGCTGGATGCCTTTCTTCCATTGGCTAACCGTGACAATGTCGGAGCTACCAGAGAACTCAGGGGGATGTGCTTTCTGAAAAGCATCCCGAACCCTCTCCCATGCAGATGGAAGCTGTGCTGGTACTGGCGCCACTGCCTGAACCTGGGGTGGAGCCTGCTGAATCACCGATATCGCGGCATTCACCGCCTGAGCAATTATGGCGGCTACTTCATTAGCATTCATTGTGCCTGGTGCCGGAGCTGCTGGTTGCTCGGCCTGGGCACGCCTATCTCTCGGAGCACGTCTCGGAGGCATCTGAAACGTGAACAAAATTTATCAGTCTACAGTTATCATCGAATCTCAAATAGCTGAAGACTTAAACGTAAAAGCAGGAATACAACAATCCTAAAAATAGGGCTCTATAGCAAAAACGTTGAGCTGAAAGCGAAATAAGCCGTACAGATCCTAAGGACACTAGAACCTGATGCTCTGATACCACCTGTGACACCCCGCCTAATTAAATACCGGCCGATCACTCCTTTATTAAATTAAATCAAGGTAAACAGTTGGTTCATTCTCATTATCACTGTCGATAAAAATAATTTTTCCAATTTAACACCCTAAATAATTAAGCTAAGTGTCAAAACATTTTCCATACAAAACTTTCCAAATTTTAATTAAAGAAAAAGATTTATTTTAATTAAAACAACATTTCTACAATAAAGAATCAACCCACAACAAACCAAATAACATAATACATTCGTCAATCGAATGTCAACAAATGGAACTAAAACCACAAATCCATCCTAAATAAATCCCATAGAACAATACTGGAAATAATTGAAATACAAAATTCCAGCAACAAATGAAATGATGAAAAGGGCGACACGTGCCCAATAAATGAGAATAATAGGAGTGGATTCAATAACAGAAGCCGTCTACTCAAGTGACCTGCAACTCCCACCTAAGCTGCAGCTCGTTATTCTCAAGGGATCCTAAGCAAGACGCCCCTGTGGCTGGGCACCTGAAAATATACATATATATATACACAAGAGAGAGAGAGAAAAAGAAACAGGTCAGAGCCCGAAAGTGTGTTTGATTTTAAAATACGTTAAGCAAGTATTTAAATTGATACAGGCCAATGCAACAACATATTAATTCGACACTCTCTTGAGAAATTCTCACCTCTCTTCTAATGTGCACGCCTATCGTACTAACCTTCCCGAATAATTTAGTTTATCTTAACTTACTCATAAGTTTTCAAAACCGAATGATGACAATGTTTTAAAAAGGTTACTTTCAATTTGTAGCACTCCTCTCGTTTTAGCTTCATTAAATTATAAAGTTTCCCAGTGTCTTCTCATACTTTCACAAAACAAGTATTTATTATTGCGTCAACAACTATGACCTACTTATCAAATCACAGTAGGCAGTTTAAAGTTTATAACCTCATATATATATTAACTACTCGTATAATATATATATATAACAGCACCCCAATTAAACTATGGTGCGGGCATACTCTGCTATCCAATCCCCGTATCGCTCACACAAAGGGAAATAGAAGTTCGGAATCACTCTCGAACTGTATTAACATATGCAAAACAACGTTGAGGCGAAGCATAGATTCCAAGTCCAAGAGGTCAGTACATACCCACACGTCTCTTAGGACCGTCCGACTATAAATCTGATAGCCCGTACCTAGGATCTCTATATTCTAGGGTACGAATCAATATCCCCCATAAAGCAACACAGGATAAGATCGTCCCAGCGCGGTAACCTCAGGGCTAGCAAGTAGCGCGGGTACGTTTTTCACATGTATATAATATATGTACACACAATCATATAAATATACCCATTCATCATATTAATATAGGTTCCTCCCGTTACCCATAGTCACAACATTTATCCTTAATTTCCCATTATTATGATTACGTATAAGGTTTCGTCTCTAACCTTAACTCGAAGGGTTTTCTCACTAGTTACGTGACACTCGTGGATTCTATCCATCCAAGTAGCAAAATCAGTAGGTAAACGTCTATTCACTATCATAAGTATTTGACGTAATCTCTCACTTGAATTACGTAGTTTCCTCGTCCTTTAAATAATTGTCCCTAAAATACAATTATCATCTCATAATAAAGTTCTCAACACTTAATCATATGCCCTACTGGTCTCTCCTATATCCCAAAACATTTTATCCATAAAGCCCAAAAGCTATTTCACGATGAATCATGTTCAATTAATTAAACAAGGGGAAATAAGAGTCTTCCAGGAAGGGTTGATCGATCGAGGTCTGGGGCTCGATCGATCGAACCTCTAGGCTCGATCGATCGATCAAGCAGGTCTGCGAAATCCTGCAGAAGTGCAGTTACGGGTTTTACCAAAATTCTTCACCCAAATCAATATTTTCCAACACTAGTCGTCCCAAAACTCCTACTACAAACATAATAACATATTTCCAGATGTTTTTAACATTAAGCATGCGTATATCCATCATTAAACATGGTTAAACAACCCATAATCTCATTTAAACATCAAGAACCCTAATGTTTTCTTAACTTTTGTTCTAATCAGTTTTCTCCAGAATTTCCTTCTAACATATCATCAAAAATTCGTGGGTTAATCATCTACTTTACATAATATTTCCAGAATATGGTTATAATGTTTTCTACATGCAAATCCCTACCAAAATTGGGGTTTTCTTCCATTGATTACAGTCCTAATCATTCCTACACTAATATGAATATTGCACCAACGAAAATACGCAAGTTAAACACTTGCCTGGGATTTTAGAGGTCTGGTTTCCTACTGATATTGGTGTGGTTGCGTTCTCCTCCTCGCGATCTACGCGTTGGTGGTGACGGTGCTGCAAATGGTGGTGTTTTGGCCTTGAATCACCTTGAGAGCTCTCTCCTCTCTACTCCAATGGCCGTTCTAGGGTTCTGAATGTTCTAACCCTAAAAGGCTGACTTAAATGGCTGCTAAGGATGGCTGAAATTCGTGGGTTTAATTACCCTATTTTGTAAAATGACCAAAATGCCCTCCCGAATCACTAATTAAGCCTAAAAACATCCCGAGACCCAAACTAAACCCCCGGGTACACTTTTCTGACTATCTCGACCCTTCCGGACGCGTTGGCGCACTCAAAACGACCATACGAACAACTTATAAAATATTTACTTTTATATCTCAATAATTAGTCCCGACGCGACACGGGCGCGTCCCGACTAAAATTCTCAAAATTGACATATCATTCACTTGTGACCTTTAATATAACCCATATCATATATTACTATGCTCATTAGTAATATTCGACAATTTTTATATAATTACTAACTCTCATCACGTTAATAATTATAACATAATTAATTTTTCGGATTTTTATTAAATAATTCACTCTCATTAAATTTAACAAAACCCCCAAATTACTATAGCATAAAAATACGGGGTATTACACATAGAAGATTCTTCTGACGCAGCTTCGTCCTCTTCAAGGTCTTTTGGGGTTGGAGGGGAACCAGGAATGTGTTGTTGGAAAAGCTCAGAAGATTCATCAACCTTCATTTCCTGGAGAGCTACAACCCATCCATCTCTGAAGTACTTCAGGATACCATAGTCCACTTGTGATACCATGGCAGCCAACCCTTTGTTCCACCCCTTGTCCCAGCCAGCGCTGAAGGACTTCTTCACTGCCATCTTCCTCTTCAATTTCTCCGAGGAGAGCTGCTCGGACAGCAGGTTCTCAGCAGCCTTCAATTTATTTTCTGCCTCCTCTTTCTGCCGACCTACTTCCTGAAGCCGAGCCAACTCCTCCTCGGCAGCCTTGAGTTTATCTTCAAACTCTACAGAAGTGCTGAGTTTCTCTTCAAGCTCCTTATTAACCTTCTCCGGGGCATTTATTCTCTTCTCTAACTCCTTGGAGGCATCAACAGCTCGAGCTTTTTCTTGCTCGATGGAGGCAAACTTCTTCTCCCAGACAGCCTTATCAGTGGCATACTTCTGGCGAGAGTCTTCCAAAGACTTGATAGCCTCTTCCAGAGCTCCCTCCACACTGGACGAGGAGCATGAAGCTTTAATTACTTCATCCTTCTTCAGGATTATGTTAAAGCAGCTCGTCAACTGTGAATAGAAAAAGAAAGCAAGTTAGAAACAGAAATGACAAAGGAAATATGAAAAGTTGAAAGTAAGAAGACTTACAGAAGCAAGGTGACGAGCAGATAGTGAGGTGACCATGTCCCGAGTAAGGTTTTCTTCAGTACCTTGGACCTCGGGAATGATCCAGGACTTTACTGAGCTCATGGCAGAGCTCGGAGGAACAAAAGTTGGAACCCCAGTTCCAGTAACTGGGGGTTGAGTGATGGTATCAGCCAAATTGACCGAGGAGCTTTTCTTCAGCCTCCTCGGGGGAACAGGAACGGATTCAACCAAGGAAGAACCCTTGGTCAGTGATATCACAATCACTTCTCCAGGAGCAGCAGACCTGCTCGGAGCCACTGCGGGCTTCTTAGCAACCTTCACAACTGCAGCAGCTGAGGAAGGTGCATCATTTTTCTTCGTCCCCTCCCTTGGGACATCAATCCTACTCCTTTTTACCTCCCCAGAACCGGAGGCAGTTTTCTCAAACAGGGTAGGAGGTCTTCTCTTCTTCATCCTTTCACTTAAAGGAATATGGGATTCAGGCGATGAGCTTGTGGAAGCTGGTACTGGCTCTGATTCACTTATCACTGGACGAGCAGTGAAAGAAGTGGTGTAGCTCTTGTACTGGAGCAGATACGAAGCCGACCTAATGTACTCGTCGACAACACTCTGATGTAGACTCCAGATAAGTTTCAGATGTCTTACATTAACATCTGCTTCCTTTGGGCATTTTCTTTTGTTATCAACTGCAAATAAACAAACATTGAGATATCAGTGGCACATTTTATCAAACATAAAAGAAACATGATTTCAAAATAAATAAAATGAAATAAAAATAACGTATCCCATTGCCATAAGAGGGCATCTGGGACCCTGGTAAACCTCATCTCCAGTTAATGGAGGGTGTTGCCAATTTTTTATGACAACCCCGTGTTCAAAATAATCCCTATTGGCATTAGGGAGATTGACTACTAAGGCTCTATTTAAAAATCTAGTTTTTAAATAAAAAATATTATCATTAACTGCCCATCTATAGCAGTACATGATTTCTGGAATTCCTATGCGAGTTCCATGGACTTGATTTAATTTATGCACCCCATTAACTATTCTCCATGTGTTGGGGGCTATTATCGCAGGAACGACGTCAAAATAATGACAGAATTCCAGACACAAGGGATTTGGTGGAAAAGAAAATCCACACTCATCAATAAAAAGGCTGGGGAACCAATGTCCCTCAACCAAATTGAAATAATCAGAAGGCTCAGAAAGCTCTTCCAAGACAACCCAAGAGGGAATGGAAAAATCAGAGCGAAACTTTTCAAGAGACTCAACAGAGTAAACCATGATGATGAATAAAAGAAATGAAGAAGAAAGACGAAGATCTTACAGAAAAAGAGTAGAGCTGTTGACAACGAACGATGGAAGAGATGAACACACAAGAGAGTAGAAGACAATGAAAAACTCGAAAACAGAAATTTGAAAAGTAGAAGACGATGGGAGTATCTGTGAAGTTTAAATACCTTGCCTTGGGAAATGGTGAAGTAATGATTACAAAAAAGGATGATTACGTTACCGGCGGCAAAAAAGATGAAAAGTTGCGCGGGAATCAGAGCGGGCAACAGCAGCTAAAAAGACGAAAAGTGACGCAGGAATTGAAGCACGCAGAAAAGTCCAAAAAAGCATGATTCTACGAATTGGGAAGGAGAAATAAATACAAGGAAAATGCTCCTAAAAATCAGGAAGACTATTTAAAGCTACCATATTCCGAGAAATAATGTTCCATACTCCTCAAATTTCGAACTATGAAACATTGGGGGCTTCTGTTGATACCAAATTTAATCTGCTGATATGGACCAATCATATGAAGACACGTGGCTATCTACATGACAACAACAAGCACTTACGAGATGATCACACGCTCCGAGGAACCATATTACTCCGAGGAACTCATACGCTCCGAGGAACAGACCTCTCCGAGGAACTCTTTAGCATCGAGAAGCTCAAGCGGTCCGAGTAACTCAGGCGGTCCGAGCTGCACCTCGAAGCAGGATACCAACAATTTAACTGCTCATTAAATGCTTATCATTCAGACGCACACGCAAAAAGGGCATTAAATGTATTACCCTTTCATATGTATATCATTTAATGTATTATCCTTTCACATTACAACCTCAAGTCTATAAATACATTGTACAATCCTTATTGTAAAGGGACCCCGAATCCATAGTGGAATTTCTTGATAGAACTTATAATCGATAATTCCCAAACACTCAACAATAAAGCCACAGTGGACGTAGGCCATTCTTATAAGGCTGAACCACTTTAAAATTCTTTGTCTCATTTATTTATCTATGATTGAATAATTAGAGTAATCTAATTTTTTACATCAACACCAAGGATAGCCTCTGACTCTCTTGCAGAGCTAACACGTCAATACCCATTTCCCTCTATCGATCAGCAGGCAAGACTGTTCTCTCGAGTAGCGCAGGAGCCATTTGGGGAGAGGTGGCGACCGAGGCCCCCTCGAGCAATGCGGACACGTGCACTAAAGCTTGTCCGGCCTTAGTCCTTTCTTCCACCCTCCTTCTCTCTCCTTCTCCCTCTCAGCTCTCTTCCTTTCTTCCACCTTCTTTTTCTCTTCAGCCTTCTTCCTCTCCTCTTCTTTCTTTCTATCTCTCTCTCTCAACTGTTCTTCCTCTTTTCTCTTCTTCTCCTGCTCATTGGCAGCATGTTGAGAGCTAGTGGAAACTTCTCTACTACTAGACTTTTGCTTCTTTGACCTCCTGGAATTAAGCACATCATCCTCATCATCATCATCCCTGATCATATTTCTTCTGGGAGGAACCATTTCTGCCTCACTAGAACTACTCGAGTTCTTAGAAGACTCTTGGGCCTCATAAACCTCTTCCGAGATAGAAGAACTTTCACTACTAGATCTTGCCTCACTGGGACCACCTTCAGCACCTCCCCTAATATCACTTTCAGAACTGCCCTCTTCCTCGTTCAACTGGATGGGGTCCGTAACAACTTCTTCAGTAATATCCAAGTTAGGAATGTTGTCCACAGGCTGCGCAATGAAGTTGGACCCGATGTTCTTGTACTCCAGAAGAAAAGCAGTTGACCGGGGATGTTCACCATCAGCCAAAGATTCTCTGATATTCCAAGCTTTAATCAGCTCGGTAGCTCGAACCTCACTAAGGGTAGGTTCCAAGTTCTTTGTCCTCGCTGAAAGGATAGCAAAAAAATATCAGAAAAATCAAACATTAATAGAAAAACAAATGAGCAGAGCAAAGGCTAAGATTACCTATGTACTCTTCCCTATGAAAGGGGACTGTGAATCTATCAGACCTCGACCCCTCAGTATGGAGGGAAAACTGCTAATTTCTATCAAGAAAACCCTCTTGCCAGTAATCCTTATGAGAATCAGGTAGGTTTACTACCAATACCCTATCAGGACTCCTGGCCTTGAGGTAAAGAAGGCCAGAACTAGTTCGAGAGAAGGAATAACATAAACAAATTTCAGCAAGTCCTAATTTAGTGCCATAGAGTTGGTTTATTCTATGGACACCATTAATTATCTTCCAAACTTTGGCGAGCACTGTGTAGGAACAATATTGAAGTAACCAAAGAAGTGCAAAAACAAATTGCTTGGGGGGAAAGTGATCCCCCCTTGGGACAACAACAGGACGTGAATCCAATGAGCGTCCTCTATCTCTCTAACATTCTTAGGGACAGAGGCGCACTCAACTTCTACCTAGTCTGGGATATTATAGAATTTCCTAAATTCAAACACTGACTTATTATCTATCTTCGCCATTTGTAAACCCTAATTACGAATTCGAAGAAAACTCAATAGAAAAAACGTAGTGAGAGAGCAAAGGAAACTTACGGGATGAAGGCTTGGCTTGGACAATGCAATATCATAAGCCCAAACAACGAAGAAGATTGAAAGCAAAGTAAACGAATACCTGGAGAGAAGGGTGCAATAGCGAAAGCTTGAAGAAGATGGGAAAATATGAAGAAGCTTGGAACGACGGTATGGAAATGCTACTTCAAGTGACCTTTTAAACATTTCTAATCATATCGCACGAGACCCGAAGCAGTCCGCCACCAAAATCAAGTAAAAAAATCCAATCTTGGGAAGAGTTACACAATTTATAAGAGAGCCATTATGACAAATCACTTAAATTTATTGAGCCCAAATTGTGGCTCAACAACTTTAGGGGAAATTGTGGGTACCTCGATTTGCCATCACGGGCCCAGAAGAGTAGCCCAATAGAAACGGCCCAAAGCCTGGGCTCCTCGCATCTCAATTTGTTTATGACTTAATCTAATCCTAAAATATCGTAAGGAGATATTATAGGAGTAGAAAGTGGACGTGGGGAAGTCCAACACCCCAACTCCCCGAGAACAAACATGTATATAACAAACCCTAAGCCTGGGGCAAAAGGCATGTATTGTATTATCTGTAAAACACTCCTTGGAGTATATAGAAACAATACCAAGAGAATCACCTTGGACGTAGGCATTTCTTACTGAACCACGTACATGCTGTGTTGTGTGATTGGCATTTTTTATTCTTTATTCCCTTTGGTGATTGCGCTTTCTTATTAATTTGTGTTGAATATAATTGTCACCACATCCCGTGTATTACCTCCCATTCATAGTGATTTCATTCATTAAGTGTATGCACCGGTGAGGATTGACATATATGTGTGCTTTAATGCTTATCCAATTTATAAAAGTTTTGCCAAATCATACTTTACATGTGCTCACTTTTCCTCCCACTTTTAAGGTTTCAATTTTACGAAGTTCACTCCATAATGTTAATTATATGAACTTTTGTGTGAATTCTTTCACTTTTCTAATAACATGTTTGAAATCTTTTTCGTTATTGTTGGGCTTGTCGCATGTTGGTTAGGCATACATTTTGAGGAAAATATGATGTTTTATGGTTTCATCTCTGAAAACCCTCACGAGACAACACTCATACACTAGGGTAACCTAGGGGTTTAATGGCTTATTGCATATGCTAAATGCAATCGTGTTCCTACGAAAGTGGCATTTATGTTTTTATTTTTCTCTTATTTCTTATGGTTTACTTATAGTTCTTCTTGCTTTTGTATTTCATTGCCAGGGACTAGTAATGTGTAAGTTAGAGGGTGTGATTCGTCTCGAATATTGCATTTAATTACCCTCTATACATATAAATTTTATCCCCCTCGGGTACCTTAATTCCTATATTTATGCTTGTTAATTATACAACCTCCATTTTATATGTTTACATGTTTTATAAGGTATAATTGAGCTTGTGTAGGTATTACGTTGCTTAGAGTGAAGTTCGGTAGCGTTTTATGGATGTTCCTTCCATAATTGCACTTGCAAGGGCATTTTTATCATTTCAAAATTTGGGATTTTTTATCAATGTCTTCACGGAAGTTGAATCCCTCTGAATAAGATTCGCATGGACGCTGATTGTGCGCAATTCCGAATCAGATCGAAAAGTTTATGGGACTTTAAGCGGAGGAGGAATTACACCAAAACACCAAGACCAAAGAGTTGCTCTAAACAGGGCTCCGGTCAACTGGACCTGAGCCCCTGATACACTAACAATTCAGATTATGCCTACAAAACAAAGCATGGAACTTCAAACACGATCACCGGTCGATCGGCCCCCTGGCCGCGGTCGACCATTCCTACTAGTTTTTAGGTGCTTGTTTCTTTTTATTTTCACTTACTATATAAATCAATTTTTGTTTGTTTTGTAATCTATATTTTCATTATATTAGTTTTTAGGGTTTGTTGTTGGGAGCCAACCTCTCCTTCACCTCATAGGGTTAATACCCATTTATGTAAGTTATCTACTATTCATTGTCTTCTCTACTTGTTTTATGCTTTATTTCCTTTATGTTTTGCTTTAATGTTCATGTACTTCCTTTGTGGTTATTTGTTGTTAGTTTATTTATTGTTTATGTTGGTTAATTAGTTTTATTTCTTGCTTTAATCATGTTTAGTGAGTAGTTTAAGGGTTAAGGTCATATTTTCGCCATTAATGTGTCTCGAGCTTTGAAATCTAGGTTTTGGTTCAAAACGCATTTAATTGAAACCTCGTGTATTAAAGTTAAAATATTATGTGTTTAAATTTCTTTGGCATGCAACGTTAGTGTTTAAAGCGATAATCCGAAATTAATCCATGTGTGACCATTTTCGGTTAAATGTTTAATCTCACATTTTTGGAATAAATTCCTTCATGTGTGATGTTTATAGTTAATTGATTATGCTTAGTTAAATATTTTTGAACCGAAATCCTTTTTAGGCATTGTTCAACCCATGGTGGGGATGTGATCCTACCCTCGTTTTATTAATCTTGTTTTATTTAACTTTTTCCCCTTTTCTTCCTATTAAACCCCATCACCTTTTACACTTTTATTTTAGAAGTAATAAATCAATTAAATTTTGTCAAACATTCCCTGTGGATTCTTGATACCCAAACTCGTCGCTATACTCCATTTGTTGAGTGTAGTCTTAGTTTAGGTTTTTTGCATTACGACCGAAAGTCGATAACAATGATTAGCATATGTACACGAACACTCGGTTTTCCCCTCATCACTCTTCGCGTCAATGAAATAAGCTTTTATTTCAATAAAGGCGCCCATAAGTCACTCGGATTTTTCCACCTTTCGAGATCTTTCTTGTTAGATCTCATTGGGACTTGTGCCTAAACACATTTTTTTTTTGCAGCAAACGAAGATTGATTCTAAGAGAATTAAGTTTCTCCACTCGAGTGTCTTCTCCTTGTATTCATACACAAGTGATATACATAATCTTGCAAGCTTTCATCTTCCATGTTGATTTTAAGATTGAAATATTATAAAGGAAGAAATTAAATATTCAACATATTTCCTAGTTCATCTCTTGTATTATTTTCAAGATTTTTGATTCACTCTTGAATCCTTGAAAGTAAGGTTTTTGATTTATCTCTAGAAATAGTAAGATTTTTCAAATATAATTTCTTCTTGAGTATGGCCTTGTTTCAATCTTGAAAAGCACACTTGTGAGTTTTTAAGAGAAACCAAATCTTTTGCTCCATATTTTTAACCACAGGATATCCTTACACATTCTTACTATAACCGGTGGTTACTTATTGGTTCCGTCGCATTAAAACAAAGTGCTCGTCCACTTTAAATCAATATTTCGGTAGCATGAGACTTGAAGACATTAGACGAGTCCATTACCGATCGTGGTTGTGTGTTGTCACTCTCCTTAGAGAATATGATGGGAAATAGCTGATAGTCAGTGTATTGTTGGATTATAAGTAATTGTCTTTTAATTATAATACTCTACCATAGTACATTTATCATTCATTTTGGCCCGAGTTTTTTTTCTTATTAGTGGATTTTTATTGTAAATTTGGTGTCGTGCAAATTGTTTTCTCTTTCCGCATGATAGAATCATTTATGTTAAATTGGAGATAAAATTTGATTAGATGCTAATACTTATAGAACATTTTTGTCACAAAAAAACTTCTAGGATGTTTTTAATCCATTCATTAATTTGTATCCCTCAATTGATAATTTAATTTATAACTGGGTAGCTACCATAGAGATCTCACACTCTGAGTCTGGTTCTCATGTTCCTTCACTTACTTTTGCTAATGACTTCATTATTTTTAATAAAAGTTATTGGTAAGAGTGAGGTTTATACTATGAGTATTCAAGAGATTAATTTAGAAAAATCATCCATTCTTTTCTTATAAGAATACAAACACTTTAAGAAATGCATCCTAAAATTTATGTTGGGACTCCAGTTATCCAAAAGGGAGGGTAAGTGCTTATGATTACCTTTATTTGATGTGAGGATGGAAAATAATACAACTCAGAGTATTGTGTTTGTATGGAAAAACGATTATACTTGTGGTAAAATAGGTTTATATACTCCGATAGGAGATTTACTCTTATTAATTCTGTGGTTTCCTCCTTACCAATTTATAATGCGTCTTCCTTTCAAATGCCTAAAGGTATATTAGATGAGACTATTAAAAAGGCTAAGAATTTTTTTAAGAGAGTATGCTTCATGGGGAAGAATTGTCACTCCTAAAATTTATGGAGGTTTGAATATTAATGATCCCAAGTTACTTAATAAATACTTTATGTTATAATTGCCTTGGACTATATGACCAATAGGGATCATTTATGGGCTAATATAATGAGGCACAGATACTTTAGGAGTTATTCTTTCATTTAGGTTAAATCAAACAAGTTTCATATTGTTCTTAGAAGTGGATCTTTAACCAATGGGATAATTTCAAAAAAGGAAAAGGTTGGACAATTGAGAATGATGAAATCAATTTTTGGAATGATACACCTTGAATTTTCTTTAATGAGCAAGTGAAACATGTAGAGTTAGATCCTCAACCACTGATGGGGGAATTGAGATAAAGTCAAGCTGGCCTAGGAAAGATGCCGGGAAATAAGATGATTAGAAATTATAATACCCCTTATTTTTAAGAGGAATAATAATTAATTAAATAATAGTAATTTAATTAATTAAATGGAAACTCATATTTATTATACAATTGAAATTTAAAATTTAAAATCATTTAGGTCGATTTAAAGTTAAAATGAGTTAATTTCGAATTTTAAAGTTTATTCGATAAATCGATAATGTTTTATGGGTTAAAGCTTGACTATTAAAAAGATTGAGGCTAATTTGGTAATTATATCAAGTTATATGTTAATTTGGACTAATGCGGAATTTTGGGAAAGACTAGGGGTAGCTAGGTCCTTGTTCTTTGCTTTAGGATCAAACTAGGGTTTAGGGTTTCAAGTAGCCACCATAGCAAGGGGACCCAGCGCCCTGGGGAAGCTATCGCGGGTCTAAGGATTGCGATCATGGATAGGTCGTGGGTGAGTCTTACTTATATGTTTATATTTTTATTTTTAAATATTTTTTACTTAAATAAAACCTATTATCCCTCATTTTTAAGTTGTCTTCTCCACAAAGAAATCCTAAAACTACCTAAACTCTCCCTTAAGCAACCTTTTCTCACTAATCAAATCAATAGATCTTTTAAGTCTTTCAAGAAATGATTCAAAGAAGGTTTTCTAAACAAATAAATTAATTTTTTCAAGATCTTTTCAAGAGAAATTGAAGCCTAGTATTTTCAATAGTACATCTCTTCATCTCAAATCAAGTTTTAGTTCATCTTTTGAGGTAAGTTGTTAACAACTCCTCTCCTTTTATATATACACATGTTAATTTCACTTAAACACTAATTATAGAATTAAAATGTGTTATAAACCCTTAGGGATGTGAATTATCTTACTATATAATATAGTTTAGGTAAAATTGGTTATCCTCATATGTTGTATACTAAGATTTAACCCTAACTATTGTGAGAAATTGGTTATTGAACCCATGGTAGAAAATTGACATTTAGGGTTTGAGATTAGATCTTGTATTTATATTAATTGGAAAGTATGATGAGTAAATCAAACATAATTAAGGGCTTAATTAAGTTCTAAAATCCACGTGCATAGTAGGATTGTACCTTTAGCATTGGAGTAATATATTTGGTGATAAATACCTAATGAATGAGATTTTAAGCATGATAGTTTATATTTATGACCTAGTTACTTATGAGTATTTATTATTTGTGGTTAGCCTGTGTTTATACTCTTAAAATGTGAATAAAATCCCTTGTATTGAATTGCATTCTTGAAATTGAAAATTTAACTTAATTATGTAAGAATCCATTGTAATCCATTTACTACGTTTATCATGTTACTGATAATGAATTAATCAAGTAGACAAATTAAAAGGAGTAAATGATAAACATGTGTTAGCTTATTGGATTATGTTTGTTATGACTTGTGTTGAACGAATTGCAATTGGATATAGAAGTTGGATTTTTAATTCTCTTAATCTCTTAATTTAACTCACCCTAATAAGTCCTTAACTAATTAATGTATTAACAACTATCCTATCTAAATGGAAGTGTATCGTGGGATTCTTTGTTTGGATTTCATTTATGAGACGTCCCACGTGTGTAGTTTAGAGATGGTAAGGAGTGATGACCTTAGAGCTTTTAATTAATATACCTCTTTATTTATAATGATTCGATGTATGAGTAGTCACGCCTTAGATGCATTATCCATTTTAAGTCTTTAATTAAATAATTTAACTTTGGTTTAGAGATATAATTAAGAATGTGTGACACCCCGCCTAATAAAATACCGGGTGATCAGTCCTATACCAAATTAAAACAGGAATCCCAGTTAGTTCATCCTTAGCATCACTGTCGAAAACTTTTTAAAACTTACTAACCACCTATTCCAAAAGCTGGTGCCTAATTTTAACTTTTTAATTAACAAAACAGTACATGCGGAAATAAATATAAACCATTTACACAACTGAATAAAACTCAACTAAAATATTTAATTAAACAATTTTCCGAATAAACCATCGGCCACCAAAGTGAAATCCAAAACAAACATCCAACACCTGAATAAATACATCTGTAATCTGTACTGAGAAGTCTGGGAGACAAGCCCTAAATAAAACTGAAACTGATAAATGATTCCTACTCTAGGAATGAATGAGCGATGCGTTTAATCCCAATTCCATCTAGCATCCACATATGCCGCAGCTCCGTGTCCCTGGAATAGAATATCAATCCTGGCGTCCCTGTGGCTGGACACCTAAAAGGTTTCGAAAATAGTTTTATAGAAAGGGTTAGAACACAAAATATTTTGAAAATATTTAGCAAGTGAATTAACTGCAGTAATTTAAAATGCATGAATGCGCTTCATATTTAAGTTAGTGTCGCACTCCCTTGTGGACATTCTCACCCCTCCACTAATGTGCACACCTAATAGTTACCTTGACCCCCACCTAGTTGTACTACCCCGTCCAACTAGCCCTGGTATAACCTCCCCTTGCCATACTACTCTAACCCGAGTATAATTATTCATAAATTTATAAGTTATTTCACCAATTAACTTAATTAATTCCTTCTTACATAATACACTACACCAAAAACACTAATTTGGCACACCCTGATATTAAAAATCTGGCACAGTTTTAAACTGTGCCAAATTCTGGCACGATTTTATGACAATCTGCCACACTTTAAAACAGTGCCAAAATTTTGAACTGTTTTAAAGTGTGCTAAAATTGAGTACACTTCACTAAAATATAAAACCCTCTAAAAAATTAACTATCCTCACACTTTGATATTCCTCTCTCTTCCCGCTCACCCCCGCTCGTCCATGTCTTCATTTTGTCTGCCTCCACCATCCACTTACACACTACCTGGCGCCTCATTCACTAACTACCATCATCGATGCCTCATCCTCCAACTACCATCATCTATGAACCTCCGTCATCGAAACTCCACCATCAGCTCCAACCCTGAAATCGAACAAAACAGGTGGTTTTTACGATTTTTACTCTTGTATGTCAGAATTTGTAGATCTAGTCATGGTTAACTTTCTCACGAATTTCATTATCGCTGTATTTTTGGGGGGGTTTCTAAAATTTGTATATTCTTTAAGATTCAACCCTTAGAATTAGTTAAAGAGGAAGATTTTGGGGGGGTTTTCTAAAATTTGTATACTCTGGTATGTCAGAATTTTTCATCATCGCTGTATTTTTGGGTTTTGACAAAATAGGAAATATCTGAGTAACTTAGAATTAGTTAAAGAGGAAGATTTTTATCAGTAAAATTATCTGTATGCATGAGTATTCATACAGAGGTATAGATTCAGTAATGCTCGTGTGGGCTTATGATGAATGAATATTCGCTGGCATTTCAAGCTATATGAGTATCTGGCAGTGGAAAATAGCTTAGGATGAATGCGTATTCACGAAAGTGGCAAGTAGCTTAGGATGAATACGCATAGGATGAATGAATATTTGCTAGTAGTGGCAGGTAGCTTAGCCGACAGTGGCAATTATCTTAGGCAGTGACAATTAGCTTAAATTCAGACACGCGAAGGAGGAAAAATAGGCTTATAATTGAATTATTTACTGATATGTTGTTATAGTTTACCTACAATTGAATTCAAGCTACCTAAGTATCTATTCTATGGGCTCGTACATCTCTATCAAATAATGGTTCTAGGCATATATAAATGCTAAGGTGTGCTATGCTTTATCCCAGTTAATTCCATTAACTAACAATGAATAAAAAGCAGAACAATTGATACACCATAGAAAACCTAGTCAATAAATTTAGCGTGATGTTATGATCTTGTCTAAAGGAGATTATTCATTATTTGTTCAACTATTATCTAGAATTAAAGCTTGAAATCCATTATATGTTGCATTGGTGCATCATAGTCTATGTTGGCTATGCTCATCTCGTAGTGGGTTAATATGCCTAAGAAAGACTATCTTCATTTTTTTCAATAAAGTTCTTATTATGATCTTTTTAGAGAACTGGAAAGTCTTAAATATCGAAAAACATGTTATTACTTTCTCATTCTATAGATGACCTGAACAGAAGAAAAAAAAAGGTTTGACTCAAATAATTTCATCTATCCTAAAATGATAATCATTTAACTATTATGTGATGGTGTTATGTAGTAAATGTAATTTGTTGGCAAATAGGCTACATGTTATAAATACTTTATAAATTGCATGTTAGATGAATGCATCCAGCGTTGAAATAATTTTCTTTACTTTGTTTTCGAGAGTTATTGCCCCCCCCCCCCCCCCTTTCTTCTTCAATTTATCTCATTTGTATCATAATTATGTTCTTTTAATGGCAATCATATATTTTTCATTTATGGGTAATTGGCAGGGTTCATCAGTGTTTAAATATTTGATCTAGTCTCGAGCATTCAAGTTATAGTATCATCGAATTGATACGGATAAAAGGTAAATTTAATTCTTGGTTATTGCTTAATATCATTAGTTTTTTACTGGTTTGATTTGTAGTGGAGATAGAAGGTTGAGGGTGAGCCAATTGAAAACTCGGATTATCAATTGGTTGTTGTATCATAATTTTAAGATCAATTTATGATAATATTTGTATACTTGTTTGGGTGAACTTTAGTTAGAATTATTGATATGTTTGTTTCTGTTAATTAATTTATGTCATTTGCAAGTAGTTTATGCCATTAATTTTAAGTACTATTCGATTATGATATTATTTTGTGATATATGTGATGGACCCAATTAATTCAAATATGCATCACCAGTGAAAAACTTGCCAATGTTATCCAACATCATATCAAATGCTAAATCTTAACATTCAAGTCACTAAGTGTTGAGACACAAATTCCAACATATGACGTGGTACTCGAAAGCAATAAATAAAAAGACAAGCATTAGTTAAAGTTGTACTTTAAATGAAAAAATAGTAAACACAAAAAGTAGTGTCTGGAATTTTAAACAATCTAAAAAGAGAAGCTTTATATTTCATGATCTGAGTGGCACGAAATGAGGCACGGATACCTCACGGCGTACAAAAGTAACCTAGGGATGTGATCGTGTTCTCATTGGGCTCCCGGTCCGCCATTGACTACTATACGATTATTTTAGAATTAAATATAGGATTGAGGAGTCTAAAACTCATAATCGTAACCGAGTGGCCTAAAAAGAGGTGCAGACACCCTAAGAGGTACCAAAGTATGGTAACTCATCATTTTTAGATTAGTCGCAGATCTCAAATCATTTTGCATTCGTGGATGGTTACGTCAGTATGGTGTTTTGTTATCGATTAATTTAAGTTACTTGTTATAACTGTTTTTCCCACTGATATCTTTACAACCCCAAGGGGTTAGCCTAATGGCATGTGCTTCACCACTAAAAGGGAATGTAACATGATCAAACATTGTGAACCCTAAGGGGACTACACACTTAATTTGAAGATTACTTGGTTCACAGATTGTTTAGGTGTTGCATTGTCCTTAAGAGAAGATAGGTGGGGTTATCATCTCTCTCGCCCTATGTTTTAGGCTTTAGTCCAATCCCTCTGGACATTTCAACCACTTCCTTCTGATTTTTTCTATATTGAAAGTTATGTCATGAGTTATTGTCAGTGTTGAATAAGGCAGAAGAAGAATTCGTACTCTGTCTTCAAGAATTTGTGGATCTTTAGTCTTTTTCATATTGGTTAAGGGGATTCGGTTTAGTGTTTTTATTTAGTGGTGGTGGTGGTATAGTTTGTTGGCTTGTAATAGGTGGAGAAGCGTGGACAAGTAGTGTTAATGAAGCCATTGGTTGACACTATTTACTGTAGAGGTAGGGAAAGTGTGCTACTAGTTATTGTTTTGTGTTATACGTAGTGATTTTGGTTAATGATCTGTTTTAGTTTGGTGATGAGGTTTTATCAATGAATATTTCATCTTAAGGGTGTTGAGTAACGGCTACGATTGGTACAATGATGATAGCTAAAATAAAATGCAACTACTTACATTAACTATGCTAAAGCAAGATGCAACTACTCACAATGAAACTATTTACACCAAGTCTATATAACGTTGCGCAAAGTGCTACTACTCGCATTAAATCTAATAATGCTAAAGAAAATGCAACTAATCACACTATATCTATAATAACTAAAGTAAAATGAAACTATTCACATTAAATCTAAGAACGTTAATCTAATCGCCTCATAGATGTCTTAGTTTCTACGTTCCTCTAATTTCCACAGAGATGCCTTAGTGTATTTTTGAAGGCTGTGAAGTCTTCCATTTTGTCTCTCTGGCTCTAAATTCCATATCTAGCCTTTGCGTCTGAGTTTTTCCACAGAGAGAGGTTCATATCTAAAGTTAGAGGAAGATTCAAGGTTAAGCAAGTATTAGACCTATTACCAAAGACACCATTGCAGAAATATGAGGAACATCTGTTGTGACAGACTCAAGTAATGACTTTGAAGAGGGACAACATGTTGAAGATGCAATTGAGGAGAACATTTGATTTATGAATGTCATACTTCTTATATCAGCTTTTTTTTTCTTATATCATATCCTTAATTTATGAATGTCATACTTCTTACAGTCTTGGTTATATGAAGAGAACATTTGACATTGGTTCGGAACTGGTGTTTAGTACTTGATTTTTGCAATGTTTTTGTTTTTACAATGGCAAGGTCATGAATATTTCTAGGTGATTTTACAGTGGCAAGGTCACAGATATTGCTAGGTGTTGTTCAATTATCTTACTTATTGGCTTACTACTAAAGTATAAATATACTTATTTTTTTAACTGTATAAACTTAAACTGACCCTCTAATATTATCGGATTTCAACTTCAACCAAAGACAACCAGAAAAAATAGATACATTTATATATGTGAACACATATAACTCACATATCATTTTGAGTGTGCCAAGACTATTGGATTAAACTAATGGATGTGCGTTTTGAGAGTACTTGCTTTTAACACTTCCAAGTTTCCTTCTTTGAATTGGTATACTAGATTTTTTTTACCTCACAAGTAAAGGAGTAAAGACATCAATGCCAATTCCGATATCTTCATAGAGATCAGAGTAAACTGTAACATGATCAAGGAATAACATCAATCAATGTATGAATTTTCTTGATATGTTGCCCAGTAATGATGTCAAAACTAAAACCAACACTTACTAGTATAATAAAGTGGGGCGGGAAAGATCTAATTGATGTTTCATTAATTAGATAATCGTTATGGGATTGCTCACCCTTAATCTGTATTGAACCAGTTGACCCGACCTAATCTTCATTCAAATTTCAACCAGAGTAGGAGGAAGCAGGGCTTCCTTGAGAGTACCGATTTTGTACAGCCATTCTACTTCTTGTTGCCTTGAGTTGAGACTTTCTACCCTTTCCCATGCACTTATCCAAATGAGGAGAAAACCTTCCAGCCATAATTTGGCAGCCACAGTTCACTCCCCTCTCCTCTTTTCTCCCTCTCCCTCTCCCTCCCCTCTCCTCGCAACATCAGCAGCACCTGGGCCCGACTTGGCAGGATGGAGCACCCGGCTGGCTCGGCAGCAGCAGTCCAGCAGCCTACACATTATGTCCGACACATTAAGTACGTTATTTTTTTCCAGTATATTAGTTCTTTTTTTTCAGTATGTTAGTTTATTATTTTTCTTCAATATGTTTGTCAATTTTAATTACTTTAGTATGCTAAAATTTTAATTCTAATTAGTTGTTAGTATGCTGATTTTTTTTCTTTAGTATGTTGCTCAAATGGTATTCTAGACTCTACTTCTTCCTATGAAGCCCATACACTTCTCCGGAGGTGGGGGACTGCAAACCTAAGGGAACCACATTCTAAAGATGAGGGACTGCATACTTACGGGGAAAAAGACGTGTATTGGACGCTAACACTTTTTTATGTTAGGGACTACCAGCTAAAGGCCCTAGAAAATAATCAACATTTAACAACTCTAAACTCCTAATAGACTTAATTTCAGACTCGAAAAAATAAACAACACCTTAGTTATGTGAAGAGTGGGATTATACTGAAAAACTCTCTTAATTTCCCTTATCCTTAAGTGATTCTCTTTTCCCTTTTTTTCTTTAATGCAGATTTCTAGTAGGACTCCCTTTAAAGGAGATACAGCTTTTGTATCTGGAACTGATTCAGATAGTGCGAGAATAAAATAACATATGACGAGCATCACAGGTGATTTTTTATCTAGTCATCTCAAAGTTGGGTTCTACCTTATTTCTTAGATGATTAGATTTGGGTACATTTATACCCAAAATTTATTATCTAAATTTATTCATTTTTGAACATATATTAATCATGTGTGTGATGTTAATGAATATAAGTTTGTGTTTACCCCTTTAGTAAATATATGTTTTTCATTAATTCTAGGCACCTCACTGACTAGTATACTAAATGATAAGCAGAAACAATTTGATGACAAATTCAGAAGGTGTTTTGAACTGTCTCATAAGGTAGCAGAAGCTTCTTTTACCTAGCATGCAATTTCAATGTTTATTGCTCTATAATTTTTTCTCTTGTTGTGATTTGGCCTGTAGGATGGTTTCCATCTATGGACAACCCTGCTACGGCTGTGGCTGTTGCTGCCTCCCCTCCTCTCCTCTCCTCTCCCTCCCTTGCCCTGGCTACTGCTGTTGATGCCTCCCCTACCCCCGGACAACCCTGTTGCGGCCTCCTCCCAGTGCACTGCCTGTGGACATATCTTGCGTCCAGTGACGGACCTATGTGTGTGAGGACAATGCCTGCCTCCCCCTCCTGCCCTTATTTTCATTCACTGGTAAATTTTTTTAGTTTATTTTCTTATTTTATGCTAATTGCTAAATGTTTTTATTTGCTGAATTTTTCTATTTGCTGAATTTTTTTCATAATGTGCTCTTTTCTTCATTCATTCTCACTTCTGTTTCTCAATCATTGTTGCCTCTTTTAGTGTTTCATTGATGCTTTTTAGATATAAATTCACCTCATCGTCATTGTTGGGACCGAGTCTTAAAGATTTATTTGTGTATTGTGGTCGGAAATTTTCATTGAAGACAGTCTTAATGTTGGTTGATCAAATGGCAAACACTATTTAACATCGTAATGGGCTACAAATTATTTATTGTGTTAACATCATGATGGGTTGCAGATTAATATGACATTGAATTGAATTGACTCTTTGGTAGGTTCAGGGACTATGTAATTTCCTGTTAATTAAACGTGATTATTGATGTGACTAGTCCATGATACAATGGTATAATATACATTTATGGATAATTTGAAATTGAAAGGAAGTTGGCTACTATATTAAGTCTGAGTAAATAAGTCTCAAAATATCTAAATTAGGCTTAAAAATAAGCCGTTAATGGGTGAAAACATAAACCATCCCCCAAACGACCCCGTAGGAGGCACGAAAACCTCGCACGGGACCAATGTAACTTGTAGGAACTGACCGCGTAGTCCCGGGTCTCCCGATTTCAGAGTATGACGATAATTTGCAAAAATCACACTTTGAGTTAAAAACATGCCGTTAAAGGGTGAAAACCCAAACCAACCCCCAAACGACCCCGTAGGAGGCACGAACACCTCGCACGGGACCAATGTAACTTACAGGAACTGATCGCGTAGTCCCGGGTTTTCCGATTTGAGAGTATGACGATAATTTGCAAAAATCACACTTAGAGTTAAAAACATGCGGTTAAAGGGTGATCTCCCAAACGACCCCGTAGAAGGCACGAACACCTCGCACGGGACCAATGTAACTTGTAGGAACTGATCGCGTAGTCCCGGGTCTCCCAGTTTTAGAGTATGATGATAATTTGCAAAAATCATACTTAGAGTTAAAAACATGCCGTTAAACGGTGAAAACCCAAACCAGCCCCCAAACGACCCCGTAAGAAGCACGGACACCTCGTACGGGACCAATGTAACTCGTAGGAACTGACCGCGTAGTCCCGGGTCTCCCAGTTTGAGAGTATGACGATAATTTGTAAAAATCACACTTTGAGTTAAAAACAATCCCTTAAAGGGTGAAAACCCAAACCAGCCCCCAAACGACCCCGTAGGAGGCACGAACAGCTCGCACGAGACCAATGTAACTTATAAGAACTGACCGCGTAGTCTCGGGTCTCCCGGTTTAAGAGTATGATGATAATTAGAAAAAATCACACTTAGAGTAAAAAACATGCCGTTAAAGGGTGAAAATCCAAACCAGCCCCCAAACGACCCCGTCGGAGGCACAAACACCTCGCACGGGACCAATGTAACTTGTACGAACTGACCGCATAGTCCTGGGTCTCCCAGTTTGAGAGTATGACGATAATTTGCAAAAATCACACTTAGAGTTCAAAACATACCGTTAAAGGGTGAAAACCCAAACCAGCCACCAAAGGACCCCGTAGGAGGCACGTACACCTCGCACGGGACCAATGTAACTTGTAGGAACTGACCGCATAGTCCCGGGTATCTCGATTTGAGAGTATGACAATAATTTGCAAAAATCACACTTAGACTTAAAACCAAGCCGTTAAGGGTGAAAACCCAAACCAGCTCCCAAACGCCCCCGTATGAGGCACGAACACCTCGCACGGGACCAATGAAACTTGTAGGAACTGACCGCGTAGTCCCGGGTCTCCCGATTTGAGAATATGACGATAATTTGCAAAAATCACACAGAGTTAAAAACATGTCGTTAAAGGGTGAAAATCAAAACTAGCCCACAAACGACCCTATAGGAGGCACGCACACCTCGCACAAGACCAATGTAACTTGTAGGAACTGATCGCTTAGTCCCGGGTCTCCCGATTTGAGTGTATGATAATAATTTGAGAAAATCGTACTTAGAGTTAAAAACATGCCGTTAAAAGGTGAATACCCAAACTAGCCCCCAAACGATCCCGTAGGAGGCACGAACACCTCGCACGGGACCAATGTAACTTGTAGGAACTGACCGCGTAGTCCCGAGTCTAGCGATTTGAGAGTATGATGATAATTTCAAAAATCACACTTAGATTTAAAAACATGCCGTTAAAGGGTGAAAACCCAAACCAAATCCCAAACAACCCCGTAGGAGGCACGAACACCTCGCACGGGACCAATGTAACTTGCAGGAACTCACCGCGTAGTCATGGGTCTCCCGTTTGAGAGTATGACGATAATTTGCAAAAATCACACTTAGAGTTAAAAACATGCCGTTAAAGAGGGAAAACCCAAACCAACCCCCAAACGACCCCATAAGAGGCACGAACACCTCGCACGGGACCAATGTAACTTGTAGGAACTGACCGAGTAGTCCCGGGTCTCTTGGTTTTAGAGTATGATGATAATTAGCAAAAATCACACTTAGACTTAAAAACATGCCATTAAAGGGTGAAAACCCAAACCAGCCCCCAAACGACCCCGTAAGAGGCACGAACACCTCGCACGGGACCAATGTAACTTGTACGAACTGACCGCGTAGTCCCAGGTCTCCCGATTTTAGAGTATGATGATAATTTGCAAAAATCACATTTAGAGTTAAAAACATGCCGTTAAAGGGTGAAAACCCAAACCAGCCCCCAAACGACTCCATAGGAGGCACTAACACCTCGCACGGGACCAATGTAACTTGCAGGAACTGACCGCGTAGTCCCGGGTCTCCAGATTTTGAGAGTATGAAGATAATTTGCAAAAATCACACTTAGACTTAAAAATAAGACGTTAAAGGGTGAAAACCCAAACCAGCTCCCAAACGACCCCGTAGGAGGTACGAACACCTCGCACGGGACCAATGTAACTTGTAAGAACTGACCACGTAATCCCGGGTCTCTCGGTTTGAGAGTATGACGATAATTAGCAAAAATCACACTTAGAGTAAAAAACATGTCGTTAAAGGGTGAAAACCCAAACCAACCCCCAAACAACCCCGTAGGAGGCACGAACACCTCGTACGGGACCAATGTAACTTGAAGGAAGTGACCGCATAGTCCCGGGTCTCCCGATTTGAGTGTATGATGATAATTTGCAAAAAATCACACTTAGAATTAAAAACATGTCGTTAAAGGGTGAAAACCCAAACCAGCCCCCAAACGACCCCGTAGGGGGCACGAACACCTCGCACGGGACCAAGGTAACTTGTAGGAACTGACCGCGTAGTCTCGAGTCTCCCGGTTTGAGACTATGACGATAATTTGTAAAAATCACACTTAGACTTAAAAACAAGCCGTTAAAGGGTGAAAACCCAAACCAGCCCCCAAAACGACCCCGTAGGAGGCACGAACACCTCGCACGGGACCAATGTAACATGTAATAACTAACCGCGTAGTCCCGAGTCTCCCGATTTGAGGGTATGACGATAATTTGCAAAAATCACACTTAGAGTTAAAAACATACCGTTAAAGGGTGAAACCCAAATCAGCCCCTAAACGACCCCGTAGGAGGCACGAACACCTCGCACGGGACCAATGTAACTTGTAGGAACTGATCGCGTAGTCTCGGGTCTCCCGGTTTGAGAGTATGACGATAATTTGTAAAAATCACACTTAGACTTAAAAATAAGCTGTTAAAGGGTGAAAACCCAAACCAGCCCCCAAACGACCCCGTAGGAGGCACGAACACCTCGCATGGGACCAATGTAACTTGTAGGAACTGACCGCGTAGTCCCGGGTCTCCCGGTTTGAGAATATGACGATAATTTGTAGAAATCACACTTAGAGTTAAAAACATGTGGTTAAAGGGTGAAAACCCAAACCAGCCCCCAAATGACCCCGTTGGAGACACGAACACCTCGCACGAGACCAATGTAACTTGTAGGAACCGACCGCGTAGACCCCCTTCTCTCAATTTGAGAATATGATGATAATTTGTAAAAATCACACTTAGAGTTAAAAATATGCCGTTAAAGTGTGAAAACCCAAACCAGCCCCCAAACGATCCCGTAGGAGGCACGAACACCTCGCACGGGACCAATGTAACTTGTAGGAACTGACCGCGTAGTTTCGGGTCTCCCGGTTTGAGAGTATGATGATAATTTGTAAAAATTACACTTAGACTTAAAAACAAGCCGTTAAAGGGTGAAAACCCAAACTAACCCCCAAACGACCCCGTAGGAGGCACGAACACCTCGCACGGGACCAATGTTACTTGTAGGAACTTATCGCGTAGTCCCGGGTCTCTCGATTTGAGAGTATGACGATAATTTCCACTCATATATGTAATTTTTTAGTTTGAGTAAAAAAAAATTTGTAAATTATTGGGTTACTAATATCGTATCTTTTTTTTATCCTATTTTTTTTGCAGGATAACAGTTTATCGTTGGCTTTTTTTCACGTGGAACACACATAGAACTCAATGGTTTACATCAAGGGGTTTATTCATGATTCCATTTTTTTGTGTCATGGACGTACGGTCTTTTGTTGTTTTATTGTTGACTTTTATGGTCGTGCGGGCTTTTGTAAGGTAATTGTTATATTTTGTGGTTGTACGGGGTTTATGTTAGGCATGTTTTGTATTAACAGGTTTTGGACTGTCTAGAAAATAGAGGAAACTCTGTTCAATTTTTTTTGGGCCTGTGAGCTGTTAAAGACTTGTAATATTTTGAAGTTTGTATGTACATTAGTTTATTAACAACGCGCAATATTATTAATTTGTGAATTTTGTGCTTTCAAATAATTAATTTTTTTTTATAAAAAATTTGGCATAGTTCAAAATCGTGGAAAAAGTGTATCATATTTTGGCACGGTTTTGAACTATGCCAAATTTTTTTAAACTGTGTTGAATCTGGCACAGTTAAAAACTGTGCCGAAAGTGTGCCAAAAATATCAAATTCTGGCACGGTTTAAAAGTGTGCCAGAAGTGTTCCTATTTTGCTGAATCTGGCACAGTTAAAAACTGTGCCAAAAGTGTACCAGAAATATCAAATTCTGGCACGGTTTAAAAGTGTCCCAGAAATGTTCCTATTTTGCTGAATCTGGCATAATTAAAAACTGTGTCAAAAGTGTGCCAGAAATATCAAATTCTGGCACGGTTTAAAAGTGTGCCAGAAGTGTTCCTGTTTGGCTGAATCTGGCACACTTTTGAGCCGTGCCCGAAAAAAATTGCCATTTAGGAATACCTGATTCTGGCACAGTTCAAAACCGTGCCAGATTTGATCTGGCACAGTTTTAAACCGTTTCAGATTCCTATTTTTGGTGTAGTGATAGCATATAATCGTATCACAAGTTATATAAAGTAAATACATCACACACTGTATTATTACCCGCATATAATATTGAATACCATTATATACGTACCTTTACTAAACAACCACACGTATAACATCCGTATATCCGTACCTCCGAGTATACCCTTGTAGGATGATTCCCTCTAAAGTTCTATCTCACTAGGTGTGCTCACATAACCTAGTTACCCAAGTTGGAATCGTTCACCAACCTGGCCTAAAACATAAACGAAGTGGAGGCGGTCATATTCCTTCCCTGAAAGTGAGATAATCTCCTCACCCATATACCGGACGCTATGACCTGGGGATATACTCACCCTACTCCTCAAGCTAGGGGATTCACCCACATCGCTCAACCTCCCTTGATAGCACTAGAGTATATAAATTAAGTAAATATCTAATCACTGATATTTAATAGCACACATAATATACACACACACACACACACACACACACATATATATATATATATATATATATATATATATATATATATATATATATATATATAAAATAAATCCTGGTTTCACCGTGTACTCACAACCCGTAACACTAGCCTGAACTTTCCTGAGTCTGAGGTTCGACTCATATATATTTAATTCACACCTCAATTAATATAATATTTTCCCCGAGTCTATCGTCCGACTCTAATTAAATTAATTAACACACCTATTAATTTAATACCTCCATGAGTCTATCGTCCGACTCTAATTAAATTAATTAACACACCTATTAATTTAATACCTCCCCGAGTCTATCGTCCGAATCTAGTTAAATTAATTAACACACCTATTAATTTAATACCTCCCCGAGTCTATCGTCCGACTCTAATTAAATTAATTAACACACATATTAATTTAATACCTCCCCGAGTCTATCGTTCGAGTCTAATTAAATTAATTAACACACCTATTAATTTAATACCTCCCCGAGTCTATCGTCCGACTCTAATTAAATTAATTAACACACCTATTAATTTAATACCTCCCCGAGTTTGCAATCTAACTCTAATTTAATTAATTAACACATCAATTAATTTAATACCGATCCGAGTCTCTGGTCCGACTCCCAGTTAATTAATTTACACATTAATTAATTTATACCAATCCGAGTCTGTAATCCGACTCCAGTTTAATTAATTACAACATCCATTAATCTAATACCTTTCCGAGTCTGCCTTCCGACTCTACTTTCATTAATTAACACATCCATTAATTTAATAACTTGGTGTCACCCAACCATTATTCCCGGACTCGCTCACTTGGCCCATAACTTAATATTTTCTGAGTCTATGTTCCGACTCCAAATTAATTTATTCTCTCAATAATTTAATTTAATACTTTGGCGTCACTTAACAAACATACCCGGACTCGCTCACTCGGTCCATTTTTATATCTCAGAATTTCATTTCCACATATTCGCCCATAATGTGCCACACATTCGTCTCCATCAAATTTACCAATTATATTTACCTATAATTACCAACATACCCGGACTTGCTCACTTGGTCCATTTTCAACATGTAAAATCAGCACAAAAATATTTTTATCAATAATTATTTCCATGTAATTAAAACTGGCGGCACTGCCAAAATTTCTGCATCATCGATCGATCGAACCCCCTTGGTCGATCGATCGATCATTCCAGTATTCGTCCTCTCCAGCCAACTGTCAGCCATGGACGAACCCTAAAGCTTTGATTCTCAATTTAAACCCTTACGCAAATAAAATTAACATATCCTCCATGTAAGAAAAGGGTCTAAACATCCTATAGACCTTAATTCGTTATCAATTTCCACTAATTCCAACGTTTTCCCGATTTGGGTATTATCAAGGTTTCAAATCTCCAATACGAATTTCATTCATATTAACAGCAATTAACCATTGATTCTTACTGGTTTTAACATACGATTCATTCCTCTACATTCTAGAATCATAAACACAATAAATCTCATCCTTAATCCCATTAAGGTATATCAATTTCCAAAAAACCCAATTTTAATTTTTGTTACACACCCAAAACAAATTTTTCATACACACACACACACACTATGATATGAATTGATTATCATCAATTTAGGAATCACAACAGTTGACCACTTGCCTGGAATTGTTCGTAGAGTCTGATCCGTTGGTGTAGTCCCTTAATTCGGCTCCAAAATCCCCAAATTGGCTCTTGATTTGCTTTCCTCCAATTTCCCTCTCAAGCCCTAGGCTTAGAATTTGTGTTTTCTGTCGTTTAACACTTCTCCATTTAGGTTAAAAACCCTTAATCGCGTTTTTGGCCATATGGGCCTAATTAAAATGGTCCAACTCACCCCGTGTTTGCCCGGTTATGCCCAAAAATACCCTGAGACCCAATTATTACCCCCGGGCACTCTTTTCTGACTATCTCGACCCTTTCGGACTCAACCGCGCACTCAGAATTGCCATCCGAAATACTTTTTGACATTTCCAAATTTCGACCTCAAAATGCGACACACATTAATTCGGACAATTAAACTTTAAAGTCGCCAATTATAAATATTTCGGCTCACTCAAATAAATTCTCTAAATTGAATTTAAGTTTCTCCAATTTAAATATTTTTTTAACTCCCAAAAAAAATTTAAATATTAAATCCTCAAAATTACGAGGTATTACAGAATGTCTCGAAGGGTGGGGTAAACGGGAAGATAACGATGTGATGATAATTTATAAGTTAAGTGAGAAACTTGGAATGTTAATAAAGGGTGAGAATTCTATGTGATATCGATTTTAACCAATTTTCAAATTCCAACTAAAACATATTTAATTGGAGTCAATCTTAAGCCAATTTTATTTAAACCCTAACATATACATCTAGGTGCGTAAAATCAAACCATCACAAATAAATTGTTGACAAATTTCAAATAAAAAAACTAAAAGGGAAAACCTTATATTTCCCTATGCAAAGATAAATCTAAACTTACATACACAATGAAATTTACAATGAATATCTGCAGATACTCACATAGACACATAGCTTAGAGTCATTAATGGATCAACCGCAGTGAACCCAAAAGAAGACACAACTCCAAATCAGCCAGGAACACCCACGAGTACTCTCAATGACATGCAATCGTCAGCCGTAGATTTACCCTCTCTACAAGAGAAACTTCAACAGCATCGTATCTTGGGCTCCAAAACAATTCACTAAAATATTGGAATTTTTGTGAATTGAAAAACAAAGTTTGAAACCCTAAATGAAGAAGACAAATTATTTTGGCAGTTTGCAGTTTATGTGTATCGAAAATCGCTAGGCCTTCTTAAGGAAAAATGACTCATATAACACGCTATTTATAAAAAAAAATGAGTTTGTGACTTCGCTCGAACGAGATCACGATGTCACTCGAACGACTTCGTGCGACATATCCTTGTCGTTTGAACGACCATAACATCAAAATTTTATTTTAATAAAACTCTGCCTCAACACTTAGAAAAAATTCTTTTGACGAAAAATAATGCCTCGTGTGTTAAAAGCAGTTTAGAAAAATTATCCCAACACTTTAAATGAACCGTTAAGGGACTTAAACAAAACCTTATGAAAATCTATCTCACAGAGGCTATTCTGTCGAAGAATACTGATATTCGGATTCGTCTTGATTCATGATTGATCTTGAATAAATCTTCAACGGATGTAGCGGTATACGACATACACTAATGAAAACGGGACTATATAAAATATGTCCTTACAAATATCCCACTATGTCTATACCAGTACAAACTAAAAACATGTAAATTATCACATCAAAATTCCTATACAAATTAAATACCCTCCCACGAACCCAAAAATGAAAAGGTACTAAAGATGCAAGTCTTAAACTTTTCTTTAAAAATCCTCAACTTCAAATCTTCAAATCTTTTTCTTTGTCATCATCAGGGTGTGCAAAATATTGATCTTCAATTTTATAGTTACACATATGAGAAAAGAAACAAACACCTTGTGACGTATCGAGTTTAAAATGAGATAAACATACATCAAAACAAATATCAAATCTCAATTCTCCCCCATAAAATCATAATTCGTTCTTTTCCTTTTTATTTGTCCAAAATAGACACAAAAAAATAAACAATATAAATGCGGAGTGTCACGACACGTAAAACAAATCAACTACGATCATCAAGGATAAACTTGAAAGCTTCCACAAGCTATTTTTTATTTTTCAATTTTTTAAACAAAATGCAAAAATAATTTTACAAAAATAACACAGCATAAATTTACACTAAGATAACCAAATCATAAATATGGAATGAATGGGTGTGAACATATTAGGCAAATCGACTCAAACATACATAACATATGTGCACGGTGAATATGGAAACTCCTATCGAATGAACTCAAAATCGTCCTTAGGTGTCAAAATATGTTGAATTTAAATGACACCAATTCAATCCATCAACACATCAAAGTAAAAAATGATTTCCAAACCAATAACGTCTAAACCTATGTAATGCTTTTTCAAGACTTTGTCAGGACGTGCAAACCCGTTGTTTAATTTCCAACTAAACTCCCTCATAAATAATAATTTATTTATTTTTCTTTTGAGGTGATCTAAAGCCTAATGGCACCTTTTTAGCATATTTATCTTTTTATTGCCTTTAAATTTTTTCTCGGGCTCTTTTCAAACTGTGACTTTCACGGCGAGTTATTTTTTTACTCTCGCAACCCTTTTCCATGTTCACTCCTCATTTTTTCAAATTTAAAAAATTTCCTCACGAGCAACGGTTATTACATGCACTACTTTCATTATCGAGTTTTATCGCATTTGGTTCGTTTTAAAGACATGATTGAGATGAAAACACTTCGACAATATGTGATAGACAAGAACAATAATTAAACAAATCCGTGCAAGTGTGCATTAAAGGAGACTATGATTCAAACATGTAGAAAGTAATCTCAAATCACATCTTAATGACTCCAAATATTATAAAGCACATGGATGAAATGATGTATCATCTCAAAACACTATCAAATAATCACATGGATATAGAATGATGTTATGACTTGGTCATCCTAAATGTCGATCCATAAATGGTGTAAACCCAAATACGAAACTCTTTGTCTTTTTCCAAAAATTTATCAAAATAAAATATTTTTAGCTTTTTCAATTTTTCTCAAAAAATAGAAAATCTTTTTGTATTTTTCCAAAAAAATTCAAAAATAAAAATCTTTTTAGTTTTTCAAAAAATATATCAAAAATGAAAAACATAAATACAAACATGGTACACATTAGCAATAGGCATAAATTATCATGATGAAGGTCATCTTATGCTACCAAACAAGTCTAAACCTCGACCGTTAGGTGCGGAGGCATTTTTCAAAGATGGTGACATCCTATGAATAACATCCATCAAATCATGTGAAGTTTCGACCAAAATATTTACTCGCTCCATAATATGTGCAAAAACTCTCTCATGTAATCATCTGGAGCATCCAAAGTATCATGTGTGGGTGCATGTGTCATAGAAACACGCGTAGTAGCAAAACATGGCACTTTCTCCAATTTAAAGCAAAATTTGCTAAGGCGTCCTCTCTTATTGCAATGGGTGCAAACGTACACGGCCATAGGAACACCTCTCTCAAAACGTCTATGGTGCACTCTCCTACTGGGAACAGGATGCCTAGGTGGGCTAGGTTGAGAGTCACATAGGGCAATCACAAACTCAGGAATCAGCTCGAGTGCAATGTGGGAAGTGGACGCACCGTCATGACCTATTCCTAGTCTCTCAACATTATCCAAAGTGGGACCGAGGAGAATCTATCATACCTTCTTAGATGTATCCTCTATAGTGACCTTTACCTCATAGGCACATTCAAGATCTCTCTCTAATTGTGACACATGGGCTATAAGTTCACTATTTTTTCGACCTACGACGATCAACTCCTCACTCAAAGTAATCTTCACATTCTCGAGTTGACTCGTCATCACCTCAAATCCCCTTAAAATCTCAATCTCTCTCTCCAAATCTCTCACCCTAAGACCTAACTCCTTACTCAATACCTTAGTCTTTAAGGCCTCGACATACAAATCTCTAAATGCAATTTAGAGCTCACTTTCACCCTCACTAGCGCACTCACTGAAATCACTCAAATCATCCTCGAGGTTCTCACGTGTACAAGTATCCTCATCATTATGGGACAAACTTAGTGTGCTCACGTGACTAGCTAAAAAGTCTACACACATCCCATGTGAAGATTCATCCTCGAAATCCTTCCACCTCTTCCTCACTATTGTTAAGGCTGGTATGACAATCTTCTTTCCCTTTCTCTTTAGCCTAGTGGAACACTCAAACGTCTTATGCCTTCTACCGTCACACTCAAAATATATCTCTTATTCCTCTCTCTCTTTCTCATTCTCTTTCTCACTGCACTCTTTGGCCTCATCTAAATTTTTTATTTTTCTCAAAAAATCTTTTATTGGAAGAATTTTTTTTGGAAAATTTGATAAACTTTTTAAAAAATTTAGCAAGCATGCCCACATCATCAACGTCAAAATCTCCCTCAGAATCGAACTCACAAACTTTCACTTTCTTTTTCTTCCCTCTCTTAAACACTTTATCTCCCTTCCTCGACTGGGCTCTAAGTGCTATCCTTCGATCCTTAGGCTTGACAGTGTCAGGAAACATGTCAATTTCATATATCTAGAGGTCTCCTACCAGCTCTTCTAACTTTAGATTGCTCAAATTACCTAAGGAATTCAAAATAGTCATTTTAAGGGTAAAACATTTTGGCAACGATCTCAAAATCTTTTTAACCACTCGTGCATCAGGAATGTGCTCACCAAGATTGAAACTAGTATTCACAAAATGTGCATAAAAGTCCTCAAAACACTCAGATTCAAGCATGGTAATTGTTTCAAATTAAGTAGTTAAATTTTGAATTTTAGACTCTTTAACCGCATTTATGCCTTCATGGGTAAGTTTTAAAACATCTCACGCTTCTTTTGACGTGGTGCACATCATGATACGTCAGAACACTTCAGGAGTGACGGCACCAGAAATTGCACTTAGCCCACGAGAATTAAAAGTTCTCCATTTAAACTCATCCTTAGTCCAGTTAGTCACAGACTTAAGATTCATGACATTAATAGCGGTGACGGTGGGAGGAGTCCACCCTCTTTCACAAATAACCCAAACGTGCTCATCAATGGCCTTTACTGTGACTTCATACGGGCTTTTCACTAGGCATAATTAGACCCATCAAAAATGGGAATCCGATTATATAAGTGTTCCATCAGAAAAATTATGATTATTCACAAAATAGATTTTTCAAAAAAATCAATATGACACAAATTTTGCGAAAAGCAAGGATCACTCGATAAATTAGAGAAACCTGCTCTGATACGAATTTGAGAATGCTATATGATATCGATTTTAACCAATTTTCCAATTTCAATTTAAAATTATCTAATTTAAGTTAATTTTTAAACTAATTTTATTTAATCCTAACACATACATCTAGGTGGGTAAAATCAAACCATCACAAATAAATTACTGACACACAAATTTCAGGAAAAAAACCCCAAAAGGAAAACCTTTTATTTCACTATGTAAAGATAAATCGCAACTTACATACATAATGAAATCTGTAATGAATATCCGGAGACACTCACATAGACACGCAGCCTAGAGTTAGCAATAGATCAACCGCAACGAATTCATAAGCACACGCAACTCCAAATTAGCCAGGAACACCAACGAGTACTCCCAATGACATGTGCGTCTTCAGCCGTAGATTTACCCTCTGTCCAAGAGAAATTTCAACAAGATTGTATCTTGGGCTCCAAAACAATTCACTAAACTATTGGAATTTTTGTGAATTGAAAAAATAAAGTTTTAAACCCTAAATGAAGAAGACAATTCATTCTACAGTTTGCAGTTTACGTGTATTGAAAATCATTAGGTCTTCTTAAGGAAAAATGAGTCATTTAACATGTTATTTATAAAAAAAAAAAATGAGTCGGTGACTTCGCTCGGACGAGATCACGATGTCGCTTGACGAGTTCACATGTCGCTCGAAAGACTTCGGGCGACATAGCCTTATCATTTGAACGACATAGACATGTAATTGAACGACCAGAACGTCGAAAAATTATTTTAATAAAACTCCACCTCAACACTTTGAAAAAATTCTTTTGACGAAAAACAACACCTCAGGTGTTTAAAAATAATTTAGAAAATTATCCTAACACTTTAAATGAATCGTTAAGGTACTTAAACAAGACCTTACCAAAATCTATCTCGTAGAGGCTTTTCTGTTGAAGAATGTTGATATTCGGATCCGTCTTGATGCATGATTGTTCTTGAATAAATCTTCGACGGTTGTAGCGCTATACGACATACACTAATGAAAACAAGACTATGTAAAATATGTCCTTAGAAAGGGCAAAATTTAAAGAATGTGAACTTGAGGAGTACGGTCTAATGTATGATTTAGTGCATCACACGAAGTTGTGGAGTACGGCACTACGTAGCACGTGGCGAGGAGTGTTCCGTCTCTGCGAGAAAGGTGGTGACTGGTTGTGTGATAATTTTATATACGTGTACCACATGTTTCTTGAGATGGTCAGGGGTAAGGGCTCATGTAGGTTTCGTTGAAATTAATTAAGAGGTTAATTAATTTTGTAAAGTAAGGAGTTAAGTTAAATGGATTGTGAGGTTACGTAACACATAGTGGTTTATCGATATTTACTAGATAAACTATGAATTTATCATTTATATATATATTGAGTTAGGTAGATTGGAGATTTGCTAGGATTTTAACTAGGTGTGTGCATCGGAACTGAACACCTGAAGAACCGAACCAAGTCGAGCTTCGTGGGTTAGGCTGGATTTTTTTTCTCCATGGGTTGGTACTGGCTCCAACAAATTGAAAACCGAAGTGTTCGGTTCAGTTCTAGATTTTATACTAGAATCGAATCAAACCGAATTGAAGAATCGACCCAAATAATTCTTGGATAATTTATAATTTATGTTCGGTATATATAGTGCTACTTGAAAAATGCTTTTATTTTTATTTATCTTTGATATTTTAGTTATGATGCAATGAAATTAGATAATATGTTTTTGCCAAATTGTGTGTGTGTGCATGATATTTTTTTAAATTAATTATTTGAGTTAAACCAAATTAATTGAGAAAAATTAAGCAGGTTAATATTTAATGATTTGGTTAAGATGTAATGACCATGGATAATTAATATTTGCCAACTTTTCAGTTTTTTATTTATTTATTAGAAAATGAATTGAACGAACTATTAATAATTGCAAAAATAATGCAAAATCGTGTACCAGAATCATTAACCATAGCCATGAACTAGAACCGTGAACTGACTCGAACCAAATCAAGAATTGATGCTTTGGTTCAGTTCGATTCTGGTAGGATGTCGATTTGGTTCTGGTTCAAAAACCATGGAACCGACTAACTTCAGTTATGGTTATGGTTCCGTAGTGGAACTGAATCGACCCGACCCATGTGCACCCCTAGTTTTAACCCATTTTTTTTTTGTAATTTTCAAGTGCTAATGTTGGTGTGCCTACGTAGAATTTCTCCCTATCTAAATAGAACATATTCCATACTCTCCTCTTTCGATATCTTTAACATAAGAGATCAACGTAGGTCCATCTCCTTGGTTAAATATCTGGCATTTTTCAGTCGTGTGATTTGTACTTTATGGATTTAGTTTGTATGTATATTGGATAGCATGACCTGGCATTTATTATTGAGACTTATTATGGGCATGTATATTTGAAGTTGGTATTTAGTCGTAGAGTTCTCTAAGAAGGAGAACAACCAGGAGGTGGTAAAGTGGAGGGAGTATCTGAGTCTAAAAAAGGAGGAGGTAGAGGCAGCCGAGGGAGATGGGAGTACACCTATAAGGTAGGCTCATATGGTGCGGTAAGATGAGCCTCGTTAGATGGAATAATAGGCTAGTCAAGTGATGAAGAGTCACAATCGAGAAATGTCCAGATAAGAACATCCTCGATAGATGGGGAGGCAGGATCCTGTAAAGTACTCATCTTTACTATAATGATACATCCTCATGAATAGAAACATCAAGAGAGTGATACGAGTGCTTTGACACCAGATCATAGCATTTATACCGATTAAACATTTAGGAGTGCTCCATAAAGATGTATTAAATAGATTTATCATCAAGTTTATTCCAGGTGGGAGTACAATCACGAAAAAAATAAGTACACCCAAACACACGAAGAAGAATGTGGAATAAAGTTCTATCGAGTTGAAGTAACTGAAAAGGCACCTTCCCCCCAAAACCCAACTTGTAGTAGGATTTATGAAAAAGGCAGCGGTAAGGACAACATGGTGCCAACGAGATTTGGGAGCCTTAATACCTCTCAATAAATATCGAACTACCCCCATATGGTGGAGATTTTTGCCTTCCGCCATCCCCTTTTGTTCGGGGGTGTATGGGCAAGTGAGTTGCAGCAAGATCCCTTTCAAATTAACTTGAGACCAAAACTCATTATAAACACATTCACGCCCATTATAACACACTCACACCCATTAACAAACTTAATATTACAAACCACCATCTTAAATTGAGTTCCTTTTAAATAAATACACCCAAGTACATAAATAAAGGTCGCATAATAACGATGACCAAAAAATGTAGTAATAAGGGATATCCCCAACAAATTAAATCAAATATACTTAGCTCACAACTCATATGTAATACATAAATAGTCCTAATGATCTTGGAGAGATAACGAACATAGGTACATATCCCTTTTCTTATTTCTTTTGGTTTTGTCTGGTTTGTTGTGCACGTTTTTAAGGATTATTCGAGGGTTGCTTCTCTAGGCCATCCAATTACTATTATTTCTTTTGTTGTTAATATCACATCGAACGCATTTACTTCTTATTTAGGACCATCATATGGGAGATCTACCTCCAACTCTGAAAAATCGGTCAAGCAGGAGGCTACCCTCGACTCACCTCTCTCTTTATATAAAAAGGCCCTCCACAGAGGAGAGCATAAGCTCCAATGAATAATATAGGGACTTGAGTTTGGAATTTAGGTTTGAGAGAATGGAACCCATGTTATGAGAGTAAGTGGATTTGGGTGGGCTTCACTCTAGGACCTCACCATGGATAGATTAGTTCATTAGTCTTACGACTGATGATCAAGTACACTTTAAGAAGTTGTTAATTTCACATAATAATTTTTTTGTCCTTGCACGCTTTAAGCAGATAAAGGAATAATAAACTTAGGTATTGGAAATTGGCATGCCTTAAATGAGAATGCCACAAATGCAAGTTTAATGGAAATATGACTAGATATGGGATGCAACAAGATATAAGCACTAAGAGTAAATGTGAGAGGGTACGATAGTGGAGGATTTACGAAATAGTACAATCTATCGCGTTCATAGACTCTACTAAAAAATCTCCTCGAAGTCGAGTCATGTAAAAGACAATGGGTGGAAAAGAACACAACATCATAGTTGAAATATTTGGCTAACAGATAAAATATTAGAAGAAAAATTAGTGCAATGCGAGACCGAGGAGAGTGTAATATCGTAATATCAGGAGATAAACACACATATTTCTTGTTATAGAGTTGCGTATGCAAGTCGTCCACAATACGGACATACTGACATATGGGATAGGCGAGTGAGGAAAAAAGGATGACACTCCCATCATGTGATTAGTGACTCCGAAATTCAAAATATAAGTAGGCTTCGCAGTGAGAACATGAAAAGTATAGTGGGTACCTGAAGTGATTGGGGTAATGGGAGAAGAATCGTGGATATACAAGATGAACTTAATGGTCTATTCCAATAAAACTTATGTTTTAACTCTGGATAGTGACGAAAAATAATCTTTTTGTTACAAAAATGAGATTCTGAAGAAAATATTGTATTCATTCCTACGGCATTTGAGAGTTTTGGAGAGAAGAGAAAGGAAAGAAAAAATTTATTAGGAGAGAAAAGAAAAGAAGGAAAAGTTAATAAGAGAGAAAAGAAAAGAAAAGAAGAGAAAGGAGTTTGGGAGAGAGAAGAAAATAATTTTCTTTCTTGCGTTTGGGAGTTTGGGAGGAGAATAATTTTTTTAAGAGGAAGAAGGAACAATTCATTAAAAAAACTTTCCTTTCTCTCCATTTCTTTTCGATTTGGAAAGAAAGGAAAAGAAAGTTTTTTAAAAAATTTCCTTTCTTTTCTCTCCTTTTAAACTCTCAAACGAGACAAAGTCACTTTCTTTCCTACTTAAACTCCCAAACAAAGGAAAGGAAACACATTTTCCCTTCCTTTCCTTTCTTTTCTCTCCAAAATAGAACTCGCAAACGAGGCATAAAGTATGTCGAACCAACAAAGAGAACTCTCATCTGCTAATCGAATCACCCATAATATCTGAAGAATGACTGACAAATATCAAAACCAAATCTGAAAAAAATAACAAAAATAGATTCAGTAAGACAAATCAACAGGAAATCACCCAATGGAAGACCGTAAAGGTGGTAAATCAACACGAGATCTGATCGAATACAGTGACAACTTCCAAACAAAATGGGAACATAACCAAGCAGCAAAAATAACACCGTCGAAAAATGGCGGTCCAGTCCAGAAAAGAACAAAATCTGGAATCCTTAATACATAATGCCACTTAAATAAAATCTAAAAGAGGGTAAAAATCAGGGGATGGGCCCTGGAAACCCTAGAAGGGTTAAAATTGAGGTTCGACCTATAAGAACTAGTCCAAACCCTGGAGTGGGGGTTTACGACCATTGGTAGGGTCGAATCCAAAAACAGATCGATAGTGAGTATGAAACCCTAAATCGGAACAATGAAGAAAAAAAATTTTGAAGATGAACAGCAAACCTTAGAATATCATAGGGTGACAAATTAAGGTTAAAATTGGGTTATAGAGAGAGGATGAGAGATGGCATTGGAAAAGAATATTTTGATACGGTGGGATTGAGAGTTTAATAATTGTATTTATATTAAAATTATTATAATTTTTGAAAGTTCTAATGACTACATAGTTAAGACTATACAACTAATCCCAAAATACAAAAGGCTCAATAAAAAGGAAAAAATAATAAATTAATATGAAATCAACGGATAGTAATGGTGGTTGGAATATTTATAATCTTTTGCAACATGTACCTATTTTTATTATCCTTTATATTTTAAGTGTTCCTTGGCCTATGAGGGAGGTGGGAAATATTTCTCAAATCCCTTTATAGATGGCGAGTTTAACACAAAGAACAATTATAATTCATTTCATGATAACAAAATCTGCTATTCTAGACGAACTCCTCCTTTGAATAAAATCTGGAAAAGGTGTAGTCCGCTGTTTTTCTTGATCTTTATGCACAATGGTTTATCTACAGCTTGCAGATGTTGTGTTTGAAACACATATTATTCCTATCAATTTGTGTACTTTTTGCCACTATATATATTCTAATGACTATTACTTTGTGGACTATGTTTCTTTTTATAAAGGTGTTAGACAATCTAAACATTAATTTCAAGGCACGTCAAGACTAAGGACTTACTTCAAAATCTCCTCTTTACACTAGCAAATTTGGAAAGTTAGGAATGATGCAATCTTTTTTTATTGAGCCAATCCAATTAAGAAAAATAAATACATAATTCACAAAGATATTATTCATGGTAATTTAATATTTAAAAATGATAGTAATGTAAGGAGACAAAACAACAAACTAGCTTTAGTAAGTGGAATCCTCTTGAATTTACCAATTTCAAGCTTAATGTGGATGTAGCCTCTTCTAGTAACAATGTGATAGTTAGTGTAGGCGGCATCTTAAGAAATAAAATTGGTTAATAATTTGGCTAAAATGTGGTATATTAAAGATGTTGAGGTGAAAATCTAATGTACACACACAACACAATGAACTTATAATTTGTATATGTTAATTAAGCTAGGGAGATGAGAGAAGAGAAAAACAACAAATATACATGGTTCGACTGGGCTTGACCTACGCCCATGAGGTAAAGGGGTGGGGGGAGTTCTTTTATTACCTATGGGGAAAATAGATTTACAGAAGGTCACCAAACTCATAAGTTTAACCTTATTCCATACTACTAGACGCCTTTTATACCTAGCCTTTACAACGTTTTCCCTAATTCATAGCACGCACGTTAGAAGAGTTTGAATTAAAAGAAGACACGTGTTTGTCTCGAATACCTTCATATATTCCCACGTTGCATGTTCCTCGAGATTTCTTACCGTGTTAATTAGGAACGTGTTAGTCATTTAAACTAACGGCATATTGACACGTCTTAGAGGTTCAAATGGTTCGGGTGCCATTCATGTGACGAAGCTAGACACCTTGCTAACCGAAGTGGCATGTTCGTCTGATGAACCTGAACTCTCAGTTGACTGTGATAGATTATTCATTTTAACAAAATTATCATATTTTCCATGTCAATGCTATGCTTTCGGTCATCAATTCATATGTCCCACTGTTTATATGTTGACCAACATTCCTTCCACCTAATATTGATGCCTCTCGTTCGACTTCGGGCTAACCGAAAATAACTTTCATTAGTTACCCCCATATTATTAGCGTTATTGGAGATGAGCCAAAGAGTCTTGTAGCCAAAAAACGTCAATTGCATGTGTTAGATATTATGTGGTGCTTAACAATAATTGTGACAACTGGCTTGCTTTCGATTCGTCGTGATTCACTTAGGATCTTGTGTTGATGTCAATATATGCGATAGGATTTGGATTTGGTGTGAACTGTTTCCAACATATGATGACAATCAGGTGAGCTACTATAATCATTGCATGCCTGACAGCGCGCAACTTCCCAATGTGCATGTGGGCGCTTGAACGCACTCCACGCGCCCTAACTGCGCATGTCTTCCAATGAACCATTATAGAACATCTAATTCACTTAAATCGAGTCGTTGAATTTGAAGGGGCTTCTTCACTTAGTATAAAAGACACTCTGAACCCTCTTTTCGAACTTTTGCATCTTGTAATCACGTAACCAGAGTTTTAGTTTTCATCTCCTTCTTTAAAAAATTCATTCCAATTACCTTCCAGTCCTCCCACCATTTGTTATATTTTACCTGCGAACCCTTCCCTTATTTTAAACCATCAATTTTTTTCATTTAGAGGCCTTGGCATCTGCTCATCTCGAAGGAAACGCTCACATTTCATTATTTCCTAAAGGAAACGCTCACATTTCATTAACACATTAGTAAGCCCATGTCTTTATTTCCTGAAGGAAACGCTCACATTTCATTGTTCATTGCCTCCAAATCTCCTATGTTCTAATACATTCAGTGGCTTCGGCCATTCGGTTTGTCCACAAACTTATCTTAACAAGAAATTCAATGCCAACGGTATCTAAAAAATATGGTGGAGATAGTTAAGGCCTTTGGGACTGAACACAATGAAATAAGGGTCGCTTACTCGTAGAATGCCAATAAGCCGTCCCCTCCCTCCCCACTGAGCCCAAAACATGACTGAACATAATGCTCAGGGGGTAGGCTCATTTGAACCCCTTGAGATGGTGGTCCTTGAGGAGATACCCTAGTCCCCTATCATTCCATGAGTTATGTGACCGAAGAGACCGCTAATGAGTGGTGTGAACATCTATCCCTTTTCGAGGGCTTTATTCGTTCTTCTCACCGATGAGATTAGTCGCGTCCCACACACTCATGAGGGGGAAGTCTACTTTTATGAGCACTATTTCCAGGAAGGACTTGGAATTCCTCTCATGGGACCCATTCTGGATGTGTTAGCCTTACTAAATATTTCCCCCTCTTAACTCATACCGAAAACTTTAAGAATTATAATCGTCTTTATGGTATATTTTCATAACTTGTTCAACGTTGATCACACTCTTATTATAGGGGAGTTATTGAAAGTTTACAAACCCATGGATTCTAAGGGAGGTTGGTATAACTTATCCTATAGATGCAAGGGTGAATGCTTCGTCACCTCACTTGCTGCAATCATGACTAGAGTCATCACTTTATCTATATCGAAGGGGGGGAATGGGAATGTGATGACCAGAATTACCTTACTGGTCATTTGTTCACTGTTCCCCTTGTCTCGAACAAACTTGATCTCAGTGAGTTAGCCTTTTGTATTCTTACATTTGGCTTCACTAACTTCTCTTCGACTTTACTAACTATTCTTTTTTTTGGTATCTCACATGGATATTCAACGAGATCCTAAAATTTCAATGAACCGAAAGGAGAGGGTTCAAGAAGTTGTAAGCAAAGCTCGCCCGTTCAAGAAGATTTGTGATATGAAGAGGTTAAAGGAGCTTGGCTTCGTTGCCATAGGAGAGGAGGTGTGAGACATCGAGGCCCTTCGTCTTCGTGTTGACACAGAGGAGGCTCGTCACTTACTTCTCCATTTCCAATGTGCATTCTTCTCGTGTTCCTCGGGTATATTTTTTTCTTGTCGAAAAGTCTCATTAACTTCTTTTATTTTACTGATCATTTTATTACCTCTACTTACTTTTGCAGTCTCTAAAAAATGGCTTACCGACGGTACCGAGATGATCTGAAAAGCCTGGATCAGACGTCAACCACCTCAAAACCTATTATCATCGAGCCGAACCCCGGGTGGCTGATATGAACCCCCCAATCCAATAGACTAGGATAGATGAAGTTATTCGTCCCCTCAAAGTTATTAAGGAGACATCATCCATCCAAATAGTGGACGACGGGGCTTTTTAGAGGAAAAAAAGGGAGAAGAGGCCTTTGGAGGCCAAAATTAGGAATGAGACCACTCCTACCTCCGTTCATTGAAGATTTATTACAGATAAAGAAGCGAAGGATGCTAAGGGAAAGAGAGTGCCTGAGGACGCAAAAAGGCTTGGGATCCCCCATCTTCACTACGATGATCCAAAAGAGACTATATGGCCTTTCAAAATTCTTATCTTCCAGATAACATCGATCAGTTGAAATGGGTACAATCAGTAGTGCCAAAGAAATGATCCAGTTGGGGTCAAGGGTAAATGCATGTTCCTTCTCCTTAAACCTCTATTGTATATTTGTCTCGACTGTTTGAATTTATTGTAGGTGACATTTATGGGAGCATATATGGACAAGAAATGGCTTCAGAGGAAGGATGGGGCCATAAACATTTGAGGTATAGAAATGGAGTTGGTGACCTTGAAAAAGGATAAGACCGACGGCGATGAGGCTTTTGTGATGGCCGAACAAGATAAAAATACTGAGAAAACTATCCAGGATCAGGCATTATCAAAAAATAAAACTCTTTATGAGGATAGGGATCAATTGTTTAACAAAATCTCTGAGATGAAGCGACAGCTGGTCCAGAAGGATAAAGAAAAAATCGCAGTGGTAAAAGCTAAGCGAGATTTGGCCCCTTTTATCAGATTTAGGTACCTTAAGTCTTTTTTTACTTTAGAGTATTGTGAAGTGATGAAGTACCAATCCTTTATCAACAACTACATTGAACTGGTCAACTGGGTCAAAGAGGCTCATTTTGATTAGGATATTTCCTCTTTCAACCCAAACAACTGTGAAACTCAAGAAGCGTTGATGTCTTCCCTCTCGTGTTTGGTTGAACAGGGTACACCCAGTATCGGGGGCTTCTGATGGATCCTTGGACCCTGGAGGACTCCGCATGTGAAGATCATCACATCTCGATGTGGAAGGAGATGGGTCAAATTTTGTCTTATGTGTCCCCCCTCTGCTCCACCCCCTACTCCATAGCTTTCCTAACCTGATAAACACTTTAATTTTTTTAAAAATTTTATGGGTCTGTAATATGGGCTTTGGCTTTTGAGTATTTTTTTAATCATCTTCGGACTAGATTTTGAGGTAATATGAATGGCATGGTTATACTCGGCCTTTTTGTTTAATGTTGTAATGATTTTTCCATACTTCTGAATGCATACGCCAACTACTCCTTCATTTATAATACTTGTAAATTAATTTCTTTGCTATTTTCTAAAATTGTGTTAGTTATGATTCTCTTTGATTACTCTTAATGTTTGTGAGGTGGTTGGTAACTGCCAAGAAAATTTTTATACTCGGTTGAAAAACCAAGTTGGTTGTAAAAAAATAATACTTGGTTAACGAATCGAGTATGGTTATTTATACTCGGTTGACGAGTTCAGTGCTTAGAATTTTTTTTGAGTAGGTTGCTACTTTCCTGCAGGTGAAAATCATGTTAATTTTGTATACTTATACGTGATTATTTTCTAGTTGTCTGATTTGTTAGTCTTTGAATCTATTCTGATAGTCTGGTCAGTGAGAATCGAACTATTTGATTGTATTTATCTGATGTGATGTCGAATGTATCTGAACATATATTTTATACTCAGTTGATGAACCGAGTTATTTATACTCCGAAGGTCAATTGGAAAAGGGTGGTGTGAACTACCATTTAAGTTTCGATAAATAGTTTTTTTAAATAATTTTTTTCTCCGGGTTTCAGCACTCCAGCCTTATTACCACCATAAAACCCCTCTTTTATTTGAAAATATTTGAGTGATCAGAGAAATCCCTTCTTGACTCGGAGTTGTGACACCCCGACTAATTAAATACCGGGTAGCTACTCCTTTATTTAAATTAATACAAAATGTCAAGTTGGTTCAGTTCATAGCATTACTATCAAAAATATTTAATTAATTACTAACCACCTAATATTTAAAATAGTGAAGTGCCAAATTTTTAATGTTTATTATTAACCACCAAAAAAATAATTTAAATCATCATCCAACCATCACATGAACAATCTCATAAGGTAATCAACAGAATGAAATAATTGACATCTGGAATAAATACTCCAATAATAGTAGCAATGTAAGTAAACCAAGTATAATAGTCTGATTAATTAAAATCCCAAGACTGAAATAAAATGAAAGTCTAAAACTGTTGTCACTGAATAGAACGGGCAACAGGCCCTAACTGGAATAAATGACTCCCAAAAGAAGCAAGGATAAATGTGAAGGCGTCTAGAAACGAGATCCTCTAACTTCCATAGTGTAATACCCTGTAATTCTATTAATTTTATTTAATGGGATTAATTAAATTAAATGGGAATTAATTTGGAAATTAATCCGGACTTAAATACTAGCGAGACGTGAGTTGGTATTTGATTATGATGATAATGTCGAATATTACTGGGTATATATGGTAATATATGACTATTGAATTTATTAAAATTGTCGCGAGTCATATATACGATAATTCGAAAAATTAAGTTAGGACGCGTGTGTCAGTCGCGTCAGGAATCAATTGAATTATATTTAAGAGTAAATTATAATTTTATCATCCGTATGGTCATTTTGAGTGCGCCAACGTGTCTGAAGGGGTCGAAATAATCAAAAAACACTAGTCGGGGGTTTAGTTTGAGTCCCGGAGAATTTTTAGGCCAAACCGGCAACCCGAAAGGGTATTTCAGTCATTTTAAATTTTAAAGGATTTGGACCCACGAATTTTAGGGTTTATTTAGCAGCTATTATGAGGGTCATTATCATCAAAAAAGAAATAAGTGGGCAACGTGAGAAAGAGGAGAGGTTACAGGAGGGTTACATAGGGATGGCAATTTTCCCCGAAAACCCGTGGTTACCCGAAAAAAATCCACAAAAAATACCCAAAAATTCGGGGATCGATTCGGGTTCGGAGAGTAAAAAAATTCCCCGAAAAATTTCGAATTGGGTTCGGGTATACCCTCGAGTATCCACGGGGATACCCGATTTATTAACATATAATAAAATATATATATTAATATTATAACATATATATATATATATATATATATATATATATATATATATAAGTATTAAGTATAAAAGGAATGGAGACCGTGTGTTTGGTTTTTAGCCCTAGCCCTCCTCACATGTGTCGCTCATCTCTCTCTCCCATCTCCCCTCCCTCTTCACACGACTTCAGACTTCCTCCTGCTTCCTCACGCCGACGACGTCACAACCTCCTCCTTCCTTGGAGAGCACAGATAGCCCTAGTACAAACTCACGTCGGCGACGTCACGACCTCCACCTTCGTCCATTTCGTTAACAGATTTTTGCTATTGCTGAATTCCAGTTCCTATTACTTAATTTTAGAGTTCATTTTTGTTGTCTTATAGCTGAATTTTGTGGCTAGGGTTCATTAATCTTACACGGATGTTTATTCACTGTGTTTATTTTTACAATCTTTTGTATTAGTGTTGCTTATTTGGTTGTAATGCAATTAAGGTATTTGTGAGTTTGAACTTTGAAGTTCAATTTGTTTGTTGCTAAGATCACATGCTTATTCACTGTGTTTATTTTCACATTGGATTCCTCAGTTCCCGTTGTTTATCGTTGAGTATTGTCTTGATTATTTTTTTAGTATTGTTGGGATATAATTTAAAGTTTAAAAAAAATGGAAACGGGTTCCCCAAGGGTAACCCGATAACCGATTTAAACGGGGACGGGGATCCCCGAACCCGTTATAACGGGGAACGGGGTGGGGACGGGGATGAATATTTCAAACGGGGACGGGGGCGGGGATACCATTCCCCAACCCCGAACCGACCCGTTTCCATCCCTAGGGTTACAAGCCAAAACCACCACCCACCACCACTTTTCGACGGAAATTATGATCGGAGAAAGGGAGAGAACCAACCTTTAACATCACCAGCAGATCAGAACACCAATATTAATGCAAGCGATTTGATTTCATTAAGTTTCAGCCAATATATTATCCATGTAGATTAGAATTGAAGACTAGACTTGAAAGATTAATAATTTCATGAATTCGGAAAAGGAAATCTTGAATATGGGTAGGATTTGAAAATAGATAAATTCTGGAAATAATAAAGATTGAAATCAGAACCTTAGTAATAGAAATCCCGGATTAGAATTTAGTTCTGGGTTGTCTTGAATTAGAAGAAACTAAACTAGGGTTGAACATGAAAAGTCTGATGAATATGTCAATATATATGTTGTTCCTGAGATGATTTGATTGTTCTGGAACTTCAGAAAGGTGGTAATTAGGATGGTATAACATTTAGTACGTTTAATTTGGAGAATGGATTCATGTAATGGAGATTGGAGAGGAAACTAGGGCTAAAAATGCAGAAAAACGTGGGTTGTAACTATTCGATCGATCGATCGACATTCATAGTCGATCGATCGACATTCATGATCGATCGATCGACCTTCCCAGAAATCGTGATATTCTTCCCCTTTTTGAATTTAAGCAATTCCGACCCTTGGAAGTTATCGGTGGGGACCTTGTGAACACATTTAGATTTAAGGAAGACCAGTAGGGGTTTATACGAGGCCCGAATTATATCAGAATTGAATTGGGACTTTATATTAGACTTACTAGGGTCCGACGAGTGAGGTGCTATTAGAGATTGCGAGTAAATGAATTAAATGTATACAGTTGATAATCTAAGGTTAGAGACAGAAATATGGACCTTAAGAGTATTGAATTAATGTGGGAATAATAGGAGACTTAGTAACCTTTTCGGTTAGGTTTTAAGTACTTGAAACTATACGACATGAGTCGTATCGGTGAAATATATTATATATCATCCGGAAGTACGATAGTGTACGAAATGAATTAATGGTATAGGGTTGAGAACATACCTTTAATAATATTATAAGTTATCTAAGTTGTGTGAATGCTTAGTGTATGGATTATTATGTGTATGACATGCCTACCATACTTGCTATCATGGGCGGTCGGCTTTCGAAACAGGGCCATCTAATCTTTGTGTGCTCACGAGGGGGTTTACATTAGTACCTTAAGGACATAGGGTTGTGAATGACTTATTTGTGAGTTAATAAGTCAACTGACCATAGGAGCGTAGGTATGTATGTGACCCATGGGTATGTGAACTATGTTCGCCTCCAATATGTGTGATTTTGCTTATTGAAACGGTTCCTAAGAGATTCGAAATACGTAGTCCTTAAGTACGTGATGTACCGGGATTTGATAGCAGAGTATGTGTGCACAGCAGCTTAGCCTAGGGGTGCCCTATTTGTTTATTTGTGCTGAGAAGAATATACTAGTGATTATAATGGACTCTTTGTTAAAGTGTGAATATAAATTATTGAGGCATTTTGAATGGGATTTAAAATGAGAATTTTCTATCGTAATTGTTATAATTTAATCTTATCAGTGGAAAGGTGAGTTACACGCAGGATATGTTAGAACGATATGAATAAACCCCTATATTATTAATGTGAGGACAGGAAGTGGTAGAGACTAGATAATGAATGACATAACTAGGACGGGTTAAGGATACACGTTAGGAGTGCACATTAGCTGAGGGGTGAGGAACTCATGTGAGAGCACGTAACTAACATGTATGTAATATTCACTGTTTAATGCAATTAAACACTTGCTATTTTTAAACTGTTTTCACCTCGGGCTCTGACCTGTTTGCTTTCTAATCTATTTTTCTTGTAAAACCTTTTTGGTGCCCAACCATAGGGATGACAAGCATAGGAGTTCCATTCCATTGACGTGTTGTAGCTGTTGTGGAAGTTACAGGATCTCGATAGTAGACGCCTCCACATTCTACATTGATTCTATTTCGAAGTCATTCAATTGTTAGGGCATGTCTCCCCTTTACATTTAGAGATAGCTTTTTCATACTTTCAGTTTCATTTCAGTTTTGGAGTTATTTAACTATTCAGACTTTGTATTTGGTTTTTATTCAGTATTTGGATTATTCAGAGGAGTGTTACTCTAGACTCATTTATAATTCCATTATTATTCTGTTGTGACTATGATGGGATTGTGGTATCTTTAGCTAATAATTTAATTGGTTGCACGTTAATGTAAGGACATATTTTTAATAAGTCCATCACAATTAATTATGTCATATACCGCTACAAGTCGTAAAAGAATTGTGAATACCGCATCTACAAAAGACGGATCCGAATTACAAGTTTCCTTCAACATTCAAGCCCAACAATGTGGACTTTGGTAAGATATTATTTTAAAGTTTCATATACATTTCATATTAAGAGTGTTGGGATATTTTTAAAAGGTGTTTTAAAAAAAACTTTTACATAAAAATGTTTTTATAATATTTTTAAAAGGAATTTTAAAAAGCTTTGTTAAAAAAATTGTTTTTATAAAAATGTTTGTTTTTAAAAAAGGTGTTAACTATTTTAGAAAAAGAATAGTATTGAGAAAATTTTATTGGCAGTTAACGTACCTCGATTTCGACGCCAATCTCGTTCGCGCGAGATCAGCATCTCGTTCGAACGACATATGGATGTCACGCGTAATCGTCCAAATGACACGCAATCTCGTTCAAGCGATATGGGGTTCTCGTTCGAACGACCCTGCTTTTTGGCTGACACGCTGCTGTAATGCTTATCCTTTGACCGACTCAGATTTTGTATAAAAAGGGGTCCTGGCAGCCAAGAAAAATGTGGAGAACAGTTTTAACTTTTAAGAGTCTTATTCTTTTGAAACTTTTGTGTATCTGCCCAAAATTAATTGGATACCTTTTGGCAGAAAGTTTTTCTCCAACAATTTTAATTTTAAGGGTTCAAATATTTTTTGTTTTCAATTCACAAAAATCCCAATTACTTTTATGTGAATTGTTTTGTGGAACCCGAGAACATATTTTGCTTTAGTTTATTCTTTGTGGGGAAAACTCTACAACCGACAGTTGCGTGCTATTGTGGAGGGAGTCCTTATAAAGTTCACTCTGGTGGAGAAGCCGCTTTTCTTCTTCACTGTTGCCCTCCTGGAAAGGGAAAATTCCAGTCGTAACTTATGGAGGAGCCGTCTTCTTCTTCACTGCTGCCCTCCTGAAAAGGGAAAGTTCCAGCCGAGATATCGGAACCGACACCTGCGGGTATTTCGTATGTCACCCTATTTCATTGTAATTCGTGTAAGCTGTTTTCCTACAAAATTATAGTGAAATAAAAGGTTTTGCCCCTTTGGGGGATTTTTCTTGAATATTTGTGTCACATGCTTTATTTATTTATGGGTTGACACACACACTTTTAGATGCATGTTTAGGGGCTGGATTAATTTGGTTTAAAAATAGACTCTAATTAAATAAGTGTGCTGAATTGGAAACTTGTGAATAAATTTAATCAATTATCACACAATCCCGTTTTACAAATTGGTATCAGAGTTTATTTAAGCGATCACCACTTTTCAAATTGGTATCAGAGCGGGTTGCGCTAATTTATTGGGTATTCCTATTTTTTCGCAAAATTTGTGTGATATTGATTTTTTTTGAAAAATCAATTTTGTGAAAAATCGCAATTTTTCAATGGAACGCCCATTTAATGAGGAGCCTATTTTTGAAAAATTCACGACCGTGCTGAAAAATTAAAAAGTTTGAATTTGAAACTTTGCAAAAGAATTAAAGTTTTGAAAAAAGAAAATTCTCTCTTTAAAAGTAAGATTGAATATTTGCAAGCATTTCAAACTCAAAGTGATATTTGTCGTGAGCACTTTGGTAATTTGTGTATTGATTTTGATTCTTTGAAAATTGCCAAAAAGAAGAGTATGAGAGAGTCCTTGTTTTAGAGAAGGAATTAGAGGACTTAAAAAATTCTAGGGTTCCCATTTGTGCCGTCGAGGATCAAAAATTAATCGATAATTTTACGGCACGTGAAAAGACTATTAGGGATAAGTTTGTTTTAATTGAGGGTGAGTGCGATAAACTGTTAAGTTTAATTGAAAATTTGAAAAAGAAATCCCTGTCTTTGGAAGAGTCTAATTCTTTCCTCGAGTCAAAAATTTTGAAGTTAAAAAATGATTTGACAGACTCAAGTATGTTCGATAGTGATGGTAATGGATCATCTTGTTCTCATGCTTCTAATGCTAAAGCCAAAATCATTATTTGTTCTAGAGGGTCAACCAATTTCAAGGATGTTAGAAAAAGGTCAACCCATAGGTGTCGTTCCACCCGTTTACACATGTTCATATTGTGGTAGGAAAGGTCACCTTAGGCGTTTTTATTTTAATCTTGGAAAATGTTTGAGGAAGTTTATGTCTAGTATTCCCTAGGCTCCTAAATCCCCCACACGACGTTTTACATCTATTTGGGTTAGCAAATCACTTTTAGAGGCACTAGATTTTAGACAAGTTGATTCCCGTTTGCTTGCACATGATTCTTCTCTTGCCATATCATATAGATGATTGTGTTTGCGTGTTTTTCATACACTAGTTATGGTTTCATGCTATTTATTTGCTAGTGTAATAACATGTAATTTTTGTATACATTTTTTTCTTTTGAAAATTTTTTGAGAAATACAAAAATATTTTATTTTGAGAAAATTCAAAAAGATTTTTGTATTTTGTTTGCACCTTTTATGGATGGACACTTAGGATGACCGAGTCACAACATCATTCCATTTTTCATGTGACTATTTGATAGTGTTTTGAGATAATAGGTCAATTCATCCTTATGCTTTATAATGTTTGGAGTCATTAAGATGTAATTAAGTGTTACTTCCTACATATTTGACTCATGACTTCCTTTATTTCACACATGCACGGATTTGTTTGATTATTGTGCTTGTCTTATCACATGTTGGTTGATTGTTTTTACTTCAATCCGGTCCTTAAAACAAACCAAGCGCGATAATTTTTTATAAGAAAATTGTGCATATAAGAACCGTTTTGTGAGTTTGTGTGCTTTGTTTAAAAATGGGAAGAACTGCGAAAGGTTCATTTTGCCTTTGCGAATACTAAGCCACCATTAAATTGGAACTAAAAAATGGAGGAATTTTATTATCCGGGGTCTAAAGAGGTTTAAAAGAGCCCGAAAAAATTTAAAGGCAATAAAAAGAAATTCACGCCATTTAGGTTTTTGCACCAATCCTCCAAAGCTTGAAAATTTAGTTTATACACCGCTAATAGAAAATATAAATGAGGGAGTTTGGTTGGAGATTTTATAACGGGTTTGCACATCCTTGAACATCCTGAAAAGGCGCTAAATAGTTTTGGACATTATTGGTGTGAAAATCACTTTGACTTTGATTTGTTTATTTGCATAAGACGATGTCATTTAAATTCAACAAATTTTACACCTAAGGATACTTTTGATGTTCATTCGTTAGGGGTACACATATGCATTGTGCACATATGCTTGATTGAGTTGATTTACCTATCGAATGTGTTCACGCACATTCATTCCATTTCCATGACTTGGTTGTTTGAGTTTAAATCCATGGTGTGATTTTTTTGTATCCAATTTTTGTATGAAAAATTTGAAAAATCAAAAATAGTTTGTGGATGTATTTGGGACATACCTTTGCATGCGCGTAGCTTGATCTCTGTTTGCTATGAATTTTGTCGTGACACTCCATGTTTTGATTTTTTCTTCTTATCTGACTATTTGGGGACATCATAAAAAGGGGGAGAAAGAATTATCATATTATGGGGGAGTTTTTTGCATTATGGGGGAGATTTGATTATTAATGCTTTATTCTTATATCATTTCAAACTCAATGTGTCACGAAGGTTTTTGCTTTATCTCATGTGTGTAGGTACGAAGATTGAAGATCATGATGTTGCACACCCTGATGAGAAAAGCTTTGAGAGTTTTTGCTTGAGAACTTACAAATTTTACCTTTCAGTTTTGGGATTCATGGGAGGGTAGATTTGTATAGGAATTTTGGTTTTTGATAATTCGGATGTTTTTATGTATGTACCGGCATAGACATAGGGGGAGATTTGTAAGGACGTATTTTTAATAAGTCCATCACAATTAATTATGTCATATACCGCTACAAGTCGTTGAAGAATTGTGAAGATTGCATCTACAAAAAACGGAGTCGAATTACCAGTTGCCTTCAACATTCAAGCCAACAATATGAACTTTGGTAAGATATTGTTTTAAAGTTTCATATACATTTTATATTAAGAGTGTTCGGATATTTTTTAAAGTTGTTTTTAAAAAAAAATTATATAAAAATATTTTTATAATATTCTTAAAAGGAATTTTAAAAAGCTTTGTTAAAAAATTGTTTTTATAAAAATGTTTGTTTTTAAAAAAGGTATTAACTGTTTTAGAAAAAGAATAGTATTGAGAAAATTTTATTGGCAGTTAACATACCTCGGTTTCGACGCCAATCTCATTCGCGCGAGATCAGCATCTCGTTCGAACGACATTTGGCGTAGTCATTCAAACGACACGCAATCTCATTCAAGCTAGATGGGGTTATCGTTCGAACGACCCTACTTTTTGGCTGACATGCTGCTGTAATGCTTATCCATTTACCGACTTAGATTTTGTATAAAAAGGGGTCCTGGAAGCTTAGAAAAACGTGGAGAACAGTTTCAACTTTTAAGAGTCTTATTCTTTTAAAACTTTTGTGTATCTGCCTAGAATTAATTGGATACCTTTTGGCAGAAAGTTTTTCTCCAACAATTTTAATTTTCAGGGTTCAAATTTTTTTTGTTTTCAATTCACAAAAATCCCAATTACTTTTATGTGAATTGTTTTGTGGAACCCAAGAACATATTTTTCTTTGGTTTATTCTTTGTGGGGGAAACTCTACAACCGACAGCTGCGTGCTATTGTGGAGAGAGTCCTTATAAAGTTCACTCTGGTGGAGAAGCCGCTTTTCTTCTTCATTGTTGCCCTCCTGGAAAGGGAAAGTTCCAGCCGAGACATCGGTACCGACACCTGCGGGTATTTCGTATGTCACCCTATTTCATTGTAATCCGTGTAAGCTTTTTTCTTACAAAATTATAGTGAAATAAAAGGTTTTCCCCCTTTGGGAGATTTTTCCTAAATATTTATGTCACATGCTTTATTTATTTATGGGTTGACACACACACTTTTAGATGCATGTTTAGGGGCTGGATTAATTTGGTTTAAAAATAGACTCTAATTAAATAAGTGTGCCGAATTGGAAACTTGCGAATAAATTTAATCAATTATCACACAGTCCCGTTTTACAAATTAGTATCAGAGCTTATTTAAGCGATCACCACTTTTCAGTTAATTTAACTTAGTAAAATTTGACAACTCACTTTTTAAATATTAGGTGGCTAGTAATTGTTTGAAAAAAATGTTTTCGACAGTGATGCTATGAACTGAACCAACTTGACATTTTGTATTAAATTGAATATAGGAGTAGCTACCCGGTATTTAATTAGTCGGGGTGTCACATGTGGTATCAGAGCAACAAGTTATAGTGTCCTTAGGATCTGTACGGCTTGTTATATTTCCGCATAGCGTCCTCTTATATATAGCCCTATATTTTAGGATTGTTGTACTCTTTTGTGTATCTTAGGCTCTTCAGCTATTTTAAGATATTAACTGTGGACTTATAAAACTTCTCTCTCATTTCAGATGCCTCCTCGACGTGCACAGCGAGTTCCCAGGGGTAGCCAGCCCTAGCCATAGCCTGCACCAGTTCAGGGTTCTATGAACGCTGTGAAGGTTGTCGCAATTATATCCTAGGCGGTAAATACCGCGTTAGCAGTTGTGCAACAAGCACCACCTTAGGCACCGGTGGTAGACCCAGTTCAGGCTCATGCATTCCCGTCTGCTTAGGAACATATCCAGGATTCCTTTCAGAAGGCGCACCCTCCAGAGTTTGTAGGTAGCTCCGACGTTGTTGTGTTTAGTCAGTGGAAGAAGGACATCTAAAGGCACTTGAGGGTGTACGAGTGTACGGATGTGCAAAGGCAGATACTAGCTACTTTTAAGCTGGTAGGAGCAGCGTTGCAGTGGTGGGAGTCTATTACCACCGCAGAGGAGAGAGATGTTCTTTCCATTCAGGAGTTCTGGGTGCGGTTCGACCACAAGTATTTTCCCTCAGCAGTTCATACCGAGATGAGGCAAAAATTGATGAACCTCAAGCAGGAGGGGAGGACAGTGGCAGAGTATGAGGTCGAGTTTACTAATATTCTGAACATCATTCTCGATGATATTCCTACTGAAGAGAAGAAGATCCAGAAGTTCAAGGATGGGTTGACGTCGAGGATTCGTCAGTACTTGGAAGGTAATTTCTTGTTGGCCACTTATTCTGATGTGGTTAACGCAACATTGCTTCACTTCCAGGACCACCGCTTTCACTTGTCAAAGGGTAAGCGAGCAGCAGAGTCCAGCCATCCGAGCATAACAGAAGGAAATGGTGCCAACGGGGCACAATCAGCTCAGAGTCAGCATAGGCAGGGGGATTCTAAGAGATTTAGATATGGAGGTTTCAGAAATGGTCAGGGAGGTTTTCGGCATGGCCAGGAGGTTCAGCAAGACCATCAGGGCCATCACGGCCAATAGCAGTTTCAGCAGGGCCAGCATGGTCTGGGTAGAAATGGTAACGGCCATCAGGGTCATGGACAGCAGGGTCAGAGAGCGGGAAAATTTGTGAGGAAATGTTTTATACGTGGCAAGATTGGCCACAAATGCCAGGAGTGCCCTAAAAGGGGCAGGACCCCACAGCAGTAGCATAAGGGTGCTCGACATGAGCCCAAGAGACCTATGTTTCGCACCGCCCTCCCAGCATCACTGCAGATGCCAGCATTACCACCTATCCCAGGAGTCCCATTCCAGCAGGGATAACTTTAGTATGGACGAGTTTACCATCTCTAGCAGGTCGCAGTCCCACAGTCTCCACCCGCTATTGAGGGTATATTTTCTATTCAGGGGACTTTGGGGCGTATTTTATTTGACACAGGAGCCACACACTATTTTATTGCCATGAGATTTGCACGCGTTATGGGGTTATTAGATAGCGCGGAGAGCATTATTACATGTGTAGACTCAACATTGAGTAAAGGTTCTGTGATTTCTCTTATATGTAGAGTTGTGGGAGTAGAGATTAGGAGGTTTACTTTACGTGCCGATATGTTAGTGTTAGATATGTCCGAATACGATGCGATCATTGGTATGGATTGGTTGGTTGCGTATCGAGCCATGATTGATTGTTTCAGAAGGAGTATTATTTTTGCCATACCCGGACAGAAAATGTTCCTAGTGGTGATGCCTCGTCCCGAGGGAGGATCGTCCACCCACTTGTACTATATAGAGGAGGAGACCTCTAAGGAGGCGGTGATACCACTTGATTCGATTCCAATCGTTAGGGAGTTCGGTGATGTATTCCAGGATAATTAGGAATTACCTCTGAGTATAGAGATAGGCTTGTTTATTGATTTGGCACCAGGTACTCGTTCGATAGACTGCGCACCTTATCGTATGGCTCCAGCGGAGATGAGGGAGCTACGGGATCAGATAGATCAGCTGTTGGGTCAGGGTTTTATCCATAGGAGTACTTCGCGATGGGGTGCTCCTGTGTTGTTTGTCAATAAGAGGGATGGATCATTGAGGTTATGTGGCGACTATTGAGAGTTGAATAAAGTCACGATACGGAATAAGTATTCGTTGCCCCGAATTGATGACTTATTTGACCAGTTGAGAGGGTCGGCCTTCTTCTCAAAGATTAACTTGAGGTCAGGATACCATGAGTTGCGTATTAGGGATCAGGACGTCTCGAAGACTGCCTTCTTGACGAGATATGGTTCCTACAAGTTTAGGGTTATTCCTTTTGGCCTAACCAACTCCCCAGCCGTGTTCATGGACTTGATGAATAGGGTGTTCAGAGAGTTCCTAGACCAGTTCGTCATTGTCTTCATTGATGACATTCTAGTTTATTCCCAGACAGAGGAGGAGCATACCGAGCACTTGAGACAGGTTTTGCAGACGCTGCATCAGAATGAGTTGTATACAAATTATGAGAAGTGTGAATTTTGGCTAAAGAAGGTTCAGTTCTTGGGGCATATCATTTCGGACAGGGGAATATCTGTTGATCTGGGGAAGGTATCAGCGGTGAGGGAGTGGGGACAGCCCACGACACCGACTGAGATACATAGTTTCTTGGGCCTAGCAGGATACTACGGGAGGTTTATTCGGTGGTTCTCGAAGATAACGAGTCCTTTGACACATCTCACTCGTAAAGGTGTGCCATTTATCTGGAACGACGCCTGCCAGTTGGCTTTCGACGAGTTGAAGGACAAGTTAACTTCAACACCAGTGTTAGCATTGCCCAGGCCGGGAGTGGAGTATTTAGTTTACACTGACGCGTCCTTACAAGGACTTATGGGTGTACTACAACAGAAGAGTCAGGCTATAGCTTATGCTTCCCGTAAGCTTAAGCCTCACGAGAAGAATTACCCCACCCATGAGTTGGAGTTAGTTGCAGTCGTGTTTTCTCTTAGGATTTGGAGACATTATCTCCTGGGGGAGAAATTTCGTTTATTCACGGACCATAAGTCCCTACAGTACCTCTTCACACTAAGGAGTTGAACATGCGCCAACGTAAGAGGCTTGAGTTCGTGAAGGATTATCAGTTCGATATCTAATACCACCCAGGGAAGGCTAACGTTGTAGCATTCACGTTGAGCCGTAGGCTAGTAGGTGAGGTGGCCGAGGTGTGAAAAGCAAAGTGGAAGGAGTTGGGACACCAGGACGCAGTGGGTCGATCATTTATGTCTGTGATGACAGTTATGCCCCAGATTATTACGAGAGTGGTACAGGCCCAAGCAGCAGACCCATTATGTCAAGAGCAGATAGTATGATTATTAGCAGAGGGGGCCGAGTATTATACCGTTAGTTCAGACGGGGGATTACGCTTCAATGGGAGGTTAGTTGTTCCTGAGGGGGAAGACTTGCGACACGAGGTAATGATAGAGTCGCATGGATCATGATTCGCAGTACATACTAGTGGGGATAATATGTATAAGGATATGAGGCGACAGTACTGGTGGAGCGGGATGAAGAGAGATATTATCAAATCATTTCGAAATGTGCTACATGTCAGCGGGTAAAAGTGAACCATCAGAGGACGACAAAACTTTTACAACCATCAGAGATTCCTATGTGGAAGTGGAAGAGCATTTTCGTCACGGGATTACCTACATCGCCGAGAGGTCACGAATCCATATGGGTTATCGTGGATCAGTTGACAGAGGTTCTCACTTTCTTCCAGTCCGGACAAACTACACTACGGAACAGTATGCCTAGATCTTCATAGCTGAGATAGTGAGACTCCACGAGGTAACTCTCGATATCGTGTCCGGAAGGGATAAGATATTTGTGTCACAGTTTTGATAGATTTTCCAGGAAGCCATGGGAACGAAGTTGCAATTTAGTACAGCCTATCACCTACAGATAGATGGGAAGATCGAGCGAACGAATCAGATGTTGGAAGATATGTCACGAATGTGCATCCTAGACTTTGGAGGTGGTTGGGAGCAATATCTTCCACTAGTGGAGTTTGCCTATAATAACTCCTACCAGTTCATTATTGGCATGCATCCATTTGAGGCGTTGTATGGTAGACCTTGTCGTTCCCCAGCATGTTGGCTAGAGGTGGGGGATAACAAACTTCTTGGGACGGAGGTGATTCAGTATACCTCGACGAGGATAGAGATAATATGGTGCCGTATTCGGGTAGCTCAGGACCGATAGAAGAGTTATGCCGATGCCAAGAGGTTCTTTAGAGAGTTCAATGTGGAGAACCAAGTGTTGCTCAGAGTATCTCCTATGAAGGGGATTATGCGTTTCGGGAAGAAAAGGAAGTTAACGCCTGGATACATGGGGACATTCCCTATTATCGAGCGAATTGGACCAGTTGCGTATAGACTTGGGCTACCAGAACACTTGCATAGGGTCCATGACGTGTTCCACATTTCCTCACTAAGGAGATATCTTCGAGACGATTTGGCCCATACTCACATTAAGTTAGAAGATATAGATCTGCAGCCAGATAGTTCCTATGAGGAGGGGTCGGTTGCTATTCTAAACCATAGCGAGAGAAAACTGAGGTCGAAGATAGTACCGTTAGTACGTGTTCAGTGGCGGCATCATAATAGCGAGGAGTCTACCAGGGAGCGCGAGCATTATCCAGATTTATTTTTGCCAGGTATATTTTATATCCGAATTTCAGGACGAAATTTTGTTATCAGGGGAAAAGTATGTAATACCCCGAAATTTTATTAATTTTATTTAATGGGATTAATTAAATTAAATGTGAATTAATTTGGAAATCAATCCGGACTTAAATACTAGCGAGACGTGAGTTGGTATTTGATTATGATGATAATGTCGAATAGTACTGGGTATATATGGTAATATATGACTATTGAGTTTATTAAAATTGCCGCGAGTCATATATACGACAATTTGGGAAATTAAGTTGGGACGCGCGCGTCAGTCGCGTCAGGAATCAATTGAATTAGATTTAAGAGTAAATTATAATTTTATCATCCATATGGTCATTTTGAGTTCTCCAACGTGTCCGGAGGGGTCGAATTAATCAGAAAACACTTGTTGGGGGTTTAGTTTGGGTCCTGAGGCATTTTTAGGCCAAACCGGCAACCCGAGAGGGTATTTTAGTCATTTAAAATTTTAAGGGATTTGGACCCATGAATTTTAGGGTTTATTTAGCAGATATTATGAGGGTCATTAGGGCCATTATCATCCAAAAAGAAATAAGTGGGCAACGTGAGAAAGAGGAGAGGTTACAGGAGGGTTACAAGCCATAACCACCACCCACCACCACTTTTCGACAGAAATTGTGATCGGAGAAAGGGAGAGAACCAACCTTTAACATCACCAGTAGATCAGAACACCAATATTAATTCAAGTGATTTGATTTCATTAAGTTTCAGGAAATATATTATCCATGTAGATTAGAATTGAAGCTTAGACATAAAAGATTCATAATTTCACGAATCGGGAGAAGTAAATCTTGAATATGGACAGGATTTGCATGTAGTTAAATTCTGGAACTAACAAAGATTGAAATAAGAACCTTAGTAATAGAAATCCCGGATTAAAATTTAGTTTGGGGTTGCCTTGAATTGGAAGAAACTAAACTAGGGTTGAAAATGAAAAGTTTGATGAATATGTCAATATATATGTTGTTGTTGAGATGATTTGATTGTTCTGGAAATTTAAAAAATGTTGGTAATTAGGATGGTATAACATGTAGTACGTTTAATTTGGAGAATGGATTCATGTAATGGATATTGGAGAGAAAACTAGGGCTAAAAATGCAGAAAAACGTGGGTTGTAACTGTTCGATCGATCGATCAACATTCATGATCGATCGATCGACCTTCCCAGAAATCATGATATTCTTCCCCTTTTTGAATTTAAGCAATGTAGACCCTTGGAAGTTATTGATGGGGACCTTGTGAACATATTTAGATTTAAGGAAGACCAATAGGGGTGTATACGGGGCCCGGATTATATAAAAATTGAATTGGGACTTTATGTTAGACTTACTAGGGTCCAACGAGTGAGTTGCTATTAGAGATTGCAAGTAAATGAATTAAATCTATATAGTTGATAATCTAACGTTAGAGACAGAAATATGGACCTTAAGAGTATTGAATTAATATGTGGGAATAATATGAGACTTAGTAACCTTTTCGGTTAGGTTTTAAGTACTTGAAACTATACGACGTGCGACATATCGGCGAAAAATATTATATATCATCCGGAAGTATGATAGTGTACGAATTGAATTAATGGTATAGGGTTGAGAACATACCTGTAATAATATTATAAGTTATCTAAGTTGTGCGAATGCTTAGTATATGGATTATTATGTGTATGACTTGCCTTCCATACTTGCTATCAAAGGAGGTGGGCTTTCGGAACAGGGCCATCTAATCTTTGTGTGCCTACGGGGGGGTTTACATTGGTACCTCAAGGACATACGGATGTGAATAACTTATTTGTGAGTTAATAAGTCAGCTGACCATAGGAGCGTAGGTATGTGCGTGACCCATGGGTATGTGAACTATGTTCGTCTCCAATATGTGCGATTTTTCTTATTGAAACGATTCCTGAGAGATTCGGAATACGTAGTCCTTAAGTATGTGATGTACCGGGATTCGATAGCAGAGTATGTGTGCACCGCAACAAGCCTAGGGGTGCCCTATTTGTATATTTGTGCTGAGAAGAATATACTAGTGATTATAATGGAGTCTTTGTTAAAGTGTGAATATAAATTATTGAGGCATTTTGAATTGGATTTAAAATGAGAATTTTCTATCGTAATTGTTATAATTTAATCTTATCAGTGGAAAGGTGAGTTACACGTAGGATATGTTAGAACGATGTGAATAAACCCCTATATTATTAATGTGATGACACGAAGTTGTTGTGACACCCCGACTAATTAAACACCGGGTAGCTACTCCTTTATAAAATTAATTCAAAATGCCAAGTTGGCTCAGTTAATAGCATCACTGTCGAAAACGTTTTATTATTACTAACCACCTAGCATTTAAAAAGTAAGTGCCAAATTTTATTAAATCTGATTAACATGCAACAAGAGTAATGAACAACTAAATAACACCATTCACCATGCTGAAGTAAAACGGATAACCATCACAATATGTAAATAAAACCTGGAGGAAAAACTCCTCAATACAAATCCCACAACTGATAAGTAAACTGAAATAAATAACTAAAACTGAATACTGAGCAATACATGCTAGAGTCTGAAAACTGAAATGTAAAAATGTCTAATAGAATTGGGCAACATGCCCTACAACTGATAGATGCTGAGACTGGAATCCAAATGAGAGAAGCGTCTACATGCAAATCCCTGTAGCTTCCACAAACAGCTACAGCTCGTCACCTGAATGAGAATCCTATGCTTGGTGTCCTTGTGGCTGGGCACCTAAAATGGTTTTACAAGAAAATATATTTGAAAGCAAATGGGTCAGAGCCCGAAAGTGGAAATCATTTTAAAAACCTGCAAGTGCTTTAAAAACATTTAAAACATTAAATGCAAAGTACATGTTAGGACGTGCACTCACATTAAATTCTCACCTCTCGACTAACTGTGCACTCCTAACGTAAGTACCCATCTATAACGACCCATATTACTAGCTAACTGACAACATAACTAGCTAAACTGCCAAAGGTTCTACCCATATTACTCGGTTCCATTTATCATAACAACACTCGTAATTAAATAGAGGTTTAACGTAAACTCAGTTACTAAATATGCCATATATATAAGTATCAGTTAACTCCTTATATATCTCGAAACAATACCGTGATACATTTACAACATTAACATGAGGATTCCCATTAATTAAATGTATAATATTCACATCATAAATATACGATACAAGCACCCCGAAATCTAAGCTATGGTGCACACATACTCTGCTATCCATCCCGGTACATCACGTACATAAGGATCACATATTCCGAATCTCTCAGGAATAGTTCAGATTACACAAATCACAAATAGTGGAGGCGAACACAGTCACCATCACATGGGTCACGCACATACCTACGCTCCCATGGTCAGCGGACTTATTAATATCACAATAAGTCTTTCTATGACCTATGTTCATCAAGGTACCAGTCTATATCCCCCCCGTAGGCACACAAGGATTAGAGGGTCCTAAGCGAACGCAAACCTCCCCCGTGATAGCAAGTATGGTAGGTATGTTATACACATAAACTATATACTAAGCATTTACACATCTTAGATATTACCATATTAATAAGGTATTTTCTACATCATTATACCATTATTCCAAACTTATATATTTCAAGTCTCCCGTTAATATAAGGTTAAATTGCCGACACGTCTCACGCCGTAGTCCCTTATCCTTAAAACCTATCTTAAATAGACTATTAAGTTCCCATAATTCCCACATATGATATCTATATACCTGAGGTCTTTACATCTGCCCTAAACCTTATTTCATCAAATTACACAATTTTACACTATTAACCTAAACGTTATCTCGCTTCACGAATTTCAATAATCCAAAATAATTCCTCGAATTGCATTCTAATTAAAGTCCACTATAATAATCACACCTACTGGTCTTCCCTAAGGGTGAGGGTATTCATAAGGTCTCCAAACATTTTTTTTTTTTCCGAGGGTTTCCACCATTAAAATCAAATTGAGGAAAATTTTACTCATTCTGGGAAGGTCGATCGATCGACCTATGAATATCGATCGATCGATTCAGTCGATCGATCGACTGATGAATGTCGATCGATCGATCGAACAGGTATGGCTACGGACTGTTTCTTTTTGCAGATTTGAAACCATCCCAAAACTAATTTCTAACGTATGATTCTTTAATATAACGTTATAGAAATGTCATATAACAATCCTACAATATTACTAACGTCCATAAATCAATATTTCAACAACTATAGGCTACATATGGATCAATCTTCATCAAAAACCTAGTTTTTCTGATTTTTCTCAAGAACAGTCATGAACCTCATCTTAAATCCGTTTTTGGTATTACAAAAGGCAGTAATTCACATAATATGATCGTCCAGTAACATTCTACATGCAACCTATATCCCAAAATTCAAACTAATAACTCCAATCTTATGGGTTTTTCATTATCTTCCAAGAACATACAAAGTTTTTGAATAATCTAACATGGAAGAATCATTCTCTGAAATTTAAATGGAATAAATCACTTGCCTTGATTGTTTCTGAATCTGGTGTTGGATTTGTAATCTCTTTCTGCAGATTTTTTGCAGAATTCCTCCTCTTTCCCTTCCTCTCTAAGCTTTCTTCTTCCAAAGATGGCTATGGTGGCTAGGGTTTTCTTTTGGGAGAGTTGGAAGACTAAATGATAACCTACGTAGCTTATGGGGTTAATAAAGGGTTGGTTGGGTCAATTCCTTATCAGATTACAACTCTCAATTTTCGTCACTTTTAATTACCCAAAATACCAAATTACTAAAATACCCTTTAAGTTACCGGTATGGCCTAAAAATACCCCGGAACCCAAACTATACCCCCGGCTAGTGTTTTCTGACTATCTCGACCCTTTCGGACGCGTTGGCGCACTCAAAACGACCATACGGATTATAGATTTTAAATTCACTTTTATTAACAAAATATTATACCGTGACGCGGCGGTCCCACGCGTCTCAACAAAATTTCTAAAATGCCGTATATAATTCTCACGACAAATTTTATAATACCAAATACATATATAATCATATATGAACATAATCAAATACCAATTCGCATCTCATTAGTATTTATAACCCGGATTAATTTCCAATTAATACGCTATTTAATTAATTAATCCCAAAAATAATTATAGTCAAAAGTACGGGGTATTACAGTTGTACATACGAGATAGTGAAAGACATAACTAGGACGGATTAAGGATACACGTTAGGCGTGCACATTAGCTGAGGGGTGAAGAACTCATGTGAGAGCACGTAACTAACATGTATATAATATTCACTGTTTAATACAATTAAACACTTGCTATTTTGAAACTGTTTTCACCTCGGGCTCTGACCTGTTTGCTTTCAAATCTATTTTTCTTGTAAAACATTTTTGGTTTCCAACCACAGGGATGCCAAGCATAGGAGTTCCATTCCATTGACGTGTTGTAGCTGCTGTGGAAGTTACAGGATCTCGATAGTAGACGCCTCCACATAATACATTGATTCTATTTCGGAGTCATTCATTTGTTAGGGCATGTCGCCCCTTTCCATTCAGAGACAGCTTTTTCATACTTTTAGTTTCATTTCAGTTTTGGAGTTATTTAACTATTCAGACTTTGTATTTGGTTTTCATTCAGTATTTGGATTATTCAGAGGAGTGTTACTCCAGAATCATTTATTATTCCATTATTATTCTGTTGTGACTGTGTTGGATTGTGGTATCATTAGCTAATGATTTAATTGTTTACATTTAAATTTAACTAAGTAAAATTTGACAACTCACTTTTTAAATATTAGGTGGCTAGTAATTGTTTTGAAAAAATGTTTTCGACCGTGATGCTATGAACTGAACCAACTTGACATTTTGTATTAAATTGAATAAAGGAGTAGCTACCCGGTATTTAATTACTCGGGGTGTCACGAGTGGTATCAGAGCATGAGGTTCTAGTGTCCTTAGGATCTGTACGGCTTGTTAGATTTCCGCATAGTGTCCTTTGATATAGAGCCCTATATTTTAGGATTGTTGTACTCTTTTGTGTATTTTACGCTCTTCAACTATTTTAAGATATTAACTGTGGACTTATGAAACTTCTCTCTTATTTCAGATGCCTCCTCGACGTGCACCGCGAGTTCCTAGGGGTAGCCAGCCCTAGCCATAGCCTGCACCAGTTCAAGGTTCTATGAACGCTGCAAAAGTTGTCGCAATTATAGCCTAGGCGGTAAATGTCGCGTTAGCAGTTGTGCAGCAAGCACCACCTCAGGCACCGGTGGTAGCCCCAGTTCAGGCTCATGCATTCACGTCTGCTTAGGAACGTGTCCAGGATGCCTTTCAGAAGGCGCACCCTCCGGAGTTTTCAGGTAGCTCTAACGTCGTTGTGTTTAGTCAGTGGAAGAAGGACATCTAAAGGCACTTGAGGATGTACGAATGTACAGATGTGCAGAGGTAGCTACTAGCTACTTTTAAGCTAGTAGGAGCAGCGTTGCAGTGGTGGGAGTCTATTACCACAGCATAGGAGAGAGATGTTCTTTCCATTCAAGAGTTCTGGGTGCGGTTCGACCGCAAGTATTTTCCCTCAGCAGTTCACATCGAGATGAGGCAAAATTGATGAACCTCAAGCAGGAGGGGAAGACAGTGGCAGAGTATGAGACCGAGTTCACTAATATTCTGAACATCATTCCCGATGAGATCTCTACTGAAGAGAAGAAGATCCAGAAGTTCATGGATGGGTTGACGTGGAGGATTCATCAGCACTTGTTAGGTAATCTCTCATTGGCCACTTATTCTAATGTGGTTAACGCAAGATTGCTTCACTGCCAGGACCACCGCTTTCACTTGCCAAAGGGTAAGTGAGCTGAAGAGTCCAGCCATCCGGGCATGACAGAAGGAAATGGTGCCAGTGGGGCACAATCAGCTCAGAGTCAGCATAGGTAGGGTGATCAGGGTCCCCAGCAGGGGGATTCTAAGATATTTAGATCTGGAGGTTTCAGAAATGGTCAGGGAGGTTTTCGGCATGGCCAGCCGGGTCAGCACGACCATTAGGGCCAGCACCGCCAATAGTAATTTTAGCAGGGCCAGCATGGTCAGGGTAGGAATGGTAACGGCCATCAGGGCCATGGGCAGCAGGGTAAGAGAGGGGGAAACCTTGAGAGGAAATATTTTATATGTGGCAAGATTGGCCACAAACGCCAGGAGTGCCCTGAAAGGGGGAGGGTCCCCACAGCAACAGTATTAGGGTGCTTGACATGAGCTCAAGAGACCTATATTTCCCGTCGCCCTCCCAGAACCACCGCAGATGCCAGCATTACCACCTATCCCAGGAGTCCCATTCCAGCAGGGACAACTTCAGTATGGATGAGTTTACCATCTCTAGCAGGCCGTAGTCCCACATGCTCCACCCGCTATTGAGGGTATGTTTTCTATTCAGGGGACTTTGGGGATTATTTTATTTGACACGGGAGCCACACACTGTTTTATTGCCACGAGATTTGCACGCATTATGGGGTTATTAGATACTACAGAGAGCACTATTACATGTGTAGGCTCACCGTTGAGTAAAGGTTCTGTGATTTCTCTTATATGTAGAGATGTGGGAGTAGAGATTAGGAGGTTTACTTTACCTGCCGATATGTTAGTGTTAGATATGTCTGAGTACGATGCAATCATTGGTATGGATTGGTTGGTTGCGTATCGAGCCATGATTGATTGTTTCAGTAGGAGTATTATTTTTGCCATACCCGGACAGGGAATGTTCCTAGTGGCGATGCCTCGTCCTGAGGGAGGATCGTCCACCCACTTGTATTATATAGAGGAGGAGACCTCTAGGGAGGTGGTGATACCACTTGATTCAATTCCAATCGTTAGGGAGTTCGTTGATGTATTCCAGGATAATTCAGAATTACCTTTGAGTATTGAGATAGAATTGTTTATAGATTTGTCACCAGGTACTCATTCAAAATACCGCACACCTTATCGTATGGCTCCAGCGGAGATGAGAGAGCTACGAGATCAGATAGATCAGCTGTTGGGTCAGGGGTTTATCCGTAGGAGTACTTCACGGTGGGGGTATCCTGTGCTGTTTATTAAGAAGAGGGATGGATCTTTGAGGTTATGTATCGACTATCGAGAGTTGAATTAAGTCGCGATACGGAATAAGTATTTTTTGCCCTGAATCGATGACTTATTCCACCAGTTGAGAGGGCTTGCCTTCTTCTCAAAGATTGACTTGAGGTCAGGATACCATCAGTTGCGTATCAGGGATTAGGACGTATCCAAGACTGCTTTCTTGACGAGATAGAGTTCCAACGAGTTTAGGGTTATGCCTTTTGGCCTAACCAACTCCCCAGTCGTGTTCATGGACTTGATGAATAGGGTGTTTAGAGATTTCCTAGACCAGTTCGTTATTGTCTTTATTGATGATATTCTGGTTTATTCCCAGACAGAGGAGGAGCATACCGAGCACTTGAGACAGGTTTTGTAGACGCTGCATCAGAACGAGTTGTATACAGAATATGAGAAGTGTGAATTTTAGCTAAAGAAGGTCCAGTTCTTGGGGCATATCATTTTGGACAGGGGAAAATCTGTTGATCCGGAGAAGGTATCAGCGGTGAGGGAGTGGGGACAGCCCACGACACCGACTGAGATACATTGTTTATTGGTCCTAGCAGGATACTACAAGAGGTTTATTCGAGGGTTCTCACACATCTCACTCGTAAAGGTGTGCCATTTATCTGGAGCGATGCCTGCCAGTTGGCTTTCGACGAGGTGAAGGGAAAGTTAACTTCAACACCAGTGTTAGAATTTCCCAGGCTGGGAGTGGAGTATTTAGTCTACACTGATGCGTCCTTACAAGGACTTGGGGGTGTACTACAACAGGAAAGTCAGGCTATAGCTTATGCTTCCCATAAGCTTAAGCCTCACGAGAAGAATTACCCCACCCATGACTTGGAGTTAGCTGCAGTCGTGTTTTCTCTTAAGATTTGGAGACATTATCTCCTGGGGAGAAATTTCATTTATTCATGGACCATAAGTCCCTACAGTACCTCTTCACACATAAGGAGCTAAACATGCGCCAACTTAAGTAGCTTACGTTCATGAAGGATTATCAGTTCGATATCCAATACCACCCTGGGAAGGCTAACGTTGTAGCATACGCGTTGAGCCGTAAGCCAGTAGGTGAGGTGGCTGAGGTGTGGAAAGAAAAGTGGAAGGAGTTGGGACACCAGGACGCAGTGGACTGATCATTTATGTCTGTGATGACAGTTACACCCCAGATTATTACGAAAGTGGTACAGGCCCAAGCAGCAGACCCTTTCTGTCAAGAGCAGATAGTATGGTTGTTAGCAGAGGGGGCCGAGTCTTATACCGTTAGTTCAGATGAGGGATTACGCTTCAATGGGAGGTTAGTTGTTCCTAAGGGGGAAGACTTGCGACACGAGGTAATGATAGAGTCGCATGGTTCACGATTCGCAGTACATCCTGTTGGGAATAATATGTACAAGGATATGAGGCTACAGTACTAGTGGAGCGGGATGAAGAGAGATATTGTCGAATTCGTTTCAAAATGTGCAACATGTCTGCTAGTAAAAGTGGACCATTAGAGGCCGACAAGACTTTTACAGCCATTATATATTCCTATATGGAAATGGGAGAGCATTTCCATGAACTTCATCACGGAATTACCTACATCGTCGAGAGGTCATGACTCCATATGGGTGATCGTGGATCGGTTGATCGAGGTTGCTCACTTTCTGTCAGCCCGAACAGACTACACTACGGAACAGTATGCATAGATCTTCATAGCTGAGATAGTGAGACTCCATGGGTTAACTCTCGATACCGTGTTCGACAGGGATAAGATATTTGTGTCACGGTTTTGGGAGAGTTTCCAAGAAGCCATGGGAACGGAGTTGCGATTTGGTACAGCCTATCACCCGCAGACAGATGGGAAGACCGAGCGAACGAATCAGATGTTGGAAGACATGTTACGAATGTGCATCCTAGACTTTGGAGGTGGTTGGGAGAAGTATCTTCCACTAGTGGAGTTTGCCTATATTAACTCCTACCAGTTCATTATTGGCATGGCTCCATTTGAGGCATTGTATGGTAGACCTTGTCGTTCCCTCACATGTTGACTAGAGGTGGGGGATAACAAACTTCTTGGGACGGAGGTGACTCGGGATACCTCGACATGGATAGAGATAAGATGGAGTTGTATTCGGGTAGCTCAGGATCGATATAAGAGATATGCCGATGCCAAGAGGTTCTTTAGAGAGCTCAATGTGGGGCACCAGGTGCTGCTCAGAGTATCTCCTATGAAGGGGATTATGTGTTTTGGGAAGAAAGGGAAGTTGATGCCTAGATACGTGGGACCATTCCCTATTATCGAGCGAATTGGACCAGTTGTGTATAGACTTGGGATACCGGAACACTTGCATAGGGTCCATGACGTATTCCACATTTCCTCACTAAGGAGATATCTTCGAGACAATTTGGCTCATACTCACATTGCATTAGAATATTTAGATTTGCAGCTAGATAGTTCCTGTAAGGAGGGGTCGGTTGCTATTCTAGACCATAGGGAGAGGAAACTGAGGTCGAAGATAGTACCGTTAGTACGTGTTCAGTGGCAGCATCATAATACCGAGGAGTCTACCAGGGAGCACGAGCGTTATCCAGAGTTATTTTTACCAGGTATATTTTATTTTTGAATTTCGGGACGAAATTCTGTTATTAGGGGGGAAGTATGTAATACCCCGTAATTTTATTAATTTTATTTAATTTCATTAATTAAATTAAATGAGAATTAATTTGAAAATTAATCCGGACTTAAATACTTGCGAGAAGTGAGTTGGTATTTGATTATGATGATAATGTCGAATATTACTGGGTTTATATGGTAATATATGACTATTGAGTTTATTAAAATTATCGCGAGTCATATATACGACAATTCGAGAAATTAAGTTAGGATGCGCGTGTCAGTCGCGTCAGGAATTAATTGAATTCGATTTAAGAGTAAATTATAATTTTATCATCCGTATGGTCATTTTGAGTGCGACAACGTGTTCGGAGGGGTCGAAATAATCAGAAAACACTAGTCGGGGGTTTACTTTGGATCCCGGGGCATTTTTAGGCCAAACCGGCAACCTCGGAGGGTATTTTTGTCATTTTAAATTTTAAGGAATTTGGGCCCATGAATTTTAGGGTTTATTTAGCAGCTATTATGAGGGCCATTAGGGCCATTATCAGCCAAAAAGAAAGAAGTGGGCAACGTGAGAAAGAGGAGAGGTTACAGGAGGGTTACAAGCCATAACCACCACCCCCACCACTTTTCGACGGAAATTATGATCGGAGAAAGGGAGAGAACCATCCTTTAACGTAACCAGTAGATCAGAACACCAATATTAATGAAAGTGATTTGATTTCATTAAGTTTCAGCAAATATATTATCCATGTAGATTAGAATTGAAGACTAGACTTGAAAGATTAATAATTTCATGAATTCGGAAAAGTAAATCTTGAATATGGGTAGGATTTGAAAATAGATAAATTCTGGAAATAATAAAGATTGAAATCAGAACCTTAGTAATAGAAATCCCGGATTAGAATTTAGTTTTGGGTTGTCTTGAATTAGAAGAAACTAAACTAGGATTGAACATGAAAAGTCTGATGAATATGTCAATATATATGTTGTTCCTGAGACGATTTGATTGTTCTGGAACTTTAGAAAGGTGGTAATTAGGATGGTATAACATATAGTACGTTTAATTTGAAGAATGGATTCATGTAATGGAGACTGGAGAGAAAACTTGGGCTAAAAACGCAGAAAAACGTGGGTTGTAACTATTCGATCAATCGATTGACATTCAAGATCGATCGATCGACCTTCCCAGAAATCGTGATATTCTTCCCCTTTTTGAATTTAAGCAATTCCGACCCTTGGAAGTTATCGGTGGGGACCTTGTGAACACATTTAGATTTAAGGAAGACCAGTAGGGGTTTATACGAGGCCCGAATTATATCAGAATTGAATTGGGACTTTATATTAGACTTACTAGGGTCCGACGAGTGAGGTGCTATTAGAGATTGCGAGTAAATGAATTAAATGTATACAGTTGATAATCTAAGGTTAGAGACAGAAATATGGACCTTAAGAGTATTGAATTAATATGTGGGAATAATATGAGACTTAGTAACCTTTTCGGTTAGGTTTTAAGTACTTGAAACTATACGACGTGCGACATATCGGCGAAAAATATTATATATCATCCGGAAGTATGATAGTGTACGAATTGAATTAATGGTATAGGGTTGAGAACATACCTGTAATAATATTATAAGTTATCTAAGTTGTGCGAATGCTTAGTATATGGATTATTATGTGTATGACTTGCCTTCCATACTTGCTATCAAGGGAGGTGGGCTTTCGAAACAGGGCCATCTAATGTTTGTGTGCCTACGGAGGGATTTAGATTATTACCTCAAGGACATAGGGCTGTGAATGACTTATTTGTGAGTTAATAAGTCAGCTGACCATAAGAGCGTAGGTATGTGCATGACCCATGGGTATGTGAATTATGTTCGCCTCCAATATGTGTGATTTTTCTTATTGAAATGGTTCCTGAGAGATTCGGAATACGTAGTCCTTAAGTACATGATGTACCGAGATTCGATAACAGAGTATGTGTGCACCGCAGCTTAGCCTAGGGGTGACCTATTTGTATGTTTGTGCTGAGAAGAATATACTAGTGATTATAATGGACTCTTTGTGAAAGTGTGAATATAAATTATTGAGGCATTTAGAATGGGATTTAAAATGAGAATTTTCTATCGTAAGTGTTATAATTTAATCTTATCAGTGGAAAGGTGAGTTACACGCAGGATATGTTAGAACGATGTGAATAAACCCCTACATTATTAATGTGAGGATAGGAAGTGGTATAAACTAGATAGTGAACGACATAACTAGGACGGGTTAAGGATACACGTTAGGCGTGCACATTAGCTGAGGGGTGAGGAACTCATGTGAGAGCACATAACTAACATGTATATATTATTCACTGTTTAATGTAATTAAACACTTGCTATTTTTAAACTGTTTTCACCTCGGGCTCTGACCCGTTTGCTTTCAAATCTATTTTTCTTGTAAAACCTTTTTGGTGCCCAGCCACAGGGACGCCAAGCATAGGAGTTTCATTACAGTGACGTGTTGTAGCTACTGTGAATGTTAAAGTATCTCAATAGTAGACGCCTCCACATTCTACATTGATTCTATTTCGGAGTCATTCGTCTGTTAGGGCATGTCGCCCCTTTCCATTTAGAGACAGCTTTTTCATACTTTCAGTCTCATTTCAGTTTTGAAGCTATTTAACTATTCAGACTTTGTATTTTGTTTTTATTCAGTATTTGGATTATTCAGAGGAGTGTTACTCCAGACTCATTGATTATTCCATTATTATTCTGTTATCACTGTGATGGGAATGTGGTATCGTTAGCTAATAATTAATTAGTTGCGTGTTAATTTAACTTAATAAAATTTGAGAACTCACTTTTTAAATATTAGGTGGCTAGTAATTGTTTTAAAAAAAATGTTTTCGACAGTGATGCTATGAACTGAACAAACTTGACATTTTGTATTAAATTGAATAAAGGAGTAGCTACCCGGTATTTAATTAGTCAAGGTGTCACAGGTGGTATCAGAGCATCGGGTTCTAATATCCTTAGGATCTGTACGGCTTGTTATGTTTTCGCGTAGCGTCCTTTGGTATAGAGCCCTATATTTTAGGATTATTGTACTCTTTTGTGTATCTTACGCTCTTCAACTATTTTAAGATATTAACTGTGGACTTATAAAACTTCTCTCTCATTTCAGATGCCTCCTCAATGTGTACAACGAGTTCCTAGGAGTAGCCAGCTCGAGCCACAGCCTGCACCAGTTCGGGGTTCTATGAACGCTGCAAAAGTTGTCGCAATTGTAGCCTAGGCGGCAAAATGCCGCGTTTACAGTTGTGCCGCAAGCACCACCTCAGGCACCGGTGTTGCCCCAGTTCAGGCTCATGTATTCCGTTCTGCTTGGGAACGTGTCCTGGATGCCTTTCAGAAGTCGCACCCTCCAGAGTTTGCAGGTAGCTCCAATGTCGTTATGTCTAGTTAGTGGAAGAAGGACATCCAAAGGCACTTGAGGATCTACGAGTGTACGGATGTGCAGAGGCAGATACTACTAATTTTAAGCTAGTAGGAGCAGCGTTGCAGTGGTGGGAGTCTATTACCACCGCAGAGGAGAGAGATATTCTTTCCATTCAGAAGTTCTGGGTACGGTTCGACTGCAAGTATTTTCCCTCAACAGTTCACGCCGAGATGAGGTGAAAATTAATGAATCTCAAGAAGGAGGGGAGGACAGTGGCATATTATGAGTCCGAGTTCACTAATCTTATGAACATCATTCCCGATAAGATCCCTACTGAAGAGAAGAAGATCCAGAAGTTCAATGGACCCGCTATCTTCGAGAGCCCCCCTTTAAACCTCCTATAGTATCATGTTAGGACCAAGAAATTACGTATCTCTATAGGTGTTGTGGACTGTCTCCACTCCCTCACCGCTGATACCTTTCCCGAATTAACAGATATACCCCTGTCAGAAATGATGTGTCCCAAAAATTGAAATTCCTTCAGCCAAACCCCGTATTTCTCACATTTTGCATACAACTCATGCTGACGCAGTGTGTGTAAAACTTGCCTCACGTGCTCAGCATGCTCCTCCTCGATCTGGGAGTAAGCCAGAATGTCATCGATGAAGACAATAACGAACTGGTCCAGGAACTCTCTGAGCACCCTATTCTTTAAGTCCATAAACACGGCTGGGTCGTTGGTTAGCCAAAAAGGCATAACCCTGAACTCGTTAGAACAATACCTCGACAAGAAGGCAATCTTCGAGATGTCCTGCTCCCTGATACGCAACTAATGGTATCCCTATCTCTAATCAATCTTTGAGAAGAAGGCAGCTCCTCTTAATTGGTCAAATAAGTCATCGATTCAGGGCAACGGATACTTATTCTGTATCGTGACTTTATTCAACTCTCGATAGTTGACACATAACCTCAAAGATCCATCCCTCTTCTTAATAAACAGCACAGGAGAACCCCACCGTGAAGTACTCCTAAGGATAAACCCCTAACCCAACAGCTGATCTATCTGATTTCGTAGCTCCCTCATCTACAATAGAGCCATACGATAAGGTGCGCGGTCTATCGGACGAGTACCTGGTGCCAAATCTATAAACAAGTCTATCTCTATACTCGGAGGTAATTACAAAATATCCTGGAATACATCAATGAACTCCCTAACGATTGGAATCGAATCAAGTTGTATCATCACTGATATACCCCAAGTGTGACCTCGGCTCGGAGACACCAACCTCGGCCGAGATCATAGCCGACATTGGAGAAGCCTTGGGATGCGGCATCAGCACTCGGCCATAGCAAGGTCGGCCCAGGCCGACACTACCACCAGCCTCTCGAAGGGACATCGCATGCATCACAAGGATCAGCAGCATTCTCGTATACCTTGGGATGGCAACCTCGGCTTAACATAGGCCTAGCTTGCAAGAAGCCACCAGCAACCTCATCAAGACATTAGTCGATGCTCCAAACACACCAGCTCGACCTCGGCTCAGGCCGACCTTATCCATTATCTCAGCTAGGATTAAGCCGAGACCTCCATGGTCACCTCGGACTAAACGAGCACATTGACTTACCAAGATCGGCCTCTCCCAGGCCGAGGTCATACACCAGGTTCGATAGCCGAGCATCTGCTGACATTTGGATAAGGGCACGAGGACAGGAATCAGTTATAACAAGATTATTCCCCACACGTGGGGAGAATATTTCATCATCATTCTCTACATGTGACAGTGACAGATGGCTTTTCCATATTGGTGAGGCAACCACACACATGCACATTACATGCATGGGGGGTACATTACACCCCCTAGGTACTATATATAGAGGTCACCCTCTACCTTGTAAAGGATCCAAAATTGGTAACCCTAGCTGAAACTCTGTCTAAAACACACAGTAGAGAAAGAAAGCTTAAGAGACTGTATCCATGGCCATTAGAGCCCTCATATAGTGATATATATATCATACACTTGCACAGTGGATGTAGGCTTGATTGGCTGAACCACTTATATTTCGGTGTAAATCTCTTCTCCTCACCTCCTTCTACTATATGTGTATATCTTCTATATACCTCTATCTTGCCATTGTTGACATGGAATAAGAGCTTACAATCACCTTGAAGGGTGGTTCCGTTTTCAGCATCATCAACCACCTCCCTAGAGGTCTCCTCCTCTATATAGTATAAGTGGGTGGACGATCCTCCCTCGGGACAATGCATCACCACTAGGAACATCTCCTGATCGGGTATGGTAAAAACTATACTCCTACTAAAACAATCAATCATGGCTTTATATGTAACCAACCAATCCATACCGATAATTGCATCATACTTGAACATCTCTAATACGAGCATGTCAGCAGGTAAAGTAAATCTCCCAACCTCTATACCCACGCCTCTACATATCAAAGAAATCACAGAACCACTACTCAGCGGTGACTCTACACGTGTAACAGTACTCTCTGATGTATCTAACAATCCCATAGAGCGTACAAATCTCGTGGCAATAAAGTTGTGTGTGGCCCCCATGTGAAATAAAATATGCCCCGTAGTCCCCTAAGTAGAAAGCATACCCTCAATCGCAGGTGGATACTGCGGGACTGCTGCCTACTGAAGCTGGTAAACTCAACCGTACTGAAGTTGTCCCTGCTGAATTGGGACTACTGGAATAAGTGGCACTGCTAGCATCTATGGTGGTGCTGGGAGGGAGGAGGGAAACATCGGTCTTTGGGGATCCTATCGAGCACCCTGCTTCTGCGGGGCCCTGGACCTCTCAGGACACTCCTGGCATTTTTGGCTAATCTTACCACATATGAAGCATTTCCCTGTGAAGTTTCCCCCTCTCTGACCCTGCTTCCCATGGCCCTAATGACCGTTACCACCTCTACCTTAGCCATACTGGTCGTGCTGAAATTGTTGTTGACCCTACTGGCCATGCCTAAAACCTCCCTGGCCATATTTGAAACCTCCTAATCTAAATCTCTTAGAATCCCCCTACTGGGAACTCTAATCACTCTTCATGTGATGACCTTAAGTGGACTGTGCCCCGCTAGCACTATTACCCCTGTCCTGCCCTGCTGGCTAGACTCGCTTACCCTCTGACAAATGAAAACACTGGTCCTGGCAGTGAAGTAGCGCTGCATTAACCACATTTGAATAGGTGGCCAACAAGAGATTACCTAGCAAGTGCTGATGAATCCGCCACATCAACCCATCCATAAACCTATGAATTTTCTTCTCTTCAATTGGGATCTCATCAGGTACTATGTTCAGAAGATTAGTGAACTTGGCCTCATACTCCGCCACTTTCCTCCCTTACTACTTAAGGGTTATCAATTTTATCCTCATCTATGTCTGAACTGCTGAGGGGAAATATTTGCGATTGAACAGCACCTAGAACTCCTGAATAGACATAACATCTCTCTCCTCGACGGTGGTAATGGACTCCCACCACTGCAATGCTGCTCCTACTAACTTAAATGTCGCCAGTATCTGCCTCTGCACATCTGTACACTCATACATCCTCAAACGTCTTTGGATGTCCTTCTTCAACTGGCTCGACACAACGTCGCAGCTCATTCCAAACTTCGGAGGGTGCGCCTTCTGAAAATCATCCCTGACACGTTCCCAAGCAGACGGGAATGCATGATACTGGACTGGGGCTACTATCGGTGCCTGAAGTGGTTCCTGCTGCACAACTGCTAGTGCTGCATTTACCACCTGTGCTACAATAGCGGCAACTTCAGTAGCGTTCATAGAACCCTGAACCGGGGCAGGCTAAGGCTCGGGCTGGGCACCCCTGGGAAGTCGCTGTGCACGTCGAGGAGGCATTTGAAATAAGAGAGAAGTTTGTAACTCATAGTTGATATCTCAAAATAGCTGAAGAACGTAAGATACACAAAAGATTACAACAATCCTAAAATATAGGGCTCTATATCAAAGGACACTACGCGGAAACATAACAAGTCGTACAGATCCTATGAACTCTCTAGAACCAGATGTTATGGTACCACCTGTAACACCCTGACTAATTAAATACTGGGTAGCTACTCTTTTATTTAAATTAATACAACATGTCAAGTTGGTTCAGGTCATAGCATCACTGTCGAAAACATTTAATTAATTACTAACTACCTAATATTTAAACTAGTGAAGTGCTAAATTTTTAATGTTTATCATTAACCATCAACAAAATAATTTAAATCATCATCCAACCATCATATAAACAAAATAGTATCAATAACTAATGTCTGGAATAACTAATGTCTGGAATAAACACTCCAATAATAGTATCAATGTAAATAAACCAAGTACAATAGTCGGATTAATTAAAATCCCAAGGCTAAATAAAATGAAAGTTTAAAACTGATGTCACTGAATAAAACGGGCAATAGGCCTAACTGGATTGACTCCCAAAAGAAGCAAGGATAAATATGGAGGCATCTAGTAACGAGATCCTGTAACTTCCACAAGAGCTATAGCACGTCAAAGGAATGGAACTCCTATTCTTGGCATACGTGTGGCTGGGCACCTAAAACGTTTTATAGAAAAAACAATTTGAAAGAAAACTGGTCAGAGCCCAAGGTGAAAACAGTTTAAAATATGTCAAGTGTTTAATTGCATTAAACAGTAAATATTATATACATGTTAGTTACGTGCTCTCACATGAGTTCCTCACCCCTCAACTAATGTGCACACCTAACTTACACCTGTAACCCATCCTAGGTGTGTCACTAACTAACTAGTCTATACCAACTCCTATCTTCACTTTATAATATAGGGGGTTTATTCATATTATACAAATATATATTCAACATATAAATCACCTGTACATTAATCAAATTATTTAACTCAAATATTGTATGATTTCTCACATTTTTAACCTATTTATATATCTCAAATATTCGCATTTACAAATCAATAGTGAACAAGTCACAAGTACATATATATCAATCTCAGTACATATATACACATATGGAACCCTTAGGCTAACATGCGGTGAACGCATACTCTTCTATCGAATCCCGGTACATCACATACATAAGGATTATGCATTCTGAATCGCTCAAGAGCCGTTTCAATAGAAAATCACACATAGTGGAGGCAAACATAGTTCACATACCCATGGGTCACGCACATACCTACGCTCCCATGGCCAACTGACTTATCAACTCACAAATAAGTCATTCACAATCCTAGGTCCTTAAGGTACCAATTTAAATTCCCCCGTAGGCACACAAAGATCAGATGGTCCTTTTTCGAAAGCCAACCTCTCGTGATAGCAAGTATGTTAGGTATGTCATACACACAATATTTCATATACTAAGCATTCACACAACTTAGGTAATTATCATATTATTAAAGGTATATTTTTAGCCCTATACCATAAGTCTGACATGTACTCTAATATCATCATTTCTCATACATAACACGATTAGCCGATAACTCTCACGTCGTATAAATCTAAGGACTTAAACCTATCCCAAAAAGGTTACTAAGTTTCCCACTTGTCCCTAAGGTCAATTCAGTAATTTAAGGTCCATAATTCTGTCTCTAACCTTAAGTTATCACCTATATAAATTTAATTCATTTACTCGTAACTTCTAATAGTAATTCACTCGTCAGACCCTCGTAAGTTTAACATTAAGTCCCAATTCAATTCTAGTATATTTCGATCTCCATATACATCCCTACTAGTCCTCCTTAAGTCTCAATATGTTCACATAGTCCCCACCAATTTCTTAAATCCAAAAAGGCAAATATCATAATTTTTGGGGAGGTCGGTCGATCAACTCAAGAATGTCGATTGATCTAACCCAGTTGATCGATCGTCCTATAAATGGCGATCAATCGATCGAACAGTTGTAGTCACAGTTTTCTGCGTTTTCAGCCTTAGATTTGTCCCAAATTTCCATTAAAAGATGCCAAATTCTAAAGTAAACATATTGGGTGATCTAACAGCCTAAATACATGATTCTTAACGTTCCAGAATTCTTAAATCATCCTGAATTTCTCTTTTCTTGGATCAAATCATCTAATTATCAATAGAAACCCTATTTTCTTCAAGAACATCAAACTACTCAACATAATTTTGTAATTATCTATGCATGGATCATGATTTCGTGACTGATGTATATCCAGAATTAAGTCTACATACAAATCCTACCCAGATTAAGACTTTTATCTCCAATGTCATAACTTTTAATATTTTCAAGGTTATTCTCAATTCCTAAACTATCATGGATAATATATACACTGATTATTGCAAGTTAAATCACTTGCCTGGGAATGAATATTCTGATCCTTTGAATCAGATGGTATGGGAATGATCCTCTCTTTCCGATCTATCCGGTGGAGGTGACGGTGGTACAAAAGCCTCTAAGGGTGGTTTCTCCTTTGGGAAGTTTCCTCTCTTCCTCTCTAACTGCCGTTGGTGATTTTTGGTGGTGATAAACCTAAGAGTTCTAGTGTTAGATGATATATTGAGTCTAAAATTCGTGGGTTATAATTCCTCAAAAAGTTAAAATGACTAAAATACCCTCTCGGCTGCCGGTTAGGCCTAAAATATCCCGGGACCCAAACTAAACTCTCGGCTAATGTTTTCTGACTATCTCGACCCTTGCGGACACGTTTTCGCACTCAAAATGACCATACGGATGATGTAAAAATAATTTACTTTTAAGTCCATTTAAATTGGTTCCCTACACGACAGACACGCTCGTCCCAACTTAAGTTTTGAATTTTTCGTATTTATAACTCGCGACAATATTAATAAATTCAATAATCATATATTACCATATTCACTCAGTAATATTCAATCATCATTATCATAATCAAATACTAACTCTCGTCTCGCTAGTATTTAAATCCGGATTAATTTTTAAATAATTATCCCATTTAATTCAATTAATCCCAATAAATAAAATCCATAAAAATACGAGGTATTACAGGAGTGAACCCTATTTATACTCGCACAACCATGCTATGCAGAACGGATCATAGTTGAGGGATTCGAATGTTAACTTAGGGATCAACCAAGTTGTTATTCCAAAGACTTTGAGTTTAGAAAAGGCGTACAAAAATATGGCTTGGAGTGATCCTTTTTCCAACCTAGTGGTTAGCTCATAATCTGGTATGACCCGAACACTTAGGTGGGTATCCGACTGCTCTACTGGTTCATAAACGGTATGCTCTGAGTGTAGTAAGTATTGAAAATATGCGTTAATGGAGATACTCCAATCATTGGAGAGAAATACATCATTTGGAGAATAACGCCCTTTTATTACGGTATTGCCCCAATTTACATCTTGCAGAAGACAAAATAAAACACATGAATTAAATAACCAAAATGAGAAAAAGGAAATAATGGAAATTAAGAGGTGCATTAGCTCATCTGCTCGGTAATCGCTTTAACTGTAGTAAACCTTTAGATTCTAAACATTTTAAGGACGAAGGAGATCATGACCCTTAGGGTCTCGAAGGTCGTACATTCCTGGTCGTATGATACGAGCCGCCATATAAGGGACCTCCTAGTTGTTGGCTAACTTTCCATGGCTGGGATTTTTGGTCGATTGTATCATCTTCCTGACGAACAGGTCATCGACTTAAAAGGATAGGTTCTTCACCCTTCGATTGTAGTACCAGGTTGCCTTCTATTGTGTTATATCCACCCTTAATGTTGATTCTTACCTGCGCTAGTCCAAGAGGTTTAAGTTGGTCAGGAGACTTTTATCATTTTTTCTTAATTTAAAACAGTTCACCCCCAAGCTTGGAACTACTAAGTCGATTGGCATCACAGCTTCGTTACCGTAAGTTAAAAAAAGGTGTGGACTTAGTCAGCCCCCTCATCGTCATTCGATAGGCCTATAGGAAAAAGGCATCTTCTCAACCCAAAGTCCTTTCGAGTCAGTAAGTTTTGTTTTAATCCAGTGGAGGAGCGCTCAATTCGTTACCTCAACTTGAGCGTTACACTTGGGATGCCTTAGGGCTAAATAGTAGTGCTTGATTTTGAACCAACCGCACAAATTATTAGTCCTAATACTATCAAATGTCTTCCATTAACTAAAATAATATTTTTTGGAACACCGAAACAACTGATGATGGAATTTTAAATGAATTAATGCCACTATAAGAAAAATGTCTATTTAAAACGCTTTTAAAATTAATTTACATCATTTGTAAGTCAAGCGTTGTAAACATTTATATCTATTTTATTTCACATCATATTTTTAATTAACTGTCCTAAATGTTTTTTAATATGATCATCATACAACGGTTTATTAAAAGAACTTTAATTAGTGCTGAAAATAAGTCTCCGCCATCAAGCGATTCTGTTCAGAAAACGGTCTTAAACCTCTCTTTACGACACCCCCACTCCTCCATATCCGAATACCCTATCTATTTATCTCTCCCTCTTCATCAAGAAATTATTTAGAGGTTAACTCTCAGTCTTTGGGATGCAAATAGGGTTTGAGTGGTGGCAAAATTTGGGGAAGATAGTAGAAAACCCTTAGTTTCAAACGTATGCTTCCATGAAAATGAAGCATTGAAGGAGCTGGAGTGCCAAACAACACTTTGGTCTTTATATTGTAAGTCGATATCTCTCTATCACACACAAGTTATATATCATCTACACAACTCAAATTCCACATCTCTGTGTTAAAGCCCTAAAATTAATTCCTAATCGCAGCACTATAATCTATGTCGCAAGTCCCACAAAGCCACCGCAAATCCCCGCCTCTTTGTCGCAAGTCGTCGCCTCTTCCTAGCCTTTGGGCAATCTCACCAGGTATGTCATTTGCATTTGTATCCCATAATTGTAGTGTACATACAATGAATTACATAACAGGAATTGGTCAATAATAGTATTGTATATAGATATGTATGATTATTTTATGTTATAATTTTGTTTTAAATTGTTAGATTCATGTTCTTTTTTTCTTTATTTTTATGTTGGCATACTGTGTTTCAATAAGAGACTAAGGTTATGTTTGTTTTTTATTAGAATTTGAAGTCTGAATCTGAAATCTGAAGACTGAATCTGAAGTCTGAAATCTGAATTTGAAAAATACTTTTGTTTTTATGTCTGAATGTGCCTCTGCCTTTGAATGAATGTATTTATACTGATTCAGACTTCAGATTCAGACTTCAGATGTAACTCTACCTCTTAACCTTTAAGATCCAAATATAGCCTTTAGACTCTTAATCATTTAAAAAAACAAACACTTTTTTCTACCTCTTAAGTTTGAATGGTTCCGATTCAGACTTAAGAGGTAAAAACAAACAACACCTAATATTAGAATGCGTGACTTGGTCGCACCATATTAATTATTGTAATCTCAAAACCCCAATTACTTATATGTGATGTACACTCACAATAATGCAAATAACAAATTAACAGTATAGGCAAGGGTTGAATAGAGAGTCATTATTTGTTTGTGACACTTAATCAGATCGTTGAGGTGCAATATTCAAAACTAATGGGACAAATGCAATTGATGTTCATATTATTGGCTATATTTTGAAAATAACCATTCGTCCCCTACACCAGGAATCAGGCCACCAGATTCACTTATTGGTTTAGGTTATGTAGTTCTAAAGACCCAATTCCATTATATTGAATAAGACAAGAGCAGAGGTCCAAGTATTGGCTTGGAGTCTCAAAGATAAGGTAACCCTGGGTACATTCTAGCCATTCTAATGTAATAGAGAGACGCCACCTAGGATCCTCGAGCAATTCCACGTTCAAGTAACTTTTGTGTTACTTAAGGGGAACAATATTTAATTATTAACTTGTCCTATCTTGTCCTACAACACACACCTAGGACATCATGTATCTTGTGAAGACCTTTCAATATTCTATTTTCCCAGAATAACTACTTCCTCTAATAAGTCGGGTTATGCCTCAAGCCGACTTCCTTGCTTCCATGGTTAGGACAGGGGAAGAATATATGTGGAGAGTGCAACCGCTCGTTCTGAGCAAAAGAATGCATCAAACGCTAAGGTATTGAAGGGAAAAATCTTATCTGGTAGTGCGAAGTCAAGGTTCAAACTTATGGTAGTAATTGTTGAGTGAATTTTTTCTCTGTTATGCCTTAAGTATGATTCGATAATGAGAAGAGTATACGCGTGCGCTCAAATAAGAAATTATATAATTAAATTCAGTTTAACCCAAACAAACCCTAAACATGCAACAATATGTGATTGAATAAGATAATGAACTAAGGAAGAACATTCAAACACATGCAATTGAGGAAAAATCCCCCAAAGGGGCAAAACCATTTATTTTCATTATAATATTGTAACTGTACAATTTCGGATTACAATGAAAATACAAGTGACTAAGAATTACCCTCAGGTGTCAGATTCTGTAGTCGGCGGCTGGAAATATCCCTTTCCAGGAGGGCTGCAATGAAGAAGAAGAACGGTCTTCTCCACAAGGGTTGAACAGCAATGGTTTGTGTTCTAGGGTTACAACCAGATTCACAAATGTATGAGAGGTTGTATGAATCAACAAAAGCTGGAATCTTGGGACTCAACAGGTGAAGACTTAGAGTTTTTGTACTCAGAAAATCGTGTCGAAGTCTTCACAAAACCAACTCCCCGTAGTGGGATTAAATAAGAAGTCCTGGGCCTTGAAAATCTGAACACGATCTATTTTGAGTTTATCCCAAGTGGACCGGTCCGGGTCTGAGGCGAATCGGTCCGGGTAGGCAGACCGGTTCTTTTTATTTTTGGCTTCTTCGGTTCACTTGCGGTCCGGGGTATACTGGCTTTTCAGCAGGCGGACCGGTCCGGGTATGAGATGGACCGGTCCGCAGGTGGATCGGTTCTTTTATTCTGGGCGGACCGGTCTGGCTCTGCAGAAATCTGATTCCTTCTTCTTTTTGATATTCGGATCCGTTGACGTAAATTCGGTCTTGAAAATTCTTTAACGGTGTGACGGCGTATGACATAACCAATAAATGATGGACACATTGTTCTTCCAAATCTCCCCCTATGTCTATGCCGGTACAAACATAAAAACATCCGAATTATCAAGTAAAATTGCCTATACAAATCTACCCTTCCATGAACCCAAAACTGAAAAGGTACAATTGAATAAGACTTCATCGTTTGTTCTTCAACTCTTCAGGAATCTTCAACGCTTTTCTCATCAGGGTGTGTATTTCACTGATCATCAATGTAGTACCCTACACACATGAGAAAAAACAAATACCAAGTGACGTATCGAGTTTGAAATGAGATAAACAGATATGCCAATATGCTAATTGGTGATAAATAACTCAACACTTCAAAAACTCCCCCTTAATGTGATAATTCTTTCTCCCCCTTTTTATGATGTCCCCAAATAGACAAATGAGAAGAATAAATCAAACAAGTGAAGATAGGGTGTCACAAGGAATAAGCAACTATTTTTGTGAATTTTTTAGAATTTTGTCAAACAAAATCACACCATGAACAAACACAGGACAACTAAGTTGATGATGACGGAAATGAATAGGTGTGATCAAATTCGATAGAAAAATCAATGCATACAAACATGACATATGTGCACGATGAATATCGGATACTCCTAACGAATGAACTCAAAATCTTCCTTTGGTGTAAAAAAATGGAAATATAAGACATTGACTCAATCAAATCAACAAATCAAAGCTAAAAATGATTTCTACACCAATAACGTCCAAAACTTTTTATGCTTTTTCATGACTTTCAAGGAAGTGCAAACCCGTTTAAAGATTCTCCAACCAAACTCCCTCAGATATATATTTTGAATAGAGGTATTCTAAATTCTCAAACTTTGGAGAATTGATGGTGAAACTTAATGGCCCATATTTGGCATTAATTGCTTTTTATTGCCTTTAAATTTTTTGGGCTCTTTTAACCTCTTTAGACCCCGGATAATAAAATTCCTCCATTTTTTAGGTCCTTTTGAACGGTGGCTTTTGCGCAAAGAAGAGATAATTACCTTTCGCAGCCCCTCCCCGTTCTTAAATAAACACTCAGTCTCACCAAAACGGTTTTTACATGCATTCCAATCTTGTCAAGTTTTATCGCATATTGTAAGTTGTAGACAGAATTGAGATGGAAACACTCAAGCCAATATGTGATAGACAAGTCCAATAATCAAATATATCCGTGCATGTGTGCAATAAAGGAGATAGGAGTCAAACATGTAGGAAAATATCACTAATTACATCTCAAAGACTCCATACTATGTAAAGCACATGGATGAAATGATGTAGCATCTCAAATCTCTATCAAACAGTCACATGGATAAATGAAATGAAGGTGTGACTTGGCTATCTTAAATGTTCATCCATAAAAGGTGCATAAAAAATACAAAAATCTTTTTGTGTTTTTCTTGAAATATTAATATACAAAAATAAAATAAAATAAAGGTACATGCTAGCAACAGGCAAAAGAAACAACATGAAAATCAACCTATGCTAGCAACCAAGACAAGATCTCAACCGGGAGTAACGGTGGAGTTTTCCAAAGATGGTGACATCTTTTGAACAAACTCCACTAAATCATGTGTTGTCTTGATAAAAAATTTCACTTGCTCACTAATATGTGCAAACTCTCTATCATAATGTGCAGGCAAAGTGTCATGAGTGGGTGTATGTGCATGAATGTGTGAAGTGGCATGATATGGTACAAAACCCAACTTGGAACAAAACTCCCTAAGATTTCCTCGCTTCTTGCAGTGGGAGCAAACATAAACCGGTCTCGGAAGTAATTTGTCAACAATTTTGGGATGAACATTCCTAGACGGGCTCCCATGGGACTCACTCACCAAGGTGGATATAGGCTCGGGTGCATTAAAAATAGTGAATGTAACGTCATTACCTTTTCCAACATCATTCAAAATGGGATAGAGAACCATCTTATCAACCTTCTCAGATGCATTCTCTAATGTGACTTGGACCTCTCGTGCTTGTTTGAGATCATCCTCGAAATATGATACACGTGTCGTCAGACTAGACACCGTGTTGGTCAAGTCACCTTTTTCCCTTTTTAGATCAGCATTCTATTCCTTCAACTCACAAATCCGAAAACCTAGAATTCTATTAGACCTTTTTGTTTCCATGGTCTCGATAAATAACTTTCAAAAAGCTTTTTGGATCACACTTTCATCACCATCCTCATCCTCACTATCACTTAGAGAGGTGGGCATTGCATCTTTCTTACGCTCTCTCCTAAGTTTAGTGGGACACTCAAATTTCTTGTGCCCTGTCCCATCGCACTCAAAACATCTCATCTTCTCAAGATCTTTCTTTCTTTCTTTTCCACTCTCACCATAACTTTCTCTTTCTCCAAACATTCTTAAATTTTTCTCTAAAGCGGTGATCCTTAGAACTAATGCTTTATTATGCTTCTTGGTATCAAATGACTCAGAATATAACTCGGCGTAGGCGCATTGGAGATCACACACGCTCTCACTTGCCTCATCCTCCCCCTCACTCTCATCGCTCTCATTATCGAGGTGTCCCTGTAACGTAGCATCCTCATCGTCGTGAGAAGCGTTGGAGGTAATAACATGACTTGCCATGAGTGCGATGATGTTATGCTCATGCGGTGACTCATCTCCACAGTCCACCGACTCAACCTCACTGTCATCACTAAGGGTAGCATTGAGGACAGCTTTGCCCTTTTCTCTATTCAGACGAGTAGCACACTCAAAAGCTCTATGACCCCTACCATCGCATTCAAAGCATCTATCACTGTCTGTCTTAGGAGGATCTTTAAAGTCTTTTTCATTTTTCTTTTCAACCTTATTTTTCTCAAATTTCTTTTTATCTTTAAAATTGCCATTTTTCTTTAATTTGAGAATCCTCTTGAAATTTTTTGCAAAAAGAGCCAAATCATCTAAGTCAAATCACACTCAGAATCTGACGTGTCAGTCTCTCTCTTTCTAGATGACTCTTCCCTCTTTCTAGCCGACCTCATTCGGGCTTTCCAATATGCATAATTTGTCTCATCAAAATAGGCAATTTATTATATGATTTCTCCATTTGAACACGCACTTTTTCAAAAATCAATTTTTCAAAAAATTGATATCTTAGAGAAATTTTGCGGAAAAATTAGGAATACGCGATAGATTAGCGTAACCTTGCTCTGATACCAATTTGAGAAGAGTATACGCGTGCGCTCAAATAAGAAATTATATAATTAAATTCAGTTTAACCCAAACAAACCCTAAACATGCAACAATATGTGATTGAATAAGATAATGAACTAAGCAAGAACATTCAAACACATGCAATTGAAGAAAAATCCCCCAAAGGGGCAAAACCATTTATTTTCATTACAATATTGTAACTGTACAATTTCGGATTATAATGAAAATACAAGTGACTAAGAATTACCCTCAGGTGTCGGATTCTGTAGTCGGCGGCTGGAAATATCCCTTTCCAGGAGGGCTGCAATGAAGAAGAAGAACGGTCTTCTCCACAAGGGTTGAACAGCAACGGTTTGTGTTCTAGGGTTACAACCAGATTCACAATTGTATAAGAGGTTGTGTGAATCAACAAAAGCTAGAATCTTGGGACTCAACAGGTGAAGACTTAGAGTTTTTGTACTCAGAAAATCGTGTCGAAGTCTTCACAAAACCAACTCCCCGTAATGGGATTAAATAAGAAGTCCTGGGCCTTAAAAATATGAACACGATCTGTTTTGAGTTTATCCCAGGCGGACCGGTCCGGGTCTGAGGCGGATCGGTCTGGGTAGGCGGACCGATTCTTTTTATTTTTGGCTTCTTCGGTTCGCTTGCGGTCCGGGGTATACTGACTTTTCAACAGGCGGACCGGTCCGGGTATGAGATGGATCGGTCCGCAGGCAGATCGGTTCTTTTATTCTGGGCGGATCGGTCCGGCTCTACAGAAATCTGATTCCTTCTTCTTTTTGATATTCGGATCCGTTGACATAAATTCGGTCTTGAAAATTCTTTAACGGTGTGACGGCGTACGACATAACCAATAAATGATGGACACATTGTTCTTATAGATAGGTGGTTTTCTTTCAAAGTGAGAGATGGGATTGGTGAACCTGGCTACACAATAACTGTGACTCTAGCAGAGGATCTAATTCCACACCAATCTGCTTATATTATATAATAAGTTACTTAGCGTACCTACGATTGTTTGCTTGATTTCCCTCTTGTCTTAGCTACTTACTCGAGAACTAGCCTCGCACCTCACCCGAGAACTCAAAGGTGCGTAGCTTGCTTGTTAAAGTGGTGTTACACGCTCTTAGTGTCGATTTCCTCTCCATATTAACTTTTTTCCTACCATATTATCAGGCTCCAACACAGTGATAACTATCTAACAGCTCTTGCAGGAACTTTATGATTACCACCTAATGTTTATGGGGCGTAAAAATGATTTTAAGCCTTCCTAGGTAATTTGGAATAGAACAACCACTTGGGTGAGATATTGACAGTCTGCGTGATATGATGAAAACTCAACTCAGTCACTTGCGTAACCACACAGTGATTCCTGATTTGTCTTGGGGATTTGCCAAACGTTTGAACCATACACGTACAACTTCAAGGAGTAGTAGAAAAGTCTAGGAAATAATGGTGTATATAAATTTGTAAAAGCTTTGCTAGTCTGCTTGTCCACCTGGATGAAAAGAGAGGGCTCATAATGCAGATGCATATATAGATTGAATATTTTCATTTTTCGTATGGACAAACTCTTCAATCACTTATATTATATTTAAACTTTTGTGAATTACAGTAATAAACACTGTTGTTGATTTGTGGTTGTGAATTTCTTATTGTCAGATAAACTTGTTAGGAGACAAGGAACGCCAATATGAGTTAAGAGCATTAGTCTATCCCTAACAATTTCTCGCTCTCTATGTAACATATTCGTAATAAAGTGGAGATTCTGAGATAAAAAAAACCTCTGTTAGGTAAAAGAAAAAGAAGGTAAATTGGTGTATAGTTGTAAGAGGATTTATGATATAATTAAGAAAAGGTAGTCATCAGCTTATTGTTAATTCAACATTCAACCTTAATCATCAATAAAACAAATGAATAAAAAGTGTTTAATCATCAAATGATAGTGTCAATCACAACAGACCCCTTATTCTATAGCACCAGTCACAAAACAGGAAAAAAAATACATAAATAAAAAAGAGTACCAATTGCCAAAAACTCATACAAACCTATATGTAACATGTCCGAATTATCCGAGTCCTAAAAGAAATAAAAAAAAGTAGGATATATAGAGTATCCATACTTCATAGACTCAAAATACGAGGAAATGTCGAGCAGGTACTAAGTAGAGTGAAATCACCTAGGTGGTAGATCAAGTGGACTAGAGAAAAAATTCAACCATTAGAAAACAATCATAAAAGATCATCATGATGTTTATTGTAAGAGGGTAGTTTAGATAAGATGGAGGAGTAACCCCTTTTGAGTACGGTAATCATAAGTTAAATTGGCCAAAACGTTGGATTAATTATAGGACATGCAAACACAAACTAAATGAAGATGAACTCAGTTTCAACTCACAAATCTCTCGTGTATAACTCATAAGGTAGTAATGAACTTAGAAGTAACTTCGCTAGAGGGAGAGAGAAGTAAGCACCCTAGATACACCTCGGCAGGCAGTCAAACACACCAACCACCCTCAAGAATCTCCGTCAAGTATTAAAATCTTCGTAATAAATGACAATAGTATGTGAGTAAACTCTCTCTGGTTTGTAATAACTCTCTCTCATGTATATTATCTCTAGTAATAACTTCTGAACTCTAAAAAGATCATCCTCTCCTCAAAGGTGGTTGGGGTCCTTAAATAGACTCCCACACCACCCCCGAGGCAACTTAGTCATCAATGCCTGTGAAAGACCTCCCTCATACTTTATGCCATAAACATTAAATACCTGATGCACTAGTTGTCTCCACGTCATAAACATTAAATGCCAAGACTTGCCTTTTGCCTAACCACTGTGTGTCAGGGGGTTGTTGTCACAGAAGTGGCTCACCAACTGCCTGACAGCCCCAAATACCACGATGGTTGAATCAAGTGCAGGTCTGACATTGTTTAGTTGGCTAGTGACATCACCAATAGTAGATATGACATTAAGTAGAGAGTTGTTTGGTTCACAACTCAACGCCCAATGGAACTTCAAGCTGGTCCACCCAAGGTTCCACGGCTAGGGTCCTTCGATGTTTTATCAGGTGTATCTAAGATGGTCGGACAGGACCCAACAATGCCTCACTTCTTAGTCCTCCAAACCAATTCCCTATAAAGTTCCCACAGCGAGGTCATTCGATAGAGCATGAAAGCTCTCCCAGGCCCTGTCAAGTCTGGTCTCTCGCGAGTACCGTTTGACCTCACACTAAAAATCATTATTATTCTCATTACATCATTACAACCGTTATAGCTTATAGTCAATATAAAAAAAGATACAATATGACTTAACACAACAAGTTAAAATACAATTTGCCACGCTGAGCTGCCTCGCTGAGTTGCCACGCCTGAGCTGCCTCAGTTTTTTAATCCCGAACACTGTTGCTAATGGGGTTATTATCCCTAATCTAAGTATTACCTTCAAGCCCCCTCTATATTTGGCCCTTCGTGGATATATTTATTGTGGGAATAGGAAATATTTGCACGAAAACTTCTCAATCCGATGAACCTTCTCTGTGTCTAAAAATCTAGCCTCATTTCCTTCGTTAGAACAGCAGTGTTATAATCTCTAGGAAAAAGTAAAATCCTCCCCGATGTACTTGAGCCGAAGCACTACGACTTGTTGGGGCTTTGACGAAGGGACATCGCCACTTTTTCCTTATACTGCGCTTTAACCGTTCTAGCTTTATTATTTTAAATTCTCCCTAAAGGCCTGCTAACCTTCTCAAATACTCAATTTTTATTGTAAATAGTGAAATTACATCGTTCTTACTGAGTTTTCGTTAGGACCACCCCTATCATTGGGACTTTGTGAAATTCTCCCCTGTAACGTTTCGTCATGTTCGAAAAAGTAGAAATTCTCCTCGATGTAGTTGAGTCATTATTAAACAACATTTGAACTTATGGCGAGGGGACATCGTAGCTTTTTGAACCGTTGGGACATTTTTTTCGTTGGGAGTTATTGGATATGTCTGACAAAAATTCTGGCGCCAAAACTCAAACTTGCTGAAGAAGGTAACCCTCTCTATTCCCCAGGCATCGCTTCGTGAATGATGTGGCACTGTCCTTTAAACTGTCAAGACGCCTCCCGAGGTGCCATGTGTTCATTTGAAATGATTATAGGCGGCCTTGTACGTGTGGTGGTGGGAAACTCAACAGAAGAGTTCCTTAAAAGAGTTTCAAACGTCTCTTTTTTCAAACCCTTCTCTTTCCTTCATCTTCTTCAAGATCCCGTCTTCCTTAGAGAGAGAAAACTGTGCGAAAACCTCCATTGTTGCCCAACTCTTTACCCAGCTTCTTCCCTCTCCCATCTTTTGCGCCTCCACTTGTGGTTGTGCTTATCCCTCCTTATTTCTAGCTCTTCTTACCCAGCTATTCCACCCATCGCCACTCTACTATGGCTTTTTCAAGTGCTTCTAAGGTTGCTACCACTACTGCAAATCCAGGCTCTCCCTCGGCCACTTCTAGCACCGCCGCCATCCCTAGCGCCGTTGTCCTGGATGCTGCTCATCAAGAGCAACTACGCTTCTATCGCCGGGCCCCCATCTTTGGCGAAGGTGATAAATTTTCTGATGCATGCAAGGCTTGTCATTTCTCATCCAAGTTTGACCCTTTACTATTGGGTGATGAGCATATGGATTCATCAAAGTGGGGTTATCTTCCCCCAAAGGGAACTCTCTGCTTTCGTTTGGACCGTGGTGACGTCCCCTATTCCCAGATTGACTTCGAAGCAACTGGGGGGTCACCAGCCCATTTCACTGCCTGGCATGTGCATATGAAGAGTTCTTACGTTTCTTCTCTCACAAAGGTTGGGCTTCATCGAACCTACTGCTTTGGGGAGTTCACCCTTTCCAAGCACAACACGGCGCTCTAAGTGCTAGTTTCCAAATAGAACATCACAACTCACACATTCTTTGCTGTGAGGGGAGAGTTCACTATTACATTGGAGGACGTCTGTGAGTTCGTTGGGTTTAAGTCAATGGGTGATTTTACATATAACGATGAGGCCCTAGATCCGAAGAGGTTGCTGATCGAGCGGAGTTGGACCAAATCTGTCGCAGTTGCACTGGTTCCTCGAACAAAGCCACATTTACTCCCCTTATCAGCTATTTTTTCGAATCTCCAACCCCGAAAGATGTCAATGCTACAATGGGCAGAGGTGGAGGTACGTCCCTGGAACTACCGGCCTACATACTTGTGTTGCTTTCACGCTTCTTCCTAATTGGCAAACCCGACGATCAGCCCAAGAGGGACCTTATAAACATTTCCATTCATTTGGCCAGAGGTTTCAATCTTCCTCTGGCCGCCATTGCCTTGGGGTCCCTCAATACCTGGTTGGATCGAACTCACATCGACATGGCACGGTCACAGGGTCGTTACAACTTGGCGAATTTTGCCAATACCATCATTTTAATGGGCTTCCTTTACACCAATTTTCCTGCCATTACCGCCAAGTCTATTTCTCTGCCTGTGAGCCAAGGTATCAAGCCCCCATGCCTCCTATGTTTTCATAAAAAACAAAGTCGAAAGGAGATAATTGAAGTTTTTGATCTTTTAGACTCCTTTGTGATGAGGCCATACAGTGAGTCTACATTCGCCCATAGTTGGAATTTCTTTCCTTCTGCAGCCACAACGGTCAAGTTCATCCCAGCTATAGAAGATCCTTCGCAAGCCGTGATGCTTCTATTTACCCCTGGGTTTCTTCCTTCCTATACTGAATGGGGATACACCTCAGAACCCTATAACCCAAAGAAATTTAGCAGACAGTTCGGGTTTGATCAAGGGGGCCCTCGACCTGTGTGTCAACACAACCATACAAAGGCTACCTTCGCTGAAGCCTGCACTTTCTATACTGCAGTAGAGGTGCTTGGTGTGACATCTACCATCGATGGACGAGTCACCCTTCCTAGCTCCACTAGGAAGGGGGACGTATCCACCTCTTTTGCCACCAAGTTCCATTTGGAGCAGTTGGGAATTTCTGTGAGTATGTTCAGTCTCCACCTCAATATCCCCCAGTCCTTTCTTTCTCTACTTCTTAATTAGGTCTTAAGGGAAACTCCGTGCTTGGGGTTGAGTTTCCCTTTAGTAAAACTCTTAAAGAATCTCCCCAGAAGCTACCCCCTCATTGCCCAATGATCCCCACTGCCACCACGAAGCCCAAGGTCGTTGAAGCTCCCAAACAACCTGCCCCTTCAACCGAAGCTGCAATAGGCGAAGGGCCTTCTCAGCCACCCACCAAGAAGACCAAGAAGTCCAAGTCTTCAAAGTCCAAGCCCCAGGCTCAAGCACAAACTCCTTTGGAGGCATTCCCTATTGCCTCCGTTCCCCCTTCCATGCCTGCAGAAAAGGCCGAGGAATTGAGAAGGCAAGCCCGAGCAGAGGTAAAATGAATAAACGTCGAGTTTAAACGATACGCTGTCATTGTTCCCCCTTCGGCTGCCTTCCCCACGATCGAGGTTGATCCAACTGAGCCAACAACAAAGAGGAGGAAAAGGTTGAGGGTACCTGAAGGTGCTGATGCAACGGGCGTAAGGAAGAAAACTCTGGGCACTAAGTCCCAAAAGAAATGGACAGCCAAGGTACCTCCATCCCCAGCCCCTTCTGCTGCTGCCTCCTCGCCACCTTCACCAGTGGTTATACCCTCTCGTTCTCCATCCGGATCTCAGTTATGTGTGTATGTTTTGTTCTTGTTCCCCTTTTCCTAAGGCAAGCTGCATTCACTTATTTCTTTGATAACTTTGGTACAAGGAGTTGAAGAAGAAAGGCCCAGTCCCCCTATAAGCCATTTTATGGGGGGGCGTTGAGGTATTTCTCAAGTCGATACTATTCCTCCTCGTTCCCCTATGATAGGCCTTACCTACTCTCACCGTTTTCCCTTCTAACGGGCCAAAGAAATTGCTACGGGGGCTGCTACCGTTGGATCTGTTAAAATATTCGGCCAACTAGAGGCAACTACTCCAGCCCCCTCTGAATTACCATCCGAGCAAGAGGTCCCTCTTCCCCTCGTTGTGGTTGAGGAGAGTGCTCCTGAGGTAAATTTCTTATCAAGTCTCTCGTCTTTTATTTATCCCATTGCTCTGTTTATCATTCTGATATGTTGGGATATGTTAGGTGGAAGTGGCATCTCTGATAGCTAACATTATCATTCCCACTACATTGACGAGACCCTTGACTGCAATTCTGCTTTTTGGTGCCACAACGGGGGTAAGTTAGATGTATTCCTACGCCTTATTTTTTCCTTTGTATTTACTTCTTGTGTCTAACACTTGGTTTTGCATTTGCAACTTTCCCCAAGCCTTACCCACCCTTTGCTCTTAGTGGCCTTTTCTTTTCCCAGCCCAAGGTTGATGTTGCTGCTCCTCATGTTAGTTCTTCTGTACCCACCGGTATTGGGGCATTTCTTGAAGGTCCAACGTCTTCTTCTGATGATAGGATCGTGTTGGACTTAGTACCTTTTATTAGCGAGGGAAGTTTACCTAATGTTGAGGCTTCTTCAGCCAAGGGCCCCGTTGAAGCTACTGAGGCAATGAGCCCGCCCCCAACAGTTTCTACCATTATGGCCCCTGTGGTGACTCCCATTCTCGCTCCTACTACTGCTGAGGTACTTCGCTAATTTTTTTGCATTTCTCGATTTCTCAAACTTCACCTATATTGGTGACTTAACAACGAAAACGCTTATTAAGATTTTTCATAAACTCCACCTATATCGGTGACTTAACAACGAAAACGCTTGTTAAGGTTTTTCACAAACTCCACATATATCTGTGACTTAATAACGAAAACACTTGTTAAGATTTTTCATAAACTCCACCTATATCGGTGACTTAACAACTAAAACACTTGTTAAGATTTTTCATAAACTCCACCTATATCGATGACTTAACAACAAAAATGCTTGTTAAGATTTTTTATAAACTCCACTTTTATGGTGAGTTAACAACGAAAACGCTTGTTAAGATTTTCCATAAACTCATTATTTCTTTGAACTGTTCCCAGGTTGCACGAGAGGATTCTCCACCAGTTCTTTCATCCATGGCCTCACCCCATCGGGAACCTATCATTTCAGAAGATTCCAGCCATAATGATCAAGGTTCCACGATCGGTGTTGCTGCTGAGAGAGAATCTGGGTGCGAGCTTCCTCTGCCTGACTTGGCTCCTCACGCCTTATGCCTGATGGTGCTTCAATGTTCTCCTCAAATGCCTGCCAACCATCATTTATTAGTTGAGAAACTTTTGAGCCATCATCCTGAAATATTCACGATGGATTGCTTACATTCAAACATCTCGGTTATGAGTTATAGGCTTCAGGGCATGGCTATTGTTGTTACTGAAATTGCCAATACTCCCACTGCAAACGATACCAGAACCCTCCTCAACTAATTCTTGGGTTATTTGAGGGAGTTGGGTCGTGACGGTTCCATTTTGACTGGCTTATCATGCATTTAAGTACTTTGAAGAGCCAGCAACTGGACAGCCAGAGGGAACTGTTGCGGAAACATCAGGAGGATCAGTAGGTTGAGGAAGCTAAATTAGCCGAGTTGACACCTCTTCTATAAGCTGTTGATAAAGAGGTGGAGGACATCGAATAAGCTTTGCGTCTGGTGAAGCTGAAACGAGAGAAGCTCCTCATCGAGCGCACACAAGTGAAAACGAGGTTGGAAGTCTCTATCAATGCTCAACGATCTTGCCAAGCAGCTTCTTCGGGCCTCCCTGGAGATTTTTTCTCTTCTCCAGATCTGTGGTTCCTCTTAGGCCAATGAACTTGTGTATATATTTTTTTTCTTTTTTTTCATGTAATTCTTGGGCAATAGCTCCCAATTTTGTAATGCCCCAAAGTTTATGAATGGAAAAAGATATTTATTTTCTCATGCCATTTCTTTGTGTTACAACTGTTTGCATAGATTGTGAAGTGTGAAATTCTGTAATTCTTTCATCTCTACTTGAGTTATAATAAAAAGAACATATATACTCATCATAAAAAGAGAACTTGTGTATTCATAACAACAGCCAGCTACATCAGTGGTCCAAACATAATTGCTTACACATGATAGACTTTCAACTATTTATTATTAATCTTGAATGGTTTATCTTCTTCCATCTTAGAAATTAAGCAATAACCTGAGTCATGAGCTTCTTTTACAATGAAAGGTCCCTCCCAATTCACTGCAAACTTGGGTAGAGGAAGCCCCCTGATGTGTTTCACTGTTGCTTTCAATACAAGGTCTCCCTCCATGAACTTCCTTGGTCTTACTAAGTTATCATATTCCCTGGAGAGCTGTTTCGTATACATTTGAAAGTGTTGCATCGCATTATCTCTGTGTTCATCCAACGCTTCCAACTGCACGTGTTTATTCTGAGGGAGCATGCTCCTTCGCAAAGTATATCGAGCAAAGGGAACTTCTAACTCTACTGGGAGAATCGCCTCTGCCCCATAAACAAGAGAGAATGGTGTATACCCTGTGGGCTTCCTCTTAGTTGTTCAATAGGCCCATAATACGGCTGGTATCTTGTCATCCCACGATCCTGGGAAATCCTCCATTATTTTATCCAAGATATTAACCAAAGTTTTGTTAGTTGCTTCGGCTTGGCCGTTTCCCTTTGGGTATGCCACCGTCGATGTGTGATGGATAATGGAGTATTTGTCTGTGAGCATCGTTACTTCTGAATTGACGAAAGGGGTCCCATTATCTGAAAAGATAACCTTTGGGATCCTAAAACTGCAAATGATGTATTCTCTGATGAAGTTGCCCACACCCCCGCTGTTTCCCTTCTCAGTGGTATCGCTTCAACCCTCTTTATGAAACACTCTGTTGCTACTAGTATCCATATCTTCCCCCTTGAAGAAGGATGTTTTGCCCCTACTAGGTCGAACGCCCAAGTGTAAAAATGATAGGGCGTTGCTAGGGAGTGTAGGTCCACCGATGGGGAATGGATCATATTTCCATAAAGTTGGCAATCCTTGCACCTTCAAACGAACTTAGCAAAATCTTTCTCCATCATTGGCCAATAATATTCCAAAGTTATACAACTTGGCCCCTCCTATTTGAGTTGGATCATGTGCCTATTTGAGAACCTCAGTTTCTTCTTCTTTCCTGATGCAATGTAACGGCCTGTTAAAGTATCTTCTTCGATAAAGCTGCTCCTCCTGAACGTAGAATCTCGAGGCCCTTCGTCGGAGTCCCATCGCATTAATTTTCTCTGTCGGGATAACTCCATCTTTAATGAAGTCAATATAAGGCTGTCTCTAGTCAGCCTGAGCCTCCACTAAATGACATTCAGTTGTCACGAAGAATAAATGGCACTTATTGCACTTCCGTTGTAGCTCCGTCGTGTCCTGTTTCATTCTTAGCTAAAAATACCCCTCCCTTTGCATTCTTCGATAGAGGGGTATCTCAGTTGTCTCGCAATGCTCTTCATGTGTTTTCTTTAATCTTTGCTCTGCCTTTTCTGGACCAATGCACCTCGACAACCATCCTCCTGCGTTCTTAAAGTAAAGGCTTCCCTAGTTTGTGAAGTATTAGGCTAATTCTCTCAGCCCCATTGCTCCTTCCCCATATTCTAATTGCCTTTCGATCTCTCCCCTTCAGTCTGCGTCCTTTTCCATTGGTATAATTGATTGTACCATCGAATGAGTTTTTCTTCATTAGATCACGATGGTAGTTGTATCGTTCCTCATGACCATCTTTTAGGCAATGTTAGCATAGGCGTCTGGGTGACGATTCATTGTTCTGGGTTATCTCTTGATCTTGGTCCGATGGAACTGGCACAGGAGCCCCTGAATGATTGTTCTGTATGGTGCCAGGATCATGTGTTTCAACGGGTACTCTCCATTAACTTGTTGAACCACCAAATTCGAATCACCTTTGATGCAAAGTGAACGAATCCCCCTCTGAAGAGCCTCTAGCAACCCAAGCACCAATGCTTCATATTCCGCCTCGTTCTTAGAACAGGGGAAATCTAATTTGTAGGAAAGGAAAATCTCCTCCATTCCTTTTGAGAGAATAACCCCTGCTCCTCCTTTATTTTCACCGAAGATCCATCGAACTGCATTGTCCATTCCTCATCCGTTACGTCTGGGTGGTTGGCCTGCAAATCATCTCCTGGAATAATTTCTTTGGGTGGCTCAAACGTTCTTGAGGGGAAGATTTCCAATAAATCAGCGTACGCCTGGCTTTTGATCGCGTGAGGAACCACACATTTCAAGTCATACTCGAAGAGGATGAGGAACCACCTAGTTGATCTACCGATCAATATCGTTCTTGCTAGAAAAAACTTAATAGGATCACATCTAATTACAATATGAATTGTAAAAGACGGCATATAATTTCTAAGTTTTTGTGCTACAAATACTAAGGCTAAACAATGCCTTTCCAAGTTACTATATCTGACTTCTGGCCCATGGATGATCCTGCTGAGGTAGTAGACTGGTCGTTCTTGCCCGTCGATCTCTTATGCCAGTAAAGCTCCTACGAACCTCGTGGTGGATGTGAGGTACAGCTGTAACAGTATTCCTGCCTTTGGGGGAACCATGGTCTATGGTGAAACGAGCAGTTTCTTCAGCCCGTCTAGAGACTCCTGGTGAATCTCCTCCCACTTGAACTTCGTGTTCTTTCGCAATAGCTGCATCAACGGATGTGTTATTTCGGCTAATCCAGGCACAAATCTCCTAAGGTAGGAGACTTTACCAAGGAAACTCTTCAGGTCCTTCACCGTTGTATCTCCAAGATCGCTCGTTGCTTGTCCTGGTCCATCTGCACCCCTTGTCGATCAACCACGAAGCCTAGGAATTCCCCACTTGTCACTCTAAAAACACACTTCAGTGGATTCATCCTCAATTTAAACTTCCTGTAATGGGTGAACACCTTCCTCAAATTGCCCAGATGGGACTCCTCCTTCCTCGATTTGATGACCAAATCATCCACATAGAATTCCACAAATTTGTGGAAGAAGTCATGGAAAATGGCCATCATTATTCTCTGGTAAGTCGCCCAGCATTCTTGAGTCCAAACGGCATCACCATGTACATAAAGTTACCCAACGGGGTTCTGAATGTCATTTTCTCTACATCCAAGGGGTCTATCTTGATCTGGTTGTACCCTACATACCCATCCATGAAGTTATACATCTCATGACCAGTCATTGCATCTATCAGGCTATCGATGGAGGGCAAAGGGAACTCATCTTTAAGACAAACTCTATTCAAATCTCTAAAATTCACACAAATCCTTATTTAGTTTTTGTCTTTCTTTCCCACTGGGATAATACTAAATAGCCATAGTGGGTGTTGTATCGATATGATGAACCCTGTCGTTAGTAAGCGTTGGACCTCTTCCTTGATCTTCAAATCCAGCTCAGGCTTGTACATTCTTGTTGCTTGTTTCACTGGAATGACTGAATGCATTACATTCAACTTGTGGCAGCTCACTTCCTTATCCAGCCCTTTCATCTCTGTATATTTCCATGCCAAGACGTCTATAAACTCCTGAATCAATTCAACCAAGGCCTCACATTTCTCCCTACTGAGATCCTTCGAGATGAAGATGGGCCTTGTATCTTCCCCTTCTTTCGCCAGGTTCAATTGCTACAGTTCTTATGCCTGCGGCTTCAGTCGATCCGTCATGTAATCTGGTTCCTCAGCGACTTCCTCCACAATTCTTTCATAATGGAGTTATCTATCACCATACATTGTCCCCGTTAATCTACCAGAAAGCATTCACATATCGGTTCAACCTCATCATCGGTTTCTTCGGTCGCCCGCTCACACCATTATAATTGATATACCACTTTTTCTTCCTCAGTAATGACCTTCTTGCACTGTCTGCTGGTAGTGGTGACTGCCTTCCTCTTCTTCTCTCTAGAAGCCTCGGTCACTCTTTTTCCTGAGAACCGACTCAACACGCTTTATCGTTGAACCTCATGCTCAATCGGATCCACTCTGGGCCTCATCCTGTCTTTGAGCTACTTCGAGATATTTTGGGGCCGAGGGACCATCTGGTGAGCTTCTTCGGTCATCACTCTTGCGTTGCTTGCAACCTCTTTACTCTGATCATTCAAGGGCCCCATTATTTCTCCGATCGAGGGACCCATGCTCCCTCCATTCTTCTTGTTATGACCCGAATATCCTCCTCCAACTCAGTGGAAAATTCTGCATCCACCAGGTGAGCTTCCTCGACAACAAAAGGCCTCTTCGCAGCCCTCATGGTCACCTCTGTCCCTTTGATGTTTGCCTTAGCGCATTGGTGGTACGTAGAAGGAACTATCCCTTAGTTGTGCATCCACACCCTTCCTATTAGTAGATGATAGGAAGTTGCACTCTCTATTACGTGGAACTTGATATGGGAAATCAGATTTCCCATTACAATCCCAACGTTAACATACCCAATGGATTTGGAAGATTGGTTATCATACCCCGAAATTACCAAAGGCATAGGGACCAGCCTTTCTTCTGGAATATTGGCTGCGTGGAAGGAGTTGATCGGCATAATATTGATGGAAGCTTCTCCATCCATAAGAGTCCTCGCGAAACTAATTTCGTTGACGCTGGCGGTCACATACAATGGCCTGTTATGAGGTAATCTTATAGCCCTATCTGCATCGCTGAAGGTTACTTCTGACAGAAACCTCCTCACCAACCTGGCCATAGGTCCCTTCCATCTCAGCGAAGGGACTGCGTTCTTCCTCACAATGTCCAGTATTGCCTGGGTTTCTATCCTACTCTCTTTCGGTATCCCCACCTGGTGGAAGAACCAGGCGAATTTCGAGGATTTTGAAACTGCACAGTACTCCAGGATTGGGTCTACTTCCTCACCTTCAATGTTGTACACATCCTCCACGTCTTTCGCGCTTGCCTCATCGTAGGCCAGTACTACATTAGCCATTCCCTTTGTACAATCTTCCAGAGCTTCTTCGAACTCCTCCTGCCTCGACATTGGCCCTCTTTCTCCTCTCTCCACATCTTCATCATAGGCCACCACGAGATTGGCCCCATGTGCTGGCAGTTGGTTATTATTTACGTTTGGTGGAGGTATTTGCAAAGTCCTTGCCTTCACGTACTTGTCAATGATTCTTCTCAGTGTGAAACAGTTCTCCGTTGGATGTTGGATCCTCCGATGAACCTGGCAATACTTAAGATCCACCTTCGTTGCCGCATCGGGTTCCCCAATGGGTATGTCTTTTGGTTTATAGATCGTTCCTCCTTAGACCATCGCGTTGTAACAGCTGACAGCCTCCTCTATTGTACAATTCAATGGTGGTGGGTCCTCCCTGTTTCTTCTGAACTTCCTCTTATTGTCCTTCTTTAGGGCCTTGCCCCCATCTCCTCCCTCGGTGTACCCTACCCGTGGGAGCTGAGACCTTCCCCCCGTAGATTGTATCAGCTGCCTAAACATCATGGGCACCGCCATCGGATTTGGTCGTACCACCATGGAGATATTTCTCGCTGCTTTCAAGAACGTCGAAAGTCCCCTAGCGCGTTTCATTAATGAGATGACAGATGTACTCAGGAAGCAATCCCTCCGCACAGATCTGCAATAACTTGGACTCTTTGGCCTCATCCCTCACGTCGAGGGACCTTTTCGTGAACCTTTGAACATATGCAACCACTTCTTCCTCGGGTCATTGCTTCTCCCTCCCGAGTTGGGTCAAAGTAAATTCATCTTCCGCCAGAAAGAACTTCTGGACGAATAAAACATGCATCTCCTCCCACGTAGAAACGTTTTTGGGAGCCAAATGAGAATACCAAATGTATACTTTATCGGTTAAAGATTTAGAAAACTCCCTCAACCTGAGCTTCTTATTATTACAATGTGCCCCCAAGTGTTCAACGAAGCGCTTAATGTGCTCATTCGGGTTTCCACCTTTCCCTGTGTATTTTTCAAAAATAGGAGGAATATAGTCCTTTGGGTAGGGTTCATCGTTATATTCGTGGGGATAGGGTGTTCGAAATTCGTCGTAAACCGAGGTTACCTCTCCAGCAGATTGCGAGGAGTCTTGTATGAACTTCAGCATCTCTTTCTGCATCTCCTTTCTCATTTCCTCCATGGGTGATGCTACTGGGGCAACAACCAACGGGACCATGGGTTGAGTGCCCGTTGCAGTTGGGGCAGTCGTCATAGTTGGGGCCGTTGATACTCCTGATGTTCCCACTGCTGGGTTCACAACAGAGGGTATACTCACTGGGAGTGTTCCCGTTACACCTGCACTCGGTGGGGCCGTTGGGGCTGCCCCCGGTGTCACGAAAGAGTTGGCTTCAAATCCTCCCGACACCGTTAAAGCTACCGAAGTTTGCAAGAACTCGTAAAACTTATTCATGAGGAGTGCCACCTGGGTTGATCCCAACGCAGCACTCGTGGAATCTTGTGTCACCCCTGGAATGCCTATCGTCGCCTAAACTGGAGGTACCTCTATTTGAGGGGCCCCGTTCCTTAGAGCCTCCAGTTCTCTCGCCGCGTGTTCTTCATTGTGTTGGATATCATTAAAGTTGAGCCATCGATTAATGTTATCTTTCGCCATACTCCTTGCTTAGAAGAATGCCTCCCCAGCAGAGTCGCCAAATGTAAGGCGGTAATTTAGATAAGATGGAGGCGTAACCCCTTTTGAGTACGGTAATGATAAGTTAAATTGGCCAAAACCTTGGATTAATTATAGGACATGCAAACACAAACTAAATGAAGATGAACTCAGTTTAAACTCACAAATCTCTCGTGTATAACTCATAAGGTAGTAATGAACTTAGAAGTAACTTCTCTAGAGGGAGAGAGAAGTAAGCACCCTAGATACACCTTGGCAGGCAGCCAAACACACCAACCACCCTCAAGAATCTCCGTCAAGTATTAAAAGCTTCGTAATAAATGACAATGGTGGGTGAGTAAACTCTCTCTGGTTTGTAATAACTCTCTCTGATGTATATTATCTCTAGTAATAACTTATGAACTCTAAAAAGATCATCATCTCCTCAAAGGTGGTTGGGGTCCTTAAATAGCCTCCCACACCACCCCCCGAGGCAACTCAGTCATCAATACCTGTGAAAGACCTCCCTCATACTTTATGTCACAAACATTAAATACCTGATGCACTAGTTGTCTACACGTCATAAACATTAAATGTCAAGACATACCTTTTGCCTAATCACTGTGTGTCAGGGGGTTGTTGTCGCAGAGGTGGCTCACCAACTGCCTGACAGCCCCAAATACCACGGTGGTTTACTCAAGTGTAGGTCTGACATTATTTAGCTGGCTAGTGGCATCACCTACAGTAGATGTGATATTAAGTAGAGATTTGTTTGGTTCACAACTCAACGCTCGATGGAACTCCAAGCTGCTCCGCCCGAGGTTCCACGGCTAGGGTCCTTCGGTGTTTTACCAGGTGTATCTAAGATGGTCGGACAGGTCCCAACGGTGCCTCACTTTTCAATACTCGAAACCAAGTCCCTCTAAAGTTCCCACGGCGAGGCCATTCGATAGAGCATGAAAGCTCTCCCAGGCCCTGCCAAGTTTGGTCTCTCGCGAGTACCGTTTGACCTCACACTAAAACTCATTATTATTCTCGTTACATCGTTACAACCTTTATAGCTTATAGTCAATATAAACAAAGATACAATATGACTTAACACAACAAGCTAAAATACAAGTTGCCACGCTGAGCTGCCTCGCTGAGTTGCCACGTCTGAGCTGCCTTAATTTCTTAATCCCGAACACTGTTGCTAATGGGGTTATTATCCCTAATCTCAGGATTACCTTCAAGCCCCCTCTAAATTTATAACTAGCTAACAAAATTAATTTACACATCCACACAATATAGTTAACAGAAACGTTAGGGAACTAATACACCAGCAGACCATTTGCAAAATAGTAATGGCTTTTGCTAAACAAAATAGTAATGGCTTTTACTGAATAGTAATCTACTTTTATAATGGCCTAGTTTCGTAAATTGCTAAACCAATAGACCATTATTAAAACAGTAATAGCAGATCATTGCTAAACTAGTAATACACTAGTAAACTGACAGCCCTTTTGGATAATATACTTCCTTGATGAAGCATGCATATGTTGGAGCATCTCCACCTCCATAAGAATGGCTTCATTGTTCACAATTGCAAAGTTCTATATTTCTCCTTCACAGATGTTGGCTGAGGGGCTCACATGGAGCATATGAACCATCACATTGGATCAATCTCATGCATGTCTTCGTGGGACCAAGCGAATAAACCAGCGTTCCTCTTAACAAAATGTATTAGATATACACATGCCTTTTCGTATAATGTTAAACCAATAAAATTACACTCTTTAGTTAGTCATTGAAAGCTTGGATTAGGATTAAATCTTCAACAAGGATCCCTTTTGTAAAGGAAAAAGGATTGTGCTTGTGTCATATTTTAAATGTATTGTGCTCGTGTCAGGTAAATTAACACAGTTTTGTGTCGTGTTGTGCTTGTGTCTTGTGGTTCTTCCTATGTCTTATCATGTTGGGTCAACCCAAAAACACAAATTGCAACCCATATCCAAGACGATTACATCCTAGTATTCAAGGGACGATCTACTTATGTATATACAAATGGTCTGCTCTATCTTTCATGCACGAATACTAGGGCAATGCCCACCCCTTCTCCTTGCAAACCTCTTGAAGCCTACACGTGTACATCTTCCTCGACTGCTACTGTTTCTACCAACCATTTCTCATACTCTTACTATAATTCCCTCCACGCAAATGAAACATAATAATTTGAGTAGATTCCTTGTAACATTTTCTTATCAATCAGGTTGAATACTTCTATACATGCACCATTAATTAGAACAAAACATCACACACACACACACACCAATGATCTAACTATTTTCTTGAACTAATGGAAGCCCTTAGGCTTCCTTGTTTAGTCCTAATTTTGCACTCATTCTTTATCATAACATTTACTTACTCTAGATTTTCTTTGAAGAGCGTTCCAAGATGGGTGGAAGAGTCGTTGGGTGTTATAAGATTGGAAAGAAGCGAAGACAAAGTGGGTACCTTTAAACACACAACAGGAAAATGGTCTGTTGATCCTGATGATAAAGTTATTCAAACATCTAATGATGTTAAGCATTATGCCATATCTGCAAAGATACCTGAGTTCAGCAACAAGGACATAATTCTTGTGGTTCAATATTCTATAAAATTTTAATAGGATATTGAATGTGGTGGTGGTTACATCAAGCTTCACTCTGGCTACGTAAATACGAGGAAATTTAATGGTGATATTCCCTATAGTTTGATGTTCGGACCAGATATATGTGGCACACAAACAAAAAAGCTTCATGTACATAGGACTCATGTAAAAGATTTTTTATAAGTCGAGTAGTAAGTCAACAATTCTGAAACCCCCTCATACCTAGACCTACAAACATTTCCCAATGAGATGATTTCTCTTCCCCTCCCTTACTCTTGAGCTAGAGCTGGGCCAGCTGCTTTTAATCCCCAGATTTTTTTTTTTTTGTAAAGTTGATTGAGAATTATTTTTTGGGGGTATAAAGATTCACACTCTGCTTGGTTAGATTTCTTGTACAGACATTGATGTTCATCTTTGCAACTTAAAGTAAACTACCAAGATGAGTAAATACTGATTAGGATGAAGTTAGGAAAGAAGCTTGAACCAGCTAAATCGAGGTTTCTGAAAATAGACAAAGAAAGGGTTCAGTTTATCACATTACTGTTACCTTTGATTTTAGTGGTGTATTTTGTACCATGATAGCACCACAGCACCTCAAATCATAGTTCAAAGTTCTCCAAAACATTACTATACTAGTCTATGACTCTTGAAATTATATATTATCTCAATGTGAAGATACAAGACTGGTGAGCTGAAGAAGGTTCAAGTTGTTAATGAGGTCAAAAAGTTAAATGAAATATTTTATTTAATTCTTTATTCTTGTGCTTTCCATATTCTGTATAGCTAAATTCTCTCAAAACCATTGTTTTACATCATGGGTTCAATGTGGTCGTTGTGGTATCTCTTGAAGGATTTTGTGATCGAGGCAATGAGATCAATTTCAGAACTGATAACATATGGGGACCAAAATGACTCAACCTTCTTTGAGTATGACTACTAATGCTCTTTGTTCTCTTGATGTACATGATTTTTTGTCCATATATATATATATATATGTGTGTGTGTGTGTGTGTGTGTGTGTGTATACATGTGTCCCTCTATGTCTGTATGTGTGTGTGAAACTATTCTATGTCGCTCTTCCTCTTTGCAGTTTTTTTATGGAGAAGCAGGTCATGGTGGAGTTCGTACGTATACTAAAGATTAGTAGAACTGTGATTGTTTCACTTCAATTATTGCAGACAATGAGCATTATGATTCAAAACCAAAAAAGTGAACACTCCATATGTAAGTTGGTTATGATAAGAAGGCACCTTTCTTTTCAGAAGCCGAATATGTTTCTGATATATGCATTCTCGTTTGTAGTTTTTTTGGAGTAGGGAGTATATGTCTAGTTTCCTACGAACGCTTTGTTCCCAACTTTTTGTACTCTTTTCTTATATTAAGTGGAACCGAAAAAATGTTTGGGACAATTGATTTGATATTATTCCCATTTGAGTATTTTGCAAATTAATGAACACATTAACTACCTTGTAACTTTTTCCTTTGACTTTCGCAATGAAGAGTTGTTGTCTTAGTCATATCATTTTTAAGGTTTGTTGTCTGTAGCCTCGGTATTGTTATGCTCCCTCCCTTTTGGTTCCTTTATATTTATGTTTCCAAACATGTTATTCTTTTTTTTTCTATTATTCTTGATATTTTTCCTTCTTCAATATTGACCAAAATATTTAAATTGCATGTGTTGGTCTGTGAGCAATAAGTGGTAAGTTGAACAAAAGTACGATTTCTCTGCTCATTAAGACCCTAGATGTAAGTTTGTTCCTCTTCATTTATTGTTTGCTCTCTATCATTATTTCTTTTGTTATATTTCCTAACAGAAATTAATATGACATCTGTGATTCTAGAGATGGTCATTCATAACCTTAGAAATCATATAGACATTTGCTTTTTTTTTCTTTTACATTATGTGGCATGTACACACTCTACCTTAGTTGCTCCCTGATTAAAATAAACAATTCTATAAATTATGTGATTCTATAAATTGGGCAGTGAATACTTAAAAAAATAATGGGGTTTTGACTTAAATACGTCCATAATTACTAAGCTTTGAGTTTGGTTCCTTTTACTAATTGACTTTGAGTTTAGTACCTCTTTTGTTAACGAACCGTTAGAGATATTAGTCGTGTGTAAAACATATGACTTGTTAATTAATAAATTAATTAAAAAAGAAAAAAAATGCAGCCCCCCAACCAATTTAATAAATTCTCCTCCCCTCCCCCTCTTCTTCTTCTTCTTAAAGAAAAAACGATGCCACCCCCCACCCCCCCACCCCCCCCCCCCCCAAAAAAAAACACAAATGGGTCAATTTGAAATATGGAGCAAGGAATATATGAAAACATAAAAAAACATGAGATTAAAGTTAAACCAATATTTCAATCTTAAACTAAGAAAAAATCAAATCTAATCATGAATATAAAAATCAATTAAGGAAACCAGAAGTAAGAGAATTAATCAACAGCCAAATATTTATGAAATTTAAGACACTAGTTCATTGTATATACATACCCACGATAAAATATATTAACATCTCAATGAAACAACTATGGATCACCATGGTAATTAGCACGAGTTAAAAATGTAAATTAAAACAATAATATAAAATATAAGCTCTAAAATCAGTTTTATATTTTTTCAATGAATATTCAGCTTAGAAAACTTGTGACTTTTTTCTCTTTTTGAAATCTATATAAATGCTAACTGTAGCTCCCTATGAATTGCCATTTAGAGGCACTACGAAGTTCAAAACCCACCTTTATACATGTCAAAATATTATAGGTTTAGGTTGTTGGGTGGGAGAAGTAGAGTTTTGTGATGTTATGGCTAGGGGTGAAAAACGAACGGATACGGATCGAATACCATGTTTTTCATATCCGTATCCCCTTCCTGGATGCACTATCCGTATCCGTATCCGTATTTGTATCCGTCCGGATAGTTAAAACAACTATCCATATCCGTATCCACTCGGATACCTCGGATTCGGATAATATCCGTATCCGTTTACATTGTTTAGCCATCGCAAAAAAATAACTATTAAAATATCCAATCCAATGAAATCCAATCCAATCCAAATAAATATATACAAAATTACTATCTCCTGACATCAACAATTATGGCTTCCATGATAATTGTAGCGTTCGATAATGATAATATGGATTAAAGCCATTCATACTTAACAACCATATAAGTGTAAAGCCGTCCAAAAAAAAAAGATAACAGTAGCATTCCATAGCAGTAGAACTAAATATGCATCTTTTAGATTAAATCAAATTTATTGAGAATGATAACCTCATGGACCTTTTAGTCTTCAAAACATACTGATATTTTTATTTTAATAAATATACATTTTTACTTTGTATATAATATACATGTTGTTAACTTTAGTTATCATCACAATCAAAACCATCTCTTTACTTTTATGTTTCTCTCTTACATTTATTTATAATTAAGGAAATTAATGAACAGTCACATGAGGGTTTCTTTTCTCTTGTTTTGTACGAAAGAGAAATGAAATGAATTTATGGTTTTTTTATTTTGAGTGGAGTATATGTTCTTTAGTGGGTGTATATTGTGTATGATAGAGTGTATTATAACTTTAGTGTAAATCCATGATAATATATCCAATAAAATAATAATACATGGCATTTTTTAATATACCCAATAAAATAATAACCTTAGGGTGTTCTTGTTTTGAGGGAGGTATGTGCTTGTTTTGTTTTAGGGAATAAACGATTAAGATTTTTTTAACATTATTTTATTAATTAGTAATACTAATACTAATATTATTAGTAATACTTTAAACATATGTTTGACGGATACGGATATCCGGTAAAGTGGATATCCGATAAAATGGATACTCCGCATCAGATACGGATTATCCGTGTCGGATACTAGTACTATCCGTATCCGTATCCATTTTTTCGGATATTTTTATAGAGTATCCGTATTCGTATCCGTTTCCATTTTTCCGGATAAATATTCGCAAATTCGGATTTCGATTCGGATATCGGACGGATGCGGATTTTCGAATATCCGTTTACAACCCTAGTTATGGCTTACCAATAATGGTTCCACATTATGGAATTTATATTACTCAATAGTAGAGTCTATAAGTACATGACAAAAAGTAAAATAAGTCTAATAACTAATGCCCAAAATAGGAGAGCCTAATAATAAAACACTATAGTACTAATCTGATATCCAACAGGAGACAGAAGTATGCAATATCTTGGACTTCTTTTGCGTGGTAATACTCCATGTCAAGAATTTTAAATGTTGGTTATAGAGAGTCAATCGGATATTATTTTTTATTTTTTATCAGGAGGTAGCGACTTGCTCTAATTAGAGCAGTGTTGAGTAGTCTACCGATTTAAGTTCATTTTCAAAATCCCGTAGCATGTGGCAATTATAATCGAAAAATTATTGTTGCATACATGAGGTATGAGATTAAAATTCTTTTCAATCACTCACTCATTTTTTCATAACATTTATTTATTTTCTTATGTAGGCACTTATATGATAAGTTTACAAGCTCTCCAGAAAACATTAAATTTATCTATCCTTCATCCATTAGTGCTACCTCCGATGTGAATCTCTCTCAATTTCTCACTAAAAGATTGGAATATGCAAGCAGAAATCATATATATTTTCTTCCTTACAACCTTCAAGAAATGTGAGTATTAATTGATTTTGTCATTTTAATATTTTAACTATTAATTATTTATACATGATGTATTCATGTTATACTTATTCTTTTGTAGTTTTCACTGGGTTGTGATTGTCATTGATTGTTCTTCGATGAATGTTTATTGGTTGGACCCTTTGCGTCACCCATGTGATGAAGCAACTAAGTTCTATTTTAATAATTGAGTAAAATTTCATCTATGCTTTGGTCGAGTGTAATTAATCATTCGTAATTAATCATAAAATTCTTGTCTTGTAGTGGGATCATTCCAATGGCTCTTGATGGAAATAAACGGCCCGCAATACCACATTGGAAGGATGTAAAGGTAAATAAATATTAGTAATGTTGTAATATTTCTTCCCTCACTCCCTATTACTAACATTTTAGTGTTTGTGTCATTTAGTGCCCTAAAGAACCTACGAACGTTGAGTGCAGATACTATGTGATGAAATATATGAAAAAATATAGGGATTCCTAATTTTATTGATTCAAAGGTAATTAATTATATTTATTTCCATCATCTCTTAATATATGTCTTAAAACTCATCATTTATTATTGGATTATTTAAGATGAGCATGTTACCTAAGAAAGAGACATACACAAAGGATGAGATTGATGATGTACGAGTTGATTTCATTCAATTCATTTTAAGGCACCTCAAAGCATAATAAGTCTCCCCCTCTCTCTCATACGCGAGATATTTAATATTATTGTCTAAAATTCACACTATTTAGTCTGACATAAGAATTAAATATTTAACATGTCGGACTAAATATTGGGGATAGTGCTTCACTGGGAGGTCGTTGCTGGATTTCGGTGGTTAAGGGGGGTGCCTTTTTGTTGTTTCTGGGGTAGGGGATGTTGGGAAGGAGGCTGCTGGATTTTGGGGGTAGGGGTTGCTATTTTTGTAGGGTTGAGTGTTGTTAAGATGATTATCATGAAGATGTTTTTAATTTTGACACGTACACGAAATTACATGATTATAAAAGATTTTCAATATGAACACAACGCATTGTGTGAAGTTTGACTAAATTTAATAGTGTTTAAAATTCACACAATTTAGGCCAACATAAAAATTACATGTTTAAGAATTTTATTGCCATTTTTACTTCTGCTAAATCAAATTGTTATTATGTGGTTATTTTAGTTATATGAATTTTCATAAATTGGTTTCTTGTTGAAAGTGATTGTATTATTTTATTTACCCTTTTGTAGGTTTATGGAAAGTGGTTTTGTAAAGAAAAAATGGACCAGGCATTTGTGGTGGAATGTCGAGGACATACTTGGTTTATAATAGTTATATTTTTCATTCTTTGAGATAGAAATTTTTAGTTTTAACTTATTTTGGATGGAAATGTAATTGGGAAAAAATACCTTTTGAATGTATTATACTTTGGCATGATAATTTTTGGATGTGTATATTGGTAGGATAATTTTTTATTGTATATATTGGCAGGACAACTTTTGAATGTATATATGGATATGACTAGTTAGAATTGATTTTGAGAACATTTGTATTGATTTTATTTCGTAGGACAACTTTCAAATGTAATATATTAATATGAATTCAAGTGAAGCATCCTATAAAAAACATATTTAAGGCGCTTTTGGGCAAGTGGTAGGTACTTTGAGAATTTTTTGCAACCCTTGTAAATAATGCGTCTTAATAAACTTTTTTTTTAAGACGTTTTTTTTTTAATTTTTTGCAACCCCAGTAAATAGCGTGTCTTAAAAGACTCTAGTTTTAAGACGTTTTTTTCAATTTTTTTATGACGGTGGCTTTTAAGATGCTTTTGATTATAATTAAAAGTGATGCAAGTAGCTTTTTATGACATTTTTTAGCCGTTATAAAAAGACTTTTTTCTTCTAGTGTGCACTTTTTGATCAGTGATCCTAGCTAGTGGCTCTGCCTCCACACACTTTGTAAAATAGTTAATTCCTACAAACATGAATTTACATTGAACCTTCCCAATCGAAAATGGACCCACGATGACCATGGGAGACGATTACTCATAACTCTTCGTTCGGCTGATGGATGTCGTATGTAGTCCTTTGGCATCGATCACACTTTTTGACGTAGTGTTCAACATCCTTGCTCGTTGTCGTTCAGTAGTAACTATGTGTTAGGGCCCTATGGGCCAAGCTTTTCTTGTTGACGTGACCCCCGCATGCACTATCGTGGAGTCTTGTCAGGATGGTCGTTACCTCCGTGGGATGAACGCAATGCGGGATGGGTTGGGCATAACCCCTTTGGTACAAAACCCCTTCGTATATTAGGTACTTTTTCGCCTTGACTCGCACATTTCTTATCTCCAACTAATCCTCTGAAAGGATCATTTATTTTATGAACTGGACGTATCTATCCATCCATCTAAGTCCATATTCTGCAACACTAATTGCCTTATCTTACTCAATGTGAATGCTAGGTCGGTCCAAGATTTCCACAGGTGGATTACCTTGGTTCATCAATGCCAACCAATCTAGGTGGTCAGACTTGGTGTTATTATCTCTTGGAATATGCTGGATGGGGAACCTCTCAAACTTCCTAGCTACCTCATGTAACGGTTTCAAGTAGGCCATAATGTTCTTCCATTTGGCCTCATACTTACCCATCACCTATTAGACGACTATGTTGGCGTCGCTAAAGAACTGCACATGGTCGGCCTTGAGGGATAGTCCGAGTTTTACTCCAGCGATCAGTTCTTTGTACTCAACTTCGATATTGTAAGATTTGAAGTTGAACCTTTGTGCGTACTCCACGTAATCCCCTCAGAGTGTCTTCACTATCATCCCTAATCCACAACTCCCTTTACTGGAGGATCCATCCATGTAAACTACCCATATATGTTTTCATTCGCTGACTTGCAGGGGGCACTCTCCCCCTCAGCACTGGTAAACTCTGTATTAAATCGGTGATAACTTTCCCATTAACTGTCACTCTCGGCTTGTAGTGTATCTCAAACTCCCCAAGCTCGGTTGGTCATTTCAGAAATCGTCTAAAGACCTACGGCTTATGGTGGACTTGTCTGAGCAGGTAGTCAATTAGGACAATAATGGTATGGGCTTGAAAATATAACCTTAACATTCTGGCTAATACTATCAATATAAACGACGTCTTCTCCAACATTGAGCATCTAGATTCTACTCCTTAAAATACCTTGCTTATATAGTAGACTAGTTATTGAATCCCCTCATCATCCCGGATCAGAACTGAACGGATTGTCGTTGGAGAAACGATGAGGTAAAGGCATAATTCTTCTCCAGCTATTAGCTTAGATAGGAGAGGGACACCCATCAGGTAGTCTTTCAGGTCTTGGAAGGCTTGTTCACACTCTTCCATCCAGAACAACTTCTTCAGAGTACGAAAAAAAGAAATGCACATGTCTGTTGCTTTGTTCACGAATCGGTTTAGTGATGCCACCTTCCTGATAAGTGATTGGACTTCCTTTATAGTTTTTGGTCTCCTTATATTCAGTATTGATTGGATTTTTCAGGGTTGGCTTCTATCCCCCTCTAGGTCACCATAAATCCTAGAAATTTCCCTAACACCACTCTGAAGGCTCATTGCTCGAGGTTCAGCTTCATTCTGTATCGGCCAAGACTTCTAAATGACTCATATAAGTTGGTCACTTGATCCTCACCTTTCAAGATCTTCATCAGCATACCATCCATGTACACCTCCACGATCTTCCTTGTTTGGTCCTCGAATATCCGTTTAATTAGCCTTTGATAGGTGGCCCCTGCATTTTTCAAGTCAAATAGCATCACTCGGTAACAATACGTTCCCCTATCATTTATGGAGGACGTTTTTTCCTCATTGACCTGATGCATTCGGATCTGATTATACCCAGAATACGCATCTATGAATGACAAGATTTCATGTCCAACTATAGCATCCACAAGGGCGTCAACCCTTAGGATAGGGTATAAGTCCTTTGGACACATTTCGTTTAGGTCTGAATAGTTAACACATAATCTCCACTTATCGTTCGATTTTCGGACCATTATGATGCTTGATATCCATTCAGGATACTTGACATCCCGAACGAAACCTGCTTTAAGTAATTTACCCACCTTAACGTACGTGACCTGGTTCCTCTCGTGGTCGAATGCCCTCTTCTTCTGCCTCACTGGTTGGCTAAATGGGTCCACCTTCAACTGATGAGTCATCATTGAGGCGTCAATGTTTGGCATATCCTTATGGCTCTACGTGAATGTCTTATGGTGCCTTTTTATAAACAAAACTAATTATTCCCTCTTTCCAATGGTCAGCAACGATCCAATGTATACCACCCTCTCTGGATAGTATTCATATAGAGAAATCGGGATCAGTTCTTCAACTGGAGATCCCATGGTCGGTTCTTCTATTGGGTCCAACCAATCCATGTTTGTTTCACTATCTTCTTCTTCAAGGATAAAAAGTAACAACTCATATTGTGCGACAGGATTTCGTGGACTGTTCTCGCCCCATTCGATATTGAGAACCGAATGGTGAGGAATTTGATTGATAAGACTATATCAAGTTTGCTGAGGGTAGTTCTTCCGATCAACACATTATACACTGATGGCGATCTCACTAACAAGAATTTGACTTGCTAAGTGGTAGACTTTGAAACTTTTTCGATTGTGGACGGGAGCTCAATTTCCCTTTTCGAATATACCTACTCCTCGAAAAAACCCAATAGTGGATCGTTCATCAGGTTTAACTTTTCTCCCTTAAGTTTCATTTGCTCACAACACTTAAAATAGATGATATATGTTGAAGTCCCCATATCCACCATAATTCGTTTAACTGTCCAATTGGAGATCATGTTTATCCTCCTTTAAACTTGGCCACCTCACTTTATTTTTATCGTCTTGGTTCTCTATCTTTGGATTAGTTTCTTCTTCGATCATCCCTCCGTTCGTTGCTCCGCTAGTCCTGCTGGGGAGCTCCTTTTTGCATAAATTCTCTCAGATTCCCCCATTGAACCAACGCTTCAAGTTTATTCTTCAAGTGGAGACAATCGGCAGTATCATGCCCGTAATCTCGATGAACATGGTAGTAAAGATTAGACCTTTGTCTGACCAACTTTTTCTTCGGTCTGTTTGGCCACCTCAACATCTTTAGGGTAGCTATAATGTTTCTCACTGGCCCCATGGTCATATTAAAGGAGTGAATTTCTCCGTGTAGGTTTGATTCACTCGATTAGTACCATTTGGGGAGAACTTTTGCCTTCCCTACTCATCTTTGGACCTCCTTTCTTCAAACCTCCTTTTCGTGAAATCACTATGCAGATGGCTTAATTCTTAACTGTTAATCGTATCCTCTGCGTGGATGTGTTTCTCTACTTTCTTCATTAGCTCTGTAATGCTGGTGGGTGGATTTTTCTATAGGGAGAATTATTTTTGTATATCCCTCGTAAAAAAGTTGACATGACCGCCATTTTGTCTAAGTGATCAATATGGAGGAGTTCATTGTTGAACCTCTTCAAATACTTTATGAAATTTCCGTCCTTTATCTGGAGGACACGAAACAGATGGTCTATGGTTTTCCTGTGGATCCGGATCGTAATGAAATATAGGACAAAGAGCTTGTGAAGCATGTGATCGAATTGGGTAGCAAACAATTCAACCAAGTTCTCATAAAACCCTTCAGCGTTGTGGTGAATATTTGATCTCGGTTAGCCAAAAATTCCATGTGGATCCTATAATGATCTATGTGGACCTAGGATCAGTGGTTCCATTGAAAGAGTCCATTCTAGGGAGTTTTAAGTGAGATGGCATTAGGCAATCCATAATTTCTCATCGTCTGGCATCTCTAACGTTCTTAATAATTGCTTAGAGATCGACCTACCTAGCCGTAGATGCCCGAAGAATGACAGAGGAGAGCATCGGTCATGGTGGAGGTGGTTGGGCTAATTTATTCTCTATGTTTTGCGCGATGGGAGGAGCCTAGTTCACTTGCGACTCTGGTACTGGTGGCAGAGGGGCGATAAACGGCCGCGGATTTTCGCGAACTGATCTTAAGGAGCTTGTTGTTGCTCTCTAAGGCCATTGATGGCCTTCATCAATCGATTTTTCTGCATGGATTTGGAAATTGTCATTCCCACAGACGGATCCAATTATGTCGAGGTGAAAATCTAACGTACACACACAACACAATGAATTTATAATTAATAAATATTAATCAAGCGAGGGAGATAAGAGAAGAGAGAAACAAGTGAAAAATAACCTTAATACTAAAAGCTTTGTTTACAAGATTAATAACAAATAGTTATAAGTTGAGTAAACTTCGAATAAACTTTTTGGGCAAAACTCTTTTCAAAAAACACAAGTTGTGTTGTAAAAGCTTTTTCTGAATGTATGGATTAATTTCGATAGTTGATTACCTTCTGTTTAATTTTTAATAAACATCTACTAATATTACCATGCAGTCCCAATCACAACAACATTTAAGAACATTCAAAGAAATAGACACAGGAATTTTAATATGGTAAAACTCTTAAACAAGGGAAACATCCACGGTGCCCTCTACGGCACAAAACGAAAATCCACTAGAATAAAAATCAAGTTATAATACTTAAGCAAACCACAAAGATCCTAACCTAAGTTCAGAATGTACCTACACGAGATTCTCCACTCCAAAGGTATCCTGACTTGGAACTTGATCTTTTCTTGCTGCTTCTTTGTCTTTTCCTTGATCTCCTTCTCTTTGAATTCTGATTCCATCAACTCTTTCAAATTCAAGATTCTCAGACAGAACCACAGTGTCTAAGTGTTCGTGTGAGATAGTGTTTGTGATGTGCTACAACATGCAAACATGCAACTCACCCTCTCAAAATTTGTACAAACTTTCCTAACAAATTACAATAGTACTAAGATGAAAGTTATTTTTGAATCTTGAGTTTTTAAGCCAAGACTTCTTAATCTTTTATTTATCCATAGATCTCAAGGATACCTTTCTCAGAAGACGGTTCAAGGTCTTAAACAATTTCAGGGTTTTGAAAATATTTTTGAAAGTGTAAACCTCTAATTGAGATCCAAACTAGACTAGAAGTCTACTTTAACAAAACAGATTTAGACTTAACATGAAAAGACTAATTCAATAAGTTTTGATATATAAAACTTAGTTTCAGATCTGTATGCCTTAAAACTTTAGCAAGAGTTCTTTTGTGTTCCTTTTATTTTTGTACGCCGGTATTTCAAAAAATATGAAATAGAAATTAGAAACACACAACTCACTAGATCTGAAAAATTATTTTTGAAACTAAAAGTTTTTATTTCAAAAACTCATTGAAATAGAATAAATCAATAAATGCTAGATCTAAAAAGAGAAACAGAAAATAAACGTGAGATGCTCTCTTTTAGAAAAACTATGTTTCAATAATGAAACTTAAGTCTCTCTTAGAGATGAGTTCTGAGAGAATAAAAGATTTTGAAGAGGTCTTCAAAAAGAAAACACAACACCAATGAACACAGAAAACCTAAAACGTCTAACTCTCAAGAATGGGTTTTTTTGGTGTTTGTGACTGTTTTGGTTTTGGTGTTTGGTTTGAGAGAAAAACTCAGAGGGTTTGAACCACGAAGAAAACTTAGGGTTTCTTCTTATAATCTCTCTCTTTCCTTTCCCTCTCTTCTCTCTCTCTTCTCTCTGCTCTCTCTTTCAGAAATAACGAAATGGCCAAAAGTCTCTAAATGCTGAGGGTTGATCCCTTTTTATACTAAGCGTAGAAGAATCGAGAACTTCGGCCTCTATCCTATGGGTGAAATTAACTCTAAATGAGTTGACTTAAATCCAACGGTTTAACACAGGCGGTGGGTTAAATGAACATTGACTGGTTAAGGATGGGTTCACAAGGATTGAGTTAAATCGCATGTAGTACGTTGATTAAAATGATCCAAGGGCTGAGGATGTGTAAATGTTATGTGTCTAACAAAAAGCACAAATCTACTCGATAGGTTGCCAACACGTGTACGCACATGATGTAAGTTGAGACGCGTGTTAAAAATAATTACAAAGCACACCTCCAACTCTCTAGTGCTTTTGGATTCTACCCAGGCAAACAATCAGCATAGAAAATAAGTTTCTCCAATTTAATTTTTATCCACAACACTTTTAAAAACACATTTTAATTAATTGAAAAATCATTTGAAAATTGTTTAAAATTATATAAAATGATTTGAATTGAATTAAATTGATTGTAAAAAGATTTGAAGTGTTCAAAAACCATTAAAACAAATAGGTGACATGTATAATGCAGTGCAAGTGTCCTATTTGTGGTTTTAGGGTTTAGAATTAACTTCCCTTTGAAAGTTCTCTTGGACTAGATTTCTTCATGGAGCATGTACCTTTGAGGGGATGGAGTTCTTAAACTATTCTAACCTATTTTTTCTAGATATCCAAACTAGTTGGAATTCCTATATATGCAGACTCAAGTGAGTCAATATATAATGTGTTCTCAATCTCCCCCTTTGGATATTAGAGACAAAATTCCCTAGAGTATTCAGTACTCTTGGGTCAAAATAAAAAAAAAATCCTATGTGTCCTATACAAAAATTCTAACTACCTATTCCCATCCTAGAATCGAAAATAAGGTAAAGAAAATACAATACTCAACTATGTACAGACTAATACCCTACAAAATATAAACAATATGTACAACGGGTCTGAAATGCCTGTAACAAGATAACCACTAAATTGGCATATTAATTGAGTTAGAATCGGGAATAGATAGTAAAATCGCTAAACAATACTCAAGATCTTCTCCCCCAATTTTTCTCAAATATACAAGGGGTATAAATCACAAAAATATAGAGATTAATTTAGAGTGATCATGCCTATAGTTGTTCGCAAATACTCAAATCGAATGTTATCTAAAGGTTTTGTAAAGAGATCTGCGAGCTTTTTTTGAGTGTTCAGATTTTCAATAATGAGGTATTTGGATTCAACAAGGTCACGGATAAAATGATGTCTAATCTTAATATGCTTAGTTCGAGAGTGCAATACAGGATTTTTGGAAATATTAATGGCACTTTGGTTATCACAAAACATGGTTAATTATTTTTCTGTGAGGCCATAATCACTAAGGATTTTTGTCTAATCCAAAGTAATTAAGCACAATAACTACCAGTTGCTATATATTCAAATTCGGTGCTAGATAATGAAATGCAATTATGTTTCTTACATGACCAACCTACGAGATTATTGCCTACATAGTAGCAAGCAACAGAAGTTCTCTTACTATCGTCAGAACAATCGGCCCAATCGGCATCGATGTATCCTACAATAGAACTAGTCGTATCATTTGTGTACCAAATACCAAATTTTAGAGTAACCTTAATATATTTAATAATCCTTTTTACACTTAATAAGTGAGATTCTTTAGGGTTACTTTGATATCTAGCACAGATACACTCGGCGAAGGATATGTCGGGTCGAGATGCGGTAAGATACAGTAAACTCCCTATCATACTTCTATAAAGAGTGGGATCTACACTTTTCCCAGTATCATCCTTAGAAAGTTTAGTTGCAATACTCATGGGGGTTCTAGAAATTTTGGCATTTTATAAGCCGAAATTTTTAACTAAATCTGCAGCGTATTTGGATTGAAAAATAAAAAGACCATCACTGCATTGTTTTACTTGTAAACCCACAAAATATTGTAGTTCACCCATTAAAGACATCTGAAATTCGGTATGCATGATATCAGAAAAATTCTCTACTTGTTTAGGACAGGTGGAACTGAAAATAATATCGTCCACATAGACTTGCGCGATTAAGACATGTTGATTTTCAAATAATGTTTGATCGTTTCTGCCACAGACAAAATTATGAGACATTAAGAAGGTAGACAGTCTCTCATACCAAGCTCTAGGAGATTGTTTCAAACCGTATAAGGCTTTCTTAAGCTTAAAGACATGGTCTGGGTGTACAGGATCAACAAATCCGTTGGGATGTTCTACGTAAACTTCTTCTGACAAAATTCCATTTAAAAAAACGGATTTAACATCCATTTGGAATAATTTGAATTGTATATGATAAGAAATTGCAAGGAGGAGATGAATTGATTCCAGACGAGTAATAAGTGCAAAAGTTTCGTCAAAATCAATTCTCTCAATCTGGGATTATCCCTGTGCAACCAACCTAGCTTTATTTCTAATTACCTCCCCATTTTCATCAATTTTGCTTTTAAAAATCCATCTTAATCCAATAACCTTCGAATTTTTTGGTCAACGAACCAGATTCCACACATCATGACTCTTAAATTGGATTAGCTCTTCTTGCACAGCATTTATCCAAAATGAGTCAGTAAGGTCATCATTAATATTTTTAGGTTCCTCAAGAGAAACAAAATAAGAAAATTATACCACTTGTCGAAGTTGGGATCTAGTTCTAACTGGTTCCGAAGGATTACCGACAATGGTTTCAGTGGGATGATCTTTAGAAATCCAAGTGAGTACAGAAGGATTCTCAGGTGGCAGTAAATCAGTATCATCTTGAGGATCAGGGGATAAAATTGGTTCGTCCTCATCAAATGTTATTGGTTGACTGTCACTACTCTTAACACTTGTGTCATCTACAATTACAATAATTGATTCCATAATAGTTTAGGTTCTATAGTTAAAAACACGCAAAGCCCTACTGTTTTGGGAATAGCTAAGAAAAATTCCCTTTTCTCCTCGGGTATCAAAATTTGAAAGAAGCTTTCTATCTTTGCAGATATAGTAGATACTACCAAAGGTTTTAAAATATTTCAAGTTTGGATTTTTGTGGAACCACAACGCATAAAATGTTTCTTTGGAATTTTTTCTGAGGTAAATACGATTAATAATGTGACACGCGGTTTGGACAGCTTTTACCCAAAAGTATCTAGGGAGATTCTTAGCATGTAACATAACCCTGGCCATTTCTTGTAAAGTCATATTCTTGTGTTCATCTATAGCACTCTATTGCGGGGTTGTAGGAGCGCTAAACTCATGTTTATAGCCATTAGCTACACAATACTCAGATATTCCAGAGTCCTTAAACTCTCCACCTCTATCACTCCTAATTCCACATACTTGGGTATCCTTGTCATTCTCAATTTTCAAGAGGATTCTAAAGAATTCATTGAAGGTTTCTGATTTATGTTTCATAAAATCTACCCATGTATATCTCGTATAGTCTGTCACACCCCGCCTAATTAAACATCGGGTGATCAGGCCTTTATTAAATTAAAACAGGTTTCTCAAATGGTTCATTCTTAGCATCACTATCGAAAACTTTTTAATTACTAATCACCTAAGTAAAATTAGATCGGTGCCAAATTTTATCTTTCTTAAAACAGGTAAATCAACCACGTGGAAAAATAGTAAAACAACCACCATGTACTAAAACCCAATCAATAAAGTATAAGTACAAAAGAATAAGAGTAATACCGAATAAACCATCGGCTAACAATACCAAACAACCATAGAACAAGAACAATCCACTAATATGAAACTAAACATCTGAGACTGATACCGGACCACAAGTCCATACATAGAATAGTGTGAGATCCTGTACTAGATCTGAATGAGAGATATCGTCTAGTCAAAATCCTGTAAGCATCCACTGTGCTACAGCTTCGAGTCCCTGTAATGAAATCATCATACATGGCGTCCCTGTGGCTGGACACCTAAAAGGTTTTGAAAATATTTTATAGCAAGAGTTAGTACTCAAAACATTTTGAAAATATTTAGCAAGCGTTTATCACAATATAAAATGCGGTTATTGATTACACATGTTAGGTTCTCGTACACTCTCTTGAGCTTACTCACCTCTCATCTTTTGTGCACACCTAACGTTCTACACTTAGTTTATCTAGCTATACCTCCCAAGCTAACTAAAACCAAAGTAGTCAACTTTACTTATTTGTACCTAAGTTCCAGTACCGCCCATACAGTACAACCGTTTCACTAACATCTCGCATATGTTAATTAATTCTCAAGTAACATTTCATCTATGTTATTTTTCAACACTTCTCATTTAGTTTCACTACTAAAATTACTATAATTCTCACAATTGTTGTCTTCCCACTTGTGTAATTAAGTTTCGCTACTTAAATTACTAAATAGATTTTCTCTATCTAAAGGTGCATTTCGTAATTAAGTTTCACTACTTAACTTACCAGCTCAGTATGTATCTTTAAATACATAATATATATCAATCTACTAATACACAAAAGTAGGATATCATCAAGTATATATATTTCACACACAATATATACTAAATATCAGTCATTACTATTTTGCTCTTTTTATACACGTAAAGGACTCTTGGTTCGGAATGATTCATCGACCCCAAGTAAGAATTGGTTCGGAATGATACATCGACCCCAATTATTTATATACACAAATAAAGATTTCTTGGTTCGGAATGATTCATCGACCCCAAGTAAGAATTGGTTCGGAATGATACATCGACCCCAATTATTTATATACACACATAAATGATTCTTGGTTCGGAATGATACATCGACCCCAAGGGAGAGTTGGTTCGGAATTATCCATCGACCCCAACTTATTTTAAAATATATATATATATATATATATATATATACACACATATTCTGGTTCGGGACTCTTTCATCGCGACACCAGTTCAAGGTTTGGTTCGGTATTTCTCATTGACCCCAAACATATAATAACTTTATGTTAGTCCGAAATGTCTCATCGACCCTAACATAATTAATTTAGGTAAAATTCTCTTAACCCAAACTTTTATATAATTTAGTAGGTACACACCCGACCCATCAAATCATGCACGTACGAAATATATTTTACTTATATCCACCGTACTCATTAATTTATAATTTATTTCACTACTGCATTTATTCGAGCATTCACGCAACCCTAAGGGTCCTAGTTACCCCTCACATATAATTTCAATAGTTATTACATACCCTAATGGTTTATTACTTAAATTGAATTTACTTCGCCTCGTAACTCAATTCCGAATTTCCCCGATACTCTACTAAATCGGATTTATTCTCATCGGTCCGTAATCCAAGACCTACACCCAATGACCTTATCGGACCTCAACAATATACCTACTGGTCTTATTCTCACACCCATATAAGTATAATGTAAATCTTAGGATACTCATTCATTCCCGAAAATCAACGAAGACTTAAACAAAAAAAATTCGGGAAAAACAGCTTGCGCCGATCGATCAACTGCTGGGTTCGATCGATCGACATAGTCGATCGATCGATAGTTCAAGATCGATCGATCGATCGAACAGGGACAGACGCAGTTCGTCTTCTTCGTTAAGCTTTTCCTCCATTAACAAATCTTCAAACTCCATTATAGTCCACCAAACTTCGACCCAATGATCCTAACATGTTTTCACATATACTAGGACAATTTCTAACGTGTCAAATACATCAAAACTCCAATTTCTTTAAAGAAATAGTGAATTAAACCCAAAATTTCTTGAAACCCTAGTTATGGTGTTCTTCCCATATTTTCATTCAAAATCCAGATTTTATTCCGAAAAATCATCAAGTCTAATCTGAATATTAATCCTCTACATAAGTTAAATCATTCTACATGCGATTCCTATCCCAACATGCATAAATATCATCATGCTCCTATCAAGATATTGATTTAAACAAGATTATTCAAAAACCCTACACATGGGTATTATAACTTTATAATTTTTGTAATAAACAACTTGCCTTATGATCAGTAGGGTCTGATTTTGTGGTTGTTGTTGATGATTGATGATCTTCATCCTTCAATCCTTCCTCCTCAACAAGTTGATAGTGAAAATCTCCTTTGAATCCTTCCCAATTCTTCATTTTGCCTTGAGAATGGTTTCTCTCTTATTTCTAATGGCTATGGTGTGTTTTCATGGGTTTTCTAACCCTAACCCCTCTATCATACGGCTGATATAAAGCTCTCAATTTCGTAGGTCTCCATACCCTCTCACGTTAAAAGACCAAAATGCCCCCGAACGGTCTTGGTTTAGTCCAAAATTACCCCGGGACTCAACTAGTACCCCCGGGTATACTATTTTGACTAATTTTACCCTTTCGAACTCATCTGTGACCTCTAAATTATCATTTGAGTTACTTAAAAATATCTCTTGTTCTCACCCCAACACGGTCTACACGCGTTAAGTGACTATTTACCACTAGTACTAAGTAAATATAATGAGGCAATATAAACCGGTATCTATCTCTCGATTAATATTCCATAATTAAAATTTTAAATAAAACTCTATAAATTACTACTCTTACGTAATTTAAATTAAGCCGTATTTTCTCATTTGATTCTCCAATTTAATTATTTGGAATATTCAGAAATACGGGGTATCACATAGTCGTCCACTATAACTCGGACGTAAGAGGTTCCACAGAAACTAACAGTTCTTAAAGGACCCATGAGGTCCGTGTGGATAAGTTCTAGGGGCTTAGTGGTAAGAACATCTTTAATTTTCTTGTGTGGGGATTTACTTATTTTCCTTCCTAACAAGGTCCACATACAGGGGTAAAAGAATTTTTAATTTTAGGTAAACCTCTAACTATCTCTTGGGAACTCAATCTTCTAAGGTTATTATAATTTGTGTGTCCCAACCTATTATTCCATAGATCAGAATCCTCTAATCTGGCAACATTACAAGATTCAGAATTTGAAATTACTGTGTAACAGTTTTTTGGGATTTTGTTTCCTGTTAAAATACAATTACCCTTGTCATCAATAATTTTGCAATCATTTTTAAAAAAAGGTAACTGAGTGATTGGAGTCACAAAATTGTGATATACTGAAGAGATTGGCTTTAAGGCCTTTAACTAATAGAACATCATTCAGTTCAGGAATCCCTTGCTAATTAAATGTTCCCTTACTTATAATCTGAGATGAAACACCATCTCCAAACATGACACTACCTCCAAGGAAGTTTGTCTTGTTCTTTAATTTGGTTTCATCCCCGGTCATATATTTAGAACATCCGGAGTCTAAATACCATCCCGTTTAAGTTCTCTGTGCCTTTAAAGCAGAAATGACAATGTTGCACTTGAGTTGGGGTAGTAAATCATCTTTTCTAATCCAAATAGGCCTAGATTTAAAAAATTTATAGCCTTTTGACTTAGAAAGGGTTTGAGGGTTCTTTCTAAATGATTTTTTCTTAGTCTTGGACCCTACCTTTTTCTTTTTAGAGTTAGAGTTATTTGCGGCCTGTCTAGGAAGTACACAAGTATTTCTGGATTTCCTAGAATAGTTAAAGTTTTGGTAGGTAGGAGTTTATGTCCTTTTATGGAAACACTCATCTAGAGTATGTCCAAAAATATCACAGTAGGAACAGTACTGATGGGTATGGGACTTAACTTTCTTACTAAAGTCTTTGAAAATTGGCTTGGATCTATTGGGTACAGTAGTCCAGTCATTATTAGGTTTAGGTTTCTGTCTTTGGTCTCTGGAAGAAGGACAAACGTATTTGGTTTGACTGTATGGTTTCAACTGTTGATTGTACTGATTATGTGTTGATTGAGAGACATTGAGACTAGGTTCACCTTTTTGAACATTTTGAGAAGTTTGGCCTTATTTTACAAAAGCAACATTTTTAGGAGAAACTTTGGTCTTACTTATGTGCACTATTTCTCCAAAACCTAGGCCAGACTTATCTTCAGAGTCAAATTTGCTTCCAGTAACAATTTTTTCATAAGTCTTGGTTTGTGTTTCAAAGTGTTGACATTTTTTAAAAACATTTGAAACCTTTTGCTTTGACTCTTCTAGTTCAATAAGGGTTGCCTTGTATTTTTGTTCAAATTCATAGTTCTTTTGAATCAAAGAATTTATTCTCAAGTTGTAGTTCTCAATCTCAATCTCATGAGCAACACATTGGGCAGTATAATCTTCAGTGTTCTTCCTAATGGTTTGGTTAAGAAAATCGATACGCTCAGTTAAGGTTTTTATCATCTTTTCTAGGCGAGCACTCTTCTTAACCGTTTTAGTGTATAATTCATGTAAATCAGGCAGGTCATCATCAGACTCACTATGTGCATCGTGTGAATTGTACCCTATGATTTGGTTAGGTTCTTTACTCATGAACACACTCAATTCGTCATCAACATTATCACTTTGACTCACACATAATTTTTCAGTAGTAATAGGAACAGAAATATCAGTAGGATCATTAATAGCATAAATAGGCATATCAAGTTCATGAGTAGGCAAGCATGAATCATCATTATATATTCTCTTAGCAAAGAAAGACATGCAATACTCATTTATTTGAGTTGACTCAGTTTCATCCTCATCAGAATCACTAGAGTCGTCCCAAGTCTTACATATATTGGCCTTGTTATTGTTGTTAAAACTGGTTGGACATTCACTAGCATAGTGACCAAGTTTACCACAACGATGACACTTAACATCTTTTATGTCAGGTTTAGGTCTGTTGGGGTCAAAATTCCTCTTATTGTCATAAGTGTGTTTGTTATTGTCTCTCTCACGAGGTCTGTGAGATTGATTACCTTGATAATTTGATTTGCCTTGTTTAAAGGCTACAACATTTCTGAATTTCAAAATCTTTTTGAAATGCTTACTCGTAAGAGCTATTTCATTGTTAAGGTTTTCTAAATCACAGTTTTTAAGACAGTTAGTGTCAAAGTCTATAGAGTTTAATTTAGGCACTGGTAATTTAGATGAAAACACAACATTTGAACTAGAGACTTTATTAGTCTGTCTGATCAATTTATTTTTATGTCTAGTTCCAATTCAACAGTCCTAAGTTTACTGGTGAGTAGTTCAGGAGTCATATTAGGGTCATTCATGTAAGGACACAAATTTCCAATTGAGTCCATATATAGTTTTGGCTCAATTCCGGACAAAAACATTTATTCATAGGATAGTAGTCAATTGTAATATTCTCAAGCCTATGAAGTGTATGTTGAAGAGGTAGCGGCAAAGAATTTAAAGCTTCATCAAAATGCCGATTTGTGTGCCTCGTTTATACGTTATCAACTAAGGTTCCATGCTTCCAAGGTATGAATGTAATTATATTTATATAGGAGCTTGGAACAATATGTATTGGGTGTTAGGTGTAATAAAAAATTGCATTTTATTTTCAGAAAGAATCAATTAGAACTTTAAAATAAGTATATAAAAGTTTCTGGGCCAAAATCGAATTTTACAAACTTTCTGGTCGTTAGTTAGAAATGTCGTTCGAACGAGTTTTTTCGTTCGAACCAGGTTTCGTTCGAACGAGTTTTTCGTTCGAACAAGTTTCGTTCGAACGAGTTTGCCAACGACCCTAAACTGGTCAGTCGTTCGATATGTCGTTCGAACGAGTTTTTCGTTCTAACGAGGTATCTAACGAGATTCTAACGAGCCCAGGCTGGTCGCTCGTTAGAAGTCTCGTTCGAACGAGAGTCAAGTTCGTTCGAACGAGACGCCAGGGCGGGAACAGTTTTGAGCAGTTTTTGGCAGTTTTCACCCACTTTCCCCACTTGGTTTTTAACCAACTTTTTCAAGACTTATTAAGGACGGGAAACACATTTTTCTAATCAACTTTTCCAACCTTGTTTATCTCCTAGAGAGAGTTTGAGAGCAAAAATAGTTTAGGAAAATGTTCAAGTTTTGAGTGTTGTTTTTCAAAGAAAAATTCATATACCACTCTAGTGTTTACACCCAATAGTTGTTTATCCAAGCTCTATATATACATATCTTTACTTGGAGTTTTTGGCACCGGTTTTCTCTACCGAATTCAAGAAGAGACGTTTCGGGTTTGCTTCTACACCCCATCACAAAGAAGACTTTTTGTTGAGATTCTACCCACACGGAGAAAGGCTCCATGCTTGGGTGACGGTGACCATATACAGTCCCATCGGTGGATTCCGAGACCGCGGTGGTGTTCCGAGGTTGTCCGCTAGGAAGAGGTTTCTACGAGAAGGAGCAACAAGGCTTGAGAGGGTTTGAGTCGAGGATGTAAGTCTTTTGTCTTGAAATTGTAATTCCATATCTAGTGGACTTGTGGCTAGGGCTGTCCGAGGTTGTTTCCCGTCTTGGGTTTTTCCTCGTACATCTCGGCGTAGTGTGATATTGTTTATTTTATCTTGCATCATAATTTAGAACACATGCTTAGAATAAATTCAAGATAAAAGTTGGTTTAATTATCACACTCATTTAATTTGGGACTAAATTAAATATTGGGTAAATTTGGTTTATTCAAGTCATTTGCTAAAATTGGTTTCGCCTAACTTTGGATAATTGAAAATTATGACTTAGGCAAATTCTAGGACTTGGATTAACTTATTTTAATTTGTTTTTGAAGAAATTAAAATTCGGCTTTGTTTATTTGTTGAACCATCTCTTATATACGCTTCCGCATCTTTTGAGTTTAAATAAAAAGGAAATTATTTACTTTGATTTTAATTGAGAAAATCACCCTCCCGGGGATCCGGCTTCTTCAAATTGGTATCAGAGCCAAAAACGATAAATTATTTCGTTAAGATTTTTTAATTTTTTGGCTAAAATGGATTTTTCCCCATTTTCAAAATTTCGTATTTTCGATGGTTCAAACTACGCGTATTGGAAAGCGCGAATGAGATCGGCACTAAAATCTATCGACGAGAGAGTTTGGATGTCTGTTGTTACCGGGTATTCCCCACCAACCTATTTAGTTGAAAATGAACGTGTTATCAAACCCGCCGATAGATGGACTGAAAATGAGTTTAAACTTGCTAACTTTAATTCCCGAGGTTTAAATGCCTTATATAGCGCTGTCGCACCGGATGAATTCCGACGTATTATGACGTGTGAAACCGCTAAAGAAGCTTGGGACATTTTACAATTAACTCATAAAGGAACTAGTGTCGTTAAAGCTTCAAAACTCCAAAACCTCACCACTCAATTTGAAACTATCAAAATGGATGAATTAGAAACTTTTGATAAATTTTATGCTAGACTTTCTGATATTGTTAATTCATCTTTTAACTTGGGAGAGAAAATACCTGACGACCGTGTAGTAAAGAAAATTTTAAGGTCCCTACCCGATAGATTTATTCCAAAGGTGACCGTTTTAAATTCTTTACCCACTTTAGCCTCTACGAAATTAGAAGAGCTTGTAGGTGATTTACAAACCTATGAACTAGATATGTTTCCCTCTAAAACTGAAAAGAAAATTGAAAAGGGTGTTGCTTTAAAAGCCCGAAAAGAGGTCAAACAAGTAGTAGAGAGCGATAGTGAAAGTGACTCGGAAGATATGGCTTTGTTTGCTCGCAAATTTAGAAAATTTCTTAAATTTAACAAAGATAAATTTAAAAATGATTTCAAGAAATTTGATACTTCTAAAAATGATAAAAGCGAGAAGATTTCTAAAGCCGAGAGGATCCCTAAACCTAGTAATGACAATTTAGATAGGGACGAGTCTAACAAGTGTTTTGGTTGTGAAGGTTATGGCCATCAAGCTTATGAGTGCCCCACTAAACTAAGGAAAGAGGGTAAACGACCCACTGCATATAATGCAACCCTTAGTGATAGTGATAAGGAAGAAAAGCCCGATTCCCCCACTAAGAAAAATTTTGTGGCTTTTATGGCTAGTCATGTGAGTGATAATGAGAACTCATCGATTGATGACACGATAGCACATGCCACTTCCAAGGTCATTGTTCATGATTCCCTTGTTTTTAATGATAGTGAGAGTGGAGAAGAGAGTGAAAATGAAGAAGAGGTTGATGTGAGTGAACTTCAAAATGCTTTTCATGAATTATATAAAGAATCTATTAATTTGAAAAGAACTAATTTGAAGTTAGAAGCTAGTTTAAGAAAGAGTGTCAAGGTCGTTGATGATAGTGCCTTAATAGAAGACCTTAGGACACATGTGAGTACTCTCCAAGAGAAGCCTGATTATGTAGAAGGCGAAAGAGATAGCCTTAGGGGTTTAATGGAATCCTTGAAAAAGGAGCTTCTTGCTTTTGAAGAGCGAAATGTTTTACTAGAATCTAAAATTTTAGAATTGGAAAAGAAATTAAAAGATTCTAGTAATGTCAAATTTGATTTGGAGTGTCGTTCAGAAAAACTAGATAAAATGTTAGGAACGGTCCAAATTAAAAATGACACTTGTGGTTTAGGCTTCAATACTTGTAATGAATTTTCTTATAATGCCAAAACCACTGTTTTAGGAGAATCGTCTAAAAAAGATTTTAGAGATCACTCCTTAAGAAAATCTTTTCAACATGTTCTTACTTGTACACATTGTGGTCGAAAAGGTCATCTTAGGAAATTTTGTTTAGATCTTAAACGAATTCCTAGAGAATCCCATCGTAAAGTAACCACGTTAGCTAACGTTCCTACACCCCAAGATAGTCATGCTTCATTAATTTGGGTTAGGAAATCCGACTTGGTTGCCTTACAAAATAGGAATTTTGATTCTCATTTACTTTCACATGCTTCCTCCCTTGCTAAATCTAAAGGATAAATGTGTTACTGTTTGCATACTTTAGCGTTTGTACTTCATGTCATATTCATATGCTAAATGTATGCTTGTTTAGTCATTTTCTATTCATTGCTTTATTTCATATCACATGCTAGAAATCATGACTTGTTTATCTTTTTGTATTATATTTTGTGTTTGATTTAACTGAAAAAATATAAAAAGATTTTTGTTTATCATTTGTGTTTTTATTTATTTCATTTAAGCCTAATGAAAAATACAAATGATTTTTGTTTAGTCTTTTGTGTATATATCTTTATTTTTGATTAAAAATGTTAAAAACTCAAAAAGATTTTTGTTTTGTGTGTATTTTAGTTTGACACACTTTATGTGGCATATACTTGTGTTTGAATCCCATCACTTACGCTCCCACGTGGCTAGAACTTTTGGTTTAGATTTTCAATCCTTAAAATGTTCTTTACCATGTTTTCTATGGAGTAGTTGGATTTTGTATTGTTTAAATGGATTCTATTTCTATATGCCTCTTTTCACACATGCACGAGCTCTTTTGAAATCTTAATGTCACATGTTATATTTGAGCTTTTTGAGGTGTTCTCCTATCAATCTAGTCATCTACATATCTATGACCTAGGAGGACTAGTGCGTGTCAAAATCCGTTGCATGTGAGATTTGTGTGAAAAATGAAAACATGATAAATTAATATATGCACGGGGAAGGGCTCCGAAAGGATGAATTAAATCCTTTGCGATAGTAAGCCACCGTTGATTGGATCTAAAAGAAATACGTGATCCAAAGGCCTAAAAACAGAATATTTGGCATTAAACAGAAAACAATTGCCAAGGCCTATGTTTGTTTGATATATTCATTCAAAAACAAAAGAATATATATGCTCATTGAGGGAGAATTGGATGGTATATCAACGGTTTGCACAATGTCCGTTTATCCTAGTTGTCTTTAATGTCATGACTCTATTTGGTTTGTAGAATTATCATCATGCTAGGCTTGTATGCATTGTGTATGTTTGTTCATTGAGTTCAATCTTTATATTGTCACGTGAGGTTATATTTAACTGTGATGAAGTTTGCAATCAAATGAGAACTCCGTGAACGTTTCTTAAGTGTTTGGGTCTAAATTTAATTGTTGCTAGTTCACACCCCTACACTTCCGTTTTCATATGACACATTTTTGCCATACGAGTGTGCAAACTTATTGTATTTTGTGTCATGTGTGTGTTTATATCTATATATATATGCAAGTGCTCTATTGGTATATCATTAGTATCTATATATATATGATATATATTTGTCTTTGCCTTGCTTTTATTGCCCATATGCTTTCATGTCTTATCACCTTAAGCTTCAACATGTTGTTTATTAGTTCTTTATCCTTTGCCTATTCCTGAACAAAAAGGGGGAGAATGATGATAGGGGGAGAAATGGTATCTAATCCTATTATTATCGTATCTCAGTTTGGGGAGATTTATCTTAGGGGGAGACGTCTTTCTAAGTAGGTCATGTGTTTAAAGGGAGAATTAATTTAGGGGGAGTAATTAATTAATTTCATTTAATATTTTGATATTCCCTATGCATTTGATGAGTTTGCTTAAGTGTGCAGGAATTATACTAAAGCGGCATCTTTCAATGGCAAAACATTTGATCCTTGGCTTGAGTCAAGTTTGGGCGGGTTATGTTTTGAGTCTAGTAGAGCTTGACGGCCCTTTAGGATTTTTGTTTGGTTTTTGTCCCGGAATAGCCAAAGGGGGAGATTTGTAAGGACATAAATTTCCAATTGAGTCCATATATAGTTTTGGCTCAATTCCGGACAAAAACATTTATTCATAGGATAGTATTCAATTGTAATATTCTCAAGCCTATGAAGTGTATGTTGAAGACGTAGCGGCAAAGAATTTAAAGCTTCATCAAAATGCCGATTTGTGTGCCTCGTTTCTACGTTATCAACTAAGGTTCCATGCTTCCAAGGTATGAATGTAATTATATTTATATAGGAGCTTGGAACAATATGTATTGGGTGTTAGGTGTAATAAAAAACTGCATTTTATTTTCAGAAAGAATCAATTAGAACTTTAAAATAAGTATATAAAAGTTTCTGGGCCAAAATCGAATTTTACAAACTTTCTGGTCGTTCGTTAGAAATGTCGTTCGAACAAGTTTTTTCGTTCGAACCAGGTTTCGTTCGAACGAGTTTTTCGTTCGAACAAGTTTTCGTTCGAACGAGTTTGCCAACGACCCTAAACTGGTCAGTCGTTCGATATGTCGTTCGAACGAGTTTTTCGTTCTAACGAGGTATCTAACGAGATTCTAACGAGCCCAGGCTGGTCGCTCGTTAGAAGTCTCATTCGAACGAGAGTCAAGTTCGTTCGAACGAGACGCCAGGGCGGGAACAGTTTTGAGCAGTTTTTGGCAGTTTTCACCCACTTTCCCCACTTGGTTTTTAACCAACTTTTTCAAGACTTATTAAGGACGGGAAACACATTTTTCTAATCAACTTTTCCAACCTTGTTTATCTCCTAGAGAGAGTTTGAGAGCAAAAATAGTTTAGGAAAATGTTCAAGTTTTGAGTGTTGTTTTTCAAAGAAAAATTCATATACCACTCTAGTGTTTACACCCAATAGTTGTTTATCCAAGCTCTATATATACATATCTTTACTTGGAGTTTTTGGCACCGGTTTTCTCTACCGAATTCAAGAAGAGACGTTTCGGGTTTGCTTCTACACCCCATCACAAAGAAGACTTTTTGTTGAGATTCTACCCACACGGAGAAAGGCTCCATGCTTGGGTGACGGTGACCATATACAGTCCCATCGGTGGATTCCGAGACCGCGGTGGTGTTCCGAGGTTGTCCGCTAGGAAGAGGTTTCTACGAGAAGGAGCAACAAGGCTTGAGAGGGTTTGAGTCGAGGATGTAAGTCTTTTGTCTTGAAATTGTAATTCCATATCTAGTGGACTTGTGGCTAGGGCTGTCCGAGGTTGTTTCCCGTCTTGGGTTTTTCCTCGTACATCTCGGCGTAGTGTGATATTGTTTATTTTATCTTGCATCATAATTTAGAACACATGCTTAGAATAAATTCAAGATAAAAGTTGGTTTAATTATCACACTCATTTAATTTGGGACTAAATTAAATATTGGGTAAATTTGGTTTATTCAAGTCATTTGCTAAAATTGGTTTCGCCTAACTTTGGATAATTGAAAATTATGACTTAGGCAAATTCTAGGACTTGGATTAACTTATTTTAATTTGTTTTTGAAGAAATTAAAATTCGGCTTTGTTTATTTGTTGAACCATCTCTTATATACGCTTCCGCATCTTTTGAGTTTAAATAAAAAGGAAATTATTTACTTTGATTTTAATTGAGAAAATCACCCTCCCGGGGATCCGGCTTCTTCAATTCATTTCCTCAATAGTATATCTATTGTTGTCAAATTTTGATGGCAATGACCTAAGAATCTTTGACACAATTTCCTTTTAATTGTAGGTTATACCATTTGCATGAAGTTTTGTAAAAATATCAATTAACATTATATAGAAATCGTCAAAGGATTCATTATCATTCATAATCAGCGTGTTATATTGCTGAATAAGCATTTGGGTTTTTCCAGCTTTGACACGTTCATCACCCTCATTAGAAATGACTAAAGTGTCCCATGCCTCTTTAGAAGTAGAACAAATGGATATTCTTTTAAATTCATGTTTATTAGTGGACATAAAGATGGCATTCTTTCCTTTGTTATTATCAAGAGATAGTTTTTTTCTCTTCCTTAGTAAATTCACTAAGAAGTTTCTTAATCCTTATTGGATCAGTGGCAGAGGTAGGTTTAGTAGGATGTTCAAACCCTGTTTCAATCATTTCCCAAACTTCATCACCCAGGGTTCCTTGAATGAAAGCAGTCATTCGAACTTTTCAGTACAAAAATTATTTCCATCAAAGAGTGGTGGTTTGGATAGGTTACCTAACTTCTCAAATTTTTCTTCCATACTCAGAGATTTTTTCAGAAATAAGTTTCAAAAACAATTTATCAAGTTTCAGGATCACAAAAGGTGTTCCTGCTCTGATACCAATTGAAAAATAGCCTTAATACTAAAAGCTTTGTTTACAATATTAATAACAAATAGTTATAAGTTGAGTAAACTCCGAATAAACTTTTCGGGCAAAATTCTTTTTGAAAAACACAAGATGTGTTGTAAAAGCTTTTTCTGAATGTATGGATTAAATTCGATAGTTGATTACTTTCTGTTTAATTTTTAATAAACATCTACTAACGTTACCATGCAGTCCCAATCACAACACAAGTAAGACCATTCAAAGAAATAGACACAGGAATTTTAACGTGGTAAAACCCTTAAACAAGGTAAATATCCACGGTGCCCTTTACGGCACAAAACGAAAATCCACTAGAATAAAAATCAAGTTACAATACTTAAGCAAACCACAAAGATCCTAACCTAAGTTCGGAATGTACCTACATGAGATTATCCACTCCAAAGGTATTATGACTTGGAACTTGATCTTTTCTTGCTGCTTCTTTGTCTTTTCCTTGATCTCCTTCTCTTTGAATTCTGATTGCAGCAACTCTTTCAAATTCAAGATTCTCAGACATAACCATAGTGTCTAAGTGTTCGTGTGAGATAGTGTTTGTGATGTGCTACTACATGCAAATATGCAACTCACCCTCTCAAGATTTATACAAACTTTCCTAACAAATTACAATAGTTTTAAGATGAAAGTTATTTCTGAATCTTGATTTTTCAAGCCAAGACTTCTTGATCTTTTATTTATCCACAGATCTCAAGTATACCTTGCTCAGAAGACGGTTCAAGGTCTTAAATAATTTCAGGGTTTTGAAAATATTTTTGAAAGTGTAAACGTCCAATTAAGATCCAAACTAGACTAAAAGTCTACTTTAACAAAACAGATTCAGACTTAACATGCAAAGACTGAGTCAACAAGTTTTGATATGTAAAACTTATTTTCAGATATGTACGCCTTAAAACTTTAGCAAGAGTTCTTTTGTGTTCCTTTTATTTTTGTACGCCAGTATTTCATAAAATATGAAATAAAAATTAGAATCACACAATTCACTAGATTTGAAAAATTATTTTTGAAACTAAAGGTTTTTATTTTAAAAACTCGTTGAAACAGAATATATCTAAAAATGCTAGATCTAAAAAGAGAAACAGAAAATAAACGTGAGATGTTCTCTTTTAGAAAAACTCAATTTCAATAATGAAACTTAAGTCTCTCTTAGAGATGAGTTCTGAGAGAATCAATGATTTTGAAGAGGTCTTCAAAAAAGAAAACACAACACCAATGAACACAGAAAACCTAAAACATCTAACTCTCAAGAATGGGTTTTTTGGTGTTTGTGACTGTTTTGGTTTTGGTGTTTGGTTTGAGAGGAAAACTCAGAGGGTTTGAACCACGAAGAAAACTTAGGGTTTCTTCTTCTAATCTATCTCTTTCCTTTCCCTCTCTTCTCTCTCTCTTCTCTCTACTCTCTATTTTCTCTCAGAAATAATGAAATGGCCAAAAGTCTCTAAATGTTGAGGGTTGATCCCCTTTTATACTAAGCGTAGAAGGATCGAGAACTTTGGCCTCTATCCTATGGCTGAGATTAAGTCTAAATGAGTTGACTTAAATCCAACGGTTTAACACAGGCGGTGGGTTAAATGAACACTGACTGGTTAAGGATGGGTTCACAAGGATTGAGTTAAATCGCATGCAGTACGTTGATTAAAATGATCCAAGGGCTAAGGATGTGTAAGTGTTTTATGTCTAACAGAAAGCACAAATCTACTCGATAGGTTGCCAACATGTGTACGCACATGATGTTGGTTGAGACGCGTGTTAAAAATAATTACAAAGCACACCTCCAACTCTCTAGTGCTTTTGGATTCTACCCAGGCAAACAATCAGCATAGAAAATAAGTTTCTTTAATTTAATTTTTATCCACAACACTTTTAAAAACACATTTTAATTAATTGAAAAATCATTTGAAAATTGTTTAAAATTATATAAAATGATTTGAATTGAATTAAATTGATTGTAAAAAGATTTGAAGTGTTCAAAAACCATTAAAACAAATAGGTGACATGTATGATGCAGTGCAAGTGTCCTATTTGTGGTTTTAGGGTTTAGAATTAACTTCCCTTTGAAAGTTCTCTTGGACTAGATTTCTTCATGGAGCATGTACCTTTGAGGAGATGGAGTTCTTAAACTATTCTAACCTATTTTATCTAGATATCCAAACTAGTTGGAACTCCTATATATGCAGACTCAAGTGAGTCAATATATAGTGTGTTCTCAACAACAAATATACGTGGTTCGGTCGGGCTTGACATATGTCCACAGGGTGAAGGGGTGGGGGATTTCTTTGATTGCCTTTAGGAAAAGAGAACTACACGAGGTTACCAAGCTCATACGTTTAACCTTATTCCATACTACTAGAGGCCTTATACCCAGCCTTTACAATGTCTCCCCTAATTCATTACATGCACGTTGGAAGAGTTTGAATTTAAAGAAGACCTGTGTCCATCTTTGACTCCTCCGTATATTCCCACGTTGTCTGTTCACCGATATTTTTTACCGCATTAATAGGGAACATGTTAGCCGGTTGAAATAATAGTATGTTAACACGGTCTTGGACGTTCAAATGATTTACTGTCGTTTGCATGACAAAGTTGAGCCCCTTGCTGGACGAAGTGGGGTGTTTGTTTAATGAAACTAAACTCTCAGTTGACTGTGACATGTTCTTCATCTTTACAAAGTCATTATATTTTCCACGCCAATGCTATGTGTTCGTTCATCTTGTCCGGTCATCAATTCATTTGTCTCACTATTCATATGTTAACCATCACTCCATCCCCCCGATCTTGATGCCTCTCGTTCAACTTCGAACTAACCGAAAACTCCCCTCATCAAAATATGGGCATCTTTAATGTAATGATGATATTAAAGAACTGCATATCGAAGCAATTTTATCTCCTCCTTTAACTTTACCATGATTTGTAAGGAAACTATGTCAGCCCAACCTCTCCAAACACTCATATTGGATATCCGTTTACTACTTAGGAGCTTCAAAAAAGTGTGGATCTCTTTTTGCTATCGAGAAGCCAATGGTGTGGCTAATTTCCTAGATAAGGTGACAACAAAGGCCTTGTTTTTCAATTAGCCCTCCTACAAAATCTTATTTTTGTTAAGGTATTACGTTGGAAATGGTGTAGGAGGATCTAAGATGTATTAAACTTTTGCTTTAAATTAATATAATGTTATATTTTGTATAAAAAATAAACCATCTAAAATATCAATTATAACTTAAAAGCTTCTATCCAAATGCCTTTGGAGATTCAGACCTTCATCAACTATGTCGAATCTTTTAAAAAAACTACTTATTAACATTCCCACTCCAAAAAATATAAACCTTATTGTTTTCTCTGCTAACCTAATGTGACAACCTACATTATAATGAGGACCATATACCTTATTTTTTTCTCTATTATTCCTCAGCAAAAAAAAATGTATATTTTTTGTGTGGTAGTTTTAGCATTTGCCCTAGCCAAATTAACAATTTGATGAGTCTGCAATCAACTGGTCTCCATTAATTGTTCAGAATATTGCTCCAACCATTAACAATAACCCTTCAAGATAAATAAATGATCGTGGTATTCAAGAATGTACACCAAACAAATCACCCCCATACAGGGTCGGCTCTAGGCATAGGCCAACTAGGTCGTTGCCTAGGGGCCCTGATTAATTGGGGCGCCGAAATTTAAAAAAATAAATTAGTATAAAAAATCTAGTTATGAAAAAAATAGGGTGTTTCTAAGGGGACCACAAAAATTGCTTCAAAATATAATAACTCTTTTTTTACAACAAAATACCACTTAATTTTAATAGTTACTTCAAAATACCATAAAAGGGCCACCACATATTTAAAGGGTTAAAATTCATTTACACACTCTCCCTCCATCTCTCTACACATTCAAACCTTCAAACCTTTCATCTTCAAGTAAAGATTAAGCTAATCAGGTTGGTATTTTGACAAAATAGCCTTTCATCTTCAAATGAACTAAATGAGTTTAACCTTTTAATTACCTTGCACTACATATATTATAATTGTTTTACGATTTACTTACCACCAAACTCTAAGGCTACTAAACAAAACCAATTGTTGGATCGATCTTTATTTTTTACAAGCAACATCACTTGATGGATCGAAATTTGTCAAGAAACATCACAAGGTTATCCATTTATATGATTGAAACAATAAACAATGAATTGTTGGCATATAAATTCTTCCGATTTTATTTTTATTTTGAAACCAAAACGAAATGAACTATTGGATTATCGAAATGAACGTTCTGTTTAAACTAGGGTTTCATTTGGTATGATTAACACGAATTAAGTGCAATCGGAACTAGGGTTTCACTCATCACGTTTATACCAGAAAATCAGGTTTGATTCGCTATGTGTATGCCGAATTAATTTAATTATTTTGTTATATACATACCAAATCATCACTACAAAATCGTTGTACACATACCGAATATACTACCATATATCGGTATATTTATGCCGACCTGAATATAGATGAGTCATAAATCCCTGAGTGTGTGTGATCCATAGTTTTTTATCAATATTACATTTAAATTTGTTAAGCACTCACTCCATGTTTATGTTTCAATGTGTTAAGCACTCTCTCCATGTTTAGGTTTAAATGTTCATCTAGTTTTTACCTTTAATTATGTGACCCATCCAGTGTAATTAGACTGTGAAACAGTGTATACACAATACTTGTTTAGTTTTCAATATGTTTATGACTTTTGTTTACAACAATATATGACTTATGTTTGTGACTTATGTATACCACAATATAGGCTTATGTTTACAACAATACATGACTTATGTTTACGACTTATATTTATAAATTCTATGTGAAATAATATATTTCATTCTATTCATCAGTGTGTTAATTGTTTTAATGCGGGTATACCATGGATAACCTATTATCCTACTCTCGCAAGAACCGGAATCCGTTATCTGCCTCAGAGAGGAAGCGTCAAGAAGATCCATGCTCTGTCCACTGTGACTGCTACTCCCTTAGAGGGATCTGTTCCGAATGTGATGGAGGTGGATACCCCAGTGGTGGAGATGCCTGAGGAGGTTGCGGTTCATGCTAAGGAGGTTAAGGTTGAGGTTGAGGAGGAAGCTTTGGTTAAGGATGAGGTTGAGGTTGAGGGGGAATATTTGGTTAAGGAGGAGGTTGAGGCTGAGGAGGAGGAGGAGGAGGGACATGATGCGGCGGGGGGTAATACCGTGCAGGAGGATATTGCTCCATCTGGGGGGGGGGGGATATTACCCGAACGGCGTGAGCCTGAAGTTTTGATTAAATGTTTTGAAGTTGTAGCTGAGGGGTCCCAAATGGATGGTTGTGGGTTTGAACTTAATTTGAATGTAAATGTTGATTTAAGTTGGAAATTTGAACTTAATTTGAGTGTACATGCTGATTTAAGTTTAAAATTATATGAATATGATTATATTGCTTCAAGTTCGAAATTTTAACTTTGAAATGTTGGTATATATTGGAGTTGGTATATATTGTATTATATGTTGGTCTATATTGTGTTATATATTGGATTATGTTGGTATAATTGTTGGTATAATTTTTTTTTGTATAAATGTTGGCATATATTGTGTTTTATGTTTGAAATATTGGTATAAATGTTGGATTCATTAGCTATGTTCATAGTGAATTAGGACACTAGATTCGGGCTAAACATAGCGATTGGATTTGGTTCATTATAAACATCCCAAGCAGTGCACTTTAATTAAATATAGGCTTGGCTTCATTCGCTATGTTCATAGCGAATAAGTTCACTGGATTCGGGATAAACATAGCGATTGGATTTGGTTCGTTATACACATCCCAAACAGTGCACATTACAACAAAATAGGATTGGCTTCATTCGCTATGTTCATAGCGAATAAGGTCACTGGATTCGGGCTAAACATAGCGATTGGATGTGGTTCGTTATAAACATCCCAAACAGTGCAGTTTAATAAAAATAGGCTTGGCTTCATTCGCTATATTAATAGCGAATTAGGACACTAGATTCGGGCTGAACATAGCAAACAATGGACTTTTACTACAACTTCATTTCAATTTGATTTCATATAACTTAATTTAATAAACTTTAATTCAATTTGATTTCATAGAACTTCATTTCGATGTCAACTAGCGTTGTGTTTCGACCGGATCGGATCGAAAAATGCCTCTTTGAAAAAAGTTTCAATTTTTTCGGAAATAAAATAATTATTCCGATTTTCGATCCGATTTTTTCAAAAAATTTAAAAAAAAAATCGAATTCGAAAAATCGAAAAAAATCGGAAATTCCCAAAATATATTAAAATTCCAAAATTTCAAAAAAATAAATTATGGATTTTCGAATACTCGAAATTCTCATTTTAAAGAAACAAAGAAAAGAGCTTAACCCAACATGTAAATACATAAGGATATGACCCATTTTTCATTTGTGTAGAAGTTAGGAGGATAGTCTCCTTTTATAGAGCACATTTTGGAGCCCTCTCCCTCTCCCAACCGATGTGGGATATGGAAAACTTTCAAAAAATTAAAAAAAAATGGAAAATTTGAAAATCAGAAAATAATTCGAAAAAAGTCGAAAATAATTGGGAAAAAATCGGAAAAAAAAATTCGAAAAAATCGGGTCGGCATAGTTTCAAAAAAAATCGGTTCAGAAAAATCAAAAAATCGAAAATTTAGAATTATTTCTGATTTTCGATACGATTTTTTTCAAAAAATCGAAAATCGACAAACTAAAATTTCATTCCTAATTCAGAAAAAATTGGATCGAAAATTGAAAAAATCGAAAGTTCAGAAGAAAAAAAACACAGGCCTAATATCAACCAACTACATTTGAATATCATAAAACTTCATTTCATTTAATACAACTTCATTTCAATTTCATATCATACAAGTTCGTTTCGCATCATACAAATTCAATCCATCTCATACTATTATATTTCATTTCATACACCTTAATCCCAATTGTACTTCATTTACAGATATAACACCAAGCTTTACATGATTTCGTAAAATAAAAGACATCCACAACTAGTTGATCTCGATAGGTAGATCGTTGGTTGCTACATCCTTCGGGCATATTTTTCGAAACTCTGCTACTTATTGTGCGTATTTATTAATTCAAGGTTTTGCTTCGGGCAATGAACAACTATGCCAGTGACTTTCTACCGATGGAATCAGACAGTCGTACTTCAAATTCAAGGCTACAAAGTGATTCCCGTAAACATGAGCAATCTCTATGAATAGTGGATGCACGATTCATTCATGTCTCATCAGTAGAAATATGAGACATTGTCTCTTTGAGATGAGGACGTACACGCACTTATAAGTTTTCGGCAAAAGATAGCCACACTAGGGCATGATCATCCAAGACTTCAGCATATATGGTCTTGTATAATCGTCCAACATATGTAAAATAGTGTTCAGAAACCAATCACCAAAACAATGTGCATAGAAATCATTATTTGTCGTAACTTCTTCAATCAAGTCTGATCTCACCTGTCTCCATCCATCAGGTCCAAATCTGAGGCATTTAGCAACGCATCTAAACCCACAATTTTTGTCAGCATCAACCTCGACGATATCTTCTACGAAATCATTATAAAAGACCGGCTTTACCCCATTCATGGACATCTCTTCAACAATATTTTTCTCCACCAAAGTAAGTCGGTCGTTCGGCGTATGCATGTCCAACTGACGTTTTCGAAAATTGGTGATTGTGAATGCCGCTAACGACTGACAACATCCACTGTCCGTTGTCAAGCAGAATGCCCTTCAACAAAAATGGACAATTGCATTTCCGAGTGGTCGTGTCCATCTTTCGACTTTTTTCCCTTTGACTACTCCTTACATTCCTATCATTCTTCCCATGATGATCATGGTACTCAAAACCTCTCTCGCAACCCATGTGTCGACGTCCCTTATGCGTTGAAGAATGTGCATCGAACTTGGTGATGATTATTACTGTTTTAACGGATCGAGCTTGCTCTTGCGTCCAAGCAACCAACTCTTGTCGAATGGAAAATACCTGAGAATTAAGAATATAATGAATCAATACAATGTAATTAAAATATATAAATATATTACATCAATAATAGACATTATAATACCCGCTCCGTAGAAAACGTCGCACTAACATCTACTAACACCGAACCACCTTCCCCGTTATGGGGTACATCGATGTTCGCTAAAGCTTAATCAAATAACATGGAATTGAAATCCATGAAGGCATCCTGCATAGGTAAAATTATTATTAGGTGGGAATAAATGGAATTTGAATCACAACGTAATTACATTTAATAACAAGCTTGCAACATTTTCTATGTTTGAATTCCATTCGGCATGAATATGATGAAATGGTTTCATTATTTCAGGGTGAAGATGACGAATAGTTATAGATGGTTCGGGGTGAACCTAACAAACAAACTCATCTGGTTCAGGGTATATATGTTGAATATGTGTATCTTGTTCGATGGGATTATAACAAATGGAGTTACTTCGGAAAAAAAAATATAGAGTTGGTTCGGGAGGTTTACCCATAATTGTCTTGAAATCGGGGCACCGATCCCGAACCGACTGTACATTTTCTGTATTTTTTTATTTTTCAAACCTTATGAAAAACAAATATATATGTAATGGGACTCAAAGTTTACCTCAAAAATGAAATTTGTAAAGTTGTCATTTGCTTTCGAGGCATTGTCAATGTCTATTGGTGGAATATCCATTAGTATTTGAATATTTAAAGAACAATCCCTAGATATTTAATAATATCGTTGTAAGTGGTTAGTGGGGAACAAAACTTTAATAATGATGTGTGGGAACCAAAGTAACAAAACTTTAATAATATTGTTGAAGATGTTGAATATGGTTGGTTCGATTAATGAAGACAAATTTATTGAATGAAGTGAAGATGAGAAAGGGAGAGTTTAGAGTGTAGTGGATAAAGTGAGAAAGGGAGAGTTTGGAGTGTAGCAATATTTTGTGTTGTAACTGGTTAAAAAATATATATGTGAAGTGATCGCCCTTAGCAAAAATCTGATTTACTTTTGTTGTACTATTTTAAAGCAATTTTTGTGATACCCTTACAAAACACCTTAAAAAGAGCCTCCAAAAAAGTCCAAACACGCCACTTTTAACACACTCATCCACCCACAACCCTTAAAAAGCAATGGCTCTCTCTCTCCCTCTCATTCTTATCTCTACTTTTTCTTTAATATACAATATTTTCGTGTTGTTGTGTGAACAATATGTTTATTAAAAAATATCCCTCTGATTACTAAAAAGGAAAAAAAATAGAAGAAAAAACACAAAAATTAGGAGGTTCACTAACTAAATATTTTAATAAATCTAAAAAGACATAAAATGAACATGTTGAACATCAAAATATAAAAGATTTAGATAATGAAAATGTAGAGCATCAAAATTTAAAAGATTTAGAAAATGAATATGTAGAAGATTTAGAAAATGAACATGTATAAGATTTACCTCTAGACATGAATGATCCAACCAATTGGAAAAATATTGACCAAATATTTATAGAAAAAATATTTGACATGAATTCTAGTGACGAAATTAGACAATCATCGAAAAAATAGTTTATAGCTAATTACTTCTTATATGTAACAGACCAAGCGCTTGTGTCACTTAGAACTAAATTTGAACAATTTAAAAAAATGAGGATACTTCTGGGGTTTTGTTTGATTTGAACGAGTTCGAAACTTTAGATGGTGATATTTTAAATAGTTATTGCATTAAACTTGAAGAGTATTTAACACATGACAATAACTATGATATTTATGGAAATCAATTGTTTTGTAAATTGAAAATTCTAAAAAGATCTTTCCTTAAAGAAATAAAGAAATCAATTAAGGTGTTGGACTATATTAAAAGAATGGATTGTCTTTTTTCAAATGATTGGATTGCCTATAATATAATTTTGACCATTCCCTTTACGGTTGCCTCGGCCAAAAGACGTTTTTCAAAGTTAAAATTAATAAAATGTTACCTTCGTTCTACTATGTCACAAGAAAAATTAAATGGATTAACTATGTTATCAATTGAAAAAAATTGTTAAAAACAATTAAGTTTGATAATTTATTAATAGTTTTGCATCGAAAAATGCGAAAAGAACACTTTTTCTTTAATTTGATTTTTTTATGTAAAACGGCTTCGATTTTGGTTTTTCGCCTAGGGCCGCAAAAACTATAGAGCCAGCCTTGCCCCCACAATATACGTTGCACAATAAAGAAGCTTTGCTTCATTTTTTTCTTAACTTGGTTAGATATGCGTGTAGCAAATACTCAGCAAATTCCATGGAGCTCTAAAACATTCCAAGGGCTAAGTTACATCTTTAATCTCCTTATGAGTAGTTCTAGGCCGACTCTCATTTGGAACTCAATGGGTGTGACTCACTGAGGTGTCGTACCCGCATTGGCTCATGTCTGGAGCCAACACCAATGGGTTCCAAACACGAGTCAATACAGGTGTGACGCGTCAGTGAGTCGCACCCATTGAGTCCGAAATGAGAGTCGAACTAGAATTATTGATCTCCTTATATACCCCTCGCCCCTGCATAAAGAAGTTCTCATTACTGCTGCCCAACATAAGGAGAAATACTCATTTCCGTACTATAAAATGAATCATCCGCTGCAGTCCAATACATATCTCCATCCTTTTGTTCCTCCCAATTGAGGACCTCCCTTATGTACTTAAACGCCTCATCAACTGATACGCGCTCACGACCTCTGGTCTGCGACACAAAAAGCTTCCTCCCAGTGATGGAAGCAAATAGCTCTTTGAATTTTACTGCCACGTAATAATAAGCTTGGTTTGCCACTGACTGACTGTTTTGATGAGGCTTTAAAGGTCCAAAGTCATGGAACCACTCGCAAACTCTTAATGGGGCCTGCTTGATTTTGTCCTCAAAGGCATCGTATTTGTTCAAGAGGAGCACAAAAGGGGTGTCGCTGAAACAAGGGTGCCTCACTATGCTCTCAAATAAATCTCTGCTTGCGACCATTTTATTTTGCAATGGAGCGGTACCATGGGACCACACCTGGTCGTAGTCACTCAAGGCAACACAAAAGACTACCGCCTTCACGTCTTCAAGCATGTCCAGCCATTTACAGCCCTCGTGAAGTCCCTTGGAACATATGCGAATCAACTGGTACCTGAGAAACCAAATGAAAGGAAGAAAATAAGAGGTTTAACAGCAGCACCAATAAAAAAATGAAAGGACCGCGCTGTTGAATCTATAATTTACTTGGCCAAAGGAGGTTGGTTTTCAAAGTTTTCGTTGAATAATTCAGACATGGGACTGTGATCATCAAATGAGAAGTCAATGTAGGCAAGACCATTGCTTGGGGTGACTCCCTCAGCGTATAAAACGTCTTTATCTGAAGGTTCATATTCATTACTTGATATCTCCATAACCTGCAACCATAATGCTTCTGTTAAGAAAATTAGGAAGAGATAGAGAGAAGGAACTTTTGTTCATCCCATTATGTTATTCTGATTATTTTAAATAAGAGGCACCAATGGTGACTGAATACCCCAACATTATGTCAAGTAATAGAATCTATACGCGTTGAAAATATACATAGGAAAAATGCAAGTCAACCCATAGATGGAAATTTGGCTATAATGCTTACATGTCCACTAGAGAGACAAGGTCATAGAATACATAATGGAGGTACCAACCTTGGTCACAAGCAAAACTTTAGGGAAGTCGGAATTAGAATATAACTTAATAAAAGTTTCCAACACAAAAAAGAAAAGAAAAATCTTCTCAAACGAATAAAATAACTAGTCATCCAAAATTTGATTGGTCAACCCAAAGGACTTTTTAGTTCAATCTCTCAACTTGAGCCAAATAACTTGGTCACAATGCACTCACAGGTAAGACAAAAACTTCTTTAAAGAACCAATGCAGTAATGGGCAAAAAAAAATGATGCAGCAAGTATCAATTGGTTGAAAAAATTGTGGTCCTAAGAAGCCTTCAAGGTCCAAGGGGAAGCATCCCCAGTAGTGCACAAGGACTTAATTTATATTAGAATAGCAATGTTTATGGGTCAAATTTATATTTTATTAAGGGTGCTGGTAAGGGCACTCACCATTTTTAATTTGGGCACTTAAAGATGAATTAAACAAAAAGACCTTTACTTTTTGTAAGGGCACTTTCTAATTTAGACAACAATAGTCACCCAAAAGCAGTCCATTGAGATTGGTGGTTCGCTCTTCTTTAAGTTCAGGTAACATACTATTTTCACATTCTCGAGAACTGTCCTGATGCAAAAAATTCAGGCTTGCAAAAAATTCAGCTGTTAATGATGTTAATTTTCAAGAAGAATTTCAAATTATTATTGTACAATGTTCTAAAACTAGAGAAGTCTGTCGTTTCATAATTTAAACGGGTCTCTCCCATTCACTATATTATGAAGATTTCTTTTATCTACTTGTTTTAAGGCAGTGAAACATTCTTATAATGGTGCAACTTGGCATCATTGATCTCATTACTATGATGTATATGTGTGTGTGTGTGTGCAAAGAAGATTAGAAGGTATAACAACAAACAAATTAAGAGATGTACAGAATTTTGCATGTGTGTAGAATTTTGCGTATAGAACATGTGAGAGAAAATCATTGAGAAAATCAAGTGAACTTAGAAAAATCATTTAGAGACGCACCATTGATTTTGCAGGAGGTGAGAGGTGGGAAGTGGTTGAGGGAGGAGAAGTTTGGGTTAATGGTGGAGTGCCCTTATTAATTAGCACAGTAATTAGATTTTAACTTTTTAAGAAGAGCCCAAATTTAAAATGGGGAGTGCCTTGCCAGTACCGTTTATTAAATTTAAGTGTCTGAAGTATTATGGTAATCACCTATGAAGCACGGACTCGACAAGTGATTCGGGACACGACACGCTACACGTGATTCGCAATTTTTTCAAAAACTAGGATACGACACGCTGAGATACGTATAATATTATTTATATTTTATATAATTTTTTTAATATACTCTAATTTTATAGTATTTATTGTAAATCCTTTTCATATTTTTTATAATTTATAATTACCAAAATATTAATTCCCAACTCATTTGAATTTATTTATTTTTTGAGTAGAAAGATAAAATTATCAAATGCTAGTAGAGGGTGCCGGCTAGCTTTTATAGCTAACTTTAAACAGTTCTACATCTAACTTAACTTTTGACAGCTAATTATTCAAAGCTAGTAGCAAAATCACTTCTGCAGACAAAAGTGACCACTGACCCGATAGCTTTACTTCTTCTATTACTCTTCTTTTTATTTTCTTCTTCACGCATGGTTTAGATGACTTGAAAGAAAAAATATCTAAGCCCTAGTTTAAGAAAGAGAGAGGCCGAATCTAAACACTAGTTGTCCAAAATGAGAAGAAAGGAGAGAAGAACCCTAGCTGTGCGAAGAAGAAGAGAAGAGAAAGGAAAGTTGTTCGTAAGTGATGTCCTGTTTTTTTTGATAAATATTTTCAGTTGTTCTACTTTTGACCACATTTTAAGTTTTTTTTTGAAATACCACATTTTAAGTTGTTAAAATACTAAAAACGTGTCCAAGTGTGTCCGGCATTAAAAAACAAACAAAAAATTCAGGATACTCTAGGACACGTTAGGACAGGCGTGTCCCCAGCGTGTCCGAGCGTGTTGCGAGTCCGACTCGAGTCAAAGCCGATTACTTGCCTCCGGGAGAGTGTCCATGCTTCATAGGTAATCACTAATAGTACAAGGAGAGTAAGTAGCCTGATAATAATTTTGTAATATCCCACGAGGACAGAAATTTGAGACTTGAAGTGTGATTTTGTGTTTCTCACCTCACCCTTATGATGGAAACCACTTATCCATATTTTCACTTCCTTTTTCTTCTTTTAGCATGCTGCAGCACTGATCGGTAGCAGAGCGCATCACAATCCTTCACACTATAGTGTTGTTTGTCCTATAACTCATCAAGCCTTCCCCAAAACTGCGTCAACACTGAAAGACTGCACGTTAGTTGTTACAATTACAACTGTATAGCTAGCCATTTTGGCGCAATTCCTAGCCAAATAGAGACCAGTCATCCTCTTGGATAGCCAACATCAGACTCATCGTTTGAGCTCCACATATTCATCTTTGCTGTTGATCATGTTTCTCTTCGACAAATCTTGCCTTTTGGGGTTTTCAGACCTAATCCGTTGATCCCGGTTTAGGTTTGCTCCAACAGCATCAATTTAATCCGATTTATTAACCAAACCAAATGAGTGAACCAGATTTCTTCCTGAACTATATCTGGATCAGACCCTCCCAACCAGACTGAATAATAATAATAATTACGAAAATTAGAAAAACAAAACATGTTCTTCTCTTCAATCGTTTGATATTATAATGGTGACAGGTTCAGAAAAAAACTCAGTATAAAGCTTTGCCTCGAGGCCAAGGAAGCCGATGATCAACAAGCCGAAAAAGTGACTTCAATGGACGCCTCACTAAGAGCTGCTATTCATAATCTGACACTTGTCTGGGAAATAAAGCGAAAGTGAAAGCTATGAACATTGACTATATTTCTTCACACATCTATCATCAACCTCAAGCATAGCATTGATTGCACGAAGAGAAGCACCAACATATAGAGGTGCTAAATTTGAGGTTTGGTGTATTTTATGGAGATAACTATACAGACTTTCAAAAAGGAAAAAAATTGCACAATATTCCAGTTGTATTTCCTGACTGAGTATTTAGGCTAGAAAATGTCTTTAGGGGTTATCACTTGACAGATGAGCAAAAACCCTTATTTGCAAACTACAGTGAAGGGAGCGAAAAGAACTTGGTGGAGAAAATAGAAGCGAACACAATGTGGGGCAATTTTAGAGAGTGGAAGCATGACTTGCCATTTTGACAAACAGCAATTCACTTGCAACTTATCCAATGAAAGATATGACTACGAGGGAAGACTACTGATGTGAATTAAAAGTGCGAAGGGGCTTAATTGTTATTTCTTTTATTTGTACTTGTATATTGTTTCTCTTTAATTAAAATTTCTTATTTTGATTAGCATTTTAGTTAAGGGTAAATTTACCTCGAAATTAGTGCCCGATTTAGTCTTTTTACATTTAAGGATCAAGTTGGGGAGCAAGATAACTTGGCCTACAGATGAGATCCTCGTCCAACACTATAATCACTTTACATTTTACATATTCAAGATATTTGGCTTGTTGATTATTCCTATTCTAATGCCATTGACAATGTTTAAGTCAAATGGTATCAGAGCAAAATTTGTTCAACCCGTTGTTGTATAGAAACAAAATCGTACATGTTGTGTAGAAAGTAGAAACAAAATCGTACGACACCTTACGTCTCACATTGGGTGAGATTCGTGGAATCACCACGGCTATGCATCCAAGAAGAAGAATAAGAAAGAGGGAAAGAAACCCGCTGGGTCATATATGTTGGAATGTGTGGATAATGTGTTTCTTATGTTTCTATATATTTCGGGTGCGGTTTGTCCCACATCGGTTTCTTAGTACTTTTTTATATCTCGTCTCTTAATATAAATATACACATTGGCACTCAAGTTGAGCAAGTCAAAACATCATAAAAATCTACTTGGTATCAGAGCAATACACCTTCCACCACAAACCCTAGCCTCTCACCCCAAAACCCTAGCAACCCAACCCCATCTCTCTCTCTCTTGCCGCCAACCACCCTTGGTCTGGCCGGCCCCTCACCTAGCCGCCTGAGGTGCCCCTTTTCCTCCACCAAAATCGCGATCTCTCCATTGTAGAGGGTTTAATCGCTACTGGTTTGATTGGGTAAACTCCTCTCCCATTTTTCTTCCTTTTTCTAGGGTTTATAACCTTTTTAATTTGGAGGTTTTAGTCCCTCTTGCTATTGGGTTTTATTCCCATGTATTAGGCGACTAATTTGCCTTTATTTGATGATTTTTTTAGGGTTTATATTTATACCCTTCTATGTTGCTGAATTTACTTGGTTAAGCTCATTGCCATTTTTTTTTTTTGCCTTATTTGTGTGGGTTTATACCCATTTATGTTGTTGAATTTGATTGGGTAGCACCATACCAATTTTTTGGTCCTATTTGTGAACTTGTTGGATTATAATTGAGTATTTTGAAGATATGGCTGATTTGAATGGTCCTAAAGATGTTACTCCTACCCAACATACACCTATTAATGGTCCTAAAGAGGTTGCTCCTACCCAACATACACCTATTCATCGGGTTACTAGTGTAATATTGAATGGAACGAATTTTAATTCATGGTCCCAATCTCTTCACCTCTTTATTGGGTCGAAAGGGAAGACTAGTTAGTTGTTGGGCACTGAAACCCAACCGGATGCTAAGGATGTTGCTATTTTTAATCAATGGGAGATGGACTGTTACACTATTCTAGGATGGATGTTCAACTCCATGGAGAAGAGCATTTATACTATATTTATGTTCTCTGAGTCTATTTTCGATTTATAGAAGGCTCTTAATCAGATGTACGCGCATGCTCATAATGATGCCCGAGCATTTCAGTTTTATCGAGAGATTGCCCATGCCTCACAGGAGTCACTCAACCTCTCTGTCTCACTATTTTGGATATCTACTATGCCGTTGGGAGGAGCTGGCCCAATTTGAGACACTTGCAGACTTCCCTGAGGTCGTTTCTATTATGATGCAGCGTCTAGATCATCAACTCACATATCAGTTTCTTATGGATTTACGATATGAGTACGATGCTCTCTATACTCAGATCATAAACACGTCACCTATGCCTCCCCTTCGAGAAGCCTTTGCTATTGTGGATGGAGAAGAACGTTGTCTCAGGTTATCGTAAACTCCTCAGGTTGTTGCTCGGGTTCAGTCTCCTCCTACTGATCAAGTGGCGTTTGCAGCTCATATCGGTCCTCGTACTCGTGATGGACGATCGACCTGCCATCATTGTGGGTTGTTGGCCACTCCATAGACCGATGCTTCAAACTTTCCAGAGTTGGGGCAGAAGTTTGCTAAGGCCAAACACTCTCAGGACTGTTGCCATTGCTGATGCTTCCGCTTCCACTCCTTCTAGTGCTCCCAGGGATGATAGCCATCTTCAGGCTCAGATTGATCTCCTCCAGACACAGTTGAACTCTTGGGCACTTTACTTTCACTGTCACTATTGCTTCAGGTATATCATTTGCTTTTCATGTTAAGGCTATTAAGCCTACTTGGGTTGTGGATTTTGGAGCTTCTGATCATATAACTGGTGAGTCATCATTTTTACTTTCCCCACTTACCCCGTGTGTCGTAGTGTGTCTTACGGATGGTTCATTTGCTCGTATTCGTAGCAGGGGAAACATCCAACTCTCTCCTGCTCTCACTTTATCTTATGTGTTGCATGTTCCCGTCCTCTCTTTTAATCTCATCTCTGTTCGTCAACTCTGCAAAGATCTCAATTGTGTTGTCATATTCTTATTAATGCATTGCTATTTGCAAGACCTGAGTTCGAATAGGATTTTTGGCAAGGGATATGAGCGCGATGGCCTATACCACTTTTGGGATCCTCCCCCTACTACTAATTATGTTTTTGGTCTCAGTGCCTCTGCTTCCACTTAGTCCATTGTCTTTTATGTTTCCTTCCAAACTTTGCATCTGTAGCATGCCTGTTTAGGACATGTCAATTTCCAGTACTTATGTTTACTTTTTCCCTCTCTGTCTAAGACTTGTAAAGACAATAGGTTTACTTGTGAGACATGTGAGTTGTCTAAACATATTCATACTAGTTATTTTTCTCATATGAGTCGTGCACCTAGTATGTTTGATCTTGTTCATTCTGATGTTTGGGGACCCACACCTGTCACTGCTTTATTGGGTCATAAGTACTATGTCACTTTTATTGATGATTTCTCTAGATGTACGTGGGTATATTTACTTAAACATAAATATGAGGTGTTACCTTTGTTTGTCCAATTCATCCAAATGATTATAACACAATTTAACACCACCGTTCGTAACATTAGGTCTGATAATGGGGGGGAGTATGTTTCCGATGCTTTTCATTCACAACTTAACCAAAAGGGCATTTTACGCCAACTTACTTGTCCCTACACTCCGGAGTAAAACGGGGTGGCGGAACGTAAGAACCGTCACCTAATGGGAATGGTTCAGTGTCTTTTACGGGCTATGCATGTTCCTAAATCCTATTACCACCTTGTTCTTCTCACTGCCACATTTATTATTAACTGCACTCCAAGCAAAGTTTTAAATGGCAAAAGACCTCCACTCTATCTTTCCCACTGCCCCCCTTTTCCCTCTGTTACCCCGAGTTTTGGGATGTGTGTGCTATCTTCAGGATAGACGCCCCTCACGTCACAAACTTGATGATAAGGCCATTAAATGTATTTTTGCGGGGCCATCCTACCATGCCTAAAGCTTATAAATATTATAATTCTCTTTCTCGACATATCTCGTGATGTTATCTTCCATGAGGATACTCCATTTTATGGTAGGTCTACTACTCCCCCACCCCCATCCCCACCTCCTCTTCTTGAGGCGATTTCTCCGGTGGCCCGTCCTATCCCTTTATTTGATGTGTCTTCCTCTCCTCCTGAGAAACCCCCTTTGCAAGTCTATGCTCGTCGCCCTTGGCTGCCCTGCCTCCTCCTCCTACGAACTCAGCAACTGTTAATGCTCCTTTTTCCCCACCCCCCCACCTATTTCTGGTTTTTAGTCCCGTTATCCCACTCACGACCGCCGCCTTCCTGCTCGTTATACTAACTCTTATAGCACTAACCATTCTATTCTCGAGCATCTTTCCTATGCTGGTCTTTCAGGGTCTTATCGTGCCATTTTGGGTTGTCTTGACTCTACTTCTATTCCTTGGTCTATGCACGAGGCTCTCCAGAATCCTGAGTGGGTAGCTGCCATGAAAACTGAGATGGATGTCTTGGAAAAGAATGGTATTTGGGAGTTAGTGTCTCTTCCTCCGAGGGAGAAAATTGTTGGTTGCAAATGGGTGTTTAGTGTTAAATATTTGGTTGATGGCTACGTTGTTCGATATAAGGCTCATCTTGTGGCTCGTGGCTTTACTCAAATTCCGGGTAAAGATTTTGGTGCTACCTTTGCCCTGGTTGCTAAGATGACTTATGTTCGTCTACGTATATCTCTTGTCGTATCTCACTCTTGGCCGTTCCATCAGTTGGATATTAAGAATGTTTTTCTTCATGGGAATCTTACTGAGGCTATCTATATGGATCCTCCTCCCGGTTTTCGGGCTGAGGGGGAGTATGTGGGTAAGGTTTGTCGTCTTCGCAAATCTTTATATAGGTTGAAGCAATCCCCCAGTGGGGTGATTACCTGTATGGGATCCTCCAGATATCAGTCATACTTGCTTTATTCGACATCAGCCCTACTACCAGTGCATTATCCTTTTGGTCTATGTTGACGATATCATTATTACCGGTGATGATAAAGACGGGATTGCCCAGGTAAAGAAGAACATTGGAGCCGTCTTTGATTCTAAGAACTTGGGTCCTCTTCGGTATTTTTTGGGGATCGAGGTTGCGAGATCTCGTCGTGGGATTTCCTTGTCTTAGAGGAAGTATGTTCTTGATATGTTACAGGATACAGGAATGATTGATTGTCGTCCAGCTTTTAATCCTATGGATCCGAATGTAAAGTTGACTGCGGAGTCTAGGGATTTACTTTATGAGTCGTCTAGGTATCAGCGTTTGGTTGGCCGTCTCATTAACCTGACCAATACCCGTCCTGATTTGGCCTTTGTTGTGAGTATTGTTAGCCAGTACATGCATGCTCCTCGCACCGCCCATTTTGATGATGTTCATCATATCTTGGGGTATCTCAAGTCTTCACCGAATCTTGGTTTCTTCTATGCTTCAGGAGACCAAAGGGGGCTCTCTTACTTCATTGATGCTGATTATGCGGGATGCAAGACTGACAAGCATTCTACTTTTGGCTTCTGTATTTTTTATGGTTCTCATATCATATCATGGAAAAGTAAGAAGTAAGAGGTGGTTTCTCATTCTTCAGCGGAGGCGAAGTACTGTCCTATGGCCCATGGTACATGTGAGCTCTTGTGGCTTCAATCGATTTTGGGTGAGCTAGGCTTTACTGAGGACGGTCCTTCTGATTTGTTGTGTGATAACAAATCAGCCATTTTGTTGTCATCTGATAGGGTTCTTCATGAGAGAACCAAACTCATTGAGGTGGATATTCACTTTCTTCGGGAGAAAGTATCAACACGTATCACTCGTCACTTATTCGTCCCTTCATCAGCTCAGGCTGCAGATTGTCTCAACAAGGCGGTTGGACCTTCTTTGCTTCACTCATTTATTGGCAAGCTGGGCTTAGTGGATATCTTCGCTCCAACCTAAGGGGGAGTATTGTAATGTAATGTGAATCAAAAATGCGGAAGTTAGGACACTATACACCAACTACTAACTACACAACAACAAAAACTAAGCTATGAAAAAGGGTTTCTTTTTCTTTCTATATTCTTTTTTCAATATTCAAGTTGTGATTTCAAATGATAGCCAAGCGCCTATTTATAGGAGAGGTTAGTTTGTTAAACAGGCTAATACCCCAAAAAGACAAAAGGACAACTAATAACTAAAAATAACTGATTAGCCCCAAACATGCTTGGAGACTAATTAAAGACTAAAAATAAAAGAAATATGACAATAAACCCTAAACTAAAAATAAAAAATAAAAGATAGTCTTCTCCCGGGAGCACAACCACGCGCCACGTGTCGCTATATATCACATACACATCATTCTTCCCGTCTTCGAAAAAACTCGTTCTCGAGCTTGAAGGGTGACTCATCAATGCCACATGATATGAACCAAGAAAAGCTTCGGACCACAATCAAACTCAATCAAAAGTGAGCAGCCCAACTGGAATTAGTCCCATGTGTATGAACCCCATCAATAATGGGTCTAATAAACCCAAATCCCGACGATGTCCCTCTACGAAATCCGAACAACCAAAAACTGACGACCATATCCGCCTTCTCGTCACCACAAGTACATGATTGCTACTTGGTGTGGTGGACCCTTGAATATGACCGGATGGTAACTCCGGCGATCGCACCTCTGCGAGTACGATGGCGAAACAAGCGGACTGAAGACAGCAACATTCCGGAAAGCCGGACCCAAAATGGCAAATAGTCAAAAATTGGATTCCAAATGGGACGCATTTTTTCATGGAAGTCATATGTTGTGTCACAAATAGTCCTTAAGACCAATTTTGACCGGATTTGAGGTCAAATAGGGGGTGGCAGATTGGATCGAAGTAGGGAAGCCTATTTTTGTTGGGTGTTTGATTGTGGTTGGGAATAAATGAATGTGGGAAAGGGTAAAAATAGGATTAAAAGGGGTGGCGTTGTTTGGATTAAATGAAACAAAGGGCTAGGGTTTGGAAGGGTCAGATCAAGGGTAGGCGGGGCTGGATCGGAGGTTGGGAGGAGGTCTCGGCCCCGGACGGCAGGGGAAGGAGGGTCGACGGGGCTAGGGTGTGCTCCAGAAGACTTCCGACCACCGCTAGGGCAAAACCCTAGCTGTCTGGCGACGTTTTGGGGTTCTGAGGGCACATCGACCACCTGAGGTGGGTTCCGACCTAGATGGGAGGGTGTAGGGGCAGATCGGGTGGCCGGCCTCTGGGGGGTTTTGGTGGTAGGTCGGCGCCAAGGTGAGCCATGGAAGCTGGCCGGAGGTCGAACAGGGGTGGGGTGGGTCGACGGTAGCTGTTGGAGCAGTGGGTAGGTAGGGGTTGATTAAGGTTAGGGTTTCTCGAGTTAGGGTTAGGGTTTGTGAGATCTTGAGGTTTTGGGTGGGTTGGGGTAGTAGGGGGGAAAAAGAGCGGTTGCTAGGGTTTTGAGAATGATGATGGTGCCCTTGAAGTAGTGGTGGCTGTGTGGCCGTAGAAGATGGAGGTGGAGGAAGATGGCGGTAGAGGATGGAGGAGGCTAAAAGGGTTGATATCCCTCCTTTTAGCGGAGATGGAATTTAGGGTTTCCATCCACCCGATTCTCATTTAGACATTTATCAATCAAACAATTGAAGGGTTGCCCGAGTTGGAATCACAACTCAATACCCACTTTACGCACCACGATGAACACCAAGAACAAACGCAGCTCTAGTACCAATTTGATGTGAATCAAGAATGCGAAAGCGTTATTACTACACTACACACCAACTACTAACTACATAACACCAAAAACTAAGCTATGAAAAAGGGTTTATTTTTCTTTCAATATTCTTTTTTCAATATTCGAGTTGTGATTACAAATGATGGCCAATGGCCTATTTATAGGAGAGGTTAGCTTGCTAACTAAGCTAATATCCAAAAAGACAAAAAAAAGGACAACTAATTACTAAAAATGGCTCATTAGCCCCAAACATACTTGGAGACTAATTAAAGACTAAAAATAAAATAAAATGACAATAAACCCTAAACTAAAAATAAAAAATAAAAGATAGTCTTCTCCCAGGAGCACAACCACGTGCCACGTGTTGCTATATATCACATACACATCATAATGTGTAGATAATGTGTTTCTCATGTTTCTATATATTTTGGGTGTGGTTTGTCCCACATCGGTTTCTTAGTACTTTTTTCTGTCTATCTCATAATATAAATATACACATTGGCACTCAAGTTGAGCAGTCCAATACATCATAAAAATCTACTATATCCTCTATCTCAACGTAGGGCTTAGACAAAGAGGAAACGGAGAGAGAATGATGTAAATAGAATTGGGTCATCATCTCATCTGAAAACCATATGGTACTCTATGAGGGAGGTCTCACTTTTTATCGCGTTCAAGTCCACCGAGTCGCCCATGAGTTCACATGGTTAACAGACAAACAAATCACCCTCCCCACTGATACCACTTTATGCTAACAGGATCCGTAGGCCATCTCATCTGGAAACCATATGGTGTCCAGTGAGAAGAGGCCTCACATTTTACGGTGTTAAAACCGGCAAGCAACCTATAAATTCACATGGTTAGAGCTGCTAGCTAGGGTTTGCAGAGAATGGTCGGATGTCGCGAAGGTTGATTAGTGTCTGGTTCTGGAACAAAGTGGTGGGGTTGGAGCTTGGCCATCAATGGCCAGGGAGTTACTTATTACTGAGGACAAAGGCCAGGGTCTGCAACCCCTGGACATAGTGTTTGGTCCCTTCAACTCGCTCGCTACTGCCAGAGAGGACCTTTTGTAGTTACGATAGGGCCGTGGAATGTACGTCATTTGCTGGTGGTAGCAGGGTGGTGATAAGGTCGCTAACCTGCCCAATTAAATATTTGGAAGGGGATGTGTTGATGTTAAATATGTGGCCCTCCCCCAAATTTTTGATGGGAGGCCAAATTAAGTCTTAGGATCCCAAACTCTTCCATTTAAATTCCGATTTCTTTCGGGCTGCAAACTATTTCAAGTGCACAGAATTTTAAAGCCTTCGCTCACCCGCATATTCTAAAGACTGGACGAGCTTTCTTTAAAAGGGGGAGACTATTGCGAATTAAGAGTGGAAGGCACGTAATTGCAATAACTTCTATCTGTACTCTTTTATATTGTTTTTCTTTTCTTTTCTTATTTTGAATAGTATTTTAATTGACAGTATCCCCTTGGAATATTCTTTGATGCCCTATTTACTCTTTTTACCTTCTAAGCTTCTCTTGGTTAGCATGATAACTTAGCCTATACACAAGGTCATAGTCCAACCACTGTAACCACTTCACTTTTGATATATTAAAAATTGATTTTTCTTGTCGAATATTCTTCTTTAGATGCCCTTGAAGGATTTTATGTCAATGGCTCTGGGAATTTCTGTTTTGCTACAAAATCAAACTTCTAGCAAAACGAAGATGGATGATTTTCTTGTAAAGACAAGATTTAGACCCACATATTTCTTGTGATTTGGCTATCAACTGACTTTACACAAGGGGCATAGCTGATTGTGAGGAGCAAAGAAAAGGACTTCAATGAGAGTTTCGCCAGAGCCTACATCTCGAACTGAAAATATATGTTGATGTTAGCGGAATTAAGTCTAGTGACAAATTACAGAGAAGTTGTCTCGTTGCTGGTCAGCCAAGTTGTCCAACTACAATTTGCTTTTTACATACCAGGGAAGTATTATTAAACCTTCTAAGTCAAGATACCTTAATTGTCTTATCTTTTTCATCATTCTTAGTGTTGTATCACTGCCACCCCCTAGAAATGACTCTGACAAGGTAGTTGCTATTGTTAAAAGTTATGACAATTTATAGAAGCACAACTAGAAGAAGAGGTATGTAACCTCATTGATGTTAGCTGGGTAGATGATTTTGATAAATGTCGTGCCGAGTATACGAGGGTCCTGCATATGGCAGGGCCTGAGAGATGTAGATGGTAATGTGGTGGGTATCATTATAAGCAAATCATCAAGAATGATGATGAGTTTTATTATATAGGGAACAATTATCAAACGGGAGTGTATGATGATGCGCATATATGTTTTTTAATTGTGTATGGGGAAGCTGTGGAGAGAATGAGTCACGAGGCCTAGATCATTTATACCAAATAAATGGTTGATAATCAGTGCCCAGAACATCCATCATCTGCAAAATTATGAGGACAATTATGTGTGATATTATTCCACTTCAAATTTGAAACATTCTCTTGGATCACGATACACAATAATCCAAGCTTGCCAAATCTACTCCATTGATGGCAAGAAGTACACTCTGTGTGCCATGGACATGCGTCCAAACGTTGAAGTTCGATACAAGTTCCCTATCAATTCAGCAAGATTCTCCACCATATAGCATTCTTGGAGGGATCTCTTAATCGCCCAAGCCATGTTCTTTTCACTGGGGTAGAATTTACGCAGCAACTACAGATTGATTGGAAATTTGCCATAGGCTTTGTAACCCCAAAATAAAGGTTGTGGGCCCTATGAAGCCTTTTTGGTCCTAAGGAAGCTCTTAGTATATGAAATACTACTATCAGCAACTAGAAGTCTACAAGAAAAGGTCTGAAGGCTCGAGTTCTCATCTGGTTTTTGTTAAGATGGAATAGAGACCCACTGGAAAGTTTCTAATCTTTTAGCTGTGACCAAGATCCCAAATTTATGTATTCCAAAGTTGACTTTGAAGGCTCTTTATTTCCTGAAGTATTTAGGACCAGGGTTTTTTGGTAAGTTTGCCCTTAGGAATGTAGTATTGGGCCTGTCAGGATGGGCTTATTTATGTCATGTAAGTAATGTCTAAATGGTTAGAAATTAGGGTCTAAGTTTTCAAGTCAAACTTCAACCCCAAAACTAATTGGCTCCTCAAGTTTCACCAACTTCTTCAAGGTCCCCAAGTCTTCTTCACTTACAGACATAATGAATACATCTCTTCTTGGGTGTGGACTAAGACCCTAGACCCTAGGTGTGATTGTCCTGGCTTCTCCAACCATCTTCTATATTTTATCTATGGTTAATTATCTTAATTTTAAAGCTCTTAGAAACCCTATGACCAAATCAGACACTGTTACAAACCTACAATCCTATTTCACGAAATCATTCATCATCCTCTTTCAAAACCTGACCTAGAACACAAAAATCCAAATAGCTTTTCAATTCACTATTGACATCACCAAAACAATGATTCCAATAGATAAGCAGCGGATGAACTTCTCAATATGATAATTGGGCAGCCACAAGTTCTTAAGTTAACAGAGAACCAGCTCATGATGCTTCAACTAGTGTCTAGTGGCTCAAAGAATGATGCATTATGAATGGTGGAGGATGTTGCACAAGGTAAGAGAGCTCCTAATTTTCCCCCCTAGGGCATTTCTTGGAGAACTTCTGCATTTGAAGAGGCTCCACCCATGTTTTTCGTCTGGATATGGAAAAGGATGTTATAGCAGTTGAAAGATACGAGGAATGATTCGTATGACACGTATGATGATATCATGAAGAAGGTTACTAATGATGCTCTGGATTTGCCGACAGAATCACTCCTCAAACTTTGATCAGCTAGCTACTGTGGAGAGATATTTTGATTGATATGACATGACGGATGGAAGTCCTGTTCGATTTTCGGTCATAAAGCGTGTTGGACAGATAAATTGGCGATGCGTTTCGATTAGCGAATATCCCCTTACCAAAAGATTTTCTTACCAAACCAGAGAGGCAGCCATAAAGAAATATAATAAAGATGATGATTATAGAGCAAGCAAAGACGGCTGTTTCAAGTGCCGAGAGAATGGGAGGAGATACACTTGCAATGTAGCAACATATGATCAATAATTCCTTACTCTTTTTATCTTTTGGTGAGTAAAATATAATAAAAGTTCGCAAAAGGGGGCAAACCCATGATCAATATTTTTGTTCTCTTCTTTGCACAAAATACACCCACAAGGGGGAGAAGAAAGAATGTGACTTTCTTAATTGGACAAGGTCACAAGTATTCACTTTCCCCCTGGCGGCAGTAACCATGCAAAGACTATCCAATTTTTTGTTTAGGGATTTAAGGAACATTAACTTTGTAATGATTGGGATGGGATTCAGATTATATTGAACTTGGATAGTATTCTGGTTGTATTAGAAGGTTGTATTAGAACTGAATTTATTTTGCTTTTATATTTTGAATGATGTTGAAGGTTGGATCTGGCATTAAACAGATTGGATTGTTGGATTCTTGAATGTGACAGATTAGGTTAATTGACCCTGTAATTATTACATTAAACCGATCGGATGACCAGATCCTTAACAAACCTGGTAGATCCAATTATAGAACCGTCAAATTACTAATCCAATCCCATACAACAAAGATCTTAATAGGACAGAAAGGCCTACAAATATTAGCATGAATTACACAATTTCAATGTATGGAGCTGATAGTAATTCTTATATTCTATGCCCACAAATCCTACAGTTTTTTCTACTTATTCCCCTAAATATAATATCACTATTGATTTTATATATAAAATAGCAAAAATGCAAACAAGAAAGATTTACTCCAGGCTGCCGTGTTAAAAGGAAGAAAGTCGTACAGTGCAGAATCATGAAGGGCATATGCCACAAGCAGAAACTAATGATTAAATGATACACATGTCATCATATGATAAATTAAAAAATATATATACATGTCCACATAAAGGCATACCCGATCCAAGAAATATTTGGCAACATCCGGAAGAAAATGCAATTCCTCTCTTCTCTTGAAAGTTTCCTGAATGGCAGGATCCTTCCAGATCTCATCTACAAGAGGAGCATACTCACGTGTTGCAGCAGGAAAGAAAGTTTCCAAATCTCCCATTGCCATGATATCCAGTAACCAGTCAGAAAAATGTTTGAACCTATGGTTGATTGAATAGATGCACTGTTTACTTCCATCGAGTGCCATTTCACCTGAATTTATTCAGTCAACTAATATATTAGACCATCCGTGCCTTTGAGCACATAGAATTGTAACAAAAATGAAACAAAAAGGCGAAGAAATCAGTAACAGAAAGTTCAAGTAAGAGGCATGTGAGAACATTCCATGTCACGAATGACACAAATATACAAAGTGAAACAAACTGATCAACTTTTTCAGCTTCAAGTTCCTAAGCAAGATCTGTCACTAACTGGATCATCATCACAACAATAGGAATAAAATGGTAGGTATATAGCAATCAGTATCAATATCAAAGCTTTTCGGACATAACAGATACTAAAGGAATCTAATAAAAAGGAAACATGTATAATGAGACACAATATCCCAAATCAAGGGGCCTTATTTGAAGCAATTAACTAAAGAGTAAAGGGCTCTCTCTTGACAACTCCCATGGGTACACATCTACTATGGGAGCTTTTTTAGAAAGTTCAGTTTCAGACTTAAACCAAGTTTGCAAGGCAGCTCTTTACAAAGAATTTTGTTCTTTTTTTTCCTCTTCTTCCGTCAAGTTCTTTTTCCTTGATTTTGGGAGGAAACATTGTCCTTTCATATCCATAATTCGTTTTTTATTAAAAAATTTGTCTTTTATCCTAAAGCAAAAAAATATCAGCTCATTAACAAGGACCCTCCTTAAACCGATATACTGCTTTCAGTAACATGGCTACAGAATATTTTGATCACTGTCAATGAAACTATATTCGACACTTTTCTCATCTGACGTAAACTACACGTCAATGGCCAAAAATCAAGACAAATATGAATTCTAGAGAGAGAAACAAGAGGTTTCTTACAAGGTATTTAAAGGGGGAAAGTACAAGGGGTATTTAAAGGGGGAAAGTAGCTTAGGCTCTAAGCTATGATTCTAATTACAAATATGCCCTCGATAGCCTTTACTATTTCCTTCCCTAAATACCAAGCAAACAATTACTAAAAGAAAATACAATCAAATAAAGAAAGTAAAAGAAAATAACAAAAATGTCGTAAAATACTAAAAATAACCCATAAACTTCTAACTCTCATCATTCTCCCCATATTCAAAAAAGTTCGTCCTCGAACTTGAAGGGTAAGAGGTCAACGTGGTTAGGTCACCTTCCCAGAATTCTTCAATTTGATGTGGGAGGCGTCCTCGTATGCGACTTGCGTGCATACTTTCAAGAAACCCTAAAAAATTAGGCAAGAAATGCAAGGAGTTGGTTTTCTTGATTTTCTTTTGTTGCCAAGGGAGGCAGGAATTGGAATTTGGTCTGGGTACGAATAGGATTTTACGGTCGCGGTCGGGGGTCGGTTGGAGGGTGGGGTGGTATTCCAGGTAGGACAGCAGGTAGGCGTTCATGGTTTAAACAGGTGTTGATAGGTCAATTCTTGGTTTGGGTCAGAATAGGATCGGATTGGGGGGTTTTGGGGGTGGGGCAGATTGGAGGGAAGGTCGGAGATGGGATGGGATTGGGCGGCGATTAGGACAGAAGGGCAGGCCCGGCAGGGTGCATGGAATCGTTTGGGGCAGCAGCAGCAGGTGTGGTGGATGGATTCTTGAAAGGTGGTTGTGGCAGGGGTGGGGTGGAAGAAGGCAGCGGGTCTGTTTTTCTTAGGTCGGAGGGTTGGGGAAGGCTAGTGGGGTTGGGGCAGTAGGGATGGAGTGTAGGGGTTCGGGGTCGGTGGAGGTGCCTAGAGCGGTGACGGAGGTTTCTTGGACAGCGGTGGTGATGGAGAGGCTAGGATTTTTAAAAAATTTGGAAACAAGTTGGGTGAGTGCTTCTGATGGAAATGGATCTTATTTTAGGGATTTTTAGTCATTTTAATTTTTTTTTGTATTTTCTTTTATTTTGTTATTGTATTTTTCTTTGTTATTTAAATGTAAGGAATAGTAATGGCATTTTTGTAATTAGTGCCTTAGTTTGGAGCCTAAGATACTCCTCCCCTTTAAATACCCACTTGTAAGCCTCATTTGAGGTAGACTTGAATTTTGACAATAGAAATGAGTGTTTTTCTCTCTTAAAGTGTGTTAGATATTTTTAGGAGCCTTTTGACTAGCGGTTTACGTCAAATTGGTATCAGAGCAGGTGTCGCTCCACATTGGTGTTTTGGTATTTGGTGTTTGGTGTATCGACGTATTTGTATCAAAAAATCGTGCACTACTCTTCAATGGCTCTAAGGAGATCCGAACAACTTGACGAGGAGATTCAAAAATGAACGAGAAAGTGGGTCCAATCACAACAACAAATTTCTACCCATTTCCAAAACCCTAGCCCTAGAAACCCCTACCCACAACCCCTACCCTACCCCACCCTCTACACCAAACCCACCACCCCGAAAACCCAAATCTTGAGCCCTAATTTCCCCCCAAATCCAAATCCATTCCATAAACCCTCCATTTAAGATCCAAGACAACCCACTTCTAAGGTTTCACCTACCATTTTACAATCAAATCCACAATTTACAAATCCTAGCCTCCAACCCTACAAAATTCCTCCACCGCCAACCGAACCCCCCAACCCACCACCCATTTTTCAAACCACAAACATCAAAAAAATTATGTTTCCGTCCCGATTCACCCCCGAGGCTCAATTCAAGATTACCGGCGACTAGTCCAAGATTGGTTGCTCCACCCAATCGTTCTTCCTCCCTCGTTCACCCAAGCGGGTCAAATCAACGATAAAAACTCCCCTCCCAAGCAGGTTGATGGTGAGAAAGATAGAAACGACGACATTGTATTATGTATTGGGGATTTTTTTGACATTTTTGTTGAGGGCGTTTGGGTGACTCGCACGCACTTTCGCGAGTCGGAAACATTTGATTTGAGCGACTTCTTCCCAATCTTTGGGCATGGGGATGACGATTTTGATAAAGTTGGGACCATGTTTATCTCTCCTGGGGATGAGGTGGTGACCTTGGGTGATGTGATAGGTGTTGGGTATATGGACCCATTTATGATAGCTTTTCGTATGCGCTCAGAGGAAATTTTCCGCGGCGTAGCATTAAGGAGGTTCATCATTGGAATCTTGAATCGCGATTTTTTTGGTCGGACATGTTTGGATTGTGTTCCTATTCTCCCTGAATTTATTGCAAGCCGGTACAAGGAGCGTTTCCGAGAACGGCTCTTCTTTTTAGTGAGGAGCTCTTTGATGGTTGCGTTACTTTCTTACCATTCATCTCCTACGCTCGAGGACGAGCTTTTCAAAGTCGGGCAGAGTGATGGAAATGGATCCCTATTTTAGGGACTTTTATTCATTTTATTTTCTTTAGTATTTTCTTTTATTTTGTAATTCTATTTTTCTTTCTTTTGATTTGTTATTTAAAGGTAAGGACTAGTAATGGCACTTTTGTAATTAATGCCTTAGTTTGTAGCCTAAGCTACTCCTCCCCTTTAAATACCCCCATGTGAGCCTCATTTGAGGTAGACTTGAATTTTGAAATAGAAAAGAGTATTTCTCTCTCTAAAGTGTGTTTATATATTTTTAGGAGCCTTTTGACGTGTAGCTTACGTCAAATTAGTATCAGAGCGGGAGTCGCTCCACATTGGTGTTGGTGTATCGGTGTATTTTTGTTATCAAAATCGTACGCTACAATCAATGGCTCCAAGAAGATCCAAACAACTATACGAGGAGATTCAAAAACGAACGGTAGAGTGGGTACAATCACAACAAAAAATCTATATCCATTTCCAAAACCCTAACCTAATCTTAGAAATCTCTAGCCACAACCCCTGCCCTACCCCGCCCTCTGCACCAACCCACCGCCATAAAACCCACCTCATCCTCGGGAAATTCTAATATGCTTCTTCTTAATTCTTTATTGCTTCAATTCTTGATTGCTTCTTCTTAACTCTTGGTTAATCTCGTCCTTCTTTGGGGCCATCGAAAGTAGTGTACGATTTTGATTACCAACGCGCCAATTGGAGAACGACACCTCGCTCTAATACCAATTTGACGTAAACTACACGTCAATAGCCAAAAATCAAGACAAATATGATTTCTAGAGAGAGAAACATGAGGTTTCTTATATTTCAAGAATGGAAGCTCTCCTCAAATGAGGAGTACAAGGGGTATTTAAAGGGGGAAGTAGCTTAGACTCTAAGCTATGATTCTAATTACAAATATGCCCTCAATAGCCTTTACTATTTACTTCCCTAAATACCAGGCAAACAATTACTAAAAGAAAATACAATCAAATAAAGAAAGTAGAAGAAAACAACAAAAGTGCCGTAAAATCCTAAAAATACTAAAAATAATCAACTTCTAATTCCCATCATTATCGAGATTTGATCAATAACTCATTTATGCCTTCATGTTCTTTTAGTAATTTTAGTTCTGTTTTAAACTATTTAATTATTAGATCACTAATATTGCCCCTTTGCCTCTTTTCTTCCACTCTTGTTATTTTGATGACTTATCTTTCTACTTCATTCTGCAAGCGGACTGAGATAAATGTCTAAAGGTCTCTCCATCGCTATGGTTGTGTCCAATGTCAAATGAGCAAAAAACAGGAAAGTAGTCAATTGTTGTGATGCAAACACCACCAATTGGGTCCAAAGAAGGGAGAGAAAACAAAACAAATTAAATCTGAAAATTGTATTAGCAAGTCGAAGAATAATTACATCTCTTATTACATCATCACCTATTATACTTCTAGTAATCCTACTCTAACTAGGAAAGCATTAAAAGACTTTTTATTACATTTAATACTAACAATTAACAAAACTAAACAATAATGCCCTATTCTACATCATGTTGTGGTATAAACTCCAGTTTGCCTTTGAGATAGTAATTCTGTTTTAGATAACCTAGGCAAAAGCATTTTTTAGAATATTTGAGTTAGTGTTTTGAAGTTGGAATTGAAGAAAGAAGTGTTTGAAGAGTAGGATAATATAAAGTTTGTACAGCTCAATATATATATATATATATATATATATATATATATATATATATATATATATATATATATATATTTGTCTATGTTAACATATCCATAAGGCATTTATTTCCGTGTTATTATTATTACCATGTCCTATCCTCTTCCTTTTCTTGCGTGTCGACCTTTTTTATTTTATTTATTTATGTGTCAGTGTCTTCTGTATGTCCACGTTACACTACGAAGAGAGCTTATATGAAGATTGAATGGAAAGACATGGATGTTGAGAATCGATGCTGGGGATTCTTTTGTGCAGCCTATATGTGAATCACGGAAAAGTTAATATGGGATTAACATCATGTCTCTAATATTCTAAAAAATGCTTCACCCAGGTTATTATAAACATAACTACAATCTCCAAGACTAACAGGAAGTTTATACTAGACAATTAAGATTACAGATAGAAACTGATGCGAGCATTACTAGGGCCCAGGTCGGGCCTTAGGTTCCAGCCTAGGTCTAATTTTATATTTTATTGTGTTTTCCATTTTGGGCCCTCAGCCTATAAAAGGACCCCTAGGCCTCTTATTTTGTCTTTACTTAATTATCAGAAACCGTAAAGGTTGAGAGCTATTTGATTGAGATGGTTGTAATGATATATAAACCCTAATTTTCTTTAAGTTGGGTGTCTGATTTGCTTCTGCTGTTCACATTAAGAGTGGTATCAAAGAGGTTGTGATAATTGTTGAATATGGAGATTGGTAAAACAGGTGGATCCACCCAAGACACGATGTTGCAACACCACAGCAACATGAGGGCAATGAATGAGGGCCGACGCAGGGCCCATCGGCCAGCAAAGTGACTGACGCGATGGAGAATGGATCTCGCCTGAAGGGACACTCAGGTCAGGCACACTTCACTACCGCTACAAAACAACACCGCGAGAATTGAGTTCAACGATCCATAGCAAGTGGCAGGAACGACAAGAGGAGAACAACAGCCGGCGAGACGCTTTCTGCTTCTTTTGCTCATAAATGTAGGTTGAGCTATGCATTGATTGTGCTTCCCCATCGCAGTGGTTACATCACGATATTTTCTTTACTCAGAGCACTTCTATGGGGTGGATTTGTACTGCTATTGTTGACATGATATCATTGGCAGTGGTTTGAGTGGTAACTTAGTGGCACAAGAGATGATGGACAAGTTGTGATTATCTGTCCAGCCATTGGCCTTGTCCCTGTAGGATCTAGTGGTTGGATAGTGGCGACTCGACAGTTGTGGACTTACAATGTTAGGTTCCTTCTCGATTGGGACTTGTTCTGAGGATGAGGAAATGCAAAGGCACGTAACCAAGCTATGTGTCTGATACAGGAGAGCATGTCACCTTCTTGTTTGTAGGTCATTTGTGGCGTGTGGGCACGGCTCATGCAGTTGCAACGGGGTTTGAAAAGGAATTGATTGCGGCTTTGAACTTGTTCCTTCCATGAACCCTCTTCATTGATCCAAATACTTGAAGTATAAATTACTTTGTTGTTAAATATTTATTTAGAAATGTTTGTGTTGTTCTAAATGTTTAAATGTTTGTATTTATAAATGTATATGTTCAGTTGTTAAAATTCTTATTTAACAATGTTTAAACCTAGCTTTAAAAAAGTTTTGTGTTCACTAGGTTTGAGGTTTATTGGGTTTGACATTTTGTAAATAAAGAACATCAGTTTACTGGCCTTGAGGTTTTGCAAATATTATGACAGTTGGTTTGAGCCTACCTTTTTTATTTAACCAAACAAAGCCTTACCAAGATTGCTTCAATGATATCCAACATATATTTTAAGTCTCAGCAGTGAATTGAGAAAATATCCAACGGTTTTAAAAAAAGGTTATCATCCGTTTGTTATTAATAACAGTTTAAAAAATATCTCAAGTTCAGTATCATATAAAAGAATGTAATAATGTCTTAAATTTTATTTATTTTTATTATGTTTACAAATGCTAAAATTATTAACTTGTTGGGTTGGGTTGTGATATTCGAAATACCAAATGTTAAAATGCCAAGATGCTGTTTATCAAGCTCGTTGGCTACCAAATTCAACATTGCTTCCACGGTCCAATATTGCTTCAAGACCTCCAGTAGTATCTAAGTAGGCTTTTTATTAAGGTAACGATTCTTGTCTATAATCTCTATTTAGTTTTATTAAAATGATTTTATCAGTCTAATATTGAAATGTTAAATGTTAAGCATTGAAATTTGGAATGCTACGTGTAAAATATTTTGTTGCTTAGGTTAATGCAAAATATTTAGGTTAATGCCAAATGTTTCGGAAGTGTCATTTTCGAAATTCGTTTTCAGTACTATCCAATTTAACCTCCTAATTTTTGTGGTGTTCGGTTAGTGCAAAAAAGATTCCCCTCATACGGGCCGAGGAGTATCATGTCTGAAAGGAACATACGGGCCATTTCTGATGGGTGTCATGGAAACTCTTGCAACACTTCAGTTTTGGGGAGATTTGCACCCGCAGACCGATAGACATGCTAAAGTGGTTAACAAGAGTTTGACTGATCTATTGCGATGTTTAGCTGTGATCTGAGCAGGTGGGATTTCGTAGTTATTCTGGCGGAGTTTGCTTAAAAGTTACAACAAAGCCATTAACCGCTCCACCAATCTGACTTCATTCAAGATTGTGTTGGAGACGTCCCCTACTGTATGACCAATCACTTACCAGAGCTTTCTCCCATAGTTCGGTATGTCTGTCAACTTTAGAGTTTGCTCATGCATGGCTGCCATTCACGAGGACATGCAGGCCCGCCTTCCGTGAGTGTATTAGGAAGGTGCCTTAGCGATGGTATATATGCATATGGATATGATTCCCGTTTGTTGGAATCCTCCAATTCCTCTTCACACTGAAATAATTGATTCATCTCCTCTAACAACGACAGGGAAGAGGGCTTTATGGATATGACTCGAGTTACAGGTTGAGAAAGGCTGCGTAGGTGATTTGGTTCAAAGGCTACACAAACCATTTACAAAGTGCACTTGGATTACTGAGACTGCTATCCAACGCTTGGATCCTGCATTCTACTGCCGCTGTAAGGATTATAGTGATTCTTGCTCGTTAAAAAGAGCGATGCGGACCATGATCGGTTCCAGCCTTTTAAGTTCTTAGCCTATGAAGGGTCCCTAGGCCTATTTCGTCATTAAAAACCCTAAAACTTTTAATTGGGTGAAATTATTGGAATGATAAACTTTATATCTTTTTGAGCTGAGTGGATGATTTTCTTTCGCAGTTCACATAGAAATAAGATGACACAATGGCATTTAAAGAAAAAAATTGTCAGCATAAGAGTTGAGACCTGGGACAGACTCTTCAGCACCTACAACAATTGCTTCTTTCTCCATCAAGGTGGAGTTCTCTTCAAAACGCTCTCGCCCCTCAAGTAAGACACTGAGATATCTGTACAAGTTGCATTGAATCATAAGCTTGATGTTCCGCAGCTCTTCAGCAGTGAACTTGTTTCCATATAAAAACTTGGCCTGTTACATGAAAAGAATAAAAGAAATGGAATTCAATAAAAGAAAAAAGGGATAACTATTAATAAACAGGAACACGTATCTCTTCAGAATATATGCTTTAAAAGAGTTTATTGGTTATGAAAAGCAGATGATTTTTTTGCTTAAAAGGAACTTAGGGTGCGTTTGATAGCAATATCTTCCACCAAAAACAAGTTATCTTTGGCATTTCCCAACCTTTGGTAGTGTTTGATATACAATATTTTCCATGGAAAACGTTTTCCACCTTTTAGAATGTACAACTATCTAAAGCTTTATTTTTTTAGTTTTCCAACTTTTATTTTACCACCTCCCCCCCTAACCCTAAGGAATTCAAATTCAATGCAAAGTTATAAAATTTTACCTTATATATATGCCTTTTTTTCCCATTTTAACCATCTCTTTTCTATATTTACAATCAAACACACAAAAAGAAAAAAATTGCTTGAAAACATTTTCCAAGCAAAACATTGTCCTTTTCATCTTTTCTATCAAACAAAATTAGCCATCTTAACCACTACGGCATAAGCTTCTAAGAAACAACGTTACGCAACACTTCAAGAGAGTCAGTATAGGAAGTTCAAACAAATGCCACAGGTACATTGTATGGTCATAACATTTAGAAGATCAATGGCTACTAAACTAACAAATAACATATCCTCGTTGAAAGACAGAGAACTAATGTCTAAAGAGTTTTTTTATATAAAGATATATATTTTCATTAATAGATAATAGAATATCTACCAGAAAGTAGCGCCTAACATTAACATTCTTTTTCAAAAGTATGAGGGGCAAAAGTGCCATATTATTATTAGTTAAGCCAATTTTTCTCTTTAAAAAAATTACATATTCTACAACTACTAATTTTGTGAGTTATCACAAGTCAAGGGGGCTAATGCCTCCCTTACCTACTTAAAATCAAGTTCCCTGAAAAACAGAAGCCTTGATACCAATCTGAAAATCATTTAAGTCACAATTATTTAGGTTAATCTTGATTATTAGTTTTCAGTTCTTGATTTTTTTGAATTGGTGATTTAACGATAATATATGGAAGTGTATAAAGCAATCAGGAAACCCAGACAAGGGTAAAAAACACACACAGGCCAGACCAGATATAAAGCAATAGAAACTCCCATATTTTATTTTATTTTTATAACCTTGAACCTCCACACGAACGAGCCCTTTGGACTCCCCCATGCGAGCTAAACAGGGGGGACGATGTGTCAGAGCCACCCTAACACACAAACACCACTTAAAGTTTGATATCCTTTGGGGGGTTTCAAACTCGAGACCTATGGCCTTTTTTTGTTCACCACTTACCGCTGGACTAACCAGGGTGGATAGAAACTCCCATATTACAGACTCCATCACGACTATAACATGCTCAAATCTTTAGGTATTCTCAACTCAATCACAATAGTATCACAACCCAAGTCTTTAGCAGCACCGCACGAGTTGAACAAGAAGGTTGTTCTTAGAATTTTCTTGAAGAAATATAAACCCTAGTTTAATGTTGAAAGAAAACTCATAAAACTGGGTTTATTGAGGCTCTCAAACTCAATCAGGGAGTCTATGTTGATTCCACAGATATATATATTGAGTGTATAGACATAATTAAAATATAACTCCTAAAGTCGTGCCGCCTCGGGATTTAATCAAGGTGTGTCTATATCGTGATGCACTGATGCTCATTCGAACATGCTTCCCTTTTGTTTGAACAGGAATTCAATTCATTTTTTGACTGGGCTGTTTTGGGATTTTTATTGCAAACATCATGTTAAAGTTTGAACGAGTTCAGGTTCATTCAAACAAACCTTTGCTTTTCGTCTCTCTGTGCACGGTTCGTATTCTGTCATAATATTTGACCTTAATGTCGAATACAAGTCAAATCAATCATTAGCAGCAGCAGCCAAAAGTGAGTAAATGAAAACGAAGGACAGACAACACAGAGCCTTGCCAGTCCCAAATAGAACTCGTAATTACAATTCAAATTCATTAAGGGTTCCGCATCATTGTCCCAAAGTTTCAAAATACTCATCCTTAAGTTTTGTAATGTGAAAGATGAAAAACCGCAAGTAAATTGGCTTCATCCTTTGAAGTTTGATGATATCACATTGAGTGAGAATGGTGAGTGATCAAGGGTGAAAAGTAGCGCAGTGTCAGTACGCCAATCGTCGAATTCGTTTCACTGCCTCAATACAAAAACGTAAACTATTGACTACACTCTTTTAAGGGAGTACAGCGGCCAGTCCGGGTATCGAAATCCTCAGAGACTAGTTGGCAGAATTATATTAATTTAATATTCCGGGAATAAAAGTGTAAGAGATAATTGTTAACAAAAGAAAAGATAATACTAGGCATGTGTTTAAACTACAATTACAAAAAGGAATAAAAACTATATATTGCGACAAATATCCCTCACCACGAGTTAATTCGTATAAATGTTTACATGGGAAGACAAGTTTAATAAGATTGAATCTCATTTCAACAATTAATTAGTATAAATGGTTACATGGGAAGACAAGTTTAATAAGATTGAATCTCATTTCAATAATTAATTAAATCTAGAATTGTCACCCCCTAAATTGTCATAAAAGCGTACTATGCTTTTAGCATCCATAAATACCCCAGAAATTACACACACAAGGTCGTAAATACGGCGCATATATGATATACATCGTTAAATCTCCTAGGCATAAAATCAAGAACAACACAATCGAATTAAACTCATAAAATCCATCACCAAAGCAAAGCAACCAAATCAACCCAAAGTGAGTTCAATCAATCTCAACCTAAATTAAATTAGCTAGAAAGCATATTAAATGGCATGAATTAAATGAAAGCAATAAATGCAAGAAAGTAAATGAAAGCAATAAATCTTGGTTATAAAGCTAGTAAATAAATAACAAAGCAAGAAACAAAACAATGAAAGCTTGAATTTAAGGAGATAGATGATGAATAGTGTTCTTACACAACCTATATGGGTAAACCCTAGGAGGGAGAAAAGTCACACCCAAAATCTTCTCCAAACCCTAACCTCCCTAATATAACTAAGAAAGCAAGATAAAAAAAGTAGATGGATTCCAAAATAACTCAACCTGCTTATATATTAGGTGGAAAATGAAGGGTCGCACTGTCAAAAAATAGCAGCAGCAGTCGATCGATCGATCGATCGATCGACTAAACCCAATCGATCGATCGATTGATCAAAAGGGAAAAGCTACTGTCTCGCGTCAAAGGCAAAATCTGCAATCACTGGTCGACCGGGGTCCCAAGGCCGGTCGATCGGTCCCCTGCTACATCTCTTTGGTCATAAAATGGGGAGAAGCTTCAAAACGGAAAGGGATATAACTCGAACATCCGAACTCGAAACGATGCGCCGTTCGTGGCCACACGAAGCTAACTCAACGAGCTACAATTCCGTGGAATTCCCATGGGCAGGAGATGAAGTATGAAATGACTAAATTGCCCTTGAAGTTGTGTCAACCGACGAAACTTCTCTGAAATGCAGCTAATCCTCACTTTAAACGTGTTCCAATACCTACAAAAGCTCAATTAAACCCTACAAAGAATATATATATCCAAAACCGAGGTTGTCTGGTTAGCGAGCATAAATATAGGCGTAAGGAACACAAAAAGTGCTAGAATGCATAAAGATAACGGGTGCAAATATGCAATATTCGTGACTAATCAGTGAGCTTCAGAAATAGGAAAAATAACACAAACCCCTTCCACTAACTGGATCATTTAAGTTGTCAAGGATTATCAAATCAACATGTTGTTGACCACACAATACACGCGGACCACTTCAGATTGTTTTGGGAAAGGAGCTTCGGGCATTTTTCCATACTTTTCCTTTATTTATTTGACTTCAATTGTAGGCTCGTCAAATGGTGTAGGAGTCGAGGCCTAAGAAATGGGTCCCGCAGCGCTATAGGCTCATCAATTTTCTTGGTAGATTTATCAAGAACTTCATCTCTTAGTTTGGTAGGAACTTTTCAGAGAAAACCAAGTCCATGTGAAAAGGCATTAGTGTCTCTTCCTCATCATTGTCCACATCAAAGCACTTGAACCCAAGGTTCACCAAGTATTATGTATGTTCATAGGGAGAACATCATACTAGATATTATCCAGATTAGTACACATTGGAATTGAAACGAGACACATTTTCTGCAATTGTAAATGAATTATTACTAACCATGTTATCTCAAACGGATGTGAATGTGGCTCTGGCATAACACATTCCACAGTCCAAACCAATGAGAATCTTGCACACCTTTGGTTTTCCCTGAAGATAAGTTAAAAACAGCTATGATGTCTTGAATTACGCTGCTTAACAAATTGGGGAAGAAATATATTCATCTCAATGTGAAGGTAACACAGAAAATACGAAAGTTACTCATCTTTTGGGACAACATCATCAATAGCGTTTATTAATGTTCTTGTTATTGATTTCTTTACATTGGAGAGAGTGCTTTGAGTGAGAGGATCACCCTTTGAGTAGTAGAATACTCAAATTTTTTGTTTCTTTCGATGCATATGGTAGGAAATCTTATCCCCCTACTCCTGAACTTCTTTATTCATATCAATATAATATTTCATTTTTCATTTAAAGAATAGTATAACTGATGGGAATGGGTTTATTTCCTTTTATTTTAGAGCTTATTTGTCATTTTAATATTTCTTATTAGTTGTCCTTTTATTTTAGTCCTTTTATTTTATTTTATGTCTTTTAATTGGTCTCCAAGCATATTTGGGGACTAATTAGGTATTCTTTTGTTAATAGTTGTCCTTTTTAGTCATTTTAGTAATTACTTGGCTAGCAAGTAATTCCTTCCCTATAAATACTCTTGTACTCGTCATTTGGAGATAGCTTTGATCTCGAATAAAAGAAATTCTTAGTTTCTCTATCTAGAAATTGGTGTTTGTTTAGTTTTTGGCCATTGACGTGTAGCTTACGTCAAATTGGTATCAGAGCGGGTGTCGCTCCAATATTGGTGTATCGGTGTATCGATGTGTAGATTATCAACAAATCGTACGCTACATTATCAATGGCTCCGAAGAAATCCAAATAACAACATGAGGAGATTCAAGAATTAACGGAAAGCAATCAAGGATTGAAACAAATATTGGAAGAAATGGCACAACAATAACAACAAACTCTAATTCTGTCCCAAGAATTCAACCAAAAATTTGATGCCCTCTTCCAACTCTCCTCCAAAATTCAACCACCTATTACCACTGTGAACGATCAAGTTTCCGACGAAGAATTTTTACGGCGTATGGACCTCGATCCGAGGGCGAGGAAACAACGCTATCAAAACCCCTGATCTAGAAACCCCACGCAAAACCCTCCAATCAGCAAAAACACCTCCTATCCAACCATTATCGCACCTCCTCAACCCACCGACAGCCCCACCAGTGGGGCCCTCACCAGATCTGACCCAACACCCCCAGCCCGATCAAATCCGAGCCTGGCGGCACAAATCTGTGACACCCCACTTATTAAAATAAGAGGTGACTATCCCGCTACTCCAATAAAACAGCAATCTTAAATGGTCCATTCTTAGCATCACAGTCACATAGAAGATAATATGATATGACCACCCAACATTTTAAAACGGATGTCAAAATATTTTTCAATTTAAAATGAACTATTTCAGTCATCTACTTCAGTAACAAAAGGGTTAATATACAACTAGCAGTTTGATAGCATTTACAAAACATAACCAAATAAGCTTTCGGTTAACAGACTGATACAAAAAAAGTCACCAAATATGACAGTAGCTATGAGATGTAAACTTGGGCAACATGCCCGAATACCATTGACGAATCATAACTAGAATATCCAAAAAGAGTTTGATGCGTCTAATACAAAAATCCTACAACATCCGCAATGTGCCGTAGCTCCTTAACACTGGAAGGGAAGGTCAGAACGGGGGCCCTTGCGGCGGGACACCTGAACATAAACAGTAACCACACCAAGAGGCAAAATATAAACGGGGCAGGACCCGGTTTGATATGATTTAGAAGTGAATAAAATGCATAACAGTTATGAATGCCAGATTTCATAAACAGGTTAGATTCGCTCTTCACTTGAAGAATTATAATCACCTCTCTTCTAAAGTGCACATCCTAACGCGTACAATTCATTTTTAAGTTAAGCTACTCGACTACTTAATGGGAATAACCTAACTCTATCTAATATGCCTGGTTTACCAATTTATCATTTCTCCTCACAAGTCAATTAATCATTAATGATCACATATAATCAGAGTTGATTCATAATTCCATTTAATCATTTGCGTTAAAACACAATTTGTATGAGAACAGTTAGATTCATCCAATAACATTTCTAAGACCATCCTTCCGGGAATTACCCCAGTGGATGCATTCCCTAATTGCTATCATCTTCCAGGGACTAGTTTCATGGCCACCTGGGTACCCTAAATCACAACGCATGGGAAGCGGCCATATACCTTCGACGGTGAGGCGTAACCATACTCGGAATTACTTCACTTCGAATAAACAATCACACAATGTAACAACTGGTGCTATGGCCTGAGGACTATACTCTCCCTGCATTCATTAGCCAGGGGAATTCACCTCTTTCGCGTAACTTCCCTTATGATAGCATTTAGAGAGGTACGTGCATATATGCCAAAATCACAAAATGTATGTATAATGAATTAAAATGACAATTCTTATGCCCGAAAGCATAGATGTATAATAAATTAAGGCTACAATGTATAAACACTTCCATACTAGCCGTCGAAAGCCAAAACAACAAAGTCCTACTATACACTAGTCCTACTATCATTTTCTTAACCAATTGAGGTATTATACTATCGTTTCTAATCCCCAAAATAGGCCCGAATGCCCCCTTATCATCCTAGGGTATTAAGCTCCTCATAAGATCACATTTATCTATAATACATCCTATAATAAGGTTACAAATCTTTAGACCCAAGAGAAAAGGAGTTGAAACAAAGTTTGAAATTTTTTTGTAAAACAGCACTATTTCTGAATCGATTCGCCCCAGCCGAATCGATTCGGTCGAGAGGACCAAACTTTCTGCTAACCTGACGAATCGATTCGGCCTACCCGAATCGATTTGCTAACTCAGACCTGTAGCCTATCATTTTACCGAATCGATTCGCCCGAGTCGGATAGCCTAGTTTTGGCTACGGGTTTATGTGAACCCTTAATCCCTCAACTTCTTCTTCCTCCATCTAGACCAACAATCATCAACCAATATCATCCATAATCACTCCCACATGATAACCACCATTATGAACCCCTCAAATCAAGTTTACATCATATACATAAGGGTTTAAAAATCAAAATAACCAAAATCACCAAATGGTTTAAACTCCAGAACACTAACCATTTATGCAATTTATTCACACACACAATCATACGTTTATGCAAGTTAGAAAACTTGGCTCAAGATTCAAGTCTCGGATTCCTCCTCATTGAAACGATTCCAAGCTCAAATCACCAATTCCTCTCTTTTTCTCTTCTTTCACTCAAGTTGTTCTCCTCTCTTTCTAGGTTTAAACACAAATGAACTTTTAATTGCTCTTACAAGACCAAATACCCAATATAGCTTAAATACATTTAAGTCTAACATTAAATGCTACTACATACTTAAAATGACTCGTAACATCATATTTAAGTCGTAACTAGCCAAAAGTGCCCCGGAACCCCAAAACACACCCGGCACTTATTTTGACTATCTCAACCACTCCCGGACTAACCGTGCCCCCTAAACTAACATCCGAGATATCGTTTATAATTTCCTATCCCAACATCATATTACCTTTCTTAAATAGTTCGATTGGGATATAAGCCATAACCGTCGCTTTAAAGAGGAATGATGCAACGTAACATAATATTACCCTATTTACATTCAAGTAACAGTAAATATGCACTACTCGTAAATATTAACTCTTAAATCACACAATTTAATATAAAGATAAATACTCAAAAGCAAGGTTCTAAAAAACGCGGGGCGTGATTGAGGCGTGGAGGCCAAGCCTTAAGCCTTAGAAGCCTAGGCGGGCCTAGACGTAAAAAGGCGTGAAAAGGCGTTTAGGCCTTCTTAATATATTTTAATATTTTTTAACCATAACAAGGCTATTAAAATACAAAAATTGCATATATCATAAAAATATGTCAGAATATATGCAAATTAAAATACTATTTTATTATTTTGGATGAGATAATGGTCCGGTTTGTAAAGAAATTCTTTAAAAGGCGACATCGTTTCACTAAAGCATTGTTGTTTTTAGAAAAAAGTGCACCTTAAGGGTTTTACCAAGAATAAGGCGTGAAAGGCGTAAGGCGAGGCGTTTCTCCCAAGCCTTAAGCCTAGGCGTGCCTAGGCGGCGCCTAGGCAGGTTTTTTAGAACAGTGCTCAAAAGTAAGGGTATTACAAGATCCAACCCGGATTTGCTGCCGACCAGCCCCCTGCTGTTTTCCGACCAGATCCACACCTGACCAGTCCATTTCCACCTCAATCAGGGCCGGATCTGCCTTTTCCAGCGTCGAGCAGCCCTCTGACCACCAAAACGCTGTCGCACAGGTCAGATTTGACCTAAACTTGGACCGTTTGCAAACCAAGCAGCCATCCGACCCCAACCCTGCTATTTCCGACCAGATTCACGTCAGGCCGGCTTGCGTATCACCTCCAGTCATTTCTTCGACCATTCTTGGACCTCCGACGATCTTGGAGATGGCTGAGTTAAGTGTTAGGGCTGTTAGGGTTTGGGAAGAAGAAGAAAAGGTGGAAGAGGAGGCTAGGGCTTTAGGTGGGATCTTGGGCTTTTTGAGGAGAGTGGGCTGGTCAAATGGGATTTGTTTAGTCTTGGCCCAATTTTAAAAGAGAAGTCACTTGGGTTGAGTTGTAATAAGCCACGAATTCATTTAATTGGGGTAGAAAAATGTGGGCAACCCCCAATTTTTAATGTGATAAAAAATATTTTATTTGGGCCCCAAAATTTTTTAAAAAATTATTTTTCACCCCTGATAAATCATAACAAAATATTTGTTCGTGTGGTATGGTTGGACACAATTTTAGCAAGCAATGTTGGTGCGACCCAGGCTACCCCAATTTGTCATTTTTAAGTTCGAGGATGAACTTTTTTGAAGCCGGGGAGAATGATGGGAATGGGTTTATTTCCTTTTATTTTAGGGCTTATTTGTCATTTTAATATTTCTTATTAGTTTTCATTTTATTTTAGTTCTTTTATTTCCTTTTACGTCTTTTAATTGGTCTCCAAGCATGTTTGGGGACTAATTAGGTGTTCTTTTGTTAATAGTTGTCCTTTTTAATCATTTTAGTAACTGCTTGGCTAACAAGTAATTCCTTCCCTATAAATACTCTTGTAATCCTCATTTGGAGATAGCTTTGATCTTAAATATAAGAAATTCTTCGTTTCTCTCTCTAGAAATTGGTGTTTGTTTAGTTTTTGGCCACTAACGTGTAATTTACGTCAATAACACACCACTAGCACATTTTTTAATTCACTGAATTTCCCCTAAAAAAAATTGATGGCATTCACATTTGGATTGGAAGTTCTAATATGACAAAATTGAGACGCAGTTTTAAAGTCAGATACTTACAATAATCAACTGAGTCTCGAAGGATTGAGATCCTAAATTTATAAAGAAAGAATAGTGGATCTTTAATATTCTTACCTTTTTTTATAGGAAATTCAACTTAACTACTTGGAAGTTGAAAATTCCAAAATATTTAAAAAGTAAATCTGATTAAAGCACCATCTTACCCAAAGGTTTAAGCTGGTTAAGAAGTAGACCAACAATGCAATTTGATTAACACTCTCCCTCACGTGCAACCCCGATCAAACGTGGAGAGACAAACAAAGGTGCACTAAGTAAACAACCATAACAAAGTGCATGCTTCACTAACACAAAGGGGGAACCAAATGCATGCCGAAGTTACGGTTATGGACCCCAGAACTTGCAAGTTATCAGGAAGTGTGCCAACGATGTATACCATGCCCTTTTAACATAATTGAGTTACCAAAAAATTTAAAAGTGGGTTGTCCGCAAAATGGCTGAGAACAACAAAAATTGGAATCTTGATTCTCTGAAAAAATAATATTCTTTTGTGCAATTTCATAACCCCCGTGCTATAAAAAGACATCACAAAGAATCCACCACTCAGCATCACAAAAAACAGGCTACATTGGAAATATAGTATTTACCTAATATATAATATGAGGCGTACCTGCTTGAATATAGTGCTCGTCCCAGACCCCTCCAACCCAAATAGCAAAAGCCTCTGAATTCTTCCCTGGTCCATATAATCAAGTACAGACCTCCCAGAGAAAGTAGTTGGATCTTCTGCTTTTGTCCCACGAGGACTTTCAGGTGGTACAGGTAATGAAAATAGTGAACAAATGAAACGAATGGACGCCTGCCTAGCAAAAAGCACAACTGCAACTTTTCAAATATTCACTTATCATATAGTAAAATGTCAAATTAAACCTGAATAGAATTTATTTTAACAGATTATGAGAGAACCTTTCCCCATATGTTCCCTTTGATGTTATTTTGACCTTCTTCCTCATAAGTTCCGTCATCATACAACCAGAAATGAGTATCCCGGGGACATTGTACCTTGGCCAGCTGAATGGAAGCCAATGAATCAACAAATTAAGTTCCACGGAGAAATGATAATCAGTTTGGGTTTATACTTGCGAGGTCAACAATGAAAGTTGTTTATTTATTAAGAAGATTAATGGAGAGGTATAAAGAAAAGAAGGATCTTCATATGGTTTTATAGATTTGGAGAAGGCATATTGATAAAATACCAAGAGATATAATATGGCGGGTTTTATGTAAAAAATGAGCGACTCGTAGATATATTGATGTGATTAAGGATATGTATAATAGGGTCATTACTATGGTAAGAACAATAACCAGAAAAAGTAGTGAATTCTCAAATACTGAAGGACAAAGCAGATGATATGTTTCAGTGGATAAAACTTAATCCTAGATTGGAATTGTGGAGAGAAATTCTAGAAACAAGAGGGTTTAAAATAAGTAAAACTAAAACGGAACATGGGGAGTGTAATTTTTGTAATAATAGGAAGACAAACGGGGATGTGGAGAAACTTGAGCGTTGAGAGATACATAAAAATGATCATTTTCGTTATTTGGGCTCAATTATCCAAAAAGATGGAGATATTAGTGATGTTACTAATAGATTTAAGCGGGTTGAGGTTGAGTGAAGAAGAGAAGTGCTACAGGCGTATGGTGCGATCGACGTATACCTTTGAAGTTAAAGAGGAAATTCTATAGGACGGCCATTAGGTGGTGATGTTATATGGGACGGAGTGTTGGACAATCGAAAAATCAAATGTGCAAAAAATGAGTGTGGCGGAGATGCGGATGCTAAGATGAATTGTTGTAAAACTCGAAAGGATAAAATTAGAAATGAACAAATTCATGAAACGGTAAAAGTAGCTCCTATAGAAGTTAAATTGAAAGAAAATTGAATTAGATGGTTTGGACATGTCAAATGTAAACCAATTGATGCCCTCATAAGGAAGAGTGATTAGAGTTAGTAATAATGGTAACGCTAGGGGTAAAGGTATGCCTAAATTGACTTGATGAGATATTGTAAAAAGGATATGATATCATGTGGTTCAATCGAGGATATTGCGTTAAACAGGGATAATGGAAAAAAAGATTCATGTAACCGATCCCGAATAATTGGGAAAAGGCTTTGTTGAGTTGAGTATATACAATACATAGGATTAAAGACCAGAATAAAGAAAAAAACCTTGAATAGAATCCTATATTGACCTTTTTTTTAAATGAAATGTGGTGGTGTGACTTTTGATCTCCCAAAAAGTGAGACGACGACTTAATGAAATTATTTAAGTGTTGTAAGTATGAAGATTTTGAAATTATAAAAGAAGATATATTAAGGTAACTACAAATGCAAAGGAAAAAACATATCAAAAGAATTGTTAAGAACAACGTAGTTAATGTTAACATTTACAATGTACATATATGGTTTGAACTTAATTATGGTGTTGTGTTTATATTCTACTTTGTAAAAACCATCACATGACTAAAGATATAATTTTCTATTTAATTTTTTCTAAACCATTAAAACGTTCACAAACAATTTATTTTATAGATTGTATAGTCATAAATCCGTCTAGAAAGTCAGTTGGATGTAAGTTCTATCAACCATGGATTATGACAGAGAGTGGCACACGAGACTTGGAAAAGGTAAAAGAAGTCATAGCAGGTTTAAACTCCAAGCACCCACTCTGGAAATCTTCAATCATAATTTAAGGACAAAAGGGTCTTGAACATATAAAGGTGTTATAGAGAAAAAAAAATTATGCACTTGCATATACAAAATAACAATGAAACTCTAAATGTTACTTGAACAAAATAAAAAGGGAAAAATGAAATTGTTTAAATTTATTACTGTGGATGTAGAATAAGAATGGAGACTGGGAAAGAAAGATAAAAGAAGAAGCTCACAAATTTTACTAACTCGTTATTCAACTCTGCCACATTTATGCTTACAACCTTATTTTTAAGATTAAAACCCCATCTAGGAGAGACACCAAGCTAAGATAATTACTAAATTATGAGACAAATACAGATAATTATCCTAACAATTACTGCTAGAAATACATTATCACAAAGGACATTTTATCCTGGACCAATGTGATGTCTTATGCTTCCATAGCCGACAATAATTATCAAACCAATTGATAGCTCCTGCATAATGTGAAGTGTGGATACTGAGTAGATATATTGAGAGGGTTACTGTAGGTGGCGTGGTAGATAAATTTCAGGTGGGTAAGGACAGAGTGGAAGCTTCACACCTCCAATTCGTGGATGGTACAACAAGAAAGATGAAAAGTTGGAAAATCTATTAAAATGAACTGAATTCTTTAGCATGGTATCACGGTTAAAATCAACTTAGGAAACAGAATGCTTCTCAGAATCAATGTGGATGATGAATGGCTAATTGAGAAAGCCAACTTGGTGGGATGTGGAAAGGGCAGTGGCCGTTAAGCTATCTGGGACTTCTGTAGCGAGGGAACCATTTGACCTTGTAATTTTGGAGCCCCATCCTAGATAAAGTTAAGAAAAGGCTTAATGGGTGGAATTGATAAGTTGAAAAAGAGCTGTAAAGGGAGTGGATTGGCTCAATCCAAGCGGTGTTCAGTAGACTTATCGATCTTTAGGTTACCAATAAAAGTTGCAAAGTTTATTGAAAAAGGATGAGGGGGATTATTAATTTTATTATTGGAATGCGTTGGCGGACGATAACAATGATCATCTTTTAGAATGGCCTTCGGTAACAAAAGATTTTAAAAAAAAACATGGAAGGTTGGGGAATTGGAGACTTTATCATTAAAAAACAAAGCATTTGGGGGAAGTGGTTGTTTCGATATCCTAGAGAAGGATTCTCTGTGGTACTCTTATTAAAATCACTTATTGGTTGAACAAGAAGGTGGGACTAAAAAGTTGCTGATAGGGGAACCTATAGAAGTTCATGGACTTGTATTTCAAAAGGTCTCAACTCCTTGACCTTTATACCCTTTGAGGTTGGGGATGGTATGTCCATAACAGGGGATATCTCATTCAAATATCATATGTCACAGGTGTACAGCCTCTTCTCAAACAAAAACCAAAAGGTCTCTCTCATGGTTTCTTTAACAGTGATTCGATGGTGTAGAACCTTCCTTTTAAGAGAAATCTCAAAACAACGAATTTGAGAAATTTGTTACCTGCTGGAAGGATTTAGGCTTTCCATTGGAGGAAGGGATTATAAGATGTGGATTTTGAGTGGGGAGGGATTCTTTTCGAAATCATATTTTTATCACCTTTCACTCCTCTGTCTTCTGTTTTCTGAGTTGTTTCACCATTTAAAGTTATATGGTCTAGTGTAGGCCTGTAAACGGGTCAGAGACGGGTCAGGTATACCCCCAACTGTCTCCGGATCCGTTTAGTTTTTTTCAGATCGGGTCCTACCCGATTACCCGATAGCTCCTATTTTTCTGACCAGACCAGGATCTATTAAGGACCTGGGACATGACCCGTTTAGCAGTCATTAGAATTTTATTTTTTTTAATTAAATTTTAAAGCACTTTCTAAGAATAAGCACCATTTTGAGTGAGTAAATAATATAATTTTTTCTTTAACAAAGTAATAACATTAACCTCTTTTAAAAAAAAGTAATCACAACAAACTAATAATAATATTAAAGTACCACTAAAAATATATTTTTAGTATAAAATTAAAAATGTATTTTTTAAGCGGGTCGGATCCTAAACGGGTCAGAGATAACATGTACCAAACCCGATCCATTTAATAAATGGGTTTTAGGTAATCGGGTATCCGGGTATAAAATTATTGCTCAGACCTACTTAAAAGGACTGGGTCCGGGGTCAAGACCTGATTTATGTGCCTAGTCTAGTGGCATAACCTCAAAAGTTCAGATCTTTTCTTGGCTATGAGCCTCTAGTGGATCGTAAGAAGGTGAATTATAATGCAATGATTCAAAACTACAAGTCAAGGGAAGACATGGTTCAAAGTATCGGCCGATACCGAGTTGACTCGGTTACCGTGACACGAGTTGAGTAATTAGCATTCTTGGCTCGAATCGGACGATATCGGTGAGATATCAACCGACTCGGACGATATCGGCGCGATCTCGATCGACTCGAACAATACGTCTCAAACAATATCGGGCAATTCGTTATAAATTTTATTTTAGTTATAGAAGCATGGTTCAAAGTATTGGCCGAGTTGACTCGGTATCGACCGAGTCAACTCGGAATCATAGGGCACCGATCCGATACCGAGAGACGTTTCAAAAAAAACACTGAATCGGCCGAGACAGCCGCGATATCGCCCGAGACAACCGATTCCGAGACTCCTCGCCGCAATATCGGCCGAGACAACCGATTCAAACGATATTGTCATATTTTGTTTTATTTTTTGATAGAACTTTTATCTTTTACCATATTTCTTCGTTGTTGAAAATATATTGTAACATTTACAAAATGGTATTACTTTTTCAAAAGTATTAACATTAATTTTTTAAAACATAAAACTCTTTTTTTTAAATGACTCTACTATAAAAAATATATAAATCTTTTAAAAAGTAGTACTCTTTTTTAAAAAAAAATGACTACTAAAACTCTTTTTTCAAAGAAATGTTATTTTTTTACAAAAAATATTCAAATCTTTTACAAAAAATATATAATGTACATTTATGTGTTGTAAAAAATGTACATTTCTGTTCAAATATTATTTTGTACATTCTTTGTAAAAATGTAAAAAAATGTACATATTTGTAAAAAAATATATATTTTTGTTAAAAAAATGTACATTTTTGTAAAAATGTCCTTTTTTACGTTTTTGTAAAAATGTACATTTTTGAAAATTTTTGTAAAAAATGTTCTTTTGTACGTTTTTATAAAAATGTAAAAAACAATATACATATTTGTTAAAAAAATGTACATGTTTGTAAAAATGCACATTTTTGTAAAAATGTTCTTTTGTACGTTTTTGTAAAAATGTAAAAAAATGTACATTGTTGTTAAAAAATGTACATTTTTGTAACAATGTTCTTTTGTACGTTTTTGTAAAAATGTAAAAAAATATACATTGTTGTTAAAACAAAATGTATATTTTTGTTTTTCAATATTATTATTGGTTTACTATGCAATATTGAATCTAACAACTCTACCGCGCTTCAGTATAACCAATTCTACAATGCAATGCATATTGAATTATGGGTTTGAATGTATCTCATTGGTCCACATTGTTAATCTTATTTTTTTAAAATTTTCTATATTTTTCCGAAATTTTTTGCGCTCTCTAAATAGCGTATCTTTGCGTATCGCCCGATACCGCGACCGATACCGCGACCGAGTTGAAAATCGGGTGTCCGATACCAGGACCGAGACTTTGAACCATGTATAGAAGTCATTAAATTTGTAGCACTTCTATCAAATTTGTCATGTTATTTATGGTTGAATTAAATCCTTACCATACGAAATATAATGTATTTACATCTATTTTTAAAAATGTATAAAATATGTATCATTGTATTTAAACACTTCTTTTTACTTAAAATATATTGTAAAAAATGTATCATTTTGAACTCAATCTATATTAGCTGAAGTCGTTAGAACATACTTCAAACGAACTTCGAACGAGTGACGTCTATTTGACAGAACAACGCTTGTTGGAAGGTCGTTCGAACTAACTAGGCCTTTCGTTCGACGAGATTGGACCTCGATAGAATGAACCTAACGCCTCGAAAAACGTATTTTTTATAAATTAGACTTTTGTGAATAGTTTTTCTCAAGACTTTTGGTGAAAACGAAACCCCTATAACTGTTCCAAAAGTGTTCATCTTTTTGTTTCTCAAAAACAAGTTTTTGTTTTCCAAATCATACATCCATAGAATGATTTGTTGAGTGTGTCAAACCCTAGTTGCATACACATTATCAAACCCTCGTGAAGATCACTCTACGGCTGACTTTTGTGAAGTTGCGATTCTACTGCTGAATAAGAAAGGATACAGTTGTTTTAATCTTGAGGCTGATCGGTGGATATTGAGGGAAGAGCCGCTTCTTGTGGGTGGTGCTGGACTGCATCACTTTCTGTTGAAGACTTGAAAACCAACATCGGGTTACTTAGTGGATCTCTACTTAGTTTGTAAGTCGTCTTGTGTCTGTCAATTATGATACAATGCTGAAATATAGGTTTTGCTCGAAAGGGATTTTTCCTCAATTCTTCTTCTGCTTAGTTTGGTTTGATTTGGCATATTTTTGTGTTGGGCTTTATCTTGCATGCACACCTAATACTAATCAAGATAAAATTTGGTTAAAAATTGAATCTTTGTGTGTGTGACCTAAGATACAAGTAATTCCATATACCCCGTGCTTTCTCGATCTCTCTTTAAAATGCTCCTCTATTTGATCAAAATATTTTTTTTAAATGTATTATGTAATATATTAAGTATTATTATTTACTCATTTAATAATTAATAATTTATTACATTAATGAAAACAATATATTTAACTTTTATTTACCTTCTTTTATTTATAAAGTTGTGTCTCAATTGGTTGTTTTGCTTTCTTATTAATAAATTATTATGGACTATTGCAGCTAATAAGTGTAACGCGTCACTATAAGCAATTACACGATGTTATGCATACTAAATTATGGTTTTGAACTTATCTCATTAATCAATAATATTATTCCAATTTTTATGAAAATTTATATATTTTTTTGAAATCTTTTTGGGCTCTTTAAATTTTATATCGTTGCGTATCGCCCGATACCGCGACCAATACCGAGTTGAGAATTGGGGGTCCGAGTCGTACACCGATATCGTGACTTTGAACCATGAGGGAAGATCTTGATCACATGCTTTGAGATGACTACTCACATTTAGAGGAAAGTGACGATGAATTTGGTATGGTGAGTGGATTTACTAAAACAAGCAAAAAAATTGTTTATGGTGTAAATGATGTGGTGTGGTAGAAAGAAAAATTGTCGGCATTTACGGTAATCATAGTGACATTTTGGATCATTTGGAATGAAAGGAATGCTAGATTTTTTAAGATAAGAAGATTAAAAGGGGGGCTATTTCAAAGAAAGTAAGGCCTTGTTTAGTTGTGGAAAACAAGGTTATTTTTGAAATATGCGTTCATGTTTGGTACTCTTTCAAAATAGAATATTAGAAAACACTTTTCCAAACTTTTCGATTTTCCTGAAAATTGGAAAAACACAACAAGATTTCCACCAATTTTCAAAAATCCCAAAATTACATTTCGACAGTGAACTTTCTATAACTTATATTTAGACCCAACCTTTTGGTAAATTACATTTTGAACACTTAATTTCTATAAATTACATTTTGACCTTGAATTTTTTGAGAATTACATTTTGGCCCCTATAATTTATATCAATTCTATTTTGGGCCCTTGACATTTTGTAAATCACAATTGGACCTTGAAACTTTACGTGATTACAATATAACCCTGAACTTTGTGTAAATTATATTTGACTCCCAAAATTTTTATAAACTATATTTTGAAAATAATAATTTATTTCTACCAAATGAACGCATTTTCTAGTTTTCTAAAATTTTCTATGAAAATTAGAAATGGAGATAACCTGAAATCAAGAAACAGTTTTCCACGGCTGAACAGGCCTTCAAATTCTCAACTACACTTGAACTTCTTTGTCTCAGGTTTTTCCGACACGTTTCTTTTCTTTTTTGTATCGAGTTGGAACGATAAAAACACACTAATTTTTAGTGCGCTATTGTCCTTTTTAGATAGGGTCTATATTGACCGTGTTTGAGGTGGACTAAGAGATTGTTCCCTTCGACGGTGACCATGAGACATTCTAGAACATTTGGTTTATCTGCTTTTTTTAATATTATGATTTTTAATTCTTATTAGTATGATTTCTTTTAATATTATGGTTGCGCTGCAATTTCGAACTGATTAAATTAAATTTATTTGAAACCAATTACTATTAATAAAAAAATTGAATTTAATTGGAAAAAAAATTCCCAACCGTTATCACAGCAATCGAACTTACCGCGCTTAAGCTCCCCGCGGCGGTTGATCTACCACGCTGACCCTCGGTTTGGTTTTGGGAAGAAATAGCATTTTTCTTGATGCTCTTAAGAGGCAAAACAAGTAAAACAGATTTTTTCTATTTTGCTTAATATCTTAAGGATGGTCTTACGCCTTGAGGTATGAGCTTCGTGGCGCGAAGCCTTAATTTCCCGTTTTCCCTTGGTTGATGAGCTTATGAATGCATATCTGTTTATCCATAAGTAGGGGTGTAAATGAGTCGAGACGGTCAGAAAAGTATGAAGCTCAAGTTTAATATAAAAAGCATAACGAACTTTGAAATGTGCTCAAGTTTGGTTCGTTTTAGTCATGATTCGAGCTCGAACAAGATTTTATCCGAACACATACGAGCCGAGCGCTATTAGCGTGATATTTTTATACTATTTCAGTACGATTATTGGTGATAGAGACAAACTCGAGCCGAGCACAATAAGATAACAAGCTTGAAAATACTTGGTTCGTTTATTCTACGAGCCGAACTAGAAAGTTGTTTTATCAAAACGAAAGCGAGACAAACTCAAGTAGGTTGTTTCGTTTTTACTAAAACTCCTCGATCAGGGTAGGAAAATTTAGTACCTTCTAATTCCATAATTCCTACCACCATGGAAACCGTCAATGTATAGAATAATGTGGGAAAACCAATCTTTAAAATGCTTGCAAACCTTTAGTATTTTGGATAGTTATATCATGGAAATGATTAGTTTTCCTTATTTGTAAGTTATTTTCCCATGCTAATCTCATCACTCATAGCATACCAAGTATGAGTAAACCAAATTGCACGTTGCAAAAATAAAAGGTAGTGCCCTATCCAATGATTGAATAAAGTCAACTAGGGTTACTGAGACCTTTCAATTGGGAAGGAATGAAAATAATTATTAAGAACCGCATTGTTGTTTTGTTTTACCTTGAATACCCTGAGCTCAATTTTAGTGATCTCACGGCCATTTACGAAAACTTGCGTATTACCATTGCTTGCATCCTGCGGTAGCTTACACCCAACATTCAACTTTGAACTTATAATGCTATCAGGCTTCTCCCCCTCCTGCAATCCAATAATCAAAGGTTAGGCCAGCTGCAGCACATAACAAAACAAACACCTACAGACTAGAGTATACTCACCTTTCCCCAAAGTCCAGAATCCTTATCATACCAGTACCTCCCAGGTATCAACAGCTGAGGAGGAAGGAGACAACCCAAAACTTCGGCAAGCTCATCTTGCCTCAACTCTCTCCCATTCACAATAACCTGGTCGGGTCTAAGCTGATTAGCAGAGCATTCCTTCTCTGCCTTCATAATCTGTTTGATTTCCAAAGGACTACAAACCCTAGACAACACCCTGGAACATTTCCCTAAATTAGACCTTCTCAACTCATCAATTTGTCCCCCAATACAACCCACACACTTGCGACCTTCGGGCATTGACCCCATGGCCTTAAGCACACAGTTACTACAATACCTAGCGCCACACACGATACAAGTCTCTTTTGATCTCAAGATGTTACTTTTCCCACACCTAGTGCAACGAGTTTTAGAGGTTGAAGCGATAGGTGGTGAGTGTAAGGCTGAGGCATCCTCAGTGTCAGATTTGTTAAATGAATTTGATTCTCTGTTTCCGAATCTGCCAACTCCAGAAAACCTAGGGACGATGGGGGAATCGGAGAGGGAAGAAGTGCGTATGGAGATGGAATCGAAGTTGAGTGGATCGTAGGGGAGCGGGGGACCTTCGTACTCGGTGGCTATTGAGTAATCAAGATGATCTTCGTCCGCTTCCGATTTGGACATCTCACAAGTAGATTTTTTTAGTTTTTTGATTTAGCGTTTGGTGAGGTTAGAGTTGGAGTGTGAGGTCGGAGATAGGAAAGAAGGAACAGTGAGGTGGTCGTTTAGTTTAGATTTAGACTTTAGTTGGTTGGAACACTAATTGGAAAGTGAGGGGGTGACTCACGGAACACGTCATTTGCTTTCGTATTCGCTCTCCGTTAACTCTGACGTCACTATCACGAGGCTAAGACACACCTGTCAAAACATAATTTTATTTAGACTAAACTACTACAGCGCTAAGCTGCATTAGCGCATCCATAATAGTGAGGAGTTTGGACAAAAAAATTTGTAAATTTACAAATTAAGAGAGTTACGCTGGTGAGAGGTAATTGACAAATTTCGTATATGAAAACGTAAAAGATTTGCAAAGTTACTAGATGGCTAATGAATCAGTAAAATCATCTTACGAACTTCTAAACTTCGTAGCAACTTTCTACGAACTTCTTTTGTTCGTAAAAAGTTTCTACGAACTTCAGAAGTTCGTAAAAATTCCTACGAACAAAAGAAGTTTGTAGGAAGTTGTTTTTACTGCTACACATTTTCACGGTCGTTTGTAGATTTTTGTTATAAATATAGCGCACATTCCTCGAACATTTTCATTCTCACCCTTTACTTTCATTCTCACCCTTTATAAATTATGAGAGTATAATTTCCTTCGTGTGATTTCCTTATTTCTATTTTTAATATATTTTATTTCTAGACAAAATATGTCTTCCTCTCAACCGATTAGTTCCGGTACAACTCAACAACCTAATATGACTCCTTTTGAGAGGACGAAGTACTATGTACCATTTATGCTAAATATACAGCTTGAAGTATTGAAGGAAACTCGATATCATCGGGCACATTTTGGGACACCGTGAAAGATGAGTATAACGTCACGCATGGAATTACAATTACTCGTACGAGATCCATACTATCAACACGTTATAATCATATATCGCATCAAATAATGCTATATATTGCAAAGCTTTCTCACCAATTCAATGATATGGGAAGCGGGACGAACGAGTTCCAAGCGGTTACTAATGCACGCGACGCGTACCCTGCAGAAACTAACAAACATTTCACGTTCGATAACTGCTATCAAATTTCAAAAGATTTACCAAAATTTGACTTGAAAAATACAGCGGGGAACAATGACAGCCCTGCACCTTTACGCGAATATGACACTCCGGGGGTACGAGACGTACTGGATAAACCCCCAGGCAGGAAGGGTGAGAAACAACGTTCACGTCAACGAGCGCATTCTAACAGCTTGGATTGTAGCACGACGGTTCTCAAACATTGCGAAGACTTCAATGTAATGTTTAAAAGCAAGTAGGAGTGGAAGAATAATCGTGCCCTTAAATTTGACTCTCAAATGGATGGGTTCATCGAGATGAAGCGAGCTGATCAACTTGCCAAAAGATCAGATCACCAAAAAATAAGATCAGCTCGTGCGCTTAGGTCGAGAGCAGTCGTACATCGTGGAGCTAGATATGAACAATATGAATTATATGCAAAAGCAGTTGCATTATAAAAGGTTCAACGACCTAACAGCGATGGTTACTGCGACCGAAACTGCGATTTCCAAGTTACAATCGAACTATACCGGGTCGTTTAACCCTACGTCGAGTCCAAGCGGTTCAATTAATGACTAGTAGTATTTATTATAATTGTATTGAATCCTCGTTATTTTATTTTCATCATTTACTTTCAGTATATGTACAGTAAGCCAGCTTGCATTTTAATAAATCCAATGTCAACGTTTAAATATATGTAATGTCACTACTGTTTATTAATTTTAGTTTCAATACAATAGTCGTACAATTACAAATTAAAAATCGCACAATTACGAATTGAAAATGTAACTAACAAACCGAATAGCCACAATTAATATCAAAAATACGTTAAATTCTTCAACCCACCATTTCATCACCGTGTGTGTTCCAAATGTGCTCCACTAAATCATTATGTAACTGTTGATGTTTAGTTGCATCTCTTATCTTTGCATCCTGCGTGAGGTAGTCGTAGAAATTAGTTTGGACCCTCAAAATATGAGGTATTACATCATTCTGTTCGTATTCATTTTGTCATGGACAGTCTCTACGTTCATCGTCAATAATCATATTGTGCATTATAATGCAAGATTTCATTATGGTTGATAGGGATGCCCTATTCCATAATTTACACGGTTCCCGAACAAACGCGAATCGGGCTTGTAGTACACCAAAAGCTCGTTCAACATCTTTCTACACGCTTCTTAGTACTTGCAAAATAATTTCTATTTTTGTGTAATCCCTTGTTGGTTCCTAAAAGTTTTAACTATTGTAGCGTAGGGAGGGTAAATGCCATCACCAAGGTAGTACCCCATGTCGTATGAATTTCCATTAATAGTGTAATTAATGGGAGCTTCCCTTCCATTGCGTAATTTTCTAAAGACGTTAGACCGGTGCAAGACATTTAAATCGTTACAAGATTATAGTAGGTGACTCTTTACGTCCACTATATTGAGCGTGCCATGCTGTGGGGCAGTTTTTCCAACGCCAATGCATGCAATCAATGCTGTCTAGCATTCTTAGGAAACCTCTATTTGCATTTTGTTCGAGTAACGTTGTGACGTCGCCTTGTATCGGATTTCTACCGTACTGGGGACCGAAAATTCGTACAATTGCCTTTGTAAAACTAATAGAGTTGTTTCACTCATAGCGTACTGCTCAGACCACACGTCATGGGAACCCCCATTAGCTAACAGTCGAATTGCCCCCAACACTTTTTGACGAGAGATTAAACCTTGACGACGGCAAACATCATTCTTCTGAACAAAGTAGTTATCATAAAGGCAAACAGATTCAAGGATGCGATTGAAAACACTATACCGCATCCTGAATCTCCTTCGAAAAAAATACTCGTTATATACCTTATCTTCCCCAAAGTAATATTCCCATAGTGTTGCATGTCCCCTTTCTCTCCTACGATTCACTCGACGTCTCGTTTCAAGTTCTTTCCCATCGCGAATTATATTTTTTTCAGCACACCACCGGGTAATCTCCATCATAATAATCATTTCCTCGTCTGAATCATCGGATGATCCACATTCATTAAATTATGCATATTGGAGCAAAAGATTTCGTCCCTCATCGCTAGAACTAGAGGAGTCCATGATATAATATGGTTACAAATTAATTTAGAAGTAGATGAAATATTACACTCTACCTGTATAGTTTTACGGTACAAAGCTATTTATAATTATTTTAGATGTAGGTTGTTATTGGTAAGTGTGCTACAAATAATATCTTGGTATGTGCTACAGATAATATAGGTAAAATCTTATATAGGTAACTGTGCTACAGATAAGTGTGCTACAGATAATATAGGTAAAATTTTAATTTATGTGTCCTATTGGTAAGTGTGCAATACAAAATTATCTAGATCAGTGCGCTATATTATCTAGATAATATATGTGTCCTATTAGGTTGCGTGTGTATGTAATTTACCGTATGTAAATATACTGTATGATATTCACATTTTGATATGTGCTACAGATATTATCTTGTTATTGGTAAGTGTGCTACATTTGGGGTTCAGGTTGTTCGGGTTGTCAATATGTTATATGTCAAGTTACTGATTGATACTACTTTATGTATAGTTACTTTATCAAGTTACTGTATGATAACTACAATCGTCATCAGCTTTATGCGCGCCTTTATAAAATTATAATTTATTATTGCCTGCAAGTTATTGTATAATTTATCTTTTCCATTGGTATGCGTGCCTTTGTAATATTATAAATATTTGTTACCATTGTAAAATAAAATTATAATTTCGAAGGTTTAAAATTACCTATAAATAAATTAAAAGGATTGCAACAATTTTTTATCTAACATTGTCTTATATTTCAAAGATGGCTTCATCTCCCTACTATTCATCCATTTACAATGGCTCTTACACAGATATTGCTGGTAATGATTGGTATGGGAAAAAAACAATTTTCCAAACATATCCAATTGATATTTCTCGACGTTTTCTAAATGACTTTGGTCATATATTCATAATCTCTCCCAATTCAGAACCTGAAGACGGAGTTGTGTATCCTCGGGAACACCTCACATGGCCAGATAAATACGATGAAAGGTGTGACCTGGAGGTGCTTTGCCATTACCATCACATATCCGTGCCAAATAATCGGGCTGCCGAACTTTGGCCAATATCGCATCCCGAAGATGCGGATATGTTTTGTCTTCATTTATTGGAGGAAGAGATATGGAAGATGGAGAGGCGCCTACAACATTATCACAAAGCACAACGCGCGATGCTATCAGGTCGTCACATTCAGGAACAATTAATTAACATATATAACGACTCTACGTTGGCATCAGATAACGATATTTTCGACTACACCAATCCCGGTTATGATTACTTTTCGAAATGCATATATGAAAATGATGGGGAAGAGTACGAACCAAATATATCAAACTACAACGAAGAATATGTTGATTCCGATACGCAACGATCTTACTTACCTAAATGTTTAGTGCGCAATGGGAAACCATATTGTTGTACTTCTACTAGGTTCGACCTAAGCATTTGAACACATACACCTAATAATCATTTCGATCGTGTATTGTTGGTTGTATTACTTAAGTCATTATTTCAATACCAATAAATGATAAATTTATTTCAGAATAATTGTTGTGATGATTATATTATTACCATATATTTTGAGTGCTATATATTTTACCATATATGTATTAGTGTTTTTACTAGTTAAGTCATTATTTCAATACTAATAAATGATAAATTCCAATCGTAATAATTGTTGTAATGATTAATAAAGTAAATAACAGTGTAATAATTTATTTATCATCATTCTATGTGCAATAAATGAAAATAAATATGAGACATTATACATCATAACATTTTTCATAAATATGAGACATTATACATCATAACATTTATCATCACAATTAAAGTGAGACAACAATACAAAATTTATTCATAACATATTTCAATAGTACATTATACATCACTAGCTCCCCGGGTCGAACTCAAAATCCGCACTTAAATCTGCATGTGAACCCGTGTAAGGGTTAGACCCAAATAAATTACCCCAAGGTTGTTGCGACTCGTATGTCAGGACCGGGTCAGAGGGTGGGGCTAGGTGTGATCTGTAAACACTCGGACGACTAGAACTAGTACCACCCTCCTTAAACTCATGACTAGGCATAGTAAAGCGTGATAGTCATCACGTGCTTTGAGTCGATCCTCTCGCTGACGTGTCTCGTGTAATATTAAATGACGGAGACCTCGAATGTTATCTGTTGCTTCGATATAGGACTCACGCCATTCTAACTGCGTCAAAGATTGAGTTGGAGGTGCGTTGGTTGAAAACTCAGGTCTCGGGACATCTATAGTATATGAAGACCCCTCCGGTAGGCCGACGTCAACCGTCCAATTCTGCCTCGATGGTTGGACATGCGTAGAACCACCCACAGAGAACTGTGTCTCATACACATGCGGTTCATTTATCGGTGCTGGTGCTCATGGGATTCGCAACGTCGAAGGTGCCACTGAACCAACTCCAATCAAATTTATATTAACATATCTGGCAATCGACGGTAGTAATGGCCCGAGTGTTACTGCCTTCCAATAAGCATTATACTCTTCTTGGTACACATCTCTTATGTTTTAATTTGCGAGAGGCCAATTATGGACAGCAGTTGCTTGAAAATCATGTTCTGAGACACAACATAAAGTCGATGGTGGGTTGCCTGCTATACATATCCGCCCAGTTAATTGCCGGATAGCCCGGTCACCCAAGTACTAAAAATCCTTAAATAAGGGATCCCAAAAATCATCCGTAACCCCGATATCTCACGAGCATATAAGATGACATCAGAGTCACAGTCGGCAGAAGTCTCGTATGGCTGCCATATAATGGATTTGGGTGACCGCATCTCAAGCTGATGTTGACTGCTTGAGATGTTAAACCGTTGTGCTCCCTTGACTTTCTTTTTGTTCCCCCTCGACCAACGAAATATGCGGGGCCACACATCGATGGACAGATCGACGAGAATAGGACATGCCGTCGCCATATACTCGTGATGTAAATACTACAAAATTTATTGATAAATTTAATTCATTAGAAAAGTTGACATATATTGTAATGAAACATAAATTTCATATATGCGGTTAAATAAGATGAAACGAAAATATACCTTGAGTATTTGCCACATGCATTCAACGCTAGTCAACGATCGTCGACTGGCTTTGTCCAAATACCATATAATACGGGCATAAATAGCCGAGCCCCAGTCGTATATGCCAATAGCAGGAATATCCTCCAGATAATGTAAATAGCCGAGGTCGGAAGTGGAGTGAGCATTTGGAAAAAATACACTCCCGAATACATAGAACCAAAATGCTCGAGCTATGATTAGGGACATATAATCCGGTAAAGCTTCAACCTTGACAAAATTTTCTATGTATTTTTTAAGGTCAGAAACTGGAATTCCCGCACCGTTAAATCTCTGTATATAAATTTTTGGGAAAAAATCATTTATGGTATTACCAAAATTGGTATATTGTTCAATTCTTAGATTTTGAATGGGTCATCCTTGTCCAATCGGAATGCTTGTTAAAAAATTTGTCATATATTTAAATAATTATGAATATAAATACCATAAAATATAATTCAAACAATTAATTTTGAATTTAAGTACAACAAATTGTTTTTGATATATTGGAACAATCGGAATGCCCGTACATAATTTAAATTTTTTGTCATATATTTAAATAATTATGAATATAAAAACCATAAAATATATTTCAAACAATTAATTATGAATTTAAGTACAACAAATTATTTTCGCATATTGAAACAATTATGAATATAAATAATTATTTTCATGTATTGAAACAATCGGAATGCCGGTACATAATTAATTTTTTTGTCATATATTTAAATAATTATGAATATAATTACCATAAAATATATTTCAAACAATTAATTATGAATTTAAGTACAACATATTATTTTCACATTTGAAACAATTATGAATATAAGTACAACGAAAAAAAAAACGGAAAGCATTGTGAAGTCGAGCGGAGTGAAGGCAAGTTCGACATATGGTAGTTGGAAGGTATGCGTCGTGTCCCACCGACGTTCGATCATCGCCGTCACAATACATTGATCGGAATTGGGCATCACCATAGAAAAAAAATTGACATAAAACCGACATTGTCGATAATTGCTTTGATATCCGATTTTTTCTCTTCGATCAACTTGTACAATTTCATTGGTCCCGTCAATTCCCCCGAAATTCGAATTTATTTCCGTTTATGAACGGAGTTTTGCCGTCGGACGCGTGTGATACTCCGTCGTAAATACGGGTATAGTTGCCAATTATAGGATTCGACGGTTGAATCAACGCAGAAGGATAGGGAATTGTTATTGAAGTCGACTCGTGTTTTCTTGATTTCCCAATATTAATGTATTTTTTCCATTTTCTACCTAATTCCATGGTGTTAATAAATCTGATTTGGAGGATTCTCTAAATCTAATTTGGGAATGATTTAAAATTAATTTGGGGATTATATGGGATGATTTTTGAGAGTATAGGAAGAATTTTTGGGGCAGACTGATGTATTTAGAGATTATATGGGACTGTTTCGATGACAAATATGTAAAAAGTTTTAGAAAATAAGGAGAAGAAGATGGAGGAATTAATAAAAAAGAATGAAAATAACTGATGGAAAAAGATGAAGATGATAAGAGAATGAAGAGAACTTAGGTCTGGAGGAAGAAGAAGGTAGACGCAGAGAACCGAATTGAGGAATTGATAAATGTTTGTGAATAAATACACGGAGGAAAATGTTACCGTTATATGACTGTTAAGTTCTTACGAACTTCTTTAGTTCGTAAAAACTTCCTACGAACAAATGAAGTTCATAGGAAGTTCTTACGAACTAAAGAAGTTCGTAAGAATTCCCCCCATTGCATGCCGCCCATTTGGGCGAAAGGTAAAATGTGATACACGTAGGTTAATTTAGCTTTCGCCAACGCATACCAGTGCGGATGCTCTTAAAAGCTCCCTTCTGCGCAGGGTAAAGGGCCATATTTGTTGTATACATGTATGCTATGTGGCCGACTTAAACGAAGAAGTTGTTCCGCACAAGAATTAAAAAAAATAAAAAATAAAAGTCTTCAGAGTTTCGCCTAGGCATTTCAACCAAGTATCGTTATTTTCATTTTGTACACCCACGTGTTTACAACGGCTTTATAATTTTATGGCAATGGCTATTGAGTGAAATAATTTTTATTTTTACTAATAAATAATGGCTTATGAAATAGAAGTGAAATAGTTTTATGGCTAACTTATTTATGGCATAAAAATTAGCTAATAAATTTACTAAACTAAATAAAATTAAAATAAAATCCTTTACTATTATTTTAGGGTGAACTAAAAATATATGAGTTTTAAATAATATTCATCACATAAATTGACTAACAAAGTCACTAAAAAGAATAAAAATTCTATAAATTAAGCTAGTGTAATTTTTGGGTGACATAAAATATGGGATAATTTAGTGGACAAATAAATAATGCAAAAAATTAGTGACAACAGTTAAAGAAAGGTGATAAAAATCAATCACAAAATAAATTAATTAATAACCATAACCAACCTATAAACGTAACATTAACAACATTACATACAAAATAAACACTATAAAAAGTAAATTACCTCAAACTGTAACTAATGGAGAGTTGAAATTTGGGTTGATTTGTGGATATTGTTGGGAGATGGTATCAGGTTCGTATGGGTAGATAAATAAGGTAAATATATTTATTAAGGTGGTTGGATGGTTGGTAGGCGGTTGGGTATTAATTATGGGTCATTTGTTGATTTAGAGAGAGTTTGAGGAGAGGAATTGTGAAAAGGGGAAAGCCTTCAACGGAACAACATGTTTCGCCCAAGGCATTTTCACCGGATCCTTAAACGTAACATCATATTCCCTGATATTTTTATTTTTTTTAAACGTCATCGTTTAGGATACATCTAGTGTATATATGGCTTTACCCGTAGCATTTTTCTTATTTTTTTCGGGTTTATTTGCACTACCTTAGTGTATTTTTAGACTACCCATAAGGGTTGCTCTAACACCAAATTCAATAGGAATATAATCCTAAATGTAAATCTATATATATCATATATTAGGCACAATAATGTAAGAAAACATTTAGATTTGTTAAGTTAGTGTTATTATATTTTGAATATTTAAATAAGTTGTTATACTATTGTTATTTATTCAAATTGATTAGAGATTAACTCATATGAAAATTACTAATTTTAGACTAATCATGTAGGAACACCAAATGCATTCAATCACATAAATTTTAATGGGATGATTAAGTATATTTTATTGGCGTGAGTGAAAGTGCATATAAACACACAATTACAAGCTTCAAGATCAAATTAACACATAACTACATGAAAGGGGTTTAGAAGGTGAACTATAATTTTTTATGAGACATGAGGTTAATAATAATATGAAGTTTAAGCAGAGGGTTATGCTTGAGTTCAAAAATGCATTGCTCAAGGAGGACTCTAAAAGTAGTCATGTAAAAATAAAGGAATTTTAAATGGCAACTTAAATGCTAACAAAGTCTGGCTGGTATCTTTATCCTTATAACACTAGTGAAGAATTCTTTATATCAATGATAAACAACAACAATGATCCTTATGTTTGTACAACGCATTTGGAAAAAAACTTATAGGGTGTCTTTGGCGGCTTCAATTCCAAGCTTTGGAATTGGGGCCTTTATTTCCAATTCCATTGTTTGATTCAAAAATTTGAGTTTGGATTATTCACGGGGGTCTAATTCTAAGAATTCCAATTCCATAAATTGAATTCCTGCAAAAGTAGATGATTACAAAGTCATATATCTCTAGAATTGTTTACACAAACAAATTTACAAAAACACATTGCACGCAGAGTTTCACACACATGCAAATGCATATACATAGTTCCATATACACACACACATACACATGTTGCGTATAGAGTTTAATCAGTGCGCATTTGTGCATATAGTTTCACACAAACTACTTCACATGGTCACTGCACCAAATACCAAAAATGGTCACGATTTTGGACCATCACCAACGACTCGAGTCATGGTTTTGGACCGTGACAATTTAAGGTTGATCATTTTGGTGGTAACGGTTCAAAATTGTGGCCAATATAGAGAGTCACGGTCTCTTTTGTAACCCCAATATAAGAGATATGGTCACGATTATGGATCGTGACCAATGATCACGATTCCAACCATGACCCCAACCATAACGGATTTATCCCACTCACGATCTGGAACCATGACCATTTGTCATGAATGTAGGTTGTCTAGTCACGGTTATAGACCGTGACATTTGAATGGTTGATTATGGTTCCTGAACGTGACCACCCTTTAACCCATTGAAATCTGGTCACGGGTATGGTCAAGATTTTGGATCGTGACTAATAATAAATTTATTTAAAAAAATAATTTGTATTTAAACATGTAAACAATTTCATTATTGAACTAACTAATACGTCAATAAAAAATATTAATACAAAAATTATTAAGCCATCAAATTAATTACATTAATCCAACACAAATATATAATAAAATATTCAAAGTGTTCCTTCCCCGAAGCATATGCAATCTCGTTTTAATCAACATTCGCGTTCACCCAACTAGACTTGAAAATATTTCAAAATGTTCCAAATGGTAAGAAAGACTTGAATCCCAAAATGACTTCAAGACGCCTACGTAGAAAAAAAGGCACATCAAAATCCACGTAGTTCGTAAGATGAACAAGGTTGGGGTCCAACCCATAATTCGAATGTAATGTGTCTCTTTTGATTATAAAAAGGGTATGAAATGTGGTGAAAGCATAAAAAATTGTGCGAACGCTCTAAATTGGGAATTGTAGTATAAGCCCCTTTGGGGGAGTTTGGATTTATGAAAATAGATGTGATTAGTGATAGAAGTATAATAAACAAGGTACAAATGGAGTGAGAAAACTAAAATATCCAAAATAGCGTTTATGGGATTAGTAAAACATAAAGGATATTGCAAAATGTGAAAGACAAAGTAATAAGTGCAAGAGAACTAAATATATGAGTAAAACATACTAGTTGCATGAATGAGATTTGTGTGAGCAGTTTTATGTGAGTATTCTTTAATTCTTTTCTTGGAGGTTTAACCGATCCAACGCATTCGGGATTCCTAGCTTCATAATAAGACTATAACAAAACCTTGTTAGGATTGAAATCTATGATGAATTCGATTGGTTAGACCCTTAAGAAAAAATTCAAGGGTACTCACACGAAACAAAGTTAAAAATATTACAAAATGTATCGAACATAATTTATAAGGAAAGAGTTATTATCTTGACGTGTTATCGTGTCAATTGTATCATGACTAGTAAATACCATAAATTGTTGTCTTAACAAGATTGTTGGTAGTAGTACATTGATGTGATAAAAAAATTATGTGCATGTATATAACAAAGTACTCGAATCACAATCTGACTCCGGGACACCTACGTAGCCAAATAAACTGGCATCAAAGTTCACGTAGTTTTATCACGACATAAATTCGGATGTTAATGTCTTATTGACTATTTGACTAATGTGTTCAATGATCCAAACAGTGAATCCAAAATCTTCTTAGCATAAAAAATTGTTGTTCAGAGGTAATTAACCTTGTTGGGGCATCGATAGCGGTTTTAATCGACCTTTTGTGGAACTTATCAATTGAAACACGGGTTATTAGTACGTTTTATAGGCTTGGCCAAATTATAGCTATACACAATCTTATTTTGTCCAAGGCTATAAGACCAAATAATAACCTATGTTTCACCCAATGGGTTCCACAAATTAAGAATGTGATAGTTATGTTGAGAAGATTGGTATTAATCAAGGCTACTCACAAATATAATTTTAGTGTTGTGTCAGCACACTTGAACTTTTTCTCCTAAGTTTAACTAGTCGGACTCATCAGGTTCTCCTCACCTTCATAACATGACTATGGCATAACCTTATCACGACTTGAAACATATATTGAGTTTGACGGGTTAGACTTCGAAGCAAAAGTTATAGGGTACACATACAAAACTAAAATTAAATTTGTGAGTAGCCTTGATCAATATCAATATTCACAACAAAAAAATTGCATTTCCAATTTGTGAAACCCGTCGGGTGAATTGCATGCTATTAGCCTAGGATTATAGCTTTGGCCCAAAAAAGATTATCTGTAAATACTTACCCCCGAGATTTTACCCTTTATCCATGTTATTTATAATCATGAAGAATTATTGGGATTTGAATTATTAATATATGGACTTTTATCTCAATTTGATTATTCTTTGAGCTTTTATGGTAATTATTGGAAGTTTTGGGGAAAATTGGAGATTTTAGAAACTATTTGGTTCGAATGAAAATAATCTCGATTGAACGAGAATACAATGTCGTTCGAAGTTGGGTTGTAACGAGAATCTAACTAGATGTCACTATATAAGGTTTTCATACCTCGTTAGAAGGCCGTTCGATGGGGAGATCGAATGGGATCTTTATCTCATTCAAACGAGGTCATATTCTCGTTCGAATGACCTGCTCAAAAAATTTAAATCGAGATGTCCTTATGTGCTGTCACATTTTGGACCGTTAGATCGATGACGTGTTGGTTCCTGATACACCCAGATGGACAAAAATGGGATTTTAGTGTTTGGGATAGTTTTTATAAGGGTTTATTTGGGTTGTTTGTTGGTTTAAATGAGTGTAGGGAGGAGAGAGGTGGGGAAGTCTTACACCCACCATTTTTAGAATTGTCTTCCTCTCTCTCTAGATCTTGGGAGATTTTCCCCTTCTCCCACCACCATAAACCACGATGAATCCACCTTATGCCACCACATTTTAGAAGTATTCCACCATATTTAAGCCTAATACACACATTTCTACCATTATTGAGCAAAGCTACGAATTTTGGAGGTGATGTTGGGGGTTTTGGAGAAGAAGACGAGTAAACATTTATGAAGTTTTGAAGGGGGCTTTGCATGGAGCTTTCATGAAGGCAAGCTTTGTGGAGCTAGGTAACCTCCTTGAGGACACCTTAGGAGGTGGGGGTTGCCATCATCTTCTTCTTCATCTACCATTTTGGAGCTTCATTTGAGGTAAAAAAAATATACTTTTTAGTTAAAACTCTATTTTTTCATGTGTTGACCATGTAGTTAGAGTTGTAAGAGTAGGATGCATTAATGATATAAGAACGATATTTTTTATGATTTGTGAAATGGGTTTTAAAAAGGGATTCAAATGGTTTTGAGCAAAATGGTATATTTTAAGAAAACTTGGTGTTGATGTCAAAAAATGGACTAGATTCAATTTTCTAACCACGAATAAAATATAAAATGCGATGAAATAAACACAGAAAGACAAAGATTTTTTAGAGTGGTTCAACTGTAAAGAAAGCCTACATCCACTATTATTTTATTGATTTTAATGATTACAGAAAATTAGGTACTCTTGCTATAAGAAGAAGAACCTAGAATCCGTTTTATCTTGCCTTTTGTGAAAGGAATACAATGTATTTATAGTGACCCGGAGATCAAGTATTAGAATGCCTTTATATATTCAAGCATTTACACCCGTACATAATGAATGTGATGGTTGATAGTCATGAGCGTATATTGGATAACCCTTGGCTCCTTCATATGTGATGTCTATTTATCTACCTTGATGGTCTGCATTCTTCAGGTTGGTCGGACTTCTATCCAACCAACTACTTTGATGACTAATCAAGTAATTGGTGACTAAGACGGCTGCCACGTAAGGAGAAAAATGTACATTTCTGATTGGTTCACGTAGGTGGATAATTTTTGGTATGAACAAAAGCCCCAAATACTTTATTCTTGATATTTTATTGAAAGGATGAAGTATGACACAAACGGAGTTACCCGACAATCTTTATGGTCTTGGTCGACGGAAGACCTATAGGACTTGTAAAAAAATTCATCATTTGATCATGTAATGGCAATTTCGTGAATAATTTGAATTTTAGCGAACTGCCAAAGGGCGTGTTCGTAATTTCCCATCTTTGGCTCTGAGAAATAGTCAGAAGATCAATTATCCATATTGTAGATCATTATCCGTGTTATTTTTTATGCAGGCTATACGAGATGAGATTTTGGTTGATTTTTTCATATAAACTTTCAAAACTTTCAAACTCTTTCTTTTGTTCTCAATCTTTTCGTCTTCAAGCTTTCTTTTTGCACCCATTCTCTCCCTTGCTTCTGCCATTACTTTATCTGTAAGCTTTCTTCCTCCCTTTCATTTGATTTCTTTCTTAGTTGTAATCATGGTATATATTCTTCATGGGGACTCTTTAGACGGATTTAGGCGGGAAAGAAATATCCCTGATTGGGTAGACTTAGAAATGCCTATACCACCAATTGATGTTTTATCACTACCAGAGGGTCATTGGATTCCCTCATTATTGATATCTGAATGTGGTATTACCTTTCCCCCTAATCGTTTCTTCATGGAATTTTATTAATATTTTGACATTGTTCTTTCTAGGGTAGCCCCCAATCCATAGAGAATAATAAATGGGATTAATAGGCTTAACTAGATATACATAATCCATATTGATATCCCTGATCTGATGTTTTGCTACAAGTGGGTTACTAGCGACAACACTTATTAACCTGAAGACAAGGTTTGTCAACAGAGTCTTATAGTAGTCAATTTACCAGATTATAATAAAAACTACTTCGACTATGGGGTAACAGCAAAGAACTGGCAATATGCTCCTATGATGGGCCCAGGTGTCCTCAGGAATAACATGCCATAGGTTGTTGGCTTTGATTTTGTATTTTTTTCTTTCTTGCTGACCAACTTTTTGATCTAATGTTTCTTATCATGTTTTGTACAGTTTAGAGCAAGAAAAAGTGTCCTAAGGAAGGGGACGTCAATCTTCAAGAGCTGAAATTTCTGTGGAGCATCCATCAAAGAATTTATGAGAAGCACACTAGAGCAGTCTCCTACCTACTACAATACAGAAGCCCAATTACTTCTTTTGTTTCTAGGCCAACCACTGCAACACCTTTAATTCTCATTAATTTAGAATAGGAACCATTTCCCACTTCTTCGACTAAGGAGTCTACTAGAGCTGAGAAGGATTTAGGTACTTCTTCTTCTTTTGAATCGTTGGACATCTCGGCTATCCCTACTTCACATGTAGCAAGTATGTGCAAGAGGAAAATCCCTGATTTGATGACTTTAGCTTTGTCTCCTACTGTCAAGAGGACTACAAAGAAAAACTGTCAAGGTTAAGTATGCCAAAAAGTCCACTGTGACTAGGGATGTAAATTGAGCCGGGTGAGCCGGGCTTGAGGTTTCTCGGGCTCGGCCCAAATTACCTTACCCAGGATCAAGATCGAGCTTGGACCGAATTAAAAAATTTCACCGAAGCCCGAACTCGGCTCATCAATATTTCAGGCCGAATTTTAATTTTTTCTTAAAAAAAGTTTGAATTATTGTTTTTTTCTTGTGTTTCCATCATGGAAAAAATGTACACACCAAAATCTAATTGATATTTCATAAAATAAAGTATATAATTATGAAATTTATTAAACTAAAACAAGGGAAGTAAGAATGAAAACCTACAAAGACTAATTAAATTTCATACATATAAACTTAGTTAACATAAATATGTTATATTATATAAAATAATTTATTTATTTATTTAGTTATATATTCAAAGTTCGGGCTTCGGTCCCAATTCGAGCTTGCCAAAGTTTGGCCCAAAATTCATTCGGGCTTGGAATTTTAGCTCAGTCTCGTCTCGGCTCAAACTCAAATAAAGCTTAGCCCGAAAATAGCGAGCCAAACGGGCGGGCTTCGAGCTTGCCCGACTCAATTTACAGGCCTAACTATGACGAAGAATACATCTAAAATTACTGAAAAAGTACCTCAGATCATCACTACTGAAGAAATTGATACTACTGCACCTCACTATAAAAGGTTGAAAAAAGGTTTGCCTAGAAAACATACTCAAACAACTGTTGTCGACCAACGGGAGTTAGTAAAAAAATATCAATCTAATTTGGAGGTTGCTAGCTCCTCCTCTGTTGCTATCAATTCTGGTCTGGACAGAAGTTTGATTAAGGCTGTGACCCTTCCTACTGATAGGGTAGTCGTTGCTCCCGTGCCTCGATTAAAGTTATCAGAAAGAGGAGCTTGTCAGAATTTGGCCTTGGTATTCCTTTTCCCTTATTAGTTGCTTTTATTGACTCATTTCACTTGTTCTGTTATGATATTTTTCCTTTGTGTTGTTTTTGGTAGATTTTAACCAGATGATGGAGAAGGACAATAAGCTACATTCTTTCAGAGGAGATGTGTAAGAGGTCTTTGAAGGTTTAAGGAAATATTTTGAAACTTCAAGACAATCGTTGGAGTCCAAGCAAAAGTCTTAGGAAAATGATTTAACTCTATCCAATAACAGGCTACTGCTGCTGAAGAGAAACTGAAGATTGATGAAGCCAATTTGAAGACAACTGAGGATAAGGCCAAGGTGGCTGAGGACAAATTGATGGAAAATCATACTCTTTTAAAAGCAGCCGAGGAGAAATCTACAAAGCTAGTTGTCGACTTAATAGCTGAGAAGGCCACAACCAAGAAGATAAAGGATACCACCTTTGATAAAGGCTGGGAAAAAGCATTCTTAGCTGCCTTTGCATAAATTGAATATATCAGGAACAAGTCTTTTAAAGACGGTTGGTCGGAGGCTCTTAATGAAGTAGGCATTGTAGAAGACTCTTAGCTATTCCAGAGGCATGATCTAGGCACTCCTTCAAATTTGAAGGAATAATTTGATGATGAAAAAGGATTAGGTGAATCTTCTTTGCTACCTGTTGGGTCTGTCCAAGATCCAGTTGATGAAGTCGCTCTTCCTACCGAGCTGTCTCTAAAGTTAATATCCAAGACAAGGAGAAGGTCTAACCCCTTTATTGTTTGTCATGCTTGTTAAAAAAATTCTTATGTTTTCTTCCTCATTTTATAATAGGATCACATCTTTGTAATACCCTATTTATTAATGAAAGGATCTTCTTTTGATTAATTGCGTCTTGTTATACTTTTGGTGTGCTGCCTTTGCATGCTTACACTTGTGATTCTCAGTTTAATGTTAGGAAAAAGGCTATAATTTTTGTTGAATCCGACCTGCTTCAACGGAGTAAAAAATTTCTAGAAGCTGATCATACTCCTTTGTTTGAAGAAGATTTGGTTGGGTTGCTCTGCCCAGATGCATCCAATTTAGTTAAAGAATCATACCTCCATCTTCATTACTTATGGAATAGAGTTGTAGCTAATAGTACTGCCTATTACAAAATGATTGAGCAACTTTAGGAAGAGCATAGTCAGTCTAAAGCTTTACTGTATGCCGACTACGAAGCTAAGTATAAAGCGTTAAGTGAAGGATGGGGCTTTGAGAGGAAATTTGAAAAATGTGCCTCTATGTATAGGTGAAAGGAATTCTTATTGAATCGAGAGATTGATAAAGATCGGGAGATAGGCAAATTGCTTGAAGAGGAAAATAATCAACTCATAATTAAGCTAGACAGCCTGAAGAAATCGTCCACCAGTGATACTGATGAAGGTGCTTCTTTCTTGGAAACTGAGAATGCCAGGTAAGTAGAGGAGCTTGAAGCATTGCAAAAAATTAGTCATGTACAAACTTCCATATAAAGGATGGCTACCCGATAAACTGCGAATGAGGAGAGAACTAGGAAAACTCTACCCGACTAAGCTAGCCATTTCAAAGTAAAGAGTCAAGCCATTTCTAACTTGTCTGTTCAACTAGAAGTTAAAGATAAGGTTATCGTTGACCAAGCTGATCAATTAAAAATTAAGAACGACTTTCTAAAGAAACTCCAGCATCAAGTAGAAATGTTAACCTTTCAATTTCATAAGCAGCCCAGGGAGATTTGGATGGAAGGTTATAATGAGGCCCTAAGACATATAGATGATCATCTTGCACAAAGTCACCGTGAAGGTTATAGATGGGGATGGACCAACTTGCTTACCTTATTAAAGTATGACCAAAATAACGAGTTATGGTATTAGAATAATCCCGATTTATTGGATTATGACTAGCCTCCATTTAAGTTAGACATATCATGGATCCTTTCGGATGCCATTCCTCAGTGTTTAATCACTAAATATCTGCGAGATTATGGCCTTCACGCTGTGCATGAGAGAATTCGTCCTCCTCAACTGATCAATAGGCCTAGCAGTAGCAACATGCAAATTCTGAGAGATTTTAATTACATAAACCCCCCTATACCGTGGATGATTCTCCTGTTGGGATGGAGAGAGTGCAACAGACGTCTTCTAAATGACCAAAGCACAAGGGAAACATCCAGCTGGATAATTCTACTATTTTTTGTATTCGCCTGATCTACACATGTAATACATTTAGTATTTGAATAAAAATATTTATTTTTGTGTTGTCAACTCGTGATTAGTTAATCAGTTAGTCGACTAAACTATTGTTTAATGATGAGTTATTAAACTACAATGGTAGGGCCTTAGATTCTACGAATGCACTTACACAAAACTATAAATAGTGTTGATCCAAGTTGAAGCATCAGTTATAAGTGGCTGCCAAGTGTATGAGGAATGTATGTGTGTATTCTTCTATTTAGGAATGTACACATTTTTTCTTGAATTCAACTTAGTCGAGTAAAACTTATTTTTAACTTTTTGAGTTATATACGAAGTTTTACGGACTTCTTGGTCTTGACCTGTCAAAGGCGAAGTCATACACGAAGTAAGTTACTAGTGGCGACCAAGTGTATTAGGAATATATGTGTATATTCCTGTATTTAACTTGGTCGATTAAGACTTCTTGTTCGTGACTTGTTAATACAAATTCATACATGAAGTAATAACGTGGTCGAACGAGACATGACTACATGTTAAGTTGTTAGTGCATCTCGAACTGCTTGCTAAGCTGTTAGTGCATCTCAAATTTGATAAGTTCAACCTGATTAAGTATCCAATTTATGTACTTTTACCGTCTCTTAATCGATAAGGGTTGAATACCAATAGATATTATTTGCTTATTATTTATGGGGATGTATATCGCCATACTCCGAAAAAAACATAAAAAATTAGAAACGAAAGATATTTTATTGAACTCAAAATAAAGTTTTGCTGAACATAAAGCAAAAGGAAATACAAAATGCCTTTATTCATTGATAGTATTTTCAGAGTCGTTCGTCGTTCCAAGCATTCTTGAATTATTCCCCATCAAGTGTCTCCAGTCGAAAAGTTCCCGGTCGAATTACTGCTGCAATACGATATGGGCCATGCCAATTTTCCTCAAGATTATTACCTTTCTAGATAAATTTTTTGAGGACATAGTAGCCTTCTTTTAAGTTGGTCGGCATAACCCGTTTATTGTAAAAATGAGCAGTCCTTTGTTGATATGCAGCATTTTTAGGGAGACATCTTCTCGAACTTCTTTAACCATGTCCAAGTCCAATCGTCTCATTTGATCACTATTGGGAGAATCAAAGTTTAACATACTGTGAGTTGGTAGACCGATCTTGGCTGGTACCATGGCTTTTGTTCTAAACGCGAGCATATAAGGTGTTTCCCCCGTTGTCATCCTCGACATTGTTCAATAAGCCCAAAGAACATAGTGCAATTTATTAATCCATTTACCCTTGGATGCATCAAATCTCTTCTTTAATCCATTAAGTAAGGTTTTATTGTCACTTTCATCTGACCATTGCTTTGTGGATTCCTTAGGGTAGAGTGAAGTTTTTGGATCTTGGATTGAACACAATATGCTTCAAATTCATCATTATTTAATTAGGTAATATGGTCAGTAATGAAGGCATAAGGCATGTCATGACCACATATGATGTTCTTCCAGATTAATTAGTATACCTTCTCGTAAGGCATTTTTATCAATGGCTCTGATTCCACCCATTTTGTAAAATAATCAACAACTACTACCACGTACTTGAATTTGCCTTTAGTGGTCGGTAAAGGGCCGACCAAGTCAATTCCCTAAATGGCAAATGGCGAAGCAGAAGTAATTAGTTCTAAAGTAGTGCTTGGGGTTTTGTGAACTGTAGAAAACTTCTGACACTTATCACATTTTTTCATGAAGGTCTTATAATCTGCCCTCATAGTCAGCCAGTAATACCCCTGCATGTTGATTCTTTGAACTAATGCTCGACCAACTAAATGAGCTCCACAAGAATCTTGATGCACTTCCTTGATTAAATCATTAATTTCTCATGGATGGACACAGTGTAATAAGAAAGCAGTAATCATTTCTCCAATACATACCTAACTGCTTTGTATCAGAGCTTTTTTACCTCTTTTGAATCTGTTGGTAGGGTTCCTTCTTTGATATAAGCTCTAATTGGATCCATCTACAAAGGTCCCAAATCTATAATAATAAAATTGATAATTGAAATTTACAGAAATCTACCGTAATTTTTGGAAAACCAATTTTACCGATGTACCATGAAAAATCGAAATGAAACGCGGTGGGTGATATCGATTTCAAATTATTCGCAAGTTTCTAATTAAACCTTATTCAATTAGAGTCTATTTTTAAAAATCATCCCCAAACCATTCAACTACGTGTGTGCGTGCGTCAATCCATAAATAAGTAAAGCATGCGACACAAGTTTAAGGAAAAATCCCAGAAGGGAAAAACCTTTTTATTTCTAAAGCTCTGACAAGTTTACACGACCATTGACTTACATACAATCTTGCTTTTTCCCACAAGAGTAACGCACGGTGTCTTCGACAAACCTCCAAAGCAACGACTAGAAATAGAACAGTAATGGTTCACACGCAGCTATACCACAAGGACCGCAATCCTAGACACGCAGTCTTCTCAGTGTAGGTTATCCTCCCCACAAGAGTAAACAACAGTAAAGTGTGTTCTTCAAACACCAAAACAATTCACTAAAGCATATGAGAGTTTTGTGAATCGTAAACAAAAAGGGATTAAACCCTAAAAGGAAGAAGCCAAAAGAATTATGCTTTCGCAGTTTTTCTGTTGTGTAAAACGCTGGGACTTCTTAAACAAAACGAAACCATAGAATGAGTTTTATAAAAAAACACGCCGCTTTGAAAACCACGATCGTTCGAACGAGATAAGGGTCTCGTACGAACGACTTACATATGTCGTTTGAACGACATCGCGCGACTTGCACATGTCGCTCAAACGACTGTGCAAAGTCGTTTGAACGACTGCTACATCAAAAAAAATATTATTTTAATGTCCGCTCCAAGACTTAGAAAAAATATTCATTCTCAAATTTTGACGAAAAAGTCCGCTCTAACACTTAGAAAATATTTTGTAAAAATATCTCAAAAGCTCTAAGTGTAAAGTTAATGTATTTAAAACGTAACCTAACTAAAGTAAACTTTATGGAGTTCTTTTGATGAAGATCTTGATTAATTCGAATCCGTATTGATGTATATGTCTCTTGAATGCTCTTCGACGGTGTAGCGGTATATGACATACTAAATTGATAACGGACTTATAAAAATATGTCCTTACAAATCTCCCCCCATGTTTATGCTGGTACATTCATAAAAATATCTGAATTATCAAAAACCAAAATGACTATACAAATCTACCCTCCCATGAATAAATTTGCAAGTTCTCAAACTGTTCTTCAAAAATCTTCGTCAAATCTCAAAGCTTTTCTCATCAGCGTGTGCACCATCATGATCTTCAATCTTTGTACCTACACACATGAGATAAAGCAAAAACCTTCGTGATGAATCGAGTTTGAAATGATATTAGAGTAAAGCATTAATAAATCAAATCTCCCCCATAATGAAAAAACTCCTCCATAACATGATAATTCTTTCTCCTCCTTTTTATGATGTCCCCAAATAGACAGATAAGAAGAAACAATCAAAACATGGATTGTCACGATAAAAATGTATAGCAAACAAGGATCAAGTTACGCGCATGCAAAGGTATGTCTCAAAAACATTCACAAACTATTTTTGATTTTTTAATTTTTCATAAAAAAATTAGATACCAAACATCACACCATGGATTTAGACTAAAATAACCAAGTCATGGAAACGGAATGAATGGGTGTGAACACATTTGATAGGTAAATAAACTCAATCAATCATATGTGCACGATGCATACGTGTACCCCTAACGAATGAACATCAAAAGTATCCTTAGGTGTAAAAAATTGTTGAATTTAGATGACATCGTCTTATGCAACGTCCAAAACTATTTAGCGCTTTTTTAAGATTTTCTAGGACGTACAAACCCATTATAAAATCTCCAACCAAACTCCCTCATATATATTTTCTTTTAGAGGTGTTAAACTAAATTCTCAAACTTTTGAGAATTGGTGCAAAAACCTAAATGGCCCATAATTGGCATGAATTTCTTTTTATTGCCTTTAAATTTTTTTGGGCTCTTTTAAACCTCTTTGGACCCCGGATAATAAAATTTCTCAATTTTTAGGTCCAATTTAAACGACGGCTTAATAGCAAAGGATAAAAAAATAATCTTTTGTAGCCCTTCACCGTTTTCAAACAAAGCACACAAACTCACAAACGGCTCTTACATGCACAACTTTCTTATCAAGTTTTATCGCGCTTGGTTCGTTTTAAGGATAGGATTGAAGTGAAATACCCAACCAACATGTGATAAGACAAGCACAATAATCAAACAAATCCATGCATGTGTGCAATAAAGGAAATCATGAGTCAAACATGTAGGAAGTTACATTTAATTACATCTTAATGACTGAACACATAATAAAGCACAAGGATCAATTGACCTATTATCTCAAAACACTATCAAATAGTCACATGAGAAATGGGATGATATTGTGACGCGGTCATCCTATGTGTTCATCCATAAAAGGTGCAAACAAAATAAAAAACTCTTTTTGGATTTTTCAAATTTTTTTATCAAAATAAAATATTTATGTATTTTTGAAAATGCAAAAATTTATACAAGAAGTACATGTCACAACGCTAGCAAAAGTACATCAAAAAGCATAACTAGCGTATGACAAACATGCAAACACAATCATCTATATGATATGGCAAGAGAAGAATCATGTGCAAGCAAACGAGAATCAACTTGTCTAAAATCTAGTGCCTCTAAATGTACTTTCCTAACCCAAATAGATGTGAAACGTCGTGTGGGGGATTTGGGAACCACGAGAACACTAGACATAAACTTGCTAGGACATTTTCCAAGATCAAAATAAAAACGCCTAAGGTAACCTTTCCTACCATAATATGAACATGTGTAAATGGGTATAACGACACCTATCGATTGACCTTTTCTAACATCTTTGGAATTAGTTGACTCTCTAAAACAAATAATGGTTTTGGATTTAGCATTAGAAGTATGAGAACAAGATGAGCCATTACCATCACTATCAAACCTACTTGAGTCTGTCAAATCATTTTTTAACTTCAAAATTTTTTACTCAAGCAAAGAATTAGACTCTTTCAATTTGAGGGATGCCTTTTTTAAATTTTCAACAATTCCTAAAAGGGTATCTCTCTCTCCCTCAATTAAAGAAATTTTTTCCCTAAGAGTCTCTTCACGACCACAAACTCATTGACTAAAATATTTTTATCATCTTTGGAACAAACATAAACCATCGAATTTTTAAGGTCCTTCAATTCTATTTCTAAAAATAGGACCCTATCAAAACTCTCCTTCTCGGACAATTTTAAAGATACAAAGTCGTGGTCCAAGGAAATAAGTTTTTCACAATAAAAATCTCTTTGAATTTGAACCGTTTGCAAAAGATCCAACGCGAATTTAAAATGAGAATTTTCTTTTTCAAAAAAATTAATTCTTTTTGCAAACGTCAAATTCAAACTATTTAAATCATTAAAACTCTGACTCGTGTCATCAAAGGGGGGCATCCGATTAAATAAGTGCTTCATCGGAAAAATTACGATTTTTCACAAAACTGATTTTTCAAAAAAATTAATATCACACAAATTTTGAAAAAATAGGAATACGCGATAAATTAGCGTAACCCGCTCTGATACCAATTTGACGACGTGAGAAGTTGTAAGGACACAAATTTCCAATTGAGTACTTTGTAGTTTTGGCTCAATTCCAGACAAAAACGTTTGAGTCATAGGATAGAGTTATTGATAATCGTTCAAGACTATGACGTGTTTGTTGAAGACGTAGAGGCCAAGATATTAAAGCTTCATCAAATGCCGAGTTTAATGTGCCTCATTTCTACGTCAACAACATTGGTTCCATTGCTCCTAAGGTATGAATGCATTTTGAATATATATATATATAGGAGCTTGGAATATTTTATATTGAGTGAATTTTTATTGGACTTTTATTTTAAACTGTTGTTTATTTTCAGAAAGATTTTACTAAAACTTTAAAATAAAGTATATAAAGTTTCTGGGCTAAAATCAAATTTTTACACTTTCTGGAAGTTCGTTCGAATTATCGTTCGAACGAGTTTTTCGTTCTAACAATACGAGGAACACCATAAAGGACGAGAAGATTGCCTCCAGCATATCGAGAAGATGTTTATCTTTTTATTAATTGGTAATTTGTGCTAATGTCAATACATAATTTATTTTTTTATACCAGCTTCTACACTCTAAAATACACCCCCTGTAAATTATATATATATATATATATATGGCATGATGTTATTTTGTATATACAAGACTAGAGATTCGAGGGGTTTTGCAATTGTTCGGTACAAGTGTGCTGACGAGGCACAAAAGGCAAGTTCTTAATTTTTAATGTATGTCCAAATACTTATTTTTTTAGTTAGAATTAGAATTTAGAAGTTCATTTTATTTTTTATGTATGTTTATTACGCCACAGGAAGAGTTATCGTTGGCAGGGAAATAATGGTTCAATTTGCTAAATATGAGCCTAATGCGGAACGAATGTGAGTCATTTGTTGAGGTTTTTGTTATATATGTATGGATTCATTGACTCATATGTACTTCAATGAACATCGTGAGCTAATGAGAAAGTTTTCGGGGTACTCTATTGAGTCTAGAAACGAGTTGGGTTACTCACAGTGCCCCATAGGTGCTTTGTCACTGGGTGGTAATACACAAAATTATGAGAAAGCTATTATTTCTATTAATTCAGAGAGTAGTAAGATGGTATTTGATACATATGGCCAAAGAACTTCGATTTACAAAGGACTTGCTACATGTAATTTAAAACAACTCTTAATTAAATGTTATATAGTTTGGGGTTGGCTTTAATTACTACTATTAAGTGTAAGGTCTAATGTGTGTTTAATTAAATGTTGTTGTAGTAAATATGACACATGAATGTTGATAAATGAGAAGTTCATTTATAGACAATTTTATCATACTAATGTCTGTCAAGTATTATTTTATTTACATGGAACAAATGTCAAATACTATTTTATTTACGTACAACTTTGATCTTTTTGCCTAATATTTATTAGTCGTGCGACGATGCAAGAAGTGTTGTAGGCACGTGAGTTGGAGTCATGACTCGCACAATTTTAAAAATTATAATCAATTTTTTAAAAATTACACTTTGTTTTGTTGGGAAACGAATTTTTTTTCATTTTGCAATTATGTACGTTGAATTTTTTTGCCGTTTTACGATTACATATTTAGAAAATTTTCACTGTTCCTTCAGGGTCGATCATGAACTAATTTTACTATATATGGAAATTGAACCCCCTTTTGTGTGGTATAGATTTATGAATGCACTTTATAATCTATTGGATGGTACCTGTGATAATAAAAGAGTTAAAGATGAGTGTCGAGCAATTATTGGAACCCAGAAGTCTACACTGGTGGGAATAAATGGACAAATTATCTACCTCGATTTGCAGTGGTTCTCCAAAGATACAAATTGACTGGAGAATTTGTAAAGGTTCCTACGAACTTCATTTATTCGTAGGAATTCCTACGAACATATGAAATTCGTAACAAATATAAATAATCAGTTCTATTATACATTTGTGTTCCTACAAACAACTTTAGTTCGTAGCATTTCCTACGAACACATGTTGTTCGTAAGAATTGTGGATTTTATTTCCTACAAACATGAGTTATTTGTTGAAACCCAAAGTACAAATTTGACTGCATCCCCATTGTGAGAGATGCCATCAAGAGAAAGGTAAACAACTTTTAATTCCTTATAATACCTTTCGTTGGGTTTACACCATTAAAGATGCTCTAAGTAGCATTACCTAGAATCGATGGATCAGTGGGTCTAGTGTAAGCGTACAGTGGTCTATCGTACACATACTGTGGGTACCTATCAGTCGTTCTAGCATAGAAAACGTTGGCTCGGGGTCTTTTGGGTTGGGGTTTTGCAACTTTGGTTGCCCTTTTCTTGTCTGCTTTAGCCTTTTCTAGCTGGAGAACATGTTTCTGGAGAGGGTCTAGTGGGTACTGCTCTTTAAAATTGTGCTCCTCGATTCACTTGATCATGTCCTTGAGCGCAGTTAACTCCCTCTCATTGACCTCATTTTGAGCCGTAAGAGACGACTTTCCAGGTATCACAGGAGAAACTTTTCTTGCCTCTGTTAGGTAGGATTTCAATAATGTAACGGGAGAAAACTGTTATGTTAGTTCAAAAGAAAAAGCTAGATTAACAGCATCAATTTGTCTCCCACTATTGATCAACACACCTAGCATTTTCTCTGACAATCCAAGGGAGCGACACATATCATGTATCTGACGGCGACAAGAAACCATAGGTATCAGCTTTGTTAAATCTTCCTGATCAAAATCAGAATTAATACCAAAAGTAGCAAGAAGTTGTAAAAATGGATGAGCCTCCAAGGAGTTCCCATTGTTGTCATCCAGATCAAGATCATCCAACATTAGAGTCCATTCTTTAATAATATCCATTGCTCATTCTTTATTATCTTCAGTGATTAGATTAGAAACATAGGTCATATCAAGGTCCGTTATTAAAACGATGAGGCACTCCATCAACATGATACAAGTTCGACGCAAACCCAAAAGATTATAATCTTTTTTCCCATCGGGACTTGATGATTCCACGCCATAAAAACCCTTGAGTGAGTCCAAAACTAGACCAGCTGTTTTAGCTACAGCCTCTAATGCAAATGGGATTTCATCCCTTATGTTGGATATGTTTTTATGGTTATCTAATATGAATTTGTGGAGCCCACTCGAGTCCATCTCTTGACATAATTTTACAAGCTCGAGATATGATTTCCTTTCCACGGTAGAATTTTCAGAACACATTTTCATGTCTTCTAAGTTAATCTCAGAAGGGATGGAATCAGGTCTTCTACAAATGAGGCCCTACCTTGGTCCTCACTGGTATCAACAACAGGTTCCACACAAGCAACCCATAATTCTCTCTAGCATTAACCGATGATACGAGAAATCGTCCACTAGTCGTTCTCATATCAGCAAGTCATGTGTAAAATATGTAATGAATAATTAAAGCAAGTAAATGGGGAGAAAACGAGATATAGAGTGGTTCAGCCTTTAAAATAGGCCTACGTCCACTGTGTTGCTCCGTTCTTATTATATTCGTTGTATTGTACAGTGTAATTATGCCTAAAGAGGCGTACAAATATAAGAATCAAGAAGAGTACATGATGATTGATGATTCCGGTGTGCCGGGGTGGTGATTGCGATGCGAATGAACAACCCCCAAGTTGTATGCTGAGGTTATGTCGAGAGAATATGTACTGTAGATCCTGCCCCGGGTGTGTATGGAATCGATCCAATATCTCCTGTTTTCAAGATGTAGTCCTCTATTTATAGGAGATATTCTCCCATGCAATGAGCACGTGAAGTACATAAAGTCTGGAGTTATAATGGAGAGGGATGCGACCTGTAAGGCAAACTACGTGAGTGCCGCATCCTGCAAGACTAGAGTCAGATGCCGCTTTACTGGAAGGTTCCGCGGCATATTGATGGGAGGCCTCACCCTGAGATGGAGAGGGTCGCGCCCCTGTATTCGTGAGGGCCGCATACTGAGTTCAATAGGGTCGCGCCCTAGGTTGATAGAGGCCGCGACATGTATTCTTTAGGTCGCACACTGAGTTCAATAGGACTGCACCCCATGTTATAGTGTAATATACCTTCCACGATATGGTGTTATATTTGTACTATTAACAAGCCACCAAGTCGTAGTGCCAAGAGAACACGATTGGGGTTGCGGCTTAGTTCAGTCTTCTTATGTGCCGCGATGCCTCAAAGGCGATGATTCATCTTTCGCGCTCTATTATATAAATTGTTTCTGGCCGTGGACTTCATAACTTTTCTAAAACTTTGAGAGCAAATCGAGAGCGAATTATATTCTTCCTTTCTCTTATGTTTTTCGGTGAACTTCCAAGACTGTGTGTGGCGGTGCAAGGCGGTTCAAAGCTGAGCATTACAAGTTTCTTCACTTCCAGGTAATTTATCAACCAATCATCTTTTTAAATAGCTTTTGCAGCTCGTAATTATTCTTTAAATACACAAACACATGAGCTTCTGCGTTGCTTGATAGAAATTTAGGGTTTCAATTGAATAATCCGTTATCACCCTAGAATCGAACACACATGAACAATCAAATAATTGTCATAATTGCTTGAATCAATCTTCATATGCTGAACTGAACCCCTGATCTTTAAGATGCCATGAAATCGTATAACTGTTTTTGCTGTTCATAAACAAACTTTTCGTATTCTATGTATTCGATCTTAAAACGATTAAACGTTAGATACTTAACTGCTTAAGAGACAGGCCACGACATGATAGAATATCAGTAATCTAGGGCTTTGAATATTCCATTTTGGACCTTAGCCGCAACATAGATTTATCCTCCGCGGATCTTTAATGCATAGTGAGTAGCCACGATACTGTAGAATATATCTAATCAATCTGCTGTGGCGGTAGTTGTCTTTTAGGGCTCTGAATCCCCACACCTCCATAACACGAAATCGAACAACTGTGATTATATAAACTGCGTTTGTTTAGAATCATATTGAAATCGAACTGTTCTTTGATGTTCTTTGAGAACACACTTCACATTCTGGGTCTTCGATCCTTAATCGAATTAAACATTTAGGCAATACTATTTGAGCGAGAGTCCGCGGCATGGTAGAATATATCTTTAGTAATTTTGGTGATATCTGTAGACTATAATCCCTCATTTTAGTAAGCTGCCGCGACACTACAAGCTCCCTTGCTGATATAGGAGATGGTTGCGTTCGGTAGGGTTATATGGTAATCTATTAGGTTCAATAAATAGGGTCAGTAGTGTTTTATCCCATTAGCAACTACAATAGGGAAATAATTCCCACCAAACCAATATGCCGCTGTGATAATTGTCTCTTGGAGCTCAAACCTCCACTTCATATTTGGCCAGTCTTATTGATCACTTCTATTTACTATTTATATAACTAATCTTGCCGCGGCTTTCTAAAGTCTTTTTCGAACCATACTGGCTACGGCACCTAACTGCGGACTCTGTTTTTTAGGTAATTTTGCAGCCATATGAGCTTTGACCCAGACGAATTTCTGAGAGGCTTTTGGGCAAAGCATTTTGGAACCTCTCCTTCTGAACTCTCTTCCGTGCCCACTTTGAGATCAATAGGGCCTTGCTAATTGTAGGATTGCCCCAACTGCGTGATACTAGACTCGGATTCTGCGAATTTTGCTTCTAGGAAGGATTTTGATTCCCCACCAATGGAAAAGGAAGCCAATTCAAGTAATCACCCATTGGGTGTAGGAGTTGATGCCGCGAAAGTTAGGGATAACCCTGTCAGTCCATTTGGGAGGGCTGAGAGACCCCTAGCTGCGCTTGACATCCGCAACATCATGACCCAAGACTGGGTTGACCATATAGCTGAGGCCTTCAAATTTCTAGAAAATTTGATGTGCTCAGCACCGGCCGCGAACCAAAGACCTTGCACAACCCTAACTGATGATGGAGTTTGCTTCCCACTTTATGCATTCATTTACGGGTTACGGGTGCCTGTTCCTATTCCCATTCGATGCATTTTTTAGACTATGAAACTGGCATCAGCCCAGTTAGATCCCAATGGCTGGAGAGCTATTCTTATCGCGACCGTTCTTTGGGAGAATCGATTCAAAAAGGACATTACTCCCTCAGAGTTCTTTCATTTTTATCGATAAAAGGAAAACTCTGTGAAATTCGCTGGTTACTACTACTTCTCCATCCGCGGTAGGGACAAGACCCTTTATACTAGGAGGCCAACCAGTGTAAAGAACTGGAAGGGCAAGTATTTCTACATCTCCGGGGAAGGCTGGGAGATCCACCTCGAAGAGAATGAGAGGGAGAAGTCGAATCGAATGTCACGGTAATGGGGTTCTCCTTCCAAGCTAGGTATTTGGATTATAGCCGCGTCCTTTCTTCATAGTTGCTTGTTGATCTTTACTAACCTTTGAATTGTTTTTCTGTAGTTCTCGACAACTTGCACTTGAACAAGTGGCAGGAGAAGAGAGTTGTTGAGGTCGCGACAGTTCCTGCCAAGCATAAGAAGTTCAGCATGCTTGTTACATCAGCAACTGTATTTGAAGTAGGGTTCTTTCCCAGCAAGTCCATTCCAAAAGACATGGTCATGGGAGGTAATAATCTGACCATCAGTATTTGTTCGCGGTAATTTTTGTTGACTTCGAATATTTACTATTGCTATTCAATTTTCAGGTGAGGAGGTTGACAGGGAACTGTTTGCCGCCCAGTTGGCAGAAATGGACAAGGATGCCACCGTTCTCAATAATACTGCGTGAAGCAGGAAGAGGAAGAGGACCAAGACAAAATCTCCAGCCGCGGTCCCTTTCGATGACCAAAATCCACCTGCCGCAACCCCAACTCAGGCCACGAAGATAACGAAAAATGTTACGTACCAATCTCAAGCTGAGTTCGATGATGATATTGGATCCAACCTGGCCGCGACGGGGTTGATGTCCACGTCTGATGCCCCCATCCATTCAGCTTTGCCTCCGCCACCGCCTGTAGTTGATGTGAATGCAAACCTGACACCTCCTCTATGCCACGGTTTCTTTGGTCCTGACGGTCGTCCGTGGCCTCAGTTGAGACAACCTGACCCTGAGTCCTTATGGGACACTACTGCGAAGGCTGCGCGAAGAATGAAGAGGGCCCTTGATGCCGTGGATCTTGACAGGTTGGTCAATGAAGACCATAACGATCTGAAGGACTACGGCCTCCATAGTCTTTTGAGGGTTAGTGCTAGTGTTTTCTCAGTTTTGGTTTTACATTTATTAAACTGCTTCTAACTTTCTCCTTTTAGGCCATGGACGTTATAGTGGATCAAAAGAGGAAGTATGGGGACCTCTATAAACTAAAAGAGGCAGCGAAAAGGGTGCACGCAGCTGACTTGGAGGCTGCAAAAAATTTATCTTTTAAAGTAAGAAAGCAGTCTGCTATCGCGGCTCTTCAAGCAGCCCAAATGGACTTAACTTCTGCAAAAAATGCAAGGGAAGAAGCGGAGGAAAACTTCAAACAGGCCACGGAATCCCTCAAAGCCTCCCAGCCTCAGACTGCGGAAGCTGCGCGGGTCACGGAGATTTCAAGTAATAAGCTCGTACCTACTACAAAAGAAGTACAAAGAGCTGGAGGCTAATTCCGCCCAAGATGCCCTAGACCATACCGCGATAATAAAGAAGATGGAGGAAGATCATGGCGATGCTCTTCAGCTGGCTATAGACCATACAGTGGAGTCATTTAAGGTCTCTAGGGATTTCTTCCTCATTAATAACAGGGCCTACATCCGCGGCTACCAGGAGTTAAGGCAGAGAATAATAAAGAACTTCCCTGAGACCAAGGAGAAGGTTTTTTCCTGAAGACTTAGAGATGCTGAGCATCAAGAATGTATTGCTGAGCTCAAGGCCGCGGAGGAGGAGAAAGCCAAATTAAAGGCTGAGGCTGAGGCTGAGGCAGCTACCACGGATGAAGAGACAATGACGGTCGCAGAGGGGGAAGACAGGGATGAAGTCGATGATGCCGAATGTTAGAGTTGTGGCCCTCTTTAAGATTTTTTAAACTTTATGGTGGTTGCGTCCCCTCTTTATTATTTTGCCTTTTGTAGTGGTTGCGACCTATTTGCTTGTAACCTTAACTGATAATATCAAGGTTGTGACCACCTTTTCTGCATTAATTATTTTGGCCACATTTCTTGTATGGCTTTTGTATCTTCTACTTTGCTTGCTTCAATATTTTAATGAATGCCTCTTTTGTATATCTTTGATTGTTTGAGCACAACTGTCTTTATATTTGAAAATGCCCTATTGATTGGACGAACTTGTAGAACTAATAGATGATGTCCACGGCACCATAGCGTGTATTTTTTTAGATAGGCTGCTCTTTGTGAATTACCGCGGCACCTTCGAGTGTTGCTAAGGCACCTTCACAAGTATAGGTTATAGGCTGCGGCCCTTTCAACCTTGCAATTACTGGAATGGCAACACCTATATCCGTGCCGCGATAGTCTATTAATTATGCCTTTACTATTATTTCTGAATGGCCGCAGCCATATTGATAGGGATGTGCTTTATTTGAATATTTAAATTCCCTTTATAGTATCTTAATTGGAACTAAATCCAAATCATTTCCACACCAACCCTTAGTCGCTTTAACAGCTGCACTGTATCGTAGATCAATAAAAGTGCACTATAGTCCGCGACACCTAACAACTGGATAAAATATGCTTCTTGTTCCTGGTCGTGGCAGGTTAACCTTTACTGCTTGCCTTTGCATTTGGTATGCTTTTGTGATTGCAGCAAAATAGCAATTGCCTTTCATGGCTTTCGCTTCATCAGCATTGTGAATGGGATGTTATCAAGCCTCCGCAGGCTGAGTTATGTTATTAAGCCACCCACAGCTAATATATATGATACTTTCAAGCCTTCACAGGCTGGGTTATATTATTAAGCCACCCACAGCTAACATATAGGATACTTTCAAGCATACACAGGCTGGGTTATGTTATTAAGCCACCCACAGCTAACATATAGGATACTTTCAAGCCTCCTCAGGCTGGGTTATGTTATTAAGCCACCCACAACTAATATATAGGATACTTTCAAGCCTCCACATATTGGGTTATGTTATTAAGCCACCCACAACTAACATATAGGATACTTTCAAGCCTCCACAGGCTGGGTTATGTTATTAAGCCACCCACAGCTAATATATAGGATACTTTCAAGCCTCCACAGGCTGGGTTACATTATTAAGGCACCCACAGCTAACATATAGGATACTTTCAAGCCTCCACAGGCTGGGTTATGTTATCAAGCCACCCACAACTATGGATATACATATAAATCCATCCTTGGCTAGATATTATAAGCCTCTCATCTTAATGATGCATCCCGAGCGCCAAGAGCGGGCATTTTAAGCCCTTGCAGCTAATGACGCATCACGAAAGCTAAGAACGGGCATTGAAAGCCCTTGCGAGTGATGTTGCAGTCCAATTTGTGTAACTGCTTCCAATATTTACTTTTATCACTTTCAATTATTATCATCTTTCAGACAATCAGGCATCTTCTCGGGCATTGTGGCCCATTCAGATATTATCATTCCTGATATAACATGTTGTCTCGGATCGGGATCTGTTTTAAGACGAAAATGGTCTTTATAAGATAACATTTCATGGAAATGAGAATCCAAATATGACACTATAAAAGTGAACTTGATTTCATAACTATTCATATATATATGACTTTGTAAGGATAACGCAAAGTTTAGTTTAAAACATGAGGAGTTGTCGCTATAAAGTAGAGACAGATGGAATATAAGAGATAAGAGTGAAAGATGAACGTGTGGTATGTGAGATTAGGCTGCATCCCCTAAACATACTTGAGGAACCTCTGCAGCATCCCTTGCCCAATCTGCCTTTCAATCTCATCCTTCAGAGCATAGCGTTGCTCAGTGTCATGGCCATGGTCCTGATGGAATCTGCACCAAGAAGCTTTGTTCCTCTTATGGGGTGGAGCTCTCAGCTTTTCTGGCCATCTCAATAGTTTGTCTTCTTTGATGAACTCAAAGATCTCTTCAATAGGGAAGGCCTACGGAGTGTAGGCCCCAGATTTCTTCTCTTCCTTCTCCACTCTCCTTTTTTGGCACCTACTGACTGATTCCGCGGCTGGATCCTCCTGGGATGCCGCGGTAGTAAATCCTGCTGAAGCAATGAGCTTGGGTGCAGCACCCACATTGGGTGAGGTCACTACCTCCAGCATTAGCACCCTCTGAGTCAGATAGTTGACCTGGGTCTGGAGTGAGGCATGACTTTTGTAGAGGTGGTTGAGGTGATTGTACAGCTGCACAATCTCATCTTTGATTTCTGTGCTCTGTCTAGGCTCTCTTTTCGTTTTCTGCTTTTGTTAGTCTCTACAAAGTATATTTAATCTGAGACAAAACTAACAGGAGTGAGTAATCTCAGAAGTATAGGGTTAACCAAGTATGCGGTTGGGAGGCAGCTTTTGAGCTGCCGCTACTCTGATGATGTCGCAGCTAGCAAAGCACACCGGGGTACTACCGCAGCCTTGTAATGACACCGAGGTGGAGTTGACCACTTGAGTCCTTTCCTTGATGCTCTGAACCTTCTGTAACACCTGCCCCTATAGGGGCCGCGACATGAAGGTATGTAAACTACTTGTCGCATCCCTTGCTAGGTAGAGGGGTGCAATCCCAAAGTCGAAACCCAGAAACTGAGTTCATCTCCCAAAACACGGGGGGAGCATGCCTACTAGGGTCTATCTAGGGCATAATAGCTTCTCGGTGCACTAATTGGCACAATTATGATGACAAACCCCAGATCATATGCAAAGAATCAACAAAAAGGGAGTAAACATAATTCTTCCCTAATCATTCACCTTTTTGGGGCTTATGCCCATCATGCTTTTTAGCATTATCTAGATGGAATGATATCACAGGGGTATGTAAAATAGATCTAAGGTCATAAAATATACTAAGATCCATATATTAAGTAATATTATCAATAGATACATGATACATATATATAGTTTTATACATGTATTATTAATGTATGAAATAATATAAGATATACATATAATACATATGTATTAAAAAATATTATCAATTCATGTATGTATATAATTTTATTGTGAATTATAGATGCAATACCATTACACACACACACACACACACATACACACACACACACACACACACACACACACACACACACACACACACATATATATATATATATATAGTTAAATTTCTCGACATACCTCATTAAATATACATAAAAATACATGATATTAAATGTACATGTATGTAATTTATGATGTATGCATGTATGTATGTATGTTTATATTCATGTATCATGCATGTATGAAAGTTTTATGTATGTGTTAGTGTTATAAAAGGCATGCCTAGGCTTAAGGCTTGGGCGAAACGCCTCGCCTTAGGCCTTTTACGCATTATTCTTGGTAAAAGGCTTAAGGCACACTTTTTCTAAAAACGAAAACGCTTTTGTTAAACGATATTGCCTTTTAAAGACTTTTTCAAAAAAATCGGACCAATATCTCATTTAAAACAATCAAAAGACAAATGGCATCCCAAAACTCTCTTCCTCCGCCTAAAAAAATGCGCGTGTTTTTTTCTTAGTATTTTAAAAAATAGTACTTTAGTTTTACATATATTCAGACATATTTTAAGGTACGTACCATTTTAATATTTTTAATAGCCTTGTTATAGTTAAAAATGTTAAATATATTAAAAAATGCCTAAACATCTTTTTATGCCTAAGGCTCGCCTACGCTTCTAAGACTTAAGGCTTGCCCTCCACGCCTCGCTCACGCCCTGCATTTTTTAGAACCTTAGTTTATACACACACACACACACACACACACACACACACACACACACACACACACATATATATATATATATATATATATATATATATATATATATGTATAATATAAATATACATGTTTGTCAATTTTGTCAAATTTTTGAAAAACTTTATTTAAAAATAAGTTTACCAAATGCGCACCAATAATTATAAACACAAAAAATTGAATTTTAAAACTATACTTAAAAACAACATTTAAATCGAGTTTTCTGAATACAAAACCAAACGGTCCTTAGTGTTTTGGGGGAAAGGTTATCAAATCATGTCCTCAAAAGGCATGTAGTGTAGACTAGCTGGTAATATTAAGTTTCAAATTTCATAGCTTTTAATGAAGTTCAAGTCTTGATATCTTGAAGTTAAGAGCAGAGGATGATAAAGTCGCGGAACAGGTGGCTGCTTTGAATGCAGTTGTGTATGGAGAAACCAAGGTCGCAAAAAAGGATATTATTTTTCTATCGGAGAGGCTTAAAAGGCAGTTGTTGAAATTGGATGGCATTGAGGCTGAAATTGGATGGCAGTTGCTCAAAGTGGTGCTAAATTTTCACCCTTAATGGATTGTTTCATTTGTTTAATTTTCAGCATATATTGTAACTTTTCTCTTAGTTATTTATAAAAGTTTAGTCCAACATATTAAAAGATAGGTGTAGTCCATCACTTCCAAGTGTTAATTTGCAAAATCCTGATGATGATGCACATGATATCTTTACTTGATTTTGAAAATTGGAGGACTCCATCTGCAGTTGTTGCAAATCTTTGCTCTTGCGTCCTCTAATAATGCTTAAGCTATCGGGTTTGGGGGAGTCCATTTTTTAAAATAAGAATTTTTTTATTCTTTTTCAGTTTTCCCAATGTCTCACTACATCCATCTTATAGAAAAAACAAATTTGAGTTTTATTTTGCGACGACCAGGTGTAATACATAGTGGTTCAGGTTTTATAATGCTTCTTTTTCTTTTTTAGTGGTTTCCTCTGTTCAAATTAGGAGTAATACATATTATTAGTTCTTAACCTTTTAATATCTTAAATGCTTCTATTTGGTTTATAAAAAAAAATCATAAATGCTTATATTCTATCGTTTATTTTTGAGTCCTCTGTTTCTTCAGTCCTATGTATTCTCACTTCGTCTAATATCCCCCGTTGCATTATTTTTTAGGCCTATGATTTTGTTTTATGTTTATGTTCACCAAGCATCTGAAAACACATGAAACTACTTTATTTTTCCAAAGTATAGACTGTAAAAAAGGGATTAAAATGATGTTTGGAATTTCAGGGTCTGTTGGAAACAACTGTTTGAACTTATGGGTTCTCCGTGGGGAGAGTATATATGGGAAGCTTTCGGTGGGCAAAGACAAATGCAAAGCCTATTCATTTATTTTGGAGAACTACTCTTACAACACGAGGAACACCATAAAGGACGAGAAGATTGCCTCCAGCATATCGAGAAGATGTTTATCTTTTTATTAATTGGTAATTTGTGCTAATGTCAATACATAATTTAATTTTTTATACCAGCTTCTACACTCTAAAATACACCCTCTGTAAATTATATATATATATATATATATATATATATATATATATATATATATATATATATATATATATATATATGGCATGATGTTATTTTGTATATACAAGACTAGAGATTCGAGGGGTTTTGCATTTGTTCGGTACAAGTGTGCTGACGAGGCACAAAAGGCAAGTTCTTAATTTTTAATGAATGTCCAAATACTTATTTTTTTAGTTAGAATTAGAATTTAGAAGTTCATTTTATTTTTTTATGTATGTTTATTATGCCACAGGAAGAGTTATCGTTGGCAGGGAAATAATGGTCAAATTTGCTAAATATGAGCCTAATGCGGAACGAATGTGAGTCATTTGTTGAGGTTTTTGTTATATGTGTATGGATTCATTGACTCATATGTACTTCAATGAACATCATGAGCTAATGAGAAAGTTTTCGGGGCACTCTATTGAGTCTAGAAACGAGTTGGGTTACTCACAGTGCCCCATAGGTGCTTTGTCACTGGGTGGTAATACACAAAATTCTGAGAAAGCTATTGTTTCTATTGATTCAGAGAGTAGTAAGATGGTATTTGATACATATGGCCAAAGAACTTCGATTTACAAAGGACTTGCTACATGTAATTTAAAACAACTCTTAATTAAATGTTATATAGTATTGGGTTGGCTTTAATTACTACTATTAAGTGTAAGGTCTAATGTGTGTTTAATTAAATGTTGTTGTAGTAAATATGACACATGAATGTTGATAAATGAGAAGTTCATTTATAGACAATTTTATCATACTAATGTCTGTCAAATATTATTTTATTTACATGGAACAAATGTCAAATACTATTTTATTTACGTACAACTTTGATCTTTTTGCCTAATATTTATTGGTCGTGCGACGATGCAAGAAGTGTTGTAGGCACGTGAGTTGGAGTCATGACTCGCACAATTTTGAAAATTATAATCAATTTTTTTAAAATTACACTTTGTTTTGTTGGGTAACGAATTTTTTTTCGTTTTGCAATTATGTACTTCGAAATTTTTTGCCGTTTTACGATTACGTATTTAAAAAAATTTCGCTGTGCCTTCTTACTCGGTCATGCACTAATTTGACTATATATGGAAATTGAACCCCCTTTTGCGTGGTACAGATTTATGAATGCACTCTACAATCTACTGGATGGTACCTGTGATAATGAAAGAGTTAAAGATGAGTGTCGAGCAATTATTGGAACCTAGTCGTACCTTTCTTCAGATTAGACAAGCTGATCTGTGATTTTTTATAAACAGAAATAATGGATATATTAAACAATGATAATATCAACTTGTACAACAAATTAAAAATTAAAATCCAGCTAATTTACCCCCTCGTTTTCCATCCTTTTTAGTGCTATATAAACTGGATCATGGAGTGCAACATCCAACAAACTGAAGGGTTAACACTAACAGTAGTTAAAGAGGATCACAATCAAAGTTTTGCGACATGCCTAGGAACTAATGAAGGTAAGAAACTTGATACTGGTACCCATTTCCAAAGTAATTGCCATGACCAAGGGGAAGGTTATAAGTAGCATTACCTAGAATCGAGGGATCAGTGGGGCCAATGTAAGCGTACAGTGGTCTGTCGTACACATACTGTGGGTACCTATCAGTCATTCTAGCATATAAACTCTTGTCAGTAGCCACATTAGAGCAACCCTTACGGGTAGTTCAAATTTAGATTCAACTAGGGCAAAAACAGCTTACAAAATTGGATGAATTTGCTACGGGTAAAAATCTGATAGGGCAAAAATACAATAGGCGGTAGAAAATAGGATAAAACGGCGTCGTTTTGGGGGGATTGGAAGAAACCTTGGGCGGAACATGATGTTCCGCTTAAGGCTCTTCAAATATTATTTTTCCACCCCAAATAATTTGATGTATTACGATTTCCCCCCATATTTATTACCTCATCTACTCCACCTACATTCCAACCACAAAATTAAATTCAACTACTCTATTTAAATCAACCGACGGTAAATATTTTTTATCACTGAAAAAAAAACCAACTTCTAGCTACTATATCAAGCTACTATATCAGGTAAGTCCTCTCTTATTATGTTTTATTGTAAATTATTTATTTGTTAATTTTAATGTTCTATTTAATTACTTATTACCTAATGTATTATTTATTTACTAAGCAATCTTTATTATGTACAGAATACCACAAGAAATTATCTTTAAATAATTTTTTATTTTCTGTTATTTTTTGTTTGGTTTTTTTTATAAGAAGTTTTTTAAGTGAATGTTTATAAAAAACTAATTAGTAAATGTTTAATTATTGGTTATATTTTTGTTCGGTTCTTTAAATGTTTTTGGTCTTTAAAAAACTAACTAGGTGTAAACCCGCGCGATGCGCGGACTAACATATTGAAGATGAATTAGAGACATTACAAAATAACTTGAAAAACATAGAATACATTCCTATGCAGAATTCAGACAGTTAATAACGCATCTAGTTAGGCTTTCTCCAAAATTATGGATGCTAGGCACTGGAAATTGCTTTCGTTTGTACGATGTGGCCTTTGGCCTATATTTCATCCAAAAATAGAGGGTAATCCATACAACTTACTTTTCGCGTGACCACTCTTTGTACACGTTATATAAGTTAAATTCACATAGTGCTGACCACCAAGACTAACAATAGAGAAAATGCAAAGAAAAATTAAAATTTATAATGATGAAAGCTATAGCATCACTCATCTTACAACGCAACCTAATCAAAAATTAAAATAATTTGAGAACACGTCCATGAACCTGATAACAATTTAAAATTCATAATCTCTTAGTGCTGAAAGTATATTAGACCATTTCAAATATAACTTTCATTCTAAGAAATAAAACTCGTGAATCCTGGAGAAAATTGCGATAACAATACTAACACATTCGTAGGAAACAAAGTCTCCCAAAGAGAAGATTAAATCATGAAGGGAAGGAAACCATCAAATTTTACCACTAAAAAAATAAGTTTAAATAGGACCATCAGATCATCCTTGTGCCGCAATCGCTTGTGAAACCCAGATAAATACGATCCGTCTGATCACCAAGACCCAAAGCATGAACGAATGAGATGATCACATCGTTGACAAAACACGAAACCTATGAATGTGTAAATCTCAATTCACCTTCTGACCATGTCTAACTAATGAAACATAATATATTAATGAAGCCACTGGTAAAAAATTCCACCGCCATAGAAACACCGTGTTAACACACATGCGTTGGAAAATAACCCAACGAAGAAGATTTGATGTACATAAATCGTTGAATAAAAACCATCTGGATCTAAGCATGACTGATCCAATACAGAATCACCGACCCAATCCATAAATGAAGCCGCAAAACACAAAACAAGCTGATCATGAGAAATCAGATCTGCTTGGATAATGAAATCACCAAACTATGTATATATGAAACAGAAATATATAAAATTGACCCATACCGTTTCATCTTTCTTTGATTTATTTTACCTTTCGATATGAAGATGAACTAAATAATTTTCATAACCACTTATGGGATGATGAAATCACCAAACCATGTATACGCAGTTACGTATAAAAAACATAAATAACACTTCGACGAACTCGGTTAATTCGGATCCTTTAAATATTAAGTTGTTTAAAATCCACCCAATTCCTGTAACTTGAACATGGGATAGGTGAATCAGATTAGATGAAAATAGAGAAGCTTTAATCAATCAATTAAAAATAAATTAAAAGGGGAGTTGAGGAAGCGAATTAATAAAATTGGGAAAGGAGCTGGGGGAAATAGAAGAGTTGGTTCTTAGCCTTCTTATGTAGAATAGAGAAGATGACGGGATGGAGATAAAGGGGACTCTTTCAATAAATGAGCATTAATGGAGGACACATATTTTCTAAGGGTTTTGGAATAAGACAACGAAGAAAACCTTTGAGATTTATAGTATTATAGAGAATTGCAAGTATTTATTACTGCCACGTGTTTAATACATACCACGTGTCAGCCTCACATGATTTGGAGCATAAATTTGCATTTATGTCAATGCCCCGTGTCATTCTCTGAAGATTTCGGTCTATAGTTTTTATGTACAACGTATTGCTTAGAAATTGACAAATATATAGTAACCATATTTGTACATTCAGAAACGCTCATCAAGATAAAAAAAAATCAACTATATTACATTCATAATATAATTTTATATGAAGCTCATATTTGCATGTAAAGGTAAGTGAGTGTTAAAATGTATAATAATAAAATAATAGTCAAAATTTTTTGTTAGTTATCAAAAAATTAATAACATTTACATAAACACAAAGTGAAATTTCACGGTCCATTCGCTATTTTCGGTTAATAATTCTTCTAGAGACAATAGTAACAAATGTATAGATTAAAAATCTTTTAATTATAATACATGATGCTTCAAAAAGTATAATTTTGTGAATTTGCAACCTTTGATCAAACTCAATGAGATTGTCAAAATCCTATTTTAATGCACCAGAAATGCAATTATTTGTGCATTTTGACAAACAATTAGATCAAGCACACCCTCTATCCAACATAAAACACAATTAAATATCTGGTTATGTATTACGTACAAAGTGATCATATTATCAAGATAAAATGTTGGAAGGTCATCATATATAAAAACTTAACTAATATAGTGATGGAAAGTTGGCCACCTTACATTGAGTATACTTAAATGCCTTCCATTAGTTGCATCAACTTGCAATCACGATTTACAGCTTGAAGGTCTGAATAATGACATGATTACCAAAAAAACAGTTTCTTAGTTTCTTTGTTAGAAATCTGAAGGAAAAATAGATTTTTTAATCCATAACTTACTTTCACCCATTAATAAACAAAGTATCGGCAAAGCAAAAAAATGCAAGTAAAAATCAAACACGACACTAACAGAAAAACATAAAAATTTGTGTCGGTATGCAAAAGATAGATTTAAGTAATGGGATGTAAATTTACAAATAGCATATCAACGGGTGGCAACAATCAAAACAGAGAAAAATATCAATGAACGGAAATACAAAATACCCATATATAGTATATTTGCGTCTGTATACAAAGAGAGAGGAAAAATAATGATAACTTTAATTATCACAGTAGAAGCTAAACAAAATGAATTAAGCACATTAGAATCTCTTTTCATTAAAACTGAAGTAAGAATTCAGGGAAACTTTTTGTCAGATATTTGGAAAAACGAAAAGGAAGTAATAACCCTCATATAAAACATTGTATGTCGTTTAACATATATTATGAGTGATGAGTGATGTACCTATGTTCTGAAAGTATTAGACTGGAGAAGATGCTTTCGGGGCTCAAAATTCTAATGTTATGATTCTTGTTTTCCTCTCTAACTGATCACTATATTAACCCATATGTTCTCTCCTTCGAAATCACATCGATCAATAGCATCGCAACTACCACATTCTTCTTCTCTCTTCACCATGTCACAGATGTCGATCTTTGATCTTTGATCATCCATAAACGTCCTCTCCGTGGACTTCCAATCCAACCCAACACTGTCCTTACCACTCCCGTCAGACCCATGTACATGTATAATCTGAACAATCAAAGAATTCCCAAAGAGGGCTTGAAAAGTACCTGATAAGCATTCCAAATCAAATAAGCCAAATCAACCATAAAAGCCTTATGAGACTTGGGTCTTCCATGAAAATCTGCCAAAGGGTGAAACTCCCCTCTAGACAAAACCCATCTCTGTTTTTGCAAAACAAATTATTCCACTTAAAAGCGACAATACCTAGAGGCTTTCAGACTGAACGGGGTCCGCCAATCACGACAGGGCTCATTGAGCAATTTGTTGATAAGATTTTAAGAGATAAAAGATGAGAATGAAAATACCTTCAGATCTCTGTCACCGGCAGAGCCTTGGTATTTGAGTTTAATTAGGGTTTTACGTGTTTAAATAGCATTGGGAAATTTGGGAATATGAATGAACCGCTTGGAGAAGTGCAGAGGAATGGATGTGATTATTATCGATTGGCGTTTGAGATGAGAAAGAGGGTCGCCTGTGTGTTTTCTAGTGTAGACGGACACGTGGATAGTATTGGGTTTGAGAGTAGCATTAATGGCAAGATTCAGTTATAAGTGATGTGTCACGTGGATAGGGTAATTGCAAGGCATAATAAATGCCTTATTTTGCATTTTAGAGTATATAGAGATTAGTAAATGTTCTATAAATGTTTTTGTAAACTAATTAGTAAATGTTTTTGTTCTGTTTAATTTTTGTTGTGTTTATAAGTTATTTAAATGTTTATAGAAATTATTTAAGTTATTTAAGTGAATGTTTTTGTTCGGTTCGGTTATGTTTTTTTTATGTTTATGTTTTTAAGAAACTATTTAAGTGGATGTTTATAACAAAATAGTGAATGTTTATAAAAATTATTTAAGAAATTATCTGTTTTGTTATGTTTTTTAAGAAATTATCTGTTTTGTTATTTTTTTTAAATAATTATATGTTCTATTTTTGTAAGTGATGTATTTAATAGTTAATTAGTAATTATCATGTAAATCAAATTCTAGCCATATATTTAGACATAAACTATATTGTATAGTCAAAGTGGCATATATTTACATAATATTTTATATTCATTACCAAATATGTTAGAAAATTAAAAACTTTTTTTTATTGAAATTGTAGTGTTGATAATGGAACAAATTGGAAAGAAAATTAGACGGGCTGTTGGGGCTAGAAAGTCTCGAAAAATGGGAGAAGGTAGGCGAGAGGCCGAAATTACTACTGCCGAGCAACCTATAGTTTTTGAGAACTATAGGCGTATAGTGGACGACGGAGATCACATTAAACCTTCTCCGGACACGGCCACAAACGGCAATTCAATAAAGATGCGTGGCAATTGACATAGTCTTAGAGCCACATACAAATATTTAAAAACACATCCTGAGGTTATACAGTTTATACACCGTAGCGGTTGGGGAGAATTGTTGGATGCTCAAATTTCCAAGACAAGTTGGGGATTGGTACAAGCGCTCGGTGAGCGTTGGTGGGACACAACCAACACGTTCCAACTACCAACCGGGGAGCTGACCATTACTCCTTATGATTTTACGATTTTGACTGGTTAGATTTTGTATATAAAAAATTACTTCAATATTAACATTGATTAGTACATTAATTATATTTACAACTGATTGTTATCCTTCCCGTCTTGCAGGTATTCCCATCGAAAGCGGTCCTATGGTACCGATGGATGATAGAAAATACTTGATTGTACTTAATGGAAAAACTCAAATCCGGGATGACATTATACATAGATACTTTCCCGGCATTGAACCAAATTGTAGTGATTCTTGTGGGGTGAAAGTGTCAAGCTTAAATAAGTGGTTTGAGGCCATAATGTTAAATACTGTGATTGTTGGCCCTGAAGACATTGCTAGGGCTTTTTTATTTTTTTGTGTGGGACATATGTTTTTCCCGACCGCAAGAGACAGCGTTCCTATTGGTTGGTTGGCTACTTTGGAAGATTTGGAGATTGTGGGATCATACGATTGGGGTTCAACAATTCTAGCTCGCATATACTACTCTCTCCATCTCTTGTCAAGATGTCGCGTAGACTCTATGAATTGTTTTTGGCAACTCATATTGCTAAGTGTTAAAAAGTGATATTATATGTTTTAAATAAAAAATTTATGGTTTAATAATACTCATTTTTGTATTGCAGTTTTTCGGGTTTGAATATATACAACGGGCGTGTCCCTTATTGAGGGAAGATACAGGAGACTGCTGGCCTAGGATTAATCGATGGAAGAAAGAAAATCGGTTAAATCGTAAGGAGACAAAGGGCTCAATCCAGTATAATTTTCCCACAGCCCAGAGTCAGATTGAAATGCGATCGCCAGGTTTAATCAATTGGCTACCTTACTCGGGGTCTACTGTGGAGATGCATGCCTACGTTCAACATGCGAAGTACATATCACTGAAATGATGCGTTCTTATGGATCCTAAATATGGGGGGGGGGGGGGTATATTACTTGGGTGATCGATGCCGCCGACAGATCACCGGTGAAATTTGCATACCAAATGACCCTCCGTCGCAAATGATGAGGATACCCTTTCACCCTGATAGGTATGGGATTATTATTGACGAGATGGACCCCAACGTATCTATTGTTTCCCAACCCATGTATGACCGTTACTAGAAGTAAGTGTCCCTAGGCCTTATAATGCCACCCCTCTACCGAGCAGTCAACACGGATGTCATAAGTCCTAACGCACTGCCATACCACATCCAAATACCGACTGTCCCTTCACAGGCACCTGGCTCTTATGAGACTCCCACTGGTCGGGTACATCCCGCTCAACCCCAAATGACTTGGGATCTACCATTTTGCAGTCCTGCAGGTGTATCCATATTGATTCCGGTTCCACGGCCGGATAGGATTGCGGTCGATGAAGAAGTAATGCCCACATACAATGACCTCCTACTTATTAGTTGGGAATTATTAGATTATTGGCAATCCTCGAGAGCCACCGCTCTAGGTGCAGCCATGCACCTTAATAACTATTGGAGTCATGAGTTGGATATAACTACAAGGAAGCTTCAAGAGTTGGGTGTATCTCACGAGCGGACTGCTCCCCCATCTAATTTTTTTAGTGGTACACCCTCGGCCTATTGCAACCCCACAGAAGATCCCCGACCTGCGACCACAGTGTATCGACCGCACATGGATGATATTGGTGCCCAAGAAGGTACAAGCCAACCTGGTCCATCAACGCAAAATTATGACATGTCTGATGCTGTAAATTTGGATGATGTAGATTGGAATTTCGATAATTATGAAATATAAATTGTATTGTGTAGAATACCAAATGAGTTTAATGTTCATAACATAATTGTAACTATATAATTCCATTATATTATATCCCTTACAAGATATTTATTATTAATGTTGTTTTATATATATTATTAATGTTGTATCGTTAATATTGTACCCAACTAATGTTTATGTATGGAAATTTGAAGCAAATTCATTTTATAATTTAGATAATTGTATTACAACGTAGAACAAACGATATAAATAAATAACAGGTTACATACTCAGAACCATAGAAATTTTAAAATCCAGAATGACCTCCATGCAGTGGATAATTTGGAAAGTTTGATTGCCCATATTGCCCCCATGCTTTGTTGAGTATATTAACCACGAGGTATTCATGGTACTCCTTTTGGGATGAATTCATGTTTGAGGTGTTAGTGCTCAGAATTTGTTGATCAAGCAATATTTGTTCACGCATATCTTTCCTCTCTACAACTAATATATTGCGTTCGTTGAGCTCCAAACTTCGCTCCTTAAGTTGCAGTGAACGTTTAAGCCCCTCACGGGCCTTTTCGTCACGTACACGATCTGCTTGACATGATCGCTCGAATGATTCATTGAACGAAGAGCAACTATTGAGTATTTCTCGGTTCACCTCAATATTTGTAGCCTTTGCTTTTTCTTTAGCCCGTTGCTTCATCTCTTTCCTTCCAGGTGGCCTCGAATAAGGCCTTTCTATATCAACTTTTGCCCCATCTTTGGAATTTCCTTGGTGAAACCCAATATTCGGACTTCCTTCAGTTTCTGTCGCACCCGTCATTGGCGAATCAAAATGAAATTGAGGGGAGTCTAAAAATGTTTGGGAAAGTTGAAATTTGTGGAGTTCTTTTAAAATTTGGTAACAAGATTCAAAATTAAATGATTTTCCCTTGTTCTCTCGCTGGAATGCTAGATTAGACGCAGTAACCTGACAAAATATGACAATGTATTTTTATTAACTCCACCAACAATAGATTTACAAGAAATAATATTTAAAATAAATTACAAAAGGTAAAAGTTATTTTACCCAGTCTGTGTTAACAGTCCCACTACCACGATTTGTCATCGATGCATCTTTCAATTTAGAAACATATAATATTACGTGTCTCAAAATTTTGCTGTACCGGGTTTGTAGGCTGGCTCCCGTCCGACGTTCTGTGATACTCGTCGTTGTGTTATATTCTTTGGCGACCGCATCCCAAAATAATGTGCTAGGTCGATTAGTTCCTCATAAACCATCATTTGTTTGATTTACATAAGCGGTGCATAATACTTCATCGTTGTGTTGAGACATATTTTGACCTCAAACCATTGTAAAATAATCACAAAATATATTAATGAAAATATAAAATTTTTATAACTATTTTTGGTAAAAAAATTAATATATATTGCAGTTATAAAAAAAATATTTGATAATAATTTTAATGAAGATACTAGAGAGTAGAGAATGTTTCGAATAAAAATATAAATGGAAATGAATAAAAATATAAATGGAAATGAAGATACTAGATAGGGTTTAAACCTCCTATTTATATAAAAAAAATAGTCGTTGAATAAATAGAGCCGTTTGAATAAAGCTGTTGGAATAATTTGGGGGTCAAAGTAGAAATAGGGAAAAGCCTTATAAGCTTCCGCGGAACATGATGTTCCGCTTTACCCCCCCCCTTTTTTTTTTTCTTGCGCGGAACATGATGTTCCATTTAGACAGTGGGACCCACAAAAAACTAACTAGTGCAATTGTATCTTTGTTATTTTTTAACCTACCAATGTCTAAATCTACCCTTTTACCCTACCCATAACATTCACATATACCGCATATATACGGGTTTACCCTACCCGTAAGGGTTGATCTTAGTGACGCGGGGTGCATACCCTACGCCGTTGGCTCGGGGTCTTTTGGGTTAGGGTTTTGCAACTTCGATTGCCCTTTTCTTATCTGCTTTAGCCTTTTCTAGCTGGAGAACATGTTTCTGGAGAAGGTCCAGTGGGTACTGCTCTTCAAGCTTGTGCTCCTCGATGCACTTGATCACGGACTTGAGTGCAATCAATTCCCTCTCATTGACCTCGTTCTGAGCAGTTAGAGACGATTTTCCAGGTTTCACAGGAGAAACTTTTCTTGCCTCTGTCAGGTAGGATTTCAATAATGTAACGGGAGAAAACTGCTATGTTAGTTCAAAAGAAAAAGCTAGATTAAAAGCATCAATTTGTCTCCCATTATTGATCAACACGTTGATTACACCTAGCATTTTCTTTGACAATCCAAGGGAGCAGCACATATCAGCTATTTGACGGTGACAAGAAACCATATGTATCAGCTTTGCTAAATCTTCCTGATCAAAATCAGAATTAATACCAAAATTAGCAAGAAGTTGTAAAAATGGATGAGCCTCCAAGGAGTTCCCATTGTTGTCATCCAGATCAAGATCATCCAATATTGGCGTCCATATTCTTTAGCAATATCCATTGCTCGTTCTTTATTATCTTCAGTGATTAGATTAGAAACATAGGTCAGATCAAGGTCTGTTAATAAAATGCTGAGGCACTCTATCAACATGATACAGATTCGACACAAACCCAAAAGATTAGAATCTTTTTTCCCATCAAGACTTGATGATTCCACGCCATAAAAACCCTTGAGTGAGTCCAAAATAGGGGTGGTAAACGGACGGATACGGATCGGATACCATATTTTCCATATCCGTATCCGCTATCTGAATGTACTATCCGTATTCGTATCTGTATCCGCCCGGATAGTTAAAACAACTATCCATATCCGTATCCGCTCAGATACCTCGAATTCGGATAATATCCGTATCCGTTTACATTATTTAGCCATTGCAAAAATAACAATTAAATATCCAATCTAAAGAAATTCAATCCAATCCAAATATATATGTAACATAATTACTGCCTCCTAACATCAACAATTATGGATTCCATAATTATAGTATCATTCCATAATGATAATATGGCTTAAAGTCATCCATACTTTACAACCATTTAAGCTTAAAGCTATCCAAAATAACAGTCGCATTCCATGACAGTAGAAATAAATATGCACCTTTTAGATTAATCAAATTTATTGAGAATGATAACCTCATGGACCTTTTGTCTTCAAAACATACTGATATTTTTATTTTAATAAGTATACATTTTTATTTTGTATATAATATACATGTTGTTAACTTCAGTTCTCATTACAATCAAAACCATCTCTTTACTTTTATGTTTTTCTTTTACATTTTATTATGTTTCTCTCTTACGTTCGTTTCTGTTTCTCTCTTCTATTTATTTATAATTAAGGAAACTAACGAACAACCACATGAGAGTTTCTTTTCTCTTGTTTTGTACGAAGGAGAAATGAAACGAAGTTAGTTTTTTTTTAGTGGAGTATATGTTCTTTAGTCGGTGTATGTTGTGTGATAAGGTGTATTATAACTTTAGTATAACTTCATGATAATATACCCAATTAAATAATAATACATGACATTTTATAATATACCCAATAAAATAATAACTTTAGGGTGTTTTTGTTTTGAGTGGAGTATGTGCTTATTTTGTTTTGGGAATAAATGATTAAGATTTTTTTTATTATTATTTTATTAGTAATACTAATACTAATATTATTAGTAATATTTTAAACATATGTTTGACGGATACGGATATCCGGTAAAACGGATATCCGATAAAATGGATACTCCGCATCGAATACGGATTATTCGTGTCGGATACTAGTACTATCCGTATCCGTATCCGTTTTCTCGGATATTTTTAAAGAGTATCCATATTCGTATCCGTTTCCATATTTTTGGATAAATATCCGCAAATTCGGATTCGGATATCGGACGGATGCGGATTTTTGAATATCCGTTTACAACCCTGGTCTAAAACCAGACCAGCTGTTTCAGCTGCAACCTCTAATGCAAATGGGATTTCATCCCTTATGGTGGCCAGGTTTTTACGATTATCTAATATGAATTTGTGGAGCCCACTTGAGTCCATCTCTTGACATAATTTTACAAGCACGAGATATGATTTCACTTCCACGGTAGAATTTTTAGAACACCTTTTCATGTCTTCTAAGTTAATCTCAAAAGAGATGGTATCAGATCTTCTACAAATGAGGCCCTACCTTGGTCCTCACTGGTATCAACAACAGGTTCCGCACAAGCATTCCCATGATTCTCTCTAGCATTAACAATGGCAGAGACGACATCATCTCTCTTGTGTTGTAGCCTCTCTAGTGAAGCATGTTCCTTAGCCGTGACAGCTGCTTCACGCTTGTGGAGCATTTCTTTGGCTTTAACTGTTTTGGCTTCATACTCCTTCTCTTGGTCTTCCAGTTCATAAAATCTCCTCTTTAAAGACTTCCCAAGCCCGTGAAAATGTTCTTCAAGCTGTTTATATTTCAGGTTAAGGGTCACGGCTCGGTGGCTTTCGAGCTCGAAAAATGTTTTGTGGAGTTGTTGTATCTTGGAGGTTGTTGAGTCTATAAGTATGACAACTGAATGTATATCTTCCATGGCAAATAAGCTCTATTGCAACGGATCGATGGAGGGGGAGGGCGGCTAAGGCTAATTAAAGCATTTAGGGATGGGGAGGGGGAGAGTGAGAGAGAGGATTCGCAGGACGCCCAAGCCCTTGCTGATCTATGAACTTGTCAAACAAGTATATGTGCAAAGTTACATCTTTTTTCTTATTTTATAAGCATTTGAATTATTTAGATAAAATAATCTTCTATGGGAATTATGTAAAATTGTTTTTATGAATTAAATACTTACAATTATTTTTATAGATACACAAAATTTACCTCATTTTTTAAATTGACCTCATTATCTATATTTTGCTATATAAATGACAATTCAATTTTACATAGCATATATGAAATTATTTATAGAAAATGAGAGATTGCAAAGTTCGAAAAAGATTTTAAAAAAGCAGTTTACTTTTATCAAAAATTGGAAAAATTGTGGGGAAACAATGAGTTGATAGTTACAATGTTCTCATTCACCCGTAAAGAATTGGATTCCATAGAAGATTGAAAAAGTGACAATGTCTAACCAAACCACTCAACTTTTTTTTCCCACTCCATTTGAACTTATGTAAAAGGAAACTGCTTTTCAACCCGTTTCCAACTCCACAATCAAATGCACCCTTAAGTTATCAGATTTATAGGCCCAGCAAAATCTCAAGTCCAAGATATCAAGAAAATCTATTAACCAAAAGATAGATAACAATCAACAACTGAGTACAAAATGGAAGTCTGGATTCATGCGGAGTCAGAATCTGGACATTTTTTCCCAATTGCATTCAGAAATGGGGCATTCATCTTACACCGCCTGTTGGGTGCAACTTATCTCAAGCATGTCAATATTGCAGCTTCAATAGAAAGAGATACTGTATAAGAGCTTCCGACGATGCTGTCTCTCAAATGTGGTGAGTATATTATCAATTATATCCTCCTCATTTTCAGTTGCTTCAAGCTGCACATAACAATCACTCATGGATATCTTCTACATGATACAATTGTTGAACAAAAATTATGTATATCATTTAAATTAAATAATTGTAAAGCGCAATAGAACATGAACCTCTTGGCACAAAATTAACGTAAGTCGAGCTCCTATTGCCGCTTCCTCATGATTGTCTTTTACTTCCAAGTTGATCACTAGCACAGGCTTCATAAGAACATAATCTCGATTGTGGAGATCTGTACTTTCGTTATACAACAGCTGGATAAAATTCAAAGGAAAAAAGAAACTCAGTTTAAGAGGAGCAAAACAATGCAACTACCAATATCACGTGTAAACTTCTTTCCTATCGTTTATATCGAGTCCAAACCGAAATTAATTTGGCAACGGGTCGAGGGGCCATATTCATCGTGATGCAATAATTTCTCATTTCAAATTATATTCTCACTCCCTCACATGGGGCGTGACTAGAGCCAAACATGAGGATGGACTATAAGTGGTAACGTGCAGAGTGCTTAGGTTGTTGGGCTTAACCAGGCTTTGCTACCATGTTAAGTTACCATCTCACCTAAAATGGTTGAGCTGTTAGGTAGTTGGCCGATCAATGTAGGTCAAGCTAGTTCTGTCTCGTGTTGTTTAAAGAGTTTGAATACAAATCCTCGCAAAACCAGAGCTTTGATGTCAACATAAAATAGGGAGAATTTAACTCAAAATCAAATGGCAATGAGCACACAGATTAGGAATTTATACATTCTGGGTTAGGGCTATTATTTCTCAATGGTTTATATAGTCTCTACACTTACAGTAAACACCTAAATAAAGCCTATGAGCTCCAATATGTCCCTATTGAACTTAAGTTGTGTTTTGATAGGGGAGGCTGGAAAACTAATCCAGATTTCCGCCCTTTTGGTGTGTTTGATAGCATTTATATGTCTTGGAAATTTTTTCAACACAACCTTAAGGTGTGTTTAATAGAATAGATGGAAAATGAAAAAGAAAAAAAAATCAAGCAAAAAGTTGTCAAACTAAATTTAGCTTTTTATGTGTTTGATAGTAGTTGTGTAAAATAGGGGGCGGGTGGGGATTTAAGCTAAACCGATAAAAAATGCCTTGCAATTTTTTTCTTTTGCTGCGCGCGAGCAAAAGGGGCGAGGGTAAGAAAATTTAAGTTAGAAAATACAAATTTTCATGCTTTAACACGTAATTCTAGGTGGGTGGAAAAAAATTCCAAGGTAGATTGTGCAATCAAACGCCGCCCAAAGTCAGAAAATATAGAAATTTTCATATTTTCAAATCAAACACACCTTGGTTTTTGTTTAGAGGCACCCTTGTGGATAAGGCATAACAGATATGGCTTAAGGGAAAGGAGACCTAAGGTCAATGTCAATCATGAAAGGACGTGAGATGATGACAGGTAGTGAGCAACTCATTTTATGGTATTTACAGATCGTCCTTGAAAAGTTAGTTGCTAGACTACATCTTATATGTGCATCAGTCATGTAATGTAGTATTTTTACAAATGGTGGGAGCATATCAATAATATATCCTCTCTTTGTCCCAAATTAATAGTCGTGGTTTCCTTTTTAATCCGTCCAAAACTAATAGTCGTGTTTATAAAATGAGGATGTAAAAGTAAGTGAGATTACCAAGTTACCCATTCGAACAATACTCACAAAAGAAAAGTGATCCAACTGCATGTCTTAAATGCAAATGATTTCATCCTTTTTAGGAGGATAAATGTGTAAAGTATAAACTTCTCTCAAAACGTTTGACTTTCAAACAGTGCCTATTAATTTGGAACGAAGGGAGTTGTATGTACTTTAATTTTTCTTAATGCACCCCTGTGGTAACAACCTTGCAATGATATTTGATGAGTATAGAACAACTGCCCTAGTGGTGATTATTCATTATGTGCACGAAACCATACTGGCTCAATGGTATTCCAGCATTTGAGCATACTCTGTAGTGCGTGAGATACATGGCATGCTACTTGCTATCCTGAAGCTTAAAAAAGGGAACACATTTTGAAATTGGGTTACGTATAATGAAAGAGTCTTGTCTATTTAATGGATAATATGATATTGGATCTTTGCCTATAGTTTTTTGAAATTCTTGTAGATTGTCAGGTGCAGTTCAAATCGGGCTTAATTACTAAGGTGACTAGAAGCCTTAAAATGTAATTTCAGCACTAAACATCACACTTCAGCTAAATCCAGTGATTTGTTATATTTTCATTTAATATCTTGAATACTTGAAAAAACAAAAATAGATTTAGGCTATTGAAGGTAAGGTCACTTACCCAGTTGCAATGGAAATTACTCTGGCTTTCAAACCTAGTATCAACAATAGTAATGTTCATAATTCTAATCCCAGAATCATTCCTTGGTGTTTTCTTCATGTAGGCTTTATTAAACTAAATATGGATGGTAGAATTTTAGTGGAGAAAGGAAACATTGGATATGCAAACCCAAAGATCTCACTCCAGATTTATTATCCAAATCAAGGGCTTAATAACTAAGGCAGCTAGAAGCCTTCAATTGTAATTTGAGCATCAAATATCTCACTCCAGATAGAATCTCATGGTTGATATAGATACATAAACCCTCCTAATTTTATTTATTTTGATAATAGTAGCAATGCTAAATAAATAAAAGAAAGCAGGCATGACAGAGACATACCGACCTTCAATAACCATATCAAAAACTTTTTCTTCAAAGGTAAAAACCACATCAAAGACACCATCATCGGAATTATCTTACCAACGTTGAGGTGTGGTTTTGACGGGTAAATTCCTCCTAAGCATTGGCAATATCCCATTACACTTGTAGAGATCGGGGTCTTTGCGCCTCAATTCGTCGAACATGTGTTTGTAGGGAGTACCAAAGTCGTAGACATTAGGTTCCTTGATGGAAGGAACAGGGAGCTTCACGTGTGACCCTGTTCTGTATGAAGCCACATCGAAACCCTCTCTCTTCAGGATGCAGTGAGCCTCCATGCTTCGGTCCAGATTCGACGAACATACCATCGTGTATAGAAGTTTCATCTTTTCCAATCGCCTCAAATTTCCAACACACCAGAGATAAACAACTTCTTCACTACCGCTTCTCCGTCTATCCTGCTGCCTTCTCTTTTATTTCAGGGAAAATATAATACGCCTCACTTGCAACAAATTTAGGCAACCGCACCCGTGCCTCTAAAAAAAACACGATAAGCCGTTAATACGGAACAATTCGATATAAAATTATAAATTAATGGATTTATCCTTATTGAATTTGGGTCATTAACGAATTAATACGGTAGACCCGTTAACACTAATGATTCAAATTTGAAAATTTACTTGTACCCGTTTTTACCCGTGTCTACTCGTTAACACTAATGGGTACTATAGAGTCACCCAACCCGTACCCAAAAAAATAACCATTAAAGCCCATTACTTCTAAATCTTTTAAGACTAACGGGTACTATAGGGTCACCCAACCTATACCCAATAAGAATAATCATTAAAACCCATTATTTTTAAATTAATGAAGACTAACGGTTACTATATGTTCATCCATTTCGTTACTCGTTTAGACCCAAACTAATTTGTTAATCTTAGCGGGTGCTAACGGTTCGAGTTGTGTACCCGTTAATATTATCGGATCGTGTTTGAGTATTGTCACAAGACCAGTTAGTCTTGACGGGTCGTGTATGGGTTAAGGATGTTATGATCTGTTAACCCGACCCGTACACGATTCGTTGTGACATCTCGACTAATTAAATACCGGGTAGCTACTCCTTTATTAAATTAATACAAAATGCCAAGTTGGTTCAGTTCATAGCATCACTGTCGAAAACGTTTTAACAAATACTAGCCACCTAATATTTAAAAAGTGTGTTGTCAATTTTAATTAAATCCGATTAACATGCAATAAGTAGATTATGAAATGCTAACATAGCGACCACACCATTATGACAATAGAATAACCATAAAATAGTAATGAATCTGGAGGAATACACCTCACAACAATTCGAATACTGAAATAAACAAATACCAGGTCCGTGTCACTAAATTAATTACAACCCAAAATCTAAAATAACTGAATAGGTAGAGTGTCACTAAAAGAAATGGGGCGACATGACCAACAAATGAGAAAAGCTGATAATATAGAGTCATGATCGAAAGTGGAGGCGTCTACTGTCAAGGTCCTGTAACTTCCACAGCAGCTACAGTACGTCACCTGAATGGAACTCCTATGCTTGGTGTCCTTGTGGCTGGGCACCTAAAAGGTTTTTACAATTAAATATATTTGAAAGCAAACGGGTCAGAGCCCGATTGTGAAAATAGTTTAAAATATAGCAAGTGTTTTAATGACATTAAAACAATGAATGCAAAATACATGTTAGGACGTGCTCTCACATGAAATACTCACCTCTCAACTATTGGTGCACTCCTAACGTACCCGTACCCATTCTAGTTATTCCCATATCTAACTAGTCCAAAATAAAATCTAACATTACTGTACGATTCACGCTTTAATTCCTACATCTTCATTTAAACAGAGAGCTTTAAATTTATTCTCGGTTTCCCATATTAGTAATACTACTTACTAGAGGATTTCCACTTTTATCTTTACAGAAACGTTGCTATTATTTATATTCGCACTTGTATACATGACAGTTCATTTCAATTAACAGTATATTATTCTCATCATAAATATACAATACTAGCACCCCGAGACTAAGTTGCGGTGCTCACATACTCTGCTATCAAATCCCGGTACATCATGTACATAAGGACCACGCGTTCCGAATCTCTCAGGAATCGTTCTCAAATAACAACAATCACAAATAATGGAGGCGAACATAGTTCACATCACATGGGTCACGCACATACCTACGCTCCCATGATCAGCAGACTTATTAACTTCTCAATAAGTCCTTCTCTGACCTATGTCCTCGAGGTACCAATCTAGATCCCCCCCGTAGGCACACAAAGATTAGATGGCCCTGATCGAACGCCGACCTCCCGTGATAGCAAGCATGGTAGGTATGTTATAAACAGATAACCACATATACTAAGCATTCACACTTCTTAGATATCTCAGTATATTAATAGAGGTGTACTTCTCGTTCTTATCCCATTATTTACTGTTATACGTTTATAAGTTACCGTTTTAAATGCATTAGATTTTCCAACTCTTCTCACGTCGTAATTAGGTACTCGTTTCCAAATCCACAATTTTCCTCCGATTTACTATAATATTGTAAGTTTTACTCCTCACGTACCCCAATTCTCCCAATTATACCCACTCGTCAATAAGGGAAGGTTAATTCTCCATTAATTAAGTCTACGAGACATTTGAAATAAAATCAGGCCTAAAAGGCCATTCTGTCAACTCGTTAGAAATCTCATTCAAACGAAAGTCTTCGAACGAACTGCCAACTCGTTAGAAGGGATACTGTCATCTCGTTAGAAGCTCGTTCGAACGACTTGGGCAAGTCTTCTAACGAGATGGCAGAACACGCCCAGAAATCTGCAAATCCATTTTTCTTCCTTTTTATCTTTTCTAAATCCATCCTATGATCATCCAAACTAAGTTTTAATGTGTTTAAACTACACTATGTCCTTCTAGGTCACTCTTTAACATATATATGGGGTCACTACCTCCTAAGTCAACATGTAATCATCATAATTCCCAAATCTTGGCCCAAATCCTATAAACATGAATACATAATTTAATGTCTACAACTATTTCTTATAAATCCATTTTTAAATCATCAATAGATATATTTTGGATATGAAATTCGTCCATAACTATTCTACATGCGATCCTCATATAAGATTACGATTTCTATCTCCAATTTCATGGGTTTTCATCAAACTTTCAGTACAAGACATATATTCAATTCTAAGCATGGAGGAAACATTCACTTGAATTTATGTAATTAAACCACTTACCTTAGATGTTCCGATTTGATGTTGAAGGATGAAGGTTGATTCTTCTTTTTCTCTCTACAAATTTCTCCCAAAGATGGTGATGGTCGCTAGGGGTTTCTTTTGGAACCTCTTAGGACTCTCCCTTTAACTCCCGTAGCCCACAACTTGATAAATGCTGATAATGTACTTAGTGGGTTCATTACTAATATAAAATTAACCTCTAAAATTCGTGGGTTTTAATTCTCATATTTTTAAAATTACCAAACTACCCTTTTGGGTTGTCGGTATGGCCAAAAAATGCCCCGGGACCCAAACTAAACCCCCGGCTAGTGTTTTCTGACTATTTCGACCCTTCCAGACACGTTGGCGCACTCAAAATGACCATTCGATTGATAAAAATATAATTTAATTTTTAATTCAAATAATTTCATTCCTGATGCGACTGACACGCGCGTCCCAACTAAATTTCCAAATTGTCGTATTTCTGTCTCGTGACAATTTAAATATTTTCAATCCTCATGAAATTTTCAATTTTAACATCATAATCAAATACCAACTCACATATCGCTAGTATTTATCTCTGGATTAATTTCCAATTAATTCTCATTTAATTCAATTAATCCCATAAATAAAAATCAATAAAATTACGGGGTATTACACCCGTTGACAGGTCTACGTTATGGTGACCAAAAGCATTGTTTTTCATCAATTTTGTATTATAATCTCAACTTTAATACAAAAAAATGACCCGAAAGCCTTATTAATCCGTTAATTCCTTTCACGCCATGTCTAAAGTGTCCTTACCCTCTTATAATTTATATAATTTTTTTTTATTTACTCCCATTCCCAAAATTTTTTTAGGCGCCCCTCCTATGTATTTTTTAAATTGTATTTAGTCCCATAACTACTCAAAACCTCCCTCAACCGCCTTGTAACCGCCTCTCTTTCTCTCTACACAGAATGATATGTGTCCTATAGTTGTTACAAGAGGACCAACGACTAAAAAAGTAAAAGCATAGGAGTGGATATAGATAAACCTTTAAAAGACCTTATTGACATAAAAAACTAGATTTGATCTAATTATTTTAATCACAGATAAATATGAATAAATAGATATGTGATAAGAGATTTTTAAAGTGTTTCAGCCTTAAGGAAATGGCCCACGTCCACTGTTTTTGTATTGCTGACTGTTTGCCTAGAATTCTTGACAAGTGATTTTCTCCAGAAATTTTGATCCCCCTTAATGAGGAGGTTACAATGTATTTATAGCCTTGGGACTGCACAAATAAAAAGACTATGCGCTGTTATCCAATAGACATGTGCATCTGTATGATAATAATGAGCATTTAATGCGCAGTCGCCTCTTTGATTTTCTTGTTCTGCACGCTAAGTTGCTCGGGCCGCCTGAGTTGCTCAGACCGCTTGAGTTGCTCGGTACACTGAGGTTCCTCGGAGAACATGGGTTGCTCGGGACTCTTGAGTTAGTCGGGGAGTTTAAGTTCCTCGGAGTCAGTTGTGCTGTTGATTGAAAGTGTTTGTAGGTGCCATGTAAGTTGACACGTGTCTCCAAATAATTGATCCACGTCAGCGAACTAAATTTGGTATCAACAGAAGCCCCCAATGTTTCATAGTTTGATGTTGAAGAAAAGTATGGAACATTCTACTAGAAAACTGCATGGATTATCAGTTTGCATGTTTTTTGGGAAAAACGATCATTGTATTTAACTTCTTTTTGAGTGCATAGTAACGGGTTTTACAAGTATTTTGAATGTTCGTGACCGCTTCGATATTTGTGCCTTTTTTCTTCTTTTTAGCCGCCGGATACGCAAACGTCCTCCCTTATAATCATTGCTTTCTCTATTCCCGTGGTAAAGTATTTAAATGAAGCAGAAATCCTATCGTCTTTCACTTTTTCAAATCCGTATCTCTGAGCTCTTCATTTTCTTTCTATCTTGTGACTTTATTCTTTTCGTCGTTCGTTGTAACCTGATCTCTTTTTCTCTGTAAGATTTTCTTCCTTTTTTTCTATTTACTTTGTTCACCATGGTTTATCTTGTTGAGTCATTGGATAAGTTTCGGTCTGAATTTTCAATTCCTTCGTGGGTTATTCTGGAAGAACTTTCTGAACCCTTTGATTATTTTTCTTTGGCTGAGGGACATTGGTTCCCTAGTCTCTTTGTGGCCGAATGTGGCTTTTCTTTTCCTCCAAATCCCCTATGTTTTGAGTTCTATCAATATTTTGACGTTGTACCTACAAAAATAGCTCCAAATACCTGGAGAATAGTTAATGGTGTACACAGATTGAACCAGCTCCATGGAACCCGTTTAGGGATTCCATAGATTATGTACTGTTATAGATGGGTTGTCAGTGATTCCACTTTCTATTTAAAAACTAGGTTTTTGAATAGGGCTTTAGTTGTCAATATTCCAGATGCCAATAGGGATTACTTTGAGCATGGGGTTGTTATGAAAAATTAACAACTTGCTCCATTAAATGGAGATGATGTATATTAGGGTCCCAGGTGTCCCCCCTATGGCCATGGAATAGGTTGTCTTTATTTTTTGAAATATTGTTTTCTTGGTGTTTGATAAAATGTTTCACTGATATTTACTTTTATTTGTTACAGTTGACAGTAAGAGAAAGCCTCTAAAAGAAGCTGACATTAATTTGAGGCATTTGAAACTTATCTGGGATTTGCACCAATCTGTTGTCGAGGAACATATTAGATCGACCTCTTATTTGTTGCAGTACAAGAGCTATACCTCGTCTTTCACTGCTCATCCAGTGGTGTTTAATCCTGACCAAGTACCGGCTGCTGATACTAGTGTGGAAGGTTCTTCTTCAAAGTCAAATATTCCTATCGGTGACATAATGAAGAGGAGAAAAGCTCCTGCTTATTTTGACAAGTCTGCCTTTCCTGCTGTGGAGGCGAAGAAAAGTAAGAAAGATATCCCGGAAGAGGGGATGAAAACCATTAATGCACTCCCTTCTGCTGCTACCAAGAAGATTGGCGAGAAGCCCCTTGTGGCTCTAAGCAAGACTGTTGCTATTTCTCTTCCAAGTGAGGTTATTGTCATATCACCAACAAAGATAACGTCTTTAGTTAAAAGTGTCCCTGCTCCTTCGAGGAAGTTAAAGATCCTGCTGAATTTGTATCTCAACTTTCAATTATTGAAGGTGATGTTCTAACCTTTGTTCCTCCAAGCTCCGCTGTGGGCTTAGTAAAATCTTTGACTATCCCAGAAGTCCATGACATTGAAAATACTCTCACTCGTGAGAGAGTTACTGCTCTGGCTGCTCAACACATTGCCTCAGTAAGTATTATTGATCTGAGCCTTTTACTTTTTAATACTATGTTCATACATTGACTTACAGTTATTTTTTTTCTCAGCTGGTAACGTGTTTCAACAGTATTATAAAAAGGGATGAAGCCACCAGGGCCTCCAGTTCCTCGGATGGAATAGAAAAGGCTTTTACTGGATTAACCCAGTCTTTGAAAGACTCTCATCAGAAGTATGAGGAAAATAAAGTTGCTTGAGAGAAGCAGATTAAGTTCGTTGAACAAGAGAGAGATCGAGCTGTGGATGTCTCCAAGGATTTGGAGAATAAATTGAAAGAGTTTGAGAAGAACAATAAAGAGCTTGAGGATAAGCTCAAGAATACTAAAGAGCTTGAGAATAAGCTCAAAAATGCTGAAGAGGAAGTTGTTAGACTTCATGATGTTGATCGCCAGAAATAGGAGGTGGAAGGAAAATTGAAGGCTGTCGAGGAACTTCTTTTTGAGAGGACTTCCTCAGAGAAGGCAAAAAGAAAAAATGCAGTTAAAAAGTCCTTCATCGTTGGTTGGGACAAAGGCTGGAACAAAGAACTGGCTGCCATGTCCTCACAAATGGAGTACGCCAGCCTTAAATATTTTAGGGATGGATGGGTCGCGGCCTTGCAAGAGCTAAAAGTTACTGAGAATTTTGAGTTATTCCAGCAACATACTCATGGACCTCCTCCCTCTCCTGGAGAAGAAGAAGAAGATGAAGCTGCCTCCGAGGAATCTTCCATGATAGTCGGAGACCAGGTTCCTACTATTCAACCTTGCTTCGAGCTACCCCAACCAGTAAACACTTTTGCATAGCAACTTTCCTTGCTTTCCGAGCAACTAACCTCTTCATCCAAGATTTCTGAGGAAGCTTTAGGAAACAAGGAGAAGGTGTAGAGTTGTTTGGATTTTCATTTTTCTATTTTGTTGAATGTAACTTTGGACTATGTACTTCTTCTTGTGATGAAATAAAATTTGAACTTCGATTGTTCGTTTTGACTTTATCTTGTACTTGCTCTCCCTGTATTATCATTGATTATTTTTATTTCTTTCTCTTTGCTAGTTTATGGCCATGATGAAGTTCTTATCGGCTCATGACACAGAATTAATGAAAAAATGCAACGATTATTTTAAAGCTTGTCATGCAGATCTTAGTGAAGCTCAAATAATTGACATCCTTGGATCAGGTGCTTCTGACCAAGCAATTGAAGCTTACCAGTACTTGAAGTTCTTACTTGATCGCACCGTGGCCAATAATGTGGCCTATTAAGAAATGATTGAAGACCTCCAACAGTAATATAAAGAATCTACAACCCTTCTTCATCAAGGATATGAGAAAAATATCAATAATTAAGTGCTGATAAAGGGTACGACCAATTCATCTTGGCCTATGAGAAGAAGGAGAGTATTCTGAAGCTTGAAATAGAAGAGCACATGAATATTGCCAAGCTATTGGAGTAAGAGAACATTCTTTTGCAGGAAGAAATAAAGCAACTGAAATCCACTACATCTTCTTCGGGTGCTTTAGTCCCTGTTAACGACGAAGGTTTTTCTTTCTTGGAGATGGAAAATGCCAAACTACGAGATGAGTTGAAGACTTTGAAAAGAACTGAACCTTCCACGTCTACTCGTGGTCGAGCAAAATCTTCTTCTCGTGGACGAGCAAGGGCTGTTCAGATTTTAGTTGAAGAGGCGAGGACTCAATCATCCTTGGAGAACCAGGCGTTCCAGTTGATGGTGAAGAACCAAGCCCTCGTAGATATCACTACACCAAAAAGCTTATTTTGTAACGGATTTTTTTTCCTATTTGTAACGGACTTTATCCATTAAAAAGTTGTAATGGTTAAAAACCATTACAAATCAAATATAACCGTTGGAATATATCACTAATCGTTGCAATATATGATTAAAAGGAAGAAAAAACTAAAAACAAAATGTATAGCAAGTCGGGCGGGATTTATTCCCCCCAATTTCGAAACCTTTACCCCAAATACCTGTTCCAGTCCATCGCCTCTCCTTGCCGACCTGTGTCCTTATCCCCATTACCGCTCAACAGTAAACACCACCAAATCAATAACACCAACATAGAGAATATTGTTTTAGGGTTCCATTCCCTCTCGCCAGCCATCTCATATATAAACTAAGAAAAACCCTAATCTGGGTCGCTGTAAAACTCATACTCACGGTGAGAGAGACCTCTTCAGAATCATAAATCTAATGGAATCCAAACCGATTTACTGAACCACCCATGGCTACTCCTGCTCACAGATGTGTTTCCAGATGTGTGGAGGTTTGGTTCATGGTGGGTTTGTTTGGTGAGAGAGAAGATGGAGCAGATGGTTTGTTCTTTGTTTTGTGTTTCAGATGGTTGTAGCTAAGCATAGTCCTTGGTTTGGAGCAGATGGTTTTGGCTAGCTGTTTCGGCTCGTGGTTTCATTTGCAGCAGGTTAATGCTTGGCTCTCATTGTGTTTTCCCAAACAATATTCTAGATTAATTGTTAATGAATTTTTCATAATAATATTTTTTCTATTGGTTGCTAATCTCTTGACAACTTCATATTTTGAATGCTCTTTTTAACAATAAAGTATTATGGTCCGATTTGTTTTTAGGATTTGCAATTTGTGGTGGGAAATTTCGACCTTGGACATTTTTTCTTTGATTGGATTAGAGCTATTGAGGTATTTTTATGATTTAATTTTTGATGATCTAGAATAATAGCTATAAAAATACAAATTATCAATAAAATATTTGTATTCGATGTTATTGTATTCAATACTGTTTTATTTGAGTTATAATTGTCTAAAAATATAAATTATAATTTAAATATTTGTAATAACGTAAAAATAACCTTAATTTTTTTTCGGGGATTACTACCCCTGAACCCCCGTCATTGAGTTGTGCCCCACCTAGACTAAATTTCTGTCTCCACCACTATAGATAGGTATATGTGTTTGATCGATTACTGTAAAGGGTCATAAATTTTGAAATTGTTCCTTTACTTTTCGATTGTGTGTAGTTCCATCAATTCTAAATTTTAGGGAGAGCTCTCCCTCGGAGGCAAATGAATACCCCAAAATCTATCGTATGAAGCTTTAGGTCACTAATGAGCTTCGTGCCAAATCCAAGTTTTGATACCCCATCTTATATGTATTTTTTTATTGTCTATTTAATGAATCTTACTAATTGGTGGTGTTGATATAATCTTATGAAATTTAGGTTGTTTTTGTTGATCATGTACTTTTTAAGGAAGCTTAAGAAGGTGATGAAGAGCATTGGTGAGATAATTGCCATCAATGAGGTATATTATAATATTATATCTCTTGATCTTTGTTACATGTTTGGGATGTCTCTGAATAGCTTCCTAGTTATGAAATAAAAAGATTCAATTTTTATGTTATATATATTCAACTAACTATGCCAAATAATTTTTTCCCTTTAGCTTTTCCAAAATCTTAATTTGAAACGTACCTAAGAAGTTTTTAGCTTTGCTAACCAATACCCTTAATTAGGCCCCTTTCCTTTAACTACAAGTTGTTCTTGGGCCACTAGGTATCCTATACTCCTAATACACTATTATAAATTAATTTTAATGTGATAAGCTGATTCTTTTCTTCTTGACCAAATTGTAGGATTTGTTGTTCAACGGTTGAGCTAAATGACTCACAAGTTTTTAGTGTGGTTGTCATAATTTTTAGATTTGATAATGTTGTGTATATTAAATAGACATTTTTCGAAGAAATGTCTGTGATGATCATAGCATTATCCTAACTTTTGTACAAAATTTGTATTCATATTTGACGTGATTCTCTTAATAAATAGTTTCATGAATTCAAGGATATTAACTTCTTTTAAATGTTGTGGTCATGTAGTTACTTTGACAACTGTGTATAAGGGTGAAACCTGCCTCCGGTATTATTGATCTGCTAAGGTTCATGAATATGTGCATCAGTAGTTTTTAGTTGTTGGCAATTCTTGCATTACAGGGTAATGAATTTCGTACTTTTGCAGATCAGTTTATTATCCACTAGAGTTGGCATCTATTATAATATTTATATGTTCTTATGTTTTATGTTTTAGTGCGTATGCGCATGTGTTTGTGATTCCTTAGTAACATGACAAGTCTGTATAGTTTTCCTTGTGTTAAATTTATCGCCTGAAGTGTCTTTAAATGATAAATTAAATTATGTCGAGATATTTCTTAGTCCTTGACCTTTGTAGTGTTTTCGGGGGACTTTTTATCTCTAAAGTAAGGTTTATGAGACGGACTTGATATGTTAAGTAAGTTTGCTTCATAATTTTGAGTTTGATATTGTAAAATCAATCAACTTGCGCATTCAATAAATTTGACTTGCAGTTGATATGTAAGAACGAGAAGGGCTTGTTCTTTATAGAGAGGGGTGTCATTTTTTCTAGGACTACCAATGTAAGATTATATTTGTCTTTTTTTAATTACACAATTGATTGTTGGGTTTTATTTCATTGATCAATTTACTTACCATAAATCGTATAAGTTGGTTATTTTAGATATCTTACCTAAGGAAGAAGATAGGTATAAATAGATCGCTCGAGTCGATTTGATTGAAGATTTTAGGTGAACACAACATATCTATGAGGGAAGAGAGTCTAATCACCCACCTCAAGTATCAACATTTTAAATTTTTGATCATCAAATTTCCCATCTCTTACCAAGTAATCAATGCATTGTTTCCAAACCTGATAAAAATTATGGATAGATTGTCCATCGAGGACGAGATACTTTGATTGACAAAACAAACTATTAGGGTACATTGACATCAAAAATAGAAAAAGTTTGAAAATAGTACATACGTTTTTTTGAAAAGCTTGATATTTTTTGGGAAAGAGATTAGTGAATAGGCGAGATGTTCTCCACTTCTTATGGAATTTTTTTCATGGAGATAAGAAACGACATAGACACCTTCAGAGATGCATCGTAATGACATCTTTTTGGTTGATTTTGAATGAGAAGAATATCTAGAATATTTAAAGATAAGCAAGTAGTAATGGAAAGATTTTCGAAAAGGATCGTGCTAAAAGCAACCCCAATTTTTCTCCTGAGCACCACATCACAATATTTATAGGCACATTATACAATCATTTTAAAGCGCGCCTTTAGCACAACCCTTTCGAAAAATATCAAAACTTGAGCTACATGATAGGCTTCACTGCCTCAAAGCTTTAAGACTTCTCATTTTATCTTTGCTCATTAAGCTGGAATGAATATTTTTAGTGATATTATGTCCTGGTTAGATGATCAAAACCCCGTGGTTGTCATTTTTGTGTGCAGGTTTTTGAGGTCAGTTGGCTGGATTTTTTTCTATAGGCTATTTGTGTATGCATTTCTAGAGGTGAACAACTTGTCAATAGGTTTAGAGAACCTTTCTTGGGAAATTTTGTACTAAGATTACTTAGTATGTTTGTTTATGATGCTATTTTTCATTTTTATAGTTACAAAGATAATTTCATGTGTATTTAGTTGATTATTATTATTTTTTTAATATTTTTTTCAATTAGGATTGTACCCTTTTACATAATTGTGAATGAGAAGTATTAATGAAGTAAGTTCCACAATACATTATCCTCTTCCTTTAAGTTACTGCCAGCTTGAATATATGGAAATACAACTTCTTTAAGGTTTTACATAGGGCACAATTAGCTACAAAAATGTGGATATACAATTGAACTCTTTACAAAGTTGAGATGATTATTATCTTCATGGTAATAGTTAGTTCCGATGAGAATTGTGAAGCAATGGATTGTGGAACCTAAAACACAAGGAAACCTCCACATTCTCACTCTCTAAATGAGATAAGTAGGTTGTAGAATATTATGTCTATTATAGGTAGAAGTATGCTTTGTGAAATGGTAAGATGATTAAATGTCTTAAACATTTAACTATTTCCCCTCATCTTCATCATGACTCGGTTGACAATATTCATTTTTTAGCACTGATTTAGTGTGTTTGACACATTAGTGGAGTCAAATTTTAGGATCTACCTAATATTACTTCAAAAAAATTGGAGTGTTATATCTCAATCAATCTGTCCTGGTCACATCATGGAGTAGAGATTTGAAACATGTTAGTGCATGCACACAAAATTGTACCCCAAGTACCAACTCACTCAAGTTGACAAATGCCATCAATTTCTATGTCTATATAAAGCACAACATTCACAATTCAAAAAACTCACACTCAAACCGCTCTTCCTCCCTCTCAAATGAAAATTCTTGTTTTCAAGTAAACTCTCAAATAAGAATCCCTGATATCTAGATTATTTTTTTTCTTCTTATTTCAGTACCATAGATTAACGTGTTGTTTTGTGTATCTTTTTTTTCAGATCTGAGGAACAGTTACAACTCGTCGAAAGAGAAGACATTGATGACGAAGAAGATTTGTTCTAAGCGATCGACAAATGTATATATACAATATTGCATCCTCTTTATTACCTTGTTTTCCTGTTCAGTTAAACTTAATTTTCCTAACGTCAAATTTTTATCAGCTTATTTCAGCTAATACAAATAGCAGTTTATATATTAATTTAGACTTTGATAATTATCATTTAGACAAATTTGTTTGCAACAGTGACTTCTCATGGAATAAATGCCAGAGACATGAAGAAGCTTCAAGATGTTGGGATCTACACTTGCAATGGCTTGTTGATGCATACAAAATTATAGAAGCTTTTAGGGAATTTTCGAATGTGGGATCGAGACTCTGGAAATTATAGAAGCTTTTGGGGAATTCAGGTTAAAATTTTGGATACGTCAACCGATCAGAACACGTTGTTGCTTTACGATTAATAATTTTTCCCAAGTTGTTATCTTAACTTCAATTCTGAGCATATTATAAATAATATTATTGCATTGTGACAGATATGGAAAAACTCGGCACGCTCATACTCTATGCGTTTCTACACAGGTTATTTCTATCTTAATTGACATTTGCTCATGGAAATTTTGAGGTCTGAAAACTTTTGTGGCCTGACATTGTTTAGATCTAATACTGTAGTTCTAAGCATAATCATTGATTCTTTCAGAGTTTTGGTTTCAGTATATCTGTAGTTAACTTAACTTAATTGATGATTTCACATACTACTTTTTGTTTTAAAAAACAGGTCATGAGTTGAAAACCATTGATTTTGTCTTTGTTTCGTGTCAACATTGATCTAATGTTATTTTGTTTCCTTCTATTTTGAAGGTTGATTGCACGGTGAAAAATGAATTCGAGGTAAGGTCCTTTCAAGAAGTCATCCAAACATATCAAGTATTGTTTTATTTGTTTTAGGCTTCATTTTAAGTTAGAAGGTCATGTATTGTATTTCCACAATCCCACATTTGTAGGACATCACTTTCCACGATCTTATAGTTATCCGTGCATATCCTTTTACATCCTCAAAATTCATTGTTGTTAACATTAATATGGAGAATAATTGTTTCCAGGAAGTTAAAGTCAAGTTAACGGGTTGCTTAGTGGAGCTTTTAAGGTAAAACCTATGTTTGGGTTATATATCCATTAAGTACTCTATATATGCTATCATGTTTTTTCCCAAACAATAAGCAAATCATTTATATTGATTTAACACATGTCGAATATATTATTGTCATTCTTTATACAAGTGCAGTCCTTTTTGGGTGAACGTGAGTTGGCTTCTAAGGCTAAAAGGTGGTTCCTTAGATATCTTGCAAAAGTTAGTTCTCTGCTAATATGCATATTTTAGTTTTTTTTTTCTATTTATGTTTTCTCTTGATTTGGCTTTCTTTTTTCTCCCCCCAAAAGTGTTGAATGTTGAGAGTTATGGATTCTATGTTGAAGCATCTGCAGAACTATATGACAAAATTACTATACTATCTACTTCTATTTTTTTGTGTGGCTGAATTTACTATGCCAGGTTGACCACGGACCACGGACCATCGAACAACTATCTCCATACACCCAAAGGCTACACCACCAATCTTTTTGTTTGAAATGAGATGAACAGGTTAATAGTCTCTTTGAATTGCCCACACTGTAACATCAGGTAAATAGATGTAAAATATTGCTCTACCCTTTTACTTTCTACAGTTCCAGAGATTATTCAATGAACCCAACATTGTAGAACGTAAGGTATACTTTCTTTTTAAAAACATTGAGTTCCAAGCACTATCGACTACCGACTATAAGTTATTTTATTGTTTTATTTACCACGATATTGCATTTATTTTTTTAATTTTCATATTTCTAAATTATAAGCAGTCATTTAAGCCGTTTATTGTGATTTTTTGGTAGTGGTGGTCAATTAAATATAAAAAACAACAGTTGGAATTGATGATAATATAGGACTTGAATAAACAAAATAATGAAAGGCTTTTTTTTTCTTTTTTCATCAAATTCTCATGAACATACATAACGAACTCCATTAAATCTCTATGAAACTACACCTTTAAGCAAGAAGAGAATAGTAAAAATAACAATGTATTGAAGAATATTTCTTCGCACATCCCAAAAAAATTATCCCATTAGTTCATTCACTGCCCCATGATACCACTGACAGATGAGAATATTTATTTTGTCTTCATTTTAGTCGTCCATGTTCTTCTACTCCTCCCAAAATATTTAAGGACTTCATTAATAAGAATGACAGGTGCTGAGACCAAGAATACCATAAGCCATTCATTCAAGCTCAATGGAACTATACCAAACATGTCCGCCAGAAAGGGGACATAGAGTATCAAACAATGGAGGCCAAATGAGACTGACATGGCCACTAGAAGCCAAGAATTCCTCCATGGAGGCATTGTAACCAAGCTATTATCTTCGGAGAGGACGTTGAGGGCATTGAACATCTCGATACACACCAGCAGAGAGAGATAAAGACATTGCCTTCGCTTTACCCATCGAGAAATAGTCACACGGGTTTGATAAAGTAATCAGGCGGCCCCCGCCAATTGTGAATGGGGCAATCAAGAAGTTTGACCATGAGGGGCAGTCTCCCCAGTTGCGAAGCTGTGATAGTTCAACTAGTGTGGGCCCTTCGCTCACAAGATTGATGCCCAAAAAAGATGCCTGAGTGTACCACAAGATGAAGATGCCAACCGTTGCTATGCCCACGTACAAACCAATTACCATGTAACGGAAAAGAACCCATGAGTTTATGAGATAATCATTGCTCTTGTAGGGAGGTTTGCGCATTATATCAACATCGGCAGGGTTAAATCCAAGAGCTGTAGCAGGTGGGCCATTAGTAACTAAATTGACTTACAGAAGCTGTACAGGTATCATCTTGCACTCTGGTATCCCCAATGCAGTAGTTGAGAATATTGATATAACTTCACCAATATTAGATGATATCATATACCTGATAAAAGATTTCATGTTGTCATAAATTGAGCGACTCTCTGCAACGGCTGAAACAACGGTACTGAATTTGTCATCTGCCAGAACAATGTCCGAAGCTTCTTTTGACATTGAAAATTGCTTGATTAAGTCTTCTTTTATAGAGATTTGTAATGTTGGTCACCTAAACCTTTTGTACTCAACTAAGTCATGAACTCAACCTCAATCTAAAAAACCTTAAAGACTTAATCTTTAATCCACTTTGCTTACCTAGAGTTTCTGTAGTTGTTTTGTGTGAATTGTGTCCACTGTCGTCTTTTGTTTTCCAATTTATGTCCTGCTTAGTTTTCACATATAACTTTTATGATGATAGGGTGTGACCGAGGATAAAATAGTTGAAGCTCTTATTGCGAATAGTGCAACAGATGAAAAGAAAACATCATTTTCACAAGTGAGTATGGCTTATAGTAATCAAGAACTGTGTATAATGTAGATATTTACATATTAAATTGAAGTCCGTATCCAGGAAAAATATAGGCTTAAGAAGTAGAAGAAATATGACCCAGAGTATTGTTGAGGCGTCCTTATGCACGAAGGTAAATTCATGTTGTCTTATATGCACTCCTCGTAAGATAATATGACATTAGTCTTCTTGTTTTAACAATTTTATAAAACTGTAAATGATATAAGCAGAATCATTTTCACAACAACATTTGAAATAATGTCTCTTTCTCTCATTCATTCATTTTTAAAAGTAAAGTGATTATAATGAATGGCCAATGACCTTATTATAAGTATGTAAAATGACTAAAGAGGGCACACTAAAGACATTTCGAGGAAATGTCTCCCTCTAACCTAATATAACAAATAAAATAGATAAAACCTAATAAAACATGAATAACAATACATAAAAATTACAAATAAATGAAGGTATATGTTACTCTCTCCAATTTAGAAAAGCTCACCCACCATCAGCATGAAAATAAAAGAGGCGACTGAGACATTCAAACACTACCATTCTCCTCAACTGAGAAAGGCAGTCATCTACTGAAACGCCCGACATGTCGATTAGTAAACGGGCGGGGGCAACTAATTCGAAATCCCAATAATGGGCGTTGGGGGCGAAAACTGGAAACAACTACCTAGCGGCATAAAAATAGGTACAAACACATCAAGCGATAATAAAGAAACTTGTTTAAACTAATCGCATCCACATCGGACTCTCGGATGGACAAATTAACTACTATACAATTCTTTGGGGGGGTAAAAATGGGCGTTGGGGAGCAAAAATTGAAAATAACAACCTAGCGGTCTAAAAATAGGTACAAACACATCAAACGATATCAAAATATCTTGTCTAAACCAATCGCATCCTCATCGGACTCTCGATTGGCCAAATTGATTAGCATACACTTCTTTTGGGGGTTAAAAATAGGCGTTGGGGTGCGAAAACTGAAAACAATCCAGCGGCTTAAAATTAAGTACATCAAGCGATACTAAAGTACATTGTCTAAATTAACCTTTTCCTCATCGGATTATCGGTTGGCCAAATTGACTAGTATATGCTTCTATTCAGAGTTAAAAATGGGTGTTGGGGGGTGAAAACTGAAAAAAAAAATCTAGCAGCCTAAAAATCGGTACAAACATATCAAGCAATACAAAATTAACTTGTCTAAACTAACTGCGTTCTCATCGGACTCTCGGTTGGCCAAATTGACTGGTATACGCTTCTTTTGAGGGTTAAAAATGGGCGTTGTGGGGCGAAAATTATAAACAACCACCTAGATACTTAGATTTAGGTACAAACACATCAAGAAATACCAAAGTAACTCGTCTAAACTAACCGTGTCCTCTTTGGACTCTCGGTTGTCCAAATTGACTGGTATACGCTGTTTTTTGGGGTTAAAAATAAGCGTTGGGGGCAAAAGGTGTAAACGAGAACCTAGCAGCTTAGATTTAGGTACAAACACATCAAGCGGTACCAAAGTAACTTTTCTAAACTAGCCATGTCCTCGTCGGACTCTCGGTTACCCATATTGACTAGGATACGCTTCTTTTGCGGTTAAAAATGGGCGTTAGGGGGCGAAAATTGAAAATAACCACCTAGCTGCCTAGATTTAGGTACAAACACATCAAGCGATACCAAAGTAACTTGTATAAACTAATCGCGTCCTCATCGGACTCTCAGGTAGCCTAATTGACTACTATACGCTTCTTTTGAGGTTAGAAAGGGGGGGGGGGGACTAAAAACAACAACCAAACGACCTAGGTTTAGGTACAAACACATTAAACGATACCAAAGTAACTATGGAAGTTTGTTGTGTATCGATTACTCCCCAATAAAATTACATGTATGTCAATGGAATGAGAATGTACTAGTCTTTTATGTTATATACTCATTTATGATTACACATTTACTAAGTCTGATTTTGTTCAATAGGTTCTTCGTGGAAAATATGAAATTACTTTTGGGAGAATGGAGTCTAGCTTTTGCAAGTAATCTCATGAAGACTACTTATGGGAGAATAATATCCTTAGAACTTTAATGATTTTAGACTTCGTTTCAAGTTTATGGTTAAAAGTTTGACGGTTTATCATGTACAACATTTTGTTTTCGAAATTTTAATGGTTATGGATGAAATATAGTTTCAGATCGGTTTAATATCACCGAAATGTAGTGTCATTCATGTTGTCACGTGTATTTTGGAATTATGTTTTGAGTGAAATTTGTGGGCATTGGTTGAGCACGCGTTATTACTAGTGTATATATATCTATTTGTTTAATAAGATTGTAAAAAAATATATATAATAATATTGCTAACGGACTTTAACCGTTACAAATAAAATCATTCGTTACAAATATGGCGCACATAATCCGTTACAATGTATTTTGTAACAGTTTTTATCCGTTACAAATTATGTATTTGTACCAATGCCAAATCCGTTACAAAATATATTGTAACGGTTTTCGTCCGTTACAAATATTCATTTTGTAATGGATTTATCCGTTACAAATTCTGTTAGTAAAATAAATAACACCAATTTTCTAACGGATTTAATCCGTTACAAATATTTTTTACAACGGTTTTTGCCCATTACAATTGACCTGTTTTGGTGTAGTGTTTAAAGAAATTCTGAACCTTTCCAAGAAACTTTCCAATCAAGCTTCTGCTCTGGAGAGTAAAGAAATCTTGGCGAAGAATCTTCACGAGCAACTGGCTAACTTATCAATTCCATAAATAACCCATAGAATTTTGGATGGCCGGGTATAACGAAGCACTTTATCATCTTGATGCTCGTTTGGAACAGTCGAACAACGAAGGATATAAACAGGGATGGTTGAATGCTCTGTGTGTGCTGCAATTGGAGCAGGGACATTACCTATGGGATTTTTATGAGCCTGGAGTGATTGACTTGCCCGTGCCTCCTTTCAAGCTTGATTTTAGTTGGATACCTGCTCGAGCAATTCCTCAATGCTTAATCTCCAAATATCTGGATGACTACAGTCTTCATGCCAATGTAGATATATCTCGCCCAGAGCATTTGCTTAATCGGCCCTCTGTGATGAATATTAAAATGCTGAAAGATGTAAATTTCATAAATTCTCCTTATGCCTTAGATGACCCTCCCACTGGAGTAGAACCTGTTTCAAAGGCAGAAGGGAACAAGCCAATAGAATAGAGTTTTTATTGTAATGAAATGTATTTATCATGTGTAATTCTATTTGATTTGAATGAAGAAATTTCTAGTTTTCTTTGCAATTTAATTGTCATTGTCATGGAAATATCTCTTTTATTCACTGATGAACATGTACGTATATCTGTAAAAAGATAAAAAATGTCCTGTATTATTTTAAATTACCGACCAACCGGAGTTGGTGGTATAAAATTTCCGACCAACCGGAGTTGCTGGTAATTAAATTGTTGACCAATCGGAGTTGGTGGTATTTGATTTCCGACCAACCGGAGTTGGTGGTAATGTATTTGCCGACCAATCGAATTTGGTGGCATTTGCTTCCTGACCAACTTGAGTTGGTGGTAATTGAATTATCGACCAATCGAAGTTGGTGGTATTTGATTTACCGACCAACCGGAGTTGGTGGTAATTTGTTTCCTGACCAACCGGGGTTGGTGGTAATTTATTTACCGACCAACCGGAGTTGGTGGCATTTGCTTTCCGACCAACTTGAGTTAGTGGTAATTGAATTACCGACCAACCAGAGTTGGTGTTATTTGATTTCCGACCAACCGGAGTTGGTGGTATATTGCTTCCCGACCAACTTGAGTTGGTGGTAATTTGCTTCCCGACCAACCGAAGTTGGTGGTAATTTATTTACCGACCAACCGGAGTTGATGGCATTTGCTTCTCGACCAACCGGAGTTGGTGGTAATTGAATTGTATAGTGTGTAGCACTAATATTTCGAATTTTTTTTAACGAATAAAGAAAAATGGGGGAAACATCACTTTATTCATATTGAAGAAATTATATTGCATAAAAATTTCAACTACTGATAATACTTTCGTAGATGCTCTGCATTCCATGCATTCTTGAATTCTTCTCCTTCCAAGGTTTCAATCCTGTATGTCCTTGGACGAATAACTTCTGTTACTCTGTAGGGTCCATGCCAGTTGGCTTCTAGTTTATTATGCTTTTGGATGACTTCCTTTAACACATAATCCCCTTCTTTCAAATCACATTTCTTAAGTCTTTTATTATAGAACGAAGCTGTTCGTTGTTGATATGCGACATTCCTGATGGCTGCTTCTTCTCTGACTTCCTCTAGCATATCTAGGTCTAACCTTCTCATCAAATCACTGACATGAGAATTGAAATTAAGTACCCTATGAGTAGGTAGGCCTAATTCAACAGGTATGAAAGCTTCACTCCCAAATGCTAGCATGTATGGGGACTCTCCAGTTGCTATTCGCAGGGTGGTACGATAGGCCCACAACACAGATTGTAGCTCGTTTATCCAATTTGCCTTTGCATCATCCAGTCATTTTTTCAAACCATTTAGCAGCGTTCTGTTTGTCACCTCAGTTTGCCCATTGCTCTGGGGATGGCCTGATGCAGAGTGGACCTTCAGTACATTGGATTGATGATAATATGCAGCAAATTCCTCGTTGTCAAACTGGGTTCCATAGTCAGTTTTGAACGCATGTGGGAGGCCGTATCTGCAAATTATATTTTTCCAAATAAATTGATAGACTTTGTTGTATGTCATATCAATGAGAGGCTCAGCTTCCACCCATTTAGTAAAATAATCCACTGCGACCACTAAGTATTTGAATCTTCCCTTAGTCGTTGGTAGTGGTCCGACCAAATCTATTCCCCATATAGAGAATGGCCAAGAGGACGTGATGGGTGTTAGCAATGCTTGGGGAGTTCTTCGGACATAGGAAAAGCCTTGACACTTGTCGCATTTGTTGGCATAAGCCACACAATCAACTCTCATTATTGGCCAGTAGTACCCCTGTGTTGTTATTCTCTACAAAAGCGTCTTGCCTGCTATATGGTCTCCACAAGACCCTTCGTGAACCTCTTCGGTCAAGTCTTTCACTTCGTAGGGATGAACACATCTTTGTAGCGTTGCTGTAACTCCTCGTCTATATAAAATACCATTGGTTAATACATAACGAGCAGCCTTGAACTTCAATTTCTTAGCTGCGAGTGTATCAATTGGCAAAGTTCCCTCTTCAATATAGGCCCTGATGGGATCCATCCAAGATGGTCCCAAATCAAGTGCAATGAAGTTCATGATCAAATATTCGTCTTTGCTTCGACCAACTAGAATCTCTATTGGGATTGTTCTTCGTAGCTCGGTGCGGGTGGCTGATGCTAATCGGGCTAGGGCATCTGCCCTTGCGTTCTCCAATCTTTGTATTCTAACCAACTGAACAACAATAAAACTTGATACCAAATCCATTACTTTTGCATGGTACTTGATCATTAACTCTCCCTTTGCTGCATACACTCCAAGAATCTGATTTACGATTAACTGTAAATCGCTGAATACAATAATCTGCTCTGCCTTCATCGTTTTGGCAAGATTTAAACCTGCAATCATTGCTTCATATTCGGCCTCATTATTAGAAGCTTTAAATTGAAAGCGCAGAGCATACTCCACATTAATCTCATCTGGACTTTTCAAAATAATCCATGCTCCACTGCCTGCAGTGCACAAAGAGCCATCCACATACGAATTCCATATGGGTAACTTATTATTAAAATTTTGATCAGAGAGAGTTCCTCGGTGGAATATCTGGTACTTCCTCTTCTCCTCTTCCAGTACTCCTCGCTGCTCGTCAGTCATCTTTTCCTGCTCGACTGGTATTTCTTGTCGCTTGCCTATCGACATAAGTTGGTCGGGGTTTGCGTTTGATGATCCTGTAACATCCACAGGTTGATCAGTTTTCAAATCCTGTTCTTCCGAGGCATTTTCTTGAGTAAATTCTACGATAAAGTCTGCTACTGCCTGTTCTTTGAGCGATGACCTAGGCTCATAAATTATATCATATTCTCCGAGCTCCACTGCCCAGTACATCAATCTTCCTGACTTCTCCGGCTTATGCAGAGCTTGCCTTAATGGCATATCGGTATACACCACTATAGTATGGGCTTGGAAGTATGGCTTCATTCTTCTGCTTGCTTCAATTAATGCTAGTGCCAATTTCTCCAGCCTTGGATATCTGATTTCTGCTCCTCGAAAAGCTTTGCTGGTGTAATAGACTGGTTTTTATACTCTGTCCTCCACTTTTATCAACGCCGAGCTCACTGCATTTTCTGAAACTGTCAGATATAAGTATAGTCTTTCTCCCATCACTGGTCGGGACAACAATGGAGGCTTCCCTAGATATTTTTTCAATTCTTAAAAAGTTTACTCGCATTCATCATTCCATTCGAAAGTTTTTCGGAGTGTTTTGAAGAATGGGAGGCATCTATCAGTTGCTCGTAACGCAAATCTATTAAGCACTGCTACTCGCCATATGAGGCTTTGCACTTCCTTCTTCGTGGTTGGAGATCGTAGATCTAATATAGATTTGATCTTTTCAGGGTTTGCCTCAATCCCTCGTTGATTAATAATGTATCCGAGAAACATGCATTCTCGTACTCCGAATATGCATTTGGTGGGATTCAATTTCATTTGATATTTTTCTAATTGATCAAAGGTTTGACCTAGATCAACTAGATGATCAACAACTTTCTTACTCTTCGTCAGCATATCACCAACGTAAACCTCCATGTTATGACTGATCTGCTCTGCAAACACCTTATTCATCAGCCGCTGATACGTTGCACCTGCATTTTTCAATCCAAAAGGCATAACATTATAGCAATAAGTTCCCCTTAGGGGTGATAAAACAGGTACTCTCCCTGTCTTCAGGCTTCATTTTAATCTGGTTGTAACCAGAATAAGCATCCATGAAACTCAACAATTCGTGTCCCGAGGTAGCATCCACTAACTGATCGATTCGAGGTAAAGGAAAATGATCCTTTGGGCTGGCTTTATTAAGATCAGTGAAGTCCACACACATCATCCACTTGTTGTTTTTCTTCTTCACCATTACCACATTTGCTAGCCAATCAGGATATTTGACATCCTCAATAAAGAGGCTTTTTACAGTTTCTCTACTTCTTCTTACATGGCTTGGTTCTTCTCGGGACTGAATACCCTTCGTCGTTGCTTCACTGGCTTGATTTCCTTATTCACATTGAGCTCGTGACACAAGAAATTTGGGTCTATCCCTGACATATCTTCGTGACTCCATGCAAAAGTCTGCTTTATGCATCTTAGAAATGCTATCAACTCTTGCTTTATTGACACATCTAGTGACACATCGATTTGAGTTGTTCGTTCTGGATGCTCGTCGTCCAGAATGATATTTTCGGTAACCTCCATGACCTGGCCCTTAATGAGCTGAGACTCATATCTTGGGTCTAAAGTTTCAATCTCCGCATCTTCTATCTCATTTGCCTGATAAGTAGTAGTCTTCTTCCTGGATTCTTCACGTTCTTCTTGCTCGACTGATGAATAGTAGCATTTTTGAGCTACTTTTTGGTCGCCCTTCACCACTCCTACTCCAAAGTTAGTTGGGAATTTTAAACATTGATGTATAGTAGATGATACTGCTTTGAACTTTCTCAAACCTACCCTTCCCATGATGATATTATAAGCTGATTGGATATTTTTATGCATCACGAAAACGCGTACTCTTTCTGTTCGACAAGCATTCTATGTACCGATGAACATATCCAACTTGATCGTCCTAAGTGGAAAGCTTTCTCTCCAGTAAAACCAAGGAGGGACCTATGATATGGTTACAACTGGGATAGCTTTAGATTTAAACTATCAAAACATGGGTAGAACATGATATCTGCCGAGCTACCATTATCCACTAATACTCGGGAAATCATTACTTCCTTTATTCTCATTTTGATCACCAATGGGTCATCATGAGGATATAGCACACCTGCGAGGTCATTCTTAGAGAAACCGATGACCAGTTTGTCCTTGTTCACCTTCCGCGGATGATTATCTTTGGCCAAATTTATTCGCTGTATGTATGAGCAAGCTTGAGCCTCATTAAGGTAAGCTTTCCTCTCTGCGGTAAGATCTCCTCCACCTGCATCACCACCTGTAATGACATTACACTCAAATGATCCAAAGTGGATTGAAAATACCTTACATTCTAGCTGTTTTGGTCTTTTGGGGAGATCGGGGTCATCTTTTGGATCATCTTCATGATCTCTTTTCTTGTCATCTTTTGTCTGAAGAGGATATTTAAATCTTTGCCTTCCTCGTTCACTGGTTTGACCACTATTTTGACAATCAACATACTTGGTCATTTTTCCTTGTCTAATGAGTGCTTCAATTTCATTCTGAAGAGCTATGCAACGCTTAGTCGTGTAACCGTGATCTTTATGGAATTCGTAATATTTGGACTTGTCTCTCTTATCAGGATCTACCTTCATTTTTACTGGCCAGGCTAGCTCCTTACTATTCTTGATCTCTTCCAGAATGGGATTTATATCCACCTTCAAGGGAGTATAATTTTCGTATTTCTTCATCTGTTCCAATGCTTGCTTACCCTTTGATTGCCTGTTACCACCATTGTTCTTTTGATCTTTCTTTTTGGTTTTACCATCTTCCACCTTGGTCTCCTTAGTGTATGCGTTCTTCTTCGTAGCCATGGCTTCCTTGGCATTTATGATTTTTGATGCTTTTGCCATCAGTTCTGCCATAGCTTGGGCGGATCTTTGGCTAAAGTGTAGTACAATTTATTGGGCAATAGTCCACTCATCAAAGCAGTAATTGCAGTTTTATCCTCATAATTAATTACTTCCATTTTCTCGTTATTGAAACGAGTAATATAATCCCTGGTGCTTTCACCTGTCTTTTATCTAACACTTAGCAAGTGTGCTACTCGTTTGACTGGCTTTGCTCCAAAACAAAAATTCCCAATAAAGAGTTCTGCTAGTTGATAGAAAGTTGTCATTTTCCCCCGAGGAAGGTTATTGTACCACATCTAAGCAGATCCGGTAAGAGTTCCTGAAAATGCCCTGCATCTCATCTTATCTGGAACAACATAGATATCAGTAGCTGCTTAGTATTGTTCTATATGGAGAACATGATCAGTTTTTCCATCGTATTTTGGTGTTACTACCGGGGTTTTGAATTTTAATGGTGTGGGGAAATCCATAATTGCCTGTATAAATGGTGTTCCTTGGACAAAAGTTCTTTGTAGAGGATTCTTGGCCTTAGACATTTCCTCTAATCTATCCTCCAACCTTTGAATTGAGCCCTTCCATGCATTATTTCCCTCCTCGATCCTATTGGTTCGAGCAACTGATCGCGTTGAATTTGCCTTTTGGGATCTTTCATGACGGGCAATTGATCGTGATTGGGCAGAGCCTTCCCTTAAATTAGACAATTATTGAGAGTTCCTCGACACAATCTTAGGGGGATTTCTATTCGTCCTAGTTCCCAAACGATAAAAATGAGAGACTCTACCCAACCTTTCAAGGGCACTTGTCCTCTCTGGAGAGAGAGTGACATTTTATTGAGTGTCCGTTGCTCGTACCGAGGAAGTCCGTCTAGGATGATAACAAGGATCATTAGATCTCTCAGTACGATATGAATTGGTGCGTCGAGATTGAGATTCCTCTAGAAATAACGTTCGCCTAGTTCGCGAAGAGGGTAAACGAGTATTTGTCTTAGCACTTCGTTGTCCTGATTGGGCCGACACTCCGCCTTGAATGGTTTGTATGAGTTGACGCATGGTTTCTTGCATGGCCGTTTGCCCTTGGGCCAAATTAGCCATTATACCAGTCAGATCTGAAAAATTTTGGGGAGCAGAAGGATTCGGGGGAATCCCAGTATTTCTATGACTGGATTCCGGATTATTAGCCATTGATGATGAGTTCTTTTGGTGAAAAATGCTAATTACAGTCGTTTCCCACAGACGGCGTCAATCTGTTGACGTAAAAAATTAGATTTGATCTAATTATTTTAATCACAGATAAATATGAATAAATAAATATGTTACAAGAGATTTTTAAAGTGGTTCAGCCTTAAGCAAAATGGCGTACGTCCACTGTTTTTGTATTGCTGACGATTTGCCTAGAATTCTTGACAAGTGGTTTTCTCCAGAAATTCTGATCCCCCTTAATGAGGAGGTTACAATGTATATATAGCATTGGGACTGCACAAATGAAAAGACTATGCGCTGTTATCCAGTAGACATGTACATCTGTATGATAATAATGAGCATTTAATGCGCAGTCGTCTCTTTGATTTTCTTGTTCTGCACGCTAAGTTGCTCGGGCCGCCTGAGTTGCTCGGAACGCTTGAGTTGCTCGGTACACTGAGGTTCCTCGGAGAACATGGGTTGCTCGGGACGCTTGAGTTAGTCGGGGAGTTTAAGTTCATCGGAGTCAGTTGTACTGTTCATTGAAAGTGTTTGTAGGTGCCATGTAAGTTGACACGTGTCTCCAAATAATTGATCCACGTCAGCGGACTAAATTTGGTATCAATAGACCTCTAATCCCTTATATATATATATAAGTGGGACTAAATACCTCTAATTTATATCTCACCAATGGGGTGCTGCTAGTAGTCGCTTTCCTCTTTATTGATCATTTTTTAATTTTGATGTAGGTGTGTCAGTGGTATTGCTGATGCATGTGGTGGTGTTGACTAACACTCGTGTGATGGTGGTTGTGATATGACAACGGGGTTTTATTTACATTTCAAGAGTATAAGTATGGGCTAATTATTAATAGAGGATTCTCATAAGTAACTAAGTAATAATTATTAATTATTAATTATTAATTATCATGTTTAGACTTTCTTTAATTAGGTATATATTAACAAATGTACTACTCATAAAGGTAAAGGTACAAACCTATTTAGCACATGTAATTCAATACTTAATTAAGCCTTAATCATGTCCAAATTAATCATCATACTTTCCAATTAATATAAATTCAAGATTTAACCTCAAACCTTAAATATCAATTTACTACCAAGGTTCAATACTCGATTACTCACATATTAATTAGGGTCAAGTCTTAATGTATAAGGATAATTAATTTCACCTAAAAAATATCGTACAATAAAGAATCTTAAATCTCTGAGGGTTTCTAACCTTAGCCACACGATCCGTCAAATAAGGATGTCACCCTCACTCTCAGTTCTCGAATTGGCGCAGTTGGAGCAAACAACTCAAAATCCGCGAATTTTAGTTGTTCAGTACACGCTTTTGTAATTTAGAGTGGGAGGTTTTGAGTTGGTAAAATTCAGGTATATAATGATAGAGTTCTTCGCCTTTAATATTTTTAGTCCCATAATTTCAGCAGAAAATACGCTTTTTTTAACAAGAATATTGTGTCCACTCAACTTCCATTATGGGCTTTTATAATAACCTTTTAAGAAGCTATATGGACCACACATTTTAAGTTTGATGTGGACCACATATAAACCCATCTGATATTCATCTTTGTGAGAGAAAACTCATCAATCGCATTATTTTATATTACACATTACGCTCACCATCAAAACATCACTCACCTTCAAAATATCATCCGTCAAGTTAAGAAACTAACCAAATGGAAATTTGATGGTTCAAGCTTTTTTAACTCTTCAACAACATAATCATCAAGTATTTGAACATTTTATTCATTTTTTTTATGGTTCATGTCATTTTGACTCTATTTTTTTACGGTTAATGCCATTTTATGGTTCATGTCATTTTGACTATGTATTTTTTATCATATTTATTTTTAAGTTGTTGCAAAATATTAAGACTGTTATTATTATCTTTGATTGTAGGTTTAAAATAGATGATATTCAACAAAACACCCCAACAATTGATTTGGATGAAGAAGATCATAACTTAGGAGGTCTTACATCCACCCCTCTACGGAAGTTTGTTGCTGTGATAGGAGAAAAGAAAGATTCTAAATGGGTTTGTAACTTTAGGTGTAAAGTTGAACCATACACAAGGAGTTATTATAGAATTAGAGCCCATTTAATTGGTTTGTTATCCTGGCATAAATCTGAAGGAGTGGTTTTGTGCTCCAAAGTAATCAAGGAAGATAGAGAAGAGATGAAAAAAATTAAAGAAAAGAAGCAAAATTTATTTATGGGTGCAAACGATTAGGTAGCTGTCAAGTTGTTATTCCACTGATTGACAATTCAGGTAAAATCTCAAAAAAAAAAAAATCACAACTGATATGTTTGATGTCTTTAGAAGGAATGATTTGGATGGTCTAGTTGCTAGGTTTTTTATAGTTGTGGAATACCTTTTAATGTGGCAAGATCTTCCTTTTTATGGACATAATAAGAGGTATTAATGAGGAACCTAAGGGATATAAAGCGCCAAGTTCTGAAAAAATAAGAACTAGACGACTTGATAAAGAGAGGGCTAAATTTGATTGTGCGTTAATGGCTTTAAAGGATCAATGGACATTATTTGGAGCAAGCATTGTTTCAAATGGTTGGAGTAACATAAAAAACAAACCCTTGAAAAATGTATTCCCAATTTCAGGAGGGAGGGTTGTGTTTCTTAATGGCATTGATTGGTCGTTTCAATCTATCAAAGATAGAAAAATCATGTCTACGTGGTGGAATCTTTATGGAGCAAGTGCTCTTCAACTCTTTAGGGTGGCAATTAAAGTTTGGTCTCAAAGTGTAAACAATTCATGTGCTTAGAGAGCGTGGAGCACATATGGATTTATTTGTAGTGTGAAAATAAATCGTATGAATGCGGATTACGCTGAATCGTTGGTATATGTACATTATAATCATCAATTATTGACAAGATACTGTGAAGATTATGAAACTTTGCACAAAAATTATGATGCATATGTTGAAGATGATACCTTGGAGTTTGATATGTTCGACGTCGAAAATCGAGCATCTTGTTCTATTTGAAGACGATACACCCCTAGTTCCACAACAGATTTACCACCTGGAAAAGGTCCAGATTTGCATAGTTGGGAGTTTGTTACATTATTTTTTTTAAATATTTTATATAGAAGGAAGTATGATTCCTTTTGTTTTTAATTATCTTTGTCTGTGTATAGATAAATATACGAAGGACGTATCTAAGCATGTATGTAGGCTGTTATTTGCCTTTTTGTACGACAAGAAGTGATATTAAATAAATACATTGGTGTAGTTTTACTTTTGTAGTAATAGGATCAAATATCAAAAAGTTCCTCGAATATTTTCTAATACACATTTAGTCCAATCCTTCTATTTTGTATCAAAAAGTCCCTTATTCTTTTATCTTTAAAGGTCCGCATTAGCGGCATTGTGAAGAACTTTTTGAAGCAAAATAAAAAGGCTTGGACTAAACGTGTATTAAAAAATGTTCGATGGACTATTTGATATATGACCCTTTGTAATATGGATAAATTTGTTTGTGAATTTGATGAAAAGTAAATATAATTGTTGGAAAAATATATGTTTATGCGTTGTTTAAAATTTATATAAGTTAATTTTATTAAATTAATACCCTCTTTTGCGCCGCTTCATAAAAAAGACGCACTCGCGCTTTCGCACCCGTACTCGAACTCTCGCATCGTTCTGCGCACTTGTGACTTAGTTTATAGCACATTTTAGACCCACAATTACTGTTTAGGTAAAATTAACCAGTGTACATGTAAATGGAGATGAGTAGTTTAGCAACTTGCCTCAAAGATGAACTAAAACTTAATTTGGATTGGAGAAAAGAACTCTTGAAAGATAGCCTTGAATTTCTCTTAAAAAACTTGATTTGGTTGCTTCAAAAACCTCCCTTTAATTCTTGTTTGAAACCCTATAAAAAACCCTTGATTTGATTGAGGGAGAAAGGTTGCTTGGAAAAGGGTTTTAGAGAGTGTTAGGAATTCTCTAAGAAGAATATGGGTTGAAACGAAGGCCGACAAGTGTAAAATGAGGACAAATTGGCACGGATCCCAAGTTTTCAAAAGAGGCTAAAGTGAATTTTAAAACCCTAAACTAGCATGAAGTCCACGCGGTGCGTGGCAGAAAATATATATATATATATATATATATATATATATATATATATATATATATATATATATATATATATATATATATATATATATATATATATATATATATATATATATTTTGTGACACCCCGCCTAATTAAATACCGGGCGATCACTCCTTTATTAAATTAAAATCAAGGTGAACAGTTGGTTCATTCTCAGCATCACTGTCGTTAATAAAAAAAAATCTTTTCCAATTAAACACCCTAAATAATTAAGCTAAGTGTCAAAACCAATTTTAAACATTATTTCCATCCTATTAAATCCAATTATAAAACCTTTAACCATTTACATTTTTAGGAGTCACACATTAAGAATAAAGAATAGAATTGAACATACACGAATTTAATCATCAATAATAAATCCGAACATTTACAACACTAAAGGAAAACATCCTGACAGTAATAAATCCCGAAATAAAGGTACTGAAAGTAAAAATTTACAATCTCTGACAATACCAACTAAATAATAGAAAGAGGGCGACACATGCCCCTGTTGGATAAAACTGAACTAGGAGTAGAATCAAATGGATGAAGTCGTCTAAACAACAGGCCTGCAACTCCCACCTAAGCAGCAGCTCGTTCCTGCCAAAGGACCTTATGCAAGACCCCCCTGTGGCTGGGCACCTGTAATATATATATATATATATATATACAAGAGATAAAGAGAAATGGAAACGGGTCAGAGCCCGATAGTGTATATGATTTAAAAATTCGTTTAACAAGTATTTAAATTGATTACAGGCTAATGCAACAACATATTAGTGCGATACTCTCTTGAGAAATTCTCACCTCTCTTCTAGTGTGCACACCTATCGCACTAACCTTCCCAATGGTCTATCTCGTCATATACCACACTATCTTTCCCCAATGATTTAACTTATCTTAGGTTATTCGCAGGATTTACAACAGAACAACACAAGTATTTAAAACGTAAGATTTCAATTTGTAACCAAAGTTCTCATTTTAACTATATTAATCAATAAAGTTTTCCAGTGTCATATTATACTTTCTCAAAACAAGTATTTATAATTTGAGTCATCAACCATGTCCTACTTACCATATCACAGTAGGCAGTTCCAAATTCCAGAATTTCATATATATATTAAATACTCGTATAATATATATATTATAACATCACCCCAAATAAAAACTATGGTGAGGGCATACTCAACTATCCAATCCCCGTATCACTCGTACTAAGGGGAATACAAATTCGGAATCACTCTCGAATTGTATTAACACATACACAAACAATATTGAGGCGAAGCATAGATTCCAAGTCTCTAAGAGGATGGCACATACCCGCGTCTCTTAGGACCGTCTGAAATATCAATTCGATAACCTGTACCAAGGATATCTATCTCCTAGGGTATGAGTCAATATCCCCCATAAGGCATACGAGATAAGATCGTCCCAGCGCGGTAACCTCAGGGATAGCAAGTAGCGTGGGTACGTTTTAAACACATAGATAGCATATGCATACACAATCATATAACTATACTAATATTACCATATCCATATTAGGTAAATCTCAAATCCCATAGTTACGACATTTATCCTCATATCTCATTATTAGTTATCACGTTTAACAATTCGTCTTTAACTTTAATTCGAGGTATTATCCCAACTTACTACGTAACACTTATGGAATCTATTCTCCCAAGTATAAATTCAGTAGGAATTCATCTATTTTCCGTCGTAATCATTTTTACGTAATCTCTCCCTTTAATACAATATTTCATCGTTCCTTATGTAATTATCCCCAAAATACAATTCTCATCTCACATTAAAGGCCTCAACATTATTCATATGTCCTACTGGTCTTCCATATCTCCCAAAATATTTTATTAAGGATGTCCAAGAATTATTTCACATCAACTTGAATTTAACTAATTTAAAAATGGAAATACGAGTCTGCCAGGAGGGGTCGATCGATCGAGGTCTGGGGCTCGATCGATCGATCAAGCAGGTATGCGAAATCTGCAGTTTTGCAGTTACGAGTTTCATCTTCTAACCTCAACAAATTCCATATTTTTCATACCCAAATGACCAAGAATTCATACTACTAATATCATATAATCATATTAAGAATTCCCTACGTAAAGCATGTGGGTTTCTATCACTAATTATGGATTAACAGCCCCCAAAATTTATATAAATATCAAGAACCCTAAAAATCTCTTAAACATGGTTCTAACAATTATTTTCAGGAAATTCCTTCTTATAAACATCATAATTAGTGGTTTAATCCTCTACATGACAAAGGGTTTCCAGAATTTTCATTCAAACCAGAGCTACATGAAATTTCCTAACTCAAATCGGGTTTTTCTTCTATATAAATCATCCTAATCATTCCTAAACCAATATGAAAGATGCATCAACGAAATAAGCAAGATAAACACTTGCCTGGGATTTTCAGAAGTCTGGTTTGGTGCCGAAATTGGTGTGGTTGCGTTCCCCGTCTCGCGATCTATGCGTTGGCGGTGGCGGTGGTGCAAACGGATGGGTTTTGAGCCTTGGATTGCCTTGAGAGCTCTCTCCTCTCTTCTCCAACGGCCGTTCTAGAGTTTTGAGTTTTCTAACCCTAGATGATAACCTAGACATCTGATATAACCCCTTTAATTTTCGTGGGTTTAATTACCCAAAAATGTGAAATGTCCAAAATGCCCTCCCGGGGTACTAATTAGGCCTAAAAACGCCCCGAGACCCAAACTAAACCCCCGGGTATACTTTTCTCACTACCTCGACCCTTCCGGATGCGTTGGCGCACTCAAAATGACCATACGAACACCTTATAAAATATTCACTTTTGTAAATCAACATTTAGTCCCGACACGACACACGCGCGTCCCGACTTAAATTTCCATAATTGTCATTTTATTCACACGTGACAATATTATAAAAATAAATATCATATATTACTATACTCATCCAGTAACATTCAACAAATAACAAATTTCCAATAATTACTAACTCTCGTCACGCTAGTAAATATTTAAAACAACATTTCGGATTAAAATTAAATTAATTTATCTCAATTAAATTTAATAAATCCCATAATTTAAAAGCTATAAAAATACGGGGTATTACATACTTCCCTCCTAATAACGGAATTTCGTCCCGAAATTCGAAAAATAAGGCCTATCAGGTAGCACAATTCTGGATATCCTTTTCCGTACACAAACTAACTACACATTACGGCGCTCAATCACTATAGCCCTTTCTTCACAGCAACATTGCTTTACATTCTCATTGGAGACACTTCACATTGTGCTCCCAACCGACGACATTCGCATAGGTCACGCCTATACGTTATAAATTTCATTATCTCACTATCATTAGGAGGCCGCACCTCACTACATGACAAATACTCGAATTTATTCATATACAAAACTCCCATTTTGAGAAAATTATACGAACATTTGATCACTCTTGCTCGCCTAAAATTGTCGTGGAATTCTACCACAGTTATCGGATGTTCTCCCGACCGATCCAAAAACTCTGATTATCTACTCACCTCTAAATATACGGAAGGAGAATAGTCGAGGTTCTTCCATAACAAAACCTAAATAAGCACCTCGTAAGAGACAAACATGTACGAGTGCTTCTACAGAGCAATCCTGAAATCATCGTATCAAGATTCCACAATCTCCTTCATGTAGCTCCACAAATCTTTAATCACCATGCGCCTATTTCCTGGCTAAGGGTGATACATCCTACTCGAAACGAAACCTTATCTTTGTTGGTTCCTGAAATCCCATATCAAAGGTAGGATTCACCAATCTCATCCTGATTCAGAAATTTATACTGCGCCGGACCATGCACTGACGCGACCTTCCTTTCAAAGGAAGTCTGGGTCATACTAGTTAATATTATAAACCATCCCAAAGGAATATCAATCACTTCCTTCTCGGCGGATTAATTCACATGTTCTGGATGAACCCTTGATCTTGTGTTGAGGATGGCAACCCATCCAAGAACTTTACCGACTTTACCGACCTCTTCCAATTTCAGGAATTTTCGATAAACAAAAAACTCTTTGGTTGATTCTCCTCTTTCAACCAAAACTTACCTATGGGCGGTGCATGTGGAGACTACTCACTACGTCCCGCTAAACATCGATTCTTCCATTGAAATGTCTCACATTAAGTGACACGTAATACTCCCCTTCCTTCCTTGGAGTATGCCGAAAGTTCCGACCCATGCTCTTCTCTCCACGAAGTGCATTTCTGGGTCTTTTATACCATACTAACATCATCACCCCTTATATGTGTGAGTCGCTCTCACATTTGATTACTAACAATTCCGCTCCGAGTGTTCTTTATAATCATTTAATTCTGCTCCATACAAGGAATACTCTTCTTAAATGGCTTCCCACAGTCTTCCAATTCAAATTAGGGTGTGCTATTCTAATTGCACACTTATGTATGGATTATCGCCCCTTATGTGACGTTTAATCCACTATATCACTTCCACTTCGTTAAACTAGTCCCACAAACATAAATGACACACATCCATAACCACGTCCCTTTGACTCAGACGATTTTAACTGCAGTTAATCAAGATGCCCACATTTTTGCAACACCCCGATCTCCTTAGGAGAGCGAACGACGTGCTACTCATCTGTAGAACGAACTAAATTCAACGAAATAGAAGGAATAGGGCATTCAAATTCCATGACGATAAAAGAGAAATAACAAATCTCAACCTTTTTCAGATAAGTTCAACAATTTCCCCAAATATGTATATCAACCAAAATAAATCACTAACTCTTTATTCATCAAAATAATTACAAGTCATCTCTTTTGTATAATAAAGTTCTTTCCAGATAATCCATGCTAGAAATCATTCCAACTCTTTATTCGCCTCGTGTTCTGAATGCGGTTACGACATTTGGGTACTCTCAATCACCCTAGAAATCAAAATTTTTAAATCCTCCTTATCATCATTCCACCCCTCAACTCGTGGGGATAACTTCAATGCTTTCTTACCACACAGTCCGGTTCCAGTGGATTTAAAACAAAATTCAACTTCCAACTTACATACATAATTACTTGATTCCATTTCGACCAGGGTACCGAACTCATGGAATAGTGACCAAACGTCTCCCTATTTCCAACCTTACGCTAAGTTTCATGCGTGGGATGTCTCGTAAAGCGAAATCCAAATAAGAAACCCCCCGATACACTACTACCTAGCATTGTCGATTATCGAAATTCGTTAGGTCCTCCGTCCATAGCATGTACCCCTTTATTCCGTCCCTTGACGAAAAAAGTTACAATTCCTCCCGTAATTACACTTAACAAAGAACGTTTCACTAATTGCACTATTGTTCAATATAGGTTGATGGTAATTACATTCTATAAACCTCGGATACATACGATCGGAACTTTCAAAATTCCCTTCCCTAATAATAGGGGTATAACTCTTAACTCCCACATCTCTAAAGGATAAATATAACAATGCACTCTTCCTATCACTAAGTCCGGAGTGCTAAACATAATACTGAGTCAAATCTTTTTGCCCAACGGTAAATCCCGATACATACTGAATCATATTGGCAAAGTTTATACATACATTGGCATCGAATATCTCGAGCCCACTATCTCCTCCGAAGTCGCTTGGATAGATAATATAAGTGCAAGTCCAACCTTCTTACAGGTAAAGCCTCGCCAAAACAAACATAAAACATGTTGCACTAATGCAACTACTCCGATAGCCCTGCAATAAATGCCCACTATCATACTACCCATTCCTATAACATTTTAACAAAGATAATATCATACTCGTGTATCGCATCACTACAACGAGTAACCTCAATAAAGTATAAAATGCTATTAATATACTCATTCATCCTCCGCGGATAGCACTAAAGAAAAATCCCGCCACACTAGGGAAAAATATTCACATAATAATAATAACGTTTAAAATGATATGCATTTTCTCATATGCTAATCTAGCAAGGAACAAAATATGGTGACTCGCCCGTGTCACGTAAACACGTCGCATCCTTTGAGGATACAACTTACACTTTTAACTTGTCAATCGTCTTGACTGTGCAAATGGTTTTCGGACGTAACACGTCTACTCAAACCAAACAAAATTTCTTTAATCATTGCCTTTTACTAGGCACCGTGTTCTTATCCTTTTTCTCACTTTGGAACATATTATCGTGAGCGATATCACTCCGCACAAAATACCTCAACACATAATCCACTTACCACCTGTCTTATTAACCAAGTTAGGATTGTCCTTCTCTCGGACTTTAGTAAACTCGATTCCTGTTAGCCATCCCGGTTGTTCCCTTAGCTTTTTAGGCCATAAAGATCCTGTTACTATCTATAATAGTACTTACTGGATTTACCATCTCTCGGTAAGAATTCAACTATCCGAATCATTTAAATGGGTCCCCTGATGTATATCCACATCCCTTTGTGGTGCTACACCACCACCGTTGTATTCAGTCTCATTCTCGACTAAATTCTTCGATTTCTTTAAGCTTCCCCCACAAAGAAGCGTTATCATTTATTTTGACAAAATATGACAATGTCAACCTCTGAATCGGTCGTCCATCAGAATTACCTCTTTGAGTGTTATCAACTATTACTACGTGTCGATCTCCCACTCGGAGTTGTTTCCCCCACTTGCATCTACATCTTCCGATACAAAATTCGCTAACGGTTAAGATTCATATTCACGAATGGACCCCTGACATGCCCTCTCTTGATGAGTTCAGAACCACATTTGCTTCTAATCATGAACAGTTAAGGAAGAAACATACGGTCAACACTGTACCTAAGGTTCTCCTATAGTCATAGCATTCCATTTCTAAAATTGGTGGTTGACTCCAACCATCATAACTTCGTCCCGAAAGCCAAGAAAATTTTCTCTAAATTTTCACTTTCAGTTTGCCACACTCCGTCCTATATTTAAGCCTTTGGATACTTTACCTCCTTTGGTAAACACATACAATTTCCGTATTTCTAAAATTTTCCACTGACAGTCTCTACATGTTTTTGTAATACGTTGGGTAAGTTTACCCTCGCACCTCATTTGACTATAACAGCATTTGAAAATCATTACTGCACCTTAGTCGCCTTTCTAGTCGTGTCTTCTCGTGCCATAATGGAGGTGACCTCAACTACGGTCATCATCCTCGGTTATATTTTATAATCTCAACTGAGCCCTGCCTCCTGGTGTACGCTTAACGGTCCTCTTCTGACATCCGTCATCGCTCGGCACACGCACATATTCGAACGAAATTAGAATTCACTAATGTATACACATTATAGCAGGAGAACGAAATCTCGTCAAAGGAATTGACAATCCTAAACATAGGGCTCTATATCAAACAAAGCAACGCTGAAAGCATAATAAGCCGTACAGATCCTAAAGGACACTAGAACCTGATGCTCTGATACCACCTGTGACACCCCGCCTAATTAAATAACGGGCGATCACTCCTTTATTAAATTAAAATCAAGGTGAACAGTTGGTTCATTCTCAGCATCACTGTCGTTAATAAAAAAAAACTTTTCCAATTAAACACCCTAAATAATTAAGCTAAGTGTCAAAACCAATTTTAAACATTATTTCCATCCTATTAAATCCAATTATAAAACCTTTAACCATTTACATTTTTAAGAGTCACACATTAAGAATAAAAAATAGAATTGAACATACACGAATTTAATCATCAATAATAAATCCCAACATTTACAACACTAAAGGAAAACATCCTGACAGTAATAAATCCCGAAATAAAGGTACTGAAAGTAAAAATTTACAATCTCTGACAATACCAACTAAATAATAGAAAGAGGGCGACACATGCCCCTGCTGGATAAAACTGAACTAGGAGTAGAATCAAATGGATGAAGTCGTCTAAACAACAGGCCTACAACTCCCACCTAAGCTGCAGCTCGTTCCTGCCAAAGGACCCTATGCAAGACGCCCCTGTGGCTGGGCACCTGTAATATATACATATATATATATACAAGAGAGAAAGAGAAATGGAAACGGGTCAGAGCCCGATAGTGTATATGATTTAAAAATTCGTCTAGCAAGTATTTAAATTGATTACAAGCTAATGCAACAACATATTAGTGCGACACTCTCTTGAGAAATTCTCACCTCTCTTCTAGTGTGCACACCTATCGCACTAACCTTCCCAATGGTCTATCTCGTCATATACCACACTATCTTTCCCCAATGATTTAACTTATCTTAGGTTATTCGCAGGATTTACAACTGAACAACACAAGTATTTAAAACGTAAGATTTCAATTTATAACCAAAGTTCTCATTTTAACTTTATTAATCAATAAAGTTTTCTAGTGCCATATTATACTTTCTCAAAACAAGTATTTATAATTTGAGTCATCAACCATGTCCTACTTACCATATCACAGTAGGCAGTTCCAAATTCCAGAATTTCATATATATATTATATACTCGTATAATATATATATATATATATATATATATATATATATATATATATATATATATATTATAACATCACCCCAAATAGAAACTATAGTGCGGGCATACTCTACTATCTAATCCCCGCATCACTCGTACTAAGGGGAATACAAATTCGGAATCACTCTCGAATTGTATTAACACATACACAAATAATATTGAGGCGAAGCATAGATTCCAAGTCTCTAAGAGGATGGCACATACCCGCGTCTCTTAGGACAGTCTGAACTATTAATTTGATAGCCTTTACCAAGGATATCTATCTCCTAGGGTACGAGTCAATATCCCCCATAAGGCACACGAGATAAGATCGTCCCAGAGCGGTAACCTCAGGGATAACAAGTAGCGTGGGTATGTTTTTCACACATAGATAGCATATGCATACACAATCATATAACTATACTAATATTACCATATCCATATTAGGTAAATATCAAATCCCATAGTTACGACATTTATCCTCATATCTCATTATTAGTTATCACGTTTAACGATTCGTCTTTAACTTTAATTCGAGGTATTATCCCAACTTACTACGTAACACTCATGGAATCTATTCTCCCAAGTATAAATTCAGTAGGAATTCATCTATTTTCCGTCGTAATCATTTTTACGTAATCTCTCCATTTAATACAAGATTTCATCGTTCCTTATGTAATTATCACAAAAATACAATTCTCGTCTCACATTAAAGGCCTCAACATTATTCATATGTCCTACTGGTCTTCCATATCTCCCAAAATATTTTATTAAGGCTGTCCAAGAATTATTTCACATCAACTTGAATTTAACTAATTTAAAAAGGGAAATAGGAGTCTGCCAGGAGGGGTCGATCTATCGAGGTCTGGGGCTCGATCGATCGAACCTTCGATCGATCGAAGCTCTGGGCTCGATCGATCGATCAAGCAGGTATGCGAAATCTGCAATTTTGCAGTTACGGGTTTCATCTTCTAACCTCAGCAAATTCCATATTTTTCATACCCAAACGACCCAGAATTCATACTACTAATATCATATCATCATATTAAGAATTCCCTACGTAAAGCATGTGGGTTTCTATCACTAATTATGGATTAATAGCCCCAAAAATTTATATAAATATCAAGAACCCTAGAAATCTCTTAAACATGGTTCTAACAATTATTTTCCAGAAATTCCTTCTTATAAACATCATAATTCGTGGTTTAATCCTCTACATGACAAAGGATTTCCAGAATTTTCATTCAAACCATAACTACATGAAATTTTCTAACTCAAATCGGGTTTCTCTTCCATATAAATCATCCTAATCATTCCTAAACCAATATGAAAGATTCATCAACGAAATAAGTAAGATAAACACTTGCCTGGGATTTTCAGAAGTCTGGTTTTGTGCCGAAATTGGTGTGGTTGCGTTCCCCGTCTCGCGAACTACGCGTTGGCGGTGGCGGTGGTGCAAACAGATGGGTTTTGAGCCTTGGATTGCCTTGAGAGCTCTCTCCTCTCTTCTCCAATGGCCGTTCTAGAGTTTTGAGTTTTCTAACCCTAGATGATAACCTAGAGATATGATATAACCCCTTTAATTTTCGTGGGTTTAATTACCCAAAAATGTGAAATGTCCAAAATGCCCTCCCGGGGTACTAATTAGGCCTAAAAACACCCCGAGACCCAAACTAAACCCCCGGGTACATTTTTCTGACTACCTCGACCCTTCCGGACGCGTTGGCACACTCAAAACGACCATACGAACAACTTATAAAATATTCACTTTTATAAATCAACATTTAGTCCCGACACGACAGAGGCGCATCCCGACTTAAATTTCCATAATTGTCCTTTTATTCACACGTGACAATATTATAAAAATAAATCTTATATATTACTATACTCATCCAGTAACATTCAACAAATACAAAATTTCCAATAATTACTAACTCTCGTCACACTAGTAAATATTTAAAACAACATTTCGGATTAAAATTAAATTAATTTATCTCAATTAAATTTAATAAATCCCATAATTTAAAAGCTATAAAAATACGGGGTATTACATATTTGAGGAAATAAAAAAATTCAAATAGTTGTTCAAGAGATTGCGTTATTTTTGCACTATTTTACCAAGCCAAATCACGATTCTCGGTAAAAAAAATGAACTAACTAATTTTTAATTCTAAAAAAAACCTAAATTATTTTTAGTTCTCAAAAATTGATAATCTTCTAAACATTTTTTTGTATACAAAACCTAAATAAGAAGTATTTTGAAAACAATATTTTTCAAGCAGTTGAAAAGAGCTTCTATTTGTAAAAAAATAACTTTTATATTTCTTCAGAAAATAACTTTATGTTTTTTATAAAACAATTCAAACATTTTTGTAACTAATAAAACAGTTTAGACAATTTCTTTATTTCTTAAACATTTTAAAAGGTTAAATTTTTTTTTTCTATTAAATAGTTTTTAACTTTTGGTAAAAAATGTTATCAAAAAATAAAAAAACTATTTTATACAAAAAAACAAAGCTTAACATTATTAACAGTTTTAAAACCCAAAACGTTAAGAACATTCAAACCCGAAAATGAAGAAATATAAAAAGTACCCTATTACACTTGCTAACTTGCATAAATTTACACTTGGTCTTTAAAATAAGAAAGATTCTTACTCTTCTTCAAAGAAACCTCAATCACACATCAATTCTTTATTTTTTAGATTTGCAAGACATGTAAAAAATGAAGAGGCATATGGGTTTGAAGTAGTTGAAGTAAAAGAGTACAAAATCTCAAATCCACAACCAAAATAAACAAAAGTTGATCTGAAATAAAATAATAAAAAACCTAAAGAGTGATTAAAAGCCATCCTACCAAAATAATAATCTAAACCCAAAGAATCTTACAAAGCTAACTGAACACTAATTTTTTTTTGAACTAATACAAGCCCAAGAAAAATATGAAAAATGCAAACATAATCTAATTAATAGAAAAGTAATCACCACCCATCTAACCTTTATTTAAACACACAAACACACAAAGAAAAACCAAGATTGTGGAAATATATATATAAAAAAAAAACACTACCCAGAATTTATGTAGCATTACTAATTTACCAAGCTTTGATGAGTTATTTATACCATCTATACGGCATGGAGAAAAAAAGTATAATGTTATTTTTCTCCACCATTTTGCCTTTCTGGTCTATCTAAAGCATTGAGAGAAATGGTAAAGTACCCAAAAATAAGAATATTTTGGAGCAAAACTTGTTGAGGATGGATATGTTACGTCCTTTAAATACACGCACGTAAAGGGATCTATGAGGAGTAATAGGAGATCACCATATCCTTTTTTGCATTTATTTCCAATGCTCTATCTTTTTTCAAGGTGATTCATAGATTTTTCTCCAAAAATTCCTAATTGATGTCATCATTCACTGAACAGAGTTAAGTTTGCAACAAACTGAAAAATATTGGCAGCGGAGTTACTGATCCCAAAATATTGGTGGAAAATATTATTGTTGGGTTTCGTTTTTTTTGGAAAACGATTTGAGTGTTAAGAAAATGAGGCAGTAGGATACCTCTACGTGTCATATTAAAGGGGAGAAGACTTAATGATATTTAATGTATCTTCCACGTGTCAGCGTTACACGATTTGGTATTTTCATTTATGTCAATGCCACGTGTCATCCTCAGAAGATTTCGATCTATAGTTTTTATATAGTTATATAGATTATGCCCCAAGTATAATATAAATACCATTCAACCCTCGAATCTTTTCCAAATTTTCCCATGAATCCAAATCCACTTTTAACTAAAATAATTAATCATTAATCATTAATCATTAATCATTAAGCCTTAATATTTTTAATAATTAAACATTAGCCTAAAACTTAACAAAAATATTGAATAAACTCTATAATACCAAAGAAACTCATTTTAACTTTAAATTTCACAAAATAATTTCAATTATATAATTAATTTGAGTTGCCATTTAATTAATCGAATTACTCTAAATTAATTGTTTATTAATTTTCTTAAAAATCAGGGGTATTATTGTAATAGTCGTTAAGTTTTTAACAGAAGGGTGACCTTGAAATAATTTTAAACATTAAGGGTAAAATTGAAACATTTGAAAGGTCGAGGGAGAAATTAAAACTTCACCGTAATTTTAATATATTTTTGTAATTATGTATAACTTTTTTATAAAATGCCTTTTTTATATTTTTCGTTAAAATTTAAAGCAAACACCCCATCCTAGGACCCCCTAAGCACCTACTTAGGTCCATAGCATCCACTCGTTCACCACAAACCCTAAGTCATACTCTGAGTACCGATCTAGAGGCCATCGGATCACCCGGGCCAGCTTGACTCTCATCAATTGTCTCATCTGAGCAAAAGATAAAAGAATATTGAAAGGCATTTGAATCCCCTTTCCAAGGGTCCGTCCCTTGTGTGAATCGGCCTTACGGTTTGGACAAACGATCCGTTTTACTTTCGAAAAATGATCTGAAGGCACAGAGCGCTCCCGTACCCCATTTAACTCTGATAAATTTTCTCGCCTGAGCGAAAGCTCAATGAATCTTTGAAGGTATTTGAATCCCCTTTCCAACGGTCTGCCTCATGCATGAATCAACCTTACGATATGGAGGAACGATCCATTTTACCCCAAAAATTAATCTACAGACCATCGGGCGCTCCCGGGACCCGTTTGATCCCGATAAACTATCCATCTTGAATGAAGCTAAATGAATCTTCAAAGGGGGGCTCAGAATACCCTTTTTAACGGTTCGCTCGTGCGCGAGTCAGCCTTACTGTACGGATGAATGAACCCTTTTACTCTGAAAGATCACTAGGCACTTCCGGGCCCCATTTGACTTTGTTCAACTCTCTGAACCATACAAACCAGAATGAAATCTCAAAGGTCATTGAATACCCTTTCTAATGGTCCATCCCGTACGCGAATCAGACTTACGGTTCGAGCGAATGAGTTTTCCACCGTGAACTTCCTGTCCAATGACCAATAGGCGCTTTCGAGCCCCATTTGACCTTATTCAACTCTCGGACCCGGGAGAGGCTCAATGGAATCTTATAAGACTCTGAATACCCTTTATAACGGTCCACCCCACGTGCGATTCTGACTTACGATACGCATTTTACGATTGTTTTTTCGAAGGCGCACTTCCCATATTCCTTCCATCTATATTCCTTCCACCTATACTCCATTCAGTAAATTCTCACCCATCTCCTCATACCACCATCATCTCATTGTGAGATCACCGCATCTACAATCAAGATCCATTTCAAGTATTCATAAGGAGTTCCAATTCCCCACCCTTGTCTTTAAATTCTACTATGTTAGTATTAGTTGCTTTATTTTTACTTTAGAACTTTATTTCATTATATCACGTACCTTAATCTCAAACCTTTAGTATTAGTATTTTCACATACTTTATTTTCATAAAAAAAATAAAAATAAGAAAAAAAGGGTTTACCTATAAATTTCAAAAGAGGGATTCTCACTACACATCGTCACACTTGAAGCGCGTTTATCTCTACACACACCCATAAGAGAAAGCCTCCGTTCGGATTTATGGGTTAAACCCCACCCCCACGTTATTTTCGAATTATGTGGACTTTGATGCCCCTTGGGATGCGTAGGCATCTTGGGAAATCTCTAGACTCGAGTCCTCCCTTATACACCTTTATTACCTTATTTTGTTATATATATATTTAACGAATTTTATATGCATACATGCATGTGTCTTGTCCGATGTATACATTAGTTCTTCTATAGGACTTGGAAATTGATAAACACTTGCATTATATTTTAAATTATTATTTTGGGAACACTCCTAAGGATGACCTCTCTCCGTCCTTTTCCATGACGCGAGTTGAACGATTCCATTATCCATTTATATTATGCACATAGGCACACAATTCATGGAGTTTAACAAGAGAAGATTAACACATGCCCATGAGAGATCGAAAGGGCAGGATGGGTGCCTAACACCTTTTCATTCCATAACTTAGACCCCGGACCTTTGAACTACTTGGTCTCACAAGCATTAGTATTATCCTTGATATCGTTCTCTCGAGGCGACACCATTTCTTTTGCATATTTTGTGTAAAATAGGCTGGAAAATCTATCTCTACATATTACCCCACATCGATGACGGCCGAGCGCCTCGAGAGGGAGAAATCCCGCACGCATGTCGAAAAAGGGGGGAAGCCATCCTCGAACCCCGTTGGGATGGACACAGTGGCGACTCTACTGGGGACTACAATTTAAGAACAATAGACTTTATATTCCACATGGGTGTTATTATTTTCTGCATGTGTGCGTATGCACCTACCTGTATGTTCCCTTTTCTCTGTTATTTATTTTTGTGTATATCTTTCTCATGCATATAAATCACTTTTTAGTCACTTTTACACTTCACACACTTGTATATACTCTCCATGTATACTTCACACACCTACACTTAACTTCACTTTTTACTCACATGCTTCACACGCCACTTAGAATATTCATGATTAGGCTTCATTAGCACACACCCACACTTCTCACACTTGTATATATCTCCATGCTCACGTACACATATCACACACGACTTATAGTTGATCCATGTATAGGATAACTACCACACACACTCACTTGTATATATTCCCATGTCACTTATTCATTCACATATATCCATGCCTAGTATAGTCTCCATGCTAGATTTACTTTTCATAATACTTGTATATGCTCCTTCATTAGTGTAGTTCTCCCTTTACTCATCATGCCAATAAAAAAACACCTTATTTCCATAATAAGTTAATTAAGATTCATGCAATTTTTCACACTACAACACCAAGAGCATATCAATATTGACCAAAATTTTATCCTTTATTGGGGGGCCACTTTGTGATGGGCGCTGGTCCTACGGTTGTAGTTAGCCTAAGTGATATGACTCTTACCTTCCATTGGCCTCGTACCTTCGATGTATATCGAACGGCTACCCTCGAATTGTACCGCTTGACAAAACTCACGACAGGAGGTATATAGTAGGGAACTCATTTACGTACGTCGAGTATATCGAATTTTCTCTCACACATACTATCCCCATGAGGTATATAGTAAGGAAATTCATGTACACTCAGACATATCAAATGTCTTATCCACACATACCGATGAATGATTTTTCTTATAGGCAAGAGGTATATCATGAAACCATGCCAAAGGAGAGAACCCTTCCACTAACCAGACAAATACATAAACCTCATATAGGTGTCAAACATAGGGCACTCATATTTTAGTTTGTCAGTTACTATGCGAAACTCTGCCAAAATTCCAGGTCGGCGTACCACCTAAATTTTTGCGCTTTTTTGCCCTTTAAAAAAAATAGGACCCCGTCCGTGAGCCTGAAAATAAGTCAAAATGAGTCTTGCAAATTTTCAAACCCTATTTTTCCAAGCTCGGGTCTTGTCCGACATTTTTTGTATTTAAGCAAACCTAATACAAGTAATAACCTAATAATAACAATAATAATAATTATGTTGAGATCAGTCTCCTTTTTCTCTCATTTTTTTGAAAATAAAAAATACCAAAAACATTTTTACCCTCCTTCCGAAATGCTAAAAAATTTCTCCCTCATTCTTTCAAAAACAAATTTGAATCGTCTTCCCTCTCAAGTCGATCATATACCCATTTTGGCCTGATTCCCTATTGCTTTGATCTTCTCTCAAACTGTTCCAAAGCTTCGCTAATTCTTTTTCTACTTAATCCGAGTTGGGGATTTACCTTCATGAGATCTTCATGGAGAACACTGACTAAGCACCGAATGTACAGCCCAATCTGATAACCGTCTTAGCCCAACTCAGTGCCAATATTGATAAATTTTAAACAGAGGTCCATGAAATGCAGTAGCATCGGGCCCAGATTCTCAAAGAACCCGAGGTCCTCTCTCCTCGACTAAGGTTCCACCCTCTCCCAAGCCTGTCTGGGTCCCAAAAGAGTACCAACATGCTTCGTGAACCTCGCCTGCTAATGGGCCACCACTAGCTCAACTCCCTATTTTGAACCTTGCCCAACCAAGGGTAAACCTGCCAGTACCCGTAGATCCCAAAGAGGAAGAACTGAAAAAGGTTAAGGAAAACCTTAAAATACTGTCAAAGAAGTTCGACCAAGTCAAGATATCTAGGAACTATATGGACTACAACTATATGCCTCCATATCTTGAAGCCAAACTGTCAGAGAAGTTCAAGATGCTAGACATTGAGAAGTTCGGGGGAAGCGGACCCCCAATTTTTCACCTACAAAGCTATCAACGAGCCATGACCCTCCTTAGTTCCTCTGAAGAGATAATATCCCAGATATTTCAACAAACCTTGAAAGAAAGTGCCCTTCGATGGTTTTTGCCACTTGAAGAATCCAGAATTCGTAGTTGGGAGGATGTCACCCGAGAATTTATGTCTCAGTACAAGTAAAATTAGGAGATAGGGGTTACACGCCGAGATCTAAAGCTTCTTAAACAAAACTATTGGTAAACATTCAGTAGCTTCATAGGAAGGTGGAGAGAGAAAGTTACTACCATGACCAATAGACCCTTTGAGGAGGAACAAGTCAGTATTGTGAAGAAGAACTTCTTGCCTCATACTCGAGCGTCCATGGGAGGATAGTAGTACCCACACTTTTGAGCCCTTTGAGAGTCTGGTGTAAAAACTGAGGAAGGCGTTACCAAAGTCGAATTTGAATCAAAGAAAGTGATCGTACAATTCACTCCTCGAAAGTATGAGAAGCCCGCCAGTGCTATTGCCTCAACCATTAATAGCATTTTCTAATTTTCTACCTCTTGAGCACCCAACAGTTTCCCTGATCCTATTAAGAAAGAATACACTGAGATCCATGCTCCCCTGCCCAAAGCCTACTAGGCCCTGTGAAGCCAAAATCTCATCAAACCCTTACACCCCGTCCATTACCAAGTCCACTACTTAAAAACTTCAAACTCGATGCTCGTTATGATTTTTACCAAACCACAGGTTATACCATCGACCAATGCTTCAACCTTAAAAACATATCCAAGGCCTAATTGATCGAGGTATCATCACCCCACCAGCCAATCCTAACTCAAACTCCACTCATAACCCACTTCCAGTACATACAAATGTCATCTTCCCAAAGCACCCATCATCCCTATAATCTCACCCAAACCGCTCAAGGTTTGCCCAAATTTTCTCCTACACCCTACTTATTTCACCGATCAAGATTTTTCACTCCTTATAAGGGCCTACATTGTCGTCTGCACCCGATTTAAGGGGGGAGACATGGAGTCCCCAGATATGTTGAACTAACTCTTAGAGTTTGGACTTATTTTGCGTGTTGAGATGACTCTTGATTATCATAAATATAGTGTCTTGTTCATGGAAGCCCGAAAGTGGGCTCGAGAATCATATGAATGTGTAGTACCTATTGAAGAACTCAGTCTAGATGATGTGGTACAGAACATGGTCGACATATTTTGACAGACAAATGAAATCTACAATATTTTTGAGTTACTCACCACTTTAAAGCTTTAGGGACGATTGGTCCCTTCACTCCTGTACCTCTCTGCTGAGCGGGAAGATTTATACGATAAAGCCGTTGAGGTCGTCGTGTGTATTGATTACTCTTGGTAAGAGGACATAGTTACCACTTGATGGGGGATGATTTTGACAGCTCAGATGATGAACCAAGTAAGGAAGAAGTCAGTCCCGTAAATAACCTATGTGGAATGATATCCTTCGAAGATCTGTTGGGAAAAATTAATAAGGTAGCCATTCAGCCCGAGGTAGATGAATTCTCAAGATTACTGTTCTTCCCCACCTCAATGGATCATATAACTCGATTAGAGAAACATTACAAAGTCTTGATTCCTCATGCAACCAAAACAGATAAAGGAAAGGGAGTTATCGATGAACTTCCCATGCCAGAGATAACCATTGAAGAGAGTAAAGTCTTTGACCAACTTAAGAAGGCCCAAGCTAATATCACCTTATGGGGGATTTTTATGTCCTCTCAGTTGCACTGGAATGCTTTGATAAAACTTCTCACCTGACCCACAGTCTCCTTCCACTATACCTAAAGTTTTCGTAAATATGGTTGGGTCCTTGACCTTTTCCAGTCTCCTTTCCTTTTTCAAAGAAGAGATACCTAAGTTTGTCCCTGATCACAATTATGCCCTTAATATCTCCGTTGAAGTCTTGGGAAAGACATTCCAACTTTCACTTATTGACAACATATATACCCTCAATTCTTATCCTCTCAGGACCTTCAACTATTTAGGACTAAAAGTCAATGATCTCACTTCCATTTTCATAATCATGCATGCATATAATAATATATGTTGAGAATAATGGGGTCCATAAAACTCACACTAGGGGATTTCCCTATCAATTATGTCATCGAGTTTTAAGTCATTGACATACTTTCATGATTTAATCTTCTCTTTAGTCGTCCGTGGCTCCACAACATATGAGGGGTATCTTTTTCTCTTCATCAGAAACTGAAGTTCTTTACCAAAGGTTAGGTTATCCCCATTCTAGGGGAGGATGACAGTACAGACAATGCCAACACTGTCAATCATGTATTGGAAATCCAGCATGGGACGAATGGCATACTCCTATTTGGATTTAGAATTGATCCACTTCACCTCCCAATAGGAAATAATTTTAAAGATCGAGTTTGTCTAGAAGACAACCCTTATGAAAATGTCAATGTTATTCAGATGTTCAAGAACATGTACTTCATGCCCGGAATGGGGCTAGATCAACTCCAATAAGGAATCTTTGAGCCCATAGTCTTGAATAAGGCCTTTCCCCCATGTGGCCTGGTTTACCAACCTTCATCGAAGAAACTCAAAGCTCTCCACCAACCATGACTGAAAATAAGCTTGGAAGATGGAAGGACTATTTCAAGAGGCTCTTTAAATGGAAGATTTGTTAATGAGAGTGAAGACTTCCCTAAATTGTGGTACGATCATATTGACAAGAATATGAAATCGAGATTAGAAATCTTCTTTTACGACAGTAACTCTTGGTGCGAAGACTGTAAAGATGAAGTGGAACCTCTCACCAAGAAAGTCATGACAATCACCGAGGATTATGAGAAAAGCTATTTTGAGGATTCATATGACCTGCAGACACTGGGGATAAGTCTCTACATGATTCTCTCAAATATTGCACCATCGGACCCATCCACTCAAATCAAAGTTGTTGGCACGCCTCTCCTCAACTGGAATGCCACATCGGTTCAGCCTACTCAGATTCAACCTGACCCTGCTGTTTACCCTATCCAAGTCTCTTCACTTGTTGTTATTTTTCCTTTTCCTGATATCAATGTAACTGAGACCTCTTTTTATGAGGTTCTCAACGCTATTTTTCTAGAAAATAAAATAAATGGGGATTTTGAGTATTTTGATGTACCTTACATTAATTTTCTTGATTCTAATCAAACCTTTGATGATGATGATTTCACAAACGAATAATTTTTAACTATCTTAATAAGGAGAATATCAAATAACATAACGACATTAATTTCATCACGAGATTAAGATAGGGTCCATCCTTAACGAGCATGACCCTGCATAATTTCAAGAGTTACCAAGAGAATTTGTGGACATCTTGGTATGGTCCTACGATGACATGCCCATCATTAACCCCTAAATAGCTCAGCATGAGATCCCGACATTCTCATAATGCAAGCCAGCCAAACAATTGAACGTGGGTTTTATTTGCGTGATCGAATACCCAACATGGCTCGCCATTATCGTGCAGGTACGAAGTTAGGAGGAAAAGTCTGTATGTGTGTCGATTACTGGGATTTGAATAAATCATCCTTAAAGGACAATTAATCGTAATTCAGTGTATATTCTTGTTATTTATCCCTATATTATAGACACTTTAATCATTCCGTGCGATGTAATTTAGGTGAATTTATCTCATATTATTGCTACCGACCCTTTTCTGTGAGTACATTGTGTTTCTTTCATTTTTCTTATATTTTATAGGTACTTCATGCATGGGAAAGAAAGAGAGAAATCAAAATAAGAACCTAAAAGTAAAGAAGGAAAGTCAAAAGAATTTAAGAGCTTGGTCTCACGAACACACTGGAAGAAACGACATCCAAATTTGAGTTATGGTTGAAGAGTTACGGACATTTAAAGATGAGAAGAAAGCCAAGGGCAAATTAATAATTTATTAAAGATCGAGCGGGTTCGGTTTCAAAGATCTCTGGTGTGAATTTTATCACTTAACCACTTAATTTTTGAGAGTTTTATTTTGTTAAAATACTTGAAAAAATGTCATAAGGGGATACACACATTATTCTAGGGTTAATGAGGCAATTGGGACTTGTTTTGAGAGCAAGAAAGAGGCAACAAACTTAGGAGATTATTTCTTCATCAAATTTGCATGATTTTGAATCTTTCTCAAGCAATTATTCAATATAGTTTGTCTTCTTTCCTTGTTCTTCATTATTTGTTATTTTTTTGGTGTTCTTGATAGATTTTATGCTTTATAATCAATTCTTGCATGCTTAGATATAAATCCATGATGATGATAATTACATGCAACGTAGAAATCTAGTTAATTAGTAGCGTCGCTATTTCTGACTAAGTTTTTAAGGGTTGGGATGCTTGAACCCATGCTAAAGTGTTTTGCATGGATATGAAACATGTTATTGTAATGAATAATTAAAAACGTGATATTTTGTTAATATAATCGTCATATAATTTTTAACTCCGTTTGCCCTATGTAACCAGAGTGTTTAAGAATGCAACATGCATATTGACAATCTTGTCATGCCCCTAAATTTTAATCTTGATTATATATCGTGTGGGTTAATTCCCCCATATATGTAATTCTTGAAAGAAGATAAAGGTTTTTTTTTTCTATTAAATACTTAGTTCTTTATAAGTTTTGTATTCGGTGAAATTACTCAGGGTCGGGGGATTGTATCCTAATCTTGTTTTTCTTGCATAAGTTACACACTTATTCTTTAGTCTTGCATGTGTATTTGATTTAGTTAGGAATTACTTTGCATTAATTAGAAGTAGATTAACTATTCCCACAATCATCACCTTTTCTTTTCTCTTTTTGAGTCAGTCATTAGGTATAATTGCCTTTCTTAGTCATTGTCATGAGAGATCGTCTTAGTCCCTGAGTTTGACACCGACTTTGCTCAGATTTATTAGTTACGCGACCGACTTAAACTTGAGATGTAATTTACACGTAGTACACACACTTTTTGAGTTGCATCAAGTTTTTGACATTATTGTCGGGGATTAAGTAGACACTAGGTTGGGTAGAGTTAATCTAATAATTTGACTCCAATCCTTAAAAAGACCAAAATATATATATATATTCTCTCGTGCTTTAAATGAAAAACACTCCATCCAATCCAACTCTTACTCCTAATACCACGAAAATCCCATAGTCGAATTTAATCCCGATAGCCCAGGCACTCCAAACGCTCAAAATTTCTGGGTTCCACTTCCTACACCGCACAAATCCATCATGAGTTTCATTATGAGTCACGTATTTAGGGCGTTAGGTGAGGATATTGAGTCATTAAGTGAGAGTGTAATGCCTGACAACGCTTGTTTCGGGACGGGTGAGGGAGCGATGTCGTATCGCCCAATAAGAGACCTCTTATACTCCGAGCGAACCTTCACTTCGATTATCATTATATTCCCGTATAATGCGAGACAGTTTCATTTTAGGAATAGGATGATTCAGATTCTCCCTACATTCCGTGGTATGGAGTCAGAAAATCCCTACCTCCACATTAGAGGGTTCGAGGACGCGTACGAGAGTTTTAATGACTAAACGTGCACCCAAGATATAGTGCATCTCAATATTTCCCCCTTCTCCCTGAAGGATAAGGTTAACATATGGCTTTGGTCACTAGCACCGAACTCAATATCCACTTTGAGGGATACGCATGCTAAGTTTCTCCAAAAGTTCTTTCCCGCACATAAGACTAATTCTATTAGGGATCAAATTCAAACCTTTAGGTAAAATGAGAATGTGCCTTTTGATAGATGTTGGGAGCGGTTTAACGAGTTAATTAACATGTGCCCACACCACGATTTTGAGAAATGGAGACTCATCTCCTACTTCCATCATGGGTTAAGTTTAAGTTCCAAACAACTCGTTAGAACTATGTGCCCAAGAGAGTTCTTAGGGTTATATGCGGACGAAGTGGAGGCCCACTTTAAGTATGCCTTCGATACTACTCAAGCATGGAACACACCGGATCCAAATACCTAACCCAAAGCTTTATACACAACCATGTCTCCTTTCACATTCTGTCTTTATTAATTGGACAAGGAGGGCTAATTAAAACTTCAAATTAATCAACTATCCAAGAGGTTAGAAGACGTGGTTGAAGTTTGGGGGAGACACGTATCCGAATCCACTCTAGCAATTAGAAATAAGGTGTGCACTATTTGTGAGGAGGGAAATTTAACTAAAGAATGCCCGAATATACCTGCCTACAACGTTATGCTTCAAGAGAAAGTTGAGGCGGTGGGAGTTTTTAAGGGTAATTTTGACGCCTTTCAAGGGGATTCTTTTAATCCCTTGTGGCGAAACCATTCCGATTTTAGTTACGAGCAAGAATGCGGAGATGAACCCGAATCCACATGTTGCCCAACATCTGCCACAACCCCCACCATTTCCCTAAGCTCCACCTATGTAAGTGCCTCCTCTTGGGCCTTATATTTCCCCACCATGAAGGAGTCTCGAGGACACTTTGGCCCACTTCATACAAACACAGTCAACAATCAATGCTCAAAAATCTCAAACGTTTGCTGACTTAAAGGCATCGATTTTAAATATACAATCTACCTTAAGTGTCTAAGAGAAGGGTAAATTTATCGCTCAAGGCCAACTACCTCCTCAAGGTCAAGACAGTGTTAGGTTCACCTCTAAGGAAAATCAAGAACATTGAGGAGATTTCTCCCGGTACGAAAGAGGTTGAAAATGTCCCTTATGAAAGAGTGTTAATAATGATACATTCATGCCCGAGGTGGTTGTGAAACCTCTTATTGCTTCCCCATTCCCTCAACGGTTGGTCTCTCATGCTAAAGAGCCCTTTCGTGAGGATGTCTTAGACATTCTTAAGCAAGTGAAGATTAATTTACCTTTTCTCGGGACCACAAAGTAAATTCTCGCTTATGCTACGTTTCTTAAGGACTTACTCATGGTGAAACATAGGCTGAAGGTAAAGAAAAATGTGTTCTTAGCTTAGAACGCCGGTTCAGTACTGTTGAGTGACTTTTCACCAAAATATAAAGATTCTGGTGCACCAACCATTTTGTGCATCATGGGGAAGATCCGAATTGAGAAAATAGATATAGGGGTGAGTGTAATGATTATCCCCTACTCCATCTATAAATAATTAGACTTGGTGGACCTTAGACCCACAAATATGACTCTTCAATTAGCGATCAGTTCCGTGAAGGTACTAAGGGGTCGTTGAGGACGTGATCATCTAAGGTGACACTTTCTACTGCCTGGTAGATTTTATCATTTGGGATGAGGAGCCCTTGGTCTCTCGATTAATCATGTTCTCGTGATCCTTATCCACCCACTCTTAAATATGGCTAAGGCATTCATTAATACATGCAATGGGAAAATGCAACTCACACTCGGGTACATGATTCTCGAAACAAACATCTTAAACATCACCAAACACGAGGGTGATGAGGGGGAATTATAAGAGACGTATCTTATGGAAGATACTGTAACAAGCACGTTGGGAGGAACCACGCAAGCAATCCATTAAGGGTATGTCTTATTACGGCAAGTGAGAGCGATAATATCGACGTTGAGCGAGAGATAGAGGAGGAGTGTTTAAGCGCGACTATTGAGACCAAAAGCGAGCCTGTGGACGTGAGCGGTAGAGAGATCTTTGATAAGAGTAAGAGAAAGTATTCTAAGGTTCATCCAAGGGGTATTTTAGGATACATGATCCTAAAAGAGTTTGACAAAGCATTCGGGTTGGTAGATTAAAACCTCAATGATGAAGTCCAGTCGCTATTGGACTCGTTTAGTCACTTAGAGAAGAGATAATAAAAGGATATGGTAGATAAATTCCTTTGTTGTGACCATCCATTCATTCCACTTGAGCTCTTTAATATGACTGGGGAGATGACTGGAGTCTCAATTGATTTAGATCCTGATCCATGCATTCTTGAATTTAAGGGGAATCTAAGTTTAACACGTCTTTCCAATTTTCACCGAGAAATTCTCTCCAAGTTGGGACACTTATGCTGCGATTTGATTAGGAAACACGATGATTTAATTCACCTCATTCATCATGTGCCTCAAGGTGTCCAACTTACCTATGGAGATGGTTCCCAGTTGTTAAGACTTTTGATTTATAATGTGGGAAAAATGGAGACAAGGATAGTATCGAACCTCGTACACGAGGTTAGACAAGTTTTTAGGGGTGAGAGAGAGGTCATCGCACCCCCAACGCATAGGGGATTATTCTTGTTGTATCATAGTGAGTCGAGTCTGTTTTAGGGTATTTTATAGGTCCATGGAGTCCGTAATTTAAGAAAGGTTAGGAGCACCAAAACAGTGCACGACACGAGTGAGCATAAGTCACTTTGCGGTGAGATTTTGAGGTGTCCTGAGTTATCAAAATGGGTAAAAGATCTTGGACATTTTTAGGGAATTGAATAAGAGGATTTCCAACACTTAGTTTTTGAGAGAGGCAGAAAAATATCGAGTTGCAGTACTAGGAATACGAACCGGTTCGCCTTGGTTAAGCTAACAGAACCAAACCAATTTGGATTGACAGTATGGATTGCTGACAAGCGAACCGATTTGCCTTGTTTAAGCTTACAGGGTCGAACCGGTTTGAATTGTCCGCCTGAGTTAATGAAAACCAAAACGATTCGCCTTAGGGCCAAATTAGTTTGGAATTCTCAGAACCAAAATTATCTCCCCTTCTCTTTTTCCCACCCCTTCTCATTTCCCCGCATTCTACGTGCGAGTACCGAAGAGACATTAGCATGATCAAGTGAAGATTTACGATTTGCACATGGTACCGGATTCCCAACTCAATAAGTATTTCTATAATCCATATGATCGTGACCCCGGTATGCTCGACTCCTCGCATTAGCTCCCGTTTTTATGATGTTTTTGGTGTTCCTTCAATATGTAGTTCTTCTTTTACTTTACTTTATCATCTTTGCAAGAGCTATGTAATTTGTCATTTATCGCTTATAATACATTGTATTTGGAAATATAAAAATATTGCATTTTGCTATTTGTTGCATTTTATTACGTACTTTTCTTTTTATCTAGATTTTAGTCATTTTACATGAGGACATTGTAAAGTCTAAGGGACCGTTTGGTTCTCTATTCTGAAAACTTGATTTAAACGTTGTTTTTAAATACAGTTTTAAAATTCAGTTTTTTGTGTTTATAATTTCTGATGTGCGTTTGGTAAACTTGTTTTTAAATACAGTGTTTTGAAAAATTGGCAAACATCTATATTTATATTATACATATATTTCTATATACATAAACACATACATAAAACTTTTATACATACATGATATATGAATGTATACATATATACATAAATACATACATGCATCATAAATTATATACATGTACATTTAATATCATGTATTTTTATGTATATTTAATGAGGTGTTTTAGGGAGTTTAAATACACACATACACGTGTGTGTCTATATAATGATATTGTATGTATATTTCACAAATAAATTATATCCATACATGGATTGATAATATTTTTTAATACATATGTAGTATGTATATTTTATATTATTCCATACACTAATAATACATGTATATAACTATATATAAGTGTTGATACAAAAATTAATTAGCTGACGTGGATCAATTAAATGAAGACACGTGTCATCCTGTGTGGCATAAAATATATACACCGAGCTACTCAAACGTGACGAGCTACTCAACGTACAGAGCATCTAGCCAAGAAGATCAAGCGACAAAAAGAGATTCAATGAACATTCTTATTTTGTACAGATGTATATATCTATTAAATAACGGCATATTGTCTATTCATATTGATAGCCCAAGGGCTATAAATACATTGTAATCCCCTACATAACGGGGTAATCGATCACTTGCGATTATAATTGAAATTAGGGCAAAACACCCAACAATACAAGACAGTGGACATAGGCCATTTTCATTAAGGATGAACCACTTTAAAAATCCTTTGTCTTATTTCTTTATTCATATTTATCTGTGATTAATTAATTAGATCAAGTCTAGTTTTTTACATCAACAGATTGGCGCCGTCTGTGGGAATGACTATACGTAGCATTTTTCATTACAAAATTCATCATACATGACTGAGATCCCAGAATCTAGCAATTGGAACAATGACGGAGTTCCTCCCAACCAGCCCTCTCCTCCAACTGTCCATGATCTCACCGAAATAGTATAAAACTTAGCCAAAGGGCAAACAACTATGCAGGAGACCATGCGATAACTCATTCAAACTATTTAAAACACAATGCCTGCCCAGTCAGGCCAGTGAAGCGTTTAGAGAAACAGGCACTTACCGTCTTCACGATCCAGACGTACTGTATTCCCTCATACTTCCCGGTCCAGACATACCAAATTCCATCATACTGAGAGGTTCGAAGATCCCTCTTATTAGTTTGGCTGAACATCTCCCATAAGAGTTATGGACTCTCAAGAAAATGTTACTCTAACTCCAGAACGAATAAGTGCTCTGGAGAGGTTGAGTAGAGTCTACCCTTTTGACCGTTTGGGTCCCAGGAGGAATAGAAACCCTCCTCGAATTGCGTTGAGAAATTCTCAATGACCAAATGATCTAAGGGAAGGTTCTGCCGAATCACGTCCTACAGCTCGTACAAAAAGATCCCACGAGGAGAATTCAGTGCGATCTATTACTCGAGCAAATAGATCAGAGGTTGGAAATGATGTATGGAAGGGATCCATTCAGAGGTTGAAAGATAGGCTAGTGGAAATGGCTAAGGCCATAAATCCTCTCCAATGAACCTTTATCAAAGGATCTCCATTTATACAAGCAATTGTGGACTTTTCCACACCCTCAAAGTTTAAGGCTCCTGTAGTTACCCCGAAGTACGTTGGGAAGACTGATCCTGTTCTCCACATAGAACAGTACCAAGATGCTGTAGATATTTATGCGGTCCTAGATGAGATGAGGTGCAGGGCGTTCTCAAGAACCATCACTGGTTCTGCTTAAATAGGGCATAACAACCTTCCTCGGGGGCAAATCGTAACTTTCCATCAGTTGGCTGAGCTATTCATATGGAATTTCTGCTTTGGTACAAAACTAGTCAAGAGGGTAACCCATCTGTTAAACGTAAGGCAAAAAGAAGGAGAAAGCACTAGGGATTACATCACTCATTTTAACAATGAGAAACTGGAGGTAATTGACTACGAAGAGAAGACAGTCATTACAGCTCTGATGAGTGATCTTTTACCGAATAAGCTGTATTACAGTTTGGCCAAAGATCCCCCCAAATCCATGGCAGAGTTGATGGCAAAAGCAGTCGAGATTATAATTACCGAAGAAGCTATAGCTGCGAAGAAGAATGTTGAGGCAAAACCAGAAACTAAAGCTGAAGGCATGCCGGAGAGGAAGGATCATAAGCATAATGGAGGCAGCAAACAATCGAAAGGCAAGGAAACGGTTGAGCACTTGAGGAAGTATGAAAATTATACCCCCTTAAAGGTAGGCATAAGCCATGTCCTGAAAGAGATCAAAAATAGCGAAAAACTGAATTAGCCGAAGAAATTGAGGATAACCCCGAAAGGAGAGATAAGTCCAAGTATTACGAGTTCCACAAAGACCATGGTCACACGACCAAGTGGTGCATAGCCCTCTAGAATGAGATCGAGGCACTCATTAGACGAGTGAAATTGAACAAGTTTGTTGATCGCCAGAACGGTAAGAAGCCCAATAATAGAGCACGGTAAAGGTCTAAATCTCCTCGCCGGCCAAGAGTTGATAAGAAAAGGGACCATGAAGATGACCCAGAGGATGACCTCCATCTCCCCTAAAAGCCTAGACGGCCTGAACGTGAGGTATTTTCAATCCATTTTAGTTCATTTGACTGTAATATGATAACAGGTGGAGATGCAGGAGGTAGTGATCATACCGCTGAAAGGAAAGCTTACCTCAACGAGTTCCAAGCTTGTTCCTACATTCAACGGATAAATTTGGCAGAGGAAGATCGTCTGAGGAAGATCAATAAGGATAAACTAGTCATCGGTTTTTCCAAAAGTGATCTGGAAGGTGTCTTATATCCTCATGACGATCCTTTGGTGATCAAGATGAGTATGAAGGATGTAATCATCTCAAGAGTATTAGTAGATAATGGTAGCTCGACAGACATCATGTTCTACCCTTGCTTTGATAGTTTAAACTTGAAACTCGCCCAGTTGGAGCCGTACCACAGGCCTCTTATCGGTTTCTCTGGCAAAAAAGTCTTTCAACTTGGGACGATCAAGTTGGACATGCTTATTGGTACCTGTCCTGCTTGTCGAAAAGAAAAGTATGCTTTTTTGTAATGGATAAAAACGTTCAATTAACCTATAATATAATCATAGGAAGAGTAGGTCTGAAAAAGTTCGAAGCAGTGCCATCCACGGTACATCAATGCTTGAAGTTCCCGACCAACTTTGGTGTGGGACTTGTGAAGGGCGATCAGAAAGTAGCTCGCGAATGCTACTATTTATCTATCAAATAAAAAGAGTTGGTGGATACCAGGAAGAAGACCACCACTTACCAAGTGGATGAGTCCGAAGATTCAGAGATTGAGACACTGGACCCCAGAGATGAATTAGAGCTCGTGAAGGGTCAGGTCATGGAAGCAATGGAGAACATTATTCTGGATGAAGAATGACCAAAAAGAATAACTCAAATTGGGGCTTCACTTGATCCAACAATAAAGCAAAAGTTGGTGGCATTTTTTAGGCATAGAAAGAAGCTTTCACATGGAGTCATGAAGATATGTCGGGGATAGACCCAGCCTTCTTATGCCACGAACTCAATGTTAATAAGGAGATCAAACAGGTGAAGCATCGAAGAAGGGTTTTTAGCCCAGAGAAGAACTAAGCTATTCAAGAGAAGTAGAGAAACTGCAAAAGGCCTCTTTTATTGAGGATGTCAAATACCCTGATTGGTTAGCCAATGTGGTGATGGTAAAAAGAATAATAATAATGGAGAATGTGCCTTGATTTCACAAATCTGAACAAAGATTGCCTAAAAGATCACTTCCCTCTGCCCCAAATAGATTAGCTGGTAGATGCTACTTCGGGGCATGAATTGTTGAGCTTCGTGGATGCTTATTTCGGCTACAACCAAATTAAGATGAAACCAGAGGACAGGGAAAGTACCTCTTTTATCACCCCAAGGGTAACATACTTTTACAATGTTATGCTTTTTGGTCTTAAAAATTCAGGTGCTACATACTGAACCCGACCAAGTGCGTCTTTGGCGTATAATAAGGCATGTTCCTCGGGTATATTGTGAATCAACGCGGCATCGAGGAAAATACTAACAAGATCAAAGCCTTGCTAGAATTATAATCTCCAACTACGAAAAAGGAAGTACAAATCCTCACACGGCGTGTTGCACCTCTCATCAGGTTCGTCTCATGAGTAACTGATAAATGTCTTCCATTCTTCAAGACACTCAAATTTTTTTTTGAGTGGGATGATGAGTGTGAGAAGGCATTCTAAGAGTTGAAGAGATATTTGGGGACACCTCCTTTGCTATCCAGGCCGATAGTGGGAGAGAAATTGTACTTATTCCTGGCTATCTCAGAAAGTGCAGTTAGCTCAGCGTTGATAAGAGTAGACGACGGAGTGCAGAAGACGGTGTATTATACAATCACGGCATTCCGATGAGCATAGATTAGTTACCCAATATTAGAAAAGCTGGCATTAGCATTAATCGAGGCGAGCGAGAGAATGAAACCGTACTTCCAAGCCCATACCATAGTGGTATACATCGATATGCCAGTCAGAAAGGCTTTACACAAGCCAAAAAAATCTAGAAGATTGATGTATTAGGCGGTGGAGTTAAGTGAATATGACATTGTCTATGAGCCAAGGTCTTCTCTCAAAGGGCAGGCAGTGGCAGATTTCATTGCTGAATTTACTTACCCAGATACCTCTGACCAACAGGGGTGTAACGCAGAACAACCGACGGATGTTAGAGGATCATCGAAAACCACCCCTGGTTAACTCCCATCGGCAGACATGCCGGAGGGGATGGTGATCGAGCAAGAAGAATCCTCTGATAAAAGCCCAGCATTGAGGGATGATAAAAGTAAGCACCAAATATTCCACCACGGGACTTTATCAGACTAAGGGTTTGATAACTGGATCCTCGTATGGAATTTATATGTGGATGGTTCTTCGTGTGCCACAGGCAGCGGAGCCAGAATAATTCTTAATAGTTCGGATGGATTGGATATAGAATATGCTCTGCGTTTCCAATTCAAAGCTTCCAATAATGAAGCTGAGTATGAAGCTATGTTGTGGGCCTCAGTTTAGCCAAAACACTTAATACAGAGCAAGTTACGGTATTTAGTGATTCACAGCTAGTCGTAAATCAGATTCTCGGGCTGTACGCGGTAAAGGGAGAATTCATGTCTAGGTATCACACCAAAGCTATGGAGATTATATCCAATTTTTTAGTGGTCCAAATGAGAAGAATACCAAGACTGAAGAATGTGAGGGCAAATGCACTAGCTCGGTTAGCCTCAACTACCCGTACTGAGCTACGAAGAACGATTCCTATTAAGATACTGGTAGACCGAAGCATTGATGACGATTTGATGGTGAAGTTTATCACTTTGGATATGGGACCTGCCTGGATGAATCCCATCAGGGCATATATCGAAGAAGGCATTTTACTCTCCGACCAGCTCGCAGCCAAGAGGCTCAAGTTTAAAACGGCTAGGTATGTATTAAACAATGGAGTTCTATACAGAAGAGGTATGATAGTAGGTCTACAGAGATGTGTTCATCCATCAGAAGTTAAAGATCTGATAAAAGAAATTCACGAATTCTCTTGTGAAGCTCATGTAGCAGGTCGAACTCTTTTGCAGAGGATAACGACGCATGGATATTATTGGCGATGCGAACTGACTACACAACTTATGCTAAGAAATGCGATAAATATCAACGGTTCTCTACCATACGAAGAACTCCCCAGGAATTATTAACACCGATTACCTCCCCTTGGCCATTTTCCATATGGGGAATAGACTTGGTTGGGCCTCTACCAACTACCAAAGAACGATTCAAATACTTGGCAGTCACTGTTGATTACTTCACAAAATGGGTGGAAGCTAAACCCCTCATTGAGATGGCATATGAAAGGGTCTATCAGTTCATCTGGAAGAATATTATTTGCAGATATGGTCTGCCATATGCTTTCATCACTGATCACGGTACCCAATTTGATAATGAGGAGTTTGCTGTGTATTGTGAATAGTCCAAAGTTCAAAAGATTCATTCTGCACCAGGCCATCCCCAGAGCAACAGGAAAACAGAGGTAACCAACAGAACTCTATTCAACGGGTTGAAGAAACGGTTGGATGATGCGAAAGGAAGTTGGATTAATGAGATGCATTCTGTGTTATGGGCTTACAGAACAACTCCCAGAACATCAACTGGGGAATCTCCTTACATGTTAACCTTTGGAAGTGAAGCAGTCATACCCGCTGAACCGAGTCTACCTACTCACAGGGTGCTTAATTTCAACACTCTAGTAAGCGATTTGATGAGACGTTTAGATTTATACATGCTCGAGGAAGTCCGGGACGATGCAGCAATCCAAAATGCTGCTTATCAGTAACAGACTGCCATGTTCTACAGTAAAAGGGTCAAGAAATGTGATCTCAAGGAGGGAGATTATGTACTCAAGAAGGTCATTCATAAGCATAATAAGTTAGAGGCCATCTGGCATGGGCCTTATCGTGTAACAATGATTGTTCGACCTGGAACCTACAGAATAGAAACTTTAGAGGGGGAAGAATTCAAAAATACGTGGAATGCAGAGCATCTGCGAAGATATTATCAGGAATGTAGATTCACATTATTCCGTTCTTTCAATATGAATAAAAATGATATTTTCCCCATATTCTTTTTAGTTCAATTTTTTTTGGAGTACTCGTTCTATACACTACACTTGAATTTTACAAGAAGGCATCAACAAACACCAACTAAGGTTGGTCGGTATTTCAATAACCACCAACTACGGTTGGTCGGCATATCGACAACCACCAACTACGGTTGGTCGGATATCAACAACCACCAACTATAGTTGGTCGAATATCAACAACCGCCAACTAAGGTTGGTCTCATCAATAAACTTAACCAATAATGTTGGCTAGGGCTGGCAATTTTTGACACGATAACCCGTTTATGGTAATAACCCGAAATGACTTGAATATGACACGATTAACTTATATAGATTTAAGAGTATCGAAAACTTATACTCAAATAAAAATCAACGTAACTCGAAAATGACACGACGAACCCGAATTGCCACCCCTAATGTTGGCATAACAATCATACAAGGCAAGGCTTGTTTGATTATAGGTGACCTCAAGGGGCATCCAAAACTAGGCAAGAAGATGGTTGACCTCAAGGGGCATCCACTGCCTAGTCACTAAGGTAATCTAGATAAGATTGTTAGAACTAAGCAGGACCATGGGATGAAAATAATTCCATTGCTTAGGCACTTATGGGTGACAAGTCACTACAACTAGGCCAGAAATGGGGCAAAGTTCCATTGTCTAGGCAATTAAAACAAAACAGGACAAATTGTCCCTTTATAGATATATATACAGCATGATAAACAAAACTTCTTATAATTTATTTCCAAGGAAAGAACATTACAAAAAGATGAACTTTTATTCATTGGATACAAATTTCTTATTCTATTATCTTTTTTCCTTTCGATTTAGGCACATAATCCATTCCAGCTGGAGGATCATCTAAAGCAAAAGGAGAATTGATATAATTTAAATCCTGTAATATCCTGGTATTGTTCGATCTTGGTCGGTCAAGTAAATGTGTAGGATGGGATATCTCAAAATCTTCATGAAGTTGGTAATCACCAAGGTATTTGGAGATCAAACACTGAGGAATGTAACTGACTGGAATCCAGCTAACGTTTAGTTCGAAAGGAGGAACCGGCAAATCAAGCAGTCCAGGATCACACCAATCCCACAACGAGTTCCCTTTTTCAACGTGAATCACATCTAGAGCATTCATCCATCCATCCATACTTGTACCCCTCATTATTTGACTGCTTCAACCTGGCACCGAGATGGCACAAAGCCTCATTATATCCCCCATTCAAAACTCCCTAGGTTTCTTATGAAATTGATAAGTCAATCTTTTAACTTACTGATGAAGTTTCTTCACCAAGTTTGCTTTACTTTCCAACGCAGAAATCTAATTGGAAAGTTGCTTGGTAAGACTTTAAATTTTTTGGGACATCTCAACCAGGGCCTGATTTTTTGTTTTCATCTAAACAGCCTGATTTTCTAAGGATTGTTGAGTCCTAGTCTCTTCAATGCTGCTCCGACCAGCTCTTTCTCTACCCCACAAGGAAGATGTAGGTTTGGCTCGTTTCAAAGCCTCCACTTCTTCTCTTAATGTAACATTTTCAGTTTTCAAGAATGAAAAACCCTCATCACTAATCGGGACCAGAGCTCCAGAAGAAGAGGCAGACTTTAGTTGCCTTAGTTCTTCTCTCAGAGCAATATTTTCCTCCTCCAGCAGCTTGGCAATGTTCCTATGCTCCTCAACCTTAAGTTTTAGCACACTTTCTCTCTTCTTATGGGCTAAGAGAAATTTGTCATAGCGCCATCAGCACTCAACTGTTGGTACTTTTTCTCATAACCTTTATGCATAAGAGCAATGGTTTCTTTGTATTGAAGTTGAAGTTCTTCGATTACTCCTTGACAATCTTCTACTATTTCAAAATAAGCCACATTGCTCGCCACAGCTCAATCAAGCAAACATTTTAAATATTGATAAGCATCAATTCCTCGTTCTGAAGCATCAGGATCGGGAATATCAACTATTTATGCTTCAGTAAAATCTGCACGACCATCTTCGAAGTAATCATTACATTTATTCATCAACTCTGTATCATGAGCTGACAAGAATTCCATCCTGGCAATAAACTAGCAAGGAAAAGTAAAAATGGATCAACAATGATACCGATCGAGCAAGTAAAGGAGAAAACTCAGAATAGATAACAAAGTCCATTTTATTGATCATAGGAGGAGAAAGTACAACCAAAGTTACAATAAAAAGGGAAAAATAAAAAATAACATAATTAAAGAGAAGAATAACTCTACACCTTCTCCTTATTTCCTACAACATCTTCAGCCGATTTGGATGAAGGAGTTGGTTGCTCAGATGGCAATTGGTGTTGCTCGACAGAAGTCGTTGCCTGCTGAATGCGATCGGAGGATTAAGAAATGGTAATAGCAGGTGTTTATTTTACTATCACCATAGAAGATTCATCAGATGCAACTTCATCATCTTCTTCTTCTCCAATAGTAGGAGGAGGGCCATGAGCATGTTTCTGAAACAGTTCAGAATCATCAACAACATTCAACTCCTTCAAATCTACAACCCATATATATCTGAAGTATTTCAAACTTACATAATCCATCTGGGGAGAGATAGCAACCAATGCTTTATTCCATCCTTTGTCCCAGCTAGAGCTAAAGGACTTCTTCACAGCAGCTTTCCTCTTTGCTTTCTCCGAGGAAGTTTTTTCCCTAAGAAGCTATTCAACAGACTTCACCTTATCCTCATGCTCTTTTTTATGCCATTCATCCTCTTCAAGCTTTCCATCAGCTTCTACTTTGCTGGAAAGAACAACCTTTAATTTTTCCTTCAACTCCTTAGAGGCATTACTACCTTATCTCGAGCTATATCAGCTTATTGACGAGCCATCTCAGCATATTGGAATTTATTCTCCCAGGCACCTTTGTCCTCTTCGTACTTTTATCGGGACTCCCCTAAAGATTTTGACAACCCAACAAGGGCTTCCTCTACTCCACTGGATGAGGTTGAAGCTTTGATGGCTTCATCCTTCTCTATAATATTATCGAAGTACACCAAAAAATGCAAGAAGAAGAAAGGCACGAATCAGAGTACGAACATGGCAATGAATAATTAGAAAGATAAGTATAATAATTACTTACTCATGCAAGGTGTTGGGCTGCCAAATCGGTAACCTTATCCCGAGGAGTTGAAGTTTCAGCAACTCGACAATTAGGGAGAGTCCCCGACTTGATCAATTTCTTGGCCAAGCCATGGGTAAGGACGGATGGAGAACTATCCCTCAAAGAAGCAATCCCAACTCCAGTAGGTTGAGCAACAACATCCACTGGACTTTCAGGAAGGCCCGTCCTCAACCTACTCAAAGGAGCACCTTCAATCATAGGTGCTGTCTTTTTTTTAATAACTACATCTTCAATTAAAGGTGCTGCCTCTTTAGGGGCAACAGGGGGCTTCTTGATAATATCTTTGGCAGGAGGAACAACATCCTTTTTCTTAGTTAGAGCTTCGTCTTTTCTTTTCTTCTCCCCTTCAGTACCAGGAGCAAATTTAACAAAGAGGTCAGGCACTTTCCTCTTCTTCGTCATCAGGTCAGCAATAGAAGTACCCAAGTCAGAAGAAGATTCTTCAACAGTTGTTAAGGACGCAGGTGTTTGGTCAAGGTCAATCACCAAAGGAGGAACAAGAGGACTTGCAATGAAAGAAGAAGTGGTGTTCTTGTATCTCAGCAAGTAAGAAGCAGCTCTCACGTGCTCCCCAACAACAGATTGATGCAAACCCCAGATGAGTTTCAAATCCTTTATATTAATATCAATTTATTTTGGAGATTTTCTTTTGCTATCAACTGTAAAATAAAAACACACGTGTCAGTGATGCATTTTATCAAACAAAAATAGAGCTAAATTGAAAAACTAAAAACAACCTATCCCATTGCCATAAAGTGGACATTTGGGACCTTGGTACACATCTTTCCCTTTTAACAGGGGGTGTTGCCAATTTTTCATCACAAACCCATGATCAATATAGTCCCTATTAGCATCAGGGAGATTGAACACTAAATCTCTATGAGAATACCTAATTTTTAAATAAAAGGTGGTATCGCTAGTAACCCATTTATAACAGTACATAATTTCAGGAATCCCTAAATGAGTTCCATGAATTTGAGTCAACCCATCTACGCCATTAACTACCCTCTATGTATTTAGAACTACTCTTGAAGGATTAAAATATTGGCAAAATTCCAAGCACAGGGGATTAGGCGGGAAAGAAAAGCCACATTCTGCTACAAAAATGGAGGGAAACCAGTGTCCCTTAGCTAAAGAAAATAAATCAGAAAGGCAAGGAGGTTCTTCTAGAATATCCCAGGAAGGAATTGAAAAATTAGTCCAGAACTTATATAATGATTCGCTAAGATAAACCATGGTGGCTAAAGCAAAAAAAGAAGAAAGAAGAATTTCTTACAGAAAATTGAGAAATCTGCTAAGGCGGATGATAGAAGGAATGCGTGTAAGAAGAAAATTTGAGAAGGCAAAAGGTTTGGAAGTCTAAAAGGCAAAAGGTAGAAGATGATTTGATTCTATCGCTTTTAAATGCATTCCTTCAGGAAGCGAGAAAAGTAATGATCACTAGAGACGACGATTGCGTTTTCGGTGGCTAAACGATGAAAAAGATGCAAATACCCAAGCGTTTATCGAAAATTCAAAATATTTACGAGTTTTTCCATTTCGCGCTCAAAATCATTAAATGCAATAGTGTTGGAGATCTGTAAACTAATGAGACTGGGTAAACGTGTCCGAGCAACCAGTGGGCATAATGTTCCACACTTTCTAATCTCAACTGTGAAATATTAGGGGCTTCTGTTGATACAAAAATTAGTCAGATGTGACACCCCGCCTAATTAAATACCGGGCGATCACTCCTTTATTAAATTAAATCAAGGTGAACAGTTTGGTTCATTCTTAGCATCACTGTCGTAAAAAGAAACTTTCCAATTAAACACCCTAAATAATTAAGCTAAGTGTCAAAACCAATTTTTAACATTAACTTCCAAATTTTATTTAAAGAAAAGATTTTTTTTAAATTATTAACAAAGCTCAATGAATAAGATTCACACCACAATAAACTGGAACGAAAGAATCCAATATATAAAACATTCATCAACGAATGTCAACATGCGAGAAAATAAAGTAATACATCCGTCCTGAACAAAATCCCAAAATAACGAACTAGGAAATAACTGAAATAACAAGGTCCCAACATAAAGAAATAATGGAAAGGGCTACACATGCCCATCTGAATGAAAATGCTAGGAGTGGATCTGAATGAACGAAGTCGTCTAATCAAAAGACCTGCAACTCCCACCTAAGCTGCAGCGCGTTCCTTCCAAAAGATCCTAAGCAAGACGCCCCTGTGGCTGGGCACCTGAAATACATACATATATATATATATATATATACAAGGGGGAGAGGGAGAGATAAAACGGGTCAGAGCCCGAAAGTGTGTATGATTTAAAATTAGTTTAGCAAGTATTTAAATTGATACAGGCCAATGCAATAACATATTAGTTCGACACTCTCTTGAGAAATTCTCACCTCTCTTCTAGTGTGCACGCCTATCGTACTAACCTTCCCCAAATGGTTTAACTTAACATATTATCATACTAACCTTCCCAATAATTTAGTTTATCTTAACTTACTCATAAGTTTTAAAAACCGAACAATGTCAACGTGTGAAAAGGGTACTTTCAAAGTGTAGCACAACTCTCGTTTTAGCTTCATTAATTTATAAAGTTTCCCAGTGTCATATTATACTCTCATAAAACAAGTATTTCCAATCTGATTCATCAAACATGACTTCCTTACCAAATCACAGTAGGTAGTTCCAAGTTTCAGAACTTCATATATATTAAATACTCGTGTAATATATATATTCTAATGGCACCCCACATAAAAATTATGGTGCGGGCATACTCTGCTATCCAATCCCCGTATCGCTCACACAAAGGGAAATACAAATTCGGAATCACTCTCGAACTGTATTAACATATACAAAACAACGTTGAGGCGAAGCATAGATTCCAAGTCCAAGAGGTCAGTACATACCCACACGTCTCTTAGGACCGTCCGACTATCAATCTGATAGCCCGTACCTAGGATCTCTATCTTCTAGGGTACAAATCAATATCCCCTATAAAGCAACACAGGATAAGATCGTCCCAGCGCGGTAACCTCAGGGATAGCAAGTAGCGCGGGTACGTTTTTCACATGAATATAATATATGTACACACAATCATATAAATATACTACTTTCATCATATTAATATAGGTCACTCCCGTTACCCATAATTACAACATTTATCCTTAATTTCACATTATTAGTATTACGCATAAGGTTTCGTCTCTAACCTTAACTCGAAGGGTTTTCTCACTAGTTATGGAACACTCATGGGTTCTATCCATCCAAGTAACAAATTCAGTAGGTAGACATCTATTCACTATCGTAGGTATTCGTCATAATCCCTCACTTGAAATACGTAGTTCATCATTCCTTAATTAATTATCCCTAAAACACAATAATCATTTCATAATAAAGTTCTCAACACTTAATCATATGTCCTACTGGTCTCTTCTATATCCCAAAACATTTTATTTAATATGCCCAAGGATTATTCCATGATAAATTAATTCAACTAATTAAACATGGGGAAATAAGAGGCTGCCAGGAAGGGTCGATCGATCGACGGCTGGGGCTCAATCGATCGAACCTTCGATCGATCGACACTCTAGGGTCGATCGATCGATCAAGCAGGTCTGCGAAAATTCTGCAGAATTGCAGTTGCGGGTTTCACCAAAATTCTTCATTCAAATTCATATTTTCCAACCCTAATTGTCCCAAAACTTATACCACAAACATAATAGCATATTACCAGATGTTTCTAACGTTAAGCATGCGTATAACCATCATTAAACATGATTAAACAACCTAAAATCTCATCTAATCATCAAGAACCCTAAGTTTTCTTAACTTCTATTCTAATCAGTTTTTCTCCAGAATTTCCTTCTACATAATCATCAAAATTCGTGGGTTAATCATCTACATCATATAAGACTTCCAGAATATGGTTTTAATCTTTTCTACATGCAAATTCCTATCAAAAAGTGGGGTTTTCTTCCATAGATTATACTCCTAATCATTCCTAACTAATATGAATATTGCACCAACGAAAATACGCAAGTTAAACACTTGCCTGGGATTTCAGAGGTCTGGTTTCCTGCTAGTATTGGTGTGGTTGCGTTCTCCTCCTCGCGATCTACGCATTGGTGGTGACGGCGGTGCAAACGGTGGTGTTTTGGCCTTGAATCTCCTTGAAAGGTCTCTCCTCTCTTCTCTAATGGCTGTTCTAGGATTTTGTAGGTTCTAACCCTAAAAGGCTAACTTAACCAGCTGATAAAGGCTGCTAAAATTCGTGGGTTTACTTACCCTATTTTGTAAAATGACCAAAATGCCCTCCCGGGTCACTAATTAGGCCTAAAAATACCCCGAGACTCAAACTAAACCCCCGGGTACACTTTTCTGACTATCTCGATCCTTCCGGACGCGTTGGCGCACTCAAAACGACCATACGAGCAACTTATAAAATATTCACTTTTATATATTAATAATTAATCCCGACGCGACACGGGCGCGCCCCGACTAAAATTCCCAAAATTGCCATTTCATTCACTCGTGACATTTACTATAATCAATATCGTATATTACTATGCTCATAAGTAATATTCAAAAATTTCATATAATTACTAACTCACGTCACGTCAATAATTATAACATAATTAATTTTCGGATTTTTATTAAATAATACACTCTCATTAAATTTAATAAATCCCCCAAATTAATATAGCATAAAAATACAGGGTATTACATACTTCCCCCCTAATAATGGAATTTCGTCCCGAAATTCGGAAAATAAGGCATACCTGGTAAAAACAACTCTGGATATCTCTCGCGCATATCTGCTTCACGCTCCCAAGTGGATTCCTCCACATTATGGTGCTCCCACTGGACTCGCACAAGTGGAACTACCTTCGACCTCAATCTCCTCTCGCACAAGTGGAACTACCTTCGAACTATCTTCGAAGGTAGTTCCACTTGTGCGAGTCCAGTGGGAGCACCATAATGTGGAGGAATTTCTAGGTAAACTAAAGTACATCGGTTGGTTCATCAGCTAACTAACTTCTATCTGGGAACCCATTTTTAAAATTCTCCAAAAGGATTCAACTAAAGTTTAGAATGAGGCCTACCAAGAAGCCTTTGACCGAATCAAGCAATACCTCACCCGACGTTCGGTGCTAATATCTCCACATCCAGGTCTCCCTCTCCTCCTATACTGGAATGTAAGAAATACCGCAACAGGGGCTTTGCTAGACCAATACATTGAAGAATCCCGTAAGGAAAGAGATATTTATTACGCTAGTAAAAAATTGGTCTGGTACGAAGTCAACTACACAACTTTAGAAAAACTGCGTGTCTCTCTGGTTTGGGTCACGCAAAAGTTATGGCACTATATGCTTGACTTCCCCATCAATATAGTATCCCAAATGGATCCCATCAAGTACCTGCTAGAAAAATTTGCTTTGTCCAGCCGAATGTTCGGTTAGTTGATGTTACTAGCTGAGTTCGATATTGTGTTTATCACGAAGAAAGTTATAAAAGGGAGAATCGTTTCGGGCTACCTTGCTGATTACCATATAGAAGTAAATGAAGTTTGGGTCTCCGAATTACCGGATGAAGATATTCTCTGCACCTTTCAAGAGAACCTTAAATGGCAAATGTTCTTTTATGAAGATGACAGTGAAAAAATAATACGACATTAGGATACTCCTGATTGCCCTTGATGACTTGCACACCCCCATTGTCGTCAAACTGGACTTCCCTTACACCAACAACAAGGCTGAGTATTAGGCATGCACTTTAGGCCTCAAGATCGCCTTTAAGAAAGGAATCCAACACCTAAACGTCTATGGAGGCTCTACCCTTATCATCAGCTAATTCCTCAAAAAATAAAAAATCAAAGATGAGAAACTCCTACTCTTTCACGCCCACTTATAAGAGCTAGCCTCCCAGTTTGAAGATGTTATTGTCCATTACATGCCTCATGCAAAGAACAGACTGGCTGACACCCTTGCTACCCTAGCCTCTGTGGTCAACATGCATGAGGGGATCATAATGGCCCCTTTCTTGGTTCATAAATAAGCTATGCCAACCCACTGTTACCACATCAAGCTCGTCACCGAGGAAGATTCTGATATGGCCGAATTATAGTACTATAACATTTGGAGCCTCCTCAAACATGGAAGGTATCCCCAGATAAGAAATACCGTACATCCCTTCATAAATTGGCTGCCTAGTATATCGTCTGCGACCAAGCACTTTTTAAGAGAAACTTCGATGGAACCCATTTGCACTGCATAATAGGATCTTATGTTGAAAAAATGATGCGAAATATCCGTAGTGGGCAATACGGGCCCCGCATTAACGATCATATGCTTGCTAAGAAGATCATTCATTAAGGGTACTATTAGACCACCATGGTTCAAGATTGCACTGTCTATATTCGAAGATGCCTTAAATGCCAATAGTTTGCTAATATCCAACACTTGCCTCCTCAGGAACTATACAACATGACCTCTCTCTGGCCCTTCTCCACCCGAAGCATTGACATTATAAGGGAAGGTTACTCTCAAAGCTTTAAAATGATCATGAATTCATCCTGGTAACCATTGGTTACTTCATAAAATGGGTCAAAGTCGAGTCATACGCAGTATTGAATGCTAAAAAAGTTGTCAAGTTCATTAGAAAGAGCATCATCTGCCGATATAGAGTTCCCCATAAGTTAGTATAAGATAATGGACTCCAATTCGAAGTTGAGGTCATATAAATAGTCAACAAGTACGGGATTCAGAGACATAAATCTTCTCTCTACCGACCCCAAACCAATGGTGTTGTTAAATTCGCCAACAAAAGCCTCAAAACCATAGTCAAAAAGATGGCTGAGAGTTGCAAAGATTGAGCAAATCGAATACCTTACGCCCTCTAAGGCTACCTCACTTCCATCATAACACCTAATGGGATTACCCCTTATTCTTTAGTGTACGTCATGGAAGTAGTGCTACCCTTGAGTTAGAAATACCTTCCTTACGCGTCATGCTCGAAAGAAAAGTTAGCGAAGAAGAATTTCATCAAAGATGATTTAATAAACTATCAGTATTGGATGAAAAGAGGCTTAAAGATCTATACCATATATAGGGGTACCAGTGTCGAATAACGCGATCATTCAATTGAAAAGTCAAGGACCGTGGTGTCTAGGAAGGAGACATTGCCCCCAAGGAAATCATGGAACCTTTATGGGATCCCATAGGGGAATTCAAACCAAATTGGAGCGGCCCCTACATTGTGAAAAAAATTCTCTCAGGAGGCATCGTTATGCTCACATACCTAGACGGAGAAGAAATGGTGTGTCCAGTAAACCTGGATCGTCTCAAGAAATTTTACCCTTAATCCAAAAGATCGGTGCACTATGACTCTCCTCACCCCCTTTCATTTAATAAAAAGAAAAAATTCTTTATTTTCCCTTCATAGAACTACATTGGACCTGATCCTCTCAAAAACATTTTTAAAATGAGACTCATGGAAATTTTCAAAAACCCCAAATGTACGCAGGCAACCCATATGCCATACATGGACACAATATCCTTCTTTTTCTCAAAATGCTATTCTCTTCTAACCCCCGAGAACGGTGATCCATCTTATAATTTATATAAAAAAAATATTATGTATGCATTAACATTTGGTATATGTAATTCAAATTCAAAACTCATCAAGAGACAAAACAAAATATGATCAAAATTATTTTTTATTTCTAATTAAGGAATACATTGTTATTACATGAAGTATCAATGAAGGGAGTTAAACATACCACCCCCTTCCACTGAGTAAATTATCTTTAAACCTAATCCTTACCTACCTTCACAAAAATTATTCCAAAACACACCAAAACACCAAAGTAACTCTAGCTTCGCAAAATATCATCCAAGCTTCACAAATATTGCCTTCGTTTACCCGTTGGCCCCGCTCTGTCATCATTCCCGACTTCTGGAGGTCCCCTAGTCTCCCACTTCTGGTTAACACTCCGTATGCACTCCATGGAGCTGTACACCCTGACAAGCCTGGACAAAACCACAACACCTTCCTCTATGGTGTAAAAAATGACGAGTCGCGTATGCCCAATCTATTCTTCTATAATCTTATCTACTACTTGCTTCCACAACCATTTCAGATAGTCCATAGATACAAATTAGGCCCCTCCTATAGATTATAACAGACAGGTAGATAGTCAACGATGGTGCCAAAAGAACCCCAGCATCACATGTAATGGTTCGTTATGAGAGGGGGAATAATTTTTTCTCACCCGACTTAGCGCAAAAGATGCTAGGGGAAAGAAAAGGAAGTCTGACGATGGTCGACCAAATGCACATAGTGGTGCTCTCCAAGCTGCAAAATAAACTGCATGTCTCCCCACCATGGGACCGACCAACGAAGACACCAGGCTTCGTGATCCACAAACTAATTGACCTAGTTCTCTATAGATGGACCAAAACTAAAGAAACGTCGGATAAAGAAATTAGACACACTTACCAAGGGACAATCAGGAGAGGACGCCAAACAAAACCTCTCTGCAAGTCACATGAACAACATTATCGGGATCTCCCTCAAAAAGTCAGAGCGACCTCTTTATAAGCATCCAGATTGTTTAGGGTCTCAGCCAGCACCACTACCACAAGATTATGGCAATAAGTCATCCATGCCATTATCGCAGCCACTTGGGGATCTGTCGTCGATTCCCCTGTCACCATCAAAAGCCTCGTAGTAAGGCCCAAGAAAATAGCTCTGACAAAGCTAGCATCCTTAAATCCCCTTAGGTGAACGAATTACATAACTGCTTGAAGAGAAATAATCCCTCCAGTAAATAACGGTCGAGTCGACGAAGGAGAAATATGAAGTAACTTTGCCAGAAATGTCCGGGGATAATAAGAAAAATTAGGCTTAGCCGCCATCACACTGGGACTGACCCCAACATTGCTGAAAACTCTTCATGGGTAGGATGGACCTTGTCCAAGCCAAAACGGAAGACATAGTCCTTAGGGTACCAGAACTGTATCATCGCTGCTAGTAAGTTATAGTCTAAGGTTCGATTACACCATAGATAAACCCGACGTAGGTTAAAAGCATCATAGTCAACATTGTATAGGCACATGGCCTCCAGAACATCAAGGTTAGAGGAAAATTATTTATACATGGGAAGAGCCATATGGGAATAAGAAAGGAGAAGCAAGAAGAGAAATGCGGGCATTGGTGGAGAAAGCACATCTCATACCCCTCCTTTTATACTCAAAATCCTTGGCAAAAAACAAATTTCTGGAAACTTGATTAATTCTTAGCCCTACAGGAGTACACTAATGTGCAGGAAAGTGCAATCAAGGCCTAGGGACGATTTGACTTGACCCCTATGCCGAAAGGAAGGTCAAGGGGTATGCCGACTGATACCCCCCCTTATTTTTAAAAATACCATCTTTCCTCTTTTACCAAAATCAAATTCCAGAAAAAATCCTTATTTTGAAAAAATGCCCCCGGGTCATTCCTTTTCAATTACTCATTTCCTCTATTTTATTCTCATCGAAAAATCATCTTCATCCCCAAAATAAATTCTTACTCAACGATCTTTTCTGTGAGTTAATTACTTTTACTCTCCTTTTGATAAACATTTTTACCTTTCATTATCAGTCATGTACTTATCCCTATCTTTATATAGATAAACAATAACAATAGAAAATTAAAAGCACATATAGGATAAGTCACTATATCAAAAAAATACTAAAAAGAAAATGCATATTATATATATATATATATATATATATATATATATATATATATATATTTGCTTCACTTGGTTACATTTTGCAAACTGAAAATAAAAATAAAAAATACAAATGGGACTCCGCCCGAATCCTCAACCTTCCCTCTCAAGCCCTTAACCTCCGTAGTGTACGTGCTTACCTACTACTCAGTAAAAAAATATCAAAATTAGGAGTAACCTGAATGATCGGAGCCTCCTTTGCCGCTACCACCATCGATATGCCACCACATGTGCTGTGGCTCGACCCCAGCAGCGCACTAGTACCCCTACCCAAACTTGTGGCGGGTGGAGGCATGTTTTCCACGTCATGGATACAGAAGAGCATCAACCATATCATCATAAAGTCGGGAAAATCATATCTCGCCACTTTATTCATGTAGAGCGTATAGGGCTCGTCGATTATCATTGTTGCCCGAGCATCGTTTGACATCTCTCTCACCCACCCCATATATGTAGGGGCACCAACGGTGGGACCACCACCTCATCCTCCACGATTTGTCTCACCACCCTCTCTCCCAAGTACCAGATGTACCCAAACTCATACTCCATCCATAACCGCATCTGCAAATGCACACCCATAGCCCCGCCACCCTCGAAGGAAGACTCTAAGATTATAAGGCCATCCACATACCCAACAAAGGATCAGTATCTATCAAAATATTCTACTTCCCAAGCCAATACCGATCAGAAGTCACCTTTTCCTCTTCCCCAAAAAGACCGAGAGTTTGTGCCATTTCCGATTGACACCCCTCAAGCCTACTTATCGACAACCCCTTTTAAATTTTGTATAAAAAAATGCCAGAAAAATCTAGAAACTCCCCAGAAAATTCCCCAAAATCCCTGAAAAGTATGGGATATCATTTCCCCGAGAAAACCATTTCTGGCACACTAAGACCCTTACAAACTCTAAAAATCCCCAATAGGATTAATCTTACACTCTTATCCTACGCAGCGGAACCAATGATGAGCCCACATCCAAGCCTAACACAATTCCCCAGTCGAAATCTCAAAACTAAACATCCCCCAATGTTATCTCAAGATAACACAGTCCCCAACGAAACCAAAAGTGCACCTGCACCCCCAATAATTTTTGCAGGAGAGTTATGCCCCCCCGCTACAACTTTAGGTCCTCAAAATTAACCTCGGCCCTCAGATTTGGTCGTCACAACTTAAGGTTATATGAATTGACCTCGATCATCAGAATTGATCGTCACAACTCACGTTCCTCAGAATTAACCTCGGTCCGTAAAATTGGTCGTCATAATTTCAGGTCCTCAAAATTGACCTCTGTTCGTAAGGTCCTCAGATTTAACCTCGGCCCGCAGAATTAGCCATCATAACTTAAGATCCTCAGAATTGACCTCGGCCCAAAGAATTGTTAGTCATAACTTAAGGTTCTCAGAATTGACCTCGACCCTTAAAATTGGTCGTCACAACTTAAGGCCCTAAGAATTGAGCTCAACCCTTAGAATTGGATGTCACAACTTAAGGTCCTCAAAATCGACGTCGGTCCACTAAATTGGCCACCCCAGCATCACTTTAGGTCCACAAAATTGACCTCGACCCGCTAAATTGGTCACCCTAGCACCTTATAACCAATCTCAACACATTTTTGACCCACAGAATCAGTCATCCTCGTCTCCTTAGGTACTCAAAATTGGCCTCGACCCACATAACTGATTATCATAATCTCCCTAGGTCCTCCGAATTGACCTCGACTAGTAAAAACGATCATTCTCATCTCCTTCGCTCCTCAGAATCGACCTCGCGCTTCTGAATCAGTCATATTTGTCTCCTTAGGTCCTCAGAATTTACCTCGACCCTCTGAATTGGTTAACCTCATCCTATAGGTCCACAAAATTAGCCTAAAATCCTCTTTCCCAACGTCAATGTGGTGTCTATCATTAGAAGACCTTTACTTATTCCAAGCTTACCTATCGAGGGTCTCTCTATAGATACCCCATCCTAGGACCCCCTAAGAACTTCCTTAGATCCCTAGCACCCACTCGTTCACCACAAATCCTAGGTCATACTCTGAGTACCAATCTAAAGGCCACTGGGCGCTCTCGAGCCCTCTTTGACTCCTGTCAACTTTCTCATTTGAGCTAAAGCTCAATGAATCTGTAAAGGGCTTTGAATCCCCTTTCCAATTATCTGCCTCATGCATGAAACAGCCTTACAGTTCGGACAAACAATACATTTTATTATCAAAAATTGATCTAAAGGCTATCGGGAGCTCCTGAACCCCGTTTGACTCCAGTCAACTTTATTGCCTGGGCAGAAGCTCAATGAATCTTTGAAGCGCTCTAAATTCTCTTTCCAACGACCGGTCTTGTGCACGAATTGACCTTACAGTACAAACGGATGATCTATTTTACCCCTTAAATTTTTTAGAGTCCACCGGGAGCTCTCGAACACCATTTGACCCCGATCAACACTCCAGCTTGAATGAAGCTAAATGAATCTTTAAAGGGACATGAATACCCTTTTCAACGATCTGCTCTGTGTACGAATCATCCTTACAGTATGGACGAATGACTAATTCTACTTTGAAGGGTCATTGGGCATTTTTGAGCCCTGCTTGACCTTGGTTGACTCTCCAAACCGAACAAAGCTATATAAAATCTTGAAGGGCACTGAATACCCTTTCTAACGGTCCTTCCCATGCATGAATCATCCTTAGAGTTTGGACGAACGAGTTTTCCTCCATGAACTTCCTATCCAATGACCAATGGATGCTTTCGAACCCCGTTTGACCTTGGTCAACTCCCAGACCTGGGAGAGGCTCAATGGGCTCTTAAAGGGTAATGAATACCTTTTATAACGGTCTACCATACGCCCGATTCTGACTTATGATTCTCATTTTATAATTTTTTTTAAAAAACCTATCCCTAACTACCGAATAGCACCCTCAAGACCTTGCCTATTGGCAATGTGCCTGAGGGGCTATGCTAATAGGCAGGTCCAATACCCTACCGATCAACACCCCCTTAGCCTTATAAATAGAGGCCATAACCTCACTTTGAAAGGTGCCGTTGAATATCCTTCTCAGCAATTCAAAGAACTGTAACACCCCGTGCATTCTGGCATCGACCGCCACTAAAATACGTTGAGAGTCACTAAATTAAATACCATTCTTAGCATGTGACAGATATGTGAGACATTAATTTTTTTTTCACAAGATATCCTCAAATTTTCAACAAATATAATCATTCATGAAATATTGAAATCCATCACCATGTTATCTCCAAAATAAATCCAACTCAAATTTTATTAAATAATATCCAATAAATAATCCCACTAGAAATCTCTAACTAAAATCCATAAACAAATGTGGAACCGAATGGCCCACCAAAAATTCATAAATAATTGTCTCAAAATAAAATAACGAAATGAAAAGTAAATTTAAACTACTAAAGCAGATAAAATAAATCTCCGGTTGCATTCCAAAGATCTCTAATACATCCTATGCAGCTACTCTTACAACTATACCTGAAATGTTAGTCAACCCAATGGTCAGAGCCCACTCATGAATGTTAGCTACTCATCCCAATTAGGGTCCGTAAACCCAGAAAATAACATTATACATGATAAACATCACGATAGAGTATTTTAATTTCAACGAGATATAAATTAACACGCGAGTAAAATAACTACCACTATATATACATATCACTAAGCCACCCCAATGTTCAAGTCCATATTATTTAATTTCGATCATTTAATTTAAATCTTAGCTCTTATTTTTACTTAATTTAATTATCTAATTATTTATATTCGTGCGACACTACTATGGCCAGTAGATCCCTTATCGGTCCTGCACACACTTTTGGTGCGCTTAAGTTCTAACACATCGCACCCATTCCCCTCACTATAGCTAGTCAACCCAATATCTATCAGCTCTGCACATACTCATGAGGTTCTATGCACGACATGTCACTATAGTCAATTGGCCCGTATTCTATCAACCCCGCATATACTAGTGACGCCAACACACACCCACGCCGCTATAGCCAGTCGACCCCTATTCTATCATCCCTGCACATACTCGTGATGCAAATTCATTTTAATACCCGTTCTAAATCTTAGGTTTTAATTATCAATTATATCTAGTTCTCATTATTTTCTATTATCCCCACCCTTTAATCGAGCATTAATCCTCAAAACCACCACTAGTCCCATACCTAGAGGTCTCTAAAACACAATATATATCCTAACCTATCAATTAGGGAGAATATCTACCAAAATCACTACCTAGCCTCGCACCTAGGCTAACGATCCAACATAAACAACGTAAAAATCAGCCCAACCCCGGAGTCGTCCCTCCTTAAAAATATACACTAAGTAGTCTAATACCTAGAAAGCGTTACCAACAACTAAACCCTACTTACTAGTCACATACCTAGTAAGCAACCTAAAAATAAGGTGAGAGCACTAACTACCCCAACAATCCCGTCGTCCCCGCGGTGTTAATTATTAATAACATAACAAATCACATATGGCCTATTCTTAACTTATCACAACAATTCTTTACTTTCATAGCAAGATCACTATTTATCCAATTTATGTCCGCTTAATTAATATTAATTAAGAAATTTATTTTCTCGTCCATTTATCGAATTTCTATTCACATGCATATTTTTGGGAACATACAATAATAAATCTCTATTCTACAAGAAACATAAAATTAACGTGATTTTATCTATTGAAATAAATACATAACATCCCTACACTTTATTTTACATACGAACGTCATGAATTCTAACGGAATCCCAACCTCTGACCTAAGCATGCAAGGGTTTTGAGTCTTAATTCGCATTAAACATTTGAATAAAAATAGTTCGAATTTAGTTTCACTTTACCTAATTAGCCTCTCTAATTTATTTTTAGAAAAACAAAGACCATTAGTGTTTATGCAACATTCAAAAGGCATAATACTATAGGGGAACAATAGAGGTGTTCATGCTTATCAAAATTGTTTGAAGAATTTTATTGGATGGCTGGGTTCCTCTTGAGAAAATAATGAAAATACGTTCCTGAACGATTATGAGAAAACCCGCTTTAGCTTTCCGAATCTTGGGCTAAAAATTGATTTAAAAGGGGTTTAGGTGTTGTAGAAGAGAGAGAATGAAATTATGGGAGGCTACTGATTTTTGAGAAGGCTAAAATGTGTTTTAAAAGTCCTAAACCAGTCATTTTATGTTTATATACCAAGAAGAATTTGAGTCCTAATCAAACACAAACACTTAAAAATACATTTCGGACGATTGGGCCATCCAAATTGGCTGAAATTTTGATAAGTTGTAGTTGACGGCGAGACGAAGCTGCTGTAAAAAAATTAGCTCGATCGGACGGTCAATTTTTTTCCCTCTTTAGACAAGATTCTCTCCCGATTTTTATATAAAAAGTTATAATTTTCAAATTTTAATCCCAATTTAAATTCCACTTAAATCTTATTTTTATATATAAAACCCAACATTTTTACATACCAAAATTAAATAGATTCCAATTTTTTTTTGAAAAGTTTAATTTAACAAAGATTTTTACTGCTTAAAAATCATGGGGTGTTACAAGAACATTTTCTCAAATTCAGAGATATTCACCTCTTAGAAAGCCTATTTTCCAAATTCCTTCCATCCTTTTCATACTTCATTCACTAAATTCTCACCCATCTCCTCATACCATCATCATCTCATTGTGAGATCAGCGCATCTACAATCAAGATCCACTTCAAGTCTTCATAAGGATGTCCAATTCTCCACTCTTGTCTTTAAATTCTCCTATTTTAGCATTAGTTGCTTTATTTTTACTTTAGCACTTTATTTCATTACATCACATACCTTAATCTCAAACCTTTATTATTAGTTTTTGCACATACTTTATTTTTATAAAAAAATCTGAAAATAAGAAAAATAGGGTTTACCTATCAATTTCAAAAGAGGGATTCTCACTACACATACTCACACTTGAAGCACGTTTATATCTACACACACCTATAAGGGAAATTCTCATTTGGACTTATGGATTACACCATCCCATGTTATTTTTGAATTACGTGAACTTTGATGACCCTTCGGCTACACCGACGTCTTAGGTAAATCCCTAGACTCGAGTCCTCCTTTATACACCTTTGTTACCTTATTTTATCATATATATTCTTAATGTCTTTTATATGTTTGCATGACCGTGTCTTGTTCGATGTATACATTCGTTCTTCTATAACGACTTGTAAATTGACAAACACTTACTTTATATTTTGAATTATTATTTTGGGAACACTTCTAAGGATGACCTCTCTCCGTCCTTTTCCATGACGCGAGTTGAACGTTTCAATTCTCCATTTATATTGTGCACATAAGCACACACATCACGAAGTTTGACAGTAGAAGATTAACACATGCCCATGAGAGACCGAAAGGCCGGGATGGGTGCCTAACATCTTTTCATTCTGTAACTTAGTTCCCATACCTTTGACCTACTTGGTTTCACAATCATCAGTATTGTCCTTGATCTCGTTCTCTCGAGGAGGAAACATTTCTTTTGCCTCTTTTGTGCAAAATAGGTTGACAATTATATCTCTACATATTACCCCACATCGCCAACAACCAAGCGCCCTGAAAAGGGTGTAATCTCGTGCACAAGCTGGAAAAAGGTGGGGTAGCGCTCCTTGGACTCCCCTCGGGATAGCCACAGTTAAACTTTATAATTTTTATAAATCGAAAATTGATTTTTTTACAAAATAGTTTTTTATCCCCTATTCTTTATGAAAAAATATATTTTTATAAATAAAGTTTCTTTTAAAGAAATATTAAAGCAGCTTTTTTCAAACATTTTTTCGTAAAACATTTTTCCTCTATACAATTTTTTTATAGAACGTTTCTATAATTTTTTTGTTAAAAACTTAAATTCCTTATTTCTTTTGTAAATAAAACATTGTTTGTAAAAAGGATTTTTTTACAAAATAATTTTTATCACTTTTTAATAAAAATTTATCTTTTTATAAATATAAAAGATGTTTTTTAAAAAAAAACTAAATTCTTTTGAAACATTTTTAATATATTTTTTTTATATTATCTTTTTCTTTATAAATCTTTTTGTTATAAAGTTAAATTAATATTTTTTTATAAATACAAATATTTTCTAAAAAATACTGATTTTTTAAAAATATTTTTTAATATATAATTTTTTATAATATTTTTTTCTCTATAAATATTTTTATTATAAAGTTAAATATTTTTTTAAATAAAACACTATTTTTTAAAATGGAATCTTTTCCTATTTTTTTTATCCTTTTTATTAATTAAAAAAGAGTACATTTTTATAAATAAAAAATGATTTCTTTTAACATTTAAAAAGAAATTATATAAAAGAGTTGTGTTATAACTTTTTTGTTGTTAGAAAGGGTAGTTTTTTTTAAAAATAAAACATTATTTTTTAAAACTATAATTAGATTTTTTTATAGAACAATTATTTAGCACTTTTTAATAAAAAGATTTTTATAGCATTTTAATTAATTTTATTTAATAAATAAAGCTATGACTTTTTAAATGATTTATAAAACGATTTGTTTGACATCTGATTTTTGTAACTTTTTTTTTATAAGATCTAGTTTTAAAAAAATGACTAAATAAATACTATCACATAGGAGGAAGTTGGTTGGGAGTGGGGTAATAGCTAGTAAGGACACTTTAGGCATTATATGAAAGAAACGAATGGGTTGGTAATGTCGTTTGTCATTTAGGCATGAAAACTAAATAAATAACAAAATTAAGGTTAAGTGTAAATATGACTTAAAGGAGTGAGGTTTTCTCAAAATGACGATAAAAACAATGTTTTTTTTTGTTATTAAGGGGGGTTTATAGAGATAATTAAATGCTTTACACATACTAAATGCTTTATCCAAAACACATAGTAAATTCTTTACACATATAGAGATAATTAGATAATGGGGATTGATTGGAAATAAAATGTACGAGAAAAAGAGAGATATGTTTAACATGAGAAAATATATGAGTTTTCCCATTCAGATTGTCATGTGGATAGGTTAGAATTAGGCAGAACATTATTGCAATCTTTCGGTTTATTACTATTATATAGATTTCCATTCCCGCTTCCCCTTGAATTGTGTGGTTACAATATCTATAATTATATCACTGATGACCATCTTTAATGATCCCACATTTATCTTGTATAAGTATAAAACCTAAAAAAATAATTGTTAATATGTACATTTTCCTACTTTTGAAAATTTATAGTCACTTCAAGGATTTTGTGTCAGTAGTAAATAATAATCTCTTACTGAATTTTAAAGAAAGTGTATTTTTTTGCATAAACTGTAACATCCCGACCCAAAATTTGAAGTTACCAATAATCAACCCAACCCAGTCTAACTAAATTAAATGTGGAGTGATGTGAAACAACCTAAATAATATTTTTAGTCCATTTTAATTGATTTGAATTACTAGCGTAAAAATTCTCTCAAAAGATGGAACATCATCTAACCTGCCATAACAAAGGGAACGGGGTAAGCGAATTCTTAATAGGAGTTCCCAATATAGACAATATAGAGATGAACAACAGAACGAATGGATACAATACTATAAATAATATATTTATAACCCAAATCCATCTGCGATTACTAGACGTTATATGTACTAGCTATGTTTTAGTTCAAAACATCATCTTTAAATTAGATCACTCATCATTAACCTTTATCTTTTCCAAGTTACCGGCATGTGTAAAAAAAATTAATCCTCTATTCCATTAACTCAAATGATTACTTTAGGAAGATCACATTCTTTAATTATCTTTAAATCATCCACATTCCTTTCTTTAGTTTAACCTTAAAATTTAAATTAACACATGTGTGGTGTTTCTTAAAGATAGCCGTTCAACACACACATGGTGTTTGAAAGGAAATTATATACAAAAATTTGTCAAGTCTGGGATTGTGCCCCACATGGGGTTACTCACACATCAAATTATTGTCATTTTCCCTTATTTTAGAACCATATTGATTTATCCACAAATACATGTGTTAAATTACCAGTCATAAGCTTTTGTTCCTTTAAACAAATACTAACTTAATCATTTTAGTTCATATTCGAGAGTTAATCAATTTCATTTATTTTCATAACTACCACGACTCAAGGTAGAGTTATTTAAACTTGGAATACCAATCATGTAATCATTTATAAATTTATTAACCTATTCCTTGGATTTACCAGATTCATTCCATTCTTTTTTATAATTACTAGTTACCTAGAGTTCGTCGAATCTTATATATGTCATGTGCTTGCGTCATCTGTCATATATATTGCAGGCAATTGCTTTACTAGTCAGTTATTTTTAATCTAACTCGAAGTTGCACCTTAGGGATATAAATTGTTCTTAAATGTACCTTGGTAACTCTTTTGTGAAAACTCGTATACATTTCATTAAGTCCAGTCATTGCGGTCCAACCGTCGTATTCAACAAAATACCTCACTTATATCGTATTTAACAAAATTTTTGACTCACCGTCGCCTTCATTAAAATACCCGGCTGACCACAATATTTACTACTTGTATAAACACTCTATCTTTTTCCTTTACACTTTAACACTTTATACCCAGCCTACGGCCAAACCACACAAAATTTACGTGTAATTTGCAACATTATCTTTATTTTATACTTAAACATACATCTTTTTCCTTTTTATCCTCTTTAGTATTTAACTCTTTTAACTCAACATTTAAGGTTCGTTTCAAAATTTCTAAAGAGCTGAAGTTACTTTGTAATTATTTTTACAAAGTTAAAGTTCAATAACATTTAAATATTAGGTACAAACTTCCAAATTACAAGTTTAGGGGCATTTTTATAATTTTATTAAAAATTTGGAGTTGTTTCACATTATTTTAAAGTCTAAGGATGATTTGCAATTATACAAAGTTAAGGGCTATTTCTATTATTTAAAGCTCGGGAGCTATTTTGTAATTATTTAAAAGTTCAAGAATTATTTTATAATTTCTCAAAGTTTGGGGCTTGTTTTGTTAATATTCAAAGTCTAATTTTTTTTTTTTGTAAATATTTCCTAAAATAATTTTCTAGGGTAAAAATGACACTTTTAACAAGTCTATGGTCGGAACTATAATTTCATGAAAGTTTGAAATCAAAACCATTAATTACAAAGTTTAAGGGTATAACACAATTTATAAGACCATTTGGCCCCTAATAATAATTTATCCAAAGTTTAGGGTTAAATAATATTTTCAGAATATTATTAAACACAACTCTTAACGTTATTTTTATTGTGCATTACATGTTGAATTCAACCAATAACTTAAACATTTGTTTACACATTTTAAACCATTTAAATACATTCTTTAACACATTCGAATAAAAAAATAAACCACACCCAAATATATACATATATCTGAATATTTATATTATTTATTAAATGCATTCTATCCATCCAAAATAACTAAATAATACAACACTCCTACCTATTTGGAGACCAAATATGAAGAATTAATTGGTGATGTGTGGCAGTCATCACCTCTAAAGTTGGTCTCAAGGGGTTGCAAGCACTCCTAAGCTTGAAAGATGCGTCCAAGGTACTTTCCTCTCTAAAACTCCATTAAAATAACCCTCCTTATACACCCTAAAATACACTAATTTGCGTGTATTTCCACTGTGAGAAGGAATGTTAGAAAGAACATATTTTTTTAATCTCCCAAGATTTGTGCGGATGGTCGCTTAAGATTTTCATACTTTCTTATACAACAATATGCAACCTCTCTTTGGACATGTTTCATTCTTAGAGTGGCTAGATGAAAAAAATAACACGTTTTGAAATCCAATGAAATCCTCTGGTTCTTAGCTTATAGAATTATAACGTCTCATCACTAGCGATATAATAATCCTCAAGCCGCTATAGCGGTTGAGGTAACCACTATAGCTCCCCTCCTATTTTTGTAAACCTTAAATTCTTTATTTATCTCAATTGACTTAATCCAGTTTTATATTCTAATTTAAGTCCCATTTGTTATACAAATAATCCCTTCATTATCCAATCGATCCAAATAATCACTCACTTATCTTAACTGGATCCCACTAACCATTCTTTTAATTCAATAATTGCTCGATGTTATTTGAATAATTGCCCAATTATTCATACGACCCATGCACACTCAAATTACAAATGCACCGGACCTTATGAAATTTTATTCTCATAAAACTTAATAAAAAGTTTGGTTTTTACATTCTTCCCTCCTTAGAAAATTACGTCCTCGAAATTCTTATCCATGACTATTGATTAATCCATTTGTCACCTTTAGATCATGAATCTCAAAACACATTTTTCAACACTAATTCCTACATAATCATCATAAACTATAGTACCTTTCTTTTCCCAATTACTAACCCCGAACATTACTACCTCATCGTACATAATCTCAAGTATCCGTTTATTCTCTTACTTTTTTAATTGAAGCATAACGCATGAACTTCCTCCAGTCCCGAGGCTAAAGGCGACAAAAAACTCGCATAATCAACGAAACCACCTTTACTCTAACACCTAGAGATCAAAATTTATCACATATACCGGCATATAAATCGTCTCTACCACTATATCAAAAATAAAAATTTGGCACACCCTGATATTAAAAATCTATCAGAGCTCTAAAGTGTGCCAAATTCTGACATAGTTTAATAACAATCTGGCACACTTTAAAACTGTGCCAAAAATTGGTACTTTTTAAAAGTGTGCTAAAATTGAAGACACATGACTAAAATATAAATAATCTTAAAAAATATTAGTTCCTCTCTCCTCAACTGATTCCCCCTCAAACCCAAATTTGGTGAATGTTTATATGAAAATTAGTCAGCTGACGTGGATCAATTATATCAACACATGTGTCATCTTACGTGGCAAATGCTCACCGAACAATTAGTAGCACCGAGATATCCATCACGCCGAGCTACACAGCGTGCCGAACTACATAGCTTGCTGAGCTACTCAGCGTGCAGAGCATCTGGCCAGGAAGATCAAGCGACAATTGCACATTCAATGAACATCATATTTAATGAACATTCTTATTATACAGATGTATATGTCTGTTAAATAACGGCATATCGTCTGATAGTACAAATATAGTACCCTGCCGCGGATGTATTCTCTCATACAGGGCGCGGCCTAACCTCATTCAGGGCGTGGCCAGAACTCACTCAAGGTGCGACCCCCTCCATCATAGGCCGCGGCACCCCACCTTAGGGTGTGCGGCCCTCTAGTTTGCAACACTGCTTGCCTTGCAGGCCGCACCCCCTTTATCCACAACTGCCGCAAACTCGGTATACGCCACGTGCTCAGGGCATCTGACTCAACACATTTCCTCATAAATAGAGGACCCTCACCTAGAAAGGGAGAGATCGGTTCCACACACACCTGGGGCACTACAACACAGATCCTCTCTACATCACCCCAAGATAGGCTTTGGAGGCCAAGGATCTACATCACAGCCACCTCACGGACTAACCGGAATCTCCAATACTGTCATGTATTCTCCTTTATTCTCATACTTGTACGCCTCTATAGGCATGATTATATTGTACAATGCAACGCACATAATGGGAACGGAGAAACACAGTGGACGTAGGCCTATTTTAGAGGCTGAACCACTCTATACCTTGTCTTCTTTCTGTTTGCTTGCTTTATTTGTTTAACACACACATTACTCTTGACCTGCTGGTATGAGAAGTTCCTATGGTTGATTTCTCGTATCATCAGTTTGGCGCCGTCTGTGGGAACCCAGGTATTTCAATCTTGTTTCTCCACACATATGAGTTCTTAAACACCTTATTCGACCCCTGAGGGTCCTATGGATGATCTTCTCACGGGTCGGTTACTGGTTATTGGGCCCCGCTTTACATTCGCCCCCTTCAACGGGTATTTCATATTTCTGGATCTGTCTTTGGATCTTCATTTGATGACTTTGGATCTATTTTACATACCCCTGTGATATCACTCCATCTAGATAGTGCTAAAAGGCTTGGTGGGCTTTAGTCCCGAAAAGGTGGATGATTAGGGAATGGCTATATTTACTCCCATTTTTGTTGCCATCTACCTATGATCTAGGGGTTATCATTGAAGCTGTGCCGTATTGCGCACCGCAAGGTAATTCTCCCATCAATGGACCCTAGTAGATTTCCCTCGCGTAATTGAGGGAGAAAATGTCAGTTCCTGTCTTGGACATCAATTTGGATTTTTCCCCTGCCTAAACAGGGGTGCGGCCTGTAAGTTCAACAATATCTCAGGCCGCGACCCCCACTGGTGCGAATCTATTATGACAGTTCAAAATCATCGTGGGAAGGACTTAAGTTGCCTTCCGCTCGACCTTGGTGAATAACATTAAAGGGCTGCGGCAGTACACTTATGTGCCATACTTGCCGCGGCCTCCTCAGCATATCATGGAACAGTTCAAGTTCCCCTTCCCAATATTCCTGTGATCACTCACTTCTGTTAGTTTCGTCTCAGATTCTATATACTTTATAAAGGCTAACAAGAGCAGAAATGTAAGGAGAATCCAGCCAGAGTGCAGAAGTCAAGGATGAGATTGTGCAACTGTACAATCACCTTAATCACCTCTATGACAGCCATGCCTCACTTCAGACCCAGGTCAATTACCTAACACAGAGGGTGATAATGTTAGAGGCCGCGTCCTCTCAAAATATAGGCGCGGTTTCAGAGGAAAAAGCTTTATCTGCCGCGACAGTTAAAGAAGCCGCGGAACCAACTAGTAGGAGTCAGAAAAGGAGGGCAAAGAAATCAGAAAAGAAACTGGGCATCTATACTCCGTTGATTTTCTCGGTTGAAGAGATCTTTGAGTTCATCAAAGAGGACAAGCTTTTGAGGTGGCCAAAAAAGTTGAGAGCTCCACCCCACAAGAGGAACAAAGCCAACTGGTGCAAATTCCATCAGGACCATGGCCATGACACAGAGAAATGCTATGCTCTGAAAGATGAAGTTGAAACGCTAATTGGGCAAGGGATGCTGCAGCGATTCCTAAAGAATGCATAAAGGACCCAGCCTGACCTGACAGAGGCTGGATGCCGCACCTCATCCTTAGTCTTTCCAATTTCAACTATTTATGTTTATGTTTTATGAAGCTCAATTGTAGCCTTAATACTTAAGACCTTATGTTTTATTAACAAAGTCATTAGCTGAAGCAGACATATATAAACATATGAATTAGCAAATTTTGCCATATCTGATATTTCTCTTGGTTTCATAACCTGCTATCTCACAAAAAGACTTTGTGTTTTAAACAGATTCCAGAGGAAGGATAACAAATTATCTCGAAAGATTATTATTATTTCGGGATGCGCATATGGAGGGATTACGACCTTTATATATGTGCAACTACATCTTATCATATGATGATAATATTCACGAAAGCATCTGAAGATTAAAGGAGCTTTCATTAGTCACGGGGCCTTACAATGCCCGTGCTCAGCTTTGGGATGCGTCATCGGGCCGGGAGGCTTATACTATCCAGCCAAGGATGACTCTCTATATATCAGCAGCTGTGGGTGGCTTAATAACGTAACCCAACCTGGAGAGGCTTGATAGTGTCTCGCATATTAGCTATGGGTGGCTTAATAACATAACCCAGCCTGGAGAGGCTTGATAGTGTCTCGCATATTAGTTGTGGGTGGCTTAATAATATAACCTAGCCTGGAGAGGCTTGATAGTGTCTCACATATTAGCTATGGGTGGCTTAATAACATAACCCAGCCTGGAGAGGCTTGATAGTGTCTCGCATATTAGCTGTGGGTGTCTTACTAACATAACCCAGCCTGGAGAGGCTTGATAGTGTCTCGTATATTAGCTAGGGGTGGCTTAATAGCATAACCCAGCTTGGAGAGGCTTGATAGTGTCTCGCATGTTAAGGCTTGGTGACATGACCCAGCCCAAGAAGACTTGGAAACTCCAACATATGTCTACAGAGGCGCATTGTTCAGATAAACCAGAAATGTGCCGCATCCCACCGGTACGGTTACAGAGCTCTAGGAGCCACTCATTCATGAAAATGGTAAGGCACTAACATCTTGAAGCATGGGAAAGCTACAATGTCGAATGCGACGGTAGAAGAGAATCAGTTGTACCAAGTCTAAGGAAAGAGTTCTCCACATATTCCATGTTGGTTATGGGATAATAAAAGATAAACGGTTCATACAACCGGGTGCAATAAAAGGAGCTGGAGATCCATGCAATCGCAAGTCCCAGCCTTGAAATCCTGTCCGCGGCAATCAGGCAAAGTTATTTACATGATGCAACATAATAACGAGCCGCGGCTTGTACGCAGCTGACGTGATGCATCAGTCGATGCCAGGGATTTAACACCATTTGTATGGACGCAAACATTGACAAAAAATCAAACTATGAAATCGACCTCTGACCGCGAACTTGAAATATTACGTCTGTCGGGACGCGGATGCATTTTCAGAGATGAGGCAGTAACGTACAACCATTCATTATAGCAAGCAATGTAAGTCATGCAATATAAAAGAGAAAGGAATACAGTAAGCAGTCAATTGTAACAGTAAAAATATGGCCGCAGCCTTCGTATTAATAAGCCATAGATTACATAATGAAGGCCGCAGCCACAAAAGAAGTTTAAATATTACAAAAGAGAGGGACGCAGCCCTATATTAATGATGTAACAGAAATTAGTTCAAGAGGATGCGTCATCATCATCATCACCATCTTCTCCGCCCGCGGCAGTCTCGGTCTCTCCGTCCGCAGCTTCTGCCTCTGCCTCGGCCCTGAGCCTTTCTCTCTCTTCTGCCGCGGCCTTAAGTTCAGCGATGCACTCTTGATGTTCGACATCGCTTAACTTACAAGCAAGGACATCCTCCTTGGCCTCAGGGAACCTCCTAATAAATCTTTGTCATAGCTCCTGGTAGCTGCGGAGGTATGCCCTGTTATTGATAAGGAAGAGATCCTTGGAGCCTTTAAATGACTCCACGGCATGATCAATGGCTAGCTGGAGGGCGTCACCATGATCTTCTTCCAACTTTTTCACTGCTGCGGCATGATCTTCATCTTTCCGTGCGGACTTGGCCTCTAGCTCCTCATATTTCTGCTGGAGAAGGGCAAGCTTGGCATTTGAAATATCCGCAACATGGGCGGCCTCCGCAGTCTGGGCCTGCGAGGATTTCAGGGATTTCGAGGCCTGTTTAAAATTCTCCTCCACTTCCTCCCTCGTCTTGACGGCTTTATCAAGGTCTACATGGGCTGCTTGAAGGGTCGCGGTAGAAGAATTTTCCCCCGCCTCAAAAGCAGAAGTCCGTGCAGCTTGCAAGTCCGCGGTATGTGCACTCTTCTCGGCCTCTTTCAACCTATATAAGGCCTCATACTTCCTCTTCTGGACCACAATAACATCCGCGGCCTGAAAGAAAAGGCGTAAGAAAATATGGAAAAATATGAGATGCAAAGTCAAATGACAACTGGTACGTACCCTCAGAAGGCTATAGAGGCCACAGTCCTCCAGATCTTCATGGTCTTCTCCAACTAGCCTTTCAAGGTCCGCGACATCCAAGGCTCGCTTCATTCTCCGCGCAGCCTTTGCGGTAGTGTTCCAGGAAGAATTTGGGTCAGGCTGCCTTAATTGAGGCCTTGGTCTACCATCTGGCCCAGACTCTCCGCGAAATTGAGGAGGTGGCCAGTTCACATTAACCGCCACTACAGTTGGCGGTGGAGGAGAGGATTATTGAAGGGGCACTTCAGTTGACATCAGGCCAGTCGCGACTAAGTTTTACCCTATGTCGTCATCAAAATGGTCCGGTGCAGGGTTTTCATCATTGACCACCTGATCCGCGGCAGGATCAGTAGCCTTATCGGCAGCGACCACGGCTGGGGCTGCATTATGTTCTCCGGAGGGGGCCGCGGCAGCTCCCTTGGCTTTGGACCTCTTCCTCTTCCTGCTACGCGCAGTATTATTTAGGACGACTGCATCCTCATCCATCTCCATTAGCTGCGCCGCTAGCAACTCCCTATCAACTTCTTCGCCTAAAAAGGAATGGCATGCGTTCGAGTTCAAGAGAATAAACGACCGCGGAGTAAAAATTATGGTGCAGTTAGTTACCTTTCGCACCCATTTGTTGAGGAATGGATTTATTTGGGAAAAATCCTGCTTTAAAAATGGTTGCCGACGTTACGAGTGTGCTGAACTTCTTGTGCTCAGCAGAAACTTCCGCGGCCTCAGCAACCCTTTGTTCCTGCCGCTTGCTCAAATGCAGATTGTCAAGGGTTGCAGAAAGAAAAGACGATTCAGGTTAGTGGAAGTTACATGTGAAATAAAAAGGACGCGACTATAATCTTATACCTAATTTTGATGGTGACCCCCACTGCCGCGACATTTTATATGTTCTCTCTCTTTCATTCTCCTCGGGATGCATCTCCCATCCTTCACTGGAGATATAGAAATATTTCCCCTTCCAATTCTTCGCACTGGTAGGTCTCCCAGTGTAAAGGGCCTCGTCCCTGCCGCGGCTAGAGAGGTAATAATACCCCACGAATTTCACTGTGTTCTTCTTTGGACGGTAGAAGTGAAAGAACTCCACGGGAGTGATGTCCTTTTTGAACAAATTATCCCAAAGGACAATTGCAGCGCGAACGGCTCTCCAGCCATTAGGGTCCAGCTGTGCCGGGGCCAGGTTCATTGCCGGAAAAAGGCGACGGATAGGAACTGGGACTGGAAGCCGCAACCCGTAAATGAAGGCGTGCAGCGGGAAGCAAATTCCATCATCGGATAGAACTGTGCACGGTCTTTGGTTCGCGACAGGGGCCGAGCACGTCAAATTTTCTGGAAATTCGAAGGCCTCAGCAACCTGCTCGACCCAATCTTGGGTCATCGAGCCGCGGATATAAAGCGCGGCCAGGGGTTTCTCAGCCCTCCCAAATGTTCCTCCTGGGTTATTTCTAGCAGCCGCGACATTGTCTCCTACACCCATTGGATGTGTTCTTGAGTTGGCTCCCTCTTCCATCGGCGGAGATTGGGAATCCTTCCTAGATGCAGAGTTCGCGGAGTCTGAGTCGATTATCACGCAGTTCGGGAAATCTTTTAGTTTGCAGGGCCCAACTGATCTTAGAGGGGGCACAGAAGTAAGCTCGGGGGGAGAGGTCCCAAAATGCTTTGCCCAAAAGCCTCTCAGGAACTCGTCTGGGTCAAAGCTCATGTGGCTGCAGCAGTACCTGAAAAGAAGAGTTCGCAGTTAGGCGCCGCAGCCAGTATGATTTGTAAGACTTCAAGAAGCCGCAGAAGGGTATTTTTGAATAAAAAATGTCTAATGGGATCGTACTGTCCCAATAAGCCGCGGCCACATCCATATCAGAGGAACATAGAATGTCGCGGTAATAAGATAGAACTGCTTTTAGGGCGTTCCTGGCCACGACCATTCCTAAATTTTCAGTCCACTCTTTATGCTCTAGCAGCAGCTATAGTTATTTAACATGAATGTCTTGGGTTTATGAAAGTTTTAAGGCTATTCCGAGACTACTAAGGGTGGTAATTTGATGCCGCGGATGATAGTTTGAGGGACCGCGGCCATTTGGCACGGTATGACGCAGAAGTATTGTACTAGTTCACGGAAATGATTATTGAAATCCTATCATGCCGCGACCTCTATCCTAAACAAGTTGATTACCTAAATCTAATCACTTTTAGAATCAAACCCATAGAATACGGAGTGTTCGATCATGAACATCAAGAACAGTTATACGAATTTCATATGCAGCATATGTGGAAAAAGCAAAACGAACAAATAAAACCCTAGATTTCTAGCAAATGAAACAGGCAAAGTATCATAAGGGAAGAAAACTGTAAATAGTGGTTGAAAAATCACCTGGAAATGAAGAAAGTCGCAAAGATCATCTACAGACCACTTTGAACCGCCACATGTCGCCTCGGAAAGTCGCCGGAATGTGCAAGAAAGAAAGTGCAGAGTTTCACTCTTGATGTGCTCTCAAAAGTTTTGGAAACGTAATGAAGTCCACGGCCAGAAACAATTTATATAAGGGAGCGCGGAAGACGAATCTTTTCTTTGGTAGTGCCGCGGCACCTAGACTACTTAACCGCAGTCCCAATTGATCTCCCTTGGCACTACGGCTTGGGGGCTTATTGATAGTACAAATATAGTACCCTGCCGCGGATGTATTCTCTCATACAGGGCGCGGCCTAACCTCATTCAGGGCGCGGCCAAAACTCACTCAGGGTGCGGCCTCCTCCATCATAGGTCGCGGCACCCCACCTTAGGATGCGCGGCCCTCCAGTTTGCAACACTGCTAGCCTTGCAGGCCGCACCCCCCTTTATCCATAACTGCCGCAAACTCGGTATACGCCACGTGCTCAGGGCATCTGACTTAACACATTTCCTCATAAATAGAGGACCCTCACCTAGAAAGGGAGAGATCGGTTCCACACACACCTGGGGCACTACAACACAGATCCTCTCTACATCACCCCAAGATAGGCTTTGGAGGCCAAGGATCTACATCACAGCCACCTCACGGACTCACCGGAATCTCCAATACTGTCATGTACTCTCCTTTATTCTCATACTTGTATGCCTCTATAGGCATGATTATATTGTACAATGCAACGCACATAATGGGAACGGAGCAACACAGTGGACGTAGGCCTATTTTAGAGGCTGAACCACTCTATACCTTGTCTTCTTTCTGTTTACTTGCTTTATTTGTTTAACACACACATTACTCTTGACCTGCTGGTATGAGAAGTTCCTATGGCTGATTTCTCGTATCATCAGTTTGGCGCCGTCTGTGGCAACCCAGGTATTTCAATCTTGTTTCTCCACATATATGAGTTCTTAAACACCTTATTCGACCCCTGAGGGTCCTATTAATCATCTTCTCATGGGTCGGTTACTGGTTATTGGGCTCCGCTTTACATTCGCCCCCTTCAACGGGTATTTCATATTTCTGGATCTTTCTTTGGATCTTCATTTGATGACTTTGGATCTATTTTACATACCCCTGTGATATCACTCCATCTAGATAATCACTCCATCTACCTGCGATTAATTAATTAGATCGAATCTAGTTTTTTTACATCAACAGATTGGCGCCATTTGTGGGAATCGACTATAAATAGAGTTTTTCACTAAAAACTTATTACCAATGGCTGAGATCCCAGAATCCAGTAACCGGAACAATACCGGGGTCCCTCCAAACCCCTCTGCTCCCCCAACTATCAACGAACTTATAGGAATAGTAGCCAATTTAGCCCAAGGGAAACGGCTATGCAAGAGACCATGCGTCAACTCATTCAAACTGTTCGTAACGGATCACCTGTTCAGTTAGGTCAATGAAGCGTTCAGAGAAACACCCATCTACCATCTTCCAGAACCAGACGAACACTATTTATCGATGGTCCTTAATCCCAACACATTAAATCTTATCGTATCGATAGGTCCAATGATCCTTCATATCATCCTGGCCGGACTTCACCCATACGAGCTACCGATTCTCAACGAAATGTCACTTTAACCCCAGAGCGAACGAGTTCTCTGGAAAGGTTGAGTAGAGTCTCTCCCTTTGATCGTTTGGGCCCTAAGAGGAATGGAAATCCACCTAGGATTGTGTCGACAAATTCTCAACGACCAAATGACCTAAGGGAAGGTTTTGCCCAGTCACGCCCAGCAGCTCGTAGTGAAAGATCCCAAGAGGAGAATTTAGCGCGCTCTGTTTCTCGCACAAATAGGTCTGAGGCTAGGAACGATGTGTGGAAGGGTTCCCTTTAGAGATTGGAAAACCGGTTAGGGGAAATGTCTAAGGCCAAGAACCCTATCCAAAGAACCGTTGTCCAAGGATCACCATTTGTACAGGCAATTGTGGATTTCCCCACACCATTAAAACTTAAAACTCCTATAGTAATGCCTAAGTATGATGGAAAAAATGATCCCATCCTCTACATAGAGCAGTACCAAGCTGCTGCTGATATCTATGACGTTCCCGATGAGATGAGGTGCAGAGCATTCTCAGGAACCATCACTGGGTCAGCCCAGATATGATACAAAAATCTTCCCCAGGGACAGATTGCTACTTTCCATCAGCTGGGAGAGCTTTTCATAGGAAATTTCTGCTTTGGTGCGAAGCCAGTTAAGAGAGTAGCACATCTACTGAGTGTAGGGCAAAAAATAGGAGAAAGTACCAGGGATTACATCACCCGTTTTAATAACGAAAAACTTGAGGTGATTGACTACGAGGAGGAGACAACAATCTCAGCTCTGATGAGTGGTCTATTACCTAACAAATTATATTATACATTGGCCAAAGATCCCCCCAGGTCCATGGCAGAACTGATGGCAAAGGTAGCTAAGATTATGAACGCCAAAGAGGCCATGACTGCGAAGAAGAATGCTGACACTAAAGCAGAGACCAAGGCTGAAGGTAAAACTGAGCGGAAGGATCAGAAGCGCAATGGTGGAAGCAAGCAGCTAAAAGTCAAGCAGATGCTCAAGAAGTTGAAGAAGTATGGGAATTACACTCCCTTAAAGGTGGATATAAACCATATTCTGGAGGAGATCAAGAACAACGAGGAGGTTGCTTGGCCGGAGAAAATGCGAACGGACCTTGACAAGAGGGATAAGTCCAAATATTACGAGTTTTATAGAGGCCACGACCATACGACCAAGCGTTGCATAACTTTCTATAATAAGATTGAAGCCCTCATTAGGCGAGGAAAATTGAGTAAGTTCGTTGATCGTCAGAATGGTGGGAAGATTAATAAAAAAGGAAGGAATAGGTTTAAATCTCCTCGCCGAATAAGAGATGACAAAAAGAGGGACCACGAAGATGATCCAGAAGATGACCCCGACCTCCCCGAAAAGCCAAGGCAACCTGAGCATGAGGTATTCTCAATTCATTTTGGATTATTTGAATGTAATGTGATTATAGGTGGCGATGTAGGAGGTGGCAATCATACTGCTGAGAGGAAAGCTTACCTCAATGAGGCCCAAGCTTATTATTATATAGAGCGCATAAACCTGGCCGAAGACGAACCCCCGAGGAAGGTGAACAAAGATAAACTGGTCATCAATTTCTCTAAAAATGACCTGGAAGGTGTACTATATCCTCACGATGACCCCTTGGTGATCAAGATGAGGATGAAGGAAGTGGTGATTTCACGTGTATTAGTAGATAATAGTAGCTCTGCAGACATTATGTTCTACCCCTGTTTTGACAGATTGAATTTGAAGCTAGCTCAGTTGGAGCCATATTACAGGCCCCTCCTCAGTTTTACTGGCGAGAAGGTTTTTCCAGTTGGGATGATCAAGTTGGATATACTTATCGGTACCTAGTCTGCATGCAGAATAGAGAAAGTATGCTTTTTTGTAATGGATAAAAATGTCCAATCAACTTATAACATAATCATGGGGAGAGTAGGCTTGACGAAGTTTAAGGCAGTTCCATCCACGGTACACCAATGCTTGAAGTTTCTAACTAATTTTGAGGTTAGAGTTATGAAAGGTGACCAGAAAGTAGCTCGAGAATGCTACTATTTATCTACCGAACAGGAGGAACTGGAGGAAGCTAGGAAGAAAACTACCACCTACCAGGTGGATGAGTCTGAAGATGCAGAGATTGAGACCTTGGACCCTAGGGATGAGTCCTAGCTTGTGAAGGGTCAGGTCGTGGAAGCTACGAAGAATATTATTCTGGATGATGAACTTCCAGAACGAATAACTCAAATTAGCGCTTCATTAGATCCATCAATAAAGAAGGAATTAGTGGAATTTCTAAGGCACCAAAAGCAAGCTTTTGCATGGAGTCATGAAGATATGCCAGGAATAAACCCAGCCTTCCTGTGCCACTAGCTCAATGTTAATAAGAAGATCAAGCTAGTGAGGCAGCGAAGAAGAGTATTTAGCCCAGAGAAGAATCAAGCCATTCACGAGGAAGTCGAGAAGCTATCAAAGGCTTATTTTATTAAGGATGTCAAATATCCTGATTGGCTAGCCAATGTCGTGATGGTGAGGAAGAAAAATAACAAGTGGAGGATGTGTGTAGAATTTCCAGATCTCAATAAAGCCTGCCCAAACGATCACTTTCCATTGCCCCGAAATGATCAACTGGTGGATGCTACCTCGGAGCATGAATTATTGAGCTTCATGGATGCTTATTCCAGCTATAACCAGATTAAGATGAAACCAGAAGATAGGGAAAATACTTCTTTTATTACCCTAAAGGAAAGATACTGATATAATGTTATGCCCTTCGGACTTGAAAATGTAGGCGCTATGTACCAGCGGTTGATGAATAAGGTGTTCGCAGAACAAATCGAAAAAAACATGGAGGTTTATGTCGACGATATGCTAACTAAAAGCAAGAAAGACGCTGACCATCTAGCTGACCTTGGCCAAACCTTTGATTAGCTGGAAAAATATCAGATGAAGCTAAACCCGACGAAATGCATATTTAGGGTACGAGAAGGCATGTTCCTCGGGTATATTGTGAATTAGCGAGGCATTGAGGCAAATTCGGAGAAAATTAAAGCTTTGCGGGGATTACGATATCTATCTATGAAGAAGGAAGTACAAAGCCTCACAGGCCGTGTTGCAGCTCTTAATAGGTTTGTGTCAAGAGCAATGGACAAATGTCTCCCATTCTTCAAGACTCTCAGAAAAACATTCGAGTGGAATGATGAGTGTGAGAAAGCGTTTCAAGAATTGACAAAATATTTGGGGACACCTCCGCTGTTATCCAAGCCGATGATAGAAGAAAGATTATACTTGTATCTGGCTGTCTCGAAGAGCGCATTCAGTTCAGCGTTGATAAGAGTAGAGGATGAAGTGCAAAAACCAGTTTATTACACCAACAAAGCATTCCGAGGAGCAGAGATTAGATATCTAAGGTTGGAAAAGCTGTCATTAGCTCTAATAGAGGTGAGTAGGAGGATGAAACCTTATTTCCAGGCCCATACCGTAGTGGTGTACACTGATATGCCACTCAGACAAGCTTTACACAAGATAAAAAAAATCTGGAATGCTGATGTACTGGGTAGTCGAGCTCGGTGAGTATAATATTTTTTATGAGCTAAGGTCCTCGATCAAAGGGAAAGCGGTGGCAGATTTTATTGCGGAATTCACTTACCCAGATACCTCCGACCAGCAGGAGTCTAATGCTGAACAACCCGCAGACGCTACGAGATCATCAATAATAATCCCCGTTCAACTTCCATCAGCAGATCTTCTAAAAGGGATAGATAACGAGCAACATGAATTATCGAGTAACAAGCCACTATTGGAGAATGATAAGAGGAAGTACTAAATATTCCACCAGGGAACCTTATCAAATCAAGACTTTAATAATGGTGTACCGATATAGAATTTGCATATTGACGGCTCTTTATGTGCTACCGAAAGTGGAGCTAGAATAATCCTTAACAGTCCGGATGGATTGGATATGGAATATGCCCCGCGCTTTTAATTTAAAGCTTCCAATAACGAAGATGAATATGAAGCTATGATTGTGGGCCTCATTTTAGCTAAAATAATGAATACAGATCAAGTTACCGTGTTTAGTGATTCCCAGTTAATTGTAAATCATATTCTGGGGTTGTATGCAACAAAGGGAGACTTCATGTCAAGGTACCATGCAAAAGCTTTACAGATCATATCCAGTTTTATGGCAGTCCAATTGATCAGAATACTAAGATTAGAAAATATGAGAGCTGATATGCTAGCTCAATTAGCCTCAACTACTCGCACCGAGCTATAAAGAACGATTCCTATTGAGATATTGGCCGACCAAAGCATATATTAAGATTTAATGGTGAAATTCATTACTCTGGATATAGGACCATCCTGGATGGACCTCATCAGGGCGTGCATCGAAGAGGGAATTGTACCAACTAACCAACTGACAGCCAAGAGGCTGAAGTTTAAAGATGCTCGGTATGTACTGAATAATGGTGTTTTGTATAAAAGAGGTATCATAGAAGGTCTTGAGAGATGTGTGCATCCCTCAGAAGTTAAAGACCCGATTGAAGAGATTCACGAAGGTTCTTGTGGAGCTCATGTAGCAGGTTGGACTTTCTTGTAGAGGATAACGACGCAGGGATATTATTGGTCAACGATGAGAGCTAACTGCACAACTTATGTGAAGAAATGCGATAAATGCCAATGTTTATCTTCTATTCGAAGAAACCCCCAGGCATTGTTAACACCCATCACATCTCCTTAGCCATTTGCTATGTGGGGTATAGAATTGTTCAGGCCTCTGTCGATTACCAAAGGGAGGTTCAAATATCTGGTAGTCACTGTTGATTATTTTACCATGTGGGTTGAGGATGAACCTCTTATTGACATGTCGTACGAAAGGGTTTATCAACTTATTTGGAAGAATATTATTTGCAGGTATGGTCTTCCACTTGCTTTCATTACCGACCGTGGTACCCAATTTGATAATGAGGAGTTCGCTGCATATTGTCTTCAATCCAATGTCAAGAATATCCATTCTTCACCAGGCCATCCCCAGAGCAATGGGCAAATAGAAGTGATGAACAAGACTCTGCTGAACGACTTGAAGAAAAGGCTGGATGATGCAAAAGGAAATTGGATTAACGAGCTACACTCAGTATTATGGGCATATCGCACAACACCCCAAACAGCCACTAGGGAATCGCCTTACATGCTAACCTTTGGAAATGAAGCGGTTATACCAGCTTAATTGGGCCTACCCATGCACAGGGTGCTTAATTTCAACTCTCCTGTAAGCGATTTGATAAGACGCTTAGATTTAGATATGCTCGAGGAAGTTAGAGAAGATGCGGCAATCAGGAATGCAACCTACTAATAATAAACAACCATATTCTACAACAAAAGAGTGAAGAAGTGTGATCTCAAAGAAGGAGACTATGTGCTCAAGAAGGTGATCCAGAATCATAATAAACTAGAGGCCAACTGGCATGGGCCATATCGGGTAACTACGGTTGTTCGCCCTGGGACCTACCGAATAGAAACATTAGAGGGAGAAGAATTCAAAAATGCATGGAATGCGAAACATCTGTGCAAGTTTTATCAATAATACAGACTCATATGTACCCCATTTCTTTCAATATGAATACAAATTTTGTTTTTACATATTTACTTGTTATTATAATTTTTTCAGAGTACTAGTGCTACACACTACACCAACTCTGGTTGGTCGGTAGCTAACAACCACCAACTCCGATTGGTCGGCAGCTAATAACTACCAACTCCGGTTGGTCGACACCAATAAATTTAACCAACAATGTTGGCATAACAATCATACAGGGCATAGCTTATTTGATCACGGATGATCTCAAGGGACATCCCAAACTAAGTAAGAAGATTGGTGACCTCCCGGGGCATCCACTGTCTAGGCACCAAGGTAATCCTGGCACGATTACTACAACTAAGCAGGAACACGAGATGAAAATCATTCCATTGCTTAGGCACTAATGAGTGACAAGTCACTATAACTAGACAGCAAGTGGGGGAAGCTCCAATGTCAAGGCAAAACAGGACAAATTGTCCCTCTTTAGATATATATACATTCATCAGCAAATAACAAGAAAAATATCTTACAAAGTATTTCCAAGTAAATAAAATTGCACAAAGCCGAAATATTTCTTCATTAGATACAGGCATATTACATAAAGATGAATTTTGATTCATTAAGTACAAATGTCCTATTCTATGGGTTTCTTTCCTTCTGATTTTGATACAGGTTCCATCCCAGCTGGAGGATCATCTAACGCATAGGAAGAATTGATAAAGTTCACATCTCGCATCATTCTGACGTTGCTCGGATATGGTCGATCAAGCAAATGTTGAGGACGAGATATCTCAAAATCTGAATGAAGCTAGTAATCACCAAGATACCTGGAGATCAAACACCGAGGAATGGCACGAGCTGGAATCCAGCTGACATCGAGTTTAAAGGGAGGAACATGAAAATTAAGTAATCCAGGCTCACACCAATTCCATATGAATTATTCTTGATCAACTCTCATCATACATAAAGCATTCAACCATCCCTGTTTGTATCCCTCGTTATTTGATTGTTGCAATCGAGCATCGAGATGGCATAGAGCTTCATTGTATCCTGCCATCCAAAACTCTCTAGGCTATTTATAAAATTGATAAATCAATATCTCAAGCTGCTCATGGAGTTTCTTCACTAAGATTTCTTTACTTTTCAGTGCAGAGCTCTGATTGGAGAGTTGGTCGGTAATAGTCTGAATTTTCTAGGACATTTCAACTGAGGCTTGAGTTTTTGATTTTATCTGAGCAGCCTGATTTGTTAAGGTTTGTTCAGTCCTAGTCTCTTCAATACTCTTTCGACCAGCTCTACCTCTGCCCTGCGAGGAGGATGTAGGTCTGGTTTGTTTCAAAGCCTCTAGATCTTCTCTTAAGGCAACATTTTCAGTTTCCAAAAAGGAAAAGCCTTCATCATTAACTAGAACCAGAGCTCCCGAAGAAGAGGAGGCAATAAATTTGAGTTGCTTCAATTCTTCTTGCAACGCAATATTCTCTTCCTCCAATAGCTTGGCAATATTCCTATGCTCTTCGATCTCAAATTTTAACACACTTTCCCTTTTCTCATGGGCTGAGATATATTTGTCATAGCCCCGATTAGCACTCAACTGTTAGTACCTTTTCTCATAACCTTCATGCAGGAGTGCAGCGGTTTCTTTGTGTTGAAGTTGGAGTTCCTCGATCATCCCTTGGAGGTATTCAATTATTTCATAATAAGCCACATTACTGGCTACAACACGATCAAGTAAACACTTCAAGTACTGGTATGCATCAACTGCTTGCTCCAAAGAATCAGGTCCAAGGATATCAATTATTTGAGTCTCTGTAAAATCTGTATGACCAGCTTTGAAGTAATCATTACATTTTTTCATCAACTCTGTGTCATGAGCTGATAAAAGCTCCGTCCTGGCAACAAACTAGCAAGAAAAAAAAATGCATCAATAATGATACAGATAGAGCAGGTCGAGGAAAAATTCAGATTAGATAACAAAATCCATTTTATTGATCATAAGAAGAGAGAGTACAACCAAAGTTACAACAAAAAAGGAAAATCAGGACAACAACATAAATAAAGAGCCAAATAACTCTACACTTTCTCCTTATTTCCTATAACATCATCAACCGATTTGGACGAAGGAGTTGGTTGCTCGAAAGGTAGTTGGCGTTGCTCGGTAGAAGTTGTTTCCTGCTGAACTTGCTCGACGGGTTGAGGAACGATAACAATAGGTACTTGTTCTACTATCATCATATAAGACTCATCAGATGCATCTTCATCCTCTTTTTCTTCGTCAATAATAGGAGGAGGGCTATGGGTGTGTTTCTGAAATAATTCAAAATCGTCTGCAACACTCAACTCTTTCAGTGCTGCGACCCATCCATCTCTGAAGTACTTTAAACTTGCATACTCTATCTGTCAAGTAATAGCAGTTAAGGCTCTATTCCATCCTTCGTCCCAACCAGAGCTAAAGGAATTTTTTACAGTAGCTTTTCTCTTTGCCTTCTTATAAGAAGCATATCCCTCAGCAAGCTTCACCTTCTCCTCCAGAACTTTCTTACGTCATTCAGCCTCTTCGAGCTTTCCATCAGCCTCTTCCTTACTGGAAATGGGGACCTTTAATTTTTCCTCCAACTCCTTGGAGGAATTTACAGATTGGTCTTGAGCTGCATCAGCTTGTTGGCGAGTTGTCTCTGTAGATATAACTTTCTTCTCCCAAGCAGCTTTATCTTCCTCGTACTTCTACCGAGAGTCCTTCAATGACTGTGATAACCAAGCAAAAGCTTCTTCCACCCCACTGGAGGAAGTTAAAGCTTTGATAGCCTCATCTGTCTCCAGGATACTATTAAAACACGTAATAAACTACAGGAGAAAAGGAGCTCGGATCAGAATATGAACATGGTATATGGAGATAAAATAGTAAAGATGATGATACTTACTGACGTAATATGTTAGGCGACTAAGTTAGTGACCTTTCCCGAGAAAAAGAGCCCTCAGTAGCTCGATATTCTGGAATGGTCCAAGACTTGATCAGGCCTTTGGCCGAGCTCGGAGCAATAAGATCTAGAGTGTTAGATCTCAAATAAGGATCCTCAATGTCAGAAGAGTGAGCAGTAGTTTCTATAGGTCTTTCTGTGAGACCTCTCCTCAATCTCTTTAAAGGAGCACCTTCAATCAAAGGTGCTGCCTCTTCTTGTGTAATAGCTACACCTTCAATCAAAGGTGCTGCCTCTTTTGGGACAACAAGTGGCTTCTTGTAGACCTCCTTGATAGTTGGAACTGTTCCCTTAGATGCAACAATATCCATCTTCCTCATCCCTTCAGCTAGGACATTATCTTTGCTCTTCTTTGCCCCATCCGTTCCAGGAGCATATTTAATAAAGAATTCAGGCATTCTCCTTTTCTTTGTAATTAACTCAGTAATATAGGTATTCAGATCAGAAGAAGATTCTTCAGCACTTGCTCGAGATGTTGGTACTTGATCAAGATTAATTACCACAAGAGGGGCAAGAGGACGAGCAATGAAAGACGAGGTGGTGTTTTTGTATCTCAGCAAATAAGAAGCAGCTCTAACGTGCTCCCTAACAATTGATTGGTTCAAACTCCAGATAAGTTTCAAATCTTTTATATTAATGTCACTTTCTTTTGGGGGCTTTTTTTTGTTATCAACTGCAAAAATAGAACAAAAATAAATATTAGTGACGCACTTCATCAAACATAAACAGAGCTAAATTGAGAAAATTAAAAATAACCTATCCCATTGCCATAAAGTGAACATCTGGGACCTTGATACACATCATTTCCATTTAATGAGGGGTGTTGCCAATTTTTCATCACAACCCCATGACCAAAATAGTCCCTATTGGCATCGGGAAGATTGACCACTAAAGCTCTGTTGGAAAACCTAGTTTTTAAATAAAATGTGGTATCACTAGTAACCCATTTATAACAAAACATAATCTCAGGGATCCTTAAGTGAGTCCCATGAGTTTGATTTAGCCTATGTATGCCATTAACTACCCTACATGTATTTGGAGCTACTCTTGCAGGAGCAATATCGAAATATTGGCAAAACTCCAAACACAAGGGATTAGGCGGAAAAGAAAAGCCACACTCGGCTATGAAAAGGGAGGGAAACCAATGTCCTTCAGCCAGAGAAAATAAATTAGAGGGGGAAGGAGGCTCTTCTATAATAACCCAAGAGGGAATCGCAAAATCAGCCCAAAATTATCCAAGGATTCGATAAGATAAACCATGTTCACTAAAGCAAAGAAAGAAGATGATTAAGAAATCTGCTAAGCAAGACGATGGTAAGAACAATAGTATAAGAACAAAGTGAGAAAATAAAGAGTTTAAAAGATGAGAAGTAAAAAGTGGGAGATGACTTGATTCTATCGCTTTTAAATGCCTTGCATCAGGAAGTAGGAAAATAAATGATTACTAGAAAAGACGATTGCATTTCCGGCAGTTAAATGATGAAAAAGACTCAAATACCCAAGCGTCTATCGCAGATTCAAAATATTTACAAGTTTGCCATTTCGCTCTCAAATGACAAAGACTAAAGAGAAAATTCCTCAGTGTTGGAGATCTGTAATTAATCAAGGCATAAAAAAGTACCTGAGAAGCTTTCGGGTAAAATGTTCCACACTCTCATATCAAAGCTCAACTGTGAAACATTGGGAGCTTCTGTTGATACGAAAATTAGTCAGCTGACGTAGACCAATTATATCAACACACGTGTCATCTTACGTGATAAATGCTCACCGAATAATTAGCAGCACCGAGATATCCATCACCCCGAGCTACACAGCATGCCGAACTACATAGCCTGCCGAGCTACTCAGCGTGCAGAGCATCTGGACAGGAAGATCAAGCGATAATTGCACATTCAATGAACATCGGATTTAATGAACATTCTTATTCTACAGATGTATATGTCTATTAAATAACGGCATATCGTCTATTCATACTGACAACCCCAAGTCTATAAATACCTTGTAACACCCTCCATAACGGGATAATCGATCTCTTATAATCAACATCGATATTGAGGCGAAACACCCAGCAATACAAAACACTAGACGTAGGCCATTTTCATAAGTCTGAACCACTTTAAAAACCCCTTGTTTTATTTCTTTATTCCTTTTTTATCTGTGATTAATTAATTAGATCGAATCTAGTTTTTTACATCAACAGTGAAGATTAATCATTCTCTCCCACGATTCCCGTATATCCAAACATAAGAGCCTCACTCCAAATTGGCATAAAGAAAATTTTCCTTTCATCGTTATAAAATCCATCGATGTATAGCTTTCTTTTCAAACTCTGTCATTGTACCCATCGCTGTCAAAATTGTGACCTACGATTTCCTAGGGTTTCTCAGAATCACAGGATTCATTATTTAGGTAAGCTTTTTCTGATAAGCAGTGATAGATTAAGATAGAATTATTTTGGATAATTTCTTAATGCTGTTTGCCTATTAATCTTATGAGTAGTGATAGATTTTTTACGTTGTTTACCTCTTAATCTGATGTAGTGATAGATTTTTTTATGTTTTTATGCATTTGGTGTAGTGAAAGATTTATTCTGAAGTATATTTTATTTTGGATAAGTTTTTATGTTGTTTACCTCTTAATCTGGTAAGTGTTTTTTAGTAGTGATAGACTCCATTGTGTTTTATTTGTTTTTTCATTTAAATAAGTTTTTTTTACTTTGATGCCTTGACATACATGATATTCGCTTTCAAGGGAAGGAATTGAGATAAGAACCAACTCCTATAGGTTAACATCAACTCTCGCTTGTCTCTTATCTGTGTAAGGATATTTTTATTACTTTATCCATTATTTCTAATTCAATTTAGTTTGGGGATCTGATGAACATTATCATATTTGTGAGCTAGTTTATTTACTAAAGGTTATTTGTATGAATTTAGACATAGTTGTTGGATATTGGTTTAACATTCTTTTTGACAAGGTAGTATAACACAAGGAAGTCTTAGCAAGAAGGATGGTGCCGAGAGGCTCTTGATGTTATCCTAAAATGAGGACTACTATTTGGGGTTGGTATAGACAAAAGCCTAAAAATCCTTGTTATAGAATTTGCTCATGAGTCATAATACACAATTTCATGCACTATTGTTTGTCTAATATATGGATATACTTATAGTTTTAATTTACTATTTTCTACTTGACACTTACTCAAAGTGAAATCCCTTTATTAACATGTTATGTATTATTATAAATGAAAAAGAAAATAGTTGGATGATCTTAGTATTTGTTTTAAGTTATTTATTATGGAGTGTTTGGATGTCTTGTTAATATGAAATTTTATTTCGTTATTGACATTTCGAAGATTATATCACTTATAGCTGTTAAATGTGCGCGCCTTGTTTTACGCCTAGGCTCTAGGGAGATAATGGCACATTGGTGCGCCCTATGCCTTCAATAACTATCATATCATTCCCATAAGTGAATTGCAAATCAAAATTTCCATTACCTAAATGGTATTTAAGAAATATTTTAAATTATACTACATTAAAATTGATTTCTTTTCATTGGGAATTTAGTATGACCACTCCTTTATGTATATTGTCTTTGTTGTTAGATTCTTTTTTATTCTTCACAATTGATTTCATGAGCATTAACTACTCTAAATTCATGTCAAGATAAGAGGATGACATATAAATACATCTTAGGTTGTTTGCTCGAGATGTTTGACAATAAGAGATTTGGTTGAGAGGCATTAGCGTCTTATTGGTTGGGGCCAAATTCAATGTAAACTTTATCATTGTAGAAATATTTTGTATGAAAATCATTCTTTAAACATGACGCATCACATTTAGCCATAAAAAGGATTCCCCTAACGGTGATGCCATAACCAATCCTGCTTCTGATTGACACTCGATGAACTTTGCATTTTATTAACTCTGCCAAGACTAAAATAATCCATATAATATATCCCCCTCTTTTAGTATCATGACCAACGATCTCCTTGGTGAGAGTATCCTGAAGAAAACAAAAATCATAATAGATTAGTGCACAATAATTCAATTCCTCTGTAGCGTTGTCTACATACATTAACTCATCACTTTGAAATTTATTTCGACGATCATCTAATCCATCAAAAAAGTTACAACTGATCCCACAAATTTAATCTATCCTCCTTCGTACACATCACATAATTTTCCCAACCACATTGCTACAACAACTTTTAAGTTCCCACTTAATTCTAAACTTTTTAATTTTCTTGTTACCAACTCTTGGTTCCATTTAAGCTCAAATATGATATTTATGTATTCTCAATAATTTCTTTATTAGTCTAGAGGAATGATTGTTCAGTTTTTTCTAACATTTTTGAGAAATTTACCACTTCTTCAGTCATAGGAATGTTTCTCTATTCAAATTTATTATTAGCGGCATAGAGTTGTTTTGAATCTTATTTCTTGTCAAATGAGTGGAGTGAGTCAACTGTTGGTAAATGATCAACTATCCTCAATTCAAAACTAGAATTTTCATTAAGAAGACTTATTTAAATAAGTATCCAACTATTATCAGTGGCATAGGTTGATTTATGAGCACTTCTTCTCTTTGAATAGGTTATAATTTGACGCTTGCTGTATGGACAAGTTGATGCATTGGCTCTACTATAACCTTTGCTTTGTGGGTACATTTCTCAAGTGATACTAGTTCTCTTATGTAATCTATTTTTCATGTATAGCTGATTTCAAGTGTTGAAAACACACTCACATGTCTGTTATATCTCATTTACATCATGGTTTTCTCTACTCTACCTGCCTCTGTGTTACTACAATCGGCCCCAACTGCTACTGCCTCTATGTTTCTGCTACTACTGATGTATTTGTGCTACTGCCTCAGCATACCTACTACTATCTTTATTTTATTACTATGACAATACACACATGCTACACCATTTCAAATTCCCTCATCACATGCTATTCCATTTTGAATCAACATCTGACTAATATGCACCCTATTGATGATGTTTGTCCTGATGAATATGCTTCTTTTATGGATTGATCATTGTCACTACTATTGATGTCATAAATTAGGATATCATTTAGATTCTTAGCTTGCATATCATGAAGTCCGACATGATGCATCCTCATAAGATATACTCCATTTGGTATCATATATGGATCCATCAATTGGATGGAGTAAATCCTATTGAATTGGAAAGATTCTGTAGAGCTCATCAATTGGTAGAACACTTGGGCAAACATTTGGTCCATCAACTGGATAATGTGGATACAACTGAGTCTTATACTTCTCATTATTGAATTAGCATGAGTCCTATACTTCTCACTATTGTACTCCCGCCTCGATAAACCTAAAATTTAACACATAGTTATTGAGATCGGATCATAAGATTTTGTTTTATGAATTCTTCAAGTTTCCTTGCAGCCCCTCAAAATTTCAGATTGCTGGAGGAACTTGAACGTGGATAAAAGGGTATTGGGGATGGCATTGTGAGTTATGGAATGGATGATGGTGATGACATTTACATGCGATCTTGGACATGAACCATCATTAGTCCTCATAATGTAACCCCCCCTCTTTTTAATTGTATTTTTAGATCTTTCATTTACTCCTTTTTTGTTATATATTTTAAAAGTACAATAATAATTTTTCATGTTTCAGTCAGTACATAAATGTAATCCCCCCTCTTTTTAATTGCATGTGTGCATTTGTAGGAGTTAAATATTGCCACTAAGGCAATTGAGACATGTTTTCAAACTGTCACATGTATTTGATACGTGTTTTCATAATGTCACATGCATTTGAGACGTGTTTTCATAATGTCACATGCATTTAACGGTTACAAATGCACACTTTGTAATTAAAAATACAGATGTCTGCACCAGAGACTGACTATATATATATAAAAAGTAGTTCAGGTCGAGGGTGGGTAGCTTCTTTGTAATTATGTTGTATGAGCAGGAGATTTAAGTTGCTGACAAATATTGTCTTTCACTTGGTACAGGTAGAACCTAAAAAATTTGGAATTTAGGCAAATTGGCAGTGAGAGTACACCATACTAGGGTTGTCAATGGACCGGGTCTGGACCCGGACCCGATCCGGACCCAACCTCAATTAACAGATCTGAGCAAATTTTATAGACCGGATTATCCGATTACCCGATTAGTTAATGGACCGGATCTGGATATACATGACTCCGATCCGATAAGGACCCGACCCGAATGTGTATATATATAATATAATAAATATATATTTATATATAATATTATATATATATATATAGTCTTACATATAGTTACTAAATATATATATAACTAACTTATATATATATATAACAGTTTTACATACATATATACATACATATATATAATAGTTATATATATATATATATAAGTTATATATAAAAACAGTTTTACATATATATATATATATAAGTTATATATAAAAACAGTTTTACATATATATATATATATATATATAGATACAGTTATACAGTTATACAGTTTTTATATATATATATATATATATATATATATATATAATTGGGTCGGGTATTCGGGTCGGGTCTCCGGGTCCTTAACGGATCCGGGTCTGGATCCATTTTCTGAAACCCGTCGGGTAATCGGGTAAGACCCGCTCCGTTAAAAATATACCCGGATCAGATCTGGATATACCCAGACCCGATCCAGACCCGACCCGTTTACACCCCTACACCATACTGACGCAACTGAAAAGGAAAATGGCAAAAGAGTTGATATTCTTAGAGGTTAGAAATCATATAGAGTTAGTATCTCATTACAACCAGAAGAGTTGGAACTTATGGACAATGTTTTGACTACTAAGTCAGTGGAACTCCCATATTTCATATTATTTCATCGTTAGATATTATTTTTGCAACAGTTTTATATTCTGTTTGCACATAGTGGTATTGAAATGTCTTTAAAGTTCAAATGGTTATGATAATAGTTATGCTAAAAATCTGTTATGATAACTGTTATGCTCATCAATTTCATGAATTTTTTAATGTGTTATGTCCAACTATGTTTCTGCTATGCTATGTCCTAATATTGCCTGCTCTTGTGACCAACTTTAGTGAAACTAATTTGTTGCTTTCCCCCTTTAATAGCTCTACTCTGCCTCACAGTAGTAGACCTTTAATTAGAACTGTTTTATACCTCAAAGCAGCTGACATATTATAACTATTTTATACCTTAAAATAGTTGAATATTTCTGGAGTTTTGTAGTAGAGATTCCAACTAGGTTGCATTCATGATGATCTTTGCCATTGTTTAATTTCATGTACAAATTTAGAGCAAATTTGAATCATTCGAAAAATATCTCTGGGAATTTATAAATAAAAGGCCTTGTGGGAACCATCGTCATACACTTCATGCGGACCGGATGCCTAATCAATGACCATTTAATTGATGTATTTGAACATGCTTACTGTATGTGATATGTATTTGATATAGATTTCCTAAATTGCATCATGTTGAGATGAATTTCATATGTATTAAGATGAATTTTCTATTAATGAAATTTGAGCCATTAATTTTTGTTGGGCTTATTGTCTGGATGTGTATTTATGTTATTGCGCACTATTTGTATTGTTTTTGTACTATTTTTGCCATGCAGACTTTGTATTATTATTGAATTTTTGTTTTGGTAAAACAGGTGCGAAAAATAATGGAAATGTTGCAGATTTTTTTCGGGTAATATCATTTATAATTATTTTTTTCTTTGATCCAAAAATTTGGCATAATTCAAAAGTGTGCCAAAAGTGTGCCTGAAATATCAAATTCTGGCACGCTTGAAGATTGTCCCAAAAGTGTTCCTATTTGGCCAAATCTAGCACACATTTAAGCCGTGCCAGAAAAAAATTGCCATTTTGGAATACCTGATTTTGGCACAGTTCAAAATCATATCAGATTTGATCTGACACAGTTTTAAACCGTGATAGATTGCTGCTTTTGGTGTAGTGTACTCCGATACTTTGGGATCACTAATAGCATATGTGAACATATTAATTTGTTTCTAGACCCATACTTAGAACGTACTCCAATTGTCAGCAAAAGTTCACTAACCCTTAAGGCTTAAGGAACATACCTAATTTGGTGTCTCATTTACTCTCGAATAATACAATCACTCGATCATTACACCCTACATTCGAAGTCCCAATTCTATCCTAAACCTTACCATATGTTCTAAGACTTACAATCCATGCATACGACGATACACACAACCATGTAACATATAATTTACTCATACGCAATGCTCTAACTCTTGAGGGCTAGCAAAAGTAATTCTACAGAGACACACATGATCGAGTATTAAGGCCAAATCAATCAAAAAACCGCATGCAATGAAAACTTCCATTACCCATGTAACCAAGCACACTAGTATGATCATGCAATCCTATACGATGATCATTTCAATGAAGGCCTTAGTTACCACGATTCATTATCTATGCCCGACCTAGCCTACATTTAAAACTGAGCCAATATTTTAATCATAACCCATGAATAACCAAATAATAATAACAACCATGAAAATTAGATGAAATACACTTTGGAACTAACAAAAATCTTCAATACTTATTCTTGAAACTCGAAAAACTAGATGCATATAGACTATTGAATCCTAACCCATTGTAACAAGACCGCATACATTTAACATAACTAAATATACAATTAGGATAATGCACTACTAACGACGATAGTCTTTAATCAGATAATAAACCTTGGCCTAGGATATTAATCCATTATCGAAATCGTACGATGAAATTGTAAACCTTACACAACAAGACGAGGGCATCATTACAATAATTAACACAATATAAAGCTATCCTTCTTAAAGGAGAAGTCTACATACGTTTTCATACCAAACTAGCACACAAAACGTTTTGTGCACAATTGCTGAGACATTATTAACCTTTTTTGGATATCGTAACTCAAAATCCTCCTTATTTTTGCGAACATAACTTGTCCCGAATCAAGGTTTGGAGACAACTAGGTGAAACACTTTTGAAGTGCTTTTTTTTTAATCTTGGGACACTGTAAATTATCTCATATGGATATCACTACTAAAAATATGTCTTAGGCGTGCACACCCTACAACGTGTACCGTTGCTAATACATTAATTCCTATAATCCTTGCAAATTCTAAACAACACTAACTTACTTGAGTTACGTGTTAATTATGCAAACCGACATCAATTCATTTGGAAAAGTCGTGATGCATCGAATATTATTAGAATCCAACCCCCATATTCTTAAGTGTCCATGCTCATGCGAAAAGAGCGACGATTCAAATTTGTCTTTATCATCGAAGTCAGATTGAGATATGTGAATCTCACATACAGTGATGCCACCAGATGGTGCGTGTTAATCCCACGCTTGACCTAACTGCGATGGTTAAAGGTGATGTTTCCACCGCTATTATTTTTCGATAATTTCAAAGTTTCGATGGGCTTGCGCATGATTTCCTTTTTATAGAACACCTCATTATATCGAGAAACTAGAGACATAATATCAAAACCAATATAAGATGCCCAATTTATTTTGAGTTTGCCGAATAAACCCAAATGTTGGATTTATTGGTGGTGCAACGGGAACTATACAAGTTTCCTCCCACTATGAAAACGCCTATCCGAGAACTGCTGAAAAAGATGGTGAGTTTATTCAACCTCTAATTGCAAACATACCATGAACACCACAATCGATTTAAACTGATAAGTTGATTGTCGAGTAACTACTGTGACAACGAATCCTTGCTCGGGGATACGGTGTAGGGCTCTTTCCTAGATGCCGCCATTGTAGACCCATAATGTTATCATAATTTTTATCGTTTAAGGCACTGAATGACCCGTCTTTGTTATCAAATCCCTTAAAATGCAATGCATTTCAATTCACGCTAAAGAATAGTATTTTTCTTGACCTCATGGAATCTTCCTTTGAAAAGATAATTTAGTCATTAAAAGATTTTGGGATAAGTGAGAATGATGGAGTGTCGAGAAACTTTGATACTTTTTCCTCACCCAAAAAAGTGATGAATCCCATGATTAAGAGTCTACCACAAGACCTTGTAATACCCCGTATTTTTATGACCTTTAATTAATGGGATTAATTAAATTAAATTGGGATAAATTAATTTACTATTAATCCGTATTTTAAATTGAATATTTACTAGCGTGACGAGAGTTAGTAATTATTGGTGAGAACTATGTTGAATATTACTTAATTAGTAAAGTACTATATGAGATTGAATTTATTAAAATTATCGCGAGCGAATAATACTACAGTTATAGAAATTAAGTCGGGACGCACGTGTCAGTCGTGTCAGGACTAATTTAAGAAAATAAAAAGTAAATAAATTCAAAGTCGCCCGTATGATCATTTCGAGTGCGCCAATGTATTCGGAAGGATCAAGATAGTCCGAAAAGTTTACCAGGGGATTTAGTTATGGTCTCAGGACGTTTTTAGGCCTAATCGGCAACCCGGGAGGGCATTTTGATAATTTCTAATTTTAGGCCTTAATTAATGACGAAAATTAAAGGGTTATATCTTATAGAAGATAAAGTCTTCGAGGGTTAAACATTTGAGTTGCAGAGAGGCTAAGGAAGGGAGAAGAAATAAGGTTTCCAAGGGGGAGAACCATCAATCCTACACCGTTCCCACTAATTCCACCACCAATGCGTAGATCGAAAGAAGAGGATCATTCCTATACAACTCAAATTCGTCAGATCAGACCTTTGATTTCCAGGAAAGTATCTATCTTGATGTTCTTGAGTTGATATTTCATCCATGTTAGAGTAAGAAATAAAAATATATGTTTTTCTGGAGATTTGATGTAATTGGAAGACTAGAATTCATATGTTTGAATGGAAATCATGTTAGGATGGTATCCTTATCACATGTAGAACATTTATCACGAATTTTAAAGATGATTAGAGAAGGAAATCCGGAAGTATCATGTGGATTAAGGATTTAATTTAGATTTTACGTTAGAAATCGTTCAGATCTATTACTATAATGTTTGTTATGTTTGGTTGGGAGTTTGGGACATTTTTATGGAGGTTTTGATGATTAAAATGGAAGAAACCTGTAAGCATTATTTGCAGAATTTCTGGGCCAATAACTGATCGATCGATTGACCCTTTCCTTCGATCGATCGACTCCTCCTGGAATTTGAATTTTCTTTCATTTTTAATGTTAATCCAACCCCAATGTGTAAGGACCCTTAGACATAACTTAAATTCCATTATGGGACTTAGGAAGGACTAGTAGGGTGGTAGGTAAGGTTCGGGTAGTACAATTCTTATATGAGATTTAACCAAGGGGTCACGAGGGTATAGAATGGGGTGGAGATCGTGTGTGTTAAAATTAGGTCTTGTGAGAATTAAGGATGACTTAGACAAATAGGATAGAGAGTGTACACATGCTAATTTTACATTTATCAAAATGATACACTTAGAGAGTCGAGAAGTACTTAAGAATTTACAGAAATTGATAAAATAAAAGAATGAATTAATGATACGTAGGACTCGGGCACTACGTGCCACATATGGTTAGAATATGTATGGGTCGTGGGTGTACCTATCTGAATAATGTAAATACATATATATGAGTGTATGTATATATATAGTACGTGAACATTTGTGTTTCATCATACCTGTGCTATTTGCTATTACAGAGGTTTTTGCACCGGGACAGTCTTATTCTGATGTGACCTTTATAGGGGATATTGACTCGTACCCTAGGACATAGGATCCTTGGTACAGGCTGTCTGAGAATGATAGTCAGATGGTCCTAAGATACGTGAGGGTATGTGCTAACCTCTTCGTGACTTGGAACTATGTTTCGCCTCCAATATGTGTATTTTATGTTAATACAGTTCGAGAGTGGATCCGAACTAGTATTTCCCTCATTTGTACGAGAGGCATATGGACTTGATAGCAGAGTATAGCAGCACCATAGATTTTATGTGGGGTGCCCTATTACTATATATATTATGAGTGATAAATATATGTACCCGTGATTCATCTAATGTGCTTGTATGTGATAAAATTGACTAATTATTATTAAATAAATTAAGTGGTTAAGATCTTAAAGCGGTATTGAGATGTACATAACGAGCTTAGTAAACTCATAAGAATTAGTTATCATGTATACATTATGGTTATACGATCACGTGGATTAGGATTTAATAGGGGAGACTGGGTTAGATTAGTTAACTGGGTAGCTTGATCTAGAATAATTCAATGGTACGTTAGGCGTGAACACTAGTTGGGAGTTGAGAATTCTCAAGTGAGTGTCGAGGCACTAACATGTATGTAATATTAACTGGTATGCATTATATGTCACACCCCAAAACCCAATATCCATACTAATCATTTGTTATTGGAATAATTAGATCATAATCTTGAGCCCATTGGAAATATGATTCATTCGTCAATATTTTCCTACATAATGAACATAATATTATTCTTATATCATAAAATTCAATATCAGAGTCATAATTAAGCGAACATACAATACCGTGATTAACTATGATCAACCCAATACATACTAACTCAATATATACAATGTATGAGTATATTAAAATATTCAGTGTGACAACGATAAAATCCCATTTTTAAATCCCATCTCTCTCCAACGGTGCAATTCTCAAAGCTACCAGTCATATGGTATCCTAGTTGGCAGCGTGTGAACCTGAAATGGTTAAAATATAAACCGTAAGCATTAAGCTTAGTGAGGTACTCCTTCCCTGCAATAGAATAACCATTCTATATCGAATATGTAGATATAAAATCCGAACAATCCTGCCCATTGGCAATAACAAATCATGGATCATAAGATCCAAATAATTCTGCCCGTTGGCAATAACAAATCCTAGATATTTGAATATCCAAACAAATCCTGATTACCGAAGTATTCAAACCAATCCTGGATCATGAGACCCAAACAAATCCTGGATATTTTAATATCCAAACAAATCCTGAATACCGAAGTATTCAAACAAATCCACTCTTAGAGCTATATTCATATTTATATATGAAACAAATCATAAGTACACTCACCTTGGCAGTTTAACTGGCTTTGCCCTTGCCTTTATCCAGTATTTGTTCAATCAGCTCTTCTTCCCTTCCTATCATTCTTAAAATATTATTATCATCATAATAATATCAATAATCCAAAGTACGATTTAAACATAATTCAATCCATAAGCATCACATGATTCCATTCAAATCATTTATCACAAGTGAAGTTCCATCCAAATCCATGCTAGTATATTTAACCTATCCAAATCATAGACCAAATATAAATTCATTTATTCTTGAAAATTCAATCCTTGTCATATTATTATTCCAATACAAAAGACGATACATCATTTTAGGTCTCGTAGAGCAAGATATGCTCATTTCTTTACCACATGACAAATCTGCCCTATAGGCCCTCTTATCGTTCATTCAACTTCCATGAATTTCCATAATTTTTCTACATCATAAATTTATGTGATATTTCACCCAACATCAGTAAACATATTGAAAAATACAAAATTAAAGTTTCATAATTTTTAAGGTTCGTTTGCTATGTCAAGCAAAACACCGAACACATGGTGGGCATATTTTTACCCTTAGGGCAGATTTCATACCCGAACTTCAAACTCTCACCAAAGACTCATTTCTTGGTATTTTATCATGATTTTCGGATATGTCATACATATATGAGTCCAGGTTAATCTCCAATTGTAATCAATCAATTCCAGTAAGTACACGAAAATATATGGAAGTTTGAATAAACAGAGTTTCTAAACAAAGCAATTTTAGGGTTTTGTACATTCAACTTAACTTAAACTTGCATATATCCATACATATGCACCCAAGCATGAAAGTTCAATAAAAAATCAAGGATTTATATCATATAAATCGTAAATGAAAGAAAAATATCAAGATTCATGGTTGGAATTACCTTAGGGGCTCTTACGTAATTTTCTATGAATTTTCTTCAATTTTCTCCTCACTTTTTCTTCCTAACTTCCTACTTCTCTTTCCTTAAGCTTAAAATCTCTCATGGCTGCATTTTGGATGAATGAATAGGTAATTATAAGGGTTTAAGGTCGGCCAAAGCCACCACCCTTCCCAACCAATGAGAATAAAACATTTGTTGCCATAATAAGACAAAATACTACTTAACAAATGGACTACTTTGCCCTTGTTTCGTAACTTTGGTATAACTTCTCACTCGAACCTCCGTTTAACACACCGTTTGTTGTGTTACAACCATAACTCACTTGTCTAAAACTATGTAGTTTTCACCTCAAGTCAATTGTTATGTCATAAAGGTCAAAACTAGACTTAAACATGAACATTCCTATCGAAACCTTCAAAATTTTGTATTTGTAACTAGTTCGACATTTCATGCTTTTTGAAGGTAGGATTAGACAGAACATAATAAATTAACATCACATGTATTAATGACACACTAATAATATCACATAAGTTAGGCATGATTTAAGCATAATTAATTATAATTATATTCGGGTTGTCACATTATATATACTTGCCAAACTATTTTTAAAGCTATTTTACACTCGAGCTCTGACCCATTTCTTGTCATCTTCTCTTTATTTTATATATGTATATCTATATATATATATATATATATATATATATATATATATATATATATATATATATATTTGTATATATATGTATTACAGGTGCCCAGCCATAGGAGCATCAGACTTAGATCTTCAGACTGTTTTCGTGCTGCAGCTAGTGTGGGAATTGCATGTCTTTGCATTTAGATGATTTCATTCTTGTCATCTCAGCTCTTCACTTAGTCATTTTAGATGGGGCATGTGTCGCCCATTTTCAGTTTTTATTTAGTTCAGAGAGACTTGTACCCTTTATTATTTCAGTATTTAGTTTTAATTGGGATTGTTGTAATGATTTCATTGTCCTTCTATTTGGGATATTTTACTTGGAATGATTAATCTAGCATATTTATTCCACTTGGATGGTTTGGTATTCAATATTGTTATTTGTGTTCATAAAATGGCTTATGTATACAAACTTAAATAAGGAACTTAATTTATAAAATTAAATGTTTTAACACTTAGATTAATTATTTATTAGGTGATAAATAACGAAAATGATTTGTCGACAGTGATGCTAAGACTGATCCAACTAGATACTTTGTTTTAATTTAATAAAGGAATGATCACCCGGTATTTAATTGGGAGGGGTGTCACAGATGGTATTAGAGCATCAGGTTCTAGTGTCCTTAGGATCTGTACAGCTTATTATGATTCCTGCTTAGCGGCTTTGATATAGAGCCCTATTTTTAGGACTTTTGTATTCTTGTTTATGCGATTACGTCTTCAACTATTTGAGATTAGTAATAACTATGGAATGATAAATTCCTTTTCGTTTCAGATGCCTCCGAGATGAGCCCTGAGGGACAGTAATGCCCAACTAGAGCATCCAGCAACTCTAGCTCAGGGAATAATAAATTCTGCCAAGGTTGCCGCTATAGTTTCTAATGCGGTGAATGCAGTTTTAGCGGTGGTGCAGCAGGCCCCACCCCAGGTTCAGGCTGTGGCGCCAGTTCCAACTCAATTTCCCACTACATGGAAGAGAGTGAGGGATGCCTTTCAGAAGTTATATCCCCCAGAGTTCTCGGGCAATTCTGATGTTGTCATCGCGAGCCAATGGAAGAATGACATCCAGAGGCATCTTCGCATGTACGAGTGTACAAATATTCAGAGATAGTTACTGGCTTCCTTAAAGCTAGTAGGAGACACTTTATAATGGTGGTAATCCACTACCACTTTGGAATAGAGGGATAGTATGATGATTCAGAGATTCTTGGTGTGGTTTGATCATAATTACTTTCCTTCCACCGTGCAAACTTAAATGAGGTGGAGACTGTTGAATCTCAAGAGGGAAGGTATAACTATTGTGAAGTATGAGGAGGAGTTCACGAGATTGATTACTATAATGCCAGATGAGGTACCTACCTAAGAGAAGAAGATTAGGATGTTCATGGATGGATTGACCTAAAGGATTCGCCATCACCTCTTGGGTAATCTGTCGTTGGGTACTTATACTGATGTACTCAACGCTGCTCTATTACATTGATAGGACCACCACTTCCACCACTAGGAGAGCAAATGAGTTGGGGAGTTCAGCCAGCAGGTTCGGACAAGAGTTAGTAGTGCCAGTAGGGCACCAGCGTCTCAGGGCTAGGTCCGTCAGGCTGAGCAGAGTTTCCATCAGGGGGACCCTACTAAGCAATTCTGATTTGGTGACTATAGACAGGGACATGGGGGATATAGATAGGGCCAGTAGGACCAACAGGGAAAACATCATTACCAATAGAGCCAGTAATAGGGCCAACATCGGCATCGATAGGGCCAACAGGGCCAGAGGGGTGGTAACGACCATCAGGGCCGAGGATAGTAGGGAAAGAGGGGAGGAAATTTTAGGGGCAAATGCTTTGGATGTGGTAAGAATAGTCATAGATGTCAGGATTACCTCGAGGGGATATGGCCTCGCAGCAACAGGGTGCCTATCAGGAGCCGTAGACAGCTGCCCTCCTAGCACCACATCAGATACCAGCCTTACCAGCCATCCCAGTTCAGTAGGGATAATTGCAATATGGATGTGTTTATAATGTCCATCAGGTAGCAGTAACTGCAGGGGCCGCCCGCAGTTGAGGGTAAGTTTCCTATTGATGGTACTATAAGGCGTGCTTTATTTGACAATGGGGCATCGCACTGCTTCATAGCCACTAGTTTTGCATGGGCCACATGGTTGTTAGACACGATAGAGAGTACATTGACATGTGTAGACTCATCGCTGGGTAATGGGTCATTGATTTTCTTTGTATGTCGAGGAGTAGGTATAGAGATTGGGAGCCTGATTTTTCATGCAGATATTCTAGTCTTAGATATGCACTAGCATGACGCCATTATTGGCATGGATTGGCTTGCTGCTTATAGATCCATGATAGACTACTTTAGTAGGAGCATTATTTTTGCTATCCTAGGCCAGGAGATGTTTCTGGTGGCGATGCCTCGTCTTAAGGGAGGATCGTCCACCCATTTATATTACATAGAGGAGGAGACCTCTAAGGAGATAGTAATCCCCATTGATTCGATTCCCATAGTTCGTGAGTTTTTCGATGCGTTTTAGGAGATACCGAGATTACCACTTAGCCGAGAGATAGATTTCATTATAGATTTGATGTCGGGCACTCGACCAATATCCCGTGTACCATACCGTATGGCTTCATCTGAGATGAGAGAGTTGCGGGATCAAATTGAGCATCTATTGGGACATGGCTTCATCCGTAGGAGTACTTTGCCTTGGGGTGCTCCCGTGTTGTTTGTGAAGAAAAGAGATGGGTCATTGAGATTGTGCGTGGACTGCCGAGAGTTGAACAAAGTCACGATAAGAAATAAGTATCCGTTGCCTCGAATCTATGACTTGTTCGACCAGTTGAGAGGAGATGCCTTCTTCTCAAAGATAGACTTGAGATCGGGATATCATCATTTACATATTAGGGAGAAGGATGTGTCGAAGACTGCTTTCTTGACACGATATGGAACCTACAAGTTTTGGGTTATGCCATTTGGGCTAACCAATGCTCCGGCTGTGTTCATGGACTTAATGAATAGGGTATTCAGAGAGTTCCTGGACTAGTTTGTCATTGTCTTCATAGAAGACATTATGATTTAATCCCAGACTGAGGAGGATAATGCCGAGCATTTGAGACAGGTTCTTCATACTATACGAGAGCACCAGTTATATGTTAAGTATGAGAAGTGCGGAATTTGGTTACGCGAGGTCCAGTTCTTGGGGCACATTGTTTCCTCCAGGGGGATATCCGTTGATCTAGGAAAGGTGTCCGTGGTGAGGGAGTGGGGGGAACCCACGACACCGTCAGAGATCCGTAGTTTCTTGGGATTGGCAGGATACTACAGGCGGTTCATTCGAGGAATCTCGCAGATAGCGGGTCCATTGACTAATCTGACTCGCAAGGGAGTACCTTACGTATAGGATGACGTTTGTCAGTTGGATTACGATGAGGTAAAGGAAAATTTAACTTAGGCATCAGTTCTTGCTTTACCCAGGCCAAGAGTGGAGTACCTGGTGTATACTGACGCTTCCCTACAGGGACTTAGTGGAGTACTTCTGCAGGAGGAGCAGGCTATAGCTTATGCCTCCCGCAAGTTTAGGCCTCACGAGAGAAATTACTCCACCCACAACTTGGAGATAGTAGCGGTCGAGTTTACCTTGAGGATATGGAGACACTACTTGTTGGGGGGGGGGGGGATTTCTCCTTTTCACATACCACAAGTCACTGTAATACTTGTTCACTCAGCGTTAGTTAAACATGCATCAGCGTAGGTGGCCAGAGTTTATGAAAGATTACCAGTTCGAGATACAGTACCACCCAGGGAAGGCTAACATAGTTGCTGATGCATTGAGCCGTAGGCCAGTATGTGAGGTGGAGGAAGTTTGGAAGGCGAAATGGAAAGGGTTGGGACATCTGGAGGCAGTGGCCCGATCCTTTATGTTCATTACGATAGTCACACCTGAGATTATTATAATGGTAATCCAGGCCCAAGCCGCTGATTCATTTTTCCAGGATCAGATTGTAAGGCTTCTAGCTGAGGGCGCAGAGTCCTACTCAGTGGGTCCATATGGGGGTTTGCTGTTTAATGGGATATTAGTGGTGCCGGAGGGGGAGGACTTACGTCATGCATTAATGACAAAGTCTCATGGATCTCTATTTGCGGTACATCCCGGAGGGGATAAGATGTACCAGGATATGAGGCGACAATACTTGTGGAGTGGGATGAAGAAGGACATTGCAGAGTTCGTGTCCAAGTGTGACACCTGTTACCTGGTAAAGGTGGACCGTAAAAAACTTCCAGGGTTACTTCAGCTGCTAGAGATTCCTATGTGGAAATGGGAGAGCATTTCCATGGATTTCACTACTGTGTTGCCTACATCACAGCGGGGTCATGATTCTATATGGGTAATAGTGGATCGATTGACCAAGGTAGCTCATTTTCTGTCGGTGAAAATGGACTACATTACAGGACAATATGCCTAACTATTTATTACTGAGATAGTGATGTTTCATGGGGTGCCCCAGGATATTGTGTCCGATATAGATAAAGTTTTTGTGTCACGCTTTTAGGAGAGTTTTCAGGAGGCTATGGGTACCGAGCCATGGTTGAGTATGGCTTATCACCCGTAGACAGATGGGCAGACTGATCGTACTAAAGAGATGCTGGAGGATATCTTGCTCATGCGTGTGCTTAATATGGGAGGGGGTTGGGAGTAGTACCTTCCACGGGTAGAGTTCGATTGTAATATTTCCTACCAGTTTACAACCGGCATGGCCCCATTTGAGGCGTTGTACGACAAAACTTGTCGTTCTCCCACTTATTGGCTAGAGGTGGGGGACAACAAGTTACTCGGGCCATAGGTGATTCAGGAAACGTCAACCAGGATTGAGTTGATCAGGAGTCTCATTCGGGTAGCCCAGGACAGGCAAAAAATCTACGCCGATGCAAAAGCAGTTATTTAGGGAGTTTAGTGTGGGGGACCAAGTATTACTGCGAGTGTCTTCTATGAAAGGAGTAATGAGATTCGAGAAGAAAGGTAAATTGGCTTCGAGATACGTAGGACCATTACCCATTAACGAGAGGATCGAACCTGTGGCATATAGACTTGGGATGCCTGAGCACTTGCACCGTATTCATGATGTGTTCCACATTTCATCGCTGAGGCGGTATCTTCGAGATGAGTTGGCACACACTCATATTGCGATAGAGGAGATTGACTTGCAGCCCGACAGTTCTTATGAAGAGAGACCAGTGCCTATCCCAGACCATAGTGATACGAGAATGAGATCGAAGGTAGTCCCACTTGTACGGGTCCAGTGGGAACATCATAATATTGAGGAGTTCAATTGGGAGTGAGAGGTAGATATGCGCAAAAAGTATCCATAATTGTTTTTACCAGGTATGCCTTATTTTTTGAATTTCGGGACAAAATTCTGTTGTAAGGGGGGAAGTATGTAATACCCCATATTTTTATGATCTTTAATTTATGGGATTAGTTAAATTAAATTGGGATAAATTAATTTAATGTTAATCCGAATTTTAAATTGAATATTTACTAGCATAACGAGAGTTAGTAATTATTGGTGAGAACTATGTTGAATATTATTTAATGAGTAAAGTAATATATGATATTGAATTTATTAAAATTGTTGTGAGCAAATAATACGACAATTAAAGAAATTAAGTCGGGATGCACGTGTCAGTCGTGCCGAGACTAATTTAAGGAAATAAAAAGTAAATTAATTCTAAGTCGCCGGTATGGTCATTTCGAGTGTGCCAATGTGTTCGTGAGGGTCGAGATAGTCAGATAAGTGTACCTGGGGATTTAGTTTGGATCTTGGGATGTTTTAAGCCTAATCGACAACCCGGGAGAGCATTTTGGTAATTTTCAATTTTAGGTCTTAATTAATGACAAAAATTAAAGGGTTATATCTGATGGAAGATATAGTCTTCGAGGGTTAGAAATATTTGAGTTGCAGCGAGGCTAAGGAAGGGATAAGAGGGAAGGTTTCCAAGGGGGAGAATAATCAATCCTACACTGTTCCCACCAATTCCACCACCAACGCGTAGATCGAAAGAAGAGGATCGTTCCTATACCACTCAAATTCGTCGGATCAAACCTTTGATTTCTAGGCAAGTATCTATCTTGCTGTTCTTGAGTTGATATTTCATCCACGTTAGAGTAAGAAATTAAATTATAAGTTTTTATGGAGACTTGATGTAATTGGAAGACTAGAATTCATATGTTTGAATGGAAATCATGTTAGGCTGGTATCCTTATCACATGTAGAACATTTATCATGAATTTTAATGATGATTAGAGATGGAAATTTGTAAATATCACGTGGATTCTTGATTTAATATGGTAAACTAGGGTTAGAGACCAAATAATGAATTGTGCCCAATTAATGATGATTTCTTAAGGATTTAATTTAGATTTTATATTAAAAGTCGTTCAGACCTATTACTATAATGTTTGTGATGTTTGGATGGGAGTGTGGGACATTTTAATGGAGTTTTTGATGATTAAAATGGAAGAAACCCGTAGGCATTATTTGCAGAATTTTTGGGCCAATAACTGATCGATCGATCGATCGACTCCTCCTGAAATTTGAATTTTCTTTCCTTTTTAATGTTAATCCAACCCTAATGTGTAAGGACCCTTAGACATAACTTAAATTCCATGATGGGACTTGGGAAGGACTAGTATGGTGGTAGGTAAGGTTCGGGTAGTACAATTCTTATATGAGATTTAACTGTGGGGTCACGAGGGTATAAAATGGGCTGGAGATCATGTGTGTTAATATTAGGTCTTGTGAGAATTAAGGATGACTTGGACCAGTAGGATAGAGAGTGTACACCTACTGATTTGATATTTATTAAAATGATACACTTTGAGAGTCGAGAATTACTTAAGAATTTATAGAAATTGAGAAAATAAAAGAATGAATTAATGATACGTGGGACTCGGGTGCTACGCTCCACGTATGGTTAGAATATGTATGGGTCATGGGTGTACCTATCTAAATAATGTAAATACAAATATATGATTGTATGTATATATAAAGTATGTGAACATTTGTGTTTCATCATACCCGTGCTACTTGCTATCACAGAGGTTTATTCTAATGTGACCTTTATGGGGGATATTGACTCGTACCCTAGGACGTAGGATCCTTGGTACAGGATATCTGAGAATGATAGTCAGACGGTCCTAAGATACGTGAGGGTATGTGCTGACCTCTTAGTGACTTGGAACTATGCTTTGCCTCTAATATGTGTAATTTGTGTTAATACAGTTCGAGAGTGGATCTGAACTAGTATTTCCCTCATTTGTACGAGAGGTACAGGGACTTGATAGCAGAGTATGCCATAACCATAGATTTTATGTGTGGTCTCCAATTAGTATATATATATTATGAGTGTGAAATATATGTATCTGAGATTCATCTACTATGATTGTAAGTGATAAAATTGACTAATTATTATTAAATAAATTAAGTGGTTGAGATCTTAACGCTGTATTGAGATTTACATAACTGGCTTAGTAAACTCATAAGAAAAAATTATCATGTATAAATTATGGTTATGCAATCACGCGGATCAGGATTGATGAGGGGAGATTGGGTTAGAATATTTAATTGGGTTAGCTTTATCTAGATTAATTCAGTAGTACGTTAGGCGTGTACACTATTTGAGAGGTGAGAATTCTCAATTGAGTGTCGAGGTACTAACATGTGTGTAATATCAACTGGTAAGCATTATATATACTTGCTAAACTATTTTTAAAGCTATTTTACACTCGGGCTCTGACCCATTTCTTGTCATCTTATCTTTCTCTTGTGTGTGTGTGTGTATATATATATATATTACAGGTGTCCAGCCACATGTAATACCCCGTATTTTCGAAGACTTAAATAATTACGTGATTTATTATTATTGTGAGATTAATTAAATTAAAATGTGGGAATTAATTATTAATTCGGATTAAATTTAAATATTTACTAGCGTGACGAGAAGTTAGTAACTATTAATATTGCGACGAGAATAAGTAATATGAAATGGCGATTTTTATATAACTTGTCGTGAGAGAGAAATACGATAGTTTAGTATAAAAAGTCGGGCATGCGCGTGTGACTTGTGTCAGTAATAATTAAATGGAATAAAGGTAAATTTATTTTAAGTAACTCGTATGATCATTTTGAGTGTGCCGTTGAGTTCGGAGTGGTCGAGATAGTCAGAAAACCCTACCCGGGTGGACTCCGGGATATTTTAAAGCCAAGCCGGCACCCGGTAGGGTAGTTTTGTAATTTGGATTTTTGGAGGAATTAAATGGACAAAAATTAGAGATATATTATATCAGCTAATTGGGGACAATTAGGGTTAGGTTAAACCAAAATCAAGAGAGAGCCACACTGGGTGAGGGAGAGCAATTTCCAAAGGAAGAGAAGCTATTTTCACCACCTTGCACAACCACCACCACCATCGTGTAGATCGGAATGCAAGGAACGCATCCATACCAACAACATCAATGGATCAGACCTTCGAAATTGAGGCAAGTGTTTATTGCTTGTTTTCATTAGCGATAATTATGTTCATGTTAGTCTAGGTTAATAAACCTTGTGATGAAAATTAATTTGGTTGAAATTGGAGAACTATATCATTATTTAAGATTGATTTGATAAGGATTTGAATACCATATGTAGATAGGATGATGCCTATGAAATTTGGATGATTTCTATGAACTAATCTAGGTTTAATTTGAAGTTATGCATAATAATTTAAGAACTAGGGTTCTTGACAAATAAAATTGGGGATTTCGAGTTATATAAATAATTGGTGATGATTTAATGATTCTAGGTTGTTAGAATTCATTTACAAATGTTAGGATTCCATTTGGAAATAGTTGATTGGAGGTTGGGATGATATTTTAGAGGTTTTAGGGTTGAAAAATGGTAAAAAACGAAGCTGTCTAAGGTTGAAGATGAAACAGTCCAGGTCGCGAGATCTCACTCGAAGTCGTTCGAGCGAGATTGGTTGTCACGCGAAGTCATTCAAACGACACGTGGAAGTTGTTCGAGCGAGATCCATTCTGGTTCGAGCGAGATTTCTATTTTTAGGGAATTTCCTGTTTTGCCCCTATTTTAGTAAACGTTTAATTTAAGTGAGAAAAACCAGTGTGCGATGACCCCAGAATAGTGCAGAATTATTGGGAGTTGTTTAGGTATAATGATTTAAACATTAGGGATGGTGAGTTTACCTTGAAGATTACGAGAGAGATAATCGTAATTATAAATGCGTCGAGATCATTAAGTGATAAATACTTACGATAGTAGTTCTAACGATATGGAACTTATAAGAATAAAAATCAGTGGTTACGTTTGGGACTTCTTACGATTTTGTATAAAGGATTTTCGAGTGACATAGTATCCTTATAATTATAATATGAGAGAGGGAATATCATAACTTAAAATGCGTTGATCGTATTTAGTGATAATAATACTACGTATGGAAAATGACACTTGATTGTGTATACCGTTCAATTGGATGGGTTGTGTGAATGCCTATTACTTGCTAGTATTATGTGTATGACATCCTAGCTGCTTGATATCATGGGAGGTGGTGTAGAGACAATCCTATCCTAAGGGGATTTTTGACTTGTATCTCAGAACATAGGACTGTGAAGACTTACTTATGAGTTGGTAAGTCGCTGACTATGGGAGCGTAGGTATGTGCGTGACCCACAGGTATGTGAACTATGTTCCCCTCCATTATGTGTGTTTTGTATATATGGTTCGTGGGAGACTTCCAAACTAATAGTACTTATTTGAGTAAGAGAGGTACCGGGACATGATTGCAGAGTATGCAATGCACCACAGGTATAACCTTGGGGTGCTGTTTTAGTATATATATATATATATATATATATATATATATATATATATAGTGGTGATTATTTATATATACTTGTGTTTTACTTACAATGTGATGTTGTAGGCTATTAAGATTTGGTTAATACATATATTATCGTGAGATATATATATATGTATGCTTTTAGTATATCTAAAATGAGATGATATCAGATTATTAAGATAGTTAAATCATCAGTAACGTAAATAGTAAATACTTGACTTTAGTGTGTTAACACTTATTTAAAATGATAAACGTTGAGATCATATACGGAACACTACTACAAGGGGTAATTATATGGATAAGCCTATCACCTAGTTAGAAGTGTTAGATGGCTAAGTTGGAGTAGATGTACGTTAGGCGTGCACACTTGTCGAGAGGTGAGAATCTCATGTGAGAGTTCGAACTAACATGCATATAATACTTGCTTTAATGCAGTTTTAAATACTTGCTAAAACAAATATTTTTACACATCGGGCTCTGACTCGTTTCTTGCATCTCTTTTCTCTCTTGCTATATATATATATATGTATTAGTACAGGTGCCCAGCCACAGGGACACTGGTTCTAGATACTTGGATGATTTACCGAGATGCAACTATTGTGGAAGTTGCGGGTTATTTAAGGTTAGACGCTTCTCTCATTTCATTCAGTTCCTAGTTCAGATATCTCAGTTAGGGCATGTGTCGCCCATTCTCATTAGCATAGTTATTCTCAGTTTCCCTTGTAGTTCTTCTCATTTGGTTTGAGTATTTATTATTGTTTGGTTTGAAACTGTGAACTGGAAGGTTTTATCCAGTCTTATCTATTCAGTATTTGATTCATTCGGCATTTAATTCTTATGTATGGTTTATATTTACTTGTTCAGAATTTATTAAATTAATTGGTTCAAGTTAATTGAAAAATGTTGACACTAGCTTAATTAAATGTTAGGCAATTAATTGGATTTAAGTTTTCGACAGTGATGCTAAGAATGAACGAACCGAACATTCTGTTATAAATTTTATAAAGGACTCATCACCCGATATTTAATTGGGCGGGGTGTCACGGTTGGTATCAGAGCATCAAGTTCTAGTGTTCTTTAGGATCTGTATGGCTTATTACGTTTCAGCTTAGCGTTCTTTGATTAGAGCCTTATTCTAAGATTGTTGTATTCCACTATGTATGCGAATTACGCTCTCTCGCGATTTAGTTTAATTGAAGTCAATTCATATGCGAGAGTGATTGGATTTCGTACTCCGAGCAATATGGGATGACCAGCGAATGCCGTTAGCGGGACTGCAGGAGGAAGAAAACAATTGGAAGTTATGAAGCATTCGGGGAACGGTGATCGCGGTAGAAGTCACCAACAATAATATCTAAGTGTGATGGGCCACTGGAGGGGATTAATCCAAAGGCAATAATGTAAAGTCGATTGTAGTGACACTCAAAATTTTAAATTCATAAGAAATATTTTTCTAGCTCTGAGAACAGCAAGGAGTAAAAATAGTCAATCAAACCGAGATATTGGGTTCGGGTTGACCATTTAAAATTTTCCATCTTCTGGTCATACAAAGATATGGAAGAGATGTTGAACTTATCACCAGTAGGTCGAGTAGGGACCGACCGTTAAGGATGAGTTAACTTGGTAAGCGAACTTCATAACCGAAGTAGGAGTCACGAAAGAAAAAGGGTCTGTAAGTTGAAAATGGACTCGTGGGTGAAATGGCCTAGCGTGAATGGGAGGTACGAATAAGGTGACTAGTGTCAATGTCATCAAAGTATATATTTATTAGAATTTGTCAACGCCCCAGAAGAAAGGGAGCCAGTCAAGTTGTGATACCTAGCCGAGGGGCAAGGCTGAATTCAATAGTGTTAGTATAATAACATCACCAGAAAGTATACCCAGTGAGGGGAAACCTATTTAAATGATATGATTAAATCTTAATGTAATGGTGATGGATTCAGTCAAGACCAACGGGTCTATCATGTGTTCCATATGCCATGTAGAGCGCAAGGAACAATGAAAATAACAACTAGGAGTTAATACTGCCAGGTCCGAGAGAAGGACATCCCAACAAGTCCAGGAGGACCAGTAAAAGATAAATTACCCCATATGTAAAGATAAGGGTTACCGGTATTGAATGTGTTCACGTGAGTAGTGAAATTCATGAGTATCGGGAATAATAAATCGTGCTTGTAAGGCATACTAGTTGGAAAAGTAAAATATCCAGCGTAGGAATCGGGTCAAGAGAATTGGGCCCAAGAAGTAATAACCCAAGAGTAGTGGGTCTAGGTAGGACTGGCGTAGTCCTCAATAATGGTAGCATACCGTATTTCAGGGTCGACGGGGCCAGGAAGTAAAGGGAAGTCCAGTAAGGCCATATTTAAGGCCTAAAGATATGGGGCCAATATATCAATGTTGGGAGGGTAAGCCATAAAGTGGAATAAGAAGGGAAAATGCTACTGAGTGGAATCCGAAAGGTATAATGATTGAAGATAATTATGGGTCACGAAAAGTGTGTGCGGGGACCCTACGATCAGGCAAGACTGATGACTCTTTGTTTTATCCTTGTGAATAAATGATGAGTTTTAGTGACGGGGGTGTGTCACAACATATGTGAATAGTTAGCACTAAGAATTTGAGTGTGCATTCAGTTTAGTGGGTATGCTGGCGACAGCAGCCTTATTATGTAAATGACTACCATTTGGTAGCGAGATTTTTCATGCCACCTGCGGGGAGGAGCAAGTGTGGACACTAAGAGAAATTTGTATATTGTATTATGTAACGATTCGTGCTCCTTTGAGCGTTATGATAGTAGATCATATTATTATATTTTATGGTCACTGGTTACCCAAGGTTTGAATGGTAGTAAATTGTGTGATGAGACTATTGTACTAAAAACTTCAAATTTTAAATATATGGGTTTAGCAGGGCATCACCTGAAAGACGGTTGAGCCTGCACATGTGTTGTATTGTATTATAGACTTCAGTGAGTATGTTTTCTTACTATGTTGGTCTCGGTGAGCAAGGATATTTTACTGATGTGATTCAGGGTATATTGAATTATTGTAGAGCGGAGAGATATAGCTCGTAAATTATATAGCGCTAATAACTCGTGATAGTGAGAGCCTTGCGTTTTATACTGTCTTTAGTAACATGAGAATGGACGAGTAGACTTCTTATGTCGCAAACAGGAATTCAGGGATATATGTTATGGATTAAAGACTTAACAGATCTCGACGACCAGCAGTGTTAGGTAGTAGTGTATCGGGGAGGGGGGTCCTTGTTTGGATTTCCCTTTGCAAGACATCCCACGCATGAAACTTAGCGAACGTTGGAAGTTGGGAGAAGTTTTCCTTTAGTACATCGATTTAGTGTTGTAATCATTACGCGTATACATAGTTATAACTATGAGATAATGGTTATATTACAGACTAAACACGATGGGACCGTATAAGATTAAAATGTAATAATGTACCAATCGTTGACACCACGAGCAGACCGGTGGGACAACCTAAGATATTATTAGGTGGAAAAGGTAGGGTAACTGAGTAGGACCTTACCATATAGTCATGCCGAGTATGTGGGGGCATCGTTTGTTATTTATAACACGTCTAGTGCGGTGGTGTTGGAATGCACAAAGCATAGGGTGTATGGGCGCCCTAGATATTCGAGTGATAAATTTTTCTTCCTTAAGTGAAAGATTGTGAGACAATGCGTAATGCGAGAGGTAACTGAATGTAGAAGAGTGTGACTTCAGGATTTGGCTATTTGATGGGTTAGGGAAGTTAGGACCGTTAATTCCCAGAATTGCCTCGAGGATGGTATAGGAGGAATCCGATAAAGTTTAACTCGGGAAATTGAGACTTGCTTGATAGAACATGGAGAGAATATGTTTTATAAGAATCTGAAGCTTAGAGAGAGGGGAAGAACTTGCGACATGCAGTGATGACACTGTCGCCTGAGCCATAGATATGGATGTGGTTATAAGAAAGGTAAAATGCATATCGATATAAAGCCGTAGAAGTGATGGATTAATCAAAGCAAGATATTTCTTAGCTCCAATTGAAAGTGGACCATCAGAAAATAATAGAGTTCGTTCGGCATTATGAATTCCTCTGTAGTAATGGGAGAGTGAATTCCTGAACAATTACAGAGTTAATTACTTCGCAATGGGATCAGGACCCTATGTGGGTGAAAGTGGGTCGAGAAATTAAAGTAGCTCACATTATGCCAAGTTAGGACAAATCATAAGGTGTAATAGTAAGCCCCAACCATTATTCCTGGGATAGTAAGGTTATAGGGGGTATAAATAGAGTTTTTATCCTAAAGAGTCAAAAGATTTATGACTCGATTATTGGGAAGAGTTCTGGGAGTCCCTGAATATCAAGATGCAAACATATTCGGCCTAACACACTCGCAGGTTGACGGTAAGTCTGAGAGTTTTAGTTTCATATTGTGAGGTATGTTGTATCTCCAATTATGAGAAAGTTTAGTGTAATATCTTCCACTGATGGAGTTAGCATAAGACGACTCCCCTCAGTTCATTATCGATTGGATTCCATTCGACGCGTTATATATATATATCCTTGTTATCCTGGTGCTTATTGGGTAGAAGGGAGGATAATAATCTACTAGGTCCAGAGGAATTTTAGGGCCAGTCAACCAGGGTGACATGGTTGGAAGTTGCATTATTACATGTTGGAATGAGGAAATTGGTACTGAGTAATGTAGGATCTTTTCCTATTATTGTTAAGTTTAAGCCGGTAGCGTACAGACTTAGGTTTCATAGTCCTTTAGGAGGCAGTATGGCGAAAATGTGTTAACATTTATAGTATGTATTGTGTGTAAGACAAATTTGTATATATCTAAATATCAATTAACCTACTAGTGCGAGTAGTAGGAGGCTAGAAAGTGACTATATATAAGTTAAGTGGTGAAACTTAAATGGTAAGGCTTGGAGAGTAATAAATCATTGAGGTGTTCATTATTAAGGGTATTCGATAATGTACTGTATGGGCGGTACTGCGTAAATTCATGAGATGTGAGGTAAATACCCAGAGTTTTCCTTACCAGAAATGCCTTATTTTCTGAATTTCGGGACGAAATTCCGTTATTAGGGGGGAAGTATGTAATACCCCGTATTTTCGAAGACTTAAATAATTATGTGATTTATTATTATTGTGGGATTAATTAAATTAAAATGTGGGAATTAATTATTAATCCAGATTAAATTTGAATATTTACTAGCGTGACGAGAAGTTAGTAATTGTTAATATTTCTACGAGAATAAGTAATATGAAATGACGATTTTTATATAACTTGTCGTGAGAGAGAAATACGACAGTTTAGGATAATAAGTCGGGGACGCGCGTGTGAGTCGTGTCAGGACTAATTAAGTGGAATAAAGGTAAATTTATTTTAAGTAACTCATATGATCATTTTGAGTGTGCCGTTGAGTTTAGAGGGGTCGAGATAGTTAGAAAACTCTACCCGGGTATTTTATTTGGACTTCGGGATATTTTTAGGCCAAGCCGGCACCCGGTAGGGGTAGTTTTGTAATTTGGATTTTTGGAGGAATTAAATGGACGAAAATTAGAGATATATTATATCATCTAATTGGGGACAATTAGGGTTAGGTTAAACCAAAATCAGGAGAGAGCCACAGTGGGTGAGGGAGAGAAATTTCCAAAGGAAGAGAAGCTATTTTCACCACCCTGCACAACCACAACCACCACCATCGTGTAGATCGGAACGCGAGGAACGCATCCATACCAACAACATCAACGGATCAGACCTTTGAAATCGAGGCAAGTTTTTATTGCTTGCTTTCATTAGCGATAATTATGTTTATGTTAGTTTAGGTTAATAAATCATGTGATGAAAATTAATTTAGGTGAAATTGGAGAACTATATCATTATTTAGGACTGATTTAATATGGATTTGAATATCATATGTAGATAGGATGATGCCTACGAAATTTGGATGATTTCTATGAACTAATATGGTTTTAATTTGAAGTTACACATATTAATTTAAGAACTAGGGTTCTTGAGAAATAAAATTGGGGATTTCGAGTTATATGAATAATTAGTGATGATTTAATGATTCTAGGTTTTTAGAATTCATTTACAAATGTTAGGATTCAATTTGGAAATAATTGATTGGAGGTTGGGATGATATTTTATAGGTTTTAGGGTTGAAAAATGGTGAAAAACGAAGTTGTCTAAGGTTAAAGACGAAACAGTCCAGGTCACGAGATCTCACTCGAAGTTGTTCGAGCAAGATTGATTGTCGCGTGAAGTCATTCAAACGACACGTGGAAGTCGTTCGAGCGAGATCCATTCTGGTTCGAGCGAGATTTCTATTTTTAGGGAATTTCCCGTTTTGCCCCTATTTTAGTAAACGGTTAATTTAAGTGAGGAAAGCCAATGTTCGATGACCATATAATAGTGCAAAATTATTGGGAGTTGTTTAAGTATAATGATCTAAACATTAGGGATGGTGAGTTTACCTTGAAGATTACGAGTGAGAGATAATCGTAATTGTAAATGCGTCGAGAGCATTAAGTGATAAATACTTACGATAGTAGTTCTAACGATATGGAACTTATAAGAATAAAAACCAGTGGTTATGTTTGGGACTTCTTACGATTTTGTATTAAGGATTTTCGAGTGACATAGTATCCTTATAATTATAATAATAATACGAGAGAGGGAATATCGTAACTTAAAATGCGTTGATCGTATTTAGTGATAATATACTACGTATGGAAAATGACACTTGGTTGTGTATACCGCTTAATTGGATGGGTTGTGTGAATGCCTATTACTTGCTAGTATTATGTGTATGACATCCTAGCTGCTTGTTTTTACGGGAGGTGGTGTAGAGACAGTCTTATCCTGAGGGGATTTTTGACTTGTATCTCAGAACATAGGACTGTGAAGACTTGTGAGTTGGTAAGTTGCTGACTATGGGAGCGTAGGTATGTGCATGACCCATAGGTATGTGAACTATGTTCCCCTCCATTATGTGTGTTTTGTACATATCGTTCGTGGGAGACTTTCGAACCGATAGTCCTTATTTGAGTACGAGAGGTACCGGGACATGATAGCAGAGTATGCAATGCACCACAGGTATTAGCCTTGGGGTGTTGTGTTAGTATATATATATATATATATATATATATATATATATATATATATATTGTGGTGATTATTTATATATACTTGTGTTTACTTACAATGTGATGTTGTAGGCTATTAAGATTTGGTTAATACATATATTATCGTGAGAGATATATATGTATGCTTTCAGTATATCTAAAATGAGATGATATCAGATTATTAAGATAGTGAAATCTTCAGTAACGTAAATAGTAAATACTTGACTTTAGTGTGTTAACACTTATTTAAAATGATAAACGTTGAGATCATATACGGAACACTACTACGAGGGGTAATTTTATGGATAATCCTATCACCTAGTTAGAAGTGTCAGATGGCTAAGTTGGAGTAGATGTACGTTAGGCGTGCACACTAGTTGAGAGGTGAGAATCTCATGTGAGAGTTCGAACTAACATGCATATAATACTTGCTTTAATGCAGTTTTAAATACTTGCTAAAACAAATATTTTTACACATCGGGCTCAGACTCGTTTCTTGCATCTCTTTTTTCTCTTGCTATATATATATGTATTAGTACAGGTGCCCAGCCACAGGGACACCGATTCTAGATACTTAGATGGTTTGCCGAGCTACAGCTGTTGTGGAAGTTGCGGGTTATTTGAGATTAAACACTTCTCTCATTTCATTCAGTTCCTAGTTCAGATATCTCAGTTAGGGCATGTGTCACCCATTCTCATTAGCAGAGTTATTCTCAGTTTCCTTTGTAGTTCTTCTCAGTTGGTTTGAGTATTTATTATTGTTTGGTTTGTAACTGTGAACTGGAAGGTTTTATATAGTCTTATCTATTAAGTATTTGATTCATTCAGCATTTAATTCTTATGTATGGTTTATATTTACTTGTTCAGAATTTATTAAATTAATTTGTTCAAGTTAATTGAAAAATGTTTTGACACAAGCTTAATTAAATGTTAGGTAATTAATTGGAATTAAGTTTTCGACAATGATGCTAAGAATGAACCAACCGAACATTTTGTTATAGATTTTATAAATGACTGATGATCTGATATTTAATTGGGCGGGGCGTCACACCACATGGGCGTCATACTTAGATTTTGGACTGTACATGTGCTGCAGCTAGTGTGGGAGTTGCATGTCTTTGCATTAGACCACTTCATTCTTGTCATCCCAGCTCTTCACTTAGTCATTTTAGATGGGGCATGTGTCGCCCATTTCCAGTTTTTATTAAGTTCAGAGTGACTTGTACCCTTTATTATTTCAATATTTAGTTTTAGTTGGGATTGTTTTAATGATTTCATTGTCCTTCGATGTGGGATATTTTACTTGGAATGATTAATCTAGCATGTTTATTCCACTTGGATGGTTTGGTATTCAATATTGTTATCTGTGTTCATAAAATGTCTTATGTATACAAATTTAAATAAGGAACTTAATTTATAAATTAAATGTTTTGATACTTAGCTTAATTATTTATTAGGTGATAAATAATATACATGATTTTTTGATAGTGATGCTAAGATTAATCCAACCGGATACTTTGTTTTAATTTAATAAAGGACTGATCACCCGGTATTTAATTAGGCGGGGTGTCATAGAGCTAAGTCCCCCACAAATAATGTACTACTTTTGAATATTCTTCCAAAACTTTCTGTGACTCAAGGGTGAGTCACCACAATTCGATACTATTTGTGTATCTTTAGAATGCCAAGAGTTTATGGTGATTTCCACCACCATTCACACATAAATATCTCAACGCTTTTTTAGAATTTGCTAATGATATATGTGGTTGATAGATACAACATTTGGTGTACACTTCAACTTGCTCTACACTAACACTGTTTGTGTCTCGAGCTCTTGACACGATGAGAATATTTGATAAAATACAATATCGAGTCCCAACGTTGAATGTTGAAGGTCTAACAATCAAATCCCAATCTAGCATCAAAGGGTGATGGTCCCCGAAATATCCCAAATTTTAGATTCTAAATAAATTTTTAGTTTCTTTCAAAATTCAAGTGAAATTAAATTAAACGAAAAAAATAATTGAATTTTCACTTAAATAAAAATTAATTCAATTCAAGTTACAATTAGGCCAAACAAACCTAAGCATGCCTTTTTTCAAATTAATTAAATTGGATTGAATTAAATTAAATTAAAATTACCAAACTAAATTCGCACCAAAATTACATCATTGTTGTGAATAAACCAATTTTTATCTTTTTAATCCTACACATGTATTTAGGTGATTTGTTCAAGATAAATATTAAACACAACACACAACGACGCGATGTACGAGGAAAATCCACAACAAAAAAAAACCTCGAATGGCCCAACCATACATTCACTAGGTATGATTTTACAAAAGACAAGACAAAAGACTTACTTCCTTAGCTCGATTCCACCGTAGTCTTGGAATACATCGATGGGGCCAATCAACCATCAAACATACGAAAGCCTCTCCTCTGTATGCACACCATGAATCTCAACAAAATCGACTCCTCCGTAGGAAACTTTCTCTTTTGGGATTATATTAATACCCAGTGCCAAGATGATGATCTCAAAACATAATATATATTGAAACTTGGAGCAAAACAAACTATGGGTGTAAACTTTATTTTTTGAAAGAAATTAAACCATTGGAAATTAACACACAAATTGGGACTTTTTGGTGGTAGAATTTTTTTCTCCAAAGCTCATAGACACTCTCAAAAAGTCTTGTAAAAAATTCAGTTCCCCCACTATTAATTCAAGTAAAAACAAAGTGGGGAAGTGGGAAGTTAAAAAAGAAAACTAACGAAAATTGACAAAAAATGCCCAGGTCGTTCGAACGACTTCGTTCTAACGAGAATCCAGAGTTGAAAAGGGGCACAAAAATCCTTAGATAACCTCGTTCGAATGATAGTGTTCTAACGACCTTTCTAATGAAAATTAAAAAAAATGAAAAGAATCTCGTTAGATGGTTCATTCGAATGACCTGGGAATCTCGTTTGAACGAGATCCCAGTTTTGTTTCAACGACTTTTCAAAAAATCAAAAAATTGCGTTTAAAGGCCAAAACTTTTAAGATAAGTTTTAAAAAGATTTTCTGAGAGAACATAAAGTTGTTTTGACAAATTATTTATAAAAGGACACCCATTAAAATATCCATGTCTCTCTATATATTAAATGCATTCATACTTTTAGAGACTTTGGACAAATTGCGAGGTTGATGACGACAAATATGGCACGAAAAGCTGACAATGATGATATCTTCAATTTAGGCTTAGGTGCTACGTCTTCAGTCTAAATGTGATATGCTTGAAAGGATACACCAAACTTCTATCCTATGACTCAATTAGTTTTGTCCAGAATTAAGACAATACTAACAAATTGACTAAATTGGAAATTTGTCCTTACATAACGACTAAATGTCACTCCAGAAAGTAACTTGAGCCTAAAGGCCGATACAAGTTGTAACATCCTGACCCAAAATTTGGGGCTACATGTGGCTCAACCCGGCTCAGTCTAGATGCATTAAATGTGAAGTGATGTAAAACAAACTAAATAATGTTTCTAGTTAATTTTAATTGATTTAAATTAATAAATAGGCATACAATTCAGTTTTCAAGATATTTAAACGCAAAGACAAGTGTGGAACCCATTAGAAAATATCCTAAGGTTCAAGTAATCAAAGATATAAGCGTAAGAATAAATAATTACTTACTTGTAAAATGCTCTCAAATGAAAGAACATCACCTAACCTATTGTAATAAAGGGAACATGGCGAAATAATGCCTGGTGGGGATTCCTAACGAAGAATAGAAATGAATGACTGAAACAACAAATACAATACTATCGATAATAAAGTTTGAATCCAATTCTCCATGCTATTAATAGATAACATATGCATTAGCCATGTTTTACTTCGAAACATCATCTTTAAATTAGGTGAAGTGTTATTAGCCTTTGTCTTTTAAAAGTTTTCTTCTTGTAAAAAAAATAATCCTTTATTCCATGAACTCACACGGTTATTTTAGGAACATTTCATTTTTTAATTATCTTTTAACTATCCATTTTCCTTCTTTAGTATCAAAGTAAACTTTAAATTAACACATGACTGGTGTTTCCAAAAGGTATCCTTTCAACACATCCCCCGACGTTTGAAAGGAATCTTTTATACAAAAATCTATCAAGTTTGGGATTGTGACGCACACATGGTTACCTATGCATCAAATTATTATAAATTTTCCTTTCTTTAAAACTATATTAATTTATCCACACATACCTGTGTTAAATTTAGGTTGTTCCCCTCCCAGTTATAACATTTTATTCCTTTAACTTAGAAACACTAAATTTCTCATTTTAGCTCATATTCTGGAGTTATTGACTTATATTTATTTTCATAATTACCATAAATCAAGGCAAAGTTATTTAAATTTGGAATACCAATGCCACAATCATTTACAATTTGATTAACCTTTTCCACGGGATTTACCAAATTCCTTTCCTCATTCATAATTAACATTTATCCTGGAGTTCACCGAATCCTACTTATGTCATAGGCTTGTATTGTCTACCATAAATGCTTCAACCAATTGTTTTACTCGCTAATTTTGGGTCAAACCGAAACCGCAACCTAGTTTTTCAGGCCCTTATTAAATTTACCGCAATGGAAACTCTTTTACATTTCATTAAGTTCATTCCTTCTAGTCTAGCCATCATATTCAACAGAACACCCGAATTTTACTATATTAATAAAATATTCAACTTACTGTTGTCTTTATCAAAATACCAGTCTTACCGACATTTTTATTATTTATATAAATGCCCTTTGTTTTTTCTTTACACCTAAACAATTTATACCCGACATACGTCCAAACCATGTAAAAATACTTTCTGTACAATTTACATATTTATTTTGATTTTATATTTGAACATGCATCCTTGTCCTTAGTATTGAACTCTTTTAACACAACATTTAATGTTCATTTCATAATTTCTAAGGTGTCGAGGTTACTTTTTAATTTTCTTTACAAAGGTAAAGTATAATAACATTTACATATTGGGAAGATTTCCCAAAATCACAAGTTTAGGGGCACTTTTGATATTTCACTAAAAATTAGGGATTATTGTGACACCCTATAATATTTATTAATATATTGATCAAATCTAAATTAAATGATACAAGAGTCTAAATAATTAAGTATCATTCTAAGCATGCGTAAACAATACAAAATAAAGGAAAACTCAATATAGAAAAGTAACTATCCATAAACTCTAATGTTGTCATACATACCCAAAAAATCTATAAAGTGGAATATAACATAAAAGACAAACTCTAAAACATAAAAAGTATATGTACTACATGTGTCTCTACATGTTAAACTAAGAGTAATAGAAAAGCCTATAGAAGCTGGCACGAACGCTAGGGACACCTACGTTTTAAAGTATCAGCAACGAGAAGGATGAGTGACAAAAATGAGGTCTATCAAGGTTGCAATATGGGGGGCCTCGGTCATGAGACATTAAATCCACAACGTTAACAACAACTCCAAAAAGAATAAATGTATAACCGAAATTGGAATAAATCATAACTATAAACATAACTCTTACATCTTAAATATCTTTTAGATTTATCCTACCTAACAATCCTAAATAATAGATGAATATAAATTCCTAATCCTATGGTGAATCCTATATATAGGTCTTATCCTTCACAAATGACCATAGCTAAATGATTCACAATTCATTTACGATAAACAATTTCGAGAGTATAAAATAAATAAGAAAATCATAAGTTATATAAGCATGAACTATATCATGCACAACAAAATTAGGCACTTACTTAACTTTGTCAAATTAAAGAGGGTATGCCCCTATTGCCTTTCGGGATCACTTGCGCATACCAAGTAGAGTCCTAGTTCGACCCAAACGTAAAGCCTTAACACGAGCATGGGATGAATTTCCACGTTTACCCATCACTCATATAGTCTACCATACCCAATGTTATATGATGAAATCTCCTAATTTATCCATCGTGGATGCGGGTATCTAGATGTGTGACTCAGGGGTTATATGACAAAGGCTTACATGTCTACTCACTGATGTGCCATCGTGGTCTGCATCATACGTGCCCTCATAATGGAATCCCCTATCGATACGATATCCTCGAGCCACACTAGGTATGCATTTTACACATATAACATAATAAAAGATATTCTTATAACACATGGAAATCTAAGCATAGTTTATAAATTATTCGCTTTAGTATCCTTACAAAGTTAGGTACAATAATGAATTTATCATATATTATAAACCTAAGAACCATCATAGTAACATGCTTTACTGAGGTTAATTAAGTCTAACGCAAACCTTACTTACACCCCTTCCAAACCCAAAGATCCAAGCCATTGAACTTGAAGCCAAAATATCCATTAAATGAGACCACCGGTCGATTGGTCAATTATACCGACCAACCAACCTTTTCATGTATGCTAAAAATTTAATTACAGACTTCATCTTCCCCAGTCCAATAAAACTCAATTCAAAGCTCCATTAATGACCCCAAAACCTTCATATAAGATTCATGTAACATCTAAAAAAGTAACCACAAATAAATCATAATTCAATCATGATTACAACATAAAAAACCCAATATCAATTCAAGATTTACTCATAACACCCATTTCTGTATTAAGAACGCGAGAAGTTCAATCTCCATCAATTTAATTCCAATTTTTACAGATTTATGCATATATTCCCAGGGTTTATGAAGGATTTATACTAAAGGTCAATTCCTATACATAATCTAATAATTTCAACTCAGATTCATATAAAAATTAACCAATCCAACGTAAATTGCCACAAATTTCTAAATAATTAGTTAAATTGCGAATTTAATAGAATTATTACATATAAATAAAAACTTAATCACTATTAGGGTTTAGAGTTACATAAATATGCATAATCTAAATCGATTTCAATCATATAAATATTCTAATTAAACACTCCATAAAATTTGATGAAGAATAACGGTCAAAATCTTCTAAGATTCCCTCCTCTTCTTTGAGTCTTCCTTTATCTAAGTTTTAATATCCCAAAATTATATTTATGTTCTAAATCCCTCTTTCAAAGACTCATTGAGACCCTTTAACAATGAAATTGGTCTTGGATCTAAAAAAGCCCTTGTGTAACTTGCACAAATTAAATCTTAACAATTATAAAAATACCTCTATTCATTATAATAACCCAATAGTCCCCAAATGACTTAGTAAAAATTGTTACATGTACAAAACATTATCCAGCTTAAGTTTAAATGTTACCAAAACTCATAAATCATTAACATATAATTCAATATTAATAATTGTTCCACATATAAAATATTATCCAACTTAAATTTAAAAACATTAAAATCATAATTAGTTGGTTTGGGTCTAACATGACATTATATTTGACTTCCTAGTCATTGGGAACCAACATCGAGGGGATAATTCAAACAAGAAAACCCTCAATATCGAATCCCGGACCAATCCATGGTCTGCCATAATATGTAGTTACATTCAGAATATTTATTAATATTTAATTGTGTCTTAATTTTCAATTTAACATATAATACCTATATGTATAATTACAAATATAGTGTCATCACAACTCACGTTACAAATATAGTGACATCACACATCACAAGCATGCAATGATATTTACTTAAGTATATATAAAAATATGGTGTATTACATTCCTCCCCTTTAAATATGGAATTTCATCCTCGAAATTCGAATATTAATTCACTGGAATAACTCTGGATGCCTTGCCTGGTTATCCTCCTCTCGCTCCCTGGTGGAATCGTACTCACTATTATGTCCCCACTGAACCCTCACTAAGGGAATGACTTTTGATCACTGAATTTTCTCCTTGCGATCAATAATACGTTGCGACCTCTCTTCATAATATACATCCTCTTATAGTTTAATCCCATCAATATCGATATGTTAATATGATTCCCCATCCCTTAGGAATTTCCTCAACATGGACATATGAAAACCATTATGTACCCTCTGAAGGTAATCAGGTAAGGCCCAGTGATATGCCACATGGCCTACCTAATCTAGAACGTAAAGGAACCTATGTATCAGGGAGCGAACTTTCCCTTATGTCAAAATCTTACCACTCCCTTCATCGGGGAGACCTTCAACAATACCTGATTCCCCTTTTAAAACTCCCATTTACGCTTCCTCTTATCCGTATAACTCTTTTGGAGGTCTTGTGTTGCCTTCATTCGTGCCCGAATGAGTGTCACCTTCTCTGAGGTGTCCCAAATGAGGTCAAGACCAAACATCTTATACTCTTCGTCCCCAGTCCAATAACTGGGCAAATGAAATGACCATCCATATAAATCCTCATACGGTGCCATCCAGATAGTCTACTGATGACTATTGTTATATGTAAACTCTGTAAGTGGAAAATGCGTATCCCAACTTCACTTAAAATTAAATACACGCGCTTAGAGCATATTCTCTTAAATCTGATTCACCCTTTGAGTCTGATCGTTTAAATGAGGGTGAAAGGCTGTACTCATACATAGATTCACCCCCATAGCATACTGAAACCCTTTCTAAAATTAGGGGATGAAAGTGTTGCCCCTGTCAAAAATTATATCCACAGGTACCCCATTAAGTTTTACCATCTCCGCTACCAATAACATAACATAGTGCTCTACGATGTAATCCATCATAACTGATAGGAAATGAGCCACCTTCGTCAGTATATTGATGATGACCCAGATCGAAACATGACCCCTCCATGATCTCGATATCTCCATAATAAATTCTATAAAGATACTCTCCATTTCCACCAAGGAACCTCTAATGGTTGCAATTCCCGTACCGACTTCTGGTGTTCCACCTTTACTAATTAACACGTGACACACCTCGATACATACTCTATAACATCTCTTTTCATTATTGCCCACTAATATGATTGTTGTATATCCTGCAACATCTTGTACCCTTCGGGATGGACCATATACCATGACCTATGAGCCTCGATTAAAACTTCATTACTTACTTTAGGGTCCTCAAGAATTACTAGTCGTTCCTAGAACCATAAACCCCTATTTGATCTAATTCAAAAAGGAATAAATCCTACAGATATGAGTCCTTTCACCTTCTCCTAACACACATAATTTATTCCATGCGCTTGAACTACTCGTGAAATGATAGTCGGGGTGATAATCACTATTTCCATTAAATAATTCATCAAGTCCATCTCACGTAAGTAATTACAACTCTCTAACCAAATATTCGATAAATTAACCCCCTTTGTCCTATAACGCAGCTAAAGAAACCATTGACCTACGACTCAAGGAATTTGCTATTATATTCGTGTTCCCTGGATGGTACTAGATCGAAAAAAGGTATTCCTTCACAAACTCCAATAATCTCCTTTGTCTCATGTTCAAGTCTATTTAGTTTAACAAATATCGAAGGCTCTTGTGGTCGAAAAATAATATGAACCTTTACCCTAGCAAATAGTGCCTCCAAATATGAAGGGAAAATACCATTGCTTATAATTCTATATAGTGGGTTGAGTAATTGCCTTCATTCAGATTAAACTTAAGAAAGACATAAGTTATCGACCTATTTTCCTGCTACATCACTCCTTATAGTGCCTATAACGATGCATCTATACAGACAATGTAATTGATTCCATCCCATGGCAAAGTGAGAATGGATGCGGTCATGAGTTTTCATTTGATCTCTTCGAATGCTCATTGATAATCAACACTCTTAATGAATGGGACCCCCTTTCTGTTGAGGTGAGTCAGTGGTCTAGTAATCTTCAAGAACCCCTAGATAAATCTCCTATAATATCCTACTAAACCTAGAAAGCTCTTAATTTTAATAGGTGTTATGGGCTACCCCTAATCCCTAACCGTAGATACCTTAAAAGTGTCTACTAAAATCCTAGCCTCAAACACTATGTGCCCCAGAAATTGCACCTCTTGGAGCCAAAATCCACACTTAGAGTATTTAGTGTACAAATTATTTTCTCTAAGCGTCTACTAAACTTACCTCAAGTGATGCACATGATCCCCCTTCAATCGTGAATATGCTAAGATATCATCGATGAACAGGATGACAAACTAATCTAAGTAGGGCTGAGACACTCAGTTCACAAGGTTCATAAAAACTGTAGGTGCATTGATCAGTCCAAATGCCATGATACGAAACTCATATGATCCATAACATGAGAGAAAAGTCTTATTCGGTATATCCTCCTCCCAAATTCATGGCTAATGGTACCTGGAGCATAAGTTAATCTTGAAAAAAAATGGCGCACCCCTCAATTGGTCATCTATCAAAGGTAAAGGATACTTGTTCCTTATAGTGACCTTATTCAACTTCCTATAATCCATTCATAGTTCGAGTGACATATTTTTCTTCTTCATAAATAACATAAGGGCTCCCCATAGATAGATACTCCTGTGGATGAACCCCTGACTTAACAACTATTAGATCTGCTCCCTTAACTCTTTCATCTCTAATGGAGCCATGCGATATGGTGCTCTCACTATGGGTCAGGTTCTTGGAGCTAAATTAATACAAAAATATATCTCCCTCATAGGTGGTAAACCCGGGATCTCCTCATATACATATGCAAACTACCAAACGATCGTTATGGAATCTAATGATACCATAACCTCCTCGGATGCACTCACATTAATGTAGTAAAAGTGAATACTAGAATCTCCATCCAGTCGGCATAGCTATAAGAAATAGGATCAAATATCCAAAAGTCCCTCAAATATTTTATAATACACATTTAGTCCAAGTCTTTTGTTTTATACCAAAAAGTCCCTCAAACACTCATTTAACTAATACTCTCTTATTTTTAAAGGTCCGCGCCAGCGGCATGGTGAAGGACTTTGTGAAGCAAAATAAAAAGACTTGGACTAAACGTGTATTAAAAAAATATTTGAGGGACTATTTGGTATATGCCCCTAAGAAATATATCCTTCCCGAGAATGGAAAACGTGTAGCCTTCCCACTACAGTCAATCTGGGCGTGATATGTCGCTAACTAAATCATACCCAAAATAACATCGTACGTAGACATATCCATTTATAAATTATCTGAGAAGCACAACCGACATATCTTAACTGCCATGCCTCTATATACCTGGCATAAAGCAATGCCCCACCCACTGGATTAACTATGTCCATAGTCATATCAGATGATATGTCTACCATACCCGATGTAGTAAACGTCTAAAACTGGTAAAAGAGTGAGACACTCCCATATCAAAAAGTACACACACATAATTACCAAATACATAAATCTTACCCTCAATCGCATGGGGTCGTGTCGGAGGGTCCTGATGATAGACATTGAACACATGCCCATGATGTAGTCGCGGGCACCCTTTTGCCTAGTTTCTAGGAGGGGGAAGCACTTAGTACCATGGTGGGGTGGAAATGCCTAAAATCGAGGTGAGGAAGGAAGGCCTCACTACTGTTCCTGTTCAATCTGCCTTAGGACAGCCTGAATCCCTTTAGGGCACCTTCTAAAATAATAGCCCTACTCATCACATGAATAACATGGTCCACAGAAAAGGGTTGCCCTGCTAACGAACCTGATGCCCCTAACTCTGGGGCTTATCATACTGTCTCTGTGCCTTGCCCTCGTTGGTCCTGCTAACCCTGATGATGCTGGAGTGGATGTCTGTACTGACTCTAACCCGAGTGGCCCCATCCTTGTCCCTGTTCGACCAGTCGGTGATGATCACTCATGCAGAATCTCATAGGGGCCTGCTACTCCAATGCTGATCCTCCATGGTGCTAGCTGGAGTCTCCCTGTCCATGGGAAGATTCTCTATCCTTTTATGTCTTTTCCCCTTAGCCAACTCCCATCCTCTCATTATTTGGCTCTTTTTTCGTCACAAACTCATGGTGGTCATCACAATGAAGTAAAGTGACATCTACCACCTGGGCTTATGTGGTGAGTGTTGAATTTTCTAACAAGACTTTCTTAATCCTCCAAGTCAAACCTCGTATAAACATGTCCATCTTCACTCCCCAGATCCATCAATCTCGATTGTAAAATGAAGGCGAGTAAATTCTCTCTCATACTCAATGATCGTCCTACCATTTTTTTTACCTTATCAAATTGACCCCTCAACTTTTTATGTTATGATAACATGGAATACTTCCCTTTAAACTTTGCTAAAAAATCTGATGAGGTTAATCGGGACCTATCGTCGATAGTGGTAGTAAACTCCTACTAGTATAAAGCATCATCTACCAGCTTGAATCTCGCAAGAATCTATCGTAGAACCTTGGTACACTCCACCAATAGAATAATGATGCTCAATTTCACGTCTCCACTGGAGCACTATGATAGGCTCTAGAGGTGGACAACAAAACCTGTCAACTCAAAGAACCAAACCAAGCCGCCACGTTTCATTTTTTGACACCATTGGGTAGGTTCTGGTTCCTAAACTTAAAAAAAGAGCATATTAGGTTGGTTCTTAGTTTTATACCAAACCCAAACCAACCCATATATATATATATATATATATATATATATATAATATGGGTATAATTATTAATAAACAACATATGGGAAGGCTATTTTTGTCAAATATGTAATAAGGGTTTTAGCTTATTTGGTCCTAAAAGAAAGACCCAACAATATCATTCCCTATTTCTCTTATCACGATCATTTTTCTCATAGACCCAGAAAACCCTCACCATTCTCCTCTTCCTCTATCACCTTCGGTCACTCACATCTTTCTCGTCTATTCTTCCTCTCTCACCTTTGATCACTCACATCATATCCTTCGTAGATTAAACCGCATCATTATGAGGTAACCAGTCAATTTGTTGATGAACCACTTGTAGAAATATTCATATTATACATTGCAATATACATACATATATAATTATAAAAACTATAATATACACATATATAAAATTATATAAATCGCAATATACACCGCGATACACACACAATATATAAATTACTACCCTTGATGTAGACTTTAAACTTGGAAGTAGCGGTATATTTCATCATTAATATACATATATTATTTTTTGTGTTAATTTAGTTATACATGTGTTTAAATTTTTTGATATGTTAGCTTAATATTTTGCTATTTTAGGTTTATAAAATAAATAGAACCATAAAGAAACTCAAAGCAACCCAAGCAAAAACCAAATCACAAATCAAACCAAACTGAACCATGGTTGGTTTGGTTTGGTTTGGTTCCATAACATGATTGGTTTGGCTATGGTTCCAATAATGCGGAATCGAAGTACATTGGTTCTGGTTTAGGTTTTGGTGTGGAATCGAACCAAACTTACCCATGTCCAGCCTTAATGGGATAAACGGATCTTGAAAACTCTGGGGGTGACCCTTCTCGAATGCAGTCGATGCACGCTCTCAAGAAGAAGTAGGAGGAAGGACATGTATAGGTACAACCACAGATGGTGGTGCTGGCGGTTGCTGCTGATGCATTGCTGTCATAGTTGAGGCTACAGTCTAGGCTATGATGGAAGTTAATCCAGTTGATGCTACACTAGCACCTGCTCTTGTGGTGGTGACTGATGCTATTGTTGAGGTGCAGCTGCCCGTGATTAGGCACTTGCGATCGAGCGTCTTTGTCCTTTACAAGTGTTCATCATATGAATGATAATAAATAAAAAGACATTAATAACATACTAATTATGTAGATTACAAATACTAAAAGTATGGTTTTAAAGTATCAAAGAACACGACGCAAGAAAAGTAACAAACACACTCAAGCTCCTAGGACACTAGAATCTGAAATGTTCTTATACCAATTGTGATACCCTATAATATTTAATAACATATTAATCAAGTCTAAATTATACGATATAGGAGTCTGAACAATTAAGTATCATTATAAGCATGCATAAAGAATTAAAAATAAGGGAGAACTCGATATAGACAAGTAATTATCCATTAAATCTATCACCGTAATACATGCCCAGAAAATCTATAAAGTCGACTATAACATACAAGATAAACTGCCAAAACATAAAAGGTATATGTACTACATGTGTCAATAATGTTAAACTAAAAGTAACGAAAATGCCGATAGAAGCTGGCGCGTAGTCCAGGGACATATACATCTAAATGAGTATTAGCAACGAGAAGGACGGGTGACAATAACAAGGTTTATCAAGGCTACATCACAGATGGCCTCGGTCATGAAATGTTCAATCCACAACATTAATATCAAGTTCAAAGAGAATAAATGTATAACCAAAATTGGAATAAATCATAACTATAAACATGCCTCTTACATATTAAATGTCTTTTAGATTTATCCTACACAACAATACTAATTAATACATGCATTTAAATTCCCAATCCCTAAGTGAATTAGATATATAAGTGTTATCCTTCACAAATGATCACAACTAACGGATTCACAATTCATTTAAGATAAAAATTTATAAGAGTAAAAAATGAAAAAATAGTCACAGAGTTTATAAGCATGAATTATAACATGTACCCTAGAAGTAGGCTCTTACTTAACTTGGTCAAATTAACTAGGGCCTATCCCTATTGCCCTTAAGGATCAGTCGCAATAAAGTCTTAGGTCGTTCGAAATCTAAAGCCATAACGCGAGCAAGGGATTAATCTCCACTTCTATCCATCACTAATCCAGTCTACCATACCCAAGGTTATATGATGAAATATCCTCGTCAATCCGTCTCGGATATGGGTACCTAAACGTGTAACTCAAGGTTAATATGACCAAGGCTTACTCATTTACGCACCAATGTACCATCGCAGTCCGCATCATATGTGCCCTTATAATAGAATCCCCCTATGGTACGATATCCACGATCACACACATGGTATGCATTTTACACATATAACACAATAAAAGAGATTCTCGTAAAATATGGAAATATAAACATAGTTTATGAATTATTCTCTTTAGTATCATTACAAAGTTCAGTGAAATAATGAATTCATCACATACTATAAACCTAAGAACCATCCTAGTAACATGATTTACTAATGTTACTTAAATCTAAAGGCCAACCTAAGTTACCCCCCTCTAAACCTAAAGATTCAAACCATTAACGCCAAAGCTAAAATATCCATTAACTGTAACGATCGGTCGATCGGTCAATTATACTGGTAGACCGACCTCTTCAAGTATGCCAAAAGTTTCACTATGAACTTCATCTTACTCATTCCAAAATTCCATTAATGAGGCAAAAACCTTCATATAAGATTTATGTAACATCTAAACAAACTAATAGCAAATAAAACATAATTAAAGCATGATTACAACATCAAAAACTCAAAATGTATTCAAGATTTACTCAACACCCAATTCTTTACGAAGAACCCTAGAAATTCAATCTCAATCAATTTAATTTCAATCTTGACAAATTTATCATATATTCAAGGGTTTTATGATGGATTAGTACTAGAGTCAATTCCTATACATAATCTAATAATTCCAACTCAAATTCAAATAGAAGTTAACCAAACCAGAGTAAATTGCCACCAATTTCTACTTAATTAGTTAAATTACAAATTTAATAGAATTAATCCATATGAATTAGATCTTAATCACGGTTAGGGTTTAGAGTTACATAGATAGACATAATCTAAATTGAGGTCAATTATAAAAATATTCTAATTAAAATTGCCTCAAAATTTGATGAAGAACAAGGGCTAAGATCTTCTATAATTCCCTCATCTTCTTTGAGTCTTCCTCTCCTTATGTTTTATGATCCCTAAATTACATCTATGTGCTAAATACCTCTTCCATACACTCATTTAAATCCCTTCAAAATTAAATTAGGCTAAAACCTAAAATAGGCCCTTCAGTAACTAGTCCAAATTAATCCTTAACAAATCTAAAAATCTCCCAATTCATTATAATAAACCAGTAGGACCAAAATGACTTATTTTAAGTTTAAAACCATTATTTTAAGTATTAACAAAACTCTTAAATTATTAACTTAAATTTCATAATTTATTCCAACATAAATTATTATCTTAAATTTAATAATTAATCCAACTTAAATATTTACAAAATATTACCCAACTTAAATTTAAAAACATTAAAATCATAATTAATTGGTTTAGGCATAACATGGTATTATAGTTGACTACTTCCTAGCCACTGGTACTCGAAATCGAGGGAATAATTCAAACAAGAAAACGCTCAACATTAAACCCCAGAACAATCCATAGTGTCCTTACTTACAAAATGTTTATTAATATTTTATCTTGTGTTAATTTTTGATTTATTTATATAATACCTATATGTATAATTACAAATAGAGTGACGCCACACATTATGAGCACCAAATGATATTTATTTATTTGTATATAAAAATACAGGGTATTTCAATTATTTTTAAGTATTAAAAAGTTTAGGGGATGATTTTAGATGATAAGAAGTTCAAGGCCTATTTTGGATTTATCCAAAGGTCCGAGGGTTGTTTTGTAATCACCCAAAAATTCAGGACCCATTTCATAATTTCTTAAACTTCGAGAGATATTTTGCAAACATTCAAAGTCCAGAGGCTATTTTGTAAATATTTCCTAAAAAATATATTTCTAAGGTCAAATAACACTTTTAACAATTCTTGGGTCCAAACTATAATTTATGAAAGTTTGAAATCAAAACCATTTATTAAAAACTTTAGGGGGAAAAACACATTTATAATACCATTTGGTCCCAAATAATAATCAATTCAAAGTCTAAGGTTTAAATATTATTAAACACAACTTTTAACATTATTTTATTGTGCATTGCATGCAAAAATTCTACCAACGCTTTAAACATATGTTTATACATTTTAAACCACTTTATTAAATGCATTCTAACCATGCAAAACAACTAAGTAATACAAAACCCCTACATATCTAGAGAGAAAATATGAAGAATTAGTTAGTGATGTGTGGCAGCCCCAACTTTCAAAGGTGGCCTCCAAGGCAGCTAAGCACTCATAAGCTTTAAAAGATGTATCCAATGTATTTTCCTCTTCAAAACTCCACTGAAAGACCCCTTCTTATACAGTTTTAGGAGAAGGAATATTTGAGATAAATCATATGTTTTTCTCTCCCAAGACATGGATTGATGGCCTCTTAATCTTTTCATATTATATTATCAAAACAATATGCAACCTCTCTTTGGATGCATTTCAGTCTTGCAGGGGTTAGATAAAAAAATTGAGACGTTTCAAAATTCGGTGAAACCCTCCAATTCTGAACTTATAGATGTTATTGTGGTCCTTAAGTTGCCATAATGATTGAGGTAACTGCTATAGCGTTCCTTCCCCCATCCTATTTTTAACCTTAAATTCTTTGCTTATATTAATTGACTTAACCCAAATTTGTTTAAGTTCCACCGGTTGTACAAATTATTTCTTTATCATCTAACCGACCCAAATAATCACTAAATATCCGATTGAGTCCCATTAACCATACTTTCAATTTAATAATTTCTCCACACTCTTTGAATAATTGCTCAAGTATTCCTTTTATAATTAACCCATACACACTCAAATTACAAATGCACCGGACGTTTTGAAATTTAGTTCTTATAAACTTAATAAAATATTATGTTATTACATTAACTAATCTAGAGTGTTATGTATAACCTATTGTATCGCGTTCTTGGGCACGATATTTATTTTATCTATATTATTAGGAATTTAAGTATTTGCGAAGTGTGCCACATACTCATTTGCTGTCGAAATTGAATATTGTCTTCTTGAAAAAATAGCTATAATATTCACATTTGTAACTAATACATTTAACTTGATCACTTTACTTAAAATATTCAATTTGACTATCATTTTACTTGCATTCACTTAGTGTTTCAATATCTTTTATACCTCATTTTTGCATTGAGCGGTATATGAGGTTCAAAGGAAATAGAGTGGAAGTATTCCATATAACAGGTAGTGAGAGCTTTAGGGTAAAAAAAGATTATAACTTTTATTTAGACAACAAACATGACTTCCCTATAAAGCCTTTGAATCAATGTGTGATAAGCTTACCATTAAAAATCAAAATAAAATGTTTGCATCCATAATCTAATACTAAGACCATCTCTAGAACCGTTGGCAAAAATAACAAAACCTAGATATGCCAACCCATTTTATTTATTTATTTTTATGTCTATAGGTTCATCGACAAATATAGAGATGTTTATTTAGGGGTAAAATTAATAGCATTTTGCTATTTATTTTGCCTCCGTATGATAAACAAACATGGCATTGTCGTGTTAAGTCAACTGTCACAGGAGTAATGCGTGCAACAGTTGACTTTCCACCGCACCAATAACGATAATTTTTCTTTCCCCCTATTTTGTTTTGAAGAAATTAGGACTTTTATTATCACTTATTAGAAGAAATGGTCTCTTTGACTTACAATATTTACAAAGCAATAACATTTCTTGGAAAATAAACATAAATGATACTCTTTATAGAATAAAACCCTTTCAAGAAATGTTGATGAAGAAGAATTTAAAGATAAATTGAAACTAACAAAAGAAAGAATCTTGCACCAATGACTTCTATACATGATTGAAATTAGGCATGCCCCATTTGTCAACTGTAATTAGGCCCTTTAGCTCCCTTAGGAAGTTTTTCAAATTTGAGAACCCATTTTTAGCCTTTTTGCTTCCTATTTTTGCCAAGAAATCTTCCACTTTGTTCCCTACCTTAAAGAATGAATTATACAACAATTTAACCCCTACAACACACTATAAAAATTTTATTAACCACCTTACGTTCCAGGGACAACGTGCTTTATTATTCAAAATATCCACTAGAATCTTCGAATCACTTTTAATAAGGAGATCATAACCCCTTAAATCTGTATAGTACTCCAATCCTTTTTTCAAAGCCATAACCTCAGCCTCCATATTACTAAAAACTCAAAAGTTTACACGAAAAGCCTATAATAAATATCCTAATTGGTTTCTAATTTTTAGATTCCCTATAAAATTCGATCTATATTCAGTTTTAGAACTCCTGAAGGAGGATTTATCCACCTAACTTGCCTCCTATTAATTGGTGAGTGTTGAACATGATTAAAACAATCCATTTCATAGTTAATGTGGTGGAGGACAACATTCACATTAGTGGAACTTCCTTCATACCTTCTCTTGTTTATCTGAATCCATATACACCAACAAATAATAGCTGAAGCCACTTTATTAATTATAGGACGAGACTTTTCCCTATGAAGCCACCATTTAATTACTTAATTTTTTAATCCTATTCCTGTAGATCTACGAACCTCGTGAATCTTATACACATGGACCCAAACTTTTGAAGCAAATCTCCTTAATCAAATAAGTGATCGAAGGTCTCTTTATTTGTCTTATCACAAAAATGGCATTTGGATGGGCCTCTAATGCCTATTGTCTTAATTTTATCATCGGTATGGAGGAGATTATTCATGAGTTTCCACATGAATATGGATATTTGGATATGGATTTTGGATGCCATATAAATCTAGAGCTATACATAGAAGCAACTCTGTCTTTATAAATATTCCAAGCAGATGAAGTAGAGAAAATTTCATGACTGTAAGGCTTCCAAACAACTACATCCTCTTGGTTATAAAATATTTCCTCAATCTTCAAGATTTTAGTGCCTCATTTCGTGATAACTTCTCCAGAACCTTGTCCCTGTCCCAATTACCCTTCATATCCCAAAAATTATTGATAACATCAACAACTTCTAAGTTAAGGTTCTTATATTCTTGAATACCCCAATTATCCCAATGAATACTAATATTTCCCTTTCCAATCGTTCACATCACTTGATCTCCAGCTATACTTCTAACTAAATAGATTATATTCCAAATGTGAGCACTTCTTCTTAGAGGAGCTTTATTATGATGTTCGTTTTTACAGTATGATGTCTGCATAGATTTTGACCATATTGAGGTTTTACCTCTAAAATTCCACTATAGTTTCATACTTAAGTCATTATTGATATCAAGGATGTTTCTGTCACCCAAACCTCCCTCATTTACTAGTATAGCAATAGAAGCCCAAGAACTCCATTGATTTCTCTGGTCCTCATAGAAGGAACTCTAGAAAAACTTTGCCATCAGAGAATTGATCCTTAGGAAAAGATACCCTGCAAAGAAACTGAGCACTACTTTAAAAAAATCTTTCTTAATGTCTTCCCAAAAGAAATTAAAAAATTGACCATAAAATCCATCCACTCTAGGACTACTACTAGCATTCAGCCCTTTGATTGTCTTTTTAACTTCATCCATTGATGGCCAAGCTGTCGGGTGAGATTTCATGTCATCATTTATGTACTTAGGGATAAGCCTCAGTAACTGATCCTCTCCTACTGGATTGAGGCTTTCTACAAAAGTGAACAAGGAGGACAAAAGATAAATATATTCTTCTTTGATTTCCTCTGCAGTCACGACCCAAGATCCATCTTTTCTTCTAATTTTCTGAATATGCAATCTCCTCTGCTTACTTTTAACTTGTCTATAAAAATAAGAAGTGTTTCTATCCCCCTCTAAAGCCCATTGATCCTTATATTTTTAAACCCAATAGTCTTCCTCTATTTTGAACCTTTGATTATGAACTGTTGTAGCCTTTGAGAACTCCCCCCTTTTCTTTTTTGGAGGATCTAGTTTAAAAGTCATTTAAGCACTTAATAAACTATCCTCAACATTTATTGCATCTTGGAAAATATCTCCAAAGTTAGACCTGCTCCACTCACTCAATTTCCTTCTATTTGCTCTAAGTTTCTTTGAAATGGCTATTAGAGGATTTTCATTATCTTCTTCCTTCTAGGGTTTGTCTGATCATCACTAGACAATCTTCGTTATCTAGCCATAACTTTAAAAATCAGAGATATTTTGAATGTGCTTGATTATTAGGCTCTCCTTTTAACAAGATGGGGGTATGATATGACACACTCCTATTTAAATGTCTAACTCCTCAGTTGAATTCCATCCCCATACAAGACTAGTTCATTAATACTATGTCTAGTCTACACCAAATGCTTTCCTCCAGGCACCTTTTATTATGCCAGGTAAATTTTGTACACGAATACCCCACATCTGTAAGCCCATTATCTCTACGCATTCCACAAACTCATGCATAGCTCATTTATTCATCTAATTGCCTCCTGCTTTCTTTGTAGGATCAGAGATTATGTTAAAGTCTCCTCCTATTATACATGGGTCATTGGTAGCAACCTCATCCAAGTACTCCCACAAGATTCTTTTGGCATATCTATTATAACTTGCATATACCAAGCTACATTTAACTATTTGAATATGACTTTCCATCTTAATCCGGAAAGTGATACATTGTGCCATGTTCGACATTAATTCCTATTCCACCCCTTGAAAAAAATATAAATTTTTCTATTTAGGTTTGAAACATTAGTTCCCAAACCTAATACTCCTAAAAAAAAATCATATTTTCAATTTATAATATCCTTAAAATAAAGATATTCAATTTATGCAATGGATGATTCGAGGATGAGTGTTTCGGAATTTTACATTGTATTCAAGGGATTTTTACCAAGTATTTATAAAAATAACCCCGATGCAATTTAGAGAGGATGCATAATCCCTGTATGTCATATTCACCAATTGTTTGAATTACCATGATGTTTAATTGAACATCAAATACAATTGCTTCTTTAACGAGGAGGATAAGCCAACTCCATCCTCATCTATCAATCCAACGGTTGAACCATATTAGGTTTTGGAGTCATAGGTGGAGAACTCCTAATAAAAAAAGAATTCTGAGTGAAGACTTTTAAGCCTAAGCCTCCTCTAAGCCATAGGTTTGATTTACCTATTCCTCCCAAGCCCGTTAAGTGCAACTACCACTACACACTGGGGAAGCCATCAAAGTAGGATAAATATTTATAGGTGGTTTTTAATTATTTATGCTTAATGTAATTTGTGTTAATGTCTTTATTAGTGTTAATGTTGTCTTAATTTAATATGTAAATGTGTTACTCAATTGTCCAACTAATAATGCAAATGCATATTAAATTAATAATAAAGTGAACGCGAACTAATACAACATTAACACTTTTTTTAAAAATTAAGTACATCTTTAATCTAAGGGGATCTTGAAATCCTATTGATACGGACGTCTTACCTCCTTATCCCCCCACTTGCCGAGGATGGACTTTTTCCTATGTTTTTAGTACACACATGTGCGGGGGTCCAAGTGATAATAGTCTATATTGACTATATCTTCTTCCACCTTTGTTTCAATGCCTTGTATTTTTTTCAAGTAAATTCCCACCTTTTTAGCCGACAGTGCCCACTTCTTGTTGGTATTTTGCTTACTTGGTTGGTTTTGTATTTTTTATTATGTGTAAGAATGCGAAGAAAGTCCATGGTTTTACCAACCATTTGATAATCTTAGCGTATAATGATCAAACGATTCGTAAACCGTTCGATGCTTCAATTATGAAGACTTTCCTGTAAGTGTTAATTAAGTCTATAAATTAAATAAACTAGAAATAAAGAAAATTTGAAAAAATCAAAAACTAATGGTAAAAAAGGGTTCAAAGTAACTAAAATAGCGAAGTGAAGTAATTTAATACTAAAAACTGTAAAAATGTTTAATACAGAAAAGTAAAGCGATTTAAATTAATAAATGTAAAGCAGTTTAAAACTAAGGAATGTAAAGACAATTAATTAAGGCAAAAGGAGATTTGTATTAAACTGAATGAGAGTTAAAAAATGGATCCACACTACAAATTACTTGAAAGAATAAACTAAATGATTAAAGGTTGCACTATACTAGAATACAAAAAAGAAATCAAAATAAAAGAAATCCTTAAATGAGGAAAAAAGGATTTGTAGCTGGAGAGTCCTCTTCTTGGATTGTCCTTAAGTTGCTTATTTATAGATTCCTTTGGTTTTGCAACTGCCACTCTCATTTTTGGATATTTATATATTTGAAATGCCCACGCCCTAGTATTATTATGCCCCAATGCAATTGTGTGAGATTACACCTCCATTTGAGCTTGAAAGGTATCATTCTCTTGTTCAGCCATTTGTCTTATTCTGTGTTATTTGCATTTTATATTTCTCGGCTATAACAACAAATTCTTATTTTCATATGGCGAGGCCTCATTAGTTGGAGATTTTAAGGTGTAAACATACTTTAAACATACTACTACTATTTCTCCTGCCATATTTCCACATTCTTTTACGTGTATTTTGGTGATCTAAAGTCACTTCCCGAATCTTAAGACCGACGTTTAGGTAATCATAACACTAATTATATCATTTATCTTAAATAGATGTCTTGGTAGTGAAAATATTTCCATCATTAAAGCTTTTCGTCTCTTAGATTTTCATCTGAGTTCTCATCTTTTTCAATCCCATCACTTTGTTTCACAAAAAATATCCTCTAATAGATATGACAATGATGTTCAAAAGGGAACTTGGGAGGTTTTATCTTCTTCTTTTGAATAACCAATTGATAGCCATACTACAACCAATTTGTGGGTTATTGTTGTTGCCTCTTTTGACCAACTTTCACTTGATGATGCTGATAATTGAGGGATCTATAATGTAGACCATGTTAATGAACTTCCTCTAGCTCCATATTCTATTGTTCCACCTCCACCCAGTTTGGATGAATTTTATGTTATTGAAGCTGAGTATACTACTCCACATCCTCCAACGAAATTTTTTGGCTCTCCTCCGGATGTCATCGATCTACCAAGTTCAGGACTTTTCTAATACTGGGCTGATAAAATTCTCCTTTGTCTTCCTCCTTGTGAGGAAGTTGTTATTCCTACTGAAGAACTTTCTTATGACGTCATTAGAACTCAAATTGATGACATGAAGGATACAACTGGGACAGAAGATATTGAAACTTGGATAACAAGGCTACCGAGCCCAATGTATCTAAAACCAAAGATAAAAATGGATGTTTTCTGTGATTATAGTGAATCTCTGCGAGCTCCTCCTCTTTCTCCTCTGTGGGAAGTGATTAATCAGCATCCTTATGATAAAGTGGGTGTTGGCTATAATCATACTCTTATTTTTTTTCCCAATTTCCACTTGAACATTTTCTATGAGTGGTTTATCCCATTCCCACTCCTCTTTTAGGGGAGATTATGCTTGGTCAAGGTCAATTAGGCCATACTATCCCTTTGATTCTATAAAGAGCACGAAGTTAAACCTCATGTCTTCTTAGCATTATGCCACTTATGTTGTCCCAAGATATGGCACTACCAACGCTAATCCCCCATCTCATTATTTTATATGTCCTACCAATCATGTCATCACCAATGCCATATACACATCTTATGTTCTAGATGGAGCTAGATTTGATTTACCCGCCTTCGAAGCCTTGGTGATTGACTCATTTTTCTATGATGTTCCTCTCTCTAATATGATTAATTATCCTCCCATACTGTTTGGGGATCTAATTTTTCGTCTAGAGAAGTATGCCTTAGATGGTATGGACATCATAAAAATTATGTTTCACTACCCTTCCTCTGTCGTTGATGTTAGCATGGCTTTGAACCTTATTCATGAATTCTCGTTTCCTCCTTATTCTAGTGTAATTTTTTTTTGCATCGTTTAAGGTTATTGTTTATGGAATTCTAAACTTATACTTAATGTCTTGGAAGAAGTCTACTAATTTATTTTCAATGAGTAATTTTAGAGCTTTAACATTTATCCATTTGGTAAAATAATTTCTGGCTACTAATATAAAGTTGTGCATCTTCGAAGATGAAGGTTAGATTTTACTAATAAAATTTATTGCTCATTGTTGATGCCAAAAATTATATATTTACTTGGACCAATCAAACGTGAACATTTTTCCTCCTACATGGCTAAAATCCTTGTTAGTAGATAGTAACCCGACAGGAATGCCGACTAACATAAAGAATGCCGACCAATAACAGGAATGTCGACCATCAAGATCAATGAAGCGTCACCATACCAAGGGTCATACTACACATGGTTTATACAACCAATCGTCACATTCATTATGTAAGGATGTAAATTCTTAATCATATAAAAGCATTCCATCCCATAACATTCTGACCTTTAACCTCCGGGTCACTATAAATACATTATATCCCTTTTAACAAGAGGGTGATAATGGATTATGGGATATTCTTATTTACAAGAATATCTAGCTTTATGTAACCTCTGAAATCAATACAATAACAGTGGACATAGGCTTTCTTACATAGTTGAACCACGTTAAAAACTCTCTCTCTCTATTTTTATTTACCATTGAAATTATATATTTTATCTGTGATTAACAAATTGGATGAATTCCAGTTTTTTACATCAATAGATTGACGTCGTCTATGGGAACATCTTTCTAATTTTTGTTCTCACTCTTATATACCCTTGTTCAAGACAAGATAAAGTGCCAGAAATGAAGGCAACCCGCTTTTTCCATCTGCTCAGCTTATGGCGATAGACCTAACTAGAATCCTTGCTAGTATTATCAGAGAACAAGAAGCCATGCAGTAAACGATGAGGCAATTGGCCCATTCACTGCAAATTAGGTCTCCATCCCTTTCTCGACAATAAATAGCTCCCTCATCCAGAAGAAAAATGTCGCCTCCTCCTCCAAGATCCTTCAGACATAGTTACGAGATACATCTTATCGTCCAGGAGCAAGTTTATCACTCAGGTCCACGAAACCCTATGATATCCATTCTTTTTCTCCTGAAAGTCCAAGTGTTTTGGAAAGGCTAAGCATAACTTCATCCTTTGACCTTTTGAGACCCCAAGAAAATAAAAATCCTAATAGAGTGTTATCTAGTAATACTCAAGATCCAGTCGACCAACATAAGGTTTCGATCAGATCTAGATCAAGCGTCTGATGATCTGTACGCATCGGTCAGACCTCTTAGGAGGAAAGTTCAGCGTAGACACATGGTCATAACAGCCAAGCTTCTTCGCATAGATCTGATGCAGGTAATCCTTCATGGACAGGCTCGATCCAATGATTGGAAGATAGATTGGGTGAAATGGGAAAAGCAAAGAATCCTTTACAATGGAGCTTTATTACAGGATCTCCTTTTATTCAGGAAATTGTGGATTTTCCTACTCCATCTAAATTTAAAGCTCCTGTGGTCACCCCAAATATAATGGTAAAACTGACCCAGCTCTTCACATCAAGCAATATCAATCTACAGCTGATATTTATTTAGTTCTTAATAAAATGAGGTGCATGGAATTTTCAAGTACCATAACGGGTTCAACCCAAATATGGTATAATAACATGCCTTGAGGACAAATTGCCAATTTCAATCATCTTGTCGAGCTATTCACTAGCAACTTCTGTTTCAGAGATAAGCCAGTGAAAAGAGTAGCTCATCTTTTGAGTGTAAGGCAACAAGTGGGGGAAATTACCAGGGAGTATATTACGCATTTTAATAATGAGAAATTAGAAGTGATTGATTATGAGGAGAAAACAACCATCACTGCTCTTATGAGTGGCTTGATTCTTGAGAAACTATACTATACTCTGGCCAAAGATCCTCCTAAAATAATGGCTGAACTCATGGTGAAAGCAAGAAAAATAATGAACGTCGAGGTAGCGATGGCCGCCATAAAATAGTGTTCAGTTACAAAGCCTGATACGAAGCCTGAGAAGAAAGGGCGAAAGGAACATAAGGAGAAGAAGATAAAGAAAGAGGACAAGCTCAAAAAATATGGAACATATACTCCATTGAGTGTTAGCATCCACCATATCCTAGACGAAATCAAGCATAATAAGGATTTGCGATGTCCTAAGAAGTTAAGGGCACCGCCTAACAAGAGGGATAGATCTGAATATTATTAATTCCACAAGGATCATGGTAGTATAAAGGATAACTGCGTCACTTTGAGAAATGAGATTGAATCCCTCATCCGTCGAGGAAAACTCCATAAATTTTTTGATTGGCGTAATAGCAGAAAATATAAAAAAAAGTCAAATTCTCCATGCATGCCCATAAATGACAGGAAGAGAAATCACGAAGATGATTATGAAGATGATCCAGGCCTGCCGAAGAAGCCCAAGTAACCAGAATGTGAGGTAGCTATGATCAATGTTGGTTAATTTACTTATATTGTTATTATATGTGGCAATGAAGGAGGAGGCGATCACACTACCGAAAGGAAACCTTATTTGAATGAAGCCCAGGCTTGCTCTTTTATATAAAGAATTAATCTAAATGAAGATGATCGACCGAGGAAGGTCAATAAAGACAAATTAGTGATCGAATTCTCTAAAAATGACCTTTATGGGCTACATTATCCCCATGATGATCCGTTGGTTGTCAAATTCGAAATCCAGGATGTTATCATTGCCATAGTTTTGATTGACAATAGGAGTTAGACCGATATTATGTTTTATACTTTCTTTTAAAGTTTGGACTTAAAGTTCAACCAACTGGAACCCTATCACAGGACATTAATAGGTATTTTTGGTGAAAAATTTAACCTCTTGGGACGATCAAGCTAGAAGTGTTGTTCGGCACCTGAACAACAAGTCGTGCAGAGAAAATATGCTTCTTCGTGATGGATAACTATGTTCAATCTTCTTATAATATGATCCTCGACAGGTTAGGGTTAAAGATGATTGAAGTAGTACCATCAACAGTCCATCAACGCTTGAAGTTTTCAATTTATTTTGGGGTAGGTGTTGTGAAAGGAGACCAAAAGGTGGCTAGAGAATGTTACTACTCTCTAATCAAGAAACGTGGCCTAATTTAATTGAAGAAGAAGACTACAACTTACCAGGTGGATAATACTGAGCCTAACAGTGAATCTGAAGTTGAAAGAATAGATCCACGAGATGAAACAGAGTTAGTCAATGGACAGATTATGGAAGCTACTGAAAACATTATCCTGGACGATGACAAACCAAATAGAACCACGCAGATCGGCTCAACAATGGATCCCATCCTTAAATAGGAATTTATTATGTTCCTGAGGCAATGGAGAAATGTATTTTCTTGGATTCATGAGGATATGTCTTGGATTGATCTCAATTTCCTCTGTCATGAGATCAACATCAGTAAGGATGCCAAGCCGATCAAGCAGAGATGCGGGCCTTTTAGTCCTATGAAAAATTAAGCTATTCTAAAAGAAGTAGAGAAGATTTAAAAATCCCGGTTCATTGAAGATGAGCTTGGTTGGACAACATTGTAATGGTCAAGAAGAAGAATGATAAATGGAGGATGTGCGTGGATTTCACTGATTTAAATAAAGCTTGCCAAAAAAACCATTTTCCCTTGCCTAGAATTAATAAATTGGTGGACACTACGTCGGGGCATGAGCTTTTAAGCTTCATGGATGACTATTCTGGTTATAACTAGATAAACATAAAACCTGAAGATAGGGAAAGTAAATCCATCATCACTAATAGAGGAACTTATTGCTACAATGTAATGCACTTTGGGCTAAAAAATGTAAGAGAGACGTATCAAAGGTTGGTGAATAAAGTCTTTGAAGAGAAGATAGGAAAAAATATGGAGGTTTATATGGATGATATGTTGACAAAGAGTAAAAAAGCCTCAGATCATATTGCTGACCTCAGTCAAACTTTTAATTAGTTAAAAAAGCAGCAGATGAAGATGAATCTGACCAAGTGTGTGTTCGGCATACAAGAAGGGATGTTCCTCGGCTTTATAGTTAATCAAATGGAAATTGAGACTAATTCAGCAAAGATAAAAGCTTTGATCGAATTATAGTCGCCGACCTGCAAGAAAGATGTACAAAGGCTCACTGGAAGAGTGGCAGCTTTAAACAGATTTGTTTCCTGACCAACAGAGAGGTGCTTACCATTTTCAAGGTGTTGAGAAAGACTTTTGAGTGCAATGAAGAATGTGAAAAAGAATTCTAGGAGTTAAAGAAGTACTTGGGATCACAACCATTACTCTCTCGATTAGTTTTGGGACAGAAATTGTACCCATATTTAGTTGGTTCTGAGTCAGCGGTGAGCTCAGCCTTGGTTAGACAGGACAATGGAATTCAAAAACTAGTTTACTACACCAGTAAAGCATTCAAAGGAGATGAAATTAGGTACCCACATTAGGAAAAAATAGTCCTAGCTCTTATTGAGGCTAATAGGCATATGAAACCTTATTTCCAAGCGCATATTATAGTTGTATATACTGATCTTCCTCTTCGACAATAAATTCACAAGCTTGAGAAGTCAGGAAGATTGATGTACTGGGAAGTTGAATTGGGAGAGTATAACATTATCTATGAACCAAGTTCTTCATTGAAAGGCCAAGCTTTGGCAGATTTTATTACTGAATTTACTAATCTGGAGTATCTCGACCAACAAAACTTGCCTACCAAGCAGACTTTGAAAGGAAAGAGCTCATCTCAAAAGCAAGCTAAAATTTCTGTTGATCGACTTGAGTCATCCATAATTTAAAAAATGGCCCAAAAATATGCGAAGGAGTGTAAGAAGATATTCTAACATGGACCATTGACAATAAAAAATTTCACAGTGATGTCTTATTATGGAGTTTGTACGTGGATGGATCTTCATGTGCTGCTAGCAGTGGAACAGGTATAATAGTTAATACTCCTGATGATATTGATATTGAGTATGCTCTCAGGTTTCAGTTCAACGCATCAAATAACAAGTCAGAATATGAAGCATTGATAGTTGGGCTGGATTTAGCTCATTCATTAGGTGCCGAGCAAGTAGTGGCGCATAGTGATTTATAGCTGGTCGTTAACAAAGTGCTAAATTTATATGGAGTCAAAGGAGAATTGGTGACCAGGTATCTTGTTAAGGCCATGGAAGTTATAACCAAGTTTTTTGCTGTCCAAATGAACAGGATCCCAAGAATAGCAAACGCCCAAGATGATGCCCTTGCTCAACTAGCGTCAACAACATGATTTGAGCTCAGAAAAATAATCCCAATAAAAATTTTGTCTAATCAGAGTATTGATTAAGACCTGATGGAAAATTTCATTACTCTAGATCTGGGTCCAACCTGGATGGATCCTATCAAAGCTTATATTGAAAATGGAACCCTACCAGCTGTTCCTATAGAGGCAAAAGAGATTTGATTTAAAGCAGCGAGATATGTGTTAAACAAAGGAGTTTTATATGGAAGGGGATTAACGATCTCCTTGTAGCGTAGTGTTCATCCAATGGAAGTAGAAAATTTGATCAAAAAAGTGCACGAAGGTTCCTGTGGGGGTCATTCCGCTGGTCGATCATTGCTCCAACGAATCAACACTCAGGGATACTACTAGTCGACTATGAGAGAAGGTTGTACAGCTATTGCAAGAAAGTGTGATAAGTGCCAAAAGTTCGCTGCTATTCATAAATTACCTAATGCTACTTTAACACCAATAACTTCACCTTGGTTGTTCGGTATATGAGGAATTGACTTGGTCAACCCACTACCGACCAGTAAAGGTAGGTTAAAATATTTAGTAGTTATTGTTGATTATTTTACCAAATAGGTGGAGGCAGAGCTGTTGGTTGAGATGCCTTATGAGAAAGTGTATCAGTTCATCTGGAAGAATATAACCTGTCAATATGATTTACCATATGCTGTAATTACAGATCATGGCATCCAGTTCAACAACAAGGAGTTTGAAGCATACTGTGTCCAGTCCAAAATCTAAAAACTGCATTCTGCACCTGACCATCCTCAAAGTACTGGTCAAACAGAAGTAACAAATAGAACTTTACTGAATGGACTAAAGAAGAGGCTTGATGCTGCTAAGGGCAACTGGATTAATGAGTTACATTATGTTCCTTGGGCTTACAGAATAACATCGAGAATAATAGCAGGAGAGACACCATACATGCTTGCGTTTGGGATTGAAGACATGTACCGGTCGAGCTCAGCCTACCAACCCACAGGGTACTGAATTTTGATTCTCCCGTTAGTGATTTGATGAGGTGATTAGATCTCGACATGTTAGAGGAAGAATGAGAAGATGCTGCTCTGAGAAATGATGCATACTAACACAAAACTGCTCCCTTTTATAATAAAAGGGTTAAGTCGACCAACCTGAAAGAGGGAGATTATGTTCTTAAGAAAGTTATTCAGAAAAATAACAAGCTTGAAGAAAATTGGCATGGTTCATATCGCATATCAGCTGTCTTCCGACCAGGAACCTATCGGATAGAGACTTTGGATGGCAAGGAATTCAAAAATCCCTAGTTAGCTTAGCAATTTAAAAAGTATTATCAGTAATTCAAAAGATTGCCATTATTGTATTTCTTTTGCTTGAGTATTAATAAAATGTCGATTTCACTCCCTTCAATTTTTTGATTTTTTTGGAGTACGGTGATGATATATGTAGACACCCCATTCTGTTACCCCTAACTCTCCTTAGGTCCCTAGTACCTCCCTTCATCACTACAAACCCAGGTCATGTCCCGAGTACTGACCTAGAAGCCACTGGGCACTCCCCGGCTCAGTTTGACCAAACAGTCAAACTCTTCATCTTGATCGAGACTGAATGAATCCTCGAAGGGCACTGAATACCCTTTTTAACGAACCGCCCCGAGCGTGATTCTGACTTACCATGCGGACGAACGATCCATTTGCATTCGAAACTTGACCTAGAGGCTACCGAACGCTCCCGAGCTCTGTTTGACCTAAGTCGACTCTTCAACTCAAAATGAGGCTGAATAAATCTTCAAAGGGAACTGAATACCCTTTCTAACGATCCGTCCCATGCGCGATTTTGACTTACTATGCGGACGAACGATTTTTTCGACTTTGAGACGTCACCGAATGCTTCCCGATCGCGATTGACCAAAGTCAACTCCCCAAACCGGGTCAAACTCTTTGGAATGTCGAAGTGCATCTACTAACCTTTCCAACGGTCCCCCCTGTGTGCGATTCAGACTTATCGTGTGGACGAACGATTCGTTTACGTCTGAACGATTCCCCGTCCAATGAACGGATAAATTCTTTTGATCCATATTGGACCCAAAGTCAACTCCCGAACCCGGGAGTGGTCCAAAGGACTTTCAAAGATCTATGAATTACCTTTCCAATGGTATGCCCCTTAGCGCGATTCTGACCAACGATTTTCCCTCAGTAGTCGATTTTCTGAAAAAGCCTGAAGCATACTGCCAAATGGCAGGTTCCAGACCTTGCCTATCGGCAGGTGCCGATAGGAAGGAAAGGGTCTATGCCGATCGGTAGTAACCCTAAGCCTATAAAAGGAGGCCTTCACCTCATTTTCAGAGGGAGCTCAGATCTGATAAAATTCACTCTCAACGAATCCCATAAACCTCTCTCGAAGGCAGCGTGATTTCAACTTCCAAATCCCGTTTTTACTTCCACTTTTCATCATCCTTTTCATCAAACTTGGTGAATTAGCCACTCTCCATCATCATCCAAGTGCAAGGGCTGCTCTCCAACATTCAAGAAAGAAGGTACAACATTCTCAAACTCTCTCTTAAATTCTCTTAAATTCCCAATAACTTGTTTTCTTACTTATCACTTTTATTATCTCATCTCACACATCATAATAAACTTTTTATTTAGTATTATTTCACATCTCTTATTTTCATAAAACCCAAAAAACAAGAAAAAGAGGGTTTGCTCATAAATTCCAAATAGGGATTCTCACACTTTTTCCACACTTTTCTCACAACTAAAACACTTTTTCTACACACACACACATTTACAAATAAAATATTCCCCATTTGGATTTATGGGATAAGCCCCACTCCTCGTTTTGTATGCGAACTACATGGACTTTGATGCCTTTATAGGCTACGTAGGCGTCTCGGGGTAAAACCCGAGACTCTAGTCCTTTTTCTCACTTTTCTCTCATTTTCTATCTTTTCTAGATCCACTTTCCTTATATTCTATATACTTGCTCTTAGTGACGTATTACTCCATATACGTTATCGTTCCATTATAACGATCAATGTATGGGTAATCGCGTAAATCTTATTTTTCTAATATTATTCTTATATCTTCCTACGGATGACTCGCTTTGTCTTTTTCATGATACAAGTGGAGGATTCCTACCTCCATTCTATATATACACATGCACACATATCACGGGGGGAAATATAAAGGAAAATAACAAATATCCATGAGAGACCGAAAGGGCAGAATGGGTGCCTAACACCTTCCCATTTCGTAACTAAGCCTCCTAACCCTTCTCGAATCATTTTGGTTTCGCACGCACCAGTATGTCTTTGGATGCCATCCTTCTGGGTGGCTTCCCCCTTTTCTTTTGTCTGTTTTGAGTAAAATAGACTGGCAACACTGAATGTCTCTACATTTTACATCATATCTCAAACGACGTCGGCCGAAGCGCTCCCGAGAGGGATGCGCGAGACCCGAAGGATCCTTCCTCCACCCGCCCGCTAGCATGGCGAGGATCTGGGATGGCCACAGTGGCGACTCCGCTGGGGATATTATTTATATTTTGAGGGCTTGACTCTATTTACATGGATGCTATATTTTTTTATGTTTCCTCCCATATCTGCATGTTCCCCTTTTCCATGTGTGTCCCATGCCTATGCTTATATTCACACACTTATAGAAAATTCTCCATGTACACTTCACACCACGTGCACCTAGGATCATATATACCCGCATGTTGCACGCATCACCCATCCATACTTGGTGTACCTTGGGTACTTCTACTTTGCTCCCTGTTTGGCATAATCAAGAAAGTCATTCTCATCATAAGATACTAATAAAAGAATCATGCATGATTCACACAACATCACCAAAGAGCATTGCTATTGACCAAATTTTACCCAGTAACTGGAGAGTCACTCGTGATGGGCGCTGGTCCTACAGGTCGCAGTTAGCCTAAGCGATATGACTCTCACCTTCCACTAACCAAGTACTTTCGACGTATATCGAACGGTTCCCCCGCATCGTATCTCTTGATCGAAGTCATGACGGGAGGTATATCGCAGGGAATTCGTTCACATACGCCGAGTATATCGAATTCGCTCTCACACGTACCATCCCCACGAGGTATATGGTGAGGCAATTCACGTACACTCAGGTATATCAAATGGCTTGTCCACACGTACCGATTGCCCGTAAGATCAAGACGTATATCGTGGAAGTCACGCCAAAGGGGGAAACCCATGTCGATTCACCCAACCAACTGCATACCTGCATATAGGTGTCAAACTTAGGACACGCACTTTATATTTTTGGTTTCAACCCAAAACTCTGTCGAAATTCTGGGTCGATCTGTCGCCCAATTTTTGCGCATTTTTAAAACGGGACCCTTTCCATGAACCTGGTTACAAGTCCAAATTGTAGCTTTGCATGTATTAAAAACCCCACTTTTCTAGGCTCGGGTCCCATCCGACATTGCATTTAAGAGAATTAAATACAAGTGAATACATAATAATTATAATAATCATGCTGAGTTCCGTCTCCAAAAACATTTCTCCATTTTTTATCAAAAATCCAAAAACATTTCTCCCTTCTTTATTAAAAATCCAAAAACATTCCTCCCTTCTTTATCAAAACTCCAAAAATAGTTTCTTCCCTTTTTCTTAAAAAAATAATCTCATCCTACGCCTTCTCAGGTAGATCGCATGCCCTTGGCCTGGCTCCCTATTGGCTTCGGTCTTCAGTCAAATCACCCCGGAGTTTCATCCGTTCCTCTACTACTTCTTCCGAGTCCAGAATCCCTCCATTTTCTATAGAGAATACAGATCAAGCACCAATCATACAGTCGGATCTGACGATAGTCCTAGCTTAGCTCGTGTCCAAGATTAACAACCTCCAAATCGAGGTTCGAGAGATGCAACGAAACCAGGTTCCTATTCCTCAAGAGCCCGAGGCCATATTCCCTCATAATATGGGCCCACCCGAGCCTATTTGGGTTCCAAAAGAATATCAGCACGCTCCACGTGACCCTCCTGCCAATGGGCCACTGCCTGCCCAGATTTCAACGCTAAAAATTACCCAGCCTGTGGCTAACCTGCCTATGGTCATTGATTCAAAAGAGGAAGAGTTGAATAAAGTCAAAGAGGATCTCAAGATGCTCACCAAGAAGTTCGACCAAGTCAGGATCTCTGGGAATTACATGGACTACACCCACATGTCTCCTTATCCTAAAGCGAGGTTACCCGAGAAGTTTAAGATGCCAAATATCGAGAAGTTCGGAGGGAATGGACCCCTAATTGTTCATCTTTGCAGTTTTCATCGTTCCATGACTTTACTAAGGGCTTCTGAAGAAGTGATAGCCCAATTATTTCAGCAAACTTTGAAGGATAGTTCCCTCCGATGGTTTTTATCTCTTAAGGAATCCAGAATCCGTAGCTGGGAGGGTGTAGCCCGAGAATTCATGTCGCAGTATAAATACAACGAAGAGCTTGAGATCACCCGTCATGATTTAGAGCTTCTCAAACAGAATCCTGGAGAATCAGTCAGTAACTTCATAACTCGGTGGAGGGAGCAAGAAGCTACCATGACCAATCGGCCATCCGAGGAAGAGCAGGTCAACATAGTGAAGAAAAACTTCTTGCCCCATATCCGAGCGACGATGGGAGGACAATAATATCCCCACTTTCGAGCTCTCAGAGAGGCTGGAGTGGAAATTGAGGAAAGCCTCGTTAAAACAGAGGTTGAATCGAAGAAGGTGTCCGGACAGTTCACCCCTAGAAAGTATGACAAGCTTGTCAATGCTACAGTTTCAACCATCAACAACATCTCTCAACCAACCACGCCATGGGAACCAGAAAGCCGCCCTGCCCCCATCCAAAGGGAATACACTGAGATCCATGCTCCCCTCTCTAAAGTTTACTAAGCCCTGCTAAGTCAAAACCTCATCAAACCCTTGGATCCACGTTCGTTTCCAAATCCACTCCCAAGAAACTTTAAAACCGATGCTCATTGCGCCTTTCACCAAACTGTCGGCCATACCACCAACCAATGCTTTCACCTTCGGAATATAATCCAAGATTTCATTGATCGGGGTACCATCACCCCACCAGTCAATCCTACGCCAAACACTACTCACAACCCACTCCCAAATCACACCAATGCCATCTTCTTGGAAGAAAACCCAGATTTTGATCCCTCAACTCAAATCACACTCATATACTCTCCTAAACCTCTTCAAATTTACCCATATTTCCTCCTACACCCTACTAGCCTCACTGATCAGGCACTGTCAGTCCTTGCCAGAGCATGCATCGCTATCCGTACCCATTCTGAAAATGGAAGTATGGAATTGTCAAAGGTGTTAAACCAACTCCTAGTGTTCGGGCTAAAATTGCCCTCACAGATTGTCATCAATTGCCAAAAATTCAGCACACTGTTCTTGGAAGCACGAAAGTGGGCCCGAGATTCAGACAAGTGGGTGGTACCAACTGACGAAGTCAGCCTAGATGACGTTGTCCAGATTATGGCAGAATTATTCGAGCAAACCAATAGCATTTGCAGTATCACCGGGTTACTTGACACTTTGAAGCTACAAGGGCGTTTGGTCCCTTCAATCACACATATCCCCACAAAATGGGAGAACTTATATGAAGAAGCCGTTGAAGTTGTGGAATGCATCAACTTTACATGGAAAGACAGAATTGTTACCACCAAATGGGGGGAAGAATTCGAAGATTCGGGTGAAGAACAAGCTTCAGGAAGAACTGGCCCAGTAGCCGACATATGTGGGATGATCTCATTTAAAAAACTCCTCGGAGAAATAAATAGGGTGGCAGAACAACCTGATATTGACAAGGAAATGGGATTCATGTTCTTTCCTTCTTCAGTAAATCGCGTGACCAGATCAGGGAGACATTACTAGTTTCTAAGCTCACTACCAGCAAATGACAAAGGGAAGGGCGTTGTAAACCTTCCTATTCCAGAGATGACCATCGAGGAGAGCAAGATCCTCGATCAACTGAAGAAAACCCAAGCTAACATCACTCTATGGAGGATTTTCATGTCTTCCCAGTTGCACAGAAATGCTTTAATCAAGCTGCTCACTGGACCCATAGTTCCCCCTTCTACCACACCAGAAGAAGCGATAAATCTGGTCGGATCCTTGATCTCTACCCGAATGTTATCATTCTCTGAATAAGAAATCCCCAGAATTGGGCCAAACCACAATCATGCACTCAACATCTCTGTCGAAGTTATGGGGAAAATCGTACCACTCTCTCTTGTCGATAATGGATCCGCCTTGAATGTCTGCCCACTAAGAACCTTCAAATGCTTCGGACTGAAAGAAAGTGACCTCGCTCCAACTTTTGCTGTTGTACGTGCCTTTGATAATACCTGTCGGGAGGTGATGGGATCCATAAAACTTGTAATAGGGGCTAGCCCTATAAACCCTCTCGTTGAATTCCAAATTATTGACATCCCATCTTATTTTAGCCTGTTGCTCGGATGACGTTGGCTCCACAGTATCAAGGGTGTGTCTTCCTCACTCCATCAGAAATTAAAGTTCTTCACCGACGGACGAGTCATCACTATTTTGGGCGATGACGATAATACCGAGGGTGCAAGTACCAGCAGTCCAATTCTTGAGATACAGCACGGGTCAAATGATATGCTCCTATCAGGATTTCGAGTTGAGCCACTCCTACTCCCGACAGGGGACGAATTAAAAGAAAGGGTTTATCCAGAATACGACCCTCATGGAAACGTCAATGTGATTGAGATGTTTAGAAACATGAACTTCATGTCCGGACTGGGATTAGGGCAAAGGCAGCAAGGGATACTTGATCCCATCAAACTAAAGAAAGCTTTTCCTCCTTATGGCTTGGGGTATCAACCATCAGAACAAGAGCTCAGAATGATCCGCCAATCTCAACCAAAGAGAAGATTAGACTGCATCCAAACTATCTCAGGAGACTCCTTAAATGGACGATTCATCAAAGAAGACGGGGACTTCCCCTTTTGCGGTTTTCCAGAACCATGGTATGACCACACGGACAAGAAGATGAGGCTTGTAATGGAGATCTTTTTCCAAGATAGCTACCTATGAGCCGAAAGTTTCCCACACCGCGTACAATCGCTCATCAAAGATACCGAATAGACTAAGGAAAGTGATTTCGAAGATTCCTTCAACTTACAGACACTAGGGCTAACACTCTGCATGGTTCATTCAAGAACTACATCAATGGACCCATCCCGTCTGATTAAAGTTGCTAATACTCCTCTCCTCAACTGGCATGCTACGCTAGTTCTACCTCTTAAATCTCCCCTAACCCCAATGTTTACCCTATTTCTTCTTCTGTTGTCTGTCTTGCTCAAATGTAATCGAGACCTCTTTTGATGAGGTTCTCAATGTTGTTTTTCCTATCAATGAAATAAATGAAGATTTTGAGTATCTTGTTGTGCCTTATATTAATTGTTTAGATCTTAATCGAACTTTTGATGATGATGATGATTTTGCAAATGAACAAATTAACTGATCTAAATAAGGTTAATAAACAACATAACCGCGTTCAAGTTAATGAAGAAGAGACTGTTGTTATTAATCTCGGTTCTAGAAGCTAACTGCGCGAGATTAGGATAGGAGCCACCCTTGATGAGCATGCCAACTCGAAAAATTGATGAAGGAGTTCGTAGATGTCTTCGCATGGTCCTATGATGATATGGCCGGTATTGATCCTGAAATAGCTCAGCACGAGATCCCCACTCTCCCACATTACAAGCCAGTTAAACAAAAATTGATAAAACTCCGCACCGAATGGTCGCTCAAGGTCAAAGAAGAGGTGGTCAAACAGTTGAACGTGGGTTTCATTCGGGTGATCTAATATCCCACATGGCTAGCCAATATTGTACCTGTGCCGAAATCAGGAGGGAAGGTTCGAATGTGTGTAGATTACCGAGATTTAAACAAAGCTTCTCTAAAGGATGATTATCCGCTATCTAATATCGACATGATCGTGGACAACACAGCAGTCATGCTCTCAAGTCATTCGTCGATGGGTTTGTCGGATACAACCAAATTAAGATGCACCCTGACCACCAAGAAAAAACCGCATTCATCACCCCTTGGGGAACCTTTTGCTACATCGTTATGCCATTCGGTCTCAAGAATGCTGGGGCTACCTACCAAAGGGCTGTCACAACCATCCTGCACGATTTGATTCACAAGGAGGTCGAGGTTTATGTGCATGATATGATTATCAAGTCCAAAACTAGAGAAGGTCATGCTCTCGCTCTCCGGAAGTTCTTCGAACGACTGCGACGGTATCATATGCGACTTAACCCACAGAAGTGTGTCTTCAGCATTATAAAGGGAAAAATCTTAGGATTCATGGTCAATGAAAAGGGGATAGAAGCAGATCCTATAAAGCTGAAGGCCATACTTGAGATGCCACCACCCCGAACAGAAAAAGAAGTCCGAGATTTTCTTAGGAAATTATAATATATCAGTCGGTTCATCAGCCATCTAAACTCCATCTGTGAATCGATCTTCAAGATCCTTTGAAAGGATTCAACCAATGTTTGGAATGAGGCCTGCCAAGAAGGTTTTGACCAAATCAAATAATATCTGACCCAACCTCCAGTTCTCATGCCGCTATAGTCTGGTCTCCCTTTGCTCCGATACCTAACCATAACTGACACTGCAGTTGGAGTTTTGCTAGCTCAATACCTTGAAGACTCTCGCAAAGAAAGAGCCATATATTACGCCAGTCGCAAATTGGCCGGGTACGAGGTCAACTACACTACTTTAGAAATGGTGTGTGTCGCGCTTGTCTGGGTCACCCAAAAGTTGCGACACTACATGCTCGCCTTCCCCATCAAACTTGTATCCCGAATGGATCCCATCAAATTCTTGCTTGAGAAACCCTCCTTATCCAGTAGAATGGCCCGATGGTTGATGCTCCTAACTGAGTTCAATATTGTGTATGTCACACAAAAAGCTGTTAAAGGAAGAGCCATCTCTGACTACCTCGTTGATTACCCCGTAGAAGAAGCAGATGTTCGGATCTCCAAATTCCCGGATGAAAATATCCTCTGCACCACTCAAGACCTCCTTCGATGGAAAATGTTCTTTGACGGCGCTGCCAACAAAAAGGGATATGGCATTGGGATACTTTTGATCGCCCAGATGACTCCCATACTCCCATCGCCATTAAGTTGGATTTCCCTGCACCAACAACATGACGGAATACGAGTCATGCACATTGGGCCTCAAAGTCGCTCTCAAGAAAGTTATTCCATACCTTAACGTCTACGGAGATTCTGCCCTTATCATCGGTCATGTGCTCAGAAAGTGGAAAGTCAAGGACGAAAAACTCCAACCCTTTTATGCCCAATTAGAAGAGTTAGTCTACCAATTCCAAGATATCACCTTCCATTACCTACCCTAAGCAAAGAATAACCCAGCCGATACTCTCGTTACCTTGGCCTCTATGGTCGACATGCCCAAGGGAATAACAATGACCCCCTTCCTAGTTCAAAATCAAGACAAACCAACCCACTGCTACCATATCTCCACCGAAGATACCAAACTAGCCGATTGCTGGTACTATGATATCTGGTGCCTCCTTAAACATGGTAGGTATCTCGAGGGTTCCAACAAGAAAGATGAACAACCCTCCGAAGACTGGCCACCCAGTACATCATCTGTCATAAAGCTCTACTCAAGAGGAACTTCGATGGAACTCATCTACACTGTATCGCAGGGGCTGAGATTGAGAAAATACTGCAAAAAATCCACAGCGGGGAATGCGGAGCCCACATGAATGGTCACATACTCGCCAAGAAGATCATCCAACAGTGCTACTACTGGACCACCATAATCCAGGAATTCACCGTCTATGTCCAGAGGTGCCTCAATGCCAATAATTCTCCAATCTTCAACACCTCCCTTACGAGAATTATATAACACGACCTCTCCCTGGCCATTCTCCACCTGGGGTGTCAACATCATAGGGAAGGTTACACCAAAGGCTTCAAACAGACATGATTTCATCCCGGTTGCCATCGATTACTTCACTAAATGGGTCGAAGATGAGTCATACGCAGTATTGAACGCCAAGAAAGTGGCCAAATTCCTCAAGAAAAATATCATCTGTCGATATGGGGTCCCGCATGAGCTAGTGTCAGGTAACGGGTTGCATTTCGAAGCAGAAGTCACGGAAGTAGTCAACGAGTACGGGATTCAGAGACACAAATCTTCTCCCTACCGACCTCAGACCAATGGTGCAGTTGAAGCCGCCAATAAAAACCTCAAAGCCATCATCATCAAGATGATCGAAAGTTGTAGGGATTGGGCCGACCGGATCCCATACGCCCTCTGGGGCTATCGAACCTCAATCCGAACCTCTACTGGGGCTACCCCTTACTCCTTGGTCTATGGTATGGAAGCAGTCCTACCTGTGGAGCTAGAAATACCCTCGCTATGCATCATGCTCGAAAGCAAAGTTAGTGAAGAAGACTGGTGCCAAGGCCATCTTGATGAGCTAGCCCTCCTAGATGAAAGAAGATTAAAAGCACTTTACCATATACAGGGGTACCATCGCTGAATAGCGCGATCATTCAACAAGAGAGTCAAGGACCGTGGTCTTCGGGAGGAGGATTTAGCCCTCAAAGAGATAATAGAACCCATCCGCGACCCCAGAGGGAAATTCAAGCCCAATTGGAGCGGCCCCTACATTGTGAAGAAAATCTTATCCGGCGGTGCCGCCATGCTCACTGACCTAGATAGGGAGGGGATGGCTCTTCCAGTCAATCTGGACCGTCTCAATAAATTCTAACCCTAGTCCAAAATCTTGGCGCGCTACGACTCTTCTCATCCTCCTTCTATTCTTAAAAAAAATCTTCATTTCTCTCTACCCAGAACTACGTGGGCCTGATCCTCTATAAAAAACTATTTTGCAAACAGATAAAAACATTTTCAAAAACCCCAGAGGTACGTAGGCAGCTCATGCACCTCACATGAGTGCGGCCCTTTCTTTTCCACAAAATACTATTCTTTTCTTACCTCCGAGAACGGTGGTTCATTCTAAAAATACTTGAACAAAAGGATTATGTATGCCTTAGCGATTAGTATATATAGTTTAAAATACAAAACTCATCGAAAGGCACAGCTGAATGATCAGAAACTTGTTTATTTCATTAATAAGAAAATTCAGCACGGATTACATAAGAAAAAGGAACGGATAACTCCCTTCCCCCACTAGCATAAAAAGACAAATATAATCCCCATATCTATTACACAAATAAACTCCCTAGGAGTCCTACCCATAGCCACCAGAGGAGCCTGCACCCTCATCATCTACATCTGGAGATCCCCAAGTTTTCCCTGGCTGAATAGAGTGCCATAAACATTCCATGGATCGATGAGACTTAACCATCTTCGAAAAGACCACAACACCCCCTTCCATGGTGTTAGATAAAACAAACCATCTTTGTCCAGTCTCCACTGCCAACATCTTACTGACTACTTTCCTCCACAACCACTTCATATAATCTTTGACTACATGCCAAACCTTCCCGAAAGACTGAGAGGGACGGGTCAACAGACGCCGATTTTCCCACAGAGACCCAAGAAACAGACGCAAGCGCTCAGTCAAATCTTCTACCAAAAAGAAATTTGAGGTCTGAGGGGGCACGACCTGCGCCCAGCCGAATTGGCGCAAAATCCGCCAAGGGAAATAAAAAGAGGTCTGTCTAAGACCAACCAGCCGCACATATGAATACTCTCCTAGCTCCAGAACAAGATGCAATTGTCCCCACCAAGGCACTGACCAATCCAGCCCACGAGCCCCATGCTCTACAAGCCAATGTTCCCAGTTCTCAACATATAGGCTAATGCTGATGAAGAAGTGTGAAAAGAAGTTTGGTACGACTGATAAGGGATACTCTGGAGGAGTCACCAAACGAAATCTTTGAGACAACCATATGAACAGCATCACAGGGCTACCCCTCAAAAAGTCAGAACGGCCTTCTCTCCAGGCATCCAGGCTATTTAGGGTCTTCGCCAGTATCACTGCCGAAGGATTATGACGATATGACATCCATGAGGTAATGGCTGCAAGTTGTGGGCCCACTTGCGCCTCCCCAGTCACCAGCAGCAATTTGGAAACCAGACCCAGAACAACGGCTCCAGCATAGCCAGCATTACCTACTTCCCATAAATGCATGGACTGCAGCACCGCCGGGAGGGAGATCATTCCTCCAACAACCAATGATCTAGCCGCCGAAGGTAAAATATGAATAAGCCCAACCAACAAATCCCTGGTTTAGCAGGAAAATTCTGGCAAAGCCACAGAAACACTGGGATTTACACCCAGCATGGTAGAAAATTTCTCGCAGGTAGGACAAACTTCCTCCAACCCAAAGCGGAATACAAGGTCTTCGGGGTACCATAATTGTACCGCCTCCATCAGCCCGTTCCACTCAAGAGGTCGATTGCGCCACAAGGAGACTCGACGCATGTTGAAAGCATCATAGTCGACATTATAAGAGCACATAGCTTCCAAGGCTTCGAGGTAGTTGGCAAACTCGGTGCTACCAGGGAAAGCCATCTTGTAAGGCTAAGAGATAGTGGGCAAGTAAGTGAAAATGCAAAGGTGTGATGAAAACACTCCACCCCTACCCCTTTTTATACTTGCAAACCCTCACAAGAGACATAATCCCTACAGAAATCGGAGGGAATCCTACCCCAAAAAGTACGAAAGGCTGAAGAGGGTACCATTCAAAGATTTCAATTGATGGGACTGGACTAAACTGCCGATAGGCAGGTCAGGGTGCTTGCCGATCGGCAACCCCCCATTTTTAGAAATTTCCCTCTTTTCCTCTTTTGTCAAATCAGAAAACTCAATAAAAATAAATTGACATTCTCAACAGAATTTCAAAATCCCTTTTTTCTCCTTATAAAATTTCCCCCTTTTAATCAAAAACTTTACTTCAAAAAATTCCAAAAATATTCCTTTTTACGGTCTCAGCAGCAAAGTAAAAAGCGCATGTGCATGCATTCATCATTAAATAAAAGATAATAAAAAAACTCCATTGCATTGCATATATCTGTTCTCTGTGTTACATCATTTTTGTAGGAAATAAAAAGAAAATGCAAAAACAACGGGACTCAGCCCGAACCCACATTCTATCTCTCTCTCTCTTTCTCTCTCTCACACTAAGAGCTTCCACACCTGCGACGCGTTCTCCTCCCCCTACGACGAGATGACGCACCACCACTAACCGAGCCAGAGTCCTCTCCAGACAAGGCAGACGGCACCAAGCAAGAAGGAATAGGAACCGTATCCAGATTATGGGCAGTCGTCGAAGATATCCAGTCTCTGATGTCCCTGAGCCAAGTGGTCGACACCCGAACTTGCGTCAAGAAAAGGCGAAATCAGTATCAAGGCAGGGATGACCAAAATAGAAAAGAAATAAAGAGAGGAACATAAAGGTATACCGCAGGTCGAAGGACCTCCTCTGTCAAACCCAACTCCTCCGGATCCATCGCATGAGGACGGTGCAATATAGGCACTATTCCTCCATCTGCCCGCCGAATGTTGTACAAAGAGGTATGCAACCGCACAAAAGGGACCTCTGAAGTCGTCGCCACAGATTTCGACGGGCCACCGCCGCTATGGGAAGATCCCACTGCCCGACTCGAACCCATGGGAAGAAAAGGTAGGGCATCATATATGCTGGGCGCCGTCAACCAGCTCGTCACAAAGTCCATATAGTCATACGGCGCAGCCATATTGGTGTATAACAAGTAGGACTCGCCAATCATCGCCGCGATCCTCTAATCCTCTGACAGCAGTCGCTCCCGCCTCATAAACATAGGAGGCTACGTGGGTGGCACCACCACATCCTCATTAGCAATCTGATGAACCACCCTCTCCCCAAGAAACCAGGAATAACCGAACTCACGCGCTAGTAAATGCCTCATCCACGCATTCACCCCGATCATCCCACATCCTGAATGACTGTCCCTCAGGGATAAAAGGTCACCTGAAAATCTCCAAGTGAGCATAAATCAATACAAGATCAGAAGGTGTAAAAACCAAGATTGAAATGGAAAGAGTCTTACCCTACCACTGGTCAGGTCATTCAAGACCTGATGCATCGCCTCCAGGGAGAGAGATCCCTTCGACTGTCGATTAGCCTTACGCCATCGATACAATCGACAGAAGTCCCCAACGGTGTCGTCCTTCAAAGCAATCAGCGGGGTTTTGCACCCAATCACCTCGTAGAACCAAGTCTAAATTCACAAATAAAAAGAGACGCATGAAAGGAAAATGCGAAGGCATGAAAGGAAAATGAGAGTGCGTGAAAAGAAATGCGCAAACTAAAGAATACCTCAAGAAGGTGCGTTGCCCCAGTAAAGGTCTATCGGTAGCACCAGCTGAATGCATCCAAAGAGGAGTAAAGGTTCGCCAAGGTCAGACTCCCCCAATCATAGAAAGGGATGTTCAAAAACATCCTCAAGTACGGCAGAAACCATAAATGAACGACGTCGCCGCTTGACGCCACCATAAAACCTCCTAATATCAGCAGAATGAATAACCGAGCCATCTGCCTTACTTACAACCCGTCCTCCACATCAATCACCCTACTCAGCAGAATATCCTTCAGTAGGGACAACCAGATAGAATCCCCAGAAACTATCCTCCCAACATCACCAAGTGTCGCACGCACTACCTTCGGTCTCACCCGTAAAGAGTGATCCACCTCTATCTGCTCTCCATCATAATCCAACCCCAGCAGTTGTTGCACATCAATAGGAGTCACAGTCATCTCCCCAAAGCCAAAATGAAAGGTGTGGGTAGTGTTCCACCACCTCTCTCCCAAAGAACACAAGACCGTTGTCGAACGAGGCATCTCATCCAGCACCAATGCCAACCGCCCAAAACTCACTGATGATACCATCCAACACACCACAGGTAGGAGATGCTCCCAGACATCCCTGAACCCAGTTGTCCCACGGGCATGCATGTTCTTCAAAGAAATATCAGACTGGAAAAAAGAAGAAATCTCATCAAAAGTCAAGAAAGAAAGAAAAATCACCAAAAAGAGAAGAATGCCAAAGGTCGGGTTACTTACATAACCGTCGGGACTCACTCTCGAAGAGTGATGACACGATGGATCCAGCAGTAAGGTCCGCTCATCCGCAACAGGATCAAAAGCATCAAAGGAGTTCTCACTCCCCAAGGCAAGAGGCGCCCTATCCCTCCACTCCACATTTGCCCAGTCACCAACGGTTAACCACTCCCGTAGGCTGCAGTGCTCACAAAAGCGGCCATTTCTTGAAGATCGGAATGCTAGAATAATTTGCAGAAGAATCGCAGAGAGAGAGAAAGCAAAGTCTATGCCACTGCCGAATGGCACCCTTCGTACTATGCCGACCGGCACCCCCCTTAAATTTCGTACAGAAATTCCCATAAAATACCAGAAAGCCTCAAAAAATCCCCAAAAAATTCCTAAAAATCCCAGGAGGGATTTAAAGCCTTTTCACTCAGAATACCTTGCATTCCCTCGAGTGAAACCCCTCTTTCCTAGAAAAATCCTCAAAAACAAAGTGCAAACTCCTCCCAGCAAAGCTCCGGAGGATCTCAAAGGATCACCTGATCACTTCCCCAGCGGAATTCTCTTACAGCACCCAAAATAGGTTGTTCCCCCATCGTAAGGTCTCCTAAAAGCTTCCCCAGCTATCAGCTCCCGAGCTCAAATCAAAATCACAAAGCACTTTCCCTAGCAAAATCAAAATCCAGTCTTTATCCACTCTTGGGTCAGAATTAACCCCGGTCTTGGATCGTTACCTGAGTTAGGTCAGAATTGACCTCGGTCCTCGATCGTCACCACTCTTAGGTCAGAATTGACCCCGATCTTGGATCATCACCTGAGTTGGGTCAGAATTGACCCCAGTCCTTGGTCGTCACCACTCTTTAGGTTAGAATTGACCTTGTTCTTGGATCATCACCTGAGTTAGGTCAGAATTGATCCCGATCCTTGGTTGTCACCACTCTTTGGGTCAGAATTGACCTCGATCTTGGATCGTCACCTGAGTTGGGTCAGAATTGACCTCGGTCGTCACCACTCTTTAGGTCAGAATTGACCTCGGTCTTAGATCATCACCTGAGTTGGGTCATAATTGACCCCGGTCATCGGTCGTCACCACTCTTTAGGTCAGAATTGACCTCGATCTTGGATCATCACTTGAGTTGGGTCAGAATTGACCCCGATCCTCGGTCGTCACCACTTTTTAGGTCAGAATTGACCTCGATCTTGGATCGTCACCTGAGTTGGGTCAAAATTGACCCCGATCCTCGGTTGTCACCACTCTCTAGGTCAAAATTGACCTCGGTCTTGGATCGTCACCTGAGTTGGGTCATAATTGACCCTGGTCCTCGGTCGTCACCACTCTTTAGGTCAGAATTGACCTCGATCTTGGATTATCACCTGAGTTGGGTCAGAATTGACCCCGATCCCCAGTCGTCACCACTCTTTAGGTCAGAATTGACCTCGGTCTTGGATCGTCACCTGAGTTGGGTCACAATTGACCTCGGTCCTCGGTCGTCACCACTCTCTAGGTTATAATTGACCTCGATCTTGAATCGTCACCTGAGTTAGGTCAGAATTGACCCCGATCCTCGATCGTCACCACTCTCTAGGTCAGAATTGACCTCGGTCTTAGATCCTCACCTGAGTTGGGTCAGAATTGACCCCGGTGCTCGGTCGTCGCCACTCTCTAGGTCAGAATTGACTTCAGTCTTGGATCGTCACCTGAGTTGGGTCAAAATTGACCCCGATCCTCGATCGTCACCAATCTTAGGTCAAGATTGACCTCGGTTATTAGACCTTTATCCTAAGCCCGTAGATTCGGCTTTGACCCGCAGAATTGATCATCCCCAGCACACTCCTTAGGTCCTTAGAATCGGCCTCGACCATCTGAATCGGTCATACTCCCTCAAAAGTATCTTGTGGCATTTATTTGACGGTCATCATTTGTTCCAAACTCACCTGTCGAGGGGCTCTGTAGACACCCCATTCTGTTACCCCCTAACTCTCCTTAGGTCCCAAGTACCTCCCTTCATCACTACAAACCCATGTCATGTACCGAGTACTCACCTAGAAGCCATCGGGCACTCCACAGCTCAGTTTGACCAAAAAGTCAAACTCTTCATCTCGTTTGAGACTGAATGAATCCTCGAAGGGCACTGAATACCCTTTCCAACGGACTGCCTCGTTCATGATTCTGACTTACCATGTAGACGAACAATCCGTTTGCATCTGGAACTTGACTCAGAGGCCACTGGGCGCTCTCGAGCTCTGTTTGACCTAATTCAACTCTTCATCTCAACCAAGGCTGAATGAAACTACGAAGGGAACTGAATACCCTTTCCAATGGTCCATCCCGTGCGCAATTCCGACTTACCATGCGGACAAACGATCCGTTCGACTTCGAGAGGTCACTGAATGCTTCCCGGGACTGGTTGACCAAAGTCAACTCCCCAAATTGGGTCAAACTCTTTGGAATGTCGAAGTGCATCTCCTAAACTTTCCAATGGTCCACCCCATGCACGATTCGGACTTACCATGTGGATGAACGATCCGTTTGTGTCAGAACGATTCCTCGTCCAATGGACCGACAAATGCTTCCGAGCCATATTTGACCCAAAGTTAACTCCTAAACTCGAGAGCGGTCCAAAGGACTTTCAAAGGTATATGAATTATCTTTCCAATGGTATGCCCCGTGTACGATTCTGACCAACGGTTTGCCCTCGGCAACCAATTTTTAAAAAAATCCTGAAGCGCACTACCAAATGGCAGGTTCCAGACCCTGACTATCGGTAGGTGTCGATAGGCAGGAACGGGTCTATACCGATCGGCAGTGACCTGAGACTATAAAAGGAGGCCTTCACCTCATTTGCAGGGGAGCCCAGATCTGATAAAATTCACTCTCAACGAATCCCAGAAACCTCTCTCGAAGGCAGCGTGATTTCAACTTCCAAATCCCTTTTTTACTTCCACTTTTCATCATCCTTTTCATCAAAATTGGTGAATTAGACACTCTCTATCATCATCCAAGTGTAAGGGATGCTCTTCAACATTCAAGATCAAGCTCAAGATCTTCAAGAAGGTCCAACTTTCTCAAACTCCGTCTTAAATTCTCTTAAATTCTCAATAACTTGTTTTCTTACTTAACACTTTTATTATCTCATCTCACACATCCTAATATACTTTTTATTTAGTCTTATTGCACATCTCTTATTTTCATAAAACCCAAAAAATAAGAAAAAGAGGGTTTGCTCATAAATTCCAAATAGGGATTCTCACACTTTTTCCACACTTTTCTCACAACTAAAACACTTTTTCTACACACACACACTTACAAATAAGAGATTCCCCATTTGGATTTATGTGATAAGCCCCACTCCTCATTTTGTATGCGAACTACGTGGACTTTGATGCCTTTATAGGCTACGTAGGCGTCTTGAGGTAAAACCCGAGACTCGAGTCCTTTTTCTCAATTTTTCTATAATTTTCTATCTTCTCTAAATCCACTTTCCTTATATTCTATATACTTGCTCTTAGTGACGTATTACTCCATATGCGTTATCGTTCCATTATAACGATCAACGTATGGGTAATCGCGTAAATCTTATTTTTCTAATATTATTCTTATATCTTCCTACGGATGACTCGCTTTGTCTTTTCCATGATACAAGTCGAGGATTCCTACCTCCATTCTATATATACACATGAACACATATTACGGGGGGGAAATATAAAGGAAAATAGCAAATATCCATGAGAGACCGAAAGGGCAGAATGGGTGCCTAACACCTTCTCGAATCATTTTGGTTTCGCACGCACCAGTATGTCTTTGGATGCCATCATTCGGGGTGGCTTCCTCTTTTTCTTTTATCTGTTTTGAGTAAAATAGACTGGCGACTCTGAATCTCTCTACATTTTTTCACCACATCTCAAACGACGCCGGCCGAAGAGCTCCCAAGAGGGACGCGCGGGACCCGAAGGATCCTTCCTCCACGCGCCCGCCCGCATAGCGAGGATTAGGGATGGCCACAATATACATCACCCAGAACTGAAATAACCTGGTACATATGTTGACTTCATCAGATTCCAAATGTACCAACAACTTGATGCCTGCTCATAAATCACCGACCAAGTCAAAACAGGATTACAATCCTTAGCACTTGGTTGGCAATAAAAATAATAACCGACCAAGTCAAAACATGATTACAATCCTCAGTACTTGGTCGGCAACAACAATTTACTTCATGTGTGACTTCGTAAAAATAAATCATGAACAAGAGGTTGACTACTTCATGTATGATTTTGAATAAAAAAGTCTAGAATAAAAAGTTGGTAAAACTTCGTACAAAACTCAAACACTTACAAACAAGTTTAACCCAACTAAGTTAAATGTAGGAAGACATGTAAAAATTCCTAAATACTGGAATATAAACATATATTCCTCATACACTTGGTCACCACTGAAAACTAATGCTAAATTTGGATTAATATATCTAAGTGCATTAGTAGAATCAATGGCATTACAATACAATCACGAGTTAATTGATTGATTAAAATAATCATAAATTAACAAAACAAACACATGGATTTTCATTCACATAAACTATATTACAGTCAAATGAATAACAAAATACAGGAAAATCATTTAGCTGGATGTTTCCCTTCAGCTTTGGAGGATGGTTGTACTTTTTCCATTCCAGTAGAAGGATCATTCGATGTATAGGGAGAGTTGATAAAGTTAAAGTCTTTCAATATTCTTCTGTTATAACTTCTTAGGGCATTGATCAGATGTGAAGGGTGAACTATTTAATGAACATCATGGAGATCATAATCTCCTAAGTATTTAGTGATTAAATATTGAGATATGGCATCGGGAGGGATTTATTTATCCAAGTTGAATGGAGGCTTATTATAATCTAGCAGACCAGGTTCATTCCAATACCATAGTTTATTATCCCGATCATGCTTCAACAAAGTTAGATAATTGGTCCATCCCCACATGTACCCTTCATCACGACTCTGGTCAAGATGATCATCAATATGACCCAAAGCTTCATTTTTTTTAATTTTTTTCCAGATAAGGGAGGCGGAACTCCCGATTGATATATTTATCAAAGTGAAGAAACGGCGTCTTCACGGTGGCTTGTACAAAGCTTGAGAAAAGGGTAGAGGGGGAGTCAATTATCCGAAGAAAAAAAAACACTTTTCCCAGGATTATGAAAGACTAAAACATAATATAGACCCTAGATCTTTTACCTAAACAAATAACTGACCCAAAGCTTCATCATAGCCCTCCATCCACACTTCTCGGGGCTGTATGTTAAATTGAAAGGCCAACCTTTCAACTTGTTGTTGAAGTTTCTTTCAAATATTATCCTTTGCCTTCAATTTTATGGATTGGTCGACAATGGCTTTATCTTTAGCTTCCAGCTTTGAGGACAAGTCGGTAATAACCTGGTTCTTTGCTTTTAACTGGGCAACATGATCAACCAAGGTTTTCTTAGTCCTAGCCTCCTCAACAGTTGGTCGGATCATTCTTTATCATCTAGAGGATTGTCCAGGGTTGGATTTCTTTAGAGTCTCAAGTTCCTCCACAATCTTGGCATTATTCTTCCTTAAAAGGAAGCCCCTTCATCAACATCAGTAGCAGAAGATTGCTTTAAAGTATCAAGCTCATTCTGGAGTCTATTGTTCTCTTCTTCCAAAATCTTAGCAATATCTCGAGCTTCATCTACCTCTATGTTCAGTAAGAATTCCTTTTTTGTAGACGGAAGCATATTTTTTAATTTTATCATCAAAACCTCATTCTTCGCTTAATTCCTTATATTTGGTTTCATAGCTAGCGTGCAGTAACTCTTTTCTTTCATTATTATCTGCCTGCAAATTTTCAATTATCTCAAAGTAATCAGCATTGTTGGCTACAACCTAATCAAGAAGATATTTGAGATAGGTAAATGAATCCTTTGCTTGATCAGAAGCATTTAGACTGAGAAAGTCTATTAATTCGTCATCTGTCAAATCCAAGTGGCCAACTTTGAACAGATTGTTACAGCTTTTGAGCAGGTCAGAGTCAGTGGAGGAAAATTGTTCTATCTTAGCAATAATCTAGAAAGATAAAATAACACTTGATTAATAATAAAATGAGGCAAAATAGTAACTAAATCTCAAAAGTGGCAAGTAATTGAAGAAGAAGTTATTTTATTGATAAATGGGAACACTACAAGTACATAAGAACGAGATAAAAAGAAAACAAAAGAAAGGATTAAAATACAATGACGAGAATTCGAACAAGTCTACACCTTATTCTTATCCTTCTCAGCTTCAGTATTTGTACCCTAGTCGGTAGGAGGGGCAACAAAATTAATAGGAGCTTTGTCTTGCTCGATTGGAGGACCAATGGACTTAATGGCCATAGAGGATTCCCCTGAGCCTGCATCATCATCAATCTCATTATCAAGATTGGGGGGAGCCTGGATGGTGCCTCAGAAATAAATCTGAGTCTTTAATAGTGCCAACATCCTTCAAAGCTGCCGACCAACCTTCCTTAAAGAATTTCTTCTTGACATAAGCTATTTGAGAAGAAGTGACAGAGATGGCCTTATCCTAGCCTTTGCTGAAGGAATCCTATTTGGTTTTCTTTCTCTTATCCTTCTCAATAAAGAGGTCAGTAGATAGACTGACTACTTTATCTTCGGTAGCCTTTGCCCTGCGCTCAACTTAAGCAGAGGCTAAGGTAGGCACAGATAAAGCACCATCAGCCTTTTCCCTCTCTTCTTTGGTAACTTTGATCTTTTCCTCCCAAGCCTTCTGGGTTATCTCCAAAGCTTATCGAGATTCATCCGAAGACTTCCTAAGACCTTCAAAGGCCTCCTCAACTTCCCTCGAAGAAGAACGTACTTGATAATCCTTCTCTGGCATTTGGTCGTAATCAACCAAGAACTGCAAGAAAAGAACCAAGTCAGCACAAATCGAGGAAGATATGAACAATATCCGACCAACTTTGAAAATGAAAACTTTCCATGGCTAAACTTTGTGTAGGAAGGAAGTAATAACTCTATGGTCAGGGAGGGTTCTAGCCTTGATCAACTTCCTAGACAAGCTAGGACTAAAGGCTACAGATGAGCCAATAATAGAGGGAACCACATCGATCGATCCCTGTTGGTTGGCATCAACAACCTTCCCAACCCGCTTATCAATAGGACCTCTTCTTAGTCTCTTGAGAGGAGACTCATAACCTTTGGTGGCTGGAGGCTTCTTACGAACCTTGATTTTCTTCTTCTTAATAGCAGTATCAATTGGTTTCTTGGCACCAGCAATAGGGTCCTCTTCCATAAGATTAGGAATTTTCCTTTTTCCCTTGCTGACGGATAAGGGAAGATCAAAATTAAAAGAGGAAGAAGTGCCAACTTCAGTACCAACACCAGCAAATTCAGTGGCCGAGGGCGTAAACACTGGGTCCCTCTCCAAATCGATTACGATTGAAAGCGCAACAGTTGTTGACCGAGCTACAAAGGAGGTGATGGAAGTTTTTTACTTTAGCAACACAGAAGTTGATCGGGGATGATCTTCTCCTGTCCTTTGGTTCAGACCCTATAAGAATTTAAGTTCTTCCAAATTCACTTCACTCAGCTTGGGGAACTTTCTCTTGCGTTCCTCTACAAGAAAGCAATAAACAGTAGTAGTTAGCATATATCAGAAAGAAATCAGTAAAGAAAGATAAGTACTGAAATAACAACTTATCGTATTCCCTAACTGAGGGAATTTGGGACCATGATAGGTCACTCCATTTTCAAGTGGGTCATATTGCTAATTATTTACTATCAAAGCATGACTCCAATAATCCTTATTGGAATAAGGCAGATTTAATACTAAAGCCCTATTAGCTTATCTAGTTTTCAAATAATAAGTGTTTTTTCCTGCAATAGCCCAGTTATAGCATATCATAATTTCTAGAATCCCAATATGGGTCCCATATATTCATTTAATCAATTCACCCTATTGACAACCCTTCAGGTGTTGGGGCTACTCTTGTTGGAATGATATCGAAATATTAGCAGAAATGAAGAAGAGAAAGGTTTAGTGGAAAGGCGAAACCCACTCAGCTATGAATAAGGTTGGGATCCAATGACCCTAAGCCAAAGAATATACGTCTATAGGATCATGGGGTATTTCTAGATCAATTCAAGATGGGATTTTCTTTTCTACTCTAAATTTCTCTAGAGAATCCTCATCGACTATGTGAACCATAGTTCAGAAAGAAAGGAAATGAAGAAAAACAGATAGAAAGAAATAATTCTTAAAGAAAATTAAGGATTCAACAAGAACTATTTAAGGAAAAGACGAACGACGACAAACGATCGCACGAAAGCTCAGAAATAACAGCTACAGTTCAAAGATTTGAGGTAAGGTAAAATATGGAAAAAGCCTCCCAGCTTTTATAGCTTGCCTCAAAAACAGTGAAAGTAATGATTAATCGTACCAATAATTGACATTTCTACGGCTTTGCGATACATAGGGTATAAAATACCCATTTACCATTTGGTGGTTCGCTAAAATTCAAATTATTTGCAAAAATACCATCTTCAAATAGTGCTAGTGAAATTTTACAAGTATGGGAGTTCGGTTGCCAACCAAGCATCATGAAAATACTCCGAGCTACTTCTGAAATCAAATTATCCATAGTTTTATGCAAAGATAAAGCATAGAAAATTGGGGGCTTCTGTTGATGCCAATAATTATCCATCTATGTGGACCAATCAGATGTTAACATTTGTCATCCTACATGGACAAAATCCTAGTCAGTAGATAATAACCCGACAGGAATGCCGACCAACATAAAGAATGGCGACTAACAACAGGAATGTCGACCATCAGGATCAATTAAGCGTCACCATACCAAGGGTCATACTACACATGGATTATATAACCAATCATCACATTCATTATGTAAGTATGTAAATACTTAATTGTATAAAAGCATTCCATCCCTTGATATTCTGACCCTTGACCTACGGGTCACTATAAATACGTTTTATCCCTTTCAACAAGAGGGGGAGAATGGATTCTGGGATATTCTTATTTACAAGAGCACCTTGCTTTCTCTAACCTCTTAAATCAATACAATAACAGTCGACATAGGCTTTCTTATATTTCTAAACCACTTTAAAGACTATCTCTCTCTTTTTATTTACTATTGGAATTATATATTTTATCTGTGATTATAAAATTGGATCAAGTCCAATTTTTTACATCAACACCATTCCTTAAATCACCATGGTTTTACTACATATTATAGATCAGTAGTATGCATATGTTTTAGAGAACCATGTTGTTGGCACTTTTGACACCCTTTAGCAAAGTTCATTCAATTTTTTTACGATGGAGGACTAGTAAAATCCATGTCTCCTTAACGACCATCTTATTTTGGGTTCATCTTGGTGAGCCCCACATGTGCCATCGTGAATTTGAGCAATATTTATTAAGCCTTCCTCTTTATTTAAGCACTCTAGGATTATTCCATCAATAACTCTTTTAAATAATTTCCTAGCATACATGACTGAATTGGTTGATCTTAACCTAATAGCCCTATCAAGTTTGATATTTGGGTCAATTAGATATTCAATTAATGGTTTTATCGAATCCTTGTGAATATATATATATATATATATATATATATATATATATATATATATATATATTTCCAATTTCCACTAAAGGCTATCTATTATGGAGTAATGGTAGGGTTTAGTAATGGAGCTTAATTTTAATTTAGTTTCGAAGCTATCATCAGGTATGAAACCTGATGATTTTTGACCCATTTCCCCAGCCTCTTTATTTAAGAACCAGGGAATATAATGTAATTTTACTTCATCAAATTGGTATAATTTAAAGCCACTTAGTTATGAAAAATTAAACTATTATTGACATATCTATATTCACCAGCAAATTGTGTTATGACCAAATTAGAATCTTTATAAACTATAATTACATAAACATTACAGCTTCAAAGGATCTCTAGGCCCATTATGACTACTTCATATTTCACTTAGTTATCGGAATATGAATTTTCTTTCAAAATGTATCTATGTTTTATTTTCATGTGTTCAGGGGATTCAATGATTAACTGTATTTCTAACCTTATTTTGGTCTTCAAACCATCGAACCATAACTTCCACATACTCAAGGAAATGTATCCTATATCATATCCATATTTTGGCTCATATTCACATGGATGACCTACCAAAAATTCAGCTAGTTCTTGGATTTTTATAGCCCTTTGAGGTACATAATATAAGCAAAACTCAAATAGAGCTAACACCCATTTACCAATTCTATTTCATAAAATAGGCCTAGCGAGAATGTAATTAATTAAATCAAACTTTAAAATAACATAGATCTTTCTCGGCAACATATAATATCTTAATTTCATAGCCACGAAATACAAAGTCAAACATAATTTTTCCATCACTGAATTTTTACAGTCACGGTCATTGAGGAATCTTCTTAAGTAGTATATAATTTTTTTGTCACAATCTTATCCAGGTAAAACTTTAATGGAAGTATCGAACGACATGACATAAAGATTTAGTGGCCTATCATCTCTTGAAAATTTTAATACAGGTGGCATATTCAAATATCATTTGAGCATATGGGAAGTTGCCTTGTATTCCTCCTTTCAATCTAGCTCCTCTTGATCTTTTAGCTTCAAGAAATGGGTAAATATTTTAGTTTTTCTGCAACGTTAGATATAAATCTTAGAAGCAAATTAACTTGTCCCAAAACTTTTGTAATTATTTTTCAGTTTTGGGTATCGTGTTTTCAATTATGGCCTTGGCCTTGTTCCTATCACATTGAATCCCTATTCGATGCACCAAATATCCCAAGAAATTCCCTATAAAAACTCCAAATACAATTTTCAAGGATTCAGAGCCTCATCCTTTTGAAAGACTTTTGTAGGAGTGTTACATGATGTGTTACTATTTTTTATTTGACGATTATATCATCAATATAGCATTCTAAAAAGTTCCCAACCATATTATAAAAATAATGTTCATTACCGTTTAATAAGTGTCTCTGGCATTCATTAATTCAAATGGATTTTTTATCCATTCGAAGGTTCTCAGATCGCCAAGGCACCTAATGGCAATTTTGCGCACATTCTCTTTAGATAAGCATATTTGGTTATACCCCGAATTACCATCCATTATAGACATGATAGCATTACTAGCAAACTTGTTAGCAATTAACTTTACCACTGACATTATATATTCATACTTTGGAGTGGCTGCATTTAGATTTCTAAAGTCATTGCACACTCTTAATTTTATATTCTTTTTAACAACCGTCTCTATATTATATAGCCATTCAACATACCTAACAGTTCGAATAAACCTAAACCTTAACAGCCTTTGATTTCCTCCTTTATTTTGTCATGGCCTCTGGGCCATTTGACAAGGTAGTTGCTTTACAGGATTGTACCCTTTTTTGATTGGTAGTCTATGCTTTACCAATTTTTAGTCTAAGATGGTAAGTTCATCATATTGCCAAGTAAAGCAGTCCTTATATAATGTAAAAGGTCTGCAATTAATTGTTGGTCTTCTTCGATAAGGTTGGCACTGCTTTACATTACCCTTTTATTTTATTAGTTCCTAAGTTTACCTCCACCAAAGGATCTAGATGGTTGATTGTGAGTTCTTCATTTTCCACTGGAAAACTTGCTAAATCACCAATGTCTTGGGGCTTTTCTTCTTCTTTATCTTCTTCGTATTCAACGTATTTTTGTTCTTAACTCCAACTCTCTGCATTTGTCCAACACTATGGAAAATTCTTGGTTAGCCTTTTCTATTTCGAAGGGTGTATTACCCATCAAACATTTATTGTATCTTTTTTAGTTGTTCCCATCAGACCAAAAGCTAACTTTTCCAGGGCTTGCTCCTAAACCTTTGCTCTATACATCTCAGCTACAGTACATCTATTTTGATTGGTCCAATGTTCTCCTAGTAAAGCTTTGCTTCGATGCAGTTGGATTTGGTATAAAATAACAGTGGATCGTCTTCCACTTTCTCTACATTCCCATCTTCCTTCATCAATAAAAATTTCTAGTGCATGAAAGAAGGGATATACTTGTTAGAATAAATCTAATCTCTACCGAGTAACGCATTAAATCTTAGTTTTCCATCAATTATGAAGAAGTCTGTTTTATATTTTTTTGTGCTAACTTCAATATCGACTGATAATATACCTTTGGTTCAATTTTTATCCTTGATAAAACTAGAGATTATCATATGAGTCAGAACTAATTTAGTATGTTTTTTATTTATATATCAAGCACTTAATGTGTTATTATATTAATGGAAACACCATTATCTAGTAAAATTTTGTTTAGTAATACTCCATTCACTCAAGCCTTTATAAATAAGGGTTTGATGTTATTGTTTATGTCTATAGTAGGCTCTTCGAACCCATAAATGAGATCTAAGGTAGAAACAAACAAGTTTAAGTCATCTAACTATGAACCATCATATTCTTCCTTTTATAGATTTGAAATGTCTTGCCATTCTTTTTCTTCGAACCTCATGTTAGTACAATTGCCATGTTAATTGGCACTTGTATACACCCCATCATATTATCCCCTAAAACACCTCCTTAGGTTCCAAACACTTCTCCTCCCACCATCAGACCCTAAGTACTAATATGAGACTCGAACTAGAGTTCATAGGGAGATCCAGGCTCCGTTTGACCTCGGTCAACTATATAAATCGATAAAATCTCAACTAAACTCGTAGGGATCTGAATCCCCTTTCCAAAGGTCCATACCCTATGCGAATCGACCTTACGACTCACGCGCACTCACCTTTTTACTCCGAGACCTAATCCAGAGGCCACCGATGCTTTCGTCCCCTATTTGACCTTTATAATTCTTTAACCTAAGAAAAACTCAATGAAATATTATAAGTATTTAAATTCCCTTTCCAACGGTCCACACCATGCGCGAATCGGGCTCATAGTTCACACGTACTCACCTTTTTATTCCGAGACCTAATCTAGAGGCCATCGAGCGCTCTCGAGCCACATTTGACCTTAGTCGACTCTCTAAACTAAGCGAAGCTCATTGAAATATTGTAGGGCTCTGAATACCTTTTTCAACGATCCTGGTCGTGCGCGATTCGGACTTACGATTTGCATTTTATGTCATTGTTTTAAAAAAAGTTAATTATGGACTACTTATAGGCACCTTAGACCCCCTATCGGTAGGGTGTAATTTCCTTTGCGAGAAAGCGTGGGTCCATGCCGATTGGCAAGCCAAGGTCCATGTCGATTGGCACCCCCCTGAAACCCTAATTTTTACTATTTAAGGAGACCATGACCTCATTCCTAAGGGTCCCTTTCGGAAGTTAGAACATTACCCTCATAATCAATGCGCCGAAATTATACTTTTGAAAACATTCTCTCCATTTCCTTAGATCATTCTCCTCCATTCTCCACCCTAATTTCCATCCTTAGCTCACCACCGTCCAACCATACTAAAATCAGCCTCCTACCATTGCAAATTCACGATTAAAGTTCTCTATAAGGTCTACCTTTATTCATTTACAATTTACTCAATCACTAATATTTGTTTATTTATCTTACGACTTTTGACATATCTTTATCCCATTTTTCACATTAAAAACTAATCTCATTTTTTACTATTTGGTACATATAAATCTTATTTTCATAAAATCTAAAAAGCCAAAAAGAGGGTTTTCTTATATACACTAAATTATAATTTCCTCATTTTTCACACTTTATACACTTGTGCACATTTTCTAAAAAACAAACTAAAGGAATTTCTAAATTAGGATTTATGGGTTAAACCCCACCCTTGCGTGTTATCGAACTACGTGAACTTTGATGCCTTTTAGGTAACGTAGGCATCGCGAGCCAATCTTGGGATTCGAATCCTATTTCTCATTTATTCATTTTATGTTTTCTTATGTTTATTAGTATTGCGAGTATGCGTACTCCTATATATTCATATTTCGATTGATATACACATTCACTCATTCATAGTGATTTGTAATTTAACGGATACTTGCATCATATTTTTATATTATTTTTTTTAACACTGCTTAGGATGATTCTGCCCCGTCTTTCCCATGATGTGGCTCAGATGATTTCTATCTCTCGTTATTCACATCGCACACATGTACACATGTGTCACACTTGGGATAAAATGAGAGTATTATCATATCCCACGAGAGATCGAAAGGGTGGTATGGGTGCCTAACACATGTCCATTATGTCACTTAGTCTCTATACCCTTGATTCAATTGGTTTCCTATGCATCAATATGCCTTTTGATGTCGTTCTCTTGGGGCGACTACATCCTCTTTGCCTGTTTTAAGAAAAATTTATTGGTGACTCCATTTTTTTTCATGATTCTCCCCCTTTTCATGATGACTGATTTATATCTGAGGTAGCCCGCGAAGATCAACGCGAGTGTCGAAAAGAGGAATCCCATGTGACACCCCGACTAATTAAATACCGGGTAGCTACTCCTTTATTAAATTAATTCAAAATGCCAAGTTGGTTCAGTTAATAGCATCACTGTCGAAAACATTTTAATAATGACTAACCACCTAGTATTTAAAAAGTAAGTGCCAAATTTTAAGTTAAGTCTGATTAACATGCAGTAAAAGGATAATGAAAGAATAACAACCATTCACTATAATGAAGTAATGAATAACCAACAACATAAATATAAATCTGGAGGAAAACTCCTCACAACAATCCCACAACTGAAAAGTAATACGACAAGTCTGAATCCTGAATAATTACATGCCAGAAGTCTGAATAACTGAAATAAATGAAATGTCTCTAAAAGAAATGGGCGACATGCCCTACAACTGATAACTGAAGAATATCGAGTCAAGATAGATGAAGCGTCTACAAGCAAAGTCCTGTAACTTCCACAAACAGCTACAACTCGTCACCTGAATGAGAATCCTAAGCATGGTGTCCTTGTGGCTGGGCACCTAAAATGGTTTTTACAAAAATAGATTTGAAAGCAAATGGGTCAGAGCCCGAAAGTGGAAATCATTTTAAAAACAGCAAGTGTTTTAATAACATTAAAACATTAAATGCAAAATACATGTTAGGACGTGCACTCACATGAAATTCTCACCTCTCGACTACATGTGCACTCCTAACGTATCGTACCCATCTATAAGACATCCATATCTAACCAAACCGTAATAAGTTCTACCCCTTACTACTCGATTCCCATATTACATTCTAGCGTTATCAAATAAATAGAGAACTTTACTTAAACTCAGATTCTTAATTAGTAATACCATTCATTATCAGTTAACTCGTTTTGTTTTCTCAAATTATTACAATAATATTATTCACAATACCAATCGGGAAAGTTCCCATTAATTAAGTGTATATTATTCACATCATAAATATACAATACAAGCACCCCGAGACTAAGCTGCGGTGCACACATACTCTGCTATCCATCCCGGTACATCACGTACATAAGGATCACGCATTCCGAATCTCTCAGGAATCGTTCTCAGATAACATCACAAATAATGGAGGCGACCACAGTCACATCACATGGGTCACGCACATACCTGCGCTCCCACGATCAGCAGACTTATTAACATCCCAATAATTCCTTCTCTGACCTATGTTCATCGAGGTAACCAATCTAAATCCGGGCAACAAAAGGATTAGAAGGCCCTAAGCGAACGTAAACCTCCCGTGACAACAAGTATGGTAGGTATGTCATACACATAAAATCAATACATATACTAGGTATGCACGCCTCTTAGTAATTACCATAATATATTGGAGGTACACTTCTCATTCTCGTACCGACATATAATACTACACAATTTATATGTTCCCGGTCAATATAATAAATTAGGCCGTTAATAGTTCTCGCAACGTAATAGACACTCAAGTCCTACTTCTTATTTTCCCTTAGGTTCAAACTACACTTCTAGGTTTGACTCCTCATTATATCCCAAACATCCCAAATGTAACAATTAATCATCAAGGGAAGGTTATCTCTACATATACACAAGGTTGCGGGACACTCGGGATCAAAACAGGCTAAAAAGCCTAAACTGTCAACTCGTTCGAAGTCTCGTTCGAACGAGGTTGTTCGAACGAGAGTTCGTTCGAACGAACTGGGCCTTCTAACGAGATCTCGTTCGAACGAAAGTCTTCGAACGAACATCCCTCTCATTAGAACCCAAACTGTCAACTCGTTAGAAGCTCGTTCGAACGACCTGGGCAGGTCTTGTAACGAGTGGCCAGATTCGAGCCCAGAAATTCCTATCTCGTTTTTCCAACTTTCTTCACTCCTAATCCCACATAAAAATCATTCCGACCTCATTTTAAGGTTCCTAATTCGTACTAAACATACATAGGTCATAATCAAACGTTTATATAGGGCCAACTCATATTAAACATCATCAAATCTTCAAATCCTTTTATTTATCCCTAAATTATATAAACATGAACCCTAACATTTATAAATCATCAATGAGCCTTATAAAATCCGTTTTTGTTTCGTCCAAGATATAATATCAATAGAATAAACATCTAAATACCAATCTGCATGCGATTCCTCATCAAAATGAAATTTCTACTTCCAATTTAAATGGGTTTTTCATTAACTCCCAAGAACAATACAATTTAATTGAATTTCCTATGCATGTAAGAAGCATTCTCTATAAAAATGAAATTAAATCACTTTCATTATTTGAATCTCTGATTTGATGATGAATTTCTGAAGTGTTCTCTCTCTCTCTCTGTAGAATTCCTTCTCTCTCTCTCAACAAGCTTTTCTTCTCCAAAGTCAATGGTGGCTAGGGTTTGTGCTTTAGAAACTCTTTGGAACAAATTTCAATAACCTCCGTAGTCTATTTGGTTATTAGTGGGCTTAGTGGGTTATTGCCAAATCAGATATTAATTCCCAATTTTCGTAGGTTTTAATTCCCAAAAATCCAAAATTACCAAACTACCCTTATACGTTGCCGGTATGGCCTAAAAATGCCCCGGAACCCAAACTAAACCCTCGGACGCGTTGTCGGCTAGTGTTTTCTGACTATTTCGACCCTTCCGAACGCGTTGGCGCACTCAAAATGACCATACGGTTAATAGAACTAAAATTCACTTTTTAATTAAAATAAATATTTCCCTGACGCGACTGTCACACGCGTCTCACTAAAATTTTCCAACTTGCCGTATTTCAATCTCATGATAAATTTCATACTTCAATATTCATATATAATCATATATGCACATTATATTCAAATACCAACTCGCATCTCGCTAGTATTTTAATCCGGATTAATTTCCAATTAATACGCATTTAATTTAATTAATCCCATATATAAATATCATAAATATCACAAAAATACGGGGTATTACATACTTCCCCCCTAATAACTGAATTTCGTCCCGAAATTTGGAACTAGAAAGTACCTGGTAAGAACAACTCTGGATAACGTTCGCGCATATCATCCTCGCGCTCCCATGTGGACTCCTCGACATTATTATGTCGCCACTGAACACGCACTAACGGGACTATCTTTGACCGCAGTTTCCGCTCACTTCAGTCCAAAATAGCAATCGGCCCCTCCTCGTAGGAGCTATCAGGATGGAGATCTATGTCCTCCAAAGCAATGTGAGAATGAGCCAAATCGTCTCTAAGATATTTCCTTAGCGAGGAAATATGAAATACATCGTGAATCCGATGCAAATGCTCCGGTAATCCAAGTCTATACGCAACCGGTCCAATCCGCTCAATAATAGGAAATGGTCCCACATATCTCGGTGCCAACTTCCCTTTCTTCTCGAAACGCATAATCCCCTTCATAGGAGATACTCTGAGCAAAACCTGGTCCCCCACTTGGAACTCTCTGAAGAACCTCTTCGCATCAGCACAGCTCTTCTGTCTGTCCTGAGCTACCCGAATGCGACTCCGTATCAGTTCTATCCTTGCCGAAGTATCCTGAATCACCTCCGGACCAAGTAGTTTGTTGTCCCCCACCTCCAACCAACATACTGGGGAACGACAAGGTCTACCGTACAACGCCTCAAATGGAGCCATGCCAATGGTGAACTGGTAGGATTTGTTGTAAGAAAACTCTACCAGTGGAAGATACTGCTCCCATCCACCCCCGAAATCAATGATGCACATACGTAGCATGTCCTCCAACATCTGGTTCATACACTCGGTCTGCCCATCGGTCTGCGGGTGATATGCCATACTCAAACGCAATTCCGTGCCTATGGCCTCCTGAAAACTCTCCCAAAACCGTGAAATAAATATCTTGTCTCGGTTAGACACGATATTTAAAGGCACACCGTGAAGTCTCACTATCTCTGAAATAAAGAGCTGAGCATACTGTCCCGTAGTGTAGTCTGTCCTTACGGGTAGAAAATGAGCGACTTTGGTCAACCTGTCCACAATTACCCAAATGGAGTCGTGACCTCTCTGTGACGTAGGCAACCCCGTGATAAAGTCCATGGATATGCTCTCCCACATCCACATCGGGACCTCCAACGGCTGTAGCAGTCCTGCCGGTCTCTGATGATCCACTTTTACTAACTGACAAGTGGTGCATTTAGAAACAAACTCGGCAATATCTCTCTTCATCCCGCTCCACCAATACTGTCGTCTCGTGTCTTGGTACATTTTGTCCCCACCGGGATGTACCGCGAACCGTGAGCCGTGCGACTCGGCCATCACCTCGTGCCGCAATTCCTCCCCTTCCGGAACTACCAATCTCCCATTGAAGCGTAATCCCCCGTCTGAGCTAACGGTATAGGATTCAGCTCCCTCTGCTAGTAATCGAACTATCAGCTCCTGATAGAACGAGTCATCTGCTTGTGCCTTTACCACTCTCGTGACGATCTGCGGTGTAACAGTCATTACCGACATGAATGATCGGGCCACTGCATCCTGGTGTCCCAATTCTTTCCACTTCGCCTTCCACACCCCTGCCACCTCATCAACAGGTCTGCGGCTCAACGCGTCTGCTACTACGTTAGCCTTCCCCGGGTGGTATTGGATATTGAACTGATAATCCTTCACGAACTCAATCCACCTCCGTTGCCGCATATTCAACTCCTTCTGCGTGAATAGGTACTGTAGGGACTTGTGGTCCGTGAACAATCAAAACTTTTCCCCCAAAAGGTAATGTCTCCAAATACGAAGGGCAAATACAACTGCCGCCAACTCTAAGTCATGAGTGGGGTAATTCTTCTCGTGAGGCTTTAGCTTACGGGAAGCATAAGTTATGGCCTGACTCTCCTGCTGTAATACACCTCCAAGTCCTTGCAAGGATGCATCGGTGTAAACTAAATACTCAACTCCCGGTCTCGGCAATGCTAACACAGGTGCTGAGGTCAGCTTATCCTTCAATTCATCTAATGCCAACTGACAGGCATCACTCTAGATGAATGGCACACCCTTACGAGTCAAATGTGTCAAAGGACCTGCTATCTTCGAGAATCCCCGAATGAACCTCCTGTAGTATCCTGCTAGTCCCAAGAAACTACGAATCTATGTCGGTGTAGTGGGCTGTCCCCACTCCCTCACCGCGAATACCTTCCCTGGATCAACAGATATTCCCCGATCGAAAATAATATGCCCTAAAAACTGGACCTCCTTCAGCCAAAACCCGCATTTCTCATATTTTGCATACAGCTCGTTCTGACGTAGTGTCTGCAAAACTTGCCTCAAATTCTTGGCGTGCTCCTCCTCTGTCTGGGAGTAAACCAGAATATCATCGATGAAGACAATGACAAACTGTTCTAGGAAATGTCCGAACACCCTATTCATCAAGTCCATAAACACGGCTGGAGCATTGGTCAAACCAAAAGGCATAACCCAAAACTCGTAAGATCCATATCTCGATAAGAATGCAGTCTTCGAGAAATCCTCTTCCCTGATACGCAACTGATGGTATCCCGATCTCAAATCAATCTTTGAGAAGAAAGAAGCTCCTCTCAACTGGTCGAATAAGTCATCGATTCGAGGCAACGGATACTTATTCCGTATCGTGACCTTATTCAACTCTCAGTAGTCCACACACAATCTCAGTGAACCATATCTCTTCTTCACGAACAACACAGGGGCATCCCACGGCGAAGTACTCCTCCGTATAAACCCCTGACCCAACAACTGCTCAATCTGATCCCGTAACTCCCTCATCTCAGCTGGAGCCATACGGTACGGTGCGCGTGCTATAGGTCTCGTATCTGGTAATAAGTCTATGACAAAGTCTATCTCTCGACTGGGGGGTAATCCAGGTATATCCTGAAATACATCGGCAAACTCTCTAACAACCGAAATCGAATCAAGTAGTATCACCACCTCCTTAGAGGTCTCCTCCTCTATATAGTACAAATGAGTGGACGATCCTCCCTCGGAATAAGGCATCGCCACCAAAAACATCTCCTGCCCGGGAATGGCAAAGATAATACTCCTACTGAAACAGTCAATCATGGCTCGGTACGCAACAAGCCAATCCATACCAATAATGGCATCATACTCGGTCATCTCTAATACTAACATATCTACAAGTAATACCAAACTACCAATCTCTACCCTTACTCCCCGGCATATAAAGAAAATAAGTGACCCACTCCCCAATGGTGAGTCTACACACGTCACTGTGCTCTCTGTTGTGGCTAACAACCCTAAGGCTTTCGCAAAATGTGTAGCTATAAAGCAATGTGTTACCCCCGTATCAAACAAAACCCGACCCATAGTACCATGGATAGGAAACATACCCTCAATAGCGGGTGGTGCCTGCGGAGCTGCTGCCTGGTGGACGTTATAGACACGTCCATACTGTAACTGTCCCTGCTGTACAGGAACTGCTGGAATGGCTGGAAGAGCTGGCACCTGGGCTGGAGCTGGGAGGGCTGGTGGAAAAAGTGGCCTCTGTGGCTCATGTCGAGCACCCTGCTGCTGATGCGGGGCCCTGCCCCTATCAGGACAGTCCTAACGTTTATGGCCAGTCTTGCCACAAATGAAACACTTCCCCGGGAAGTTCCCCCCTCTCTGTCCCTGCTGCCCCCGGCCCTGGTGGCCGTTACCGTTCCTCCACTGGCCCTGCTGGCCCTGTTGAAACTGCTGTTGACCATTCTGACCCTGTTGGTGCTGATGGCCGTTCGGACCCTGATGGCCCTGTCGGAAACCTCCTTGTCCATGCCTAAAATTTCCTGACCTGAATCTCTTGTGATCCCCCTGCTGGGTACCCTGATCACCCTGCCTCTGCCCCTGAACAGATTGTGCCCCACTGGCACCATTTCCTCCAGTCCTGCCCTGATGGCTAGACTCTCCCGATCGCTTGCCCTCAGTCATGTGAAAGCGGTGATCCTGGAAATGGAGCAATGCAGCGTTAACCACATCAGAATAAGTGGCTAACGAGAGGTTCCCTAATAAGTGCTGACGAATCCTCCATGTCAACCCGTCCGTAAATTTATGTATCTTCTTCTCCTCCGTCGGTATCTCATCCGGAACAATGTTCAGAAGATCAGTGAATTCGGCCTCATACTCGGCCACAGTCTTACCCTCCTGCTTGAGGCTCATCAACTTCCTCCTCATCTTTGTGTGAACAGCCGACGGAAAGTACTTGCGGTCAAACTGCACCCAAAACTCCTGAATAGTGAGAGTATCTCTCTCCTCCACTGTGGTAATAGACTCCCACCACTGCAGTGCAGACCCTACTAGCTTAAAGGTAGCTAGTATCTGCTTCTGGACATCTGTGCACTCATACATCCTCAGGTGTCGCTGGATGTCCTTCCTCCACTGACTCGAAACTACCACATCGGAGCTACCTGCGAACTCCGGAGGGTGTGCTTTCTGAAAAGCATCACGTACACGTTCCCAAGCAGACGGGAATGTATGAGCCTGAACTGGCGCGGCTATCGGCACTTGAGGTGGTGCCTGCTGAACTACTGCTAGTGCGGCATTTACCACCTGGGCCACAATGGCTGTAACCTCGGCGGCATTCATCGTGCCCTGAACTAGTGCGAGTTGTGGTTCTGACGTTGCATCCCTGGGAACCCGTTGTGCACGTCGTGGAGGCATCTGAAATAAGAATAAAGTTTATAAGTTCACAGTTATAAACTTAAAATAGCGGAAGAACGTAGCATATACAAGAGAATACAACAGTCCTAAAATATAGGGCTCTACATCAAAGAAGGCTCAGCGGAAACATAATAAGCCGTTCAGATCCTAAAGGACACTAGAACCTGATGCTCTGATACCACCTGAGACACCCCGACTAATTAAATACCGGGTAGCTACTCCTTTATTAAATTAATTCAAAATGCCAAGTTGGTTCAGTTAATAGCATCACTGTCGAAAACATTTTAATAATTACTAACCACCTAGTATTTAAAAAGTAAGTGCCAAATTTTAAGTTAAGTCTAATTAACATGCAGTAAAAGGATAATGAAAGAATAACAACCATTCACTATAATGAAGTAATGAATAACCAACAACATAAATATAAATCTGGAGGAAAACTCCTCACAACAATCCCACAACTGAAAAGTAATACGACAAGTCTGAATCCTGAATAATTACATGCCAGAAGTCTGAATAACTGAAATAAATGAAATGTCTCTAAAAGAAATGGGCGACATGCCCTACAACTGATAACTGAAGAATATCGAGTCAAGATAGATGAAGCGTCTACAAACAAAGTCCTGTAACTTTCACAAACAGCTACAACTGGTCACCTGAATGAGAATCCTAAGCATGGTGTCCTTGTGGCTGGGCACCTAAAATGGTTTTTACAAAAATAGATTTGAAAGCAAATGGGTCAGAGCCCGAAAGTGGAAATCATTTTAAAAACAGCAAGTGTTTTAATAACATTAAAACATTAAATGCAAAATACATGTTAGGACGTGCACTCACATGAAATTCTCACCTCTCGACTACATGTGCACTCCTAACGTACCGTACCCATCTATAAGACATCCATATCTAACCAAACCGTAATAAGTTCTACCCCTTACTACTCGATTCCCATATTACATTCTAGAGTTATCAAATAAATAGAGAACTTTACTTAAACTCAGATTCTCAATTAGTAATACCATTCATTATCAGTTAACCCGTTTTGTTTTCTCAAATTATTACCATAATATTATTCACAATACCAATCGGGAAACTTCCCATTAATTAAGTGTATATTATTCACATCATAAATATACAATACAAGAACCCCGAGACTAAGCTTCGGTGCACACATACTCTGATATCCATCCTGGTACATCACGTACATAAGGATCACGCATTCCGAATCTCTCAGGAATCGTTCTCAGATAACAACATCACAAATAATGGAGGCGAACACAGTCACATCACATGGGTCACGCACATACCTGCGCTCCCACGATCAGCAGACTTATTAACATCCCAATAATTCTTTCTCTGACCTATGTTCATCGAGGTAACCAATCTAAATCCGGGCAACACAAGGATTAGAAGTCCCTAAGCGAACGTAAACCTCCCGTGACAGCAAGTATGGTAGGTATGTCATACACATAAAATCAATACATATACTAAGTATGCACGCCTCTTAGTAATTACCATAATATATTGGAGGTAAACTTCTCATTCTCGTACCGACATATAATACTACACAATTTATATGTTCCCGGTTAATATAATAAATTAGGTCGTCAATAGTTCTCGCAACGTAATAGACACTCACGTCCTACTTTTTATTTTCCCTTAGGTTCAAACTACACTTCTATGTTTGACTCCTCATTATATCCCAAACATCCCAAATGTAACTATTAATCATCAAGGGAAGGTTATCTCTACATATACACAAGGTTGCGGGACACTCGGGATCAAAACAGGCTAAAAAGCCTAAACTATCAACTCGTTCGAAGTCTCGTTCGAACGAGGCTGTTCGAACGAGAGTTCGTTCGAACGAACTGGGCCTTCTAACGAGATCTCGTTCGAACGAAAGTCTTCGAATGAACATCCCTCTCGTTAGAACCCAAACTGTCAACTCGTTAGAAGCTCGTTCGAACGAGCTCGTTCGAACGACCTGGGCAGGTCTTGTAACGAGTGGCCAGATTCGAGCCCAGAAATTCCTATCTCGTTTTTCCAACTTTCTTCACTCCTAATCCCACATAAAAATAATTCCAACCTCATTTTAAGGTTCCTAATCCGTACTAAACATACATAGGTCATAATCAAACGTTTATATAGGGCCAACTCATATTAAACATCATCAAATCTTCAAATCCCTTTATTTATCCCTAAATTATATGAACATGAACCCTAACATTTATAAATCATCAATGAGCCTTATAAAATCAGTTTTTGTTTCGTCCAATATATAATATCATTAGAATAAACATCTAAATAGCAATCTACATGCGATTCCTCATCAAAATGAAATTTCTACTTCCAATTTAAATGGGTTTTTCATTAACTCCCAAGAACAATACAATTTAATTGAATTTCCTATGCATGGAAGAAGCATTCTCTATAAAAACGAAATTAAATCACTTTCCTTATTTGAATCTCTGATTTGATGACGAATTTCTGAAGTGTTCTCTCTCTCTCTCTACAGAATTCCTTCTCTCTCTCTCAACAAGCTTTTCTTCTCCAAAGTCAATGGTGGCTAGGGTTTGTGCTTTAGAAACTCTTTGGAACAAATTTCAATAACCTCCGTAGTCTATTTGGTTATTAGTGGGCTTAGTGGGTTATTGCCAAATCAGATATTAATTCCCAATTTTCGTAGGTTTTAATTCCCAAAAATCCAAAATTACCAAACTACCCTTATACGTTGCCGGTATGGCCTAAAAATGCCCCGGAACCCAAACTAAACCCCCGGACGCGTTGCCGGCTAGTGTTTTCTGACTATTTCGACCCTTTCGGACGCGTTGGCGCACTCAAAACGACCATACAGTTAATAGAACTAAAATTCACTTTTTAATTAAAATAGATATTTCACTGACGCGACTGTCACACGCGTCTCAATAAAATTTTCCAACTTGCCGTATTTCAATCTCACGACAAATTTCATACTTCAATATTCATATATGATCATATATGAACATTATATTCAAATTCCAACTCGCATCTCGCTAGTATTTTAATCCGGATTAATTTCCAATTAATACGCATTTAATTTAATTAATCCCATAAATAAATATCATAAATATCACAAAAATACGGGGTATTACATCCCATATCCTCGAATCCTCGCACGCGTGGGAGAGAGGGATTTTTCTTGTTTTCCCTCCTCTCCAATTTTAGTGTCGGCCCGCGCAGGAGGAATCCAACAGAATGGACACGATGGTGATTCCACTTGTACTTTTAGAAGAGTAGAGTCTATTTTTACATGGGTGTTATTTCTTTTGCTCTCCTCCTTTTTAATGTGTACATATGCCTCCACTTGTATATTTTCCTTACTCTCATACTTCTTGTATATATGCCTCGTTGTTATCATGATATTTATATCTTTCTCTCTACTATGCTCGTATCTCATCACATGTATATATCACCTTCTTGTCATATGTTTCACCCTTTACTTACTTGTATATACTCATCATGTTTCACTCTTTACTCACTTGTATGCATTCACCATGTTCACTCCACACACTCTCACTCGCATATAGCTTCACTCTTACTCACATATTATACACACCACTCGTAGATATTCATGTTTAGTCTTACCATTACACATTTAACATTCTTCTTACTTGTATATAACTTTATGGTTACTCACATATTTCACACACCACTTGTAGATATCCATGATTAGTGTCATTAGTGCATACTTCTTCATTTCTCCCACTCGTATATATCCACGTGCTATCTTCACTCACACATGTTCACATGCCACTCTCTCACTTTTCACATATTTCTCACTCACTTATGTATATTCACATGTCTCACACTTTTGTATCTCTCACTATGCTTTATATAGTCTCCATGATCCATGTACATACTTACTAGTTTTGCTTTCCATGATTATCACCTTTATCCCATGCTACTTGTATATTTAATACTCTCCCTCATAGTGGTAGTGTTTCCCTTAATTAGCAAACATAAAACTCTTTATAAGGTACTAATTAAGATTCATGCATTCTTGCACACTACGTCACCAAAGAATGGTAATATTGAATTTGTCCCCATATCGGGGGGTCACTTCGTGATGGGTGCCAGTCCTGCAGGGTGTGGTTAACAAAAGTGATATGATCCTCGCCTTTTATTGGCCTCGTACCTTCAATGTATATCGAACGCCCCCGGCATTGTACCACTTGACTGAACTCATAATAGGAGGTATATAGCACGAAACTCATTCATGTACGTCGAGTATATCAAATTCTCCCTCACATGTACCATCCCCATGAGGTATATCAGGAGGCAATTCACATACACTCAGGTGTGTAAAATAGATTGTCCACACGTACAAATGAATGATTACCCTTATAGAAAAAAGGTATATTGTGGAAGTCATGCCAAAGGGGAGAACCTTTCCACTAACCCACCCAATGCATCAACCTCATATAGGTATCTACTTTAGGATACTCATACCTAGTTTGTCAGTTATAATGCAAAACTCTATCGAAATTTTGGATCGCCTTACCACCTGATTTTTTGTACTATTTCACCCATTTTTAAAACAAGACCCCGTCCGTGAGTCTAGAAACAAGTCAAACCATGTCTTTCATCATTTACTCTATCTTTTCTTTAGGCTCGAGTCATGTTCGACATTTTTCCTGCATCTTAGGTAAAACATAATACAAGTGGAACCTAATAAAAATAACCATGCTAAGGTTTTGTCCTTTCTCTCTCTTTTAAAAAATATACCAAAAATATTTTCCCCATTTTCAAAAAGAAAAATAAAATACTAAAGATATTCCTCTTTACCTCAAAGTAAAATAAAAATTATTTTTCCTCATATGTGTGATCACATACCCTAATTTTTGGCAACCTGGCTCCCTATTGGCTCCAATCTTTCGTCAAACCACCTCGAAGCTCCGCTGCTTCCTCTACTACTTCCAACGAGTTTGAGATATCCCTTCGAAGGTTATTTATGGAGAACATTGACCATGTTGTGAATGCCCAACCAAATATGATGACCATCCTTACCCAGCTCAGTGCTAGTAATAACAACCTCCAGATTTAAGTCTAAGAAATATAATGACAATGGGTCCATACTCCGAGGCCTTCGAGCACAAAATACCCTTTACTTGTGCCATTAGTCCACATTCTCCTGAAGCAGTTGGTTCCTAGAAGAATATCAACATACCCCTCATGCCTCACCTGCAAATGGGTTGCTACCAGCTCAGTTACCGATCTCGAATCTTGCCCTGTCATGGGCTAATCTGCCAATGCTAGTAGATCCTAAAGCAGATGAACTGAAAAGGGTCAAGGAGGACATTGAGATGCTATTAAAGACATTTAATTAATTCAAGATCTCACGAAACTACATGGATTACACTCATGTGTCTCCCTATACCAAAGCCAGATTATCGAAAAAATTCAAAATGTCGGACATTGAAAAGTTTGGGGGTAGTGGGCCTCCCATTTTGCATCTACACAACTATCATAATGCCATGACTCTTATTGGGGAATCAAAGGAGGTAATGGCCCAAGTTTTTTAGCAAACCCTTAAATAAGGTGCCCTTAGGGGGTTCATGTCCCTTAAGGATTCCAGAATCCACAATTGGGAAGACGTGACCAGGTAGTTCATGTCATCGTACAAGTATAATTAGGAATTGGAAGTCACACACAAAGACCTAGGGTTACTCAAATAGAATTCAGGGGGGTCAGTCAGTAGCTTCATCAGAAGGTGGAGAGAGAATGCAGCTACCGTGATCATCAGACCTTCAAAACAAGAATAAGTGAGCATGGCAAAAAAATAATTCTTACCCCATATCCGAGAGTTGATGGGAGGCCCGTACTACAATCACTTCGGATCCCTTCAGGATACTGGTGTAGAAATCAAAGAAGGGGTTGCTAGTCACAAAGTAGAATCTGAACCAAAGAGGCTAACTGGGTAGTTCGCACCGTGAAAGTATGATAAGCCGGCTAGTACCTCAGTGACAATCATCAACAACATATCCCAACCTTCCACTTTCTGGACATAGAAAAGTTATCCTAACCCTACCAAAAATGATTATACTCAACTCCATGCTCCTTTATCAAAATTTTACCAAGCCTCGCTTGTTTGAAATCTCATTAAACTGTTGAAACCCTAACCGTTTACAGATTATATTACCAAAGATTTCAAACAAGATGCCCACTTTGATTTCCATTAGACTGTTGGGCATACCACTAATCAATCCTTTAACCTCAAGAATGTAATCTAGGGTCTCATAGACAGGGGTATCATCACCCTTCCAGCCAATCCTAAGCCCAATACCACCAATATTCCTCTCCCAGCATATAAAATTGGGGTAAATTCCATCCTTTAAGGAGGAAATTCATAATTTGACCCTTCAACCAAAATCAAGCCCATTGAAACACCTGATCTACCTACCATCTCCCCAAAACCTCTCAAAGTTTGTCCTTACTTTTTCCTGCGTCCTACATTTTCTATCGATCAAGATTTGTCACTCCTCACCAGAGCCTGCATTATTATTCGTACCCGTTCAAAATTTTGAGGCATGGAATTACCTACAGTTCTAGACCAACTTTGAAGTTCGAGCAAAAATTACCCCAAAAAATGACTATTGACAGTGAGAAGTTCATCGATTTTCTCATGGAAGCTCGAATGTGGGATCAAGAATCGGATGAATGGGTTATTCCCGTGGAAGAATTTATCCTAAATGACATCATGTAAGTTTTGTCAGATATATTCATTCAGAAAAGTGAGATATGCAATGTCTTCGAGTTTCTTACAATACTGAAACTCCAACATCGTCTAGTCCTTCGTTCCACCACTTCCTCTTTGAATGGGAAGATCTATATGATGAAGCCATAGAGGTTGTGTAATGCATCGATTTCTACAAAAAGATGACATCATCGCCACCTGATAGGGGGACAATTTTGATAGTTCCTATAATGAATCAAACTATGGAGAAGCTGGTTCAATTACCTATTTGTGTGGGATGATATCATTTGAAGAATTGCTTAGGGGAGTCGATAAAGTATTCATTCAACATGAAGTCATAGGTTTCTTGTTCTTCCCTACCTTTATTAATCTCATGACCTGATCCGGTAGATATTACAAAGATCCAATTCCTTAGTTAGTCTAAATATAAAGGAAAATGCCTCGTCGAGGGCTCCGAATGCCATAAATCACAGTTAAACAAAACAGGGTTCTCGACCAGCTCAAAAATACCCAGTCTAACATCACCTTATGGGGACTCTTCATGTCCTCCCAGTTGCACAGAAACTCCTTGATAAAACTCCACCCATAGTTCCTCCCTCTACTACTCCTAAAGAAATAGTGAATATGCTTGGATTTATAACCTCCACCAGACTCTTTACCTTATTCGAAGAAGAAATTGCAAAGATTTTTCTTGATCACAAGTACGCCCTCAATATCTCCGTTGAAATCATGGCGAAGATAATACCATTGGCACTTGTAGATAACGAATTTTCCTTTAATATCTGCCTACTCAGAACACTCAATTTCCAATTGATCAAAGTCAGTGATCTCACTCCAACATCTGATGTCGTGCGTGCCAATGACAACACTTACGGAGAATTCATGGGTTCCATAAAGCTTACACTAGGGGTCAACCCTATGATATACCTATTTGTTTCAACCTACTCTTTGGTCGCCTAAGGCTCCATAGTATCCGAAGAGTATTATCTTTCCTCTACCAGAAATTAAAATTCTTCACTAATGGCCAAGTCATCATAATTCTTGGGACAGTGACAATTCAGATGGTGCTAACACTAGCAACCTGGTATTAGAAATTCAACAAAGGGCCAGTGACATGTTCCCCTCTGATTTCACGATCGACCCACTTTTTGTCCCAGCTGGGGGCTATTTTAAAGACCGAGTATGTCCAGATCGCATCCCTCATGGAAATATCAACGTGATTCAGATGTTCAAGAACATGATCTTCATGATCGAAATAGGGTTAGGATGATTCCAATAAGGAATCCTTGAACCGATAGTCGTAAAGTAAGTCTTTCCCTGATGTGGCTTGGGCTACCAACCATCATTAACTAAACTCAAGCCACTCCACCGGCCATATCAAAAAATAAGTTTATAACGTAAAAAGATAATCTCAATAGACTCCCCGAATGGGAGGTTTTCAAGGAGGATGATGATTTCCCCTTCTATGGGTTTCCTAAACCGTGGTATGACTTACCGATAGAAAGATGAAATCGGGGCTAGAAATCTCCTTCGAGGATGACATCGCCTGGGATAAAGGGTAGAAACATGAGGTAGAGACTCTAGCAGACAAAGCCATGATAAACACTAAAAATTAAAGGGATAGTGATACCCATGAGTCATTCAACCTATATACACTGGGGCTGGATCTCTATATGATCCGCCAGAAAGTCTCAATTTCTGAACCATCTGAGATGGTAAATGTTGCTCAATCACCCTCTTCAATTGGCAGGCCATTCTTTTTCATCCCACTCAAGTCAACCTACACATTGCCATCTATTCTCTCTAAGAGATACCCCAACCCACTATTTTTTCTCCTATTTTTTATGTAATTGTAAAAGAGGCATCCTTTGATGAGATTTCTCACTGCTGTATTTTTTGTGAACACTTTCAATGAAATAAATGATGATATGTATATCTTGTTAATTGGCTTGATTCTAATCAAACTTTTGATGAAGATGATTTAATAAATGAACAATTCTCAACTGATCCCAATAAGGAAAAAATAAACAACATAATCGCGTTCAAATTAATGATGATGAGGCTGTTGTTAATAATATCAATTCTGGTAGCCATCTGTATGAGATTAGGATAGGGTGCACCCTCGACGATCATGGGCGATCATAATTTAATAACCTTTTAGAAGATTTTATAGACGTCTTTACGTGGTCCTATAATGACATGCCCAATATTGACCCAAAAATAGCACAACATGAGACCCCTACTTTCCTAGAGAGCAAACCTGTCAAGCAGAAATTGAGAAAGCTCCAAATAGAATAATCCCTCAAGGTCAAATATGAAGTGGTTAAATAGTTAAGTGTAGGCTTCATTTGCATGGTCAAATACCCTATGTAGCTTACAAACATCGTCCCCATGCCAAAATTGGGAAGGAAAGTCCGCAAGTGCATCGACTATCTAGATCTAAACAAGGCATTCCAAAACGTTGATTACCCTCTACCCAATATCAATATGATCATGGATAACACTGCCAATCATTCTATCAATCTATTTTTTGATGGTTTTGTTGGGTATAATCAGATTAAGATGCATCTTCTTGACCACTAGGAGAAGACTGACTTCATCACCTCATGGGGAACCTTTTGCTACATAGCCATGCCATTCAGTCTAAAAAATACTGGGATTACATACCAAAGGGATTTTATAATAATTCTGCATAACCTTATCAAAAAGGAAGTATAAGTCTATGTTAATGACATGGACATTAAGTCCAAGACTCGAGAAGGTCACATTCCTGCCGTTCTTTGAGTGATTATGACAACACCAGATGAGTTTCAACTCACAAAAATGTGTCTTCGGTGTCACCAAAGGCAAAATCTTAGATTCGTGGTCAGTGAAAAAGGGATTCAGGTAGACCTCACTAAATAAAAAACTATACTCGAGATAATACCACCTGAATGGAAAAAAAGTGCATGGATTCCTAAGTAAGCTCAAATACATCAGTTGGTTCATCAGCCAACTAACCTCTATCTGTGAGCCCATTTTTAAGCTTCTTCCAAAGGATTCACCTAGGTTTAGAATGATATATGATAATAATCTTTCTATTAGATTAAATAATACCTCCCCTGACCTCCGTAGCAAGGTCTAAATATCTTCCTTTACTTGCCTCTAACAGATAATATAGCAGGGTCTATGCAAGCGCAATACATTGAAGAATCTCTTAAGGAGAGAGAAATATACTATTCTAGTCGAAAGCTATCTGGGCATGAGATAAAATACACAGTATTGGAAAAAGTGTGTGTCACCTTGGTTTAGGTCACACAAAAGCTTCAGGACTACATGCTTCCATCCCCATCAAACTACTGCCCGAAATGGACTTAGTAAAGTACCAGTTAGAGAAGCCCACTCTGTCTAGTCGTATGGCCCACTGGCTGATGTTACTGGTCGAGTTTAATACTACGTATGTTATGCAAAAGGCTATAAAAGGAGAGGCATCTTCAATAACTTACCGATAATCCCATGAACGGAACTGAGATTTGGATATCTAAATTCCCTGATAAAGACATCCTCTGAACCTCTCAAGAGGACCTCAAGGGATGATGTTCTTTGATGGAGCTACCAACAAGAAAATGGTATGGTATTGGTCTACTCTTGATTACGCCCGATGATTCTCACACCCCCATTATCATTAAGCTGGATTTCCCTTACACCAATAATATGACATAATAAGAAGCATGCACTATAGGGATCAAGATTGTCCTCGATAAAGGAATCAAATGCGCGGGCGTCTATGGAAACTCAGCCTTTATCGTGGGGTAAATCCTCTGAAAGTGTAAAGTCAAAGATGAGAAGCTCCTACCATTTCACACTCACCTAGAAGAGATTCCCTGCCAATTCAAGGATATAACCTTCCATTACCTTCCTCGATCAAGGAATATCCTAGTCGATACACTAGTTACCTTATCCTCTGTGGTCAACATGCCTAAGGAAATAACAATTGCCCCCTTTCTAATTCAAAAGCAAGATGCACCCACTCGCTGCTACCACAACGAGCGCATTATAGAAGAGGATTCGGACATGGATGGATTATGATATTACGACATTTAGATCCTTCTCAAATATAGTAGGTGCCCTCCAGATGTTGACAAGAAAGATCCCGCGACTCTTAACAAGCTACTTGCTTGGTACATCATCTTCGATAAAGACTCTTCAAGAGAAATTTTGATAGATACCACTTGCATTACATAACAGGGGCTGGGGTCGAGGACATAATGCAGAAAAACCATGGTGGGGAATGTGGACCCCATATAAAAGGTCATATGCTTGCCAAGAAAATCATCCATCAAGGGTATTACCAGACCACTATGGTTCAAAACTGCATTGTTTATGTTTGAAGATGCCACAAATGCCAGCAGTTTGTCAACTTTCAGCACTTGCCTCCTCGAGAGCTGTATAACATGACTTCTCCCTGGACCTTCTCTTACTGAGGCATAGATGTCATAAGGAAAGTAACTCCCAAATCTTTGAATGGGCATGAATTCATCTTATTCGACATTGACTACTTCATGAAATGGGTCAAAGTTGAGTCATGCGAATAAAGTCGCCAAGTTCATCGAAAATAACATCATCTAGAACTACGGAGTTCCCCATGAGTTGGTGTCAGAAAATGGCCTATATTTCGAGGTTGAGGTCATTAAATTAGCTGACGAGTATAGAATTCAAAGGCACAAGTATTTTCCTCAGATAAAAAACTAATGGGGCTATCGAAGCCGCCAACAAATGCCTTAAGACAATCACCAGAGAGATGATAAAAAACTTTAAAGACTGGGCCAAGAAGGTCCTATATACCCTCTGGAGCTACCGTACCTCCATCACAACACCCATTGGGGATACTCCCTATTCTTTGGTATACGATATGGAAGCGATTCTCCCTGTCGATCTGAAATTACCTTTTCTACGAGTTATGCTTGAAAGTCAAGTCAGTGAAGAAGATTGACATCGAAGCCACTAAAATTAACTCCTATATAAGGGTACTATTGTCGTATTGCACGATCATTCAACAAAAATATTAAGGATCGGGGTGTCCAAAAAGGAGAACTTTCTCTCCAAAAAATTTGGGAACCCATCTAGGATCCAAGAGGAAAGTTCAAACCCAGTGGGGGTGACCCCTATATTATGAAGAAAATATTATCCGGTGGTGCCGCTATGGTCACAGATCTGGATGGAGAAGAAATGGCGCGTCCAGTCCACTTGGACCATCTTAAGAAGTTTTACCCTTAGTCTGAACTCTCATTGCGCTACGAATTTTCTTATGCCCCTTCTATTAAAAAAATATCTTCCTTTCTCTCTACTCAGAACTACGTACACCCAATCCCCTCAAAAAACCCTTTCAGGAAACTCACAAACTTTCAAACCCAAAGTTCACGTAGTTCGAATGTAGCATAGGGGTGGGGTTTATCCCATAGATCCGAATGGAATTTTAGTATATGCGTATGTGTAGAAAATGTGTTGTTTCGATTTTGAAAAAGGTGTGATGGATAATTCATTTTGAATCTATGGGTGTAACCCTCTTTTATTTTCTTTTGGGATTTTTGTTAAAAATAAAGTATGTGCAATATACTAATAAAAAGAGTAAATATTAATGTGTATGAACTAAAGTAAGAACTAGGTTATGAATCTAATGTTTATTATGCAAAAATAAGGAATGTAAAGAGAGAGGGAAGGAATTGGACCTTCTTTGAAGCTTGATCTTTGATCTTGGATGAATTACCTTGAGTGTTGATGAATGTTGATGAGAGAGAAGGATATTTTTCCACATTAGGTATGAAAAGGATGGGAATGTAAGCTTGAATGGAACTTCACATGAGGAACTTCGCTGATTTCCACAGAATGTTATTGAGATCACTGATGCTAATGGACCTGTTGTGTGTCTGGAGTAAGGTCATGGCCCGATTTATAGGGTCAGGGGGTGCCGATCGGCCTACCCCATGGGGTGCTATCGACATGTGCCCTTAGACACAGTGCCGATAGGCAGGGATCAGGATCTGCCAATTGGCAGTCCCGTGCAAATTTTCTGGAAAAATGACCATAGAACATAAATCATTGATCTGAATCGTGCATAGGACATATCGTTAGAAGTTATTTCAGATACCTTTAAGAGTCCTTTGGACTACTCAGAGGTTCAGGAGTTGAATTTAGGTCAAATATGGCTCAGAAGTGCACATTGATCCTTTGGATGGGAGATCATCGAACGCAAATGAATTATTCGTCCGCACGGTAAGTCAGAATCATGCACGGGGTAGACCGTTGAAAAGTTTAGGAGATTTACCTCGACATTCCAAAGAGTTTTTCTCGGTTTGTAAGGTTGACCTTGGTCAATCGGGGCTCGAAAGCACCCAAGGACCTCTTATAGTAAAATGAATCGTTCGTTTGTACCGTAGGTCAGAATTGTGCACAGGGAAGACCGTTAAATAGGGTATTCAGTTCCCTTCTGAGATTATTTCAGTATCATTTAAGATGAAGAGTTGAGTTTGGTCAAACAAAGCCCGGGAGCGCTCGGCGGCCTCCAAATCGATTTTTTGGGGAAAACTGATCGTTCGTCCGAACGATTATGATATTTTATGCATGGGGTGGACCGTTGGAAAGGGGTTTCAGTGACCTTATAAGATTCAAAGAGCTTTCACTCTGACGGTGAAGTTGATTGGGGTCAAATCGGGACTCGGGAGTGCTCGGTGGCCTTCGAATCGATCTTCGATAGTAAAATGGTCCGTTCATCTGAATCGTTATGCCGATTTGCGCATAGGGTAGACCGTTGGAAAGGTTATTCAGATCCCTTTAAGGATTTAAAGAGATTTCGCTCTGAAGATAGAGTTAACCAGAGTCAAATGGGGCCCGGGTGCGCCGACGGGTTCTAGATCGATACTCGGAGTGCGACCTAGAGTTTACGATGAGATGGGGAGGTGTTATGGACCTAAGGGGATACCTAGGGGATCCTATAATGTGGTGTCTACAAATATCCTCAATGAGTGAGCTTTGAATCAAGTGATAGCCGTCGAATAAACAGCATATGATAGAGGTCGGTTCTGTGGACTTAAGGGATGAGGATGACCGATTCAGAGGGTCGAGGTCGATGCTGAGGACCTAAGGTGATGTTGGGGCGACCGATTCTAAGGACCTATGTAATATACCGTATTTTTACTGATTTTAATTATAGTATTAATTGAATTAAAAATGGGAAATTAATTGGTAATTAATCATTATTTAAATACTAGCGAGGGAGAGTTAGTATTTGATTATGATATTTAAATACTTGCGAGATGAGAGTTAGTATTTGATTATGATAATTATGTTGAATATTACTGAGCGAGTATAGTAATATATGATTATGAACTTATTAACATTGTCACGTGTGGAAAATGCGACAGTTTTAGAAATTAAGTTGGGGTGTGTCAGTTATGTTGGGACCAATTTAATGGATTATAAAGCAGTTTATTTTTATGTCATCCTTATGGTCATTTTGAGTGCCCCAATGTGTCCGGAAGGGTCGAGATAGTCTGAAAAGACTACCTGGGGAGGGTATTTTAGGCCAAATTGGCAACCGGGTTTAGTCATTTTATTATTTAATGAATAGTGACCTCCGAATTTTAGGTGAAATATATCAGCCAACCCTTAGGATCATTAAAGTTATTGGCTGCTATAAACTTGAGAGAGAGAGAGAAGTAGAGAGAAAAAAAGGTTTCCAAAGGTTCCTAGGGCAAAACAACCACCTTACACCACCACCAAATTTGTGATAGGAAAGAGAGAATTGCCCCTATATCATCTTCTCCAAAAGATCAGAACTTCCATTTGAGTCAAGTGATTTAACTTGTTATGATTCAGTAAATATATTATCCATGGTAGTTTAGAATTGGAGATTAAACTTAAAATATTGATAATTTCATGAATTGGGAGAATTTAATCTTGAATATGGGTAGGTTTTTCATGTAGATAAATTCTGAAAAGATTAGAAAATTGAATCAAATTCTAAATGATATAAATCACGGATTAAAACTTAGTATTTGACTATCTTGAATTAAGAAAAGTTATCCTAGGGTTTAAACATGAGAACTTGATGAACAATTAAATTTATATTTAATTTTTGTGATGATTTGATGGTTCTGGAATGCTAGAGATAATGTGTTTAGGTTATTATAACATCATATATGTTTCCTTTGGAGAATGGGTCATGTAATGAATTTTGGAGACAAAACGATGGCCAAAAATGCTAGAATTATGGGTTGTAACTGGTCGATCGATCGATTGACATTCATAGCCGATTGATTAACTGGTTCGATCGATCGACATTTATAGTCGATCGATCGACTCCCCCTGTATTTGTGATAAAATTTCCTTTTAAGGTTTAACCAATCCCAACTTTTAAGAATTATTGGTGTGTACAATTTGAACATATTGGGACTTAGGGAAGGTTAGTAGGGCTATATTTGAGGTCGAAAAAATATTAGTTTGGTTAGGGATTAAATGATAAACTTACGAGTGTCCGACGAGTGAGTTATGGTTGGAAATTATGGGAACTTGAAAATAATTCGGATGAACAATAACTTAAGGTTAGAAACAATAGTAGGGGGACTTTAAATTACTGAAATAACCTTAAAGACAAGTGGGAGACTTAGTAACCTTTTAGGATAGGTTAAAGTACTCGTATTTATATGACGAGAGTTGTCGTGCTAAACATATTACGTAGAATAATTGGGATGAAACTATACTACGTATGAGACTTGTAATATAGGACATGAGTATACCTATATTGAAATGATGATTACTTAGGTTGTGTGATTACTTAGTATATATATTATTATGTGTATGACATACTTACCATACTTACTATTACGGGAGGTTGTAGGAAGAGGACAATATTATCTTATGTGCCTTCGGGAGGATTTAGATTTAGTACCTCAAGAATAGAGGACTGCAAAGACTTATTTGTGAATTGATAAGTCAGCTGGCCATAGGAGCGTAGGTATGTACGTGACCCATGGGTATGTGAACTATGTTCGCCTCCAATATGTGTGATTTATATTAATAAGGTTCCTGAGTGATTCGTAACTCGTAATCCTTACGTACATGATGTATTGGGATACGATAACAGAGTATGCATGCACCGCAGCTCAGCCTAGGGGTTCCATATGAGCATATATGTACTGAGAGTGATATAAATATAAACTTGAGATTGTTCTATTTTGTTGCTTAGTAGATGAGTTAGGATGAGACCTATAGCATAATGTAAACTTATGGAAATTCATGATGAGTATTAAGTTACTTTAAAATGATTAATAAATAATGGTAATGGAATTTCATGATATTTGAGTAATACGGGTGGATCAACATAGTAATCCCTATAGATAAGGATTTGGTACCGACAAGATAGGTGGGTAGCATAGCTAGGATGGGTAGTAAATATGCATTAGACGTGCACAATAGTTGAGGGGTGAGAATCTCAAGTGAGAGCACGTAACTAACATGTATATGATATTCACTGTTTAATGCAATTTAAACACTTGATATTTTAAACTATATTTTTCACATCGGGCTCTAACCCGTTTGATTCCACATCTATTTTTGTTTTGAAAAAACCTGTTGGGTGCCCAGCCATAGGGACACCAAGCATAAGAGTTCCATTTTATTGACGTGATGTAACTATTGTGGAAGTTATAGGATCTTGGTATTAGATGTCTCCACCATCTATCTTTGATTCTTACAGAGTTATCTACATCCATTAGGGCATTTCTCCCCTTTTCATTTAGAGATAGCAGTTTTAGACTTTCATTTTCATTTCAATTGTTGGATTTATTTAGATATTCAGACCTTTGTATTGGGATTATTTGGCATTGAGACTATATTTGGAGTGCTACTCCAGACTATGTTATTTCTTTCTATTATTTATTCCTATGAGATTGTTTATGTGAATGTTGAATGGTTGGTTATTCATTACTTGGTTGTAGTTAATTTAATTAATAAAATTTGACATCTCATTTTTTAAATATTAGGTGGCTAGTAACTAATTAAATGTTTTTTGACAGTGATGCTAAGACTGAACCAACTTGATATTCTGTATTAATTTAATAAAGGAGCAGCTACCCGGTATTTAATTAGATGGGGTGTCACAGGTGGTATCAGAGCATCAGGTTTCAGTCTTTAAGATCTGTATGGGTTCTTCGTCTTTTTGCGTAGCATTCTTTGATATAGAGCCCTATATTTTAGGAATGTCGTATTCTTTGATTGAGTATTTTACGTCTTCGTCCATTTTGTGATATTAACTATAAACTTATAAAACTTCTCTCTCACTTAAAATTGTCCTAGATGTGCACATCGAGTTACGAAGGGTGCTCAACTCGAGCCTCAGCCAGCACTAGCTCAGGGTACTATGAACGCCGCTGAAGTTACTGTGATAGTAGCACAGGCGATAAATACAGCTTTAGCAGTGGTACAGCATGCACCACCTCAGGCACCGGTGGTGGCCCCAGTTCAGTCTCAAGCATTCCCGTATGCCTAGGAATGTGTCAGAGATGCCTTTAAGGAGGCACATCCTCTGGAGTTTGTAGGGAGCTCCAATGTTATAGTGGCAAGCCAATGGAAGAAAGACATCTATAGGCACTTGAAGATTTACAAATGCACAGATGTACAGAGGTAGGTACTAGATACATTTAAGCTAATTGGAGTAGCACTACAGTGGTTTGAGTCTATTACCACTGCTGAAGAGAGAGATGTCTTTACTATCCGGGATTTCTTGGTGCGGTTCGACCGAAAATATTTCCATTTCATCGTTCAGACTGAGATAAGGAGGAAATTACTAAACCACACCCAGGAGGGGAAGACCGTATATAAGTACGAGGAAGAGTTTACTAGGCTGATTAATCTGGTACCAGCAGAGGTACCTACTGAGGAGAAGGAAATACAGATGTTCATAGATGGCCTTACCTGAAGGATTCGACAGCATCTTTTGGGTAACCTCTCATTACAGACATATACTGATGTTCTTAATGCAGCACTACTTCACTACCAGAACCACCGCTACCATCTGATAAGGAGCAAACGAGTAGGGGAGTCCGGTTAGTAGGGCATGACAGGAGGTAGTGGTGCTAGTTGGACACAGCCAGCTCAAGGCCAGTAGAGGCAGGGTGATCAGAGTTCCCTGTAGGGGGATCTAAGCGTTTCATATCGAGAGGTTTTTGATATGGCCAGGGAGGTTATAGACATGGCCAATAGGGTCATCATGGCCAGCAGGTCCAACAGTAGTATCAGAAGGGCCAAGTGAGAGGTGGTAACGACCAGAAGGGATAGAGAGGGGGAAACTTTGGTGGAAAGTGTTGCATATGTGGTTAGACTGGCCACAAACGTCATGATTGTCTTGAGAGGGGAAGGCCCCCGCTACCGCAATAGTAAGGTGCTCGATAGGAGCCTCAGAGACCGATATTTCTCTCCGCCCTCCCAGCACCACCACAGATGCCAGCTTTGCTAGCTATACCAGCAATCCTAGTTCAGCAGGGGTGATTACAGTATGGGCGTGTTTACAACATTCATCAAACCGCAATCCCACAGGCTCCACCTACGATTGAGGGTATGTTTTATATTCAGGGGACTTTGGGGCATATTTTGTTCGACACGGGGGCTTCACACTCTTTTGTTACCACTAGTTTTGCACGCACCGTTGGGTTGTTAGATACAGCGGAGAGTACTGTTATGTGTGTTGAATCGCCATTGGGGAATGGGATACTACTTTTCTTTAAATTTTGGTGCATAAGTATAAAGATTGGGAGATTTATTTTACCTGCAGACATGCTTAGATTAGATATGACGGAGTATGATATGATTACCGGTATTGATTGGCTCGTTGCGTATAGGGATATAATCAATTGCTTTAATAGGAATATTATATTTTCTATACCGAGTTAAAATATGTTCCTGGTGGCGATACCTCGTCCTGGGGGAGGATCGTCCACTTACTTGTATTACATAGAGGATGAGACCTCTATGGAGGCGATAATCCCACTTGATTCGATTCTTGTTGTTCGGGAGTTTGCTGACGTATTCCAGGATATACTGGGATTACCACCTAGTAGAGAGATAGACTTTGTTATAAATTTGACACCGAGCACTCGACCGCTAGCCCGCGTACCTTACTGTATGGTTCTGACAGAGATGAGAGAGTTACGGGATCAGATTGAGTAGCTGTTGGGATAGGGGTTCATCTGGAGGAGTACCTCACCTTGGGTTTCTCCCGTGCTGTTTATGAAGAAAAATGATGGATCTTTACGATTGTGTGTTTATTATCGAGAGCTAAATAAAGTCTCGATACGGAATAAGTATCTGTTTCCCCGAATCGATGACTTATTCGATCAATTACGAGGAGTGGCCTTCTTCTCGAAGATATACTTGAGATCAGGATACCATCAGTTGCATATTCGGGAGCAGGACGTGTCTAAGACTGCATTCTTAATGAGATATGGATCCTACGAGTTCAGGGTTATGCCACTTGGGCTGACCAACGCACTAGTCATATTCATGGACTTGATGAATAGGGTGTTTAGAGAGTTCCTTGATCAATTTGTCATTATCTTCATAAATAACATTCTGATATATTCTCAGACTGAGGAGGAGCATGCAGTTGATTTGCGATAGGTGTTGCAGACACTATGCCAGCACGAGTTGTATGCCAAATATGAGAAGTGTGGGTTTTTGCTGAAGGAGGTTCAGGTTTTGGGGCACATAGTATCAGACAAGGGTATATCCGTAGACCCGAGAAAAGTGTTAGGAGTGAGAGAGTGGGGGCAGCCCACGACACTGATGGAGATACGTAGTTTTTTGGGCCTAGAAGGTTACTACATGAGGTTATTTGGGGATTCTCAAAGATAGCGAGTCTGTTGACACACTTGACTCATAAAGGGGTGTCGTTCATCTGGGATGATGCCTGTCAGTTCTCCTTTGATGATTCGAAGGACAAGTTGACTTTGGCAGTCATCCTAGCGCTGCCCAGGCCAAGAGTGGAGTATTTAGTCTACACGGATGCGTATTTATAGGGACTTGGGGGTGTGCTTCAGCAGGAGGATTAGGTTATAGCTTATGGTTCCCGAAATCTTAAGCCTCATGAGAGGAATTACCCCACCCATGACTTGGAGTTAGCGGCAGTCGTGTTTGCACTTAGGATATGGAGACATTATCTCTTGGGGGAGAAATTTCACTTATTCACAGATCACAGGTCAATGCAGTACCTCTTCACCCAGAAGGAGTTGAATATGCGTCAGTGCAGGTGTCTTGAATTTGTAAAGAATTATCAGTTCGATATCCAATACCACCCGGGGAAGGCTAACATGGTAGCTGACACGTTGAGCCATAGGCCAGTAGGTGAGGTGGCTGAAGTGTGGAAAGTAAAATGGAAGGTGTTGGGACACCAGGATGCAGTGGCCTGATCATTTATGTCTGTTATGACAGTTACGCCTTAGATTATTACGAGGGTGATACAGTCTCAGGTAATTGATCCGTTCTGCCAATATCGGATAGTACAACTTCTAGCACAGGGGCCGAGTTCGGATGGAAGGTTGGGCTTCAATGGGAGACTGGTTGTTCCTGAGGGGGAGGACTTGCAACACGAGGTGATGACAGAGTCGCACGGTTCACATTTTGCAGTACATCCCGGTGGGGATAAGATGTACCAGGATATGAGGCGACAATACTGGTGGAGTGGAATGAAGAAGGATATTGCCAAGTTTGTTTCGAAATGGGCCACTTGCCAGCTGGTGAAGGTGGACCATCAGAGACCGACAGCACTTCTACAACCGTTAGAGGTTCCTGTGTGGAAATAGGAGAGCATTTCCATGGATTTCATCACAGGGTTGCATACATCTCAGCGAGTTCATGATTCGATATGAGTGATTATGGATCGGTTAACCAAGGTATCTCACTTTCTATCAGTTCGGATGGAATACACTATGGGATAGTATGCTCAGATCTTTATAGCCGAGATAGTGATACTTCATGGGGTGCCCCATGATATCGTGTTCGACAGGGATAAGATTTTTGTGTCTCATTTTTGGCAGAGCTTCTAGGAGGCTATTGGTACAGAGTTACGACTGAGTTCGGCTTATCACCCGCAGACCGATGGAAAGACTGAACGAATAAATCAGATGTTAGAGGATATGTTGCGAATGTGTATCTTAGATTTTGGCAGGGGGTGGGAGTATTATCTCCCACTAGTGGAGTTTTCCTATAATAACTCCTACCAATTTACGATTGGCATGGCTCCATTCGAGGTGTCATACAGTAGACATTGTCTTTCTCCAACGTGTTGGTTAGAGGTGGAAGATAACAAGATGCTTGGGCCGGAGATGATCCAGGATACTTCGGCCAGGATAAATATGATTCGAAGTCGTATTCGGATTGCTCAGGATTAAGAGAGGAGCTACAGCGATGCCAAGATTTTCTTCCAGGAGTTCAATGTGGGAGATCAGGTGTTGCTGAGAGTATCTCCTATGACGGGGACAATATGTTTTGGTAAGAAAGGGGAGTTGGCATCGAGATATGTGGGTCAATTCCCTGTCATCGAGAGAATTGGGCCAGTTGCTTATAGACTTGGGTTATCGAAGCACTTGCATAGGATTCATGACATGTTCCATTTTCTTTGCTGAAGAGATATCTTCCGGATGAGTTGGCTCATACTCACATTGCTTTGGAGGAGATTGATCTGCATCTCGATAGTTCCTACGAGGAGGGGCCAGTTGCTATCCTAAACCGTAGCGAGAGAAAATTTAGATCGAAGGTAGTACCAGTAGTACGTGTTACCTGCGAGCGCGAGGATGAGATGCGCGATAAATATCTAGAGTTATGTTTACCAGGTATACCTTTATTTCTAAATTTTGAGAATACCCCGTATTTTTACTCATTTTAATTATTGGATTAATTGAATTAAAAATGGGAAATTAATTGGTAATTAATCTGGATTTAAATACTAGAAGGACGAGAGTTAGTATTTGATTATGATAATTATGTTGAGTATTACTGAGCGAGTAGTAATATATGATTATGAACTTATTAAAATTGTCATGTGTGGAAATTACGACAGTTTTGGAAATTAAGTTGGGACGCGCGTGTCAGTCTTGTCGGGGCCAATTTAATGGATTATAAAGCAGTTTATTTTTATGTCATCCTTATGGTCATTTTGAGTGCGCCAATGTTTAAAAAGGTCGAGATAGTAAGAAAAGATTACATGTGGGTTTAGTTTGGGTCCCGAGACATTCTTAGACCAAACCGATAACCCGGGAGGCTATTTTAGTCATTTTACTATTTGATGAATAGTGACCTACGAAATTTAGGATAAATATATCAGCCAACCCGTAGGATCATTAGAGTTATTAGCTGCTACAGACTTGAGAGAGAGAGAGAGAGAGAGAGAGAGAGAAGTAGAGAGAAAGGAAGGGTTTCCAAAGGTTTCTAGGGCCAAACAACCACCTTACACCACCACCGCCGCCAGATTTGTGATCGAAAATAAAGAATCGCCCCTATAGAATCTTCTCCAAAGGATCAGAACTTCCATTTGAGGCAAGTGATTTAAATTGTTATGATTCAGAAAATATATTATCCATGGTAGTTTAGAATTGGAGACTAAACTTGAAATAATGATAATTTCATGAATTGGGAGAATTTAATCTTGAATATGGGCAGGTTTTGCATGTAGATAAATTCTGAAAAGATTAGAGAATTGAATCAGATCCTAAATGATATAAATCACGGATCAAATCTGAGTATTTGGCTATCTTGAATTGAGAAAAGTTATCTTAGGGTTTAAACATGAGATCTTTATGAACAATTAAATTTGTATGCAATTTTCATGATGATTTGATGATTTTTGAACGTTAGAAATAATGTGTTTAGGTTGTTATAACATCGTGTATGTTTACTTTGGAGAATGGGGTCATGTAATGAATTTTGGAGACAAAACGATGGCCAAAAATGGTAGAATTATGGGTTGTAACTGGTCGATCGATCGATTGACATTCATTGTCGATTGATTAACCGGTTCGATCGATCGACATTTATAGTCGATCGATCGACACCCCCTGTATTTGTGATAAAAATTCCTTTTAAGGTTTAACCAATCCCAACTTTTAAGAATTATTGGTGTGTACAATTTGACCATATTGGGACTTAGGGAAGGTTAGTAGGGGTGTATTTGAGGTCCAAAAAATATTAGTTTGGTTTGGGATTAAAGGATAAACTTACTAGTGTCCGACGAGTGAGTTGCGATTGGAAATTATGGGAACTTAAAATTAATTACATGACCCCATTCTCCAAAGTAAATACGTGTTAGGCATGCTCAATAGCTGAGGGGTGAGAATCTCAAGTGAGAGCACGTGACTAACATGTATATGATATTTACTATTTAATGCAATTTAAACACTTGTTGTTTTAAACTATATTTTTCACATCGGGCTCTGAACCGTTTGCTTCCAAATCTATTTTTGTTTTGAACAAACCTTTTAGGTGCCCAGCCATAGGGATGCCAAGCACAGGAGTTCCATTTTATTGACGTGTTGTAGCTATTGTAGAAGTTAAAGGATCTTGGTATTAGACGCCTCTACCATCTATGTTTGATTCTTACAGAGTTATCTACATCAGTTAGGGCATGTCACCCCTTTTTATTTAGAGACAACAGTTTCAGACTTTCATTTTCGTTTCAGTTGTTGGATTTATTTAGATACTCAGACTTTTATATTGGGATTATTTAGCATTGAGACTATATTTGGAGTGTTACTCCAGACTCTGTTATTTATTTCAATTATTTATTCCTATGTGATTGTTTATGTGAATGTTGAATGGTTTGTTATTCATTACCTGGTTGTATTTAATTTAATTAATAAAATTTGGCATCCCACTTTTTAAATATTTGGTGGCTAGTAACCTATTAAATGTTTTTCGACAGTGATGTTAAGACTGAACCAACTTGATATTCTGTATTAATTTAATAAAGGTGTAGCTACTCGATATTTAATTAGACGGGGTATCACACAAACTGTCTAGAGGTTTTCCTCGGTTCAACTTCTGTCTTGACAAGACTTTCTTCGATCTCCACTCCTGCGTCTCGGAGGGCTCGGAATTGAGGGTAATACTGTCCTCCCATTGTTGCTCGAACATGAGGTAGGAAATTCTTCTTTACGATACTAACCTATTCTTCTTCAGAAGGTCGATTGGTTATGGTAGCTACTTTTTCTCTCCACCTTCCTATAAAGGTGTTGACTGATTCGCTAGGGTTCTACTTAAGTAGTTCTAAGTCACGATGGGTAACTTCTAGCTCTTCTTTGTACTTGTACTGTGACATGAACTCACGGGCAATATCTTCCCAACTAGGGATTCTAGATTCCTCAAGGGATAAGAACCAATGGAAAGTGCTATATTTCAAAGTCTGCTGGGACATATGGGTCATTATTTCTTCAGAAGTCCCTAGGAAAGTCATGGTTCAGTGATAGCTACAGAGATGAACGATCGGGGGTCCACTTCCTCCAAATTTCTCGATATTGGGCATCTTGAATTTTTTCGGTATCTGACTTTAGGATAAGTAGACATGTGGGTGTAGTCCATGTATTTCCCAGAGAGTCTGACTTGATCGAATATCTTGGTCAAGATCTTGAGGTCTTCCTTGACCTTGTTGAATTCTTCCTCTTTCGGGTCAACAGTCATAGGTAAGTTAGCCCCTAGCTGAGCAAGATTTGGCATAGGCTGATGCGCTAGCGGCGACCCATTAGCAGGAAGAGCACGGGGATCATGTTGTTATTCCTCGAGAACCCAAATAAGCTCAGGTATAGGCAGACACATAGCACGAGGGAAAAGGACCTCGGGCTCTTCGGGGACAGGGACCCAGTTTCTTTACATCTCATGAACCTTCGGTTTGAAGGTTGTTAATTTTGGCAGTGAGCTAAGCTTGAATTGTCAATAAATCCGATTGTATATTCGGCACTTGATCTGTGTTCTCTATGGAAGGTGGGTGAATTTTATACTCGAAAGAAGTAAGGGGATTGACAGAACTTCAGGGCGATTCGACTGAAGACCGAAGCCAATAGGGAGCCAGGCAAGGGTATGCGATCGACCTGATAAGGAGAAAAATATGATTTATGTTTGAAAAAGAAAAGATGGGGAATTTGTTATTTTTACAAAAAAAAGGAAAATGTTTTTTTGACATTTTTGTAAAACATGAGGACAACAATGTTTTTGGAAACCTTTCGAAAGAGAGAGAAAAAGACTAGAGACGGGTCTCAGCATGATTATTATGTTTATTAGGTCCTCACTTGTATTATGTTTGCCTAGATGCAAAAAGGGAATACCGGACGAGATTCGAGCCTGGAAAAATTAGGTTTACCATATGTAAAAACTAGTGTTGGTCTTATTACCAGGATCACTGGTAGGGCCCCGCTTTTAAAGTTGCGCAAAAATTTAGGGGCAGGCCGACCCAAAATTTTGGTAGAGTTTCAGGTCGAAACCGATAATCTAATATGTGTGTCCTAAGATTGACACCTATATGCGAGTATGCAGTTGTTGGGTTAATTGGAAGGTATTCCCCTATTTGGCACGAATTCCACGATATACGTCTTGCCTTTGAGGGCAATTGGTACGTGTGGATAAACCATTTGATATACCTGAGTGTACATGAATTGCCTCACTGTATACCTCGTGGGGACGGTACGTGTGAGAGCGAATTCGATATACTCGACATACGTGAATGATTTCTCGATGATATACCTCCCATCATGACTTTGGTCAAGCTGTACGATGCCAGGGAACCATTCGATATACGTCAAATTTACTTGGGCAATGGAATGTGAGAGCCATATCACTAGGCTAACTGTGACCTTCCAGACTAGCGCCCATCATGAAGTGACTCCCCAGCTACGGAACAAAATTTGATCAATAGAAATGCTCTTTGGTGATGATGTGTGTACCATGAATGATTCTTTTATTAGTAACTTATGGAGAGAGTATCTTTAATGATCATGCCCAACCGAGAATGAGGTACAAGTATAAACAGTGGAGTAGGGATAACAAGTGTGTGATAAGTGTAAATGAGCATGGATATATATAAGTCGAGGTGTGTGTTAGTGACGCCTAAGAATGGATTTCTACGTGGTGTGTAAAACATGTGGATATACGTGATCCTAGGTGCACGTGGTGTGAAGTGTACATGGAAAATTTCTACAAGTGTGTGAACAGTGGCATAAACATGAGGTACATATGTACAAGGAATTATAAGGGGAAGATACAAATAGGGGAATATACAAGAAAGTGAAACACCGATGCAAATAGAGTATAGCCTTCTTAAAAATAGTCCCCAGCGGAGTCACCACTATGGCCATACCGGGCGGCGCCTTGGGGGAGGAGAGAGAGAGAGAGATAGATAGATACGTCTCCCCTTTGGGAAGGCTGCGCCACAGTCTGGCACCCCTCTTGGGAAGGTTGCTTCGGTCATTATTGGTGTAGGGGTAAATGTGAGGAGATAAAGTCGCCAACCTATTTTTCACAAAACATGAAAAATAACATATTTCCACTTTGAGAGAGCGGCATCAAGGACAAACTGATGCACACGAACCAATAGTTCTAAGGTCTGTGGGATAAGTTACGAAATGGGAAGGTGCTAGGCACCCATCCCGTCCTTTCGGTCTCTCATGGGCTAGTGTTATTATCTTCCTTTATATCCCCATAAAGTGTGTGCGCGCGTTTATATAATGGAGATCAGATTTATTCAACTCATACCAAGGACAAGATAGAGTGAGGTCATCTACAGGAATATTCCCAAAATAACATATGTAGAAAGTATGATTTATGCATTCATCATGATATTGATCATTATTAGGGAACGATAATATGTGTTGGAAGAAACGCAAATAAGTATGATATATATATATATATATATATATATATATATATATATATATATATGAAAAATGAGAGATTTTAGAAAATTAAGGAATTTGAGAAATTAGGAAAATTGGAAAATTGGAATCGAGTCTTGAATTTTAATCTGAGACGCCTACGTAGCCTATAAAGGCATCAAAGTCCACGTAGTTTGAATATAGCATAAGGGTGGGTTTTATCCCATAGATCCGAAAGGAATTTAGTTATATGTGTATGCATAGAAAATGTGTTCTTTTTATTTTGGAAAAAGTGTGATGGATAATTTCATTCCGAATCTACAGGTGTAACCCTCGTTTATTTGCTTTTAGGATTTTTGTTGAAAATGAAGTATATGCAATATACTAATAAAAAGTGTAGATATTAATGTATATGAGCTAAAGTAAGAACTAGATTATGAATCTAATGTTTATTATGCAAAAATAAGGAATTTAAAGAGAGAGTGAAGGAATTGGACCTTCTTTGAAGCTTGATCTTTGATCTTGGATGAATTCCCTCGAGTGTTGATGAATGCTGATGAGAAAGAAGGATATTTTGCCAAATTAGGTATGAAAAGGATGGGAATGTAAGCTTAAATGGAACTTCACATGAGGAACTTCACTAATTTTGAGAGAATGTTGATGAGATCACTCATACTGATGGATCTGTTGTGTGTTTGGAGCGAGGTCATGGCCCCTATTTATAGGGTCAGGGAGTGTCGATCGGCCTACCCCAGGGGGTGCCTATCGACATGTTCCCTTAGACACAGTGTCGATAGGCAGGGATCAGGATCTGCCAATTGGCAATCCTGTGCAGATTTTCTAGGACAATAATCGTAGAACACAGACCGTTGATCCGAGCCGTGCACGGGGCATACAATTAGAATTGTATTTTATATACCTTCAAGAGTCCTTTGGACTGATCCCGGTTTTGGAGTTGACTTTGGGTAAAATGTGGCTCGAAAGCGCATGTCGTTCCTTTGGACGGAAGATCATCAGATGCAAATGGATCGTTCGTCCGTATAGTAAGTCAGAATTGCGCACGGGGCAGACCGTTGAAAAGGTTAGGAGATGTACTTAGACATTCCAAAGAGTTTTGCTCGATTTGGAAGGTTGACCTTGGTTAACCGGTGCTTGAAAGCGCCCGAGGGCCTCTCAGAGTAAAACGGATCGTTCGTCCGTACCGTAGGTCAGAATCGGTCACGGGGTAGACCGTTAGAAAGGGTATTCAGTATCATTCGAGCTGAAGAGTTGACTTTGGTCAAACGGATCTCGAGAGTGCCCGTTGGCCTTCAAATCGATTTTTTGGGGAAAACTAATCATTCGTTCGAATGGTTATGCTGTTTTGAGCACGGGGTGCACCGTTGGAAAGGGGTTTCAGTGCCTTTTAAAGATTCAAAGAGATTTTTCTCTGATGGTGAAGTTGATTGGGGTCAAATCGGGGCCCAGGAGTAGCCGGTGGCCTCCGAATGGATCTTCAATAGAAAAATGGTTCGTTCATCTGAACTGTTATACTGATTCACACATGGGGTGGACCATTGGAAAGGGTAGTTAGATCCCTTTAAAGATTCAAAAAGCTTTCGCTCTGACGATAGAGTTGAGAGGAGTCAAACGGGGTCCGGGGGCACTCGATGGGATTTATATCGGTACTCAGAGTGCGACCTAGGGTTTACGGTAAGATGGGGAGGTGTTAGGGACCTAAGGGGAGACCTAGAGGGTCCTAAAATGCGGTGTCTAGATTATGTATGCCCTAATGATTGGTGTAGATAGTTCAAATAATAAATTCATACAAGGCACAATAAAATACGTCAAAATTATTATTCTTTATTAAAAACTAGGAATACAACTATTACATGACATATCAGTAATGGAAATAAAAAACAACCCACTCCCTTACACATCACGTAAAACATAACCCCCCCCCCCCCCCAATCATTAACCACTTTACAAAAAATTGAACACCTACAAAACCAAACACAACCTTCTCGCATACCTCTAAAACCTATACAAACTTCTCATACCCCAAGACCTTATCTTTAACTACATGATGGACCCGATTTATCGTCATTACTTATCTTTAGAGGACCCTAAGAATCCCACTCCTGGTTATGTCTTTGAATGCGCTCCATGGGACGATAAGCATTTATAATCTTGGATGAAACCATGACACCTTCTTCCAAAGTTTCAAACATCACAAGCCATCTCTGACCAGTTCCCTCAACTAGAATCTTCTCAACCACCAGCTTCTACAACCACTTCAGATAGTCCCCTGATTTGAACCCATCCTCCCAATATATTGTGAAGGATGGGAAGACGTTTAGCGGTGCTTCCATGAGGGTCCCAATCTCATCCTCAAAGACTCAGTGAAGTCCTCTACAGGAAAAAGTTGGTTATGCGCAGAAGAACGATTTTCTCCTATCCTATTTAGCGCAAAAGCCTCCATGGAAAGTAGAAAGAGGTTTGATAAAGACCCACCAACCGTACGTATCTATAATTACCTAGTTGCAAGACAGGCTACAAGCTCCCCTACCACGGTATAGATGGTGAAGACATTGGGCCCCATGCTTTATAAGCTAGTTTATGCAGTTTTCTGTCATCGGGCCAAAGCTAAAGAAGAGTCGAGAAAAGGAGTTGGGAATACCCGAGAGAGGGTACTCAAGAGGGGCCGCTAGGCAAAGTCTCTCAGATAACAACATGAATAACATAATAAAGATCCCTCATAAGAAATTATCTCGACCTTTATATTAGGCATCTAGACCATTCAAAGTCTTTGTCAGTATTACAGTAGTTAGACTATAGTGGTAAGACATTCATAACACTATCGTGACTACCTGAGGGTCTATCGTTATGTCATTTATCACAAAAAAAAGTCTAGTAGTCAATCTTAGGGCTATCGTATCGGCAAAGCCATTATCAGTACAATCCCTTCCACACACCAGATTCAACACAATCCAATAAACATGACTTGATCCACTTGACATCAAGCTTTCTATCTCCTCATTTATAGACTAAACAAACTAGAAATGGTTCTGGAAAAATCTGAACACCAAGAATGCAAGAAGGGTGTCACTAAAGATTAAAAAGCAGTGTACCTAAACTAAAAAGCCGATAAGACAACCAGGGTTATGTCGATCACACCCTATTTTGGGAAACTCTCATTTTTCTCCCTTAACCCTTTTTATTTCACAATAACTCCCTCCATTCCACTAAGGTAATTTTCTATTCAAATATGCCAAAAAAATATTCAAAAATTCTCAAAAATACATTTTCCTACTTTTTCTAAAAATAAACCTCAGCAAAAAATTAAAGTTCATGTAAAGTAAACCACTAAATCAAGATAATTAAGCAAAAGATGAATCTTTTTTGTGTTTTTGATTTTTTTTAGGTAAAAAAAGTCACTAATTAAGCATACACCATTATCAATGCTAAACCCCTAGGTACCAGATGTACCTGAATTCATACGCCAATAGCCTCTGTATCTGAAAATGCATGCCCGCTAAGGGTATAATGTCACTGTTTTCCTAGTAAGAGTTAGTGATCTACCAAGTGCAAATAGAGTATTAAAATCACAAAAAATACAAAAATCGACAGTGTCCTTTCTCCTTTCCTACGATCCCCAAGAGTTCGTGCCTTTTGTCGATAGGCACCTCCCCAGCTACGCCTATTGGCATTGCCCTCAAAATTTCATTACAAAATTTCCAAAAGATCCAAAAATTGTCCAAAAAACTCACAAAAATTCTCAAAAAGTCCTCACAAGGCGAATGCCTCATTATTATGAAAAAACTTATTAAGAGCACAAAACTATTTAAAAAGTTCTCATCAATCCCCAGTAGGACCAAAAATAAACATATTAGCACTCACAAAAGCTCTTATTGAACTCATACTCCCCCAGTGGAACCAAAATCCACAGGCGCCTGCACTTGCGATAACTAACAGCCTCCCCAGCGGAGCTAGAATTAGAAAACACTTACCATAAATAAATCTTTAGGACCACATAATAGATCTCGACTCCCTAAATTTATCTTCTTAACTCCTTAGGTCTACAAAACTGACCTCGACCATCTGAATCTATCATTTCGACTCTTTAGGTCTACAGGATCAACCTCGATCCCCTGAATCGATCATCTAACCTCTTTAGGTCAGCGGGAATCAACCACAACCCTTTGAATCGGTTATTTAATCTCATTAGGTTCGCAGAATCGACTCGACCCTCTAATTATGTCATTTCAACTCCTTAGCTCCGTAAAACAAACCTCAACCCTCTGAATTGGTCATTTTAACTTTTTAGGTCTATAAAACTGATCTCGACCTAAAGAATTGGTCATTTCAACCTTTAGGTCCATAGAATCGACTTCGACCCTCTAAATCGGTCATTTCAACCCTTTAGGTCCGTATAATTGACTAGGACTCAAGAATCAACCTTGAGCCTCTGAATTGGTTATTTCAACTCCTTATGCATGCAGAACTGACCTCAATCCTCTGAGTTATTCATTTTGACTCTTTAGGTTTATAGAATTGACTTGGGTATATAGAATCGATGTCGATTCACTGAATTGGTCAGTTCAACTCCTTAGGTCTGCAAAACTGACCTTGACTCTCGAATCGGTCATTTCAAATCCTTTAGTCTGTGAAATCGACCTCGGCCCTTTAAATTTGTCATTTTAACTCCTTAAATCCGTAGAATCGACCTCAACCCTCTGAATTGGTCATTTTAACTCTTTATGTCCACAGAATCAACATTGACCCTATGAATCGGTTGCCTCCACTCCTTAGGTTCTCAAAATTGACCTCGTCCCTCTAAATAGGTCATTTCCACTCTTTAGTTCCTCAGAATCGACCTCATCCCTTTAACTAACCATTATCTAACCTCCACCAGGGTCCCCAATCCTTGAACGTCGATGAAGTGTCTATCTTTTGATGACCTTCGTTTGTTCAAAGCTCTCTTGTTGTGGGGCTCTATAGACGCCCTATCCCAGTACCCCCCCGAAAATAATAAAAAATAAAAAAAACACCTCCTTAGGCCCCTAACACTTCTCCCATACCATATGAACCTAATTCCTACTCTGAGACCTGATCTAGAGGGAATTGAGGACTTTTGGACCTCGTTTAACCTCAGTCAACTCTTCCACTTGAGTGAAGCTCAATAAAATCTTGTATGGCTCTGAATCTCCTTTTTAACGATCGATAACATGCACGAATCGGCCTCACAGTTAGCGCGTACTTGCCTTTTTACTTTGAGACCTAATTTAGAGGCCACCGGGTGCTCCCGGGCCCCATTTAACCTCGATCAAATCTCCAAACCAAGCAAAGCTCATCAAAATCTCGTAGGCCTGTGAATACCTTTTCCAGCGGTCCCCGACATGCGCAATTCAATCTTACGGTTTGCATTTTACACCTATTTTTTTTAGAAAGTCCGTTCTGAATTGCCTATACGTACTCCAGACCGCTTGCCAATAAGCAGAGTGTACTTTCCTTACCCAGTAAGGCAGGATCCATGCCGATAGATAGGATAGGGGCCATGCCAATAGGCACCCCCTAAAAATCTAATTTTCACAATTTAAGGAGACTATGACCTCATTCCCAAGGGTCCTTTTCGAAAGTCAAAACATTCCCCTAGAAATCAGTGCGCCAAAATTCTATTTTTACAAACATTCTCTCCATTTTCTTACATCATTATCCTCTATTTTAGACCTACTTTCCATCCTTACCTTACCACCATCCATCCATGCTAAAATTGGCCTCTTACCATTGCAAATTAAGATTTAAAGTTTTATAAAAGGTCTGCCCTTTTTCATATACAACTCACTTAGTTAGTAATATTTGTTTACTTTTCTTTCAACTTTTGATATATCTTTATCCCATTTCTTCACTTAAAATATTAATACCATTTTTTATTACTTAGTATACATAAATCTTATTTTCGTAAAATCTAAACAGCCAAAAAGAGGATTTTCTTATAAACCCTAAATTAGAATTTCCTCACTTTTCTCACTTTCTACACTTGCCCACATTTTCTAAAAAAAATAAACTAAAAGAAGTTCTAGATTAGGATTAATTGGTTAAACCCCACCCTTGTGTGTTATCGAACAAAGTGGACTTTCATGCCCTTTGGGATACGTAGGCATCCTAAGCCAATCTTGGGATTCAAGTCCTATTTTCTCATTTATTCATTTTATGTTTTATTATGTTTGTTAGTATTGCAAGCCCGCATACTCCTATCTATTCATGTTTCGCTCAATATACACATTTACTCCTTTAGAGTGATTTGTGATTTGACGGACACTCACATTAAATGTTTATATTGTTTCTTTTGTACACTCCTTAGGATGATTTCACGTTGTCTTTCCCATGACGTGGGTCAGATAATTTCTCTCTCATAATTCACACCGCACACACGTATACACGTATCACACTTTGGAGAATAGGAGAATATTATCATAGCCCGTAAAAGATCGAAAGGGCGAGATGGGTGCCTAACACCTTCCCATTAGGTAACTTAGTCCCTGAAGCCTTGATTCATTTTTTTGTACGCATCAATATGTCTTTTGATGTTGTTCTCTAGGAACGACTACATTTCTTTTGCCTGTTTTGAGAAAAATATGATGACGACTCCATTTTTTCATGATTCTCCCCTTTCGACGAGGGACAATTTATATCCAAGGCAGCCCAAAAAGATCAATGCAAGTGGTAAAAAGAGGACTCTCATATCTTTGAATTCCCGTACGAGCGGGAGAGAGGGATTTCTTGAGTTTTCCTCCCCTAAAATTTCGAGGCCAACCCGCACTAATGGAATTAGACTCGGATGGCCACAACACTTGCTCATCTTGTGAAAAAAAAGAAAGAAGTAAATGTTGTGGGTGCAGAATGACGCATGTCATAAATCCAAACTGGTTGAACTACTGTTGACTAGGTCTTTATACAAGTCATTTTGCATCCTCAAACATCGTTTCTTTCACTTTTTCACTAGACGAGCCATCCTCAAACATGATTCCTTCATCCACGCTTATGGCCTTCTCTAATATTTTTACTCGATAGATATGAATAAGATTGGCTTTTATCTCCCATTTTATGAATCCTTGGATTAGGCTTCGAAGATGAAGACGCATTATCCTCAGATGCATTTTAATGTAAAACTATTGAGGCCTCTTTCCAGGCCCTATAACTCCTTTAGATTACCCCAGAAATCTCATTTTTTGGCTATATCTTAATCGATTTTGGTGGATACTCCATGTGCCACATCCCTGAGGCCATATTTTAAGGCTTTAATGCCTTTTGATTTTTAGTTATCTCGTTGAACTGTTAAACCACCTTTGGGTTTTATGCCACAAACCACTCTAGTACTACTTTCACCATGGGTTTTAGTTTAGCAACCCCATGGGCCTTTGTGTCCCCATATACTAGTGGGATTGAAATTTTTGGAAACTTGTTCTGACATATTGGAAGTTCCTTAGCAGTTTTGTTTCTCTTCGTGAATGATAAGGCCCATAAAATGGCCTAACATAACCCAAGTAAAATCCTTAGAAGTTACCTTGACTTACCTACCCCTAAGATTTGGCAGTGTGACTAGCATATCCTTTCTTCATAAATTTTTACTATTACTTTCCTTTCAAAAAATAATTTGACACATTTCAGAGTATTGCTCTCCACACCTAATGCACAGGTCTTTTAGGATCTTTTAGGACCTTTTTATTTTCTTTGGATTTCATTCTGAATTCAACAAGGACTTTGTTCCGTGGTAATTAGATGAATTGCATATTAGTTACTATCTCTTTGACTTGATGAATGAGTCTTCATTAACCCCATATGGCGTTCATTTCTTTATCTGGAAACCCTATCTTTCCTTTCCTAATTAAATCGTGTATCATCGTCTACATCATCATCCTTGTCTTAATCCCATCATATGGGGTCGACCACATGGATTCTCCTTTTTCATTCTAATCTATTATAAGTAATATTATCATTCAATTTTAATTCTTTGAGATCTCTCCTAATAATTTCCTCCCACGATAGCTTAGGATGACCCATTTCTCTTTTACCCTTTATTTATAATAATCTCCCTCTTATTATGGGTGCATATACTGGTCGACGCAATATATGTTCGTACCACCTAAGTTTACTTTCTCTTCATTTATCGCTAATTGGATTTACTCTTAACTTTTCTCTCACATAATGGTTTCTAATTTTGTCCTCTGTAGTAATTCCTATCATCTATCGGAGCATCCTCATCTCACTAATATGAAGATTTTGTTCATGTTTTTTCTTTAAATCCTAACACTCTGCTCCATATAGAGTCTCTGGCCTAACAAATGTTCTATATTTTTTCAATTTATTAGTTAGTATTATATTTCATAACACTCCACTAGCTTGTCTCCATTTTATACAACCAACTGATATTCTACTCGTAGCATCCTCATCAATATCCCCATTACTTTGTATTATTAAAACCAAATAACGAAATTTATTAGTTTGATCAATCCCTTTTTCTTCAATCTTTAACATTATGATATCCATCGCCTCACTATTAAATTTACATTCCATAAATTAAGTTTTATTTCAATTGATTTTTAGTCCCTTAGACTCTAAGACTTTTCATTAAGTATCTACTCTCATCGCTAAGCTCTCTTTTGAAGTGTCTACTCAAACTGTATCATCCGCAAACAACATAGACCAAGTACATCTTCTTGTATGTCCTTAGTAATCTCATCCAATACCACGTTAAATAAGTAAGGACTTAAGGTCGATCCTTGATGTAGATCCACTTTAATCGTAAAATCATTAGTTTCTCCACAAATAGTTCTTACTCTAAATTTTGCGTTATTATAGATATCTTCAAAAGCTTTAATATAACTCATAGGAATTATTTTCCTCCTTAAAGCCCACCAAATTATATCCCTAGGTACTCTATTATATGCCTTTTTTAAGTCTTAAAAGACTACATATAAATTTTATTCTCATTTCTACATTTCTCCATTAACCATCTTAATCAGTAAATAGCTTTTGCGGTGGATCACCCTGACATAAATCCAAATTGTTTGTCCGAAATAGTTGACTCATTCCTTAATCTTTGTTCTATAATCTTTTCCCATAATTTCATGGTATGATTCATTAGTTTGATTCCTTTATAATTATCACAGTTTTTGTATATCCCCTTTATTTTTATACAAAGGTATTATGGTGATTTTCCTCCACTCATTTTGTATGTTCCCTTCTTTTAAAATCTTATTAAATAAACATGTTAACCATTCTACACCTACACTTCCAAGGGTCATCCTCACCTCTATGGATATTTTATTCGGGCCAACCGCTTTATTCCTTCCTATTTTTCTTATTAATATATCTACTTCTTTTTCAGTAATCGGACATACCATTCATATATTCGATTCTATGTTCTCGACATATTTTTTGGGATATTCTTGTAACACCCCACTCTTCCACCGACAATATTGTCCTCACTTTAACCACCGCACCCAACGGTATGGGGTTTTTATTAGCTTTATATTCACAAATTGGTGTCAGTGGAGTTCGAACACCTGACATGTGCATCACTAATCACATGCCTTACCTGTGGAGCTAAAAGGCTTCGGTGTTAGAGGATTGCAAATCAACTTATATGAACCATTACTTTCCCTCAACCAGGCGATATGGGATGTAATTCTCTAGCTTCCAAATCAACCATAGCCCAGTCTGTTACAATCCACCCCCTTAGGGAGCCCCACGTCCTCATTGGGATGAAATTAGCCATCACCCAATATTTTGGCACACTTATTTTGGCTAGGTATTGTCTCTGACACCATTCGATAACACCCACTCTTCCACCACCAATATTGTCCCCACTTTAACTGTCGCACCCAGCGGTATGGCGTTTTTATTAGCTCTATATCCATAAACGGGTGTCAGTGGGTTTGAACTCCTGACATGTGTATAACCAATCACATGCCTTACAATGGAGATAAAAGGCTTCGGTGTTAGAAGAGTACAAATCTACATATATGAACCATTAATTTTCCTCACCCAGGCAATGTGGGATGTGTAAGGACATTATTCGTCACATTTTATTATGTCGTATACCGCTACAAATTGATATAAGTCGTCGAAGAATTGAGAAGATTACATCTACAAAGACGAATCCGAATTTCAAGAAGTCTTCAACATTCAAGTCCAATAAGGATGAATTTGGTAAAATGTGTTTAAGTTCCATTTACATTTACTTTTTACCTTAAAAATGTTGGGATATTTTTATAATAGTGTAAATGATTAAGTGTTGGAATATTTTTATAAAAGTTTAAATGATTTTTTAAATGATTTTAAATGGTTTTTAATTTTTCAAAATCATAAAAGTTTTAGATAAATACTCTTGATCCCGTAAGTTTTAGATAAATGTTGTAGGGACGAGCTTTAAAAGAGATTTTAATATCTTCATGAACAAGATCAATAATTTTGGAAGCCTTCATGTGTTCTTCTTCATATTCCTTTTTGTTTCGCGCACACCAAATCCTCCAACAAATGTAATAAGGGACCATAATAGAAATAAGCGATTTAATGTTTTTCCCTCTTGTATTTAACCACCAAGACATAAAAAGTCTTTTAAGAGAGGAAAAATTAAATCTATACCCCATCATGACTGAGAAATGGTGACAAACTTATTGAGCAATGGAACTTGAACCGAATAAGTGATCAAAATCTTCTTCTACAGGAATAGGACAGCATCTACATTTTGAGGTTAAAAAGATATGGAGAGTTTTCAATTTTAAATCTAAAGGAAGAGCCTGTTGGAGAAGACGCCACATAAAGAAATACACTTTTGTAGGGATTCTTGGATTCCAAATGATTGAGAAGGAGAAAATGGTACAATCCCTGTGACGAACAATATCCCATGCTGAATTTAGAGTGAACTTGCCATCCACATTTGCCATCTAAAAAGCTGAATTATTGTCGTCAACATTATCATGGTAACATTCCCAATATTTCTGCATTCTCCTCCATGTCGAACTTGAAAAAGAGGGTAAACCATAGAATTCAGAATCAGCAAGAGACCTGTATATGTGTTGCATATATCGAGCCCAAGTACCATTAGCTTTGTAGAAAAAAGACCAAAGTTTACAAGAATAGGCCTTTATGATGTCTTCCAATTTTTTAATACCAACACCACCTTCTGTATATGGCAAACAGATGCGATCCCATTTAACCCATTTGTGCTTCGGCTTGCCTTCATCGTATCCCCAGATAAAGTTTGCGAAAAGCCTCTCGAATCTCTGAATGAAAGTTAGAGGAGGATTAAGGACACAGAAGAGGTGGAATGACATGGACTGTAGCGTTGCTCTAAGTAGTACTAGACGACCGCTGTGACTAAGCATTTTCCCATACCAAGTATCAATTTTTTGGCGTATTACAGCTTCCAACCTCTAAAAGAGAGCAGCAGTCCTCCTACCTGTGTATAGCGGAACACCGAGGTAATTTAGTGGCAGTGATGACTCCTTGAACCCGATATTGGCCTTGATGATATGACGATGTATCGGGGCTGTAATCACCAAACATATGAACGTTGTTTTCGAGCTGTTAATAAGTTGGCCAGTGGTATCTTCATACTGGTTTAAAAAATTCACTAAGCCGAGAAGGATTTTCTTACTTCCATTGGTGAAAATTAAACAGTCATCGGCAAAGGACAGAGATGGGATAATTTCACAACCCACTGGAGTTGAAATTTTTTTAACACTACCTTGAACCATGAGTTTGTGAAGACCTCTTGAGATAATCTCAGTAACTATGATAAAAAGACTTGGAGAAAGAGGGTCACCTTGTTGCACGCCACAATTTGATTTGAAAAAACCACAAGCTTTTCCATTAACGCAAATGGAGTACCAACAAACGAGATCAATCCATGTTTTTGAAAATCCAAACACACGAAGAACTTTTGTAATACATAACCAGGAGACCCGATCATAAGCTTTGGACATGTTTAATTTAATTAGACCATTGGATCCCCAGACTTTTTTGTTGAAATTAGCCATAAGCCCTTGAGCCAAAAGAATGTTATCCATTATGTTGCGATCTTTGACAAAACCTGCCTGAGAAAACGAGATGATTTTTGTAAGCAAGATTGCAAGCCTATTATTCATGATTTTTGTAATTATTTTATTACAAAAATTACATAAGCTAATAGGCCTATAATCTCGACAATAGCTTGGGTTTGTCTTTTTTTGAATGAGAATTATATTTGTAGCGAACCAACTCCTTGGGATGTCATGTCCTGCAAAAAAGGATACAATAGCATTTAAAATGTCAAATTTAATAATGTCCCAACAATGTTGGAAAAACCATCCATTAAATCCATCCGAGCCCACCGCACTATTTTTATCCATTGCAAAAACAGTGGCTTTAATTTCTTCTAAATCCGAGAATCTTGTAAGCATGACATTATCCTCTTGTGAAATTGTAGACGGGATGACATCCAAAAGATTAAAATCCATTGGATAATCTGGGGACTACGTGAGAATATCTTCAAAGTGATTCACTAATTCTTCCTTAATTAAAAGGTGATTATCAATCTTAACACCATCCTCTTTTTGAATGCTATGGATAAGGAGCTTATTTTTTTCACCTTTGACATAGTGTGGAAAAAACTAGTATTATAGTCCCCATCAGTAGCCCATTTTACCCTTGCCTTTTGACGCCAAAATTCCTCCTCCATACTCAATTCTTTGTTAAAAATTGCTTTTGCTTTGAAAAATTCCAACCTATTTTCTGGCATTGGATCCATGTCATAGGCACTTTCTTTGGAGATAAGCAAATCTTCTGCATTTTTCACCCTTTCATGGATATTTTTGAACACTTTTGAGTTCCAAGACTTAAGGTCATATTTTAACCGCTCAAGTTTGGAAGCAAAAATGTAGAGAGGTTCCCCAAGCACTTCATTACTCCAAGAATCTAAAACAATGCTAAAAAATTCACCATGCTTAGTCCAGGCATTAATAAACCTAAAAGCTTTTGGAATACCATTTCTTGGCGATTTAACACTGAGAACTAAAGGAGAATGATCTGAGTTTGTTCGGTGTAGGTGTTCTACAGTTGTTTGAAAGTCATTAGTACACCAAAGAGAGTTGTAAAAAATTCTGTCAAGCCGTGCCAAAATTCGATTAACCCCGTCTCTATTATTGCACCACGTGAATTTGGAACCTATGCTATCAATCTCAAGAAGTCCAAAATGAAGAATACAATCATTAATTTCCTCATCCGCCAAATTATTTATACCACGTCCCCCCACTTTTTCATCCTGAGAGCGAACAACATTAAAATCACCCCTCATAATCCATTGACCTTGAATTGAGTATGCAAAATTTCCAATATCCGTCCATAAGGATCTTCTACCCGCCAATTTACATTTGGCATAAACACAGGACAAAAAATGGAATTTGAAAGATTGGGTAGCTCCAATTTAATAAAAATGATTTGATTTCTATTTTGGACAACATTCATAGGCCAATCAAATTTCCAAAGCACCCAAATTTTATTAGAAATATTTGCAACACCTCCAAAGAAATTAATCCTTCTACAAAGGTTTATTAGATTCTCAGCTTCGATTTTTGGTTCCATTAAGAAAACAACATTGAAATTATGGGACTTAATCAATTTTTTGAGTCTACGGATTGATGGAGAATTCCCCACCCCTCTAATATTCCAAAAAAGGCAATTAATCATTAAAAACCTTTACAATATTAGTATATGATGACTTACCAATTGACCTGGTAGGGTATTCCTTAGTTTGAACCCATCATTTCCTAAGATGCTTTGAAGTTGACACTGGCGTCCTATTCATATTAAAACCCTTTTTGAATTTGGAACCCATAGCCTCCGAAAAGTCTTCCAAATGTTTCCTATTGGGAGTTAAGTTCCCCACCTCTTCACTATTAGAAGCCCAGGCAGGTTTACATTCATTGACAGCCACTTTATTCCGTGTTTTAGGTCTTGGAGAAATATTGAGGTTCAAAAGAAGGGAAGGGTCATGTGGCACAGATCTGAGTTTAGGAAGATCATTTATGTCAAAATCAATAAATTATCCCTCTTCAACCGATTCCAAACAAGGAACAACATTTTCTTCTTTAGAAATGGTAACCAAGGAATCAGTGTTTATAGCATTTAAATCCTCTGACAACATCTCATATCTGTTTGAGCACGTGATGGCTAAAGGTTTTGATCCAGATATAGGTTGAGGAAGGTTTCGGTCAAGGTTTTTGGAGGGAATAGCTTCTAAGGTTTTAGAAGTATGTGGGTTAGTGTTTGGTAGAGGGTTGTTATTTGAGAAGGTTATATTTGTCTTTGGTTGAGGTAGGTTATCGATTTTAGAGGCTAGGGTTGTTGTTTTTGTTCCAAGATTTGAGGGAAGAGAGGTAACAGTCCGATATTGTTGGATAATAGCTTTAGCCGAAGTCATGGGCATGGATGCTTCAACTGCTGATTTCCTTTTGTCAACCTGCTCTGGAGGAGGCCTCCTTCCACCATAATCAGCAATAACGTGACCAATACGCATGCATGAAACACAAAATGAAGGAGGATTTTCATAAACAATATGCTGCCAGAACCCCGGTTTAGACCCACATCCAATCCAAACCCTAGCTGGTAATGGTTTAGCCAAATTAACTTCAATAAGAATTCTGGCTTGACTAGGCCTAGAAACTAAAGCAGTAGCTTCGTCTATTTTGAGGGGATTGCCAATCAGATTGGCAATGGAAAATAAGGATCCTTTTTAAAAAAAATGAACCGGCAGATACGGAAGAGTGACCCATAATGGCATTATAGGGAAGTCTTGATGGCTGGAAAAAGTAGGAGTCCATTTAAAAACAACTGTAGCATATTTGAAAATAGTCCAGTGCCCCCGTAACCAAATATATAGAAAACCTTCTTCAGAGTTGAGTCTGATAAGGATATGCTGATCATCTAATAAACCAATGGAAAAACCACCTTTGAGAGAGAAAGTATGAAAGGCTTTCCTAATGGCTTCCATGGGGTATACCAAAAGAAAATTTCCCAACAAGGGAGTGCCTGAAAACACCTGCCAAACGATTGATATCGTCATCTTCAAAATGGAGAGCTGGTTCTCCCTTAAAAGAGCACGGAGGTTTAAGAAACGGTGATGGTTGGTTAGAGGCAGTGAGTAAGGAGGCGAAGGATTTTTTAGCATCCCTATCTAAGTCCGGAGGTTTTGGGTTAGCTGGATGGAGAGCGGAAGGTTTGATAGGAAGAAGAAGGATGCCTTGGGAAGGAGCCGCCATCTAAAGAGAGAATGAAGTTCACTTATTTTTATGCCAGCATTTGTCATCGCTTGATTTAATTTAAAATTTGAACTGTCAAGTAGTTGCATGTTTAGGGGCTTATTTAATTGGTATTTGGTTTGAGAAAATTTAGACATCCAATTAAATAAGTCTGAATTGAAAATTGTGAATCTATTTGAATTAATATCTCACACGCACTTTCAAATTGGTATCAGAGCTTGTTGCACTAATTTACTGTGTAGATCCTGTAGTGCAATATTTTTTAGTAGTTGTTTGTGTTCCTCTTCTGATTTGTTTTCTTCATGGATTCTCATACCGTTGATGTTATTAGTCGATATGAGTTTGATAAAGTTCACCACCGTGCAGAAAAATTAATTCTTTTAAATTTGAAACTTTGCAAAAGAATTAAAATTTTGGAAGAAGAAAATTCTCTTTTTAAAAATAAGTTTGAATATTTACAAATTTTTCAAACTCAAAGAGATATTTTTCGTGAACACTTTGGTAATTTGTGTATTGACTTTGATTCTTTAAAATTTGCCAAATAGGAGAGTGATGATAAAGTCCTAGTTTTAGGAAAAGAATTGGAGGACTTGAAAAATTCTAGGGTTCCTATTTGTGCCATTGAGGATAAAAAATTAATCAGTGAGTTTACGGCATGTGAAGAGACTCTTAGGGATAAGTTTGTTTTAATTGAGGATAAGCGAAATAATCTGTAAAGTTTAATTGATAATTTGAAAAGGAAATCCATATCTTTGGAAGAGTCTAATTTGTTACTTGAATCAAATATTTTGAAATTGAAAAATGATTTAAACGATTCAAATAGGTTTGATAGTGATGGTAATGGCTCATCTTGTTCTAATGCTTCCGTTACAAAAGCCAGAATCATTATGTGTTTTAGAGGGTCAATTAATCCTAAGGATGTTAGTAAAGGTCAACCCATAGGTGTCGTTCCACCTGTTTACATTTGTTCACATTGTGGTAGGAAAGGACACCGCAGGAATTTCTATTTTGATCTTCGAATAAGTCCTAGGAAGTCTAAGTCTAGTATTTTGTTGGTTCCCAAAATCTCGTGTCAACGTGTCACGTCTGTTTAGGTTAGAAAATCAGTTTTGGATACGCTAGACTTTAGATGTTTTGATTCTCACATGCTTGCACATGATTCATCACTTGCTATTTCATATCGTTGATTGTTTGCATGATTTTTGTTATACACTAGTTGTGGTTTCATGATATATATTTTCTAGTGTATTGACATGTACTTTTTGTATGAAAAATTTTGAAAAAGTTAGAAAGATTTTATTTTGATAAAATTTTGGAAAAATCCAAAAAGAGTTTTGTATTTTGTTTGCACCTTATATGAATTGACAATTAGGATGATCAAGTCACAACTTCATGCCATGTCCATGTGACTATGTTATAGTTTATTGAGACAATATATTGTGTCATTCATGTGCATTACAAAGTTTTGAGTATTTGAGATGATATAGTGTTACTAACTACATGATTGACTCTATTTGTCCTTTATTGCACACATGCACGAATTTGTTTGAATTTTGTTCTTGTCTATCACATGTTGGTTGAGTGTTTCTATCTCAATTCTGTCTATACAACAAACCAAATGCGATAAAACATGACAAAAAGCAGTGCATGATATAAACCGTTTGTGAGATTTGTGTGTTTTATTTTGAAAAACGGTGAAGGGCTACGAAAATTACTCATTTATCCTTTGTGATTAAGCCACCATTTAAATGGACCTAAAAAGGTGAGGAATTAAAAATTATCCGGGATCCAACGAGGTTTAAAAAGAGCCCGAAAAAATTAAAAGGCAATAAAAAGAAAAATTATGCCAAAAATGGGCCAATAGTTTTTTTTAGTTTCATCACCTCATAAGAAAAATAAACAGCATTATCTTTTAATGAGGGAGTTTGGATGGAATTTTCAATGGTTTTCACGTCCTTAAAAGTCATGAAAAAGCATTGCATAGTTTTGGATGTTATTGGTGTGAAAATCATTTATACTTTTATTTGTTGATATGATTAAGACGATGTCATCTAAATTCAACAACTTCTACACCTTAGGGCTATTTTTTGATGTTCATTCGTTAGGAGTACACTTATGCATCTTGTACATATGATATGATTGAGTTGATTTTTCTATCGAATCTGTTCATACCCATTCATTCGTTTTCCACGATTTGGTTGTCTTAGTGTAAATTCATGGTGTGTGATTTTTGTAACATCATTTTTGTTTCTTTATATAAAAAAATTGCAAAATTCAAAAATAGTAGATTTGCTTTGCTTTTTCGTGATACCCCAATTTTCTTTATGTGATTTATTATTTTCCTTGTCTATTTCGGATAAATAAAAAGGGGGAGAACGAATTATGATATTATGGGGGAGTTTAAGTATGGGGGAGATTTGATTATGCTTACATGTTTATGTTTATATCATTCCAAACTCGATATGTCACGAGGTTTTTACTTTATCCCATGTGTGTAGGTACAATTAAAGATTTTTGGATTGCACACCCTGATGAGAAAAGCTTGGAATTTTAAAAAGTTGATTTTTGAGGCATCATTTGCAAAATTTGAAGACTTGACACTTTATCTTTCCACGTTTGAGTTTATGGAAGGGTAGATTTGTATAGGTGATTAGGCATAAATTCTTCCCAATTTATCCCTTAATTTAGTTACTTTTAGCACCTCGAACAACGTAATAGATTTGACTTTATCTCATAATCTTGCTACTGATGTATCCTAACGAGTACATCGAGTTCCTGGTATTTCGTATTGATTCTACATGTATTGGATGTCAAGAAACGAAAGAAAGAAATCGGAAGAATCAAGAAAGAAAAGAAGGAAAGTCAAAAGGGAAAAAGGGTAATTTCTACCCAGAATTCAGATGAGGCACCTAAAGAGAAGTTGAAGATATCAAATTCATGAGCACATAGGAAGAAACGGCACCTCAAACGGATTCTTGGAACAAAAGTTATGAGCAATCAAAGTTGGAGAAAAAAGTCAAACATGCAGACTGGTCCACCTATTCCCCGGACCGGTCCGCTGTGCAAAACTCCAGAAGACCTCGAATCGAAAGAAAACCGAAGAAGGAAGAAAAATAAAAGAATCGGTCTGCCTCGGATCGGTCCGCCAGAAAATAAAAAGAACCGATCCGCTTAGAAGGCAGACCGGTCCGCCTAAGCCCCAGACCGATCCGGCTATCGAGATTCTGTAATCTTATCTTCTCCTAAGAAGAGTCCTAGTGCAACAAAAAATCCTGAATTCTTGTAGGGTATAAAAACCCATTTTATTATTATTATTTACACGGATAATTAGTATAATTTTCCATTCTTTTTCAGAAACCCTAGTTTAGATACAGTTTATTCTTTTAAATCCAATAGTGAAAATTATTCAGAAATTCTTTGATTACAAGTGTTCTTAATTACTGTTGTTACTGCTTTGGTAATATTAGTGAGTTATTTATTCTCTTTAATTCCTTTCTAAATCATTCTACAAATTTTCCTTAGTTTAATCATGGTTTTCTGCACAACAAATACTGTTTTCATTACCTTTAGCATGCTAGGCTAGATTTTCCAAGGCCGGGATACATGAACCCAGCCTGATGTGTTAGTTGCATGTGTATAACATTAATCCTCTGAATTTAGTGATTGATTATGACCGTATTGCGTAGGAATATGATAATTGTCGATCTTTAGATCCCGTTTGCCTTTGGGTAATCGGGATGCTTTAGAATGCAATTCGAGTATAACTATCGTAATATCGATTTACTCGTCCTCATATTAAGTATGATGCGGGATTGAACCTCATATACGTAATGCTTAGGAGTGCTAAATTATGGGTCTAATTAATCAGTTAAATTTACGATTAGTATTTTATCTGTAATACACTAGGGTTGGGGGATTGTATTCCCGTCCTGTTTTTCTCATCACTTAGTTCAAAAGTTTCGAATCATTCTTCATTAGTTTTTAGGTAGTTTAGTATAATTGCATCTCTTCATAATTTCATAATGGCATTTAGTTGTAATCAATTCTCAAAACTAAATCATTTTTTCCATTCTTTTTAGAGTCAGAGTTAGGATTCACTCATCTTTCTCGTCGTTACAACTTCGTTGTCCTTTTTCCCTGTGGATACGATCCCGACTTACCGAGTTTATTACTAGCGCGATAGGCTTGAACTTGAGCCTAGAGTGAACGCACATTAGAGACACTTTCTGAGTCGCATCAAGTTTTTGGTGCCGTTGCCGAGGAATTAGGTAGACTTAGGATTAAATTGAGTTAATCTAAAACTTTGACCAAAAAATTTCCAAAAATCCAAAAACATAAAAAAATTCAACAAGCATAAAAAGATTCATCATCATCTCTCACAAGCTATTAATACAAAATTCTGAACTCACTCCCACACCCCATAATACTCCAACCAACATTCACGAAAATCCAATAGTTGAGTACAACCCCGATAGCCCCCACATTTCTAACGCCCCACAGTTCTGGATTCCACCTCCCACATCGTCACACTCAATCTCCAATAACACTTCGCTCTCCTTCTTAGGACACACCTCCGAGCACACTTCGAGCACACCAAGTGAGAGCGCCGAGCCGTTAAGTGAGAAAGAGATGTCGCAACGCGGTAGTGCAGCCGCCGGTGAGGAAGAGGCCCCATACCGCCCGCTGAGAGAATTCTTATATCCCGAGCGCACTGTCACTATGGGATGCATTATACTCCCGTATAATGCCGGGCAATTCCGTTTCAAGAATGGGATGATCCAGATATTACCTTATTACCATGGTATGGATTCTGAAAAACCATATCTTCACATTAGGGAATTTGAGGATGTGTGCGATACTCTTAATGATCAAACTTGCACACAAGAGGTGATCCGCCTCAAACTCTTCCCCTTCTCGCTAAAAGATAAAGTTAATACCTAGATATGGTCTTTGCCTCCAAGATTGATCCCATCTTGGAACGAGCTGCAATCCAGGTTTCTCAAGAAATTCTTCCCACCACATCGAACGATCTCCATAAAGGCTCAAATTCAAGCATTCAGGCAATCTGAAAATGAGTTATTTCATCGATGTTACGGGTGTTTCAATGAGTTAGTTACTTCATGCCCCCATCATGGATTTGATGCATCGCAAATCATTTATTTTCTCTATAATGGGCTGAATATGAATTCCAAACAACTCGTTGAAACCTTGGGTAGTGGTCCTTTTGTCGACTTAGACGCCCATGATGCTGAGCTTCACCTGAGGTATGTCGCCGAGACTACCCAATATTTGGATACATCTGATCCTAACACTCAGAATCGAAATCGTCAAGTGATCACCACTCCATCGGTGTCCGACTTATTTCATGTAGAAAAGAATTCTATAGCGGACAGTCGAATTGATATACTAGAGAAAAAAGAGCGTGACCTACGTGGGATATATGGAAGAGGACCAACTGGATCCATACCAAACCCCGTAGAGAAGGTGTGTGCGATTTATGAGGCCGGTCATTCAACGGAGGAATGCCCAACTATACCCGCCTACAAAGTAATGCTTCAAGAGCAAGTTAGTGGTATAGGAGGATTTAAGGGTAATTTCGGTGCACCGCACGGAAATGCTTACAACCCTTCATGGAAAAACTATCCTGGTTTTAGCTATGGGCAACAACATGCTGCGATGAACCATACTTCACATGTTTCCCCTCCTCTACCACAACACTTTCAACAAGCTCCACACATGCAAGGACATGTGTAAGCACCACTACCTCAAGGAGCATATATCCCTCCACCGCGGAGAACTCTCGAGGATACTATAAATCAATTTATCACTAGACAGACTGCAACCAATGCTAGATATGATTGCCTAATCAGTGACATAAATACAAGTATGTCTAAGATACAATCCTCGTTGAGTGTTCAAGAGAAGGAAAAGTTTCTTGCCCAAGGCCAAAGACCTCCCCAAGGTCAAACTAGTGTTAGCTCCACTTCTACTGAACATCAGGAGAAATTTCAAGCTGTGACCACTCTTCGTAGTGGGAGAGTTATTGATTTATCACCTCCTCCACATGACACAATAAAAGATAAGGAGATTTTTCCCGGTATGAAAGAGGTCGAAGATGTCCCCTTGAATGAGAGTGACAAAGAAGACACTAGTGAGCCCGAGGTAGTAATGAAACCACCCTTCGCGGCACCATTTCATCAAAGGTTGATTCCTTATCATAAAGGAAAACCACGTGAGGATGTGCTAGACGTGCTATAGCAAGTAAAGCTGAATTTACCTTTACTCGATGACATTAAGAAAATTCCATCTTATGCAAAAGTCATCAAATACTTGATGACGGTAAAGAGAAAGATGAAGGTAAAGAAGAATGTCTTTCTAGCACAGAACGTGAGCTCCATCCTATTTAATGATATCCCGCCAAAATTCAAAGATCCCGGTGCACCCACCATTTCCTGCATCATTGGAGAAAATAAAATCGAAAAAGCCTTACTTGACTTGGGAGCAAGTGTCAATATCCTCCCTTATTCCATCTATAGGCAACTTGATTTGGGCGACCTCAAGTCCACAAAGGTCACTCTCCAATTAGCGGATCGAACCGTGAAGATCCCAAGAGGCATAGTCGAGGACGTGATCGTCCAAGTTGACACTTTCTACTTCCCAGTAGACTTTGTCATTTTGGATAAGGAGCCCTCCTTCACCTAGAGCAACCATGTTCCCATAATCCTTGGGCTCCCGTTATTAGCAACGGATAATGCAATCATCAATACTCGGAATGGGCGAATGCAACTCACCTTTGGGAACATGACCTTAGAGACCAACATCTTCCACATTGCCCAACATATGGGGGAAGAAGATGATCTGCACGCGGTGAGTTTCATAGATGAGATAGTAGAGGAGTACTTTGAGGAGAATTATTGTGGCGACGCCTTAGGGTCCTGTTTAATGTCGAGACACGAGAGTGAGGGGACGTACACCGACTTCGAGAGAGAGGTTGAGGATTTGAGAGAGTTACTCGATGAGAGAGCTTCGGACGAGGACGCGAGAGATGTTAGTTGGGTTTCTAGATTTGAGGAGATACCTCTGAGGGATACACGCATGGTTCCCTCCGATGAAAAATTTCCAACCCTCAAATTGAAGAAACTTCCCTCCCATATTAAATATGCATACCATGGAGAGGATGAGACATTTCCTGTTGTTGTCTCCTCTAGCCTAGACGAAGAGCAGGAGGAAAAATTGTTAAAAATTCTAAGGAAGCACCAAAGTGCTTTTGGTTGGTGCATTGTTGATTTGAAGGGGATAAGTCCTTTGATTTGCACTCACAAGATCCATCTCGAAGAGGATGTTAAGCCCTCAAGAGAAATGCAAAGAAGGCTAAATCCCAATATGAAATAAGTTTTGAGAACCGAAATGATCAAGTTATTGGATGTCGGGATTATCTACCTAATCTCAGATAGCAAGTGGCTGAGCCCTATTCAAGCCGTCCCAAAGAAGTCGAGTATGATAGTGATTGAGAATGCCAAGGGAGAGCTAGTTCCCCAACGTACCACCACCGGGTGGCGCATTTGCATTGATTACCGAAAACTCAATACGAGAACTAGGAAAGACCATTTCCCCTTGCCATTTATTGATCAAATGCTTGAGAGAGTCACGGGCCACCCTTACTATTGCTTCCTTGATGGTTATTTCGGATATAACCAGATTGAGGTAGATGTACTTGACTAGGAGAAGACGACCTTCACTTGCCCTTTTGGTACGTTTGCCTATAAACATATGCTATTTGGCTTGTGTAATGCACCCGCGACTTTTCAAAGGGACATATTGAACCTATTTAGCGACATGGTCGAGAGAGGACTTGAAGTGTTCATGGACGATTTCAGCGTTTTTGGCACCTCTTTTGATCGTTGTCTAGAAAAACTGGAAAAAGAACTTGCCCGATGTGTAGAAAAGAACTTAGTGCTGAATTGGGAGAAATGCCATTTCATGGTCACCGAGGGAATAGTTCTTGGCCACATAGTATCATCCAAGGGAATAGAAGTTGATAGGGAGAAAATAGATGTCATAGTTGATCTTTCCCCACCAAAATTGCTCAAGGACATGCGCTCTTTCTTGGGCCACACGGGGTTTTATTGAAGGCTCATTAAGGACTTTAACGTCATTGCTAGACCCTTAAGAAACCTACTCATGAAGGACACCCCATTCTAATGGACGAAAGCATGTCAAAGCTCTTTTAAAAAACTAAAAACCATGCTTGTGTCTGCTCCCATCATGGAAGTTCCGGATTGGTCTTTACCATTCGAACTTATGTGTGATGCAAGCGATTATGCGATCGGGTCTATTTTAGGCTAAAAAAAAGATAAGCAAGCTCATGTCATCTACTACGCTAGCCGAACTCTTACCGGAACACAACTCAACTACTCTACCACGGAGAAAGAGTTTCTAGCGGTAGTCTTTGCCTTTGATAAATTCCAGTCAAATCTTATCGGTTCTCCCATTACTTGCTTCACCGACCACACAGCTCTGAAATACCTACTTACAAAGAAATATGCAAATCCGGGCCTCATAAGGTGGATCCTACTCCTACAAGAGTTCAATCTCTCCATCAAAGATAAGAAAGGGGTAGAAAACGTCGTTGCCGACCACTTATCACGGCTTTCGTTCGATGTACCTAGTGATCCCATACCCATAGACGAATACTTTCCGGATGAGCAACTTTTTGCTACCTTGCCTTTACCCTGGTTTGCGGACATCATGAATTACCTTGTCACGGGAGTCGTCCCTCCCGACTGGACACCGCAAGATAAGAAGAGGTTTATTACTTGGTCGTGTATGTTCTTCTATGACGATCCATTCCTTTTTAAATATTGCGCTGACCAAATCATCCGACGATGTGTACCGGATGACGAAATCCCGAAAGTCATCCAGTTTTGTCATTCGGAAGCTTGTGGAGGCCACTTTTCGACGAAAAAGACGACCGCTAAAATTCTGCAATGCGGCCTATATTGGCCCATAATATTTCGGGATGTGAACGCTGCTTGTAAATGTTACAATAGGTGCCAACGAACGGAAGCCATTACTCGATGAGACATGATGCCTCTTACCCCCATACTCATCATTGAGATCTTCGACTGTTGGGGTATTGAATTCATGGGTCCCTTCCCCCCGTCCTTTAGTTTCCTATACATCCTTATCGCGATAGACTATATTTCTAAATGGGTGGAAGCTATAGCTACCAAGATAAATGATAACAAAGTGGTGATAAAGTTCCTGCAGGAACATATACTTTCCCGTTTTGGTGCACTGAAAGCGATAATTAGCGATAATGGCAAGCCCTTTTGCAATAGGCCATTCGAGAAGCTAATGAGAAAGTATGGTGTCGTTCACAAGGTTAAAACGACTTATCACCCAAAAATGAATGGGCAGGTCGAACTAGTAAATCGGGAAATCAAGAACATTCTTGAAAAGACCGTCAATCCTACCCGAAAGATTGGTCACTTAGATTGAACGACTCGCTATGGGCCTATCGTACCGCATATAAAAATTAACTCGGCATGTCCCCTTTCCGCTTTGTGTATGAAAAACCTTGCCATCTTCCCGTTGAATTAGAGCACAAGGTGTATTGGGCAATTAAACAATTGAATTATGCCATGGATAAGGTCGGTGAAGCCCGCAAGATTCAATTGAATGCGTTAGAAGAACTACGCAATGATGTATATGAGAATGCTAAAATTTCCAAAGAAAGGATGAAACTCGCTCATAATAACATCATTCGATGCAGAGAGTTTCTTCCCTGGAAAAAAGTTCTTCTCTATAACTCTCGTGTTCATCTCTTTCCGGGCAAGTTGCGATCACGATGGTCTGGCCCGTTCATTGTAAAGAATGTTTTCCCTTATGGAGCTGTTGAATTAGATGATTTAAAAGGTGGAAATACATTCAAAGTAAATGGACAATGCCTAAAGCCATAGCTAGAGGCATGTGTGGAAGAAGTCGACACCGTCTGGTTGTTGAACCCCGTTTATGGGGTAGAGTGAGCTGTTATAGTGAGGTCATCGCACCCCTGACGCGTATGGGGTGAGAGTCGTGTGCGTAGTGAGAGTCGTGTGTGTAGTGAGCGCCGATAGGATTAGGGTACAACCGGGAAAGAGCACTCACATTTTTGGGAAATTGAGTCAAAGGGTGTTGACCAGCGAAATCGAGAGGGTTTTAGTCCAAATTGATAATGAGAATGTTGTGAAAGTGAAACATTTCGGAGAAGAGCGTTCGAAACCAAGTTAAGGGGGAAATCCAGCCCAAAAATTAGAGCCGGACCGGTTCCTTTTTTTTAGGGCCGGACCGGTTCCTTTAATTTAGAGCAGGACCGGCCCGGTAGTTGAATTTGCCTAAAATTTAAAGGGTCAGATCGGTTCGGTCCCCAGGCGAACCGGTCCGCTTTCTGCAGATCTGTTTTTCCTCTTTCCCAAGATTCACCTCCTTCTCCCCAATCCCCCTTATTCCCTCTAATTCGTCTCCCCATCTCCCAACCCCTCCCTTTCCCACCCAAATACACCCCCCTCTCCCTCCAAATATTTTCCCTCCAAACCTAAACCCTACCCACACCCTTTCACCTATAAATACCCACCTATACCATCCTTTTCCCCCCACACCTTCAACAAAACACCTCTCTTCTCCCTCCCTAATTTTCCAACAAACCCTATCCCTATTCTCATGGCCCAAATATCTTCCCCCACCAAGTAAGACTCCACCGACATTCACCCTTCCGGTCATAGGGAATTCCGTTCCCGCCAAGAGGAACGTTAGTGCCATCAATTCTTCGGTCCGAATGGCAAACTCCATTTAGAGCGTGCTGTCCAATGGACCGAGCTGCCTAACTCCATCACCGCCCTTTTCATGGCTAGGGGTTGGTGCCGTTTCCTCAACGAACCATATGAAGTGACTTGGGCAGCCGAGGTGCGATCTTATTCGAACGGGACAATTCGAGGCCCAAGTTTACGTAGATGGGACCGTCGTCCCCTTTTCATTGGCTCTTCTCACGGCCAAATTGGCCAAGCATGATGTTCTCGATGTCCGAGAATTCACCTACCTGAGGAATGTCGCCCCGATCACCAAAGAAGTGATCATGGAGCGCAATGCCCCCGATGTTGCATGGACGGAGCAAACTGTCACCGTTGAACGTCTTAATGAGACAACACGCCTCACTTTTCAAATCGTGTGCGCCAATATTTTGCAAACATCCAACGACTCCGCAATGCGGCCCCGCCAAGCCACCTTGACCTACCACCTCTTTGACCCACACACTTCCATCCACTTGGCCCGCACTTTATACGCCGACATCATGGTCGCAGCCCTGGATGAGAAGGGTGCCGCCCCACTTCCCTATGCCCGTTTGATCACTTCCATCCTAAAGGACGCTGGCATTGCGGCACCGCTAGATCGCATTCTCCTTATTGATCCTTTTGGACAGGGAACCCCCACTAAGAGCGCCCAACAGCTAGCTATCCTTCGGGCAAGGCGGGGAAGTGATAGTGAAGAAGAGGCTGCCTCGAGCGAGAGCGAAAAAGAGGAAGAAGAGGCAGCCGGTGCAGATGTCGAAATGGGGGATGTCAATCCGGATGAAGAGTCGATAGACGAGGAAGATGAACCAGATTTTAAGTGAGCTGGTAGCAACCTCACCAACCGTATGGCGGCGCTGCAGACGAGATTCGACCCCTTTATGACCGATTACCAACGTGATACCAGCTTGATATTCCGATTCCAAGCGAACATATATTAACGCCAAGGGGATCCCAACGAGCCCTTGCCATCCTATTACTATGATCCATATAGCCCCGACGTGCCCGGTTCTTCCCAACCCCCACCCCAGTGAAGTTGTATTTTGGTTGTGACAGTTTTTTATTTGCTTTTCCTGTTCACATGGGTGTATGCTTTTCCTTGTAATTGTACCACATTCCTGTTTGTTATAAAAACTGCATTTTCTCCATTTGTTTGTTTTATTTATCGCACTTATTATTTTGCCTTGTTTAGATTTTCGTCCTTTTTGCTTGAGGACAATGCAAAAGTCTAAGTTAGGGGGGTCACAAGTGTGTAGCTCTAAAACTTCACAAATTTCAAAAATGCCTAAAAAATTTAAAAAAATCATAAAATTTTGAAAAACCCAAAAATATTTTTGTTCAAAATAAATAAAAATTGGAATTCAAATTTTTCAAAAATATCATTAAAAGTCGGATTGAAGTCTTAAGTTGTAAAATTCAACATACACAAAGCCAAAATTGGCCAAAGATGGAAATTGAGCGAAAATTGACGACTTAATGAATAAGTGTGGAGATTAACGAACCCGTTGAGATTCGAGCCTATCACTTTTTGTAAGTTTTTAAATCAATTCGAGTTAATTGTTAACTCAAAGTTCGTTTTTGCACCTAAAAAGTAGTCAAGGATCTCAATCCTTTCATTTTGATCGGTTATGAAAAACGTGTGATATTGCTTTGAAAAACGTGCCAAAATTGATCTTTAAACTTAAATTCATCTCGAAACGCATATGGTAATGTAATTGGTATTTTGGACAATGAAGTAGGCCCTCGTTTCTCACCCAAAAATATTGGCCAGAAAAAGTAGCAAAAAATCACCCCCTTTTGTAACCCAAATTGAGCCAAATAAACTTTTCCCTTTCGTTTTGATAACCCGAAACACCCAAATAGCCCGGAATTGCGAAAAATGAAAAAATTCAGAAGATAAGTCCGAAAAGTGCATATAAAGGGGCAAGAAAAATATAGATATGCTCAACAAAAATAGCAAGAAAAGAAAAGAAGTGAAAAACAGAAAAATAGAAAAAGAAGAAAAAAATGAGCAATATCCCGGAAAAAGCACAAATGGACATCATAAACGACTTTTCCAATTCCAACCTTCCCTACCATTTTTATTTTACCCAATATACCTTAAAACCCGAAAAAGTCCTAACCGGGTCCAAATTGCGAAATTAGTTACCGTGTGGAGAGTTAAAACACCAAAAGATAATAAAAGAGATTGAATGCGCGAAAAAGAGGCAATGTTCCCTTTTTGAAAAATCGTATTCCGTTGATGAGATCCTATCACTATGAAATTTCCGTCTTTCTACTTATATGCGTGACTTTGCGTCCATTACACTTACTCTTTAGATCACGCATACCGAGAGAATAGCCACATTTCGAGTGATTCGTTTGAAAGAGCATTCCGTGAGAATTTGAAATCAAAACGAATTTTCGGATAAGTAACGTAATAATCAAACAGTGGAAATTGGCGGTTATATTTCTGTCTTCGCACACACACACTACGGTTTGAGACTTGTACATATGACTTGATGATGACTATTTTCTGAAAAAGTTTGATTTATAATATTTTTAAGTATTTTGAAATTTCTTTGAGTCGAATTTTGTGGGAATATTCTCTGCAAACCCTCACAAGACACAACTTGTTCTACTAGGGTAACCTAGGGGTTTAAAGGCTTGTTGCATACGCTAAATGCAATCGCTTGCCCGCGAAAAAGGTATTCTATCCCAATAAAATGTTTTTTAAGAGTTGAGCTTTGCTAGGATTCTTTTACATTGCTCGGGATGGGCAAAGTTCTAAGTTAGGGGGGTTTGATTAGGCATAAATTCTTTCCAATTTATCCCTAATTTAGTTACTTTTAGCACCCCGAACAACGTAATAGATTTGACTTTATCTTATAATCTTGCTACTGACTTATCCTAACGAGTACACCGAGTTTCTGGTATTTCGTATTGATTTTACAAGTATTGGATGTCAAGAAACGAAAGAAAGAAATCGGAAGAATCAAGAAAGACAAGAAAGAAAGTCAAAAGGGTAAAAGTGTAACTTCTACCCAGAATTCGAATGAGGCACCTAAAGAGAAGTTGAAGATATCAAATTCATGAGAACATAGGAAGAAACGGCACCTCAAACAGATTCCTAGAACAAAAGTTATGAGCAGTCAAAGTTGGAGATAAAAGTAAAACATGCAGACAGGCCCACCTATTCCCCGGACCGGTCCGCTGTGCAAAACTCCAGAAGACCTCGGATAGAAAGCAAACTGAAAAGGCAGAAGAATAAAAGAATCGGTTCGCCCTGGACTGGTCCGCCAGAAAATAAAAAGAACTGATCCGCTTATAAGGCAGACCGATCCGGCTATCGAGATTCTGTAATCTTATCTTCTCCTAAGAAGAGTCCTAGTGCAACAAAAACTCCTGAATTCTTGTAGGGTATAAAAACTCATTTTATTATTATTATTTACATGGAGAATTAGTATAATTTTCCATTCTTTTTCAGAAGCCCTAGTTTAGATAGAGTTTATTCTTTTAAATCCAATAGTGAAGATTATTTAGAAATTCTTTGATTACAAGTGTTCTTAATTACTGCTGTTACTGCTTTGGTAATATTAGTGAGTTATTTCTTCTCTTTAATTCCTTTCTACATCATTCTACAAATTTTCCTTAGTTTAATCATGGTTTTCTGCACATCAAACACTGTTTTCATTACCTTCAGTATGCTAGGCTATATTTTCCAAGGCCGGGATACATGAACCTAGCCTGATGTGTTAGTTGCATGTGTATAATATTAATCCTCTGAATTTAGTGATTGATTACGACCGTATTGCATAGGAATATGACAATTGTCGATCTTTAGATCTCGTTTGCCTCTGGGTAACCGGGATGCTTTAGAATCCAATTCGAGTATAACTATCGTAATACCGATTTACTCGTCCTCGGATTAAGTCTGATGCGGGATTGAACCTCATATACGTAATGCTTGGGAGTTCTAAATTCTGGGTCTAATTAATCAATTAAATTTCTGATTAGTATTTTATCTGCAATACACTAGGGTTGGGGGATTGTATTTCCGTCCTGTTTTCTCAGCACTTAGTTCAAAAGTTTCGAATCATTCTTCATCAGTATTTTAGGTAGTTTAGTATAACTGCATCTCTTCATAATTTCATAATTGCATTTAGTTGTAATCAATTCTCAAAACCAAATCATTTTTTTCCTTTCTTTTTAGAGTCAGAGCTAGGATTCACTCATCTTTCCCGTCGTTACAACTTCGTTGTCCTTTTTCCCTGTGGATACGATCCCGACTTACAGGGATTATTATTAACGCGATACGCTTGCACTTGAGCCTAGAGTGAACGTACATTAGAGACACTTTCTGAGTCGCGTCAATAGGTCATTTGATTTTGATAATTCGGATATTTTTATTTTGTACCGGCATAGACATAAGGGGAGATTTGTAAGGACATTATCCGTCACATTTTAGTATGTCGTATACCCGCTACAAGTTGATACAAGTCATCGAAGAATTGAGAAGATTATATCTATAAACACGAATCCGAATTTTAAGAAGTCTTCAACATTAAAGCCCAACAAGGATGAATTTCGTAAAATGTGTCTAAGTTCCATTTACATTTCACATTAAAAGTGTTGGGATATTTTTATAAAAGTTTAAATGATTAAGTGTTGGGATATTTTTATCAAAGTTTAAATGATATATGAAATGATTTTAAATGGTTTTTAATTTTTCAAAATCATAAAAGTTTTAGAAAAATACTCCCGATCTTGTATACAGTTTTGATTTTTAAGTATTCTAAGTTATTTAAAAGTTTTTAAGACGATCAGTGACTGTCGTTCAAATGATGTCACATCTCGTTCGAACGAGATGGAGGTTCGCTCGAACGACATCACATGTCGTTCGAACGAGAACTGTTTTAAGTCGACACGTAACCGCCTTGATTTTTAATATAAATAAGGGTGTCAGGCTTCTGTATTTCATGTAAAGAAACACTAGTTTTAATAGAATATGTTTTGAGCGTTTTTGTTTATTCTCCAATACATTTTTGAGGGTTCAAACTCTGTTTTAATATTCACAAATCCCAAACTTTTTGTGTGAGTTATTTTGTGAAACCTGAAGCATATTTTTGCTGAACGTTTTTCTGTTGAATCATAGGTGCCTTGGAAAGGTACTGGGCTGACCATAGGTGCCACTTGCAAGAGGTACTGGGCTGATTGACTGCCAATCATAGGGAGTGTTGCGGTGTTCTTGGGCTGATGACTACGAACCAGCACATGTGGGTATTTCGTAAGTCAAATTGTATTTTCGCTGTAATCCGATTGTAAACCGTTCTTTTACAAATTATAGTGGAAATAAAAGGGTTTTACCATGCGGGGATTTTTTCCTGAGATCTGCTTTTGTAAGCATTTGTCATCGCATGATTTAATTTGAAATTTGAACTGTCACGTAGTTGCATATTTAGGGGATGATTTAATTGGTATTTGGTTTGAGAAAATTTAGACATCCAATTAAATAAGTCTGAATTAGAAATTATAAATCTATTTGATTCAATATCGCGTACGCACTTTCAGGATGTAAGTCCATGGATACCAAATCAACAATAGCCCAGTCTGTTATAATTCTTCATTAAATAATCCTTGGAAATACTCATCTTATCCATTTAGAATTTCTTTATTATTAATTAATATATTTTGATTGATGTCTTTAGAACACTTAACTGGACCCATATCTCTTGCCAATCTATCACTATTCTTTGCCAATTTATATATTTCCTTTTCACCTTCCTTGGTACCTAATTTACCATAAAGATTATCTAGAGCGTTTGTTGCGTATTATTAATAATATTTTTTACTTCACTTTTTAACTTCTTATACTTTTCAAAATCTTCTTAATTTTTACTCTTTTGCCAATCTTTAAAACTTACTCATTTCTTTTGTAAGTTTTAAAGAGTGAAAAAAGAGTAAAAATTAAGAAGATTTGAAAAAGTTTCTTATCTCAAAAATTGAATAAGAGTTAGTTGAGTGGGAGAAAATATTATTCCATTTACAATAGTTATAGTTTTTTACCTTTTATTTCTTTTTCACTCGACACCTTTACGTCATCAGTCAATTTTATCATTTTGACTCTTGGAAGGAAATCAAATATTTCCTCATCTAATAGTATTTCTTAATCATTCCCTTTAACTCACGCGCATATGATTCTGTTGTTTTTTTCTTTTTGAACTAAATGTTCACAAATGATAGACCTAGCCCCAATTACTTCAGCAATTTTTATTTCCAAATTTGGATTTTTATATTATGTTTTAAAGGAGGAAGTACTCCTTTCATTTTCTTTCTCTAATAGAGCTTCGTATCTAGATACTTTGACAATCATTTCCATAAAGTCTCTAAATTTGTTGCATTAAACTTATTTTAAAGTCTAAATTTTAGCTCATTTGGTCTAGTTTAACAAACTTAGACTTAAGATATATTATTTATCAATTATTTTTAGCCCTTTTAAACCTATTTACGAAACCAATGACCTTTGTATATGGCCTTTGGCTTAACCTAGTCTATTTAACCATTGACACTTCTGGTTTAGTTTGGAAGACGTGAGCATGAAACCTGTCTTCCATTTGCTTCCAATTATGAACAAAGTTAGATGGTAGGTTAATGAACTAAGTTAAAGCTCCATCCATGAGGGAATTAGAGAACAATTGTAGTTTGAGATACTCATTATTCCCCGCATCAATGCATTTTTAGGTAAATCTTGTTACATGTCCTACAGTGGATTGAAAGCCATCCCCTGAGAATAAGGAGAAGGTTGGGATTTTAAAACCCTTTGGGAGTTCGATCTTATTTATCTATTCAACATATGGATTTATATACATTGCGGTTTGCACTCTCGATCAATTGGTCCACAAATATCGCAAATGGCTTGAGTCGACTCACTTTTAGTATAAGCATTCTTTCTTTGGATTATTATATCTTATTTTTTTGATAAGTTCCAGTCATAAAAATGCCCTTTGTTGGGTAGTTCACACTAAATACGGTATTGTTGGGTTGATTCCCCACTGTTAGGTTCAAACTAAAGTTGGTTTTCCCATTGTTGGTCCTGTAGTAAAAAGGATATGAACCTATAGATTGTGTAGTTGTGTTAACACCATTTTATGATGCCAAACCCTGACCATTAGGTAATGTAAAAGTTGGATATGGTAGCCTACTGGTTACTATTATGATCACCATGTCAATATTATGTATCATATCACCAAGATGACCAAATATCGGATTTGATAATGCACTAATTGATCTCGTGTGCTTGGAGATACACCTATAACATTACTTTTGGATTTTTGGCCTTCGAAGCCGTTATTACATCAAATTCTTAATTTTTGACGTATGTTCTCATCTCTTAACCAATATCCATAATCATTTAGTTTGTGGTTGTGGGTTGTCTTATTGAACTAAGTTCACCAACGTTTTTTATTCCATCATCGCTCCTTCGTGTCCTAGCCATGATAAACACTTAAATAAGACCTTTATCCCATCGGGCGTCCAAAAAATATGTTTCGCTGGCTTGGTTAATTTTTGTATTTTTTTATTATATGTGAACATACTAGTTATGGTTAAGGTCTTTCCAACCGATTGATCATCTTATCCTACGATGATCAGGCGATTTGTGAACCATTTGATGCTTCGATTAAGAAGACTTTTTCGCAAGTGCCAATTATGTTTGTAAATTAGATAGACTAAAAGTAAAAAATGGAAAAATGGAAAACTAAAGATAAAAATAGGGTTCAAAGTAACTATAACAATGAAGTAAAGTAATTTAACACTAAAGACAGGAAAAAATATAAACTATTTGAAGTAAAGCAATTTAAACTAAGAAATGTAAGGCAATTTAAAACTAAGGAACATAAAGAAGTTTAATAAGACAAATGAAATTTATATTAAACTAAAAGATGGTTACAATATATAAAGATTAAAAATTTCTTCGAAGAATCAACTGAATGATTAAAGGCGGAACTACGTTAAAAAACTAAAAAGAAAATAAATGCAATGCTCAAACGAGGAAAACGATTTTGTGGCTAGAGAGTCATCTTCTTGGATTATCCTGAAGTCACTTTTTTATACATCCAATTTCCCCTTGCAACTTCTACTTTAACTGTTGGACAATTATAGATTTTAAATAATCCTACCCCACTGTTATTATGCCCCAATGCAGTTTTGTGAGATTACACCACATTTTGAGCTTGACAAGTGTTGTTCTCTTGTTGAGCCATTTGTTATAGTCTGACTTATTTTTATTTTGTAGTTCCCAACTATAACCGATTCATATATCCACATGCCAATTCTTTATTGCCTAGAAATCATAATGTGCAAATAGTTAGCATCGATTAATTTCCCCTGAGTGATTGAGTGCAAGTAAGCATTTAATGCAATACCCCATAGTTTATATATATATATATATATATATATATATATATATATATATATATATATATATATATATATATATATATATATATATATATATATATATATATACATAGGGGTGTAAAATGGACGGATACAGAGCGGATACTATAGTATGCACATACGTATTTGCCAACTCCCCGCACTATCCGTATCCATATTCGTATCTGCCCGGATAATAATTTCAGCTATCCTTATCCATATCCTCTCGAATTTTCCGAATTCGGATAATATCCTTATCCCTTTTTATTATTTAAGATACATTAAGACACACATAGCTTATTAAACACTAATTTAATCAATGAATTAAGTACGTAATTTTCCATGCAAGATATAAAGGATGTGTAAAACATCAAATTACATTATAAAAGAAGGTTCGAACATAATTACTAACCTTTAATGTGCATTTTCTTATTCAGTTGTGATTATCCATTGGAATTTGTATCCTCGTCCCCTTACATTTATGCCTAATGTGTCCTCCACCCATAACCTTACGTTTACACGATTTGAGATGGTTGCTCAAGTGTGAGGTTCCTTTCAAACTACCTGCATCAAATTTTCTTTTGCAATGGGTGCTATTCGCTGTAATAGAATTATCTGGATGAACCTCTCTATTAAAACCAAACCACATTTTGATGTAAGTTTTTTGTTTTGCTTCGCCTCTATACAAACTTTGTTCTCACTAGCAACACTTGTGGGATCAAAAAAAAAAACACTCTCCCCTAGAGCAGGGGAAGATTTATGTGCGAAAGAATTATTTTTTATTACCGTCGGTAGACATATTAAACTGCATTGTGTTGATTACAAAAAATAATTAGTAAAAACAACACTGAAATTGGGTAAAAATTATAAGCGTAACAACAATAATAAAATTGGGTAAAAACGATTAAACCAGAATCGTAATAATAGCAATAAAATTGGGGCATAAAATCATAACACCAGTAGCAAAATCGTAACACCAACAACACTGATTAATCGTAACACCAGTAACACCAATAATAAAATTATAACACCAGAATCGTAACAATAGCAATAACAAAAAAATCGTAACACCAGCAATATTGATTAATCGTAAAACAACAACAACAATAACAACAACAACAACAACACTAATCTTACCATGAGTTTTTCTACCATAATCGTTTTAAACAACACTGAAACAACAGAGGGTATTAAACAACACTGAAATGTTTAATCGTAAGCAAAACTGAAACAACATAGGAGAGGCTGTGAGCAACACTGAAAAAGAAGAGGGTTTAAACAAAACTGAAACGTAAGCAACAATGAAACAACAGAGGGTTTAATCGTAAGCAAAACTAATCTTATCGTGACTTTTTGTGGAGCTGTTAATGGGAAAAAGAAGAGGAGAGGTCGTGGTTTGATTTTGGCATGGAAAAAAGAATAGGTGAGAGTCTGATTTTTGTTATTTGTGCGTGCCTTTTTAGTTTGTGTGGGGTGTGTACCGTGTGATGTGAGTTAAAAATAGATATAAGAGGATTTAATTTAGTTAGGGTGTTAATATTATATAATAATAATATTAATTAATAAATATGTATTTATGTTACGGATATGGATATCCATTGAAACGGATATCCGCTAATACGAATAGTCCACCTCGGATACGGATTATCCTCCACAGATACTAATACTACCCATATCCGTATCCGATTTTTCGGATACTAAAAATGGTTATCCATATCCTCTATTTCGGATAAATATCCGCTAAATTGGTATACAAATAGCGAGCGGATTCGAATTTTTGAATATCCGTTTTCACCCCTATATATATATATATATATATATATATATATATATATATATATATATATTTATTTATGCGGGGACACATAATTTAAATTATATCGGGACACATAATTTAATTAATGAAATGATGGAAAAATTAAATAAATATTAATTTAAAGTGAAATGAATTAATATTTATGTGACTATGTATTTACTAGTGTGTTACAAAGTAAATAAATTGAATTAAGTCGTAAGTGAGTATATGCGACAAAATTTAATATGATCTCAACCAGGGCATGTGTGATTAAATTATAATAGGTTAGGATGGGAAAATATTGATAAGTGACTCGGGTGACTATTTCAAGTACATGATTAATCCGGAATGGGTCAAAATAGTCAAATTTAAGTACTCAGGGATTGTGTTTGGGTCTCGGGAGATTTTTAGATTAATCGGGACTAAAAAAAGAGTCTTTTGGAATTCTTAATGGTATGTGAATAGCCAAAACGGGATTTGCACTTATAAAATGAAGGCTTGGGTGATAAGAAAAGTCATTTCACATATCCAAAGGTATAGTTGAGTTATATAAAGAGTTTGAGAGAAAGTGAAAGGAATTGAGAAGTAAAATTCAAGAGTCCAAGTGAGGAAGTGAAGAACAATTCAAGAATATTCTAGGAGTGAAGATTTAGGAAGGGATTCTAGGGGGAATTATATTTCAGACTCTACGAACTGCAAGGCCAGTAATTATCTTCCTATTTAATTTGTGTGTTTAATTTCAGTCATATTATAGTTGGGACAAACTATTTTGGGATGGATTCACATGTAAGCTATGGGATTTTTGGGAAATGATTTATTATGGAGATTAGAATCTTGCCATACGAATTCTAGATTTTAAAGAATTAATAATGACTGAAAATGTTGGGATATTAGAATGATTGGATTTATGGATTTTAGAATAGTGAAATTATTTATTATAACTATGAATCCCATGAATTTGATAATAAAAATGTGGATTATTTCTTAAAAGTGGTAAAGAGCACGAATGAGATTATTATAAATTGTTATAAAGGAATTAAGATTATTGTATGTGTTGAGAAAATTAGGGAATTTGGTGGAAATTCGTATTGCTATTCCAAAATTGGGATTTTGCCGAGAATCGAATCGATTTGACCCTCTTAGCGAATCAATTCAGGCAGCGAATCAATTCGGTCCAGGAAGTCGAATTGAATCGGACTTGGTGGGAGATTGAGATGAGGTTATATTTTTATTAGAGATAAAATTAGATATTTGTCATATTAGAAAACTCAAAATTTAATGATATGAATTACTGGAAACTTTATATATAAATGTCGTATGTAAAAATTATCTCCTCGTGTGGATCAATGAAATACAAACACCTGCCATCCTAAGTGGCCATGTAGTTATCTTGATCGGCATCAGAGGAACCTAGTCAGTTGGAAGGACGAACAAATCCAGAATTTGAACCATCAGGAATTGCAAAAGTTACTCGGTCGAAAAGGCGATCAACATTAAAAACCAAGAGTTACATTTATTGTATACAGATGTAAATGCCTGGAAGGCATTCCATCTCTAAGGTTACGTACCCCTATTAATAGATAGTCTCCCTTAGCTCACGGGGACAATCCAATCATTCTCAAGCACACCATATTGAGCTATTGTAATCAGCATAAATAAAACTAACAGTGGACGTAAGCTTTCTTCATAGTCGAACCACTTAAAAAATCTTTGTTTCTTGTGTGTTTGATGAGATTACTCTTATTATTTATATGTGATTATAAAATTGGATCACACCATTTTTAGACATCAACATATTGACGTCTACCTTATATATTTCTTTGTTCGTTCTTTGGTTTGAAGAATGACTACTGTTCCTGAAAGCAGCTTAGTAGCTGTAAGCAACAATCCAGAAATTTCCACTCCATTTAGTGAGACATACCTACACAGGATACTATTCAATTTGGATAAAGGACAAGAGGAAATGCAAGAGTCAGTCAGGTGATTGGCTCGGATGATTGGAGACAAATCCTCAAACTCCAAAAAAAATATGCCACCTCCACCAACTAGGAACGAAAGGAGTTACCACTCTTGGTATTCCCATAACAGATCATACCATCCTGGCATAAGTTCTTCATTTTGATCACATACTACTATGACGGTAGATCTTTTTTCAAAGAGAGGCCAAGTGTATTGAAGAGGCTAAGTAGGGAATTTAATTTTGACCGTCTAGGTCCCGAGTAACCAGAGGTCATCACCGGGAGTGAGAACGTCATCATGAGCACAGAGAAGGATCTGTAAGATCAAGAGCTAGTGTGAAGGGCATTGTGCATGGCAAGCAGACCTCTTAAGAGGAGATTTCAGCACACAGACACAGTAAAGCCACTAAATCTGCTTATGTCAAATCCAAACCAGAGGAACATTCCTAGAAGGGATCCACGCAACACTAGAAAATTGATTGGGGGAAATGGCCAAAAAAAAATCCATTAAAAAAAGAGCTTTGTTAAAGGCTCATCTTTCGTCCAGGTTATTATGGACTACCCCACACCTTCCAAGTTTAAACCACCGGTCATCACTCCTAAATATGATGGGAAAAATGATCCAGTTTTATATACTGAGCAATACCAAGGTGCTACCAAAATTTATTATGTCCCTGACGAGATGAGGTGGAAGGTTTTCTCTAGTTATATCACACGTCCAACTCAGATGTAATATAACAATCTGCCTAAAGGTAAAATTTTCAATTTTCACCAATTGGTCGAATTATTCATTAATAACTTTTATTTTGGGGCCAAGTCGATCAAGAGTGTTACTCATCTCTTGATCGTGCTCCAAAAACCTGGAGAGAATACATAAGATTATATCACATGGTTTAATAATGAGAAGTTTGAAGTGGTGGATTATGAAGAAAAAATAGCCATTACAGCTTTAATGAGTGGGTTATTGGCAAAATACCTTTACTAGGCCTTGGCGAAAAACCTACGCAAGACTATGACAGAGTTGATGGCTAAAGCTCGAAAACTTATGAACGCCGAGGAAGCTATGGTAGCAAAAGAAGCACCAGAAAGAAAAGTTGAGGGATAAAAGAACAATTCATTCAAAAAAGATAAAAGAGATAAGAAGTCTGACATGATCAAGAAGTTCGATGAGAATACCCCCCCCCCCCCTCACTAAGGGTGTTCACCACATCTTGGAAGAAATTAGGGGTAGCATAGATCTGAACTAGCCTGGAAAACTAAGGACTACCCCAATAAAAGAGACAAGTCCAAGTATTATGATTTTTGTCGCGATCAGGGACACACCACTGAAAATTGCATAGCCCTCAGAAATGAATTTGAAACTCTTAGTCGGTGGGGAAAGCTGGCAAAATTCGTTAATCAGAATGGTAGCCGAGATACTAGGAGGATATCTGATCTCCTGGACGAGGAAAAGAGGACACCAAAAGGGCACACAACAAGGACTATGAGGATGACCCTAACCTGTCGAAGAAGCCTGATGAGCCAGAAATGGATATGGGTATAATTTCTTTTGGTTGCCACTTTATCGCAGGTGGAGACGCAGGTGGAGGAGATAGACTTGCTGAAAGAAAGGCATGCTTAAATAAACCCAAAGATTGTCCCACTATTAGGCAATTTGATATGTCTGAGAGCAGTGATGGTTCGCCTAGGAAAGTTAACAAAGATAAGTTGGTTATCGGCTTCTCCAAAAATGATCCAAGTGGGTTACTTTATCCTGATGATGATGTGTTGGTAATTACTTGCCAAGTTCACCATGGCTGAGTGGCCAGAGTTTAAATGGATAATGGGAGTTCGGCTGATGTAATGTTCTATAATTATTTCCAAAGCTTGAGGACTATGAGATAGAAAGCTAGAACCATATCATAGGCCTCTTATAAGATTTTATGGTGAAAGGGTATACCCCTTGGGAACTATCAAGTTGGATGTATTGGTCGTCATTAGGACTGCTAGTAGCATGGAACGAATGTGCCTCTTCGTATTGGATAAAAATGTACCTTCATCCGACAATATAATTCTTGGTCGGGTATGGTTGAAGCAATTGGAAATTATTACGTCTATTGTGCATCAATGCATGAAATTCCCTACTAACTATGGAGTTGGCATAGTAAGTGGTAACCATATGGAAGCATGGGAATGCTATTATACCTCATCCAACTGATAAGAATTAAAGAGGGGCACAACTACTTTCCACATTGATACTTTGGATCCCCACGAAGAGGAGGACTTGGTGAAAGGACATGTCATAGAAAAAATAGAAACTATTATGCTAGACGATGAGAAACCAGAAAGGACCACCCAGATTGGCTCAAAACTAACACCTTCTATCAAACATGAATTAATTACATTCCTTAAAGATAGAAAAAATGTCTTCGGTTGGAGTTATGAGGATATGCCAGGGATTGATCCCAACTTCATCTGCCACGAACTCAATATTTATAAAGATGCCAGGCCGATCAAGTAGAAGCACAAAGTTTTTAGCTTAGAGAAGAATATGAAGATCCAAGAAGAGGTGGACAAAATGCAAAAAGCACAGTTCATTCAGGATTTTAAATATCCAACTTGGTTGGACAATTTAGTAATGGACAAGAAGAAAAATAACAAATGGAGAATGTGTGTGGATTTTTTTATCTTAACAAAGCATGCCCAAAAGATCACTTTTCATGGATACCTATTTTGGCTATAACCAGATTAAGATAAAGATGGAAGATAAAGAGATCACATCCTTCATCATCAGCCGAGGAACTTACTGCTACAATGTAATGTCGTTTGGGCTCAAGAACACTAAAGCAACGTATCAGAGATTGGTAAACAAAGTCTTTGGATATCAAATTGGTAAGAATATGGAGGTGTATATAGATGATATGCTCACCAAAAGCAAGATTATCGATGACCACATTACTGATCTAGCCCAAATATTTAACTAGCTGGAAAAACATCAAATGAAGATTAATCCGAACAAGTTCATATTCGGAGTCCAAGAAGGTATGTTCTTGGGGTAAATCGTGAATAAAAGGGGAATTTAAGCCAACCCTAATAAAATAAAGGCTTTACTAGAAATGCAATCCTTGACTAGTAAGAAGGATGTGTAAAAGTTGACAGGAAGAGTAATAGCCCTAAATCGTTTCATATCTCGGGCTACAGAAAAATTTCTTCAATTCTTAAAGGTGCTTAAAAAGACATTTGAATGGATCGACAAATGTGAGCAAGATTTTTGGGACCTAAACTACTATTCCAACCAATTTTGGGTCAGAAGTTGTACTTATATTTTGTTGTTTAAAAGTCTGTTGTAAGTTTACCCTTGATCCGATTAGAGGAGGGTGTTGAAAAACCAGTGTATTACACCAGTAAGGCATTCTGAGGAGCCGAGATCAAATATCCATTCTTAGAGAAATTGGCATTGACACTCATTGAAGCTTCTAGAAGAATGAGACCCTATTTTTAGGCCCATACTATTGTAGTTTACAGTGACCTAACTTTGCGACAAGCTTTGCATAAGCCCAAAAAGTCTGGAAGGCTAATGTCTTGGGCAGTTAAGTTGGGAGAGTATGAGATTATCTATGAACCAAGAAATTTATTAAAAGGGCAAGCAATTGCAGATTTCATAGTAGAAATCACTTATGCAGAGGTACCAAACACACTAAGTTTGCATGCCGAGCAGACTTCTTTGGGAGAGAGCTTAGCTTAAAGGCTAATTTAGATGGTTACTAACCAACCAGAATCATCAGTTGTTCAAGATAAAGCACTCCGACTAGATGACAAAGCCAAAAGGTTTTCAAATATGAAGTATTTATGGATGAAGACTTCAACAGTGATGTTCCAATTTAGAAATTATTCCTAGATGGCTCTTCGTGTACAACTGGAAGTAGTGTTAGACTCATCCTTAAAACACTAGAAGACTTGGACATAGAGTATGCATTGAGATTTAAATTTTAGGCTTTCGATAATGAAGTAGAAAATAAGGAATTAATTACTAGTTTGAAGCTCGCCTCATCATTGGGCCCTGAGCAGGTGATAGCGCACAGTGATTCTCAACTTATTGTCCATCAGTTACTTGAAATATATGGAGTTAAAGAGGAAATAATGGTGAGATACTTGAATAAGTCAAAATAAGTTATTTCCCATTTCCTGCAGTTAATATGGTCCAGATCCCAAGAGTGGATAATTCCCAAGAAAATGCTCTTACTCGGCTAGCCACAGCAACTCCAATGGAGCTCTAAAGAACCATTCTGATAGAGATTCTCACTAGTAGGAGCATTAATGAGGAGGCAGTCAGCATCGTTTGTATAAAATTGTGTCCTTCCTGGATGGATCCAAATCAGGGACTACATTGAGAAGAGATTTTTACTAACCAACCAAAAGGAAGCAAGGAAATTGAGATATAAGGTAGCTAACTACGTCCTCAATAAAGGTATTCTGTACAGAAGGGGCTATACAGTCTCTTTGCTTCATTGTGTCCACCCAACTGAGGAAAATGATATGATTAAAGAGGTTCATGAAGGCTTATGTGGTGCCCATTCAGCTAAAAACTCTTTGGTACAAATAATAGCTATGCAAGGCTACTATTGGCTAACAATGAAGAAATTTTATGTTTCAGTTGCAAAGAAATGTGACAGATGCCAAAGGTTTACTACTATTAATAAAAAAATAGGTGCTTTCCTTACTCATATTACTTCTCCTTCTTCTGCTATTTGGGGAATAGACTTGTTCGGACCATTGCCGACCACCAAAGGAAGGTTCAAGTATCTAGTCATCGTAGGGGATTACTTCACCAAATGGGTGGAGGCTGAGCCCCAGATTGATATGCCTATCAAAGATTATTTCAATTCATATGGAAGCTGATAATATGTTGTTATGGAATGCCCTGTGCTTTTATCACTGATCATGGTACCTATTTTGATAATGAAGAGTTTGAGGAGTATTACATCATATCTAAAATATAAAAGCTACATTCGGCCCTAGGACATCCACAATGCAATGGTCAAACAAAAATCACTATTAAAACTTTGCTCGATGGGTTGAAGAAGAGTTTAGATGATGTCAAGGGAAATTGGATCAATGAACTGCACATCGTTATTTGGGCTTATAAAACTACACTAAGAACTACAATAGGGGAAACTCCCTATATACTGGCCTTCGGCAGTGAGGCAATGGTACCAACTGAAATAGGTTTGCCAACACACAAGTTGCTGAATTTTAATTCCCCCAAGAGTGATCTAATAAGGCAACTGAATCTGGACATGGTTGAAATGGTCAGAGAAGATACAACAATTCGAATGGTTGCCTATCAATAAAGGATTGTTAGGTTCTATACTCGATGCATTAAGCCGACCAACTTCAGATAGGGGGACCTTATGCTGAAGAAAGTGATCCAAAAAAATAACCAGTTAGAACCTAAATTGCATGGTCCCTATCATATCTTGATAGAAATCCGATTAGGAATATATCGCCTGGAGACATTGGAGGGCGAGGAGTTTAAAAACCCCTAGAATGCTGATTATCTTCACAAATATTATCAATAATTTTATTTTTGATGTAATTAGTTATACAAGTTAATAAAATGTCATGTTTCCACTCACTAAACTTCCTTTTCATGTTTTGTTTTACGGAATATGATGGTGCATCACCTTAAATTAAACACTAATTTTAATTTCAAACTTTTCCAACTTCATAAAAGTTCTTTATCTTTGTCAAACTTTTTCAACTTTAGAAAAGTTCTTTATCTTTGTCAAACTTTTCCAACTTCAGAAAAAGATCTTCATCAAACTTTTCCAACTTCAGAAAAGTTCTTTGTCAAACTTTTCCAACTTCTGAAAAGTTCTTTGTTAAACTTTTCCAACTTCAAAAAGTTTATCATTAAAAACTTCATGTATGATTTCGTCTTCGATAAATCATGAACTATAAGTTAGTAAATTCTCCTATAAGACTCAAAGTCAAACATAAGAGGTTTTACCCGACTAAGTTAAAATAAAGAGATAATTATACATTCCTAATACACTTGGTCGCCACTGATAACTAATTTTACAACTTAGTTCAACAAAACTATTCACAATTTTATCTAATAACAACATTAGTAGAATCTAAGGCATTACAATCAGATTCAATCACGAATCAAACATTTAAGCATAACATTTAATCAATAGGCCAATCAACTAGCCAGAGTACAAACTACCCAGTCGACAATAAGATTAGTAACAACCACAAGATTAAATATAAAGGATAAAAGTGTTTCAAATAACTTCATTTCATTTCAAACTTGAATTACAAAAAATAAAGATCAATCAAGTACAAGATACAAGCTATTCTATTGGACGCTTTCCATCAACCTTGCTCATCCCAACAGGAGGTTTATCAAGGGTGCTTGGATGATTGATCGACCTGAAGTCTCTCCTCCTGGTACGCCTATTGTTGCTCAGCCGGTCAAGCAAATGCAGAGGACAAACATATTCCACTTATCTTTCCAGACCATAATCCCCAAGGTATTTTCTAATTAAGCTCTGAGGGATGGCATCAGGAGGAATCCAACTGACATCAATAGAAAAAGGAGGATCAGGGCTATCCAAGAGTCCTGGATCGTGCCAGTACCATAGTTCATTATTCTCAAGAATCTTCATCAAAGTGAGCAAATTCATCCAACCCCATTTGTAATCCTCATTCCTAGCTTGCTCCATAAGATTATCCAAGTAAGTTATGGCCTCATCATACCCATCCATCCAAAAAACTCTGGGTTACTTATAGAAATGAAAAGTAAGTCGGTCCACATTATCTTGAAGCTTTTTCATGGCCTTGTCTTTCTCCTTGAGTTGACCAGTTGGTTAACCAAAGTTTTCTCGGTTCTCTCCTCATCAACAGTTGGTCGAACAATTATAATTTGCCTTGGGGTTTGGCCAGGTTTGGTCTTCTTCTTTTGTAAAGATTATAACTCCTCCAATAACCTAGCATTCTCAGTCTCCAAGAATGAAACCCTTTCATCCGGACCAATGGAGGTTGATTTATTCAAACTATTAAGCTCGTTCCTCAATGCATTAGTTTCTCTCTCCAACATGACAGTAATTGAATGGGAATTCTCCAGTTCTTGGTTCAATGCTAATTCCTTCTTATTTAGGGAAGAAGTGATGTCTTTTAACTTCTTGTTAAAGCCCCAACCTTCACTTTATGCCTTATACTTGTCCTCATAGTCAGAATGGAACAGTGCCTTGGAAAGTTTATGATCCTCTTACATCTGCTCAATCATCTCATAATAACCAGCATTATTGGCTATAACTCTATCCAAGAAGTAATGAATATGGATGTAAAACTCATTCACTTGGTCAAAAACATCTGGGCCGAGAAACCTTAATAAATCCTCCTCGAACAAAGGAATATGACCAGCCTCAAATATATTTTTACACCGCCTAAGAAGGTCGAATTCAGTTGAAATAATAGCGTTCTTTCTGGCATCAAACTAGAAATTTACAAGTACAAGTGTGTCGGGTAAAATTCAAAAATATAAAGAATGTAGAAGATACCAATAAATGAGAAATCAATAACATTTGAATATTCTAAACAATTGAGCAAAAAAATGTTCTTTCATTAATTGTAGTCATGATTACAACGATGGGTATATCAGAAAGAATAAAGAGGAAGAAATGGAGAATATATAAAAGAAAGGAAAAAATTGACTAAAAGGAGCTAAACCTTTTTCTTGTCTTTGGATGGGTCCTGGTTGGCAGCAAGCGGGTCGACAATAGTAGCTAGTCTCATTGAAGTATTAGTGGGCACTATTGAGGATTATTTAGACCCTTCCTCATCATCAAATTTTTCATCCAAATTAGGAGGAGTGCTTGGGTCATGTCTTCGAAAAAGCTCAGAGTTTTCCTCTGTGTCGACCACCTTCATTGCCTTCGACCAACCTTCCTTGAAGGATAGCTTCTTGGCATATTAAATTTTGGTAGAAGCTATAAAAAATTCCTTCTCCCAACCCTCGTTAGAAGTATCATCCTTATCTTTTTTTCCTTTGACCTTCAAAGAATCAACTTCAGCAGTTAAACCAACCACTTTATCATCAACAACCTTGGCTAAGTTCTTGGTCTTCGTCAGCTTGTCTTCTGCAGCTTTGGCCTTATCCTCAGCCTCTTTCATTTTTTTCTCGATAGATTGGGATTTCTTCTCAACAACTTTTATTTTATTTTCTGTTATCACTGCCCTATCCACAGATTCCTGTATCTACTTATCCCAGAGTTTTTGTTTTGCTTCAAGAGCCTTCTGGGAATCCTTCAAGGATTGTCTCAGACCATCAAAGGCCTATTCTACCTCAATCGAGGAAGATCTCAACTGATTGTCTTTCTACAGTATTTTATTAAAATCAACCAAATATTACAAGAGAATAAACACTTGACATCAAAAGAAGTTCAGTAATTTAAAGACAAATAAAAAGTAGATAAGTACCAAAGCCAAATTCTGGCAAGCTCTTTCAATTGATCTTGTTCTAGGCATGGAAACTGATGTCACTATGTCGACTGGAAGAGGTCCAACCTTAATTAAACATCTGGACCACCCAGGATTGATGGACACATAAGCTTACCCAATGTCACCTAGGTCGGCTTGAATCTTTTCGACCAGCTCTTGTTGGTCGGTTTAAACTTTCTTTGCTTGCTTCTGAGGGTCAGGCAAACCTTTCTTTAACCTCTTATACTTAGGTTCAGTGGCTTAAATTTCTACAGCACTAAGAACCCAATACCTCTTCTTTTCAACAGCTTGAGACCTATTACTAGTGTTGTAATTCTTCTTGGTAGGGGAAGATAATGGCCCACTTAACAAATTGAGGATCTTTTTCTGCCTATATCATCTAAAGGAGAAGTATAGATGTCAAATATGTTAAAAGAGTTAAATGAGGAAAAAGTTCCCCATTGCATGAATTCAACCCAACTTGATTCTGCAGCTAAGGAAGTGGATACAAACTCTTCCTCCAAATTGATGGCAACCCGAGCAACAAAAGATATGATTCAGCTCTTGTACTCTAAGAGTACGGAAGCAGCTCTTGGGTCTTCTCCAACTCTTTGATTGAGACCCCAAGGAAACTTGAGGTCTATAAGATTGATCTTTACTTCCTTGGGACACCTTTTTTTACTAATATGCACAGTATTGGCCACTACTTGGGAACAGATTAGTCACAATCCTGTCCTTTCATACCTTAAAATTCTGCCGCCTGGATCAAACAGGCCATGGCCAACATAAGTCACTGCCTAGGGCCAAATAGGCCGCTGCACTTATCCAAGAATTTGCTATTGAAACAGGCCGCGACACCTCCTCACCCACCGGTACCTTGATAGATGTCATTCTTCTAGAAGGATTTCTTGCTCAACCACTTATCCACATGTCACGTGCTCCATACACATGACACCCCATTTCCGACCTCTATAAATGGAAGTGCTCACCTCACTATTCGGGGGGACAAAACACTTGGCGAAGCCTTGCAAAACTCTAAGCTCTCTCTCTATATATATATAGATCATCATATCTGGGGGCTCGCTCCTTGCCGCAGTCGCACTGGTTCAACCTTCACAAGCCACATCCCAAGCTTCCTAGCTTAGGAAAAATTATGTGCTCACATCTCATATCTCTATTATATGCCTCTAATGGCATCACAATCTTTTATTATACAAAGTTTATAATGAGAGTAGTGCACTAAAGTGGACGTAGGCTCATTTTTGTAGCCGAACCACTCTATATTTTGTGTTTACCTTCTTCTACTAGCTTTATTTCTACTTTACACTTGATACGGTGGTTGAAAAGGATGTATATCCAATTTCTCGTATCATCATACTGGCACCGTATTTGGGAAATGAGATATTAAATCTACTTTTTTTTATATATATTAGGGTTGCTTAAACCATATTTCATCCATGGGGTCCCTCGGGCCACAATCCCATGAGTGAGATCTAAGTTGTGGGACTTATACTTTTATGCATAAACCCCCGTGAGGGGATTGTTTATTTCCAGATATGTTTATTGGTCCTTTTTTCTATGGCCTCGGATTTGTTTTCTATACTTTGGTGATGTTACTTTACCTAAACAGTGTTGGAAAGCACAAAAATCTATAGCCTCCTGAAGGTGGGTAACTAGGGAAGAGTTCTATTTACTCATTTTTGCTCTTTACACACATGATCTAAGGCTAGCTACCACATTTGTGCTACTTTTTGCACCTAAGGGCTATTTTTTCCTTAGTAAACTCCTAGTAGGCCTATTCTATACATTTTCTATGGGCTAAACTCATGTTTTGGGTCCAATTTTAGGATCACACCCTCCATTGCCTCAGGCAGGAAGCGGCCTGGCAGTTTAATTTCTTGTATGTCGCAACCCTTCTATTGCAATTGGTGCATAACATCAACTCCTTCAGTTCACCACCTAGGATAAATGGGCTTATGGAAAATTGTCCTCAGACCCAACTATGGTGAATTTCCCCATGATAATGCCACGATAATAATTACATAAGTACAACGAGACGTGGCCACAACAGATTAACTTTTTCGATTATTAAAGAACTGCATCCTTGTCACTATACTTGGTTTTTTCTCTACATTCCTTGATTTCTCACCACTGTTTAGTTCACCTCATAGTATATATTTCTAAAGACTGACATGGTAGAAGTCATTAAAGGAAGCTCTAGGTCAGGTTTATAACAGAATGAAGAGATAGCCCAACTGCTGAACTACATCAACCACCTGTATAATATCCAGGCCTCTCTCCGAGGCCAAGTCAACCTCTTGGCATAGAGGGTTTTAATGCTGGATTCCATAACTTTTACCTCCATGCAGAAGCCAAAGACCATAAGAAATGGAAGCAGGAAGAGCCTAGACAGAGAAAGATTATGAAAACTACACCCCACTGATCGCAAGTTTGAGGACATCCTTGAAAGCATCGAAGGGGACAAATTACTAAAGTGGACAGAGAAGCTGAAATCCCCACCCCACAAGAGGGATCGGTCCAAGTGGTGTAAATTTCATCAATACCATGGCCACAACACTAGTAGTTACTTCACCTTAAAGGATGAAATTGACAGGCTTGTCAGGCAGAGGATACTCCAGCGATTCACGAAGGGCACAACCTACAACTGAAAGCGCATGCCTATTTTTAACTTCAAAGAATTTATGTTTATATTTTTGTGAAGCTCTTTGTAGCTCTTGCCTATAGACTTTGTATTTTACTAATAAAGTAAAAAAAGGATATATAAATACATGAATGGAAGATTTATCATTCTTTATATATTGTTTTTCTCATCTAAAATCTCATGAAAGACCTTCTTCTTAAATAGATTTCAAGGGTAAAAAAACAAATTATCTCGTAAGATCAGTTATTTCGGGATGGATATATCGAGGAAAATGGGCGACGACCTTAATTGGCTCATAACGCCCCTTACGATGCCCAAACATATGAAAGTATATGATGCTTATGTTCGTAAAGTCGATCATCTTTTAGGATGCTTCTATTAACCTTAAGGCTCAAGATACCCCCTCTCAGCTTTCGGGATGCATCAATCCGCCTTGAGGGCTCATAATAATCATTATTATCCATGGGTGGCTTTATTGATAACCCAGTCCATAGAGGCTTGAAAATTCCTAGCTTGGGGAGGCTTGATAATACCTAGCCTAGGGAGGACTGAAAATACTCATCCAGTCATGGGTAGCTTATTAACAACCCAGCCTGGGTAGGCTTGAAAATTCCCCAAAAGAACAAAAGGGAGTTGCAGTCAATTGAAGAAAAGTGGGCCAAGGACATTATTGTTCGTAGTAAGGGAAATTGTCCCTATAGTCCAGTAGTCCAACATTCCTGCAACAGCACTTCCAATCCTAGCTCTTAAGACCGCAGAAGGAAACTTTTTACCCAACCATCTTCTAAATGGCAGCGGTATACATATAAATGTTTGTAGAATTATATCTAAAGCCAATGGCCGCAGCCTCTTGGGCCATAGCCAATTGTCAACAAGATTCTTACAGCTGGAGCCTATCACTAAATTTTGCCAGCTTATGTTTTATTGTCTAAAAGAATTATGAAAATGACACAAAGTAAAGAAAGCAGTATGCAAATAAAGGTGGCCACAACCCAGTATAAATAAGGAGCGGAAAAATTTCACTTTTCCATGTAAATTACAAAAGATGATTAATATAGCCGCAACCCAAAAAAGATTACAAAAGAATCAGAGCAGAATTGGTCAACTATGAGTCCTCATCTTCGTTTTCATCTTCCTCATCATCTGCCTCAGTCCCAGTCTCATCATCATCAACGGCATCCTCCATTTTCTTCATAGCTCTCTCCTCTGTATCAGCCCTTAACTCTGCCACGTACTCCATATGAGATTCTAGGCAAGGACTTTTTCCTTTGATTTATGGAAGTTTTTTACCACCCTTTGCCTTAGCTCTTGGAAGTCGCAGAAGTAGGTCTTTTTATTGGTAAAAAAATCCTTTAATTGGTTGGTTAGTTTTTGTTATATATTGATTGGTTGAATCTCTTCTTGCATACTCACATGAACTCATTAATTTATTTTATGTCTTGCATTCCCATTATGGAGGGCTAATCTCCCATTTTAAGGGATGAAATGAAGCCCCCATGAAAGCAAGTTGTCTAGTTTGTTAATTTTATTTTTGTTTGATTTCCTTTGATTAGTAACTTTAATTACTACACTTGTTTTTGCATTGAAAAATGGAAAACCATCCTTGAAAAAGGATTGGACCTTGTGTTATAATTTTATTATTTTGGTTCAAACTAGAGATAGGCTTTCTAAAATGATCAAATCTATATTATAAGTTTCTTCTACTCTTTTCTTATTTTGCTTAATTAAAACTAGTTGGGTAAATTTTTCCTAGCGGGTGTTACACTTGAGTAATTTTAATTTATTTGGAGTAGAGTTGTAGCAATTAAAAATTACTTTTCTAAAATAATATTTTCCTACTTCATTAGGATAATGAGAATTAAATTTTGAATTAGTTGAATATTTTGGAAATCAATCAAACTAAAATAGTTCAAATTAGATTGAATGTGTGAAATGGGGATGGATTTACATCTATTGATTCTTCTTACTATTATCTCTCATTTAGTTATCTTTCACACACTTTTTTTTACACACCTTTTAGTATTTCTTTAGATTTTTCTCATAGTTTAGTTGATATCTTTCATTTAATTTAGTTATTTCACCATCACAAAAAAAAAAATTATTTTAATATAAAAAAATCATTAAAAAATAGAAAACAAATAAAAAGCAAAAAATATTCAAGAAAGATAAATAGCTAGAAAATCGGATTACATGACTTTTCTTGTGTTTCATTCCATTAAGTTGGATTGACACCCTTACTTACCTCATACTAGTCTTGTGATATTTTATAGGTAATCGAAGGAAATTGTTGATTAGAAAGGCTTTGCAACAACGACACATACACTTAGAAGCATTTTTCTTTCTATCACCACTCTTTTATCATGATGCACCAGAAGTCTAGTGTCGCGGGATATTTTTCAGTGGATTGCCCAGAGGGTACAGTTGGATTATTCCCCGTCACTGGTGGAATAGCCGAAGTCCCAGTATTTTCCGCAACAGTCACTTCAGCAATAGGGTTATTACTAGAATGGGCATTTTCCTCTATTATGTATGCAGCCTCCCTAGGATCCCTATAATTGGAAGATTTCGCAGAGTCAGAGTCTATTGTGACACAATTGGGGCAGTCGTTAAGTTAGCAAGGCCCACTAGCCTTCAAAGGCTTTATAAAGGGGATTTCGGTAGGAGGTACACCAAAATGGCTTTTCTAGAAGTCCTCCAGTTACTCCGAAGGGTTTCAATTCATTGAGTCGTGATAATACCAAAAAAGTAGAAGGGCTTCACAGTTAGGTGTCGCAGCCACTATGATCAGAAAAATAAAAAGATGAAGAAAAATTCAAGTAAACGCTACAGCCATTCAATCCCATAATCAAATTAAAGGCTGCAGCAATTTGGAGGTTGCTATAACACCCCGCTTAATTAAATACCGGGTGATCAGTCCTATACCCAATTAATACATAATTTATAGTTGGTTCATTCTTAGCATTATTGTCGAAAACATTTTTTTTAATCATCTAATATCTAAATAAGTAGGTGTTAAACTATTAAAACTTTAATATAAATGAAATTTCCATTTTTTTTAAACATAAACCATTTAACACAATCCATTCACACAATGAATAATAACTGAGTAATATCAAAACTGAATTAAATGCAATGGGATTAAAACTTTCCAGTTTAAATATCTCAATACAATAATCCCATCACAAATCAAATGTACCAAAACCGACATAAGAAATTAATCTGCTAAGATAAAGAAGAAATAACTAGAATCCTCTTTAGCGACATTCCTTATATGAAAGATCAACTACAGAGTATGAACAATGAATATGAAAGCGTCGAAACAAAGTCCAAGACTCCATAGCATCCATAGCTCGTCAAAATTTTTAATCCTCTATGGTTGGCGTCCCTGCGAATGGATACTTGATATAGGAGATATAAGAGAGAAGAGATTATGCAAGAAAATGGGTCAGAGCCCAATTGTAAAAATAGTTTAGAAAGAAGCAAGTGAATAAATGCTATATTCAACAATTATTATATACATGTTAGATTTATCGGGTTCTCTCTTAAGATTCTCACCTCTCATCTAGAGTGCACACTTAACGTACCTTAAAACCATACTAGTTACTATTCTCATGCTAACTAGTTCATATCAGTGCCAACTAACCATATCCCACACTACACCAAAACACGCCATTAGTAACACAATTTTATCGTTACTAAAAAATATTAGTAACACAATTTTTCCAGTAGAAAAAAGGCATGGGGGCACGAAGCTAGTAACGGAAAATTTTGTTACTAATAGTAACGGTAAAATTCAGAATTAGTAACGGAAAATTATGTTACTAATAGTAACAGTAACATTCAAAATTAGTAACGAAAATTCTGTTATTAATAGTAACGGTAAAATTCAGAATTAGTAACCGAAAATTATGTTACTAATAGTAACGGTAATCCAGAATTAGTAACGGAAAAGTTCTGTTACTAATAGTAACGGTAAAATGCAAAATTAGTAACCGTAAAGTTCTGTTACTAATATTAATACATATTTAAAAAAAATATTATTCAAGATCCAATATCCTGAATTTAAACAAATTCAATTATTCTTATCACATTATTTAAATCCTTAGAAGATATACAAAAATAGTCCACAAAAACAAGGGCATTATATTCAATATTTACATTTATATAAGCCTCCACTCTTTATTTACAAAAGAAACTTAAACCGCCCCGAAAGTTACATTATTTTAAGAAAAGCATCCAATATAACATCCTAATACAATCATCTCCAAATGAGATATTTTTATATTATAACCAATCAAATAAAATATAAAAAAGAAGTCTGTTGTTGTTGACTATCAACCTTCGTTCTATTATCAGCGTCATCAATGCCCCAACCTGCAACGTTGAAAGCTTGATGAGGATCCATAAATGACATTCTGTAAAACAAAGTAAAATTATCATATTAGTTATAATATCAATATTTAGTCGGACAAATTAACAATATCACAACACTCTCTCAAAGAAAGGGTGAAATAAGACAAAAAATAACATGTCAATTCGACCCCTACTTGATTCCAAATTGAGCTTCATTTACACCAAATACAAACATCAACGTCATAGTATAGATGTGCGAATTATAGAGAGGCACTGAAATTAAAGATAATAATGGATTTTATGGGTTTACCTGATACAAAGCGTTAGATAGTGGTACGATTCCTCCAATAACACTTGTAATTATTGTTGCACGTGATGTACTCCCCATAGATGGCGAAGAAATCCATGAAATGAATGAGACCAAAAACTCCGTAAATTGAAAAAAAAAAGAAGGGGATATTTTTAAAATCACACATTTAAATGTCTTTTGAGCATTTCAAATAAGCTGCTTGAGATTAACAAGCATAGGCAAAGAATTGTCACCAATGGTAGAAATCTTAGTCCCAAGCTAGAATCGATTTGCTTCAAGTTACTGGACTTCAACATCAAACACATTATGGAACGCCCGAATGGTTTTTAGATCCTCAACATGCTCCGGCAGCATGTAACTTGGGTTCCAGTTCTCATCGTTAAATATGGAAGAGTCTGGTCTATAAATACATATGGGATTCTCTTACCCTCAACATTCTGCTACCCCACACAAGCAGTCATTTTTTATATATTGATGAAACTTCCCTTTGATCCTATAGTAACCATAGCCTTGAGATTGTTACTCTCTGATAAACTTTTATGGGCACTACTTCTAGCATCATCACGAGGCTTGTTCAATACCTGGATAGGGAATTATGTTAGAACAAAATAAAACTGAATTATCTCAACGGGTGAATTGTAAATATATATCAGATTCCTACACCTGATTCACTCTATTCTCGAATGATTCCATCATAGTTCGGCCTGGTTATGCTTCTAACTACTTATCTTATGTGGCCCTAATAAGTTCTTTCACTTTATTCTTTGCTTTAGATATAGTGTCATCAATTTTTTCCATATATAAAGCATTTGCAATTGTATCTCTAATACCAATGCTAAAACCAGCTGAAAATGCTAATAGTCAACAAACCACTGGGTATGTCTCAAAAAATTACGAGCAACATCTGGACCAGCCTCCTCCCTGTACATACAAACATATATTACATCCGATGTACTTTTTATGGAGTCAAAATAAAAAGGAATAACCACCTAAATTTAATGCTTTATTTTATGTATTCTTAAAAACATACAAGATGACATGGATAAGACTTTCCGTCGATGTACAGAGTGTTTTTTGCAAAGAGTACCAGTAATAACTTATCCCTTGTCTATCCAAACTTGGGTGTCTCCCGATTCTATATTTCCACTTTTAGTCTCTGCATGCCAAGCTGATGTTCTCATGAGATTAACCTGTTTTGGCACAATAAGTCTAAACACTTGTTTTCCCGTCCAAAGAGGTCTAGGCTACAAAATTTTTAGTCCTAGTATTTTTCCATCGACATCTTCCCACCACATCAAGATTTTCATGAAAACATCCTACAAAAATAAAACAGAGGTTAAGGACATATATCAATTGAAGGTGTATTAGTGTGACACATTCAAGTCGGATTAGTTTAAAGTCATTTTATGCAATCATGAAATGGATTGGGTTAGAGGTGACTAATACTAAACATGAGGTGAACATGACTCAATACAAAACACGTGAGGTGTCACCTTCAAGTCTAATGAATGCCAAACACCATCCAAGTTCTAACCTCTGGATAGGAACCCAAAGTCTAGTAAACCACATGCATGAAGAGATTCAATTAGCAGATCATAAGCCTCTTGAGGGAACCCAAAGTCTAATGCTTGCTTTGTGATTCAGAATTAGTAGACCACACCATTTCAATTAAATAGTTATGTACTAATAAAAAGCTCACCTGAAATGGAATTGAGGCAACCCAAGACCACACCATTTATGTCTCGATCGAACACTAGTCATATCCTATAAACAAAACCAACCGATTATTATTTGAATCTAATCGAAGTGCAAGTATAATGAGGAAGTACATAAGAAAATTATAACTCCTCCAGTAATTATTAGAAGCTTATGTATATTACCTATGTACACTTGCCATAAGGTATGCTTCATGGGTTGGGGGTTAGTCTCCCTAAATAAAAGAGGTTGTCTTACCAGCTGCACCAAGAAAGTAATTATAATAACAACATTACTCACTGTAGTTTTAGTACGAGTACTAATTTGCGAATGATAGTATTATATAAATAATGGAAAGGGATGCGAATTGGAGCAGAAAGAAGGAAAGTACCACTACATCCAATGTTTTAGGTCCATCTTCAGGGTAAGTTGCCTTCAATGGGACGATGTCGGACCACTGAATTTTAACCTTATTCTTAAGAACGCCATCAAGAACTTCCCGCACAAGCTTATGCTTTGCAAAGTAACACTTAGCCACCAAGTCGCCTTCATATCTTGATTTATACTAAAAAATTGAATAAATGTCAATTAAAATCAGAGAAAGAGTATGGATGAATTACAATTTATTCCAAAAGCAATTGGAATTATTTTATACCTCCCGGGTCCCAATCCTGAGAATGGAAGCAGGAAAGTTTGAGGCCTTGAGCTTATCCATGGTGCAAGATGCAGAAGCACCTTTGTGGTATTTCTTTCCAAGCTTAGAAGAATTTCCCTGGGAAAGCATCATTTGGATCAAATCCAAAAGGGATGGGCTCTTTTTGAGACGAAGAACCGGTAGACTTGGCTCATCTAGTGGATTGTATTGAAATGGGGGAACTAGAAATGAACAAGATTCCAAAGTATGTTCCTGCTAACAAATAGCTATAATCAATATCAACTTAATCAAAAGTGAGCAGTTGAGTTGAAATCCAAATTATCCTGAAATCAAATCTAATAAAAATTCAATTCGTATTAAATATAAAAGGGTAACGAAAAAAAAAAGAGGGATCAAATCGAGAGACAAGGGAAAACTTAGATCGCTTGTTTAAGGGGTGCGTTAGTCCTGCAGGGAGTCCTCAAGTTCAAGCTTAAACTCTTCATTGAATTTGATATTGTTAATTGAATTTGATAAAAGAGAAGAGAAGAGATTGGGACCTATTTCAAACATGAATCTCCACCCTAAAATATAAATATATGTTGACTTCGTGTATAAGGATAAGTACCCACCCCATGGGTTGGATTTAGAGTTGAAAAGGAAAAAAAGAAAAAAAAAGTCTTAAGGTTAAGAACCTACAAAAAAAATATTAATATTACAAAATCAGGCAATGCCTTAATAAAGAACCTTAAGAATATCATGCTCCCTTTCGTGAGGACGCTGACATTTAGCATTCTGCAAAGTAGCAACTTCACTCTCATTTAACATCTCAGTAGAATATCTCTGCCCCTCTAAAATATTGCAAACCTGAATCAACAAACAGATAAGAAAATATTGCATAAGGTTGCCGAGTAGGCTAGGTGCAATAGTTGAGAACGACTACCTCCATAGGCAAATAAATCATCTTCTGCTGATTTTTGACTTGTAGACAAGGGCAATGAGTATCTTGGATTATTACCCCATACTTCTCTTAAAAGTACTCGACAAAATTTTTTTTAGTACCTCTATCATCAACTAAAAAACTAATAGACAATATAAATGAATCAGAAATTGAAGCATGTCAGTAAAGGGAGAAGCAAAAAATTTAATAAAAGAAATTTTACAGAGTAAAAATTAATAATTAATTAAATGAAGATCACTACATATCCAGCCATTGATTCTTTCGTCAGCTCTTTCGTTGAGTGTAATGTTAAACCAGGTACCTGATACTTTCTACACATTTTTCCACGATGAGTAACTTCAACCTTCACCCCCTCTCAAAGCATTTACGATATGTAATAAAAGTAAAGTAAACAATTCAATATGATGAAAAAAGAGCATGTAACTGCAAGTGCGCAATATAAAATTTATTCTAAGGAGTTCCATCCAAAGAAACACTTGAAATATATTATATTTTTTCAATAACCAATGCTAGAATTAAAAATCCACCCACATTATAATAGAGATGGGGGCAGATCATAATCTAGAACGTTAACAAATATGAAGACAATTAATTAAATATATCAAGTTTGGCTAGATGCCAATGAAATTAGTTGTTAAGATAAGTAGAGGACATAAAATACACACAAAAATAAAGTGCTTGTCAAAGTATACCATCAACAATTTACCTTTTCTTAGATTTATGCAAATTCAGCTTTAAATCTGTAATTTGAGCAGAGAATAAAGATAATGAACCTTGAAAAATAATAAGAGTACAAATTATAATGACCATTAACATAATGTGGAAATATACAATCTGGAGGTATATATAAACCGAATTAGGCCCCACAACTACACTATTTAAGCACACACCCACCTAAGAAAAAATCAAAACCTAAAATTGCTTAAGTAGCTCAACATACATAATCTCACTAACTTATTCTGTATTAGAAAGACAAAAATCTATGAAGCCGTTCGAAGATCTTTTCTCAAGGGTGAGATTTGGAACCCAGTCATTTTATACCTAGTGCAAGTCCTTTCATTTCATCTCACTTAAAGAAGAAGAAAAGTGTTACAACCCTTTAGATTTCATTTTAGTGTGTTGCAACCCTAGTAGCAACAAAATTACAAATAATTATACTACAATACCTGTCGTAGAGAAAATGAGATAAGAGACGAAAGTGAGAGAGGAAAGTGGTCGGAGATCTACAAATGTTAGTCAAGTCGCAGGTGGTCAGATCTAAGAGAGAGAGGGGGAAGAAATTTTGGGTTTTTGAGAGTTTCGTGTGTGTGTGAGTGGGGGGGGGGGGGGGGGGGAGTTTTGAGCTGAATTTTAGTTGGAAAAATACCCATTTTCTAAAAAAAAAATCATTCTTAAAACACTAAGTCAATATTAGTAACACTTATATTGAATTACTAACGGTATATTATTGTGATAAATAGTAATGGTATAATATTGTTAGTACTAAAAAAAATAGTTTGTTACTAAAAGAGTGTTTTGGTGTAGTACCATATCTATCCCACGCATTTCTCTCGCAATACAGGTGATACATATGTATCCAATTTCTTTAGAACATGGATAAACCCTTTTTCAATTCAATATAATTAAGTATTCACCTACTTAATTCATTTCAGATTTCATTATTTTTCATGTCTACTTAATTCACACAGTAGATAATATCACAAGTATATATACACATTCACTTTATTATATATACTAAACTGCACCCCGAGGTTTAGCTGCGGTGCATGTGTACTCTGCTATCATGTCCGTGTACATCTCGTCACTGTATAAAGGACCATAGGTTCAGTATGTCCCACGAACCATAATTAACAAATCACAAACAGTGGAGGCGAACATAGTCCTAAGCCTTTGGGCTACGAACATACCTACGCATCCAAAAGACCATTCAATACCATTTTTCTCACTAATGGCAATCCAACCTAAGTCCTATGTTCTGAGGCAACAAGTCAAGGATCCCCCTAAAGGCTCACCAGGATATGACCACCCTCTACACGTAAACCTCCCATAGATAGCAAGTTGTCTAGGTATGTCATACACATAAATTAAACAAGCAATAGGCATACGCATCAACCTATTAGAATTCGGTATGCACTCGACCAATATCATATTAGGATTTCATTCTGCCCCAAGTACCCGTCGTATTTTTCGAATACCACTCGTACTAGTTAATCACGATTATCATCGTATATTTATTATGTAGTTATCACTCATATAATCCCAAGTACTCGTATATTTACACATATCACCAATATTAACCCGTACTTGGTCATGGGGATTATTCATCTCTTAATCGTATTATTATTATGTACATATCTCTCACATAATTTTTATTCCTCAATTTCATATAATTTTCCAACATTAACCCAAGACCCTCACTCCTTGTTAATGTACCCAAATTATTTAGAACCTACTGTAGGCTAAAAATACAATTCTCCAAACTGTTCTGGGCTAAAACATAAATTCTGGAGTCTCGTCAGAAACCCAAAAATCTCATTCAAACGAGATAGCATCTCGTTCGAACGATAACAGGTTTCATTCGAACGTGATCAACGTCATTCCAGTTCGTCTGCAACCTCAATTTATGCATTTTTCTTCAAGTTCTTACACCCCAAAACCTTCTGGATTATATTATACCCAAAACCCAGATTTGCTAACAGTGTTCTAACATGTTGAAGGGTGATTTTAACATAAGAATAACATCAATTTCATATGTTCATAAGGGTATTATCATCAAACCCATTAAATCCTTAAAATCCCAATTTGTCTAAATCCTCCATTTTTATACCTCTTAAAAACCCAGAATTTAGAATTATTATTTCATAACTAATTCATCAAATTTCCATATTTAACATGAGTAGAATTCATCTACATGCAATACCTAACATCATTTTCATATTATCAGTAAACAAATAAATCCTCTACAAGTAAAACCTATCCATTTTTATGTTCATAGTCTCTACATGTATATCCATTTTCATGTTTATAGTCTATATATGTATAAATCTCCAACTACATGAATTTTCCTATCCATTAAAATTGATTTATCAATCATTTTAAATCCCAAATTCATAAGTTCATCAATCTAAAAAGAAATTCTATTCTAACATGGATAATATAAGCACAAAAATAGAGCAAAAATTACACTTGCCTTATGTGTAGGTCTGAACCATTGGTGAAGACAAGTGTTTGACACTTCCTTTTACTTTTTTTGGCGACTATCCAGTGGTGCAAGGTGTGGAGATGGTGGTTGTCCCCTTAGTTTGCCCTAGATGACTATTCCTTTCCAAGAAACTCTTCCTTTCTTCAATATAACCTTTCACTTTCTGTCTAATGCTTTTCACTCTTTCTCAAAAGACCTCACTTTGTGTTTTAATAAAATGAATCTTGCGTACATCTAAACTCACATATATAATAAGTCTCCAAGGTTAGATAAAAGACAAAAAAAAATGGGTACTATTCATCTCCTAAGCAGAATGACTAAAATGCCCTTTCGGGTGTCTTTTCATCTTCCAAATGACCCGATACCCAAAACAAATCCCCGTGTAGACTTTTTTGCCTATTTTGACCCTTCTGAACTCAACGACGCACTCGAAATCATAATTTGAATGACGTAAAAATAAATCTCATTTTATTTCCCAACTTTAGTCCCAACATGACTCATAAGCACGTCCTGACTTAAATTCCATTATTGTTATATTCGTAGCTCCCAACAATAATTATTATTTTCACATATTACTTTTATACCACTAAGTAATATTTAAAATCATATATTACTTTAATCTCTAGTAATATTTAATCTGGATTAATCCCAATTAATTTTTATAATTAATTCCAATTAATTTCCATTTATTTAGCCAATTAACTTTTAATTAATCTCATATTAAAAGTCATTAAAATTACGGGGTATTATAGCTGCAACCATCAAAAATGCCCTAACAAACTGCAACACGAGGGAAATTTGAGGTTGCAGCCAATTAGTTTTAGAACTAAAGACTGCGGCCAAGGGGTGTTCAAATTTTACAAGGATTGAGAGAAGGTCACATCAAAATGGCATAGATATACTACAAGTCGTGGCCAAGTGCACAACTAGGTAAACGGTTGATTTACCAACCTTCAGAGATCGATAAACCAAAACCCTAGGGTTTTGACCAAGAACACCAAGAACACGTTCTTGGTGTTCTTGGGAAGAAAAATGGGGTCTAGGTGTGGATCAAGTCCAAAAAACATAAAATTCTAACCCAAATCCATTCTAAACACCTAAAACTACCAACATCATACCCAATATATCAAAACCCTAACTGCCCAGAAATCCAACAGACAAAAAACCCTAATTTCTACAATATTTTAGAAAATCGAAACTAGGCATATATATTTTATGATATAACAAGCAGTGGAGATTAAGGGTTTGCAGACATGGCAGATAAAAGCATATATATTTGATTAAAAAAAAGAATAAAATAAAATTGAAATTGGGAATACGAAAGAAAAAAAATCGAAGAGTTACCTTGAAAACGACGAAGAGTTGCTCAGCCTTTAACCACCACCAACCGCCTTGGAACTACCGCTTAGAAAATCTTTAGAAAATGCAAAGGGGAAAAGGAAAAAGTCTTGGTTTCTATATTATGTTATCTTCTTTTACTTGTTTTATTTTTGCTTTACATTTGATATGGTGGTTGAGAAGTATGTATGTCCAATTTCTCGTATCATCACTTACTCTCCTTTACAAAAGTATACCAAGTAACAAAGTTTGTTGGAAATTCTACAAATAGATGATAAATACAAAAAAGTTAAAGGGGAAAGTTATAACCTCTGCCACACCCTTCTTGGGGGCACCCGAGTTTAGCGTAGGAATTACCAATTATTGACAATAACACTATAATCCTAATAATCTTTGTTAGAATATGGTAGATTAACCACTAAAGTTCTATTGGTTTGCCTAGTTTTCAGATAATACGTGCTCTCACTAATGGTTCTCCTCTGGTAACAAAACATTAATTCAGGGTTCCCAATATGCGTCCCGTATAGCTCATTCAAGCTATGAACTCCATTTACTACTCTGCAAGTGTTTGGGGCTATTCTGGCAGGTATTACATCAAAGTACTGACAAAATTGGAGAAATAGAGGATTTTGGGGAAAAGTGATACCAAATTCAGCAATAAAAAAAGAGTGGGAATCCCGTGACCCTCTCCTAAAGAATAAACATTTGTAGGACCCTGAGCTATTTTTAAGTCTATCCAATCAGGAATTTCCCTCTTTGCCCTAAACTCCTCCAACGAACCATCATCCACAACATAAATCATGATTGAAATAGAGAAACAAGGTAAAAAGTAGGGAAGAAGGAAAGAAAGCTTACATGAATTCCAAGACAATAGTAAAGACGAAGCAATAATGACAGGTAACAAACAACAAAGAGTTACATAAAGAAAATTCGAAAACAATGAAAAACTCTAAGTGCAGAAAGTTTGAGATGAAGAGAAAAGGAAGGAAAATCCCACCTATTTATAGGTTACCCCGATAATAGAGACTATATGATTAATTACACAAACGATTGTATTACCGCCGGCTACATGCTTTCCAAAGCACAAAAATACCAGCATACCCTTTAGCGGTTTAAAAAAGTTTGAATTATTTACAAAAATACCATTATCTACAGTGCCTGGAGAAATTTTTACAAGTCCAAAAGGTCAGCTGCCGACCAGCTCTCCAGTCACATGCTGAGTAACATTTTGAACAAATACTCCATACTTTTGATTAATCATCAAGCATGGAGCATTGGGGGGCTTTTATTATATGTAAAAATTATCTCCTCACGTGGATCAATGAAAGACAGACACTCGTCATTCTAGGTGGCCATGTAGCTATCTTGATCGACATCAGAGTAACCTAGTCGATTGGAAGCCCGACCAACTCCAAAATTTGAACCATTAGGAATGAAAAAAGTTACTCAGTCGAAAAGGCGATTAACACTGAAAACCAAAAGTCACATTTATTGTATACAAATGTAAATGGCTGAAAATATAAAGGCATTTCATCTCTAGGGTTCTGGACCCCTATTAATAGACAGTCTCCCTTAGCTTAAGGGGACAATCCAATCATTCTCAAGCACACCATACTGAGCTATTGTAATTAGCATAAATAAAACAAACAGTGTACGTAAGCTTTCTTCATAGCTAAACCACTTTGAAAATCTCTATCCCTTGTGTGTTCGATGGAATTACTCTTATTATTTATCCGTGATTATAAAATTGGATCACTATATTTTTAGATATCAACAATCACTATTAGGGCATTGGATTGAATGGGTCTTTATTCTGGAGTGTAAATTTATATATTTGGGAATTATATTACATATGAATAATTGTGATGAAAATTCGAGAATAAGATACAGGCCGAGTGATGTAGTTGCGTGTCCATAAAATGTATTTTAGATATAAATGAATTAATTGAGTATAATGGAGTTTTAGAAAATAATGTAGTTGTGCCATTTGTGATAGGCATGGTTAATTAAATTATTGAAATATATATATATATATATATACAAGTGAAGATATTGTGTATGTATGGGTATATAATTATATCGGAGCGTAATATATAATTATATGAATATAAGGACATACCTCTCTAAGTGCTATCATGGAAGGTTTCGTGATAAGGGTGATCTTATCTGGAGAATGAAAGAAGGGTAAGTGAGGTACTTTTGGGTAAGGGTATGGCTCACTATCGAGGAACCTATGACCGCCTCCAATGTTGTTATTTTCTCTCACAATTCGGTGTGAGATTCCGACCCGATAGACAGGATGATGTAAGTATTCCCTAGAGATATGATAGCATTGTAGAGACCCGCATCCAGTAAATTATTGTTATTATTATTTAGGATAACGATTATAAATATATAACAAGTGATATATATATATATATATATATATATACATGACGTGGTAATAAATATATATATCTATCTGTGCAAAAATATATATACGGGGATGATGAGTTAAAAGAGAATAATAACTAGTGAAAGTTATTACTGTCAAATTATAATTATTAACAGAAAATGAATAATGTTGAATTAACTGGTGATAGTTAATGACTTTGATTAATCGATCATAATTGAGAATTATAATTATTAATGGTAGTTTGAATTAATTCGATAAATACGCAGTGATTGGTTAGCGTATATAATTGAGGATGGTATAGGACTAGTTAGGCGGGTGACATAACTAGGCGATTAAAATGCATACTTAAGGTGCGCACTTTAGATGAGAGGTGAGTATTGTCTCAAGAGAGAGTGTGGTACCAATTTAAATATGAGTGAATGAATACGTGTTTATTTATGCATTTCAATTACTTACAAAATATTATCAAAAGGATTTGGGCTCCGACCCGTGTCAAATATATTTTTCAAAACCTTTTAGGTGTCCAGCCATAGGGACGCCAAGTGTGATAATCTTTCCATGTACCCGAGCTACAACAGTGGTGGGATGTTACAGGATTTTGTTTAGCCGTTTCTATTCTTAAGTTCTAGTCAGGACTCTTTCCATATCTAGACACGTTGCCTATGTCAGACAGTTATTTCATGTTATACTTTATTTCAGTCTTGGTATTATTGTATGGAAATTTTTCGATGGTTTATTCACAATAATTTGACATATAATATATTTACAGTTTATATTTGTTATAGTTATGGATTTATTTAATTGTTTAAATGAGTTATGGTTTGATTACTGTATTTTGTGTCATGTTAATTAAGATTTAAAATTGACACACATCTTAATTTCATAATAGGTGGTTAGTAATTTAATTAGTTTGACAGTGATGCTAAGAATGAGGTAGTGAGATTCCTGTTTTATTTTAGTAGAGGGCTGACCACCCGTTATTTTAATAAATGGGGTATCACATTTAAGTCCATCAAAAAATCAGGATTGCTACTTGTGGAAGAGCTACTGGTGGCTTTCCTCCGTCTTCGCGATACCTCTGTTGATGGGTCACTACATTCTCGATCGAGTGAACATTGGGAGGGAATCATTTTGAAATTACACGTCCTCCATCGAAAGAATGTATGATTTCTCGATAGGTACAAAGGATTGACTAGTCTCGGAAGTAGAGGGCACACTCCCACACGATATGGAATCAGTCTTATATGAATTTTATCTCTTTTATAGATCCTTATTCCATTTTGAAGTTCCTTTTAGAACGAGGTAACACTTTATGAACTTAAAAAAGTCGCTCGTCTCCAACTTCTATGTCTGAGCGACAATGAGGATCACATTATGGTTGGTGCTACCCCTAGGGAAGTTTCGCTTAATGTAGCCAACAAATGCATACAATCTACTTACGACTCGACTAATAGCGTGAAACCCTGTCTTGAGCGAACCCATATAACGATGTTCATTGTGTGGATTCTCCCTATTGAATTAATTGGCCATATTTTCTGACAACCCTATTTTTTCTTATAAATGGAGTCCTCAAACGTATCTAACCAACATTAGCAAAGTAAGGCATGCTCATCCTTTGAAAAGTTTTTTTTCGGTCGCTACCTCTAAATTTTTATCTTTTGAGTTGGTTCAGAGGAGAAGTTTTCTATAAAAATTTCATAAACGATTTTTTAATGAAATCAAATATTTAAGAAAAATGATGAAGAAGTTGATGGTAAGAACAAAATTACGGGATGGTTATAGAACTATTAAAAAAACACCCGTTTTAAATAGGGATATTAGGATTTTTGGCCCTTGTCTCTGCGATATGTGGACTGTTGCAATAAACAAACTCGCGTGACAAGTGGACTGCCGCGGGAAGGTTACTTTTGCTCACAACACTAGAACGAACGCTATCAATGGGTCAGGTGTGGACCAGGACCCGATCCATTTACTCGGATCTGAATCATTGTTTAAAATCTGTTTACCAGATTATTAAATGGACCGGATATGGGTATAGTCTTATCTGATCTGTTAATGACCCTATCTAATAAGAGCACTATATATATATATTAAAAAATAAAGAAGTGGGATAAAAAAATAGATGTATAGATTTGGCCAGACCTGAACCTGATCTAATCCAATGCCATACGAATTCGGATCCAATATTGTAGATATGACTTAGACTCGATCTCGATTTGAATATGATTAAGTACGTACTAAACTGATTTGGATCACCTTAGATTCGATTCGGATCCGACTTGTTTATAGGCCTACCTGGAACTAAGTCTGTTAATGGATCGGATTTTGATCTAAATCCAACTGAATTTGGTGTATTTATTCGGATATGGAATGGTTTTATGCAATCCAATAACCCGATAATCTGATTATACGTTTATCCGATTAATAAATAAACCATATTTGGATTGAAACATCTCCGATCCAATTTGATATATAAAATAAATAGAAATTTAAATATTATATAGTAATTATTGTAATATATAATCATGATTTATATAATTTTATGATTATTATAGCATTTATAAATAGATATTATAATTACATACTTCTATAAGCATAATTTGATTTATTTTACTATTTAACTTATTATTATATTTATAAAAATATTATGCAAGTAATGTTATTAATAGGGTCGGGTAATATTCGATCCAATCATAATCCGCTAGGATTCGAATAATTAGAGTTTTCAATATCTGCTATATGCTCCGAATCCGATACGGTTCGATAATTTTCTTAATAAATAAATATTGATTGACCTTGATTCGGTCTGAATCTGATCAATTTATAGGTCTATTCTATTTGGAACAAAACAAAAAAAATGAAGGAACAAAAATGTAATTTTGTATTTTGAGACAACAAAATTGGGAGCATAAATGGTGTTACATGTACAACATTATTGTATTTCATAAGTTGAAAAATTATTTTTATATAGCAAGTGGTATGGTACAACGTATGCGTACATATATGGGGGAGTTACTTAGGTAAAATACATTCATACTGAAACGGAAATGTTAGTGTGCTACATTAAGTCCTCACTTCATTTGGGTGCCATTCTCAATCCTAGAGCCATTTTCCGAAGACGGGCTTTCAATTAGAACCCTAACCAGCTGCTCCTTCTAAGTAAGTTCCCAATTTCCCTCTCTACAATACAACAGATTGATACTTTCTCATCATTAATTAACTACACAATCTCTATCTCTATCTCTGTAATTCAAATCATTGTTATATTTTCAGTATCTCAAATCTGAGCTTATTGTTATGCATCATCACATGCAGAGATCTAGTAGCATCACTTAAAAAGTTGATAGCCTAGAAAGCTTTGATTTTTCTTATCCTTAATGCACATTGTTGTTATGTGTTGTTTTTCTCACCATTTTATTTGTGGATTCATTGCTTGTGGGGTTTTTGTAGGGTTTGCCTGATGTGGATTTAAGGGAGAGGACATAATAAAATAAGTATCTTGCCTTTTGTTATATACTTGAACAAGTTGCTACTTTTTTATTGATTTCATTATGGATGGGAATGGTGGTATGAATATTAGAAATTGGGGGTATTATGAACCTGCAATGGCCCTCAAAGGTCACCTGGGTCTGCAGCTTATGCCAAGTGCTGCTGAAAAGCCTATTCTTGGTGGGCGTAACCACCCCAGTGTTATGGGAACTGGTAATGGTGGAGGGTTTCACCATCGGGTTTGTGGGGTTTCGGATTCTTTCATCCCCATGGACTACATGAGGGATGCTTGGATTAACCATAGAGATAGGTATCTCAACGTGTTACCTGGTAACCACCACCCCAACTATGCACTCTTATCAGAGACTTCTGGATCCCACACTGCGCAAATGATTCAAACACCTGATTTAGTAAAGGAGGAAGAGGTGGCTCAAATCGATGAAGAGATTGATGATGCTGAAATGGGCCTTGGTAACCCACTCAAGAAGAGGGGGTCTGCTGGTAAACCCCCAAAATCCCCTAAAGCAAAGAAGGCTAAGAGGCCCCCTCGTGCCCTTAGAGATGAAGGAAGCCCTTCTGTACAACGGGCAAGGGTCCCCAAGAAGAGCATGGAAGTTATCATTAATGGAATCGATATGGATATCTCGGGCATCCCCATACCCGTTTGTTCCTGCACAGGAACTCCTCAGCAGTGTTATCGGTGGGGTTCTGGTGGCTGGCAATCTGCATGTTGTACTACTGATATGTCAATGTATCCTTTGCCAATGAGCACAAAGAGGCGTGGGGCGAGGATAGCTGGACGGAAGATGAGTTTGGGAGCATTTAAGAAAGTCCTGGAGAAGCTTGCATCTGAAGGCTATAACTTTTCAAATCAGATCGATCTGAGGACTCACTGGGCGAAACATGGTACAAACAAGTTTGTCACAATCAAATAAACTCGTGACTGCAGTTCCTACGATGCTCGTGGTTCAGTTTTTTTGTACATACATGCATGTGGCTTGAAGCAGAGGCTTCTCAGTTTGTTTCTATCCAGTGAGGTTTCTGAGATATGACTCATGAGAATTCTGCCCTTTGGGCTCTCCGGAAATGCTCTGCATGCTTTACCTTTTGTAGTTTAAGGATAAATCAATCTTGTCTTAATGCCAGGATATGGGAATTATTTGACGAGGTTTGTTTTTTTTCCCTTTCGGGGATTATGTTCTCTGAGACTTTAATCCGATGCCTGAAATAACTTTTATTTCTTCCCTGCATTTTATCTTTTTCTCTATTGCTCTATGTTCATGCTTCATTTCATTTTAAATTCATGATCAGTTTATTGATTCAGTGGTACCCCCCTCTGACTTTGAAGGAGTTGATGATGTATGTTTTGTAAACTTCAGTGTTTTTATTCCTGTCAAGTTATTTATCTTGTGATAAGCTGACCATTGTGAAATATGCTGCACTCTATTTATTAATTTGGAAAAATGCAAAATTAACTCTGAAGTTTGAGTTGATTTTCAATTTAAACCTGATGTTTTAAATGTTGTTATATTTACCCGGAATTTTAATAATTGTTCCCACCGTTACACTACCGTTTGAAATATTAACGGAACTGCTTATTTGGAGTCCCACGTGCAAAACTATATTATGTTGACCAGTGAATGAATGCTGCATGTCTTAAAATATTAGCTTACAAAATTCTGTCAGTTCATACCAAAAAAAAAAAAAAAAGGAAAACAAAAAAAACATATAATAAAAGCCTCTGTATCTCTAATCTCCACCTTTACCAATTATGAATGTATAAGATCCAATTTCATCAGCAGCACCTTCTTTTATCCATTCAATCAAATGTAGAACATCATTACACCTCGGTTTCATAAACTAAAATGGACCTCACCTTCATGAATCTATGTTCCGACAGTAGTCAAACCATCAATACCGCTCCTACCACCATTCTGCCACCTCAAATCTAGATTTGCCTACGCTGCTGCCCTCCCTCATCAGCCCGCTCCCTTCTGGTGCCTCCCCTTTGCAACTAACTCTCTCTCTCAAACACACACACACACACACACACACACGTACACACATAAACACACACACACACACAGGTTGTATCATGGTGGTTGATGATGGGATGGGATTTTCATTCTCTTGAAAACTCTAACCGTGTGGAGGTGTGATTTGAGGTGGTGGTGGTGTAATGGCGGTTGTGCACTAGTTGGGTGTTGCCATCATGAATTGGTAGTTGAATTAAATATTATAATAGGTGTTGGTGGTGGGTAAGTGGTGGGAAAGTGACCGGTCGTGATGGTTGTTGATTGACGGTGATGGAGTGGGGTGGTGGTTGTAATTTGGCGATGGTTATTTGGTGGTGGCGGTAATTTGTAAAATTGACAATTTATTTTGTTGCAATTTTTTTTATTAATTTCTAAAAATATTTTTATCCGCTTCTCTTTTATTTCTGCTAAATTAACAAAATTTTCCACATAGGTGCCGTGAAGGATGCCACGCCAACCATTTTGTAAAGTCTTTTACCGTAGTTATGAGAGTGTTAAAATTAAACAAATTAAAACTCCATAGTTAACATTGTAACTTTTCAAACTTCGGGTCTAAACTTGAAAATCACTCCAAACTAAAGTTTTAATCTTGATTTTTTCCCTCATTACTTTCAATGTGTTCGTTAGTTTAAAACTTAAATATTTCTCTTTTCCTTTGTGTTATTTCTTTTCATATACAAATGATTTTCGTCAGAGGGAATTTGATGGAACATATGATATATACAGAACATATGATATACGGATCAAGATAAATATTCTTGGTCCATTGTTTTTTATGTTTAGAAACACAAAATGTCAACAACATAAATATTCTTACTTCAGCCCATATAAGGAACTACAACTGAATTATATGAATTAAGAGTTTTCTTGTGATCATATCCCCTCTCAAGAAAGTCGTGGATAATATTCTATATTTTCTGATATGGTCCTTGCGTTCTATGTAAAAACTTATTTGTTGTTAGATTCCGTAATGACTCGTTATCATTCTTCTATTATGGGGTTTACATCCATTCTTATTTCCATGCTTTTATGGTTGGCTATTCTTTTCTTTTTCTGATTGATGGAGATGCAAGGTGTTAAAGCCATGGACTCTCGGCCAAGAAATTGACCACATCCAGATCCTCTCTAAATCCTCCAAATGGACCACATAATGCATTCATAATAGAACAACATCCTAACGCTTCCAAACCTCATCTTAATGTGGAGGCTATTTGCAACAAGACAAACATTATCGATGGAGAAAATGGCAGAGGGAATAGCTGAATAGCTAATTATGGTCACCAAACTTGCCCGGCCTTTTTTACAAAGCCAAGAATAAAAGGCCAAGAATTTCACAAACCTTATTTGGACTCACACCAATGTTTTAAAAGGCGCAAGACAAGCTCTAAGTCTCATTTTTTTTTTTTACGAAAAAGCCAATAAAAATGATATAAAGGAATAATTAAATTGCAAATATATGTATCATATTCATCATAAAAAAATGGTCTAAAATAAATGCCACCACGCTATGTATATAATCATATCATCACGTCATTACAAATAAGATATAATCCTTGTCACCAGCATGATAATGTTGTACCATCATCTATAATGGTGGATCCCTTTGATTCGCCGTAACAACAATTCACTACAATAAAACAAATATAAATGTGTTAACAACGCGCGCACACACGCACACACAAACACACATATTATATATATATATATATATATAGAAGAAACTGATGATCAATTAAATATCATAAACCAAATTAATTTACAAAAATGGCATGTACAAGTAACTTTAATTATTAACAAAGAATATGAGATAAAAGTCATAGCATTAATTCATTCAGGTGCAGATTTAAATTATATATAAGAAGGATTAATTCCAACCAGTTATTATCATAAAACATCTGAACGATTAAACTCAACCAATGGAAGTAAAATGCAAATCAAATACAAATTACCCAAAGGGGAAGCAACACATATAATAAAAATAGAAATTAATACTGAAAACTGAAAACTGAAATTACAATAATTGAAAGTAGACTTACAAAGACTAAGATTACTGATTAATACAGTTGGTTGAACAGGATGAACTTGAAAGCATAATGTTTAATACAAGATAATAATGAAAACTGAGAGAATAATAGAGAGAGATTGTTTGCAGAAGTAAGATAGAAAATTGGACTCTGCCTTGAATGGATGACTGAATGCTCTTTTAAAACTCACAAGGAAGTTACATTACAAGATCTCCAACGAGAAGTCAACATAATTAAACAGGATATCAAAGACATCAATATAGAAAGTAAAGAATTAAAACAAGATATCACTATTTTAAAAGTAGACCAAACTTTCCAGAAGCAACAAGTCATCTCCTCGGAAGAAAGTGAACCAGAAGCTGAACAAGAGTCTAAAATAATAACAACGGAAGAAACTGATCAACAATTAAATATCATAAATCAAATTAATTTACAAAAATGGCACGTACAAGTAACTTTAATTATTAACAAAGAATATGAGATAAAAGTCATATCATTAATTGATTCAGGTGAAGATTTAAATTGTCTATAAAAAGGATTAATTCCAACCAGGTATTATCATAAAACATTTGAACGATTAAATTCAGCCAATGGAAGTAAAATGCAAATCAAATACAAATTACCCAAAGCACATATTTGTCAAAATAATGTATGTTACAAAACTTCTTTTGTTTTAGTAAAAAAATTGACTGATAAGGTAATCTTAGAAATCCCTTTTCTTTGCCTTCTATATACGTTCACAACTAGTGATACTGGAATAACTTCCCTAACCTTAGGTCAACAAGCAAAATTTGAATTTATTTCAAAACCAGAAGTCAGAGATTTAATCTTGGGTACCTGACTTTAACTTCGGGTGAACTGCTTTAACCTCGGGTAACTGACTTTAACTTCGAGTAAACTCCTTTAACCTTGGGTAACTTATTTTTAACTTCGGGTAAACTGTTTAACCTTTGGTAACTGATTTTAACCTTGGGTAAACTACTAGTTGATAGACTGTAAACCCGTGCGACGGCACTGTTCATGAATAGTAACTTATCGGAGAATATTTTAATAATTCGACACTGTTCATGAATAGTAACATGTCGAGGAATATTTTTACTGCTCATGAATAGTAACTCATCAGTAAATTTTGACCAAATATTATCTTGTAAGAATATAATAAATTTTATTACAAACTGTAAGGGTCTTGGACATCTTGAAATAATGAACTCGAATATGGATCCGATGTGTTAACTTGGTGACTATTTGTTGACGCGGCAGAAGAGGTGGGAGAACAATAATTTTCCTCTTCGACTTCAGCTTGAAGAAGAAGTTGTTTTGCTAAATCTTTGAGCTGTTGGGACTTTTTTGACATGGCTAATGATGTATCCATAGAACTTTGACTAGATTTCTTAACTGCTTAGACTGTTTGGACTGGAATGACTGGTTGGCAAGGAAACTCCATTTGGACAACATTAATAATCCTTTGTTGATTGAAAGAGTCCCACCATTTAACATAAAATTGTCGAAAAATTATTGACTGCTGTATTGCATATTGCCATTTGAATATCCATGGAACTTTGTATTTACTACAGAATAAAAGTAAAACTGGGAACTGGGAATTATGTTCATTTACTTTAAAGATTGTGGAAAAATATTTAACTTGTTCTTGGAGGTCTGCGGTAGGATTTCTTGGATAGAACCATGTTGTGTCCACCACCGGGAAAACTAAGAACTTTTAAATTTTTTATCAAAGCAAAGAAACCAAGAATGAGTGAATGACTCATTTTGGTAAGAGAACTTTAAACCATGCTTCAATATAATCATAATAACTAAACTGAATTTGATGACTTGGGAGGGGAGTTATTGTGTTTGATCTATATTTCCAATTTTCCTTTAAAGACACTTTCTGACCGATTTGATTCTTACACCCTTTGTGTTTTCACATCCCAACTTGTTAGATCACCTGAACAGTAAATCCGGTATCCAAATAATAAGACCCAAGAGAGTGGCTTGAGCGTATAGGTATGAGAGGGTATGTATCAAAACATTTTGAGAAAAGAAACATGAAAATTGTAAGAAGAAAATAGGTTCCTTTAAAAGCTTTAAAAATAAATAGATTATTTAGATCAAATTCTTTGGCTAGTTCTAGCTCTAGGTCTTCTTTAGCTTTTCCCCCAGACATAATAAACAAAGAAGAACATGTTTATGAAAAAGTAAATTTAAATTTAAATGATTGGAATATTCCCAAAGTCCCAACAAAAGAAATTTACAAAATTAGTTTCCTAAAGTTATCTTTTGTACTAATTACAACGTTAAAACTGTTGAACATGTTTATGCTTTAAATAAAGTACACGATAGAATTCAACTATTAACTAGTGAAGCTATTACAAAACAAAGAAAAAACGGATTCAATTTCCTACACATAGGATTAACAGAAGTAGCAGTCAAACCACTAACCAGTAAAGGAATAAATGCCTCTATCCTCTTATGTCTTAGAGATGATAGACATACTAATTACAATACTAGTATTTTAGGAATGATGGAATCAAGCCTTTTTAATGGTCCAATACATTTTAATTGTTTTCCTGATTTTACATTAAGTTTAACCGACCCTCAAATAATAAAAACCATGACACTAAATATTAAAACATCTGGATATGAAATGTTAGAAGGAAGTAAACCTCTTTCTTTAATTTACAGAATTTATTACAAATGTTTAAGGAAAAATCTAAATGTCTACGCTTTAGTAAAAAGTCCAAAAGACAAAACTTTACTCATACAAAGCAATGCAAACGATGCTAATATTCAAGTCCCTAGGTCAATAAATTGGAAATATATTAATTTACCAAACGATTGGTTATTAGAAAATGAAAATCATCCCCGAAAAGTACAAAACAATGCTATTAATCTTGAACGAATCCAAGAATACCTTGACGGATCAGTTAGAATAAGTTTTGATCAACCACGATTTACAAATCTCCATATTAGAGATGATAGTGAATCCAGAGATGATAGTAAATCCCAAACGTGTTATTCAACAAGAAAAGACGATGATATAATACCTAGACGTAATCTCAAGTTAAAAGAAATTAATACAACTTCCCAAGTAAGTAAACCTTGTTATACAACGACCTCAAATTTTAATGATGATCAAGATCAACATTCCCCCACTTGAACAGATTTTGAAACAGGTTCAGTAAATCACCAATTATTAACAATCAATAAAGACTATAAAATTGACATGATTAAATTAGGAGAAGATTTTGAGTCAAAAGAAAACCGTACTCAATGACGAGCATATCGAGAAAAGTACTCTCCAAGGGAAAAGGATAAAAAATAAGAAAGTGAAAAACTTTAATGAATGAAATAAGAACGGCCATAAAGTTCTTTGACTACTTAGATAACGATTATCACAAAATAAATGTCCTAATAAAAGTAAAATGGACAAAACATGACAAAACTATAGTCTCGTCTAGTCACCCTCCATTAGAAACCATTTTAGTAAATCACATGGGAACAGAAGTAGTTTCTACACCCTTTAAAGCCACTTCTACTAATGATGAAATAAAAAAAGTTATTGAACAAAATAATTACACTAACTAATACCTGAATACTTTAGGAAAACAATTAGAATCCATTGAAAATAAGTTAGATAAACCAAACCTACAATATAAAAGAGAAATACCTTTAATTCAACTTTCAGAGGTCCAAAAAGGAATAAATTTACAAACAAAGTTTGAGAAAACTCTAGATAAAATAGAAAAAATGCTTAAAGATATCAAAGCAGAGTCATCAAAGACTATTACAACTATCAACAAAAATACCTATATTAACCAAACAAACTCATCCTAAGAATCTAAGACAGATGAAGATATCCAGACTATTGAAAAACAATTTACTAATGTTGAATTAAATAGACTAAAAAATTTCAGAGTAACTCCAACCACCTTAACAAAAAATTGGTATACAAGACCAACACCCCCAGATATGCAATATGAAGAAAGAAATATACACAATCAATTCTCGATTTCATCGGATAGACTTTATGAATGGAACATAGATGGATTATCTGAACAAGAAATTTTAAACAAAATGCAACACATATCTATGGTTGCCAACAATTACCTAAACAATCAAAACATCCCCCAAAGAGAAATAGTTGAGCTTTTAACAACATGATTCACCGAAACATTAAAATCTTGGTGAGATAAACATCTTACCGAAGAATCAAAGGAACAAATTAAATCTGCTGTCCAACAAGATGCTAATGGCCTCCCAATTTTTGATGAAAGCATTGGAATGGAAATTCCAGATGGAGTTAACACTCTAGTTTTCACAATAATAAAATATTTTTTAGGAACACCGACTAATATAACCTCAAGAATTCATGATCAACTAAGTAACCTTAGATGCCCAACTTTAAGCGATTTTAGATGGTACAAAGATGTTTTCACATCACGAGTAATGCTTAGAGACGATAGTAATGAACTATTTTGGAAAGAAAAATTTATTAATGGTTTACCAAATTTATTTGCTCATAAAATAAGAGAAGTTCTAAGTAACACAAATGGACACATTGATTATAACAACCTTACATATGGAGACATAATAAGTACAATCCAGAAAGAGGGATTAAAAATGCGTATAGATATAAAAATAAGCAACCAGGCTAATAAAGAAAAAATATGAGATGGAAAATTTTTGTGAACAATATGGTTTGAACCCTGTTGCACCATCAAGAAATAAAAATTACAAGTCATACCCAAAACAATACAAGAGACATAGAAAAAACTATTTCAAAAATAATAAAATTTACAATAAAGAAAATAAGGAATTTTATAAAAAACATAAAAAACCACAAACTAATCCACAATATAAGAAAAATGACAAAAGTAAAGTAAAATGTTATAAATGTGAAAAAACAGGTCATTATAAATCAGAATGTAAAGTAAAATTCAAAATTAACCAGTTACAACTATCATCTGAAGTAACACAAGAAATATACAAAATTTTTGAACTAAAAAATTCTTCTAGTGAAGATGAACAAACACTAATTACGAATCATCAAGTTACTATTAATCAGGTACAAACTCTAGTTCTCCAGATATAAAATTAGGATGCAAAGACAACTGCTGTAAAACTATCAATGTTCTCACTAAACAAGAAAAATAGGAAGACTTATTAATTGATTTAATTGGAAAAATAGAAAATTGAGATTTAAAATCACAATACCTTTCAAAATTAAAAAAATTATTATCCAAAAAAGAAAGTGGTATAAATATACAGAACAAGATAAGTCTTGATAATACTTTAAAACAATTTAAAACTCACAAGGAAGTTACATTACAAGATCTCTTACGAGAAGTCAACATAATTAAACAGGATATCGAAGACATCAAAAATAGAAATTAAAGAATTAAAACAAGATATCACTATTTTAAAAGTATACCAAACTTTCCAAAAGCAACAAGTCATCTCCTGGGAAGAAAGTGAACCAGAAGCTGAACAAGAACCTAAAATAATAACAACGGAAGAAACTGATCATCAATTAAATATCATAAATCAAATTAATTGTCAAAAATGGCATGTACAAGTAACTTTAATTATTAACAAAGAATATGAGATAAAAGTCATAACATTAATTGATTCAGGTGTAGATTTAAATTGCTTACAAGAAGATTAATTCCAATCAGGTATTATCATGAAACATCTGAACGATTAAACTCAGCCAATGGAAGTAAAATGCAAATCAAATACAAATTACCCAAAGCACATATTTGTCAAAATAATGTATGCTACAAAACTCCTTTTGTTTTAGTAAAACCCTTTTTCTTTGCCTTCTATATCCGTTCACAACTAGTGACTAGAAAAACCTCCTTTTGTTGGATGGCATTGTGGTCCCATTGGCCGATTCGATCAAGCAAAACCTCAACCTTCGTCTCCACCCTATCATCGATATCTTAATTTGGTTTGATGGTTCCGTCTCCACACCACCAATCCTCAAAACGGTTGATATTTTTCCCATTTCTAGTGTTCCATTTGATAGTTTTATGTGAGAGCGCCTTATTTGTAAAAATTCCCCGCCATATGTGAGAAGCCTTATTCTTGATAGGCCAGATTCTCAGGTTAGGGTTCTTTACATATTTTTTCCTAACGGCATTAACCCAGAGAGAGCTATCCTTACTGATAGTCTCCTCCCTAGTTTATACATGATGGATATATTACTCAAGGAGGCTTTCCTAATTCCCAGCCCTCCATGCCTCTTTGGACGGAAGACAATATCCCAGTTGACAAGATGGACCTTTTTGTTGGTGCCATGGTCTCCCCAAAGGAAATTCTGATTTGTTTTGTCAATTTCCTTACAGACACTAACCAAAAAAGGAATTGACTGCATGTCATAGCTCGGGATAGCGGAGGTGGTACCTTGGATGAGCGTCGCTCTTTCGGCCATGGAGAGTAGATTGGTCTTCCACCCCATAAGTTTTTTCTTCATTTTATCAAGGATCTCTGTGAATGTACCTTTACACACATGCCCATTAATAAGTGGTGTGCCCAAGTACTTTCCAAGATCACTGGTGAGACTAATTGCGCATATGTGGGCAAGGTCAAGCGCTTCCCTCTTTGGAGTGTTGGGGGAGACAAAGATTTTTGACTTGGTAATGTTTATAGTCTGCCCCGAGAGGAGACAAAACTCTTTAAGCGACTCCATAACCGTGTAACAAGCCGAGATGGAGGCCTCCGTGAAGAGTATCAAGTCATAAGAAAAGAATAGATGGGAACTAGAAGGCCCCCAGGGGAGGCTTTTAATCCTTTCCATTCTTTACTGTCAACCTTCCTCGGGATGGAGCAAGAGAGGTACTCTATGCATAGGATAAAGAGATACGAAGACAAATGATCTCCCTTACAAAGCCCCCTGATGGGTTTAAAATAGGGGGGGGGGGGTCTCCATTCCACAAAGTGGCAGTGCTCTCTGAAGTGACATAATTCATAATTAGCTCAATCAATTTGGTGTTAAAGTCGAGAGCAGTGAGGACCTTCTCAAGGAATTTCTAGCTAATTTTATCATAGGCATTCTTTAGGTCAATTTTAAAAATGATCCCACCCAATTTGCGTTTTTTGTTTTGGAGGGTGTGGAGGATTTCTTGGGTGATTATAATATTATCTGTGGTCTGCCTACCAGGTAGAAAGCTAGCTTGGTATGGGCTAATAACTTTCATGAGGATAGGTCTGATTTTGTTCATCATGACCTTGGTTAGAATTTTATACGTGACATTGCAGAGGATGATGGGTCGAAATTAGCTGATGGTTTCAGGATTGTCCATTTTGGGAATGAGGGTAATATGACTACGGTTCTTATGGTCCAGTATAGTTCCCTCCTCGAAAATTTTCTTTACTACTTCTTCAAGATTTGGGGCAACCGTATCCAAATAGGTTTGGTAGAACATAGGTTGGAAACCATCCGTCCCGAGGGATTTCATCGGTTTCATGCTAAAAAGAGCTCTCCTGATTTCACTAACACTCACCTCAAAGTTAAGTCTTTGGTTATCTTCCATACTGACTCTGGGAATAAGTGAAGTTTCGAACAAGTCATCAATATCGGTGGATATGGAGTTCGAAATAAATTCTTAAGATAGTCGTTAATGTGCTTATTTATAATTTTTGGTTCATCCGTCCACTCACCATCAACGCTAAGCTTGTCAATTTTATTTCTTCTTCTCCTAATAATAGTGGAGGTATGGAAAAATTTAGTGTTCTTTTCACCTTCCACAAGCCAATGGAATCTCGATTTTTGTTTTTAGAAAATTTCCTCCTCACGAAGTATAATATTATATTCGTCCCTGAGGTCGTTCTCAAGAAAATCCCTATGGGAGAATCTCTCTTGTTGGGTGATTTGGATCCCTTTAATTCTACTTAGGAGATGCCTCTTTCTTTATATTTTCGTAAACATTTTTATTCCAAATCATGGCATTTTGAGTTACTAGATTAATATTATGATCAATATTACAATACAGATTCCAACCATCTATAAGAAGCTCATCGAAGTCCGCCCTCTCAAACCAGTAAGCAAGGAGTTTAAATGGTTTATTAAGAGACTTAGGAACGTACTTACCTTTAGTGTGAATGAGCATGGTACAATGGTCTGAAGAGGTTCATCGCAAGTTATCCACGACCGCTTTCGGGAACATGATCCTCCAGTCAGCATTGGCCATGGCTCTGTCTAGTCTCACTATGGAATTGGAAAAACCCCAACGACCATTGATCCAGGTTAGTCTTGGCCCCGTATTGCTGATCTCCCAGAGATTAAATTTATTAATATTTCTTGCGAAGGAAGAACAACTGCTATTTGCATGGAAGTTGCTGAAACTCTTCTTCTCGCTACTGTTAATATGGTCGTTGAAATCTCCGGTGAAATGTTGGATTAATTCCAATATTTATTGATTTTATTTTTTAGTTGTTAATATTTTATTATATTATTTGTGTTTTATTTTAAACATAGTTTGGGTTTTAATTTAGAAAGTAGAAACATGAGCAAATGGGTGTGAAAGATATGGGGAGTGCTCAAAATCCCATATTGTCCCACATTGGAAGAATACTACAAAAGGTAGTGGTATATCAACTAAAGGACAACTAAGATTCTTAGTTGACAAGTCAAATAAGAGGCTATGATCCTACGCATCGCGGTGGTGCTTAAGCACCACCAATCACGACACGCGTAAGCGCGACACGCGGCGCGCGAAAGGGCGATTGGGCGACTTAGGGCGCATTGCGCGCTTTGACGCGCACTTGGCACTTCGCACGTGCGCATCGTCGTCCATTCGCTTACGATGGGACGCCTAATCTGAACCGTTAGATCGTAGCTGTTCCAAACAGGCACGATCCAACGGTTGCTGAGTCACCCCATGAAGAGCTGTGACTGTTGAAGAACAGTCACAGAAATGGCTATAAAAAGAGTTCCAGACCTCTGTTTTGGACACCGAAAATTGCTAGTTTCTCCTCTCTCCGTCCTCTATACTTTGGCATTATCAAGTTACAAATTCAGAGTGTTCTCGGGTTTGATCAAACAGTACATAGTTTGAATCAAGCAACTGTTCATACACTGCATTGTATCCTGAAGGCAGGTTCTACAAAACCCATTGTGTACTCGCGGTTCTGGTTCTGTCTCAACCGGATTGGGAGAAATTTTGCCTAAAAGAAAGCGTTCCAAGAACGTGCCTTGCAGAAATTAATTATTATATTTCGTTCTTTCCATAATAAAACTCCAACAGTTTTAGGCAAAAATATTATATTCTTATTACTCCACTCAAATGGAAGGAACTGTGGCACAATCTATCCAAGTCATGACTCAAGACTTAATTCGACTCGACCGTTTTGATGGCGGAAATTTCACCCGTTGGCAAGAGAAAGTTATGTTCTTCCTCACATCACTAAAACTTGCATACATTCTAGATGATAACCTTGAACAAATTCCCGAGCCCACACCCGAAGACACCGAAGCAATAAAACAAAAACGTGTGAAGAGGAAAGAAGACGAATTTATGTGTCGAGGACACATCCTCAATGCTTTGTCTCAAACTGTTTATAGCGCTCATAGAATGATTCCTACGGCAAAGGAATTATGGAAGGCTTTGGAGATAAAGTATCAAAACGAGGAAGCGAGCAATCGTAAGTTTCTAATTTCAAACTATATGAATTTTAGAATGAATAATGATAAATCTGTCGTTGCACAAGCCCATGAACTCCAACAAATTGTTGGTGACCTTAAAGCCGCTGGTATTAATCTTCAAGATGAATTTCAAGTAGGGGTGATTGTTTCGAAACTTCCATCCTCTTGGAATGGCTTTAAGAAGAAAATTAATCATGATGAAAAGACTTATACTGTGGAATCCCTTCTTCGTCACCTTCGTATTGAAGATGATACTCGTATTCGAGAAAAGAAGGATGAACAAAGTGAGGGTCATTCAAAAGCTAATATGGTTGAGGATCAAAAATCCAAGATTACCAAAGACTCAAAATTTAAAGCAAAGAATGATTCCAAATTCAAGAACCAAGGTGCAAATAAGAAAAAGAAGGGAAAATGTTTCTTCTGTGACAAACCGGGCCATTATTCTCGAGAATGTCGTCTTAAAAAGAAGGCATTTAAGGAAAAACAAGGGTCGAAGGAAACCAACAATGTTGAAGATCTTATTGCTACTGTTTGCGAAGCAAATTCAATTGATAATGAAAGTGGATGGTGGCTGGATACCGGCGTAACGGTCCACATATGCAAAGACCGCTCTTCATTCAAAACATATCAAGAAATTGATGGAAAAGAAGTGAAGATGGCAAATAATCTTCGCGCCAATGTAGTTGGAAAAGGCACAGTGGAATTGAAGCTAACTTCTGGAAAGACACTTACTCTAATTGATGTACTTCATGTACCTGATATGTGTAAAAATCTTGTGTCTGGGGACCTTCTCAATAAGAGAGGTTTCAAACTAGTGTATGAGTCTGATAAGTTTGTATTGTCTAAGAATGGCCAATTTATTGGCAAAGGGTACTCTTGTAACGGCATGATTAAAATTAATGTAATCAATGATATTAGTTCTGCTTATATGGTTGAGTCTATTTCTTTATGGCATAGTAGATTAGGTCATGTGAATTATAGAAGTATAAAAAATATGACTAATCTCGGCTTAATCTCGGATTGTAAATTTGATAATCTTTCTAAATGTGAAATTTGTGCTCAATCGAAGATAACTAGAAAGTCGTTCAAATCTGTTGAGAGGAAATCCGAAATACTTGATCTTATTCATAGTGATGTATGTGATATGAAGAGTAATATGACTCGTGGTGGAAATAAATATTTCTTAACTTTCATTGATGATTACTCTAAGTATGCATATACATATTTACTTAAAAGTAAAGATGAAGTTTTCGAGAAATTCCTAATTTTTAAAGCAGAAGTTGAAACTCAACAAAATCGAAAAATTAAAGTCCTACGATCCGATAGGGGTGGTGAATATTACCCGAGTGAGTTTATACAATTTTGTAATACTCATGGGATAATCCATCAAGTTACGGCGCCATATACGCCACAACAAAATGGAACGGCGGAAAGGAAAAATAGGACTTTAGTTGAAATGATAAATTCAATGTTAATCAGTTCTGGTTTACCTTTGTCGATGTGGGGAGAAGCGGTTTTATCCGCATGTTATATTTTAAATAGAGTTCCATTGAAAAACAAGGATATTACACCATATGAATTATGGTTTAATCGTAAGCCTAATCTTAGACGTCTTAAAGTTTGGGGATGTCTTGCTTATGTAAGAAAACCCGAACCTAAAAGACCTAAACTAGGAAATAAGACTTACAAATGTGTTTTTATTGGATACTCTAGTAACAGTACGACTTATAGATTTTTAAACCTTGAAACTCAAGAAATCATTGAGTCGGTAGATGTGCAATTTTTTGAACATCTAACAAAGTTTAGTACTTTGAATCAAGGTTTAGAAAATAATAATTCGACTGTTGACTCCTCAAATTTAGAAGAAAATTCACAACCTATATCTTCTTCAGAAACAACGAATGACGTTGAACCACGAAGGAGTAAAAGACAAAGAACTGAAAAAACATTTGGGCCTGACTTTGTTATTTATTTAGTTGAAGGGGATTTAAATGAGACTAAGAACAAAACTAAATTTGTTCTTAATGTAGAAGATGAACCGACCACATTTCATGAAGCGGTAACATCTAGGGATGCTGTCTTTTGGAAAGAAGCAATAAATGATGAAATGAACTCAATTTTGTCAAATCAAACTTGGGTTATTTCCGATCTTCCCCCCGGGTCTAAACCTATTGGGTGCAAATGGATATTTAAAAGAAAATTAAATCCGGATGGTTCTATAAATAAATTTAAGGCAAGACTAGTTACTAAAGGCTATAAGCAAAAATATGGAATTGATTACTTTGATACATATGCTCCTGTTGCTCGAATCACTTCCATTAGGATATTAATATCTCTTGCTTCTATTCACAATTTAGTTATTCATCAAATGGATGTTAAAACTGCTTTTTTAAATGGTGATTTAGAAGAAGAGATTTATATGGAACAACCCGAAGGGTTTGTATTGCCTGGCCAAGAAAAGAAAGTGTGTAAATTGGTTAAATCTCTTTATGGCCTTAAACAAGCTCCTATGCAATGGCATGAGAAGTTTAATAATATTGTTATATCCCATGGATATAAAGTTAATGACGCCGACAAATGTATATATAGTAAATTTGAAAATGGTGTTGGTGTTATTATATGCTTATATGTGGATGACATGTTAATATTTGGGTCTAATCTCAAATATGTTGAAGAAACAAAAAGGTTTTCTTTCATCAAAATTTGATATGAAAGATCTTGGAGAAGCTGATGTGATTTTAGGAATCAAAATTGTGAGAAAGGATAATTCTTTAGCGTTATCTCAATCTCATTATATAGAAAAAGTTCTTAAAAGATATAATCATTTTGAACTTAAGCCAGCTACTACACCAGTGGATCCTAGCATCAAATTAATGAAAAATACTGGGCGTGCTATGGACCAACTTAAATATGCTAGTATTATTGGGAGTCTAATGTATGCCATGCATTGCACTAGACCAGACATTGCTTATGCAGTGAGTGTATTGTGTAGATTTACAAGTAATCCAGGACAAGAGCACTGGAATGCAATTTCTAGGGTGCTTAGATACCTGAAGAGGACTTTGGATTATGGCTTACATTATGTAGGATATCCATCTGTTTTAGAAGGATATAGTGATTCAAGTTGGAATAATCTTGAATCAAAATCCAAGTCAACTACTGGTTGGATTTTTACGCTAGGAGGAGCAGCTATCTCTTGGGGATCCAAGAAACAAACATGTGTATCAGATTCAACAATGCAATCTGAATTTATAGCCCTAGCAGATGCATGTAAAGAAGCAGAATGGCTTAAAAATGTGTTGTATGATATTCCTTTATGGAAAAAGCCATCACCTTCTATTATGATAAGTTGTGATAACCAAGCCACAATTTATAAAGTTTCAAACAAAACTTACAACGGAAAATCTAGACACATTAGTCTAAGACATCAAATTATAAGAAAATTACTCAAGGAAGGAGTAATTACAGTCGACTATATTAAAACGAACAAGAATTTAGCAGATCCTCTGACTAAAGGTCTTGTAAGAGAGATGATATATATCACCTCAAAAGGAATGGGACTAAGGTCTATTAAATAACACAACTATATTTAATGGGAACCCAACTCATATCTTGAAAATATAGATAGAGTTCAATGTGGTACAAACAAGTTAAATTATAGTTATGGAACACTAGGAATTTATACAAAAAGTTCCATTCCTATACGCCTAGTGTTGGTTTTCTGCATGTTAGAGGATGAAGGTTACTTCTTAATAAATCATATAAGTGTGACTCGCAGAATCACTAAAGTTGATTTACCTATTCGAGTGTCGAAAGTGTGGCCGCTTTCTATGAAATCAAGACCGATCCTAAAGCGCTCGTGAAATCAGGATTAGCACAAGGCCATAAAAGTGCATGCTAGAAGAACACTTATAAACTCAGAAATCGGTATGTGTGATAGTTCCGGCTAGTCTCAAAAGGTCCTTGGTTCAAGATACGTTCACCACAGCACCTTGATGAAGCTTTGAATTATTTTCACTATATGGAAGTTCAAGTCCGAAAGACACTTCTCATTTATGTACTAGATTTTAGCGATAATGCCAAAAGTTATTTATTGTCTTTTTGCTTTGCTCTCTTGTGTATATTGAAATTGGTGGGAGAATGTTGGATTAATTCCAATATTTATTGATTTTATTTTTTAGTTGTTAATATTTTATTATATTATTTGTGTTTTATTTTAAACATAGTTTGGGTTTTAATTTAGAAAGTAGAAACATGAGCAAATGGGTGTGAAAGATATGGGGAGTGCTCAAAATCCCATATTGTCCCACATTGGAAGAATACTACAAAAGGTAGTGGTATATCAACTAAAGGACAACTAAGATTCTTAGTTGACAAGTCAAATAAGAGGCTATGATCCTACGCATCGCGGTGGTGCTTAAGCACCACCAATCACGACACGCGTAAGCGCGACACGCGGCGCGCGAAAGGGCGATTGGGCGACTTAGGGCGCATTGCGCGCTTTGACGCGCACTTGGCACTTCGCACGTGCGCATCGTCGCTTGGAGCGTGGGAGCCTAAAGTTTTGACGAGGTAAAACAGATCAACGGTTGTGATTAAACGATCCGATCAAAGGGTTTAACATCCGAAACGGCTTGATCTAAACCGTTAGATGAACTCGTAGCGTTTCGTGTAGGGGATGTCCATTCGCTTACGATGGGACGCCTAATCTGAACCGTTAGATCGTAGCTGTTCCAAACAGGCACGATCCAACGGTTGCTGAGTCACCCCATGAAGAGCTGTGACTGTTGAAGAACAGTCACAGAAATGGCTATAAAAAGAGTTCCAGACCTCTGTTTTGGACACCGAAAATTGCTAGTTTCTCCTCTCTCCGTCCTCTATACTTTGGCATTATCAAGTTACAAATTCAGAGTGTTCTCGGGTTTGATCAAACAGTACATAGTTTGAATCAAGCAACTGTTCATACACTGCATTGTATCCTGAAGGCAGGTTCTACAAAACCCATTGTGTACTCGCGGTTCTGGTTCTGTCTCAACCGGATTGGGAGAAATTTTGCCTAAAAGAAAGCGTTCCAAGAACGTGCCTTGCAGAAATTAATTATTATATTTCGTTCTTTCCATAATAAAACTCCAACAGACCATCCAGGGAATATTGGACTGATAATCAAGGATGCAGAGATTTTCGCATAGCTTTCACCTTAGGGTGGGCAGCGAACTAGCGTAAACAGCCATTAGGAGACAATCCTCATTGTTTTTTCTGCTGACAAGAAGCTGGATTTCTTCCCTCAAAACGATGATAGGTTTAATCGAGACAGTCGATTCCTTCCAGAGTACCCAGATACCACCGTCCCTACCATTCGGGTCTAATTTTTCATTTTCATTTTCATTGAAACCCAGGTCTTCAAAAACGTTCCTATATCAGCTAGGGGAATTTGAGATTCCAAAATGACCAACACCTTAGGGGAATACATATTGTTGAGTTCAACCAACTTGGGTTTAAACAAGGGTTCATCAGCTCCCCTAACGTTCCAAACTAGCATCTTCATTGAGAAAATAGTAGATGGAATATACAATTTCGTCAGACCATGGTAGTTGGTTTTTTACCATTATTACTATTTCTTATGTTGATATTATTGACTTGATCTTCATTGCTACTTTCCTGTCCTCTTGTGATTGGTAGGGGGATTTCCGTGTATCCTCAGAAGAACTTGTGCAAACTTCCAGGATAACAGTTACACCACAACTTCGTCCACCATGGTTTCCACTAAAAAGTTTTCCTACTCCACTTGTATCTCTTTGTGTAAAACTTGTGTGTCCCCTACCATGGCTAGTAGTATTTTATCTAACTCCCTTAATGTTCCCATTTGGACTATGTGTGTTTTTGGGCAATAATGTACTAGTTATAATAGGTGGTGAGTTTTTTAAACTTGTGGAGGATATAATAGGGGTAGAGAGATGGAAGCTGTCAAGGGGTAGAGGGTTAATAAATTGTATTGTTTGTTTAATTTCCTCTCTCACATTTTTTTGTGTTCCCTACCTGTTTGTCGTATCATTATTCATCAGATAATAATTCTGTGTATCGCTATTACTTGGGTCTGAGGTCACTACGTGTTGTGAATCCATTATTTCCTCATTAAATACCATCTCAGTACAGTCCATTTCCTTACTAAATGTAGGTTGAACATTTCCCTCTTAAATCCTTTATTTCGATTTGACATGGGATTGTGTGTGACACCCGACTAATTAAATACCGGTTGGCTACTCATTTATTCCAATTAATACAAAATGTCAAGTTGGTTCAGTTCATAATATCACTGTCGAAAATATTTTAATGATTACTAGTCACCTAATATTTAAAAAGTGAGTTGCCAATTTTTTATTAAATTAGATTAACATGCAACAAGTATTAAATTATGAAATAATGATACCACAACCACATTACAGTCACATTACAATAATAAAGGAATAAATGAATCTGGAGGAATACTCCTCTGGAATAATCCGAAATATTGAATAAAGCTGAATACAAAGTCTGAATCACTAATTAATCACATCCAAAACTGAAATGAAACTGAATAAATAAACTGTCTCAAAGAGAAAAGGGGCGATATGCCCTACAAATAAATAAGTCTGACATGGAATACATGTAGAAAGTGGATGCGTATATAATCGAGGTCCTGTAACTTCCATAGCAGCTACAACACGTCACTGTAATGGAATTCCTAAGCTTGGTGTCCTTGGGGCTGGGCACCTAAAAGGTTTTTACAAGAAAAATGGATTTTAAAGCAAACGGGTCAGAGCCCGATTGTGAAAACAGTTTAAAATATAGCAAGTGTTTAATATCATTAAACAATGAATATAAAATACAAGATAGTGCGTGCACTCACATGAGTTCCTCACCTCTCATCTAGTTGTGCACTCCTAATGTACCTATACCCGTTCTAGTTATTCCGCTATCTAACTAGTCCAATCCACAACCTAACCTTACTATACTATTTAAGGTTCAATTCCCGACATCTTTATATAAACTAAGAGTTTTACTTTGTGTTCCTCAGAACTAGTTATAATAATTACTAAGAAGTTCCCATTTTTAACTCTATAAAAAGATACAAATTATTCACACTTACACATATATAAGCAGTCCATTTCAATTATAAGTATTTAATCTCATCATAAATATACAATAATGGCACCCACTACAAGAAAAAGTATTATTTATGTCAGTTTAAAATTTGATGTTATGTCAGACAAATGTAAAATGACATAAATGATATACATTTATGTCAGTTTTGCTTTGAAGGTGAATTTTTATTTTAATTTAAGTAAAATTGAGATAAAAAAATAAAACATTTATCTCATATTTATGTATAGATGACATATATATACCCCTTTTGTAGTTTTAGTTATTTTAGAATTTAGTTAAAAACTGAGATAAAACAAAAAAAAAGCGGGGCCTTTTTTTTTCCTTTCCCGCCTCATTGAATTGGCACCATATCAAATTCATTATACCCAAAACAAAAGCAGCCCACCATCTACCAACGACTCTCTCACACATGATCTAGCAACGCTCTTCCCTCTTATCCCTTCCACCTCTCTAGGCAGCGACGCGGGCAAGGCACCATCTACACGGCAGGTACAAAGAACAACTATCACGATTTGTCCTTAAGATTAATTCCTAGGGTTTTCAAAAGCTACACGATTTGAATCGATTTGTTTAGTCGATCCATTTGTTCAGAGTTGTTCGTCTTGAATCGATTTGTTCAGTGAATCGATCTCCTAAATAAACTGGTATTAACATAATTGATACTTAAGGTTTCTTCTCTCTCATTTTTAGCTTTTAATTTCTAAAAATTGAGTTTATGGACATGTTTGTTCTTAAAGAACTACTGGTCAAAGTGACGGATCCTCTTTGCATTTATGTTTTTTAACCTATTTTGTTTTTTTAGATTTAAGGCAAAGATCCTTATTACTGTTGGTTTTTTTGCCATTTAATTATTAATTAGTACTTAGTTAAATTTCCCTCAATTGATTCTCATTTGGAAAGGGGTCAAGTGCATGTTTGTGATCTATATTATTATGTTATTGGTGTTCTTTATGAAAGTTCCTATTTTTAGTGAATTTTTTATTTGTGAAATGAAGAGGTTTGATTTCCTTAACTTTGGTATATTTTACATATGAAATAATATGCACCATATAGGAACAACAAGGTTTCATTGTCTTGGCTTATATAACAATATGCACGGACACATGTACCTCTATGATGATTGTATCTATGCCCATATATGTATGTGTATGGAGCAAAATATGATTAAACAATTGTCTGTTATCAAAATCATTATATGGATTCTTGAATATTCTGAAAATTAATGTTATGCTAGGCAAGACACTGCATAATTTGTAGTTTTGTTTGTTATATAACAATGGATTAGTTTTGTTTGTTACTACTTATAATAATGTTTACATGATAGATAATTTTGTAGTTTTATGTTGTTATTGGTACCTTTATTTACATGATTGAAATTTTTTAAATCAATTGAATCTTTGTTTAACTTATTACTCAAATGCTTTTTTTCTTTGTTGAACCATAGTTGTCGCACCAGACGCCGCAAATTGAGCGGCTCCACCTCAGCCGCCATCATCATCTCCAAAGCTTCAGCTGTCGTCGATCGTTGGCAGAGGTAATTTAGATTGTCTTTGAGAAATTGAGATTCAATTTTTTCAATATTAGTTTTTTACTTGAGATTTTATTTTAATTTTGTTGACCAAACTGTTTAGTGCCTTTTTTATATATTTTCTTTTGTTCCCATAAAATATAAATTGCAAATTAGGGTGGTTGCAGAACACCAAGACACAACACGTCGGTTATTCGACACAATGCACAAAGTCAAGACAGCCAATCGACCTTGCCTAAATCATATTTTACTGATTTTACTCAACTCCTAGCATTCTTACATGAGTAGAGTACTTTATTCTTTAAAACATATCTTTAAACTTATTGTGGTCAACACAGTATGGTCGCAAAAGGCATAAACCCACTTTGAGGTATTGTGGTGGATCATTGGAGTTGGTCCAATTGGCCTTTGCATACTTAGTTCATTCAATAATGTAAAAACATTAAGAAAATAGTTGATTTCGTGAGAAGCAAAAATGTTTGATTTAATCTAGGCGGTCTATTGAAGCAAAATATAGTGTGTCTTCATGTATTCCGTTATTGGTTTTGTCACTTCATCGGAATTAATTGATATTTCCCTCCCACGTCTTATATTCCGTTGTTGGATTTGACTTGAGTGGTGTTATTAATAGTTTAAAACATGGTCATCCATCCAAATGAAACTACACGTCAGCCCACTGACACACAACACCGAATCATAGTCAGCCATCCGATGCCCAAATGATGTTGCATGTCGGTCGGCCGATGCCATGCACCAAGGCAAGTCGGCCCACCGACGCTCAAGCGATGTTGCATGTGTGTTAATCGACACACAACACCAATGAAATTTTGACCTACCGACATTCAAATGATGTTGCACGCCTGCCTCCGACACCCAAACGACGTTGCACGATGGCCAACGGACACCCAAACGATGTTTCCCTATTCAAATTTGCATTTCAAATCAAGTTTTACTTGGATAGCATCAATTTACAAGTGGTCTATTACTTAATAATTTACTCGGGACACACAAAGTTTATGTATAATGTAGAATGATGATAATACAATCCAAGGAAATGAGTGATTCTGTCTCGTGCAACTGTTTTTCGACAAAAAAATATTATTTTGTTTTACGTATCTTATTTATATTAGTATATTCAAAACAATCTAAATAACCAGGAGTGTTGTTTTTGCTGATAAAGAAAGATGAAAAGAAATGATAAACTGAACAATCATACATTGAACAGTGCGAGAAAGAAGATAGGGCGGCCTGAATGACAAATTTGTTCCCCGTAAGCTTCAGCACGAGGTACATTGGTGTTCTAATTTACACCAACAGTGCGAGAAAAAGAATGCACATTGGCCATGTCGAAGATGGAGATTAAGGATTCCAAGATTGGTTCTTTGGAATTGAGGATTCCTGAGGTCAAGTGTATAATTAAGAATGTTGGGATTGAATTTGAAGGTATATCCTTTCATAAGGGAAAGACTAATCTTTGAAAGGCAATTAAATGATAATTTAGAAAAACATTTTTTTTGATTGGGTGAGTTTACTTTTGTCTTATCTATTCATATTTACTTTTGAGATTCTAACCAAAGCTTCTATTGGTTATGTGCAAGACATCTGAACAATACCATTGTAATATTTATTTCGCTAAAGGATGGACAAAGATCTTCCAAATTTAGATCATCTTTGTGCTTGTAGATGCTTCCAACTGAATGCCTTCACATTAACACGTGCTCTAATATCTTTACCAGATATTTTCAGTGTTGCTTCCTTGTATAGAATAACCAACTCATCCACTGACCTTTCAATGTATGGTGAATTCCTTATCCACGTCAACTTTATAACTATTTTGGCACGATCAAGAACTAGTTAAACAATTTCATCGTCATCAACATGAATCCACTGAAATAGAAGTGGAAAAATGGGCCTAAAATGAGTTAACATTACAAGACACGGTACATTAAAAAAGGCCCAATGCATAAGGGATGCATTTCATAAGGGATGTATTTCACTTAAAATATAGTTTTGATTAGTCTTTACCTTTAATGTACAGATGATGTACGTCTTTGCCTTTAAGAATGTTCTGATTAGTCTTTGCCTAATGTACAGATGTTGTATGGAGTTAGTGAAAGGAAATTCTATCAAATTTTGATCAATGAATACGATGCCATTCATAAGGGATGTATTTCACTTAAAATATAGTTCTGATTAGTGTTTTCCTTTCATGTGTATATGTATAACCTATATACATATATATAAATCATAAATGTTCTTTTGAAGATAGGTTAAAGCAAGCTCTGGAGACAAAGTCGAAGACAGTTCAGTTGAAGACTGCTATGCAGATGATTGGTTCAACAATAGAGGTATTTAGGACACATTATCGAAGCCATTAATTTCATGCGTAGTTACCCGAAAACTCAAATACCCTAGCGATTCACGTCATTAATAGATTAAGTCATTAGCCATTAGATTGAGTACATTTTTAGAACATGTAATATGTTTCTGACTATCATAATATATTGAACCAATTTTAAAGATTTTCTTACCACTTCAAGGAAATGTCCCTTGCCAATTTTGTATTGATATATTGAGATTAAGAATGGATTTCCTGCCTTGTAGCCCATTGGGATTCTATAAATTAATTTATGGAATACGGACACATCGTAGTGCTAATTTTTTTTACCCTGATTTATGACCATACATATTTGTATTGCAGGAAGCTCCCTCTGGAATTAGGTAATCACAGAGCAATCGCGAGTCCTTAATAGTCATCGAACAAGATTAACATGTTATAGTCCTTAATAGCTCCCTCTTCCCTGCTCCTTCCGCTCCCGCCGCTCCCACCCTCCGGCAACTGTCACCGCTCCAGTCCTCTGGTTAATGTAAGTTCTTACATTTGTTTTGCTCATTTTTTGCTTGGCAACTGCTATCCAGGATAAGCCTCCAGAGATACTTTTTTTTCCTCATTTTTTGGTCGACAACAGTTGTCCAGGCAACCCTGCTCTGCTTTGCACAAATTAATGATTTGTTTGATGAGAAACTGATTTATAACTGATTTGTTTTGTAAAACTGGTTTGTTTTGTAAATAAATTTGTTTACAAATTTTTTCATAAACAAATCAGATTTGTTTATAAATCTGTTTTTTACAAAAAAAAACTAATCATTTACAAACTGACATCATTTGACATGGCACGAGTATAATTCTTTTTCTTCTCCCCACAATCCTTTCATCTTCCCGACCCTCTATTGTCTCAACCGTTTTAGAATATATTTTCTCCCAAGAGAGATGATTACCCTCTAATGGTCGTTTATTCTTCTTCCTTCTCTTTCCCAACAAATTAGTCCCTTTCATAGATTGAACCCCCCCCCCTCTCTTCTTTTGCTTCCTCTTTGAACATGCCATCCCCCTCTATTCTTTTCCTATTACCGCTATTCTTATTTGCATTACAAGGTGGGGGGTTGAACCATTGACATGGAACTCACTAAGGCGTATCACCGTCGACCTAAAGTATGTGAACGTCATGCTAAGTCTGCCTCTGTTTTTGTCGCTGGATTCCAGCAACGATTTTGCCAGTAATGCAGCAGGTTTGGAACCCTAATATTCATAAAGTTATTTCTTTTTATTTTTTAAGAAAAAATATTTTAGTTTCTATGAATATGGGATTTGATGTTCCTTGATTCGATGTTTTATTTGAAGTAACTTCTGAGATAATAAACGTCTCTCTTAAATTAATGGAAAGAAAAAACCCAATATTTTATTTGCTAGGCCACTGGAAATCCAATCGATTAAGATGTACAGAGAATTCGATCATGAATGTAATCAGTTTTTAGATTTGCAAATTGGCATGAGGCTTACGAGATAAAAAAATTGGCAGATGCTGAGCATAAATACGAAGAGATGAAGGTTGATAGTGAAGACTTAACAAGAAGATTTGAGACAATAGTGAGATTACAGAACGAAGAAATTGTGAGGTTCCAAGAGCAGAAAAAATTAGATATGGGGATCGCTTTCCATGAATTCGCAAAAGGTCAGGCTCGCTTGGCAAACGGTATTGCTGATGACTGGCAAAATCTTCTTCCCAACCTTGAATCTTGCTCTTCCTCGTAGCAAAAACATTCAAAATGTGGTTTGAAGCCTTGTTGTATGAAGTTTAGTGATTTTCCATTTTGTAAGTTGTACAAACCCAAAGAAAGTAAAAAATTCTTGAGTTCAAAACCTTTTGGAACACTTTTCACATAGCAACAAGCAAAGAAATTTCATGTGTAACTCAAACTTGGATATCCAATTATTGTCACCAGTTTTCTAGAAGAATGGGTTTTGTTGAATCATAAGATTGTGTTGTTGATTTTATATGTATATATGGATGATATCGTTATGTTAAAGAAAATTATTGCAATCTATTATTTGCACTGAGATTTGGTATTGTTGATTTATATGTATGTATGATATCCTTATGTTAAAGAAAATTGTTGTAATCTATGATTTGGGCTGAGATTTGAAATCAATATGGGGAAACTAAAACTGAATTATAATCTGTGAAAATTAGTGCAGGTGAGTTCAATCAAGAGGGTTGCACTAGCGGCTGCCATGAAGGAGAGGGTGTTAGTCACCGGAATGTGTTCGATGGTGGGACAGGGGATGAAAATTTTGGTTTAATTATATTTGAGTGGTCTCAGAAACAATGAGAAGAGAAGGATGTATGTAATTGAAATTGCGATTATAATCTATTTACAAAAGAGTTGTAAATATTACTGTTTTTTTAATGTAAAAGATCAAGACATCATACATGTTTGTTGTGTGGGCATAATATCTAATTTTGAGATAATGTCTGTTATATGAGAATTCTTCTTTTCATGTATATATCTTTAGTCCACAATGTTGAATTTAATGTGGAATTACTCATATGTTGGGTTAATGTTTTTTTCCCCACGGATATTTTTGTTAGAATTTTTTGAGTGTTTTAGTTACTAATGTTTAACAGTTTGAGTTTCTTTCCATACTAGCTGCTACTGTCGATTCACGATTTCCATACAAGGTACTGTTGCTGCTGCTGATTCCGGATTCCCATACTAGCTGCTGCTGCTGCTGCTGTTGTTATACCAAAAGTTGCTTTCGAGATGCTGCTGTTGTTTTGGGATATTAAATGACAATTGAGGAACTGTTTTGAGGCCAACCAGATGCAACTGAGGAGCTGTTTTGATAGTAGAATATGGGACAATTGAGGGACTATTTTGAGTCCAACCAAATGCAATTGCCTAGCATTGATGTTCAAAATTCTTTGAAGGAAGAGGTAAACTCTCAATTTGTTGACTTGAAATATTCCAAATATTATAAATAAATTTTCTTATTTTTAATCTTGTTTAATAGGTGATCAGGTGAGTCGTTTACTAAATTGCTTTTGTTTGTTTGACATCACAATTTTTAATTTATCAAAAATATTGAAACTGATAAGATGCTGAAAAAAACTACTGATGAAGAACTTGGAGTATTTGCCTCCCCATATGATACTTATTGGAAGATGCATCTAGGTCATTTCCTCTTCAATTCCGGTACTTAAGCCATGGTTTCATGAATGGAATGCATGTAATTTTATATTCTTTGACACAATGTGAGGGTCCTTAACTTCAGCATGGACAAACCAAGAGTTGGATTTAATTACACAGAAGGCCAAATTATGGATGTAAAGCAGTATGTTCACATCCAAGTAAAGCCAAACATAATTGGTTTGGATGTAAAGCAGGACCCTCAACTTTCACAAGTGTGTACACGATAAAATAACTTAATGACGGTAGCTTCTGATGAGGCCTCAAACATATGTAGTCACTAGTAAGACTCTTTAAGTGATTTTTCTTTGAATTCGATTAATTGTATCACACACATATATGTGGATTAATAATTTTGTTAGCTTACTTTAAAAGGGCTTAAGTTTTAATATAATTTGCTTTGTTTTTTCCCTTCTCGAGTGACAAAGCTGTTCTTATTTCAAATATTAATTAGCATTATGCTCATTGCTCCTAAAATTTAGAAATAGTTGTCAATGTGGCAATCATCATAGTAATTATGTTCCTTATTGAGAAAATAGTTGTCAAGTCTTTTGCTTCCCGTGTTAGAAAGGTTGATTGTTATAGTTATTTTATTATATTTTTGGGTAATTATTCTAAATGTCTTAACTTTTTCTAATAAAAGATTGTTCTGAGCTTTCCAAAGTTTGTATTACCTTTTTACAATGAGATCGTGACATAATTTAATTAGCATGTTAATTTTTTCACATCGAATACACATACCTGTATGAAATACATGATCTTTATCATAATTAAACTTGGGGGGTCACCCTTCTTTCCCCTAGGAAATCGTACTGTGAAATATCAGTCTGATAGATCAACTGAGCATTTTAAGGCTCATTTCGTGCTCAAGGGGGTTATACTCATACTTGTGGTGTCGATTATATGGAGACCTTTTTTCCTGTTGCCTCATTTAACTGTCTGAATCCTTCTTTATGTGGTTAGTTTTGCCATTTATGACTTGGACTTAAATTCGCCTTTCTAAATGTTGTCTTCCAACTAAGAGGATATTTGTATGTATCTATCCCATTGGTATATGGTTGTTGGCCAATAGCATAAGGTGTAAGATTTTAAGAAAGATATATGTGTTGATGCAATCAACTCGTGCTTAGATTGAAAAATTCAATCCTCTTGTTGTGATCCAAAGGTTAATAAAATAACAATATCCATCTATCTCATTTTATTATTTGATTGTGGTGATTATATGCAAATAGCTACATGTTTGAAGTCCCCTCGACCAATCCTCACTCGACAGCCTAGCCTAGTCCTTGCTTTTGCATTTATTGTTATTGGCATATAATCACCACAACCATAATCAAATAGCAGTAACTAGCTATTGCATAATAGCAGCTATATATATATATATATATATATATATATATATATATATATATATACAACTATGCTGCTGTTATATATATTTCTATATTAGATAAGTTTCTCATTGAAATAATTAGTGTAGCTGACCGTTATACATTTTCTGCCTTTACGGGTAATTGGTATTGTTGTTAGGAACTATTAGTTTTGTTGGAGTATTATATATTTTTTAAACGAGTGGATAGTCCTATAAAGAGAGGAAACTTTGCCCAAAATTTTTAAAGTTTTTACAATTGTTTATGTTGTACAAAAAATATTTTCGACTTGTACTCTTTTATTATTTGTCCGGTAATAATGTTTTGTGTTAATTAGTGCCCAATGCAAGGAAATGGTACTCTTCATTATGGATATTTTGTGATGGAGGATCCTTCCATACCTTTTGAAACAAAGGTATGTTATCACTGTTTTCTCTTTTTATCATATTATATAAAACATTGTTTAGTTATCAACTATTATATATTATAATAATAAATTCAATTATATCTTCAATTTTTTAGATTAGAAGATTGTCCGATAAAGCGACGTAGGCGTTGAATGAGATAAATGAAGTTCAACTGGAGTTCATTGAATTCATTACGGATTATATATATTAGGTACTTCAGAATAACTGTATTTTGTTATATCGTAATGACAATTTGTTGCGATGATTGTGTTTTGATGAAAACTATGTTGATTATATTTGATTGCAGGGTGACTTATTTTGGATTTGATAGCGTCGAGAACAAACTTGATCGAGCATTACGCTCGACAACGTCTAGCTTGAGTATTATTTTTTATTGTGGATCTTATGATGTAGTTTGCAATGCTAGTTTTTGGATATTGTGATGTATCATCACTATTTTTAAGATATTATCACGTAGATAACTAGGCGTTTGATAGTTTTTGAATATCATCATGTAACTCACTCAGCTAGTTTTTGGATATGATGTATCTCACATCAATATTTTTTATTGTAAACATGTTAATATATATCAAGTTAGTGATATTTATGACCTTGGTTATTATCTATTTACAATAGGATAAAATTGATGACGCAAGGGTTGATTTAACCACAAATAATAGTTGTCTATTGATGGAGTAATGTTTTTTTTTAAATTTTTATATCAACATTTATGTCAGTTTTGAAAAAACTCTCATAAAATTATTAAAACTGACATAAATGCGATCTTATTTATGTCAGTTTTCATGAAAATGTGATTAAAAACAAGTTGAACATCGTAGTTTTTATGTGTGTTCTTAAAAATTGACATAAATGTGATCTTATTTATGTCAGTTTTATGAACATTTATGTCAGGGCTTTATATGTCAGTTTTGAAAAATTCTAAAATTGACATAAATGGTCATTTATGTCAGTTTTTGACTGACATAAATGGCCATTTTTCTTATAGTGACCCCTAGGCTAAGCTGCGGTGCACACATACTCTGCTATCAAATCCCGATACATCACGTACATATGGACCACGTATTCTGAATCTCTCAGGAACCGTTTTGATAAGTAACAATCACACATAATGGAGGCGAACATAGTTCACATCCCATGGGTCACACATATACCTAAGCTCACATGGTCAGCAGACTTATTAACTTCCCAATAAGTCATTCTCTGACCTATGTCCTCGAGGTACCAATCTAAATCCCCCCCGTAGGCAAACAAAGATAAGATGGCCCTGATCGAACGTCGACCTCCCGTGATAACAAGTATGGTAGGTATGTTATGCACAGATAACCACATATACTAAGCATTCACACATCTTAGATATCTTATAATATTAATAGAGGTATATTTTACATTCCTATATCGTCATTAATGTAGTACACTTACAAGTCTCTAAAAAATATACATCATAGATTATCATCTCTTCTCACATCGCAAATTCAAGTACTTATATCCTAACCCCTAGAAGTCACCTGGTCTATTATATAATTCTAAGTTTTAATCCTCAACGTACTTCAATCTCACAACTATACCCACTAAGCAACAAGGAAAGAATAACACTCAATTAAGAAAGTTTACGGGAAGTTCGAAACTAAAATCGGGCCTAAAAAGACCATTCTGTGAACTCGTTAGAAGTCACTGAAATCTCGTTCGAACGAGGTCTTTCGAACGAATGGATTCGAACGAACTATGAAATCGTTAGAAGGGACACTGAAATCTCGTCAGAAGATCGTTCGAACGAGGTTGTTCGAACGACCTGGGTTGGTCTTCTAACGAGATGGCAGAGAACGCCCAAAATTTTCCCAACTTCATTTTTTCACCAAATTCCTTTCTCCAAATCCATCCTAAGTTCATACTAATTACGTTTTTGTGTTGTTAAACTAGTCTAGGTCACCCTAAGTAATTTCTTAACATATTTTTGGGGTCAAATATTATTAATCAACATGTAATCACCATAAATTCCCAAATCTTGCCCCAAACCCTATGAACATGAACACATAATTTTATTGCACCTAAATACTCATCATTAATCAGTTTCTTAAATCATCAAAGTTAAGTTTTGGGTACCAATTTCGTCCATAGTCATTCTACATGCAATCCCTATCCAAACTTATGAGTTCCATGACAAATACATTGGGTTTTCATCAAAACTTTCAAAGCATGTAAAGTTTCTACACTAAACATGGAGGAAATATTCATTGAAACTAATAACATCAAATCACTTGCCTTAGGTTTGTTCTTCAGATTTGTTATCGGTGATTATAGGCTGATTCTCTCCTCTTTCTGGTCACAATTCCTTCCAAAATGATGGTGATGGGAGATGGTTTGGTTTGGAACCTCTTTTAACCTCTCTCTAACTTCTCACAAAAACCCCCGTAGCCCACTATCTTGCTTTTGGGTGATAATGGCCTTAGTGGCCTCTCTAATAATATATAATTAAACTCTAAAATTCGTGGGTTTTAATTCCTCAAATTTTAAAATTACCAAAATACCCTTCTGGGTTGCCGGTTTGGCCTAAAAATGCCCTGGGACCCAAACTAAACTCCCGACTAGTGTTTTCTGACTATTTTAACCCTTCCGGACATGTTGGCGCACTCAAAATGACCATTTGGTTGATAAAAATATAATTTACATTTTAATCTAATTAAATTCATTCCTGACGCGACTGACATGCGCGTCCCAACTTAATTTTGTAAATTATCGTATTTCTGCCTCGCGACAATTTTAATATTTTCAATACTCATATATTACCATATATACTCACTAATATTTAATTTTAACATCATAAACAAATACCAACTCACGTCTCGCTAGTATTTACCTCCGGATTAATTTCCAAATTAATTCTCATTTAATTTAATTAATCCAATAAATAAAAATAAATAAAATTATGGGGTATTACATACTTCTCCCCTAATAACAAAATTTCATTCCGAAATTCGGAACTAAAAAAATACCTGGTACAAATAACTCTGGATAACGTTCGCGTATCTCATCCTCGCACTCCCATGTGGACTCCTCGGCATTATGATGCCGCCACTAAACTCGTACTAATGGTACTATCTTCGACCTCAGTTTCCTCTCACTGTGGTCCAGAATGGCAATCGACCCCTCCTCGTAGGAACTGTCGGGCTGCAGATCGATGTCCTTTAATGCAATATGAGTATGGGCCAAATCGTCCCTAAGATATCTCCGTAGCGAGGAAATATGGAACACGTCATGAATTCTATGCAAGTGCTCCGGTAACCTAAGTCTATACGCTACTGGCCGAATCCGCTCAATGATAGAAAATGGCCCCACATATCTTGGTGCCAGTTTACCCTTTTCCCCAAACGCATAATCCCCTTCATCGGAGATACTCTGAGTAGCACCTGGTCCCCCACCTTGAACTCTCTGAAGAATCTCTTGGCATCGGCATAACTCTTTTATCGATCTTGAGCTACCCTAATACGGCTCCGTATCATCTCTATCCTTACCGAAGTATCCTGAATTACTTCCGGCCTAAGGAGTTTGTTACCCCTACCTTTAACCAACATGCTGGGGAACGACAAGATCTACCATACAATGCCTCGAATGGAGCCATGCTAATGGTGAACTGGTAGGAGTTATTGTAAGCAAACTCCACCAGTGGAAGGTACTGCTCCCAACCACCTCCAAAGTCTAGGATGCACATACGCAACATGTCCTCCAACATCTGATTCGTTCGCTCGGTTTTCCCATCTGTCTGCGGGTGATATGACGTACTCAGTCGCAACTCCGTGGCCTCCTGGAAACTCTCCCAAAATCGTGAAACAAATATCTTGTCTCGTTCAGACACGATATTGAGAGGCACCTTGTGAAGTCTCACTATCTCCGCTATGAAAATCTGGGCATACTGTCCCGTAGTGTAATATGTCCGTGCTGGAAGAAAATGAGCAACTTTGGTCAACCAATCCACGATTATCCATATGGAGTCGTAACCCCTCTGTGACGTAGGTAATCCCATGATGAAATCCATGGAAATGCTCTCCCATTTCCATATAGGAACCTCTAATGGCTGTAGAAGTCCTGCCGGTCTCTGATGGTCCACCTTTACCAGCTGACAAATGGCACATTAAGAAACGAACTCGATAATATCTCTCTTCATCCTGCTCCACCAGTACTGTCGTCTCATGTCTTGGTACATCTTATCCCCACCAGGATGTACTGCGAATCGTGTACCGTGTGACTCTGACATTACCTCGTGTCGTAAGTCTTCCCCTTCCGGAACAACCAGTCTCCCATTGAAGCATAATCCCCTGTCTGAACTAACGGTATAGGACTGGGCTCCCTCTGCTAGTAATCGAACTATCTGTTACTGACAGAACGAGTCTTTTTCCTGGCCTGTATCACTCTCGTAATAATCTAAGGCGTAACAGTCATCACAGACATGAATGATCAGGCCACTGCATCCTGGTGTCCCAACTCCTTCCACTTTGCTCTCCACACTTCGGCCACCTCATTTACTGGCCTACGGCTCAACGCATCTGCTACCATGTTAGCCTTCCCTGGGTGATATTGGATATCAAACTGATAATCCTTCATAAACTCAAGCCACCGACGTTGACGCATATTCAGTTCCTTCTGCGTGAAGAGATATTGTAGAGACTTGTGGTCTGTGAACAACCGAAATTTCTCTCCTAGGAGATAGTGTCTCCAAATCCGAAGAGCAAATACGACTGCCGCTAACTCCAAGTCATGGGTGGGGTAATTCTTCTCATGAGGCTTACGCTTACGGGAAGCATAAGCTATAGCCTGACTCTCCTGCTGAAATACACCTCCAAGTCCCTGTAAGGACGCATCGGTCTAGACTAGATAATCAACTCCCGGTCTGGGAAATGCTAACCCAGACGCTGAGGTCAAATTTTCATTTAACTCATCGAATGCCAACTGACAGGCATCGCTCCAGATGAATGACACACCTTTGCGAGTCAGATGTGTCAAAGGACCAGCTATTTTTGGAAATTAAATGAGAATTAATTTGGAAATTAATCCGGAGGTAAATACTAGCGAGACGTGAGTTGGTATTTGTTTATGATGTTAAAATTAAATATTACTGAGTATATATGGTAATATATGAGTATTGAAAATATTAAAATTGTCGCGAGGCAGAAATACGATAATTTGGGAAATTAAGTTGGCACGCGCGTGTCAGTCGCGTTAGGAATGAATTTAATTAGATTAAAAGTAAATTATATTTTTATCTACCTAATGGTCATTTTGAGTGGGCCAATGTGTCCGGAAGGGTCCAAATAGTCAGAAAACACTAGCCGAGAGTTTAGTTTGGGTCCCGAGACATTTTAGGCCAAACCAACAACCCAGAAGAGTATTTTGGTAATTTTAAAAATTGAGGAATTAAAACGCATGAATTTTAGAGTTTAATTGTATATTATTAGAGAGGCCACTAAGGCCATTATCACCCAAAAGCAAGAGAGTGGGCTACGGGGGTTTTTGAGAGAAGTTAGAGAGAGAGGTTAAAATAGGTTCCAAACCAAACCATCTCCTATCACCATCATTTTGGAAGGAATTGTGACCAGAAAGAGGAGAGAATCAGCCTATAATCATCGACAACAAATCTGAAGAACAAACCTAAGGCAAGTGATTTGATGTTATTAGTTTAAATGAATATTTCCTCCATGTTTAGTGTAGAAACTTTACATGCTTTGAAAGTTTTGATGAAAACCCAATGTATTTGTCATGGAACTCATAAGTTTGGATAGGGATTGCATGTAGAATGATTATGGACGAAATTGGTACCCAAAACTTAACTTTGATGATTTAAAAAATGGATTAATGATGAATATTTAGGTGCAATAAAATTATGTGTTCATGTTCATAAGGTTTGGGGCAAGATTTGGGAATTTATGGTGATTAAATGTTGATTAATAAGATTTGACCCCAAAAATATGTTAAGAAATGACTTAGGGTGACCTAGATTAGTTTAAAAACACAAAAACGTAATTAGTATGAACTTAGGATGGATTTGGAGAAAGGAATTTGGTGAAAAAACGAAGTTGGGAAAATTCTGGTCGTTCTCTGCCATCTCGTTAGAAGACCAACCCAGGTCGTTCGAACGACCTTGTTCGAATGAGCTTCTAAAGAGATTCCAGTGTCACTTCTAACGAGTTCATAGTTCGTTCGAAGCCATTCGTTCGAACAACCTCGTTTGAACGAGATTTCAGTGACTTCTAACGAGTTCACAGAATGGTATTTTTAGGCCCGATTTTAGTTTCGAACTTCCCGTAAACTTATTTAATTGAGTGTTATTCTTCCCTTGTTGATTAGTGGGTATAGTTGTGAGATTGGAGTACGTTGAGGATTAAAACTTAGAATTATATAATAGACCGGGTGACTTCTAGGGGTTAGGATATAAGTACTTGAATTTGCGACGTGAAAAGAGATAATAATCTATGATGTATATTTTTCGGAGACTTATAAGTGTACTATATTAATGACGGTATAGGAATGTAAAATATACCTCTATTAATATTATAAGATATCTAAGATGTGTGAATGCTTAGTATATGTGGTTATCTGTGTATAACATACCTACCATACTTGTTATCACGGGAGGTCGACGTTCGATCAGGACCATCTAATCTTTGTTTGCCTACGGGGGGATTTAGATTGGTACCTCGAGGACATAGGCCAGAGAATGACTTATTGGGGAGTTAATAAGTCTGATGACCATGGGAGCGTAGGTATGTGCATGACCCATGGGATGTGAACTATGTTCGCCTCCATTATGTGTGATTGTTACTTATCGAAACGGTTCCTGAGAGATTCGGAATACGTGGTCCTTATGTACGTGATGTACCGAGATTTGACAGCAGAGTATGTGTGCGCCGCAGCTTAGCCTAGGGGTGCCATTATTGTATATTTATGATGAGATTAAATACTGATAATTGAAATGGACTGATTATATATGTGTAAGTGTGAATAATTTGTATATTTTTGTAGAGTTAAAAATGGGAACTTCTTAGTAATTATTATAACTGGTTCTGAGGATCACAAAGTAAAACTCTTAGTTTATATAAAGATGTCGAGAATTGAACCTTGAATAGTATAGTAAGGTTAGGTTGTGGATTGGACTAGTTAGATAGCGGAATAACTAGAACGGGTACGGGTACGTTAGGAGTGCACAACTAGATGAGAGGTGAGGAACTCATGTGAGTGCACACACTATCATGTATTTTATATTCATTGTTTAATGATATTAAACACTTGCTATATTTTAAACTGTTTTCACAATCGGGCTCTGACCCGTTTGCTTTCAAATTCATTTTTCTTGTAAAAACCTTTTAGGTTCCCAGCCGCAAGGACACCAAGCTTAGGAGTTCCATTCTAGTGACGTGATGTAGCTGCTGTGGAAGTTACAGGACCTCGATTATAGATGCCTCCACTTTCTACCTGGATTCCATATCAGACTTATTTATCTGTAGGGCATGTCTCCCCTTTTCTCTTAGAGACAGTTTATTTATTCAGTTTCATTTCAGTTTTGGATGTAATTAATTAGGGATTTAGACTTTATATTCAGTTATATTAAGTATTTCGAATTATTTCAGAGGTGTGTTCCTCCAGATTCATTTATTCCTTTATTATTGTAACGGGACTGTAATGTGGTTGTGGTATCATTATTTCATAATTTAATACTTGTTGCATGTTAATCTAATTTAATTAAAAATTAGCAACTTACTTTTTAAATATTAGGTGGCTAGTAATCGTTAAAATATTTTCGAGAGTGATGCTATGAACTGAACCAACTTGACATTTTGTATTAATTGAAATAAATGAGTAGCTAACCGGTATTTAATTAGTCGGGGTGTCACATTGTCCACAAGCGAGCTCCACTCTTTCCCACTGTCAGTATGGGTTGTACCCTTCTTTGTCCCTTAATTGGTTATACCATGCAAGATGTGGCCACCCCGTCCATTCAAAATTGGAATGCTGTGTCGTTTCCCTGTAAGGACTTTGTATCTATTATACAACCTCTAATTTGTATGAGCCCCAGAATTCTGAGAATTACCCAAACCACTGGTTTTTGTAGTTGGTTTTTTATTTTTGCTATAAACGAGCATCCATGGGCCAAAATATGTGTTGGTGTCAGGTAAATTATTCCTCCTAGGTTCTTTATTCCTCTTAGAGTATGCATTAACCTTTGTGATATTATTGTTGGTAGTTTCTCTTTCCATAGTTTGACTGTTTTTTGGTTGGTTGGCCAAATTACTTGTCAGAATCTGAAAGGAGGAGCAAAAATCTTGTCGGTTCCCAACCATTCTGCAATTAAAGAAAAGTGATGGGAGGAATTCATATTCAATATAATATTCAACACCATTAATATGGTACTTTGGTATAAGGGGTTTAAAGATATCGACCACAACACATATTCTTGCAAACTTCCCTCTGTGTGTTTCAGTAGAGTTGGTGTCCATTTTAATTAGCTCTCCTATCAGTTTCCCTATAGATTGCAACGCCTTTTCTTGGAAAAATTCTAAGGATAGAGATGGCAGTCTAACCCATATGGATGTGTGTGTTTCAGAGGCTTTTTTGGGGTTAAAATATGGTTCCCATTTCCTCACCATGAGGTAGTGGTTGTTGATAATCCAAGAACCATCCGTGAGGAGGACATGGTTATTTATAGTCACACTTCATATCAAACTTGAGTAAGAAATGGACTTCTATAAGGTCAATGAACTCATAGTCACCTTAAAGGTTCCATAGGGATGGAATTTTATTAATTATATCTCTATACCCGATCACTTTTCGTAGTAGTCTCACAATGATGCCATCCTTCCACTCACTTTGGAGTTTCTTAAGACATTTGGGGGAGATGATAAGTTCAAGTTTTAATGGGTTATCAGTTTTGGGGTTGGTATTAAGGTTGATACTTTGTGATTCATTGATGGCAATACCTTCAGTACCCTCATTATCTAACCAATATAGATTAGTTTCATCGAAAAAGATGTCTTTATTGTTCCTCTTAGCTACTGCATCTCTATACGAAACTTTTGATTTTTGTTTGTTGTCTTCGTGTTCCATGGGGACGACGTTAACATGTTGAGGACCTTCTTCTTCATGTTGCCATTGTTGTATCTGTGAACATAGCATCAGGGTTTTTCTATGGTTTCTAAATGACTATTCTTTTTTTTTTATTACTTTGGATGAATGCGTCTTCTTCCTTAGTAGATAGAGGAGCAGTGTAATGGGGGGGTAGGGGTATTAGCTTCAGTAGACATGGTTCTTTAAACACTATAGTAAGAATCTTCTCTTTAATTAGGAATAAATGTAAAAGAATGCATTAAAATTTAAAAATCTTCTATAGCTATTGCGAACTATAGAACTTATGAAAGAAAGTAATCTCCTTATTCTTAACCCCCTCCAACAAGAGTTGGAAGAAGTTTATGGACAAACAATCAAGATCTGAATTTTTTTCTCAACAAGACTAAGGAGCAACCACTACCTCCTCATAAAAAGGCTGCTCGAGCTAATTTATTTCACACACTAGGGTTGCATAAAATTTAAGGCCATCATGGCGTGGATGCTAGAATCTTCTTCTAATAAATTCTCATAAGTTTAGATATTTCCCCTTTTCACATCTTCCTCGATGTATAGCTGCACCCCATTAATAATAATAAATCATAATATGATTGGAATGAGCTACTCTATGAAAGAAATTTTTTTTTTTAATCTTTTATCTTCTTCTCTCAATAAAAAATGTTGGATTCCAATTGATTTTCTTTTCTTCTATATTTCTGTCAATTTCACTTTCAATGGAGAGGTCTGGTTTATAGAGAGGCTAGTTTTGTCATATCAGTCCAAGCTAGTATAGGTGTTAATCGTCCCATGGAAGATTAATCAACTCTATTTATGAGATAAAATCTGACACTACCTGGGATATTCTCTACTAAATTTCTTGAAAGGGAACATAATCACATTAAAATAATCACTAATAGACCGAGAAACATCCTAGTTTCCATTAGCACCAACCAAATTCTGATATAACTAAATCGATAATTTTTTTTGGGTGAAAAGAGGAAATCAGAAAAGCAAACAACAACAACAAACGACAAAAGCACTAAACAAAGAAGAACCCATCTTCCTCCATATCCTCATCAACCATCCTTAGAAGTTATTCTGGAGCTTCATCGTATTCCATGTACAAGCCATCACCCTCTCTCGCAACTTTCACCATACAATCCTCCATAAAGTTTCTTGCCCTTGGGATGTGCACGATATTGGCCTTTAGATCTTCAGCAAGAACCTTTCAATCCTCGATGATATTAGACAAGGGGTGATTGTGGGTAACCTCTTGCTTGATGAGATTGATGGCTTAAAGATAATCATTCTTCAGACGAACATTCTTCCAATTCTTTCCGAGGGCTAAGTTCAGGCCATGAAAAATCCCTTCCAGCTCCGCGTGCAGAGGGCTGGCAGTGCCTTGAAGTTTTCCAACGAAGCCCACGATCCAGTCTCCATCTTAATTTCTAACCGCTCCACCAAATAAGCCCGTACCACTCCCATGGTTAAAACCACCGTCAGTGTGTATGATGAACTTTCCTGTAATAGAAGACAGATCACGAATTAGCATAGTATGGTTTTCCCCACTAACTTTTGTTCGCTTGGAAGTTTGGGCTTCAATAACGTAATTTGTTAAATTCAGAGCCAAGTGGGCAACTATTTGTGGGGAATTATCAATGTTATTAAAGATGTAGTTATTTTTGGATTTCCAAAGATTCCACAAAGTAATAATAAAGCATTTGTACCTTTCGTTTTTTGGTTCACCCCAAATGTTTAGGGTAATCCAACAATTTACATTACCCGTGAGGTTGAGATCAAGAGGATAGTCGAAACCGAGCGTGTTCCAAATCTCCCTAGTGTGGCTGCACTCCATATATAGGTGAGAGATGTCCTCGAGAAGTCCACATCGTGGGAAATCTCCATTGGGCGTAAGACCCCTTCACATACGATGTTTATTAGCGAGGAGCTTACCATGGAGGATGATCAATAAAAAGGTGCTGATTTTTTGTGGGACATTAAATTTCCATAACTTTTGCCAACCCTGCTAGGTTTGATGTTCATCATGTTTGTTCACAAGGGATTGATAACACGAAGTAATTGTGAATTTTCCTTTTTTACTTAACGACCAAGAAGGCTTATCTTCGCGAGAGCAAGTACGGGGAAGTGGAATATTGATAATGTCATTTTTACTAGTCAAGTTGAAGGAGTTGTCAATAGTAATAACATCCCATTTCCCATTCTCACTAATAAGCACGTCAACATTAACATTATATAAGTTTCTAGACTGTTCAACAAGATTGATGATTTTATTTCCCACCCACCACTCTTTAAGGATGTTAATGTTCTTACCATTCTCGACATTCCATTTGACATTATTAACAAGGGTTTCGCGACATTTAAAGATACTTCTCCAAGTATGGGACGACTCAACTCTTTTTTTCCACAATCTAGGGTTTTGACCAATTTTATATTTATTCCCCAAGATGTGAGCTCATACGGATTATTCACAAGTTTCCATCCAAGTTTAGTAATAGAGGTTTGGTTATTTAACTCATTCTTCCTCAACCCAAGGCCTCCATTAATTTTGGGGCATAAATTTCTAAGAAACACCTATGCCAAACATCATCCACATTCTTACATGTACAAAACAAAAAAACACACTCCGAAGATTGTTCACACAATCCACTGCTTTATTATTCCACAAAATAATGACACTCCTAGAGACATCGTACACATTCGAGCATATCTAGTTAACTCAATAATGACACACGGAGACATTACCTGCATTCACGCACATTCAGTTAACTCACTGATGACACTCATGGAGATATCTCATCGATTCAAGAACAACCAATTAATTCACTTGTTTTTGCCACAAACTACGTGCCACATCGATAGCATAAACTACTTTTTAAAGACAACTGAACAAAATAAAGATCCTATACTAGGTCGTTCACCCCTCACTAAATTCCGTCTCACATTTCTTTTTGTCATTGTAACTATTAATGCACTATAGGGTTTTCAACTAGTTTCCCCCTTTCTATTCAGGGTTGTCATGGTATTGATAAAATTTGACAAGATCCTCTGCAAAGATTGTAAAATAGATCCCTTTTATATGTATACGTATAAAAAAATGGACCATCAACATATGAGTAATAACAAATAGAGCAACGGCACCCTGTGCGATCACCCACTTATCACATGCTCAAGACTGCCCCTTTTTCCATCTTCAATCAATATTTACTCACAAAGAACATCCTCAATAAACTAAAGAACCCTGAAAGGTAGAATTAAATAAAATCTTCCGCTCCTCAACGTGAGAGACATTTTTTAAGCAAGCATACCAAATACCATCCTTCAATCCCTTTGGCGGGCACACGCAATGTCAGCCCTAATGTTTATCCATAAATAGAGCACCCGAGCAAGGTCAAATCAGACCATAAACTCTGCACAAATTCATACATGAAGTATTCTCACCCTTCTCTCTCCTTGATACTTGAAGTGCTTGTCTCTTTACACTAAAAAATAATCACTCTCACGTTATTCCATTCTTTCTGTTCTTGTTGAAAATGCTATATATAATAATTGTCTTCCTCATATCTTAATAAAGAGTTATTATTATATTGCGAAAGTTTTACTGCTCTCAAAATTTTAAATACCTTGAAAGCTGTTTCCATTGGAGTGGGTCATGTCTCACCCTTTCAGAATATTCATTAAACCTAATACTAATACCCTCCTACATATTTAAACATTAGAATTTTGAAAATTATTATTTGGGGATAAAGGGTGTTACAAATTGTGTTTTACCCCTAGACTTAGTAATAAGGGTGTTTGACCATAAACTTTCCTGAAATTGTGACTTAGACCCTAAAATTGTTAAAATGTGCTCTTTTAACCCTAGAAGTGTTTATTAGAAATATTTACCAAATAACCCTGATACTTTAAATTATTGTGAAATAACCTTAAATTTTGGAATATTATCAAAGTGCCCATAAACTTGTGATTTTTAGGGTTTAGCCCCTGATATTTTAATTTTATTGGACTTGGTTTTATGAAAAAAATACAAAGTGACCCCCACACTTTAGAAATTACGAAATGGGCTTGAGATATTGTGCTAATGAATTCAACAGTAATGAGGTTCAAAAAGGCAAAGAAGTATGTATGAGTATGTAATGAAGATAAAAAGTGTAAGTTGCATGTAAAGTGTTTGTGTTATTTAATATTGTAAGTCGAGTATAAAATGTTGAAGTATAAAAGCAATATAAATGAGTATTTATGCAAATGATATGAAGAATGGTCAAGTGTTTTTGTTAAAAATAAAGGTTGAACCTCAAATGAATAGATTTAATAGAGGTGGAAAAGTTTTAAAAAAGGAGTTACCAAAAATAAATTTAAGAAGGTCCTGTATCCTTAGGGTGCAGCTTTGTCCTAGACCCCAAACAAGTGGTCAGTAAAGCAACTGGACACGACATTTATGGCAGACAGTATGAGCTCATGAACATAAATGGGATTCGATAAATGCTCGAAAAAAGATAATTTATTAATGAATGCTGGCAGAGTTGGTATTCCATGTTTAAATAACTTAGTCCAAAGTCATGGATAATTATGAAACTAAATGAAATTGATGAACTCCAAAATATCAGATAAAATGAGGAATTTAGTATTTGTAAATTAAATAAATAAATAGATGACGTCCGGGTGAGTGGGAAACCCAATTACGAGGCACAACCCATGTTTGATATGGGTATGTGTGGATACTTTTATACGGTTTTAAAGAATGAAAATAATGATAACTAGGTGTTTGGGCAACCTAATGAAGGGGCATACTCTTAGGTTTGACACTTGTGCATGTGTGCACAATTGGACATAAAGATGATAATAATTGGATGTGTGTAACCCCATAACGGGGCACAATCCCATACTTTAGATCTTTAAGTATAAATAATTCTTTTCAAACACTGCGTATTATGAATTTCTACTTGTAGACACCTCATCCTAGGACTCTCTTAGGACCCTCATAGGTCCCTAGCACTCACTTATTCACCGAAAACCCTAGGTCATACCTCGAGTACTAATCTAGAGGCACCGGGTGCTCTAGGGACCCATTCGACTCCGGTAAAAAATTTTGTCCGAGCGAAAGCTCAATAAATCTTCAAAGGGCACTAAATCTCCTTTCCAATGGCCCACCCAATAAGTGAATTGGACTTATGGTTTGGATGAACATCCCATTATACTATCAAAAATCGATCTGGAGGCCACCGAGTGCTCTCAGGCCCTGTTTTGACCCCAATCAACTTCCTCATCTGAGTGGAAGATCAATGGATATTCAAAGGTCTATGAATCCACTTTACAATGGTTTACCTTATGCATGAACCGCCCTTACGATTAAGAAGAATGATCATTTTTACCCCCAAAATTGATTCGAATGCCACCGGGTGCTCTCGAGCTCCATTCGACTCCTGCGAAATCTTCAACTCGAATGAGACTTAATGAATCCTCAAAGGGATCTGAATACCCTTCCCAACGGTCTGCGCCGTGTATGAATCATCCTTATGGTACAAATGACCCATTTTACTTCGAAGGTCCTCGAGCGATTTCGGGCCCCGTTTGACTAAGGTTAACTCTCCTAACCAAACGAAGATGAATGAATGTTCGAAGGGACCTGAATACCCTTTCCAACGGTCAATCCTGTGCACGAATCGACCTTACGATTCAGACAAACGATCCATTTTCCTTTGAGAATTTCGTGTCCAATGACCAATGGCCACTTTCGGGCCCCGTTTAACCTTGATCAACTCTCGAACCTGGGAGTGACTCAATTAATTTTTAAAGGGAGATGAATATTATTTCCAAAGGTCCACCCTGTGCACAATTCTGACTTATTATTTGCATTTTACGATCATTTTTTTAAAAACCCGCCTCAGATTGCCAATTGGCCACCCTAGGACCGTGCCTATCGATAGTGTGTTTAGGGTTCTATGCCAATAGGCAGTTCAAGGACCATATCGATCGGCACCCCCCTTGGACCTATAAATATAGGCCATGACCTCACTTTGAAAAATACCCCTAAACATCCCTCTCAGTAATTCAGAGAGAATTCCATCGAATTCAGGGCTGTTCTTTCCTAAAAAGCCCATATCCCACATTCCTTCCATCATTTTCATACTCTTCTGAGTAAATCCCCACCCACCTCCTCAAACCACCATCATTTTACCTTGAGATCAGCGCATCTACAAGCAAGACTTACTTCAAGTCATCATAAGAAGGTCCATTGCTTCCTCTTTGTCTTTATATTCTCTTAACTTTGCATTAGCTATTTCATTTTTTCTTTAGTACTTTACTTTATTATATCACACATCTTAATTCTAAGGTTTTATTATTAGTATTCCCACATACTTTATTTTCATAATAAAAACCCAAAAGAAAGAAAAAGAGGGTTCACTCATAGATTCCAAAAGGGGACTTCCCATCACACTATCTCATATTAAAATAACTTTTTCTACACACATATATAAATAAAGTTTCCGGTTGGATTTATGGGTTAAACCCCACCTCATTTTTCTTTCGAACTACGTGTACTTTGATGCCCCCTAGGCTATGTAGGCGTCTTGGGTAAATCCCTCGACTCGAGTCCTCCGTCGTACATTTATTATTTTATTCTTATCATGTACTCATGATATATACATTTCATATGCTCATTTCCTCGTGTCTTATCCGATATACGCAATCGTTCTTCAAAAATGACTTGTGATATGATAAATACCACCATCATATTTTTTATCATTATTTTGGGAACATTCCTGAGGATGACATCGCTTCGTATATATTCATGAAGAGAGACGAGCGATTCCATTCTCCATATATATTATGCACATAAGCACACACATCATGGAGTTTTACAATAGAAGATTAACACATGCCCATGAGTGGACGAAAGGGCTGGATGAGTGTCTAACACCTTCCCATTCTGTTACTTAGTCCCCGAGCCTTTGAACTACTTGGTTTCGTAAGCATTAGTATTGTCCTTGATGCCGTTCTGTCGAGGCAAAAATATTTCTTTTGCCTATTTTGTGCAAAATAGGCTGTCGACTCTGTCTCTACATATCACCCCACATCAACGACGGTCGAGAGCCCCTATAAAGGACGGAATCCCACCCGCACGCCAGAAAAGAAAGGGGGAAGGAAAGAAGGATCCACCTCCGGAGACCTCGATCCCCCGACGTCGAGATGGTCGCAGTGGCGACTTCGCTGAGGATCATTATAAGAGGACTAGATGTTATTTTTGCACGGACGTTATTATTTTCTTCATGTGTGCGTATGCACCTACCTGTATCTTCCATTTTACCCTCTCTTTACCATTTTGTTTACATCTCGCTAATGTATATATAAATTTCCACTCACATGTACTCTTCAAGCACTTGTAAATACTCTCCATGTAAACTTCACACGCTTACACTTAGCATCACTTTACACTCACATGGTTTACTCACCACTTAAAATATCCATGATTATGCTTCACTAGAACAGAACCATACTTCCTACACTTGTATATATGCTCACTTAAACATTTCACACACCACTTGTATTCGATCTATGTATAGGTTCACTACCACACACAATAACTTGTATATACTCCCATGACACATACTCCTCACATGTATCCATGCGTAGTATAATTTCCATGCTAGATTTACTTGTATATGCTCCCCATAAATTTGGTTTCCCTTTACTCATCATGCAAATTAGAAATGATTATAAATACTCTCTCTCCATAATATGTTAATTAAGACTCATGCATTTTTGCACACTACATCACCCAGAGCATGTCTATTGACCAAAGTTTTTTCCCCTATTGGGGTTCACTTTGTGATGGGTACTGGACCTGCGAGTCATAATTAGCCTAAGTGACAGGACTCTCACCTTCCATTGGCATCGTACCTTGAATGTATATCGAATAGTTCACCCGCAGCGTACCGCTTGACCGAACTCACGACGGCAAGTATGTAGCAAGGAACTCATTCACATACATCGAGTATATAAAATTCGCTCTCACACATGCTATCCTCACGTGGTATATAGTGAGGCAATTCATGTGCACTCAGGTGTATGAAATGGTTTGTCCACACATACCGATGAATGATTGCCCTTATAGGCAAGAGGTATATCATGAAAGTCATGTTAAAGGGGGAACCCTTCCACTATCTCAACAATTGCATAGACATCATATAGATGTCAAACCTATGACACTCATATTTAGTTTACTGATTACCATGTAAAACTCTGTCGAAATTATGGGTTGACATGCCGCTTGAATTTTTGCACTATTTCATACTTTTTTCAAAATAGGACCCCATCAGTAAATGTGGAAACAAGTCCAACCATGTTTTACATATTTTTTTAAACCCCGTTTTTCCAGGCTCGAGTTCTGTTCGACATTTTATATGCATTTGGAAAAACCTAATATAAGTGAGAATCTAATAATAACATTAATAATAATTATGCTGAGATTCCTCTCTTTTTTTCCTTTATTTTCCAAAAATACCAATTTTTTTCCTCCTCCTTTCGAAACACCCAAAATTTTCTCCATACCTCTTTCGAAAGTAAATTCAAACCGTTTTCCCTCTCAGGTCAATAGTATACCCAATTTTGGCCTGTCTCCCTATTGGATTCAGTCTTCCATCAAATAACCCCAAATCTCCATCGATTCTTATTCTACCTCATCTGAGTTTGGGATTTACCTTCATGAGCTCCTCATGGAGAACATTGGCCAATAGCTGAATATGCATCTCGATTTGATGACGGTCTTGGCCTAACTCACTGGCAAGAAAAATCGAGGTCCATGAGATATAGCATCATCGAGCCCAGATTATCAAAGAACCCAAAGTTATCTTTCCTCGTCTCATAGGTGCCCAAAGAGTACCAATAGGCCACCCCCAGCTCAACTCCCTATCCCTAACCTTGCCCAACCAGGGTCTAACCTTCCAGTACCCATAGATCTTAAGAAAGAAAAACTAAACAAGGTCAAGGAAGACCTCAAGGTGTTGTCAAAGAAGTTTGATCAGGTTAAGATATCGGAGAACTACATGGATTACACCCATATGTGTCTTTAACCCAAATCCAAACTGCTAGAGAAGTTCAATATGCTAGACTATGAGAAGTTCAGGGGAACGAGACCCCTAATTGTTCAACTTTAAAGCTATTACCGAGCCATGATCCTCCATAGTGCCTCTGAAGAGATAATGGCCCAGATGTTCCCATAAACCTTGAAAGAAAGTGCCCTTTGTTGGTTTTTATCCCTCGAGGAATCCAGAATCTATCGTTGGGAGGATGTCGCCCAAGAATTCATGTCACAATACATGTACAATGAGGGGCTAGCGGTTACACGTCAAGATCTAAAGCTTCTTAAGCAAAACCTTGGGGAAACAGTTAGTAGATTTATAGAAAGGTGGAGAGAAAAATCTATTATTATGACCAACAGACCTTCCAAGAAGGAACATGTTAGTATCGTGAAGATGAACTTATTGGCTCATATTCGAGCATCCATAGGAGGATAGTACTCCTCCACTTCTAAGATCTTCGAGAGGCTGGTGTAGAAATTAAGGAAGGCATCACCAAAGTTGAATCTTAGCCGAATAAAGTAACTAGATGGTTCACTCTAAAAAAATATGAGATTTTCTCCAGTGCTATAGTCTCAACCATCAATAACATCTCCCAAGATACTACCATTTGGGCACCGAAAAGTCGCTCCAACCCTACCAAGAAATATTACACTAAGCTCCATGCTCCTTTATCAAAAGTCTACCAAGCCTTGCTGAGCTGAAACCTCATCAAACCCTTGGACGCTCGTCCACTACCAAACCCACTCCTTAAAAACTTCAAAGATGATGGCCATTATGATTTTGACCAGTCTGTAGGACATACTACCGATCAATGCTTCCATCTTCAGAATTTGATCCAAGGTTTAATTGACCAGGGTATCATCACCCCACCAACCAATCCTAAACCTAACTCCACTCATAACCCACTTCTAACACACAAAAATTCCATATTTCTAGAGAATGACCCAGAATTTCATCCATCTGATAATGCCCAGTAAAGCACCCAGCATACTCGTAATTTCACCTAAACTACTCAAAGTTTGCCCATATTTCTCCTACACCTTACCGGCTTCACCAACCAAGCTCTGTCACTCCCTACAAGGGTTTGTATTGCTGTTCGTACCCGGTCAGAAGGAAAAAATATGGATTTATCTATTGTGTTGAACCAACTCTTGGAGTTTAGGCTAAAAGTTCCCACAGAGATGACCATCGATTGACACAAGTTCAATGGCTTGTTAATGGAAGATAAAAAATAGGCTCGAGAATTAGATAATTGGGTGGTACCCATTGATGAAGTCAGCCTAGATGACATAGTAGAGATTATGGATGATGAATTCTAATTGATATGTGAAATTTGCAGCATTGATGAGCTACTCACCGCTTTGAAGCTTCAAGAACGATTGGTCCCTTTGCTCCTATACCTCCCAATTAGTGGGAAGATTTTTACGATGAAGCCATAGAGGTTATTGAATGCATTCATTTCTCTTGGAAAGAGGATATAGTTATCACCGAATAGGGGGATGAATTTGATAGCTCAGATGATGAGCTCATTAAGGAAGGCACGAGTCTAGTAGCCAGTGTGTTCAGAACGATATCCTTTGACGATTTATTGGGGTAAATCAATAAGGTAACCATTCAGCCAAAAATAGATGAAGACGTGGTGGGGTTCCTATTCTTCCCCACCTCGATAAATCATATAACCAAGTTAGGGAGACACTACTAAGACCCGACTCCTCATATGACCAAGACAAATAAAAGAACGGGAGTTTCCAAAGGACTTCCCATGCTAGAGATGACCATCGAAGAAAGTAGAGTCCTTGAAAAGCTCAAGAAAACCCAAGCCAACATCATCTTATAGGCAATCTTCATGTCCTCCCAGCTGTATTAGAATGATATAGTAAGACTCCTCACTAAGTCTACAGTCTCTCATTCCTTTTCCAAAGAAGTTGTGAACATGGTTGGGTTCTTGACTTCTTCCAGACTCTTTTCCTTTCTAGAAGAAGAGATACCAAAGATCAGACCTGACCATAATTATGCCATCAATATCTCTATTGAAGTGTTGGGAAAGACAGTCCCACTCTCACTTATTAATAACAGATCTGCCCTCAACATTTTCCCTCTCAGAACCTTTAATTATCTGGGTTTAAAAATTGGTGATCTCACTCCCACTTCCACCGCTGTGTGCGCTTATGACAATACCCACCAAGGGTAATAGGGTCTATAAAACTCACAATAAGGGTTGTCCTTATCAATATTGTCATTGAGTTTCAGGTTATTGACATACCGACATGTTTTAACCTTCTTCTTTGCGATCCATGACTCCACAGTATCTGAGGGGTATCATCTTCTCTTCATCAAAAACTAAAATTCCTTGCTAATGTCCAGGTTATCACTATCTTAGGAGATAACGACTTTTCAGACATTACCAATACTAGTAATCCGGTATTAGAGATCCAACATGGGATGAATGACATGCTTCTCACTGGATTCAGAGTCGACCCACTTCCCCTTCCAATAGGAATTAGTTTCAAAGATTGGGTCTGTCTAGAGCACTACCCTTATGGCAACGTCAACGTGATTCAAATGTTCAAGATCATGTACTTTATGCCTAGAATGGGGCTAGGACAACACCAACAAGGGATCCTTGAGCCCCAAGTCCTAAAAGAGGCCTTTCCCCCATGTGGCCTGGGCTACTAACCCTCACCAGAAGAACTCAAAGCTTTTTGGAAGCCATGACCGAAATGAAGCTTAAAAGAAGGAAAGGTTGTTTCGAAAGACTCTTTAATGGAAGGTTTATTAATTAAGGTAAAGATTTCCCTTTCTGCGTCTTCCTCGAATAATGGAATGAGCACGTTGATAAGAAGTTGAAATTGGGGCTTTAAATCTTCTTTCAATACAGAAATCCTTGGGTCGTAGACTGCCATCATGAAGTTTAACCTCTCACTGAGAAAAGTGATTTCGAGGAATCATTCAACCTGCAGACACTAGGGTTGAGTCTCTACATGATCTATTCAAATGTCATGCCATCGGATCTGTCTACTTAGACCAGAGTTGCTGACATGCTCCTCCTCACCTAGACTCAAGCCAAATCTGATGTCTACCTTACCCAAATATCTTCATCCGATAATGTTGTTCTTTTTTGTAAAGGAAAATTTTCTATTATTTCCCCTAGCATCTAGGAATTGTCCATAGAATTTAGTTTACATAGACTATGTCATATTCCATGAATACTGTTATGGCACTTCACGTTCACACATTTAAGAAGACGAAATCGATTATCAAGCATTTTCAACATGCTCCACGACTGCACGTATATTTGGTATGGTTATTGTGTTGTGTTTTGTGGATCATTTTATAAAGTATTGGGAGATTTTTATAAAACGTGGTAGTTTTCAAGAAGTTTTAAAACAATTTTTGAACTTAAAAATTAATTTTATTTTTGATAATTTCATTCAAATGAGATTGAAATCTCGTTAGAACGACCTTAGATCTTTTTAGAAGCTCTTTTGATGCATTTAGCAAATGAGGTTCAAACGAGGGCTTACTGTCATGAGTTTTTCCATCCCGTTAGAAGTGAAGTACATGTCATTCATACGACATCTCCATACCATTAGAAGGAGGTATACTTTTTCTTTGAATGAGATTATGCTTCCTCAATTTTTGTGTTTGCCTATAAATACCTATTTTTTAAAGAAAGGATCTTTGCGTGAAAATCCACCAAATTAAAAAACAAAGAGCATAAAAGATTAAAAGCACACAAAAGAAAAAACATAAAGTGCCTGGACAAATTCAAAGAATATTGATGCTTGGCTACATATGAGCATTGATTTATTCAAAACAAAAGAGTTTAGAGAAATATTTAATATGTGAGTTTTGAGGGTGTTTAGCCGAAGATCAATGGGTTTGCACATCCTAAAATAGTCTCCTAAAAGCATTACATAATTTTGGACATTGTTGGCGTGAAAATTATTTTAGACTTTGATTTGTTGATTAAATTGAGTCAATATCATATGAATTCATTATTTTTACACCTAAGGAAGAATTTGAGTCCATTTGTTAGAGGTATCCAAAATCCATCGTGCACATATGTTATGGTCATTTGAGTTGGTTTTCCTATCGAATTTGTTCACATCCATTCATTACGTGTTCATGATTTGGTTATCTTAGTGTTAGTTCATAATGTGTATTATCTTTGTATTTATTTCTTGAGAAAAATTTTAAAAAATTTATAAAAAGTTATTTATTGTTTTGTGACACACTCTGGTTTATTATTTTTTATTCTTTTTCTTTTCTATTTCGGACAAATATAAAGGGGGAGAACGAATTATGGGGGAGTGAGAGTTTGATTAATGGGGGATAATTGATTTGATTTATGAGTTTTATCTTATTTCAAACTCAATACGCCACGAGGTATATTTATATGTGTATGTACACTTTAATGAGCATTTGAAACATACATATTTGACAAAGCCCCTAAAATGAAGATCAAGGGAAAGTTAGAGAGTTGAAGATTTTGAAGACTTGTACAAGTTTAGTAAGCAAGAGAGTTGAATATTTTGAAGACATGCACATGTTTAGTATCTTTCCATTTATGGGTTTATGGGAGAGTATTAGATTTGTATAGGATTTGTTGGATAATTCAAAAATTTTATTTTGTACCGGAATAGCCATAGGGGGATATTTGGATGGAAAATTTTCTATCATTGCCCTTTGCATCTATGAGTTGACCATAGAATCTAGTTTACATCGAGTATGGCATATCTTTTTACTTTCTTCATGGAACTTCACATTCACACGTTCAAGAAGATGGATTTGATTATCAAGAATCTTCAACGTGCTCCACGACTTCATGTATATTTGGTATGGTTGTTGTTTGGTGTTTCGTTGATTTTTTTACAAAGTATTGGGAGATTTTTATAAACTGATATTTTACAAAACGAGGCAATTTTCAAATAGTTTTTAAAAGAATTTTGAAGTTCAAAAATTGATTTTATTTTTGACAATTTCATTCAAACGAGATTTACATCTCATTAGAACGACCTTAGATATCGTTAGAAGGTCGTTTGATGCATTTATAAAACGAGGGCCTATTGTCTTGAGTTTTTCCATCTCGTTAGAAGCAAAGTATATGTCATTCGAATGACATCTCCATGTCATTAGAACGAGGTATGCTTCTCATTCGAATGCAATTGTACCACCTTAATTTTTGTGCCCATTTATAAATATGTATTTTCTAGATGAAATCTTTGAAGACTTAGCATTTACGAAAACTGCTTCTTTAATTCTTAACCTTGTATAGGGTAAAAACACTTTTTTATTCACGCAATCTTTCACATATACTTTTATGAATCATATTTGAAACCCAAATTCAATCTATATTGAAGTTACTCTAGTGAAGGAGGAGTTTTTATTACTGACCTTGTAAAGAAGGAGTCTCTATTGCTGCTCTTGTGGGTACTTGCGTGAATTCATTACTGAAAGAAGATTGATATCTTTGTAGTTCTTGTGGGAACTATTGCTGAGTTAAATGTTGATCACCTGCGGGAGATTTGTTGGGATGTATTTTTCTATTATATTTGTAAATTGCGATTTGCAAACTATAGAGAAATAAAAGTCTTCCCCTTTATTTTTTCCCCTGATATTCTGATTTCTTTACATGCTTGATTTGAATCACATAGTTGCATGCTCTGGGGTTAATAAGAATTAAAATTTGTTTGTGGTATTGACTTGTAATTAAATAAGTTTCCTCCATTAGAGAATAGTGCACTCTTCAAATAATTATCAAAGCCAGTTTCACCAAATTATTGTGAAATCCTTTTTTCGCAAAATTTTTCTGAGATATCAATTATTCTGAAAATTTATTTTAAAAAATCACAAATTTCCTGATGGAGAACTTCTATAATAGGATGCCAATTTTCGATGGATCGAATTATACCTATTTGAAAGACATTATGAGATCCACTTTAAAGGCATTTGATGAAAGAGTCCAGCTTGTTTCTGAAAGAGCGTGGTGATGAGTGCATTATTTTGTATATTTTATACCCAAATTTATACTTTGTTAGTTCCATTTTATTGTATTTAATAAGTTCTTAGGACTATTTTATTAAAAAGAGGAAAAGATGCGAGATGAATGAATTCATATTGAAAATGGCAATTTTAAGTAAAAAATGGGCACTTCGATAACTTTATAATATTCTTGTGCTAATTTGTAAAAAAATTTGCCTAGTTAAATTTTTGCAGGTAATGATTGAATTTGGGACAAATTGATGATCAATTCAAAAAAGGTGTGAAAAAACTGATTTTTACGGTCGTTCAAAAAAAGCTATTTTTACACTTGTGAAATCGTATTCTTTGATTTATATGAAACTCAGCATGCGTGTTCAGCAAGAAAAGATAAGAGTTTTCAAGTGGTGGGAAATTTCGTCCCTTATCACGATACAAAGATTAAAGAGGTAGAGAGATAGCTACCAACACCATTCGACCAATTAGAAAGAGTCCCACCAAAACTCAAATACCTTACCACTTGTCCTATAAAAAGGACCCTCGGGCTCATAATTTCGGGGACAATTAGAGAGGAGTTTCGTGGAGGATATCAGGGAGCAACTTTGAGTGATTGTAATCAATTTGAGGGCCAAGTTTTGTCATTTTTCCAGAAGATTGAACATGGTTGTGAGAGAACTATTTGTAAGTTTGGTTTATTACTGAAGATCTCTACTCATTCTTGCAATTTCTCTTTCATTATGGTAGCTTGATTCTTATATTAGGAGTAGGGTGAAGTTTATCATAGTTAGCTAATATTCTCACGTTAATGTTATCGTTGTTTATTACCTACTTGTTTTAATTGTTATTAAAGATTCGGTATTCATTTTAAAGCGACACGAAAGTGTGTTTTAGAACCTTCAAGATTGTTTTATCAAATCAAGTTTTGAGATTTAAAAATAGTAATTTTTGATGGATTATGCTAATACATCTGTGAATTTTAAAACTTGTATTTTCTAAGGGAATAGGGATTTTAGCTGTCTATTAGAGACGTTAAAAATATTTTGAACATAATCGTCATATTTTTCGAATTAAACGCGACGAGAGTCGGTTTAATTTGAGTTATAAAAAAGGAATGACAACATTAAATTAATGTGCAATATTAGTTAGGTGATAAATGGACCCCGAATTCTAATTATTTCCTAATTGTTTACAAATCTCTTATGTTACTCTCATTTATTGTAGTTGATTTTATTTAGTGTAGTTTATAATTATTGTCTACCCCATTTCATCCAGTTGGACAGCTGCAATTCTTTTAATAATTAAAATTGACAAATCCTCGCGAGTTCATCCCGTACTTACACTCGCTATTCTATAATAGCCCGTACACTTGCGGTATTTTATAAATTGACAACAAGTTTTTGATTAAGAATTGTCACTTTCGAACTAGTTTTTTTTTACGTTTTGCACTAGTTTATCCTAAAATACAAAAAAAAAATATTTCTTTTTGGCAATTTTTCAGAATCATTTTTTTAGACAGTAGTCCAAAAAAAATATCCGAAAAGGAATATTATTATTCCCTTTAGTAATTCTGTTATTTACAGAACATACAAAATTTTTTTTGCTTCATAAAGTGTGTTTTGTTATTTTTGTTTTGTTAAATACCCCACTAGTGCGTGTGTCATGTTATTTCTTTTCTTTATTTTTTTGTGTCGCACTTTACGTTGGGTGTAGTTTCTTTTGTGTTTTTTTCATTTTCAAGCACATTAAAAAAAAGAGAATTTAAAAAAAAAAAAAGCAAAAGTGAAGAAAAATTTAGAAAAGTCTGCAACGGTGAGCGAACGTGAAGAAACTTGTGCAATCTTTCCACGAGCACAAGGAACTCTCGGGGACGACTGAAACGTAGGCAAATTCCCCCGTGATTGACGTCAACTTAAACTTCGACCCGGCGTAAACATGTGACCGTAAAAAGTCCATGACGGAGGTACGTTTTTGTGTGCTCTTAGGTGGTTTAATTTCACATTTAAATCAACACGTTGCATAAATTGACTTAAGGGCAAAACTCTTAACGAGGGTATAATTAAAAGATACTCCAACGCGAACTTATCAAATTGATTATGTTTTACCTTGTTTAGGATTGGTGGTTTTTAATGAGTCTTTGTATCGACCACCTACCTGGAGGAAAAAGCGTGATTTGAGGCGATAACTGTAGTTGTCCGTCCTTTAAATTCTCCCTTGTCAAAGAGTATGGGCTGTCTAATTAGATTTTGAGTCAATTATAATTGCTTTTGTATTAAAAAAACTCAAAAAAATAATAAATAAATAAATCTTTCATTGTAAATTACAATGGGTGATCCCCATATTATTATCCTGTCATCTTTCTCATATTCCTTAATTGATCCTATGGACATGTTTATATGAAATACTGAAAATTTAGATGACTACGTATTTCAATTTGAGTCAGATGGGTCCGTAGTCATTTTAAAAGTTAAAGAAGGTATGGATGAGAATACAACCTCTGTAATTACTATTTGTCCACCAAAGTGTATCAATTTGAAAGAGGTAAACAAACGGTATAATGATGCTATTTCTAAAAATAATCATGAATTAAATGGGGATAATCAATTTTATGAGGAGAAAAAATTTGACAATCTTGACACATGTAATACTTGTGATGATTTTAATGTCAATGTTTGTTGAGATTTTTCTCCTCATTTAATTGAGAAAAATGTTGATTCTTTTTATACGTGGGAGAATTTATTTCAAGATTCGTCATTCGATTTTAGTGACACTTCAAGTATTTATGACGATCCTCCTATTTTTGATGAAGAAAGCGTATCGCCGCGTGATACCCTATATTCCCATGCTTTTCATAAAGTCTCACATTTAGGAGTGGAGTATTCATCACCAATTTTAAGTGATTATTTTCAAAAAAAGGATACTAAATATTTGGATCCTTATTGCAATTTATTACCCACATGTGATGTATCGGCATATGATTTGTGCGAGTCAAATTTGTTTATTATTGATAATGTCGGTGAACACCACTATGACCATGGATTTATGGTGGAAATTTTTGTTGTGCGGTCATTCTCTAAAATTTATGGTGTTTTGGCACTTAGTGCTATATAGTTTTTTTAACTGGAATGACCAACGACTCTTTCAATTATTAATTTATGGTGATGATGGTAATTGTCATGTGTTTGTATATTATTTGTGTATTTTTTTTCTTTTTGTTATTTTTTTAGTTAACATGTATCATCATTTTACTTCTTTACTTTATTTTCTTTGTCCATATTTTTATTTGAGCATACATTGAGGACAATGTAAATTTTAGGTTTTGGGGTAAGGATAATATTTTTTAAAAGAAAAAAAAATGAGAAAAAATTCAAAAATTCAAAAAGATTTTCAATATAATTGAGTTTTGAAACGATTTCTTAATATAAAATTGATTCATGGATCTCTCAACTTATGATATTTTTACACATTAACCGAATAATATGATCGAAAATGAATATTGAGGCGAAAGTTAATATGCTTCATGAAGAAATGTGGAGATTTTAACTCGGTGAGATATTGTGCCATTCATCGTTATAGAGAGATTTAAATCAATCCGAGTTAAAATATTTCAAACTTTCCTTCAGTGATAAATTCGTTGATGATCTCAAATTCTTTATTTTGTTCAATTATTAAAAATAAAAAGTCAAAATGTGAATCTTAAGTACTAGAAGTCTTAGTAAGTCATCTTGAGACACAAATCAACTTAATCAAACTTGAGAAATGAGATTAGGCCATCATTTGAAAGCCCAAAATTAGGCCTAAACCAACCTTTTTACATTATTACATTGCAAGCCCATTTGAGCCAAAAAGAAAATAAGCCTTTTGTTGAAAACTCATTGTCCTGCCCAACTCCAACTGGGAGTTAAAAGCCCATAAAAAGAAGTCATACCCATTTTCTGAGAATACTGGGGTAAAATTACGGTAAAAAAGGGAAAAAAATGAAATAAAAGGAGGTTGCAAGAATGTGTGAAAAAAGGGAAGAAAGACAAAAAAAGAGATGAAAAAAAAATGTGTGAGTTTGAAAAGAAAAAGGAAAGAGAGAAGAAAAATAGAGCTTAGAAGAAAAAGTGCCTTAAAGTCAAATTACTGAAAAACCTCTATATTCTCAGAAATTTTGAACTCCAAAAAATCATTCTTTCTAGCCAAACCCGAGCCTACAATACAACCAAAGAAAGTCCTAATCGATCTCAAGTAAAGTTAGTTATAGTGTGGAGAGAAGATGAATATGATCTACTGTGCGATTCAACGTTTTCAAAAAGTAATCGATTTTCTATTCATGAGATCATATTCATCCATTATAAAATTCCGTTTTTGATCATGTATATGTGAGATTCTTTCATTTAAATTTACTCTTTTATTCATATATCCCGAGAGAAAATAACCCGTTTTCGAGTGTTCGATTGTGAGTGCATCCCGTGAGATTTTAAAATCTAGATGAACTTTCGAATAAGAAATGTAACGATAAAATCTTTTGAAATGGACAGTTATATTGGCTATTCGTACACACACAGTAAGTTGAGATTGAAAAGTGAAGTTCTACTCTATTTATGAAGTTTGCATTCAAATTTGGTTATATTATTTTTGAGTCTTTCGTATTGAGTCAAGTTTTTGAATTTTATGGGTGTATTCACTGCAAACCCATACGAGATAAAACTCGTCCACTAGGGTAACCTAGGGGTTTAACGGCTTGTTGCACATGATAAGTGCAATCATGATTCCTACGAAAGTGAGTTAGATTTTAAATTTTAGTTTTGCTCGAGGACTAGAAAAGTTTAAGTTTGGGGGTATTTGATGAGTGCATTATTTTGTATATTTTATACCCAAATTTATACTTTGTTAGTCCCATTTTAGTGTATTAATAAGTTCTTAGGACTATTTTATTAATACGAGGAAAAAATGCGAGAATGATTGAATTCATATTGAAAATGGCAATTTTAAGTGAAAAATGGGGACTTCGATAATTTTATAATATTTTTGTACTAATTTGTAAAAAAAGTTGCCTAGTTAAATTTTTGCAGGTAATGATGTAATTTGATGCAAATTGATGATCAATTCAAAAAAGGTGTGAAAAGGTTGATTTTTACGATCATTCGAAAAAAGCTATTTTTGCACTTGTGAAATCGTATTCTCCAATTTAGTTGAAACTCGGCATGCGTGTTAAGCAAGAAAAGATAAGAGTTTTTGTGTGGGGGGAAATTTCGTCCCTTATCACGATCCAAAGATTAAAGAGGTGGAGAGATAACTACTAACACCATTCGGCCAATTAGAAAGATTCCAACCACAACTCAAATACCTCACCACTTGTCCTATAAAAAGGACTATTGGGCTCATAATTTCGGGGACAATTAGAGAGGAATTTCGTGGAGGATTTTGGAGAGAAACTTTGTGTGATTGTAGTCAATTTTAGGGCCAAATTTTTATCATTTTTCTAGAGGATTGAACATTGTTGTGAGAGAACTATTTGTAAGTTTGGTTTATTAATGAAGATCTCTACTCATTCTTGCAATTTCTCTTTCATTATGGCAGCTTGATTCTTATATTAGCAGTAGGGTGAAGTTTATCATAGTTAGATAATATTGTCATATTAATGTTATCATTGTTTATTCCCTACTTGTTTTAATTGTTATTAAATATTCAGTATTCATTTTAAAGCGACACGAGAGTGTGTTTTAGAACCTTCAAGATTGTTTTGTCAAATCAAGTTTTGAGATTTAAAAATAGTAATTTTTTATGGATTATGCTTGCACTTTGATTGTTTTGATAGTCCATACTTAAATACATTTGCAAATTTTAAAACTCGTATTTTCTAAGGGAATATGGATTTTAGCCGTCTATTAGAGACGTTAAAAATATTTTGAACATAATCGTCATATTTTCTGAATTAAACGCGACGAGAGTCGATTTAATTTGAGTTATAAAAAGGGAATGACAACATTAAAATAGTGTGCAATATTAGTTACGTGATAAATGGACCCCGAATCCTAATTATTTCCTAATTGCTTACAAATTTCTTATGTTACTCTCATTTATCGTTGTTGTTTTTATTTAATGTAGTTTATAATTATTGTCTACCCCATTTGATCTAGTTGGATAGTTTCAATTATTTTAATAATTAAAATTGACAAATCCTCGTGGGTTCGACCTATACTTACACTCGTTATTCTATAATAGCCCGTGCACTTGCAGTATTTTATAAATTAACAACACGTGGACTCCTCCCACTATCACGATTGGGAATGACACTAATCCCAAACCTATTTTTTGATTGGACTGATGATGTGTTTAAGTGGAGCACCTACAAATCGCGTGGCCATAGTGATATTTTTGGAGCCATCACCTCTGATGAGTTTTGTCGCTTCATGAAGTGCACTATGTTTAAGGAAGCATGCGATATCCTACAGTTAACACATGAGGATACCAATGATTTCAAGACGTCTAAGCTTCAAAATTTGACCACCCAGTTTGAGACCATTACTTTGTTAGAGTCCGGGAGTTTTGATGAATTTCATGCTAGGTTGTTGGACATCGTTAATACTAGTTTTAGTTCGGGCAAGAGAATTGGGGATTCAAGAGTCATGAAAAAGATTTTGAGGTCACTCCTTTACCGATTTCTTCCTAAGGTCACTGTGCTTAACTCTTCAGGGGTCTTAAACTCTATTAGGTTAGAAGAATTCGTTAGAGACCTTCAAACTTATGAGAGCGACATATTTCCCCAAACCATTAAGCTTAATGATAGAGGGTTAGATTTAAATACTCAAATTAAGAATAAACTAGAAAGTTTGTGAGTATGAATGTGACGGTGAGGTTGATTTCGATGACTTGAACTTATTTGCAAAAAATACTAAAAGTTTCTCAAATTTTCCAAAAATAATTCTTCCAATAATTTTTTTTTGAGAAAAACAAAAAGAAGAATGAGGTCAATGATATTGTTGAGAAAGAAGAAGACATAAGATGTTTTGAGTGCGAGGGAAAAGGGCACAATCTGTTGAATGTCCCACTATGCCAGAGAGAAAGGACAAATAGATTGCTAACAAAGCCACACTTTGTGACAGTGACATCGAGTCGGTTGATTTCGGGGGAGAATCACCACATGAAAAGTTCATTGCTTTCATGGATAGTCACGCGAGCACTTCTAGTTTATCCCATGATGATGAGGACACATGCATACGTGAGAGTCTCGATGAAGTTTTGAGCCATTCGAGTGCGTGTGAGGATGAGATTACAAGTGAGGTAGAAGGAGATCTCTAAAAATCCTTTAGTGATTTATACACCCAGACGTTAAAAACCAAAAAGTTGAATAAATATTTGAGTCTTAAGGTGTTAGATTTGGATAGAGAGATAGAAGTTTTAAGGGTGTGTGAGGCATTGACGAGTCAACTTGAGAAGGTTTGAGTTTCTTTGTGTGAGCAGTTGATTGTCTTAGGCCGAGAAAATAGTGAATTGACTAACACCGTGTCTAGGCTTACGGGAGATCTTCAATCTTCATTGGAGACTCTTTAGAAACTTGAAGTATATTCCAACTCGAGAGAGATCTCAAATAAATCCAAGATGTCAAGGTTACTATTGAGGACAAATCTAAGAAGGTTGAAACGATCCTTGGTCATTTTTTGGGTAATGTTGAGAGACTAGGAATAGGTTATGACAGTGTGTCCACTTTCCATGTTGCACTCGAGACTATTCATGAGTTTGGTATAAATCCTTATGGTTCTAAATATGACCCACCTAGGCATCCGATTCCCCATCAAATAGCGCATCCTAGACATTTTGAGATAAGTGTTCCTAAGCCCGTATATGTTTATCCCCATTGCAAGAAAAAAGGACACATTAGGGAATTTTGTTTTAAGTTAGGTAGTGTCTCATAGGTATCTTTGACAATATACTACTACATGTGTTCCCGTACACACTCCCACAAATGTTACTCCACATGATTCTGCACATCACATGAGAAATTTTGAGCATTCCCATTAGCAAGTTGAGTATTTGGTCAAAACTTCACTTGATTTAATGGATGTTTTTCATAGGATGTCACCTCCTTTGGAGAACACCTCCAGACCTAATGATTGAGGGTTAGACTTATTTTATAGCATATGATGCATTTCATGTTCATATTTTTCATGTCTATCGCTAATATGTACTACCATTGTATTTATCTTTTTCCATTTTGATATATTATTTCAAAAAATACAAAAAAGAATTCTTTTTTCTTGATTTTTTTTGGAAAAGTACAATAGATTTTCTATTTTCTTGAAAAAGTGAAAAAGCCAAAAATATTTTATTTTTGATAAATTTTTTATAAAATCCCAAAAAAGTTTTGTATTTTGTCTTACACCTTATATGGATGGACATTTAGGATTACCAAGTCATAATATCATTCCAATATTCACGTGACTTTTTCATAGTGTTTTGAGACACAACATCATTTCATCCATGTATTTTATCATGTGTTAGAGTCATTGAAATATGATTATCGATTACTTTCTACATGTTTGACTCATTATCTACTTTAATGTGCACATGCACGAATTTATTTGAGCATTGTACTTATCTATCACATGTTTTTTACAATATTTTCATCTTAATCTTGCCTTTAAAGCGAACCAAATTCGAAATATTGAGATAATGAAAGTAGTGCTTGTAATAACCATTGCCCGAATTGGAAAAATTGAAAATTATATCTATGAAAAATGTGTTAATTTAAAAGCAATGTAATCGGGCTGTGAAAGTAAAAAAAATCTTTGCATGAAAAGACACCATTTGCAAAAGAAAAGAGACTAAAATATTAAAGGCACACAAAAGAAAAAATATAAATTGATATTCCCTATTCAAAGAACATTAATGCTTCGCTACATATGAGCATTGGTTTCTTTTAAAAAAAGAGTTGAGAGAAATATTTAATATGTGAGTTTTGAGGGACCAATGCGTTTGCACGTACTGAAAAGGTCTCGTAAAAGAATTATATAGTTTTGGGCATTATTGGTGTGAAAATCATTTTAAACTTTCATTTGTTGATTATCTTGAGTCGATATCACATGAATTCAATATTTTTACACCAAAGGACGACTTTGAGTTCCTTCGTTAGGAGTATCGAAAATTCATTATGCACATATGTTATGATTGCTTGAGTTGATTTTCCTATCGAATTTGTCCACACCCATTCATTACGCGTTCATTATTTGTTTATCTTAGTGTTAGTTCATGGTGTGTATTATCTTTGTATTTTTTTCTTGAGAAAAATTTTAAAAAATTTATAAAAAGTTATTTATTGTTTTGTGACACACTCTGGTTTATTATTTTTTATTCTTTTTCATTTCTATTTCGGACAAATATAAAGGGGGAGAACGAATTATGGGGGAGTGAGAGTTTGATTTATGGGGGATAATTGATTTTATTTATGAGTTTTATCTTATTTCAAACTTGATACGTCGCGAGGTATATTTTTTTGTATATTGTGTGTAGGTACACTTTAATGAGCATTTGAAAAGTACACATTTGACAAAGCTCCCAAAAAGAAGATCAAGAGAAGGCAAGTGAGTTGAAGATTTTGAAGACTTGTACATGTTTAGTAAGCAAGAGAGTTAAAGATTTTGAAGATATGTACATGTTTAGTATCTTTCCATTTATGGATTTTTGGGATGGTATTAGATTTGTATAGGATTTATTGGATACTTTTTTTTTATTTTGTACCGGAATAGACATAGGGGGAGATTTGTAAGGGAAAATTTACTATCCGTGCCCTTAACATCTATGACTTGACTATATAATCTAGTTTACATCAAGTATGGCATATCTTGTTACTTCCGTCATGGCACTTCACGTTCACACGTTCAAGAAGATGGATCCGATTATCAAGAATCTTCAATATGCTCCACGACTTCACGTATATTTGGTATGGTTGTTTTTTTGTGTTTCGTGGATTTTTTTACAAAGTATTGGGAGATTTTAATAGAATATTTTTTTACAAAACGAGGCAGTTTACAAATAGTTTTTAGAAAAGTTTTTGAACTTAAAAAATTAATTTTATTTTTAACAGTTTCATTCAAACGAGATTTACATCTCATTAGAACGACCTTAGATCTCGTTACAAGGTCATTTGATGCATTTATCAAACAAGTTTAAAATGAGGGCTTACTTCTTGAGTGTTTACATATCATTAGAAGCAAAGTATATGTCATTCAAACTACATCTCCATGTCATTAGAACGAGGTATGCTTGTCGTTAGAATGAGATTGCGCCGACTTGATTTTTGTGTCCGTTTACAAACACCTATTTTTTAGATGAAATTTTTTAAGACTTAGCATTTACGAAAACTGCAGAACTGTTGCTTTAACTCCTCAATTTTTATAGGGATTTTTTTTTATTCACACAATGTTTCCCATATACTTTTGTGAATCATCTTTGAAACCCAAAATCATTTGCATATTGAAGTTACTCTTGTGAAGGAGTCCTCACTACTGACCTTATAGAGAAGGAGTCTTTACTGCTGCTCTTGTGGGTACTTATAGGAATTCATTGTTGTAGGAATATTTCAATCTTTGTAATTCTCGTGGGAGCTATTGCCGAGGTAGACGCTGATCACCTGTGGGAGATTCACTGGGCTATATTTCTCTATTATATTTGTAAGTTGCGATTTGCAAACTATAGTGAAATAAAAGGTTTTTCCTTTTGTTTTTTTTTTCTAGAATTTTGATTTCTTTACATGCTTGATTTGAATCACATAGTTGCTTGCTTTAGGGTTAATAAGAAACAATTTTGTTATGGGATTGACATATAATTAAATAAGTTTCCCCCGTTAGAGAACGACACACTCTTCACCTTTTCTGGTATTAATGTAACTGCGACCACTTTTGACGAGGTTCTTAATGCTATTTTTCCCGAGGATGAAATAAACGAAGATTTCGAGTATCCTACTGTGCCTTACTAATTGTATTAATTCTAATCAAACTCTTGATGATGATGATTTTGTAAATGACCATTTCTTAACTAATCTTAATAAGGAGTTTAACAAACAGCATAACCGCATTCAAATTAATAATGATGAAACCGTTGTTTTTAATCTCAGTTATAATAGCCATTAACACGAGATTAGGATAGGGTCCACCCTTAATGAGCATGAGTGTGCGTAATTCAAAGACCTATTGATGGAATTCGTTGACGTATTTACATGGTCCTACGATGACATGCCTGGTATTGACCCAGAAATAACCCATCACGAGATCCCAACATTCCTAAAATGCAAATCGATCAAACAAAAGCTACAGAAACTCCGCGCCGAGTGGTCACTCAAAATGAAAGAATAAGTGGTCAAGCAATTGAACAGAGGTTTCATTCTCGTAGTTGAATATCCTACATGGCTCGCCAATATCATCCCTATGCCGAAGTCAGAAGGGAAAGTCTGCATGTGCGTCGACTATAGGGATTTTAACAGAGCATCCCCGAAGGATAATTAGCCATTACCAAACGTCGATATGATTGTGGACAACACGGATAGCCTTTCCCTCAAGTCATTTGTCGATTGATTTGTTGAATATAATCAGATGAATATACAGCCTGACCATCAGGATAAAACCACCTTCATCACCTCATGGGGAACTTTCTGCTACATTTTCCTTGCATTCGAACTTAAGAATGTCGGGTCTATTCACCAGAGGGATGCTAAAAATCATCCTGCATGACCTTATTAACAAGGAAGTCGAGGTCTATATGGACGATATGATCATCAAATCTAAGACTCGATAAGGCTGTATTCCTACCCTTTGGAAGTTTTTTGAGCGACTACAACAGTACCAGATGCGGTTAAATCCACATAAATACATTTTTGACGTCACCGAAGGAAAACTATTAGGATTCATGGTCATTGAGAAGGGAATTGAAGAAGACCCTGCCAAACTAAAATCCATACTTGAGATGCCACCACCATGGACAGAGAAGGATGTTCAAGTATTCTTGGGAAAATTATAGTACATTAGTCAGTTCATCAACCAACTGACTTCCATCTATGAAATTATTTCCTAGATTCTTTGGAAGGATTCTACCAATGTATGGAATGAGGCCTGCCAAGAAGGATTTGATAGAATTAAGAGATTCCTTACTCGACCTTCGCTGCTTATACCTCCATATCCAAGTCGTACTTGATTATGATAAATACTGCATCATGGGCTTTGCTAGCCTAATACATTGAAGAATATTATAAAGAAAGAGCCATTTACTAGGCTAACCAAAAATTAGTCAGGTACGAAGTCAACTACACTTATTTAGAGAAAGCATGTGTTTCCCTGGTTTGGGTCACGAAGAGATTACGACATTACATTCTTGCCTTCCCCATTAGACTTATGTCCCGAATGGAACCCATCAAGTACTTGCTAGAAAATCCCACTTTGTCCAACCGAATGGCTGTTGATTAATGTTATTAGCCAAGTTTGCTATTGTGTAAGTTACGTATAAAGATATAAAAGGGAGATCCATCTTCGACTACCTTGCCGATTAACCCATAGAAGAAGCCGATGTTTGGGTCTCTGAATTTCTAGACAAAAATATTCTCTGCACTTCTCGGGGGGATATTCGATGGCAAATTATCTTTGACGGAGCTACCAACTAGAAAGAATACGGCCTTGGGATATTCTAAAAAAACCCTGATGACTCTCACATCCCTATTGCCATCAAAATAGACTTCCCTTGCACCAAAAACATGACCGAGTACGAGGCATGAACTTCAGGAGTTAAGATTGCGCTCCAGAAAGGAATGCAACACCTAAAAGTCTACGGAGACTCTTCCCAAATCCTCAGAAAATAGAAAGTCAAATATGAGAAGCTCTTACCTTCTATGCCCACCTAGAAGAACTAGCCTTTCAGTTTAATAATGTCAACTTCCACTATTTGCCTCATAAAAAGAATAGCTTAGATGACGCCCTTGCTACCGTGGCCTCTATGGTCGACATGCCCGGGGAAATAACAAAGGCCACTTTCCTGGTTCAAAAACAGGTTAAGCTTACCTATTGCTATTACATTAGACTCATTACCGATAAGGGTTCTGATATTGCTAGATTATGGTATTATGACATTTGGCACCTTCTCAAACATGGTAGGTATCCCCAAGATGCCGTTAAGAAAGACCGTGTGTCCCTTCGGAAACTAGCTGCCTAGTACATCATCTTCGATAAATCACTGTTTAAGAGAAACTACAATGGAACCCATTTTCACTGCATTGCAGGGCTGATGTTGAAGAAATGATGCAGAAGATCCATAGTGGGTAATTCTAGCCTCACATGAATTATCTTATGCTTGCTAAAAAGCTCATCCATTAAGGTAAATATTTGACCACCATGGTTTAATATTGCACTATTTATATATAAAGATGCCTCAAATGCCAACAGTTCGATAATCTCTAACATTTCCCTCCCGATAAGCTATACAACATGACCTCTCCTAGGCCCTTCTCCACTCGGGGTATTAACATCATAGGGAAAGTTAATCCCAAATCTTCAAACGGTCACGAATTCATCCTGGTCGCCATTGATTACTTCACTAAATGGGACAAGAAAATGGTATTGAATGACAAGAAAGTGGATAAGTTTATCAAAAAGGACATTATCTGCCAATAGGATGTTCCCCACAAGTTAGTGTCAGATAATGGGCTCTATTTGAAATCTGAGGTTACAGAATTAGTCGATGAATATGAGATTCAGAGACACACATATTCTCCCTACCGACCCCAAACCAATGGTGCTGTCGAAGCCTCCAATAAAAGCCTTAAGACCATAATCAACAAGATGACTGAGAATTACAGAGATTTGGCTGACCAGATCCTTTTCGCCCTCTGGGCCTACCGCACTTCAATCAGAACACTCATTGGGGATAACCCTTATTCTCTAGTATACGGCATGAAAGTAGTCCTACCCATTGAGCTGGAAATATCTTCCCTTCGCATCTTACTCGAAAGTAAAGTTGATAAAAAATAATGGCAGTAGAGCCGCTTGGACAAATTATGACTCTTGGATAAAAATAGACGGAAGGCTCTATACCTTATACAGGGGTACCATCACCGGATATGGAGATCATTCAATTGAAAAGTCAAGGATTGAGTTGTCCAGGAAGGAGACATCACCCTCAAAGAGATCATAAAACCTGTCTGGGACCCTAGAGGGAAATTCAAACCAAATAGGAGTGGCCCCTACAACATAAAGAAGATTCTCTTAAGAGGTGCCCCTATTCTCACAGACCACGATGGAGAAGAGATGAAGTGTTTAATCAACCTGGACCGTCTCAAGAAATTTTACCCTTAGTTCAAAATCTCAGCGCGCTACGACTCTTCTGATCCCCCTTCTATTCATACAAAAATTCTTCATTTCCCCTACGCAGAACTATATGGGACATGGTCCTCTCAAAATCATTTCTTTTTAAAATGAAACTTATGAAAATTTTGAAAACCCTAGAGGTACAAATGCAGCCCATACACCATACATGGGTCCGATCCCTTTCCTTTGACAAAATGCTATTATTTTCTATCCTCCTAGAATGACGATTTATTTTATTATTTAGATGAACTACAGGATTATGCATGCATAAGATATTGGTATGGATAATTCAAATGCAAAATTCATCAAGAGGCAAAATAAAATATGCTCAAAATTAAATTTTATTTCTGATTAAGGGTATTAGAACTATTACATGAAGTATCCGTGAGGGGAGTCAAACCAACCACCCCCTCCGCTGACCAATCTGTTCCTAAACAAACCTAACCCTAACCAAACGACACAAAATTATCCCCCAAACCCCAAATACAAAAACACTCGAATCACCATAACTTCATAAAAATCACCAAAAGCTTCATAATATATTCCCTTCAATTGCTGGATGGCCCTGCTTCATCATTATTACTAGCCCCTGGAGGTCCCCAAGTTTCCCAGTCCCGATTGGCATTTCAAATACACTCCATGGAGTGTTACACCCTAATAAATCTGGATAGAACCACGGCACTGTCTTCCATGGTGTCAAACGCCACGAAGCTTCCCACTTCAATTACTATTTCAGGTAGTTCCCAGATACATGCCAGGCTCCTCCTATGGCCTGTGACAGATAGATAGATGGTCGATGATGCTACCACATAGAGCCCATCATCATCCTCAGCAATTCAGTCAAATCCTCCATTGGGAAGAATTTTTTTATACAAGGGGGCACGATCTGTTCCCACCCAACTTGGCACAAAAGTCATTCGGGGAAATAGAAAGAAGTCTGCTGATGGACCACCAGCCACACATACCGATAATCTCAAATCTGCAAGACACGAAGTAAGTCCCCCCACCATGGCACTAGCCAGTAAAGACACTGAGCTTCCTGCCCTACAAGCCAGTTCACCCAACTCTCCATAGATAGGCTGAATTTAAAGAAAGGATAGACAAAGAAATTGGGCACAATCGACAAAGGATACTCAGGAGGGCACACCAGACGAAACAACTCCATAAGCCACATGAATAACATTATAGAACTCCCCCTCAAAAGTTAGAACGACCCTCTTTCCTAGCATCCAGTCCATATGGGTCTCAGCCAGCACCACTGCCGCAAGGTAATGGCGGTAAGACATCCATGGCATTTTCGCAGCAACTAGGGGATCCCCAGTCAAGTCCCTCATCACCAATATCAGCCTCATAGTAAGGCCTAAGACGATAGCCCCATAAAAGTTGACATTGTTAAAACCCCTCAGACGTATTGAGTACATAATCGTTTTAAGAGAAATGGCCCTTCCTATAACCAACTGTCTAGCCACCAAGGGAGAAATGTGATGCAACTTTGATAAGAAAAATGGAGAAAAATTAAAGAAATCAGGCATAGCCGTCACCATATAGGGGCTGACCCCCAACATGGCCGAGAGCTCCTCATAGGTGGGATAGACCTCGTCTAGATCAAAATCAAAGACGTGGTCTTTAGGGTACCAAAATTGTACAAACCACTAATAGTAGATTCCATCAAGATATCTAACAAGGCCATCACCAGTACAGTCTCTCCGACAGACCATAATCGACACAATACAACAAAAGCAACAGGCTCCACTTTACATCAAGCTTTCTATCTCCTCATCCATATACAAACAAGGCCTTCCTCTATCCAAAAATTTCAAAAACATATTTTTCTTAAAATAATCCCTTCAAAGGGAAACTATTTGTAACCAAGCCTCCTAAGCCTTCATCTACTCAAATATTTTTAAAAAATACGAAAAACATAAAATTTTCACACTCTTTCTCGAATTAAAATCTCAAGAACAAATTAAAGTGCATGTAGATTAAGCCACTAAATCAAGATAATCAAACAAAATGTGCATCACTTTTCTCTCTCTTGAGTCTCTCTTTTTAGGTACAAAATATTCAATCAAGCATTTAACATGGTTAAAGCTAAGCTCCCCTAGTCATGACAACATACTTGCATCCGTAATCCCCATAAACCCAGACACCACCTCATGAGCTAGCAACCTACTTATCTACATTTTCATACCAATAGCCCCTGTGGCCCCAAAGGAAAAATCCAAGGCTAAAGGGTCACCTACAACCCCAACACAGATTCAATAATTCACCGAGAAGCAAAGTTCGATAATTCCCTGACCATACTAGTCAATAGCCATCTTTTCCCCTTTCAAAAAAGATCGAGAGTCCATGCCCTTGCTTATTGGCACCCCATAGGACAGCCTATTGGCACCCCCTCTAAATTTCATAAAAAAAATGCTAGAAAATTCCCCAAAACATTCCCATAAATCCTAGAAAAATATGGAATCTCATTTTCCTCGAGAGAATCACTTTTAGAGCTCTAAGCCCCTTATAAAATCTCAAAATACCTTGCCGGATTAATCTTACACCCTTATCGCCAGCATAATCTTTAGTCGGATTAACCTTGTAAACCTATTCTACAAGCATAACAAACTATGCATTCGTATCCAACTCTAATATTCCCTAGACTAAACATTCCTTAGTGGAGTTTTAAGAAAACATAATCCCCAATCGGACATCTCAAAGATAAATCCTTCCCCAGTGAAGTCTCAAACTAACACAATCCCCACCAGAACTACAGGGGCATCCGTACACTTAAGATAATTTAAAATTCCCAGTAGAGTAACTCTCCGCATTTTAGGTCTTTAGAATTTACCTCAGCCCATAGAATTAGTCGCTATGACAGTAGGTCCTCAAAATTAACCTTGGTTTGCAGAATTGGTCGCTACGACTTTAGGCCCTCAAAATTGACCTCGACCCTTAGAATTGGTTACTACAACTTTAGGTCCTCATAATTGACCTAAACCCTCAGAATTGGTCGCTATATCTTTAGATCCTCATAATTGGTCACTAAAACTTTAGGTCTTCAGAATTGACCTTGGCACATTGAATTGGTCGCTACAACTTTAGGTTCTCAGAATTAACCTCGACCCCCAGAATTGGTCGCTGTAACTTTAGGTCCTTAGAATTGACTTCAGCCCTCAGAATTGGTTGCTAAAACTTTAGGTATTTAGAATTGACCTTAACCCTCAGAATTAGTCGTTACAAATTTGGATCCTTAGAATTGACATTGGCTCGCAGAATTGGTCACTACAACTTTAGGTCCTCAGAATTAACCTCGACCCGTAGAATTGGTCACTAAAACTTTAGGTCCTTAAAATTGACATCGACCCTCAGAATATGTCGCTATAACTTTGGGTCCTCATAATTAACCTCGGTCTTCATAATGGTCGCTACAACTTTAGGTCCTCAGAATTGACCTTGACACTCAGAATTGGTCACTACAAGCTTCAGGTCCTTAGAATCGACTTCGTCCTTCAGAATTGGTTATCCCCAGCACAATTTCAGAATCAACTTCAACCCATTAAGTTGGTATACTTTAACCATTAGAACTGATCTTAACACATTTTCATACTCTAAATCGATTATCCTCGTTTCTCTAGGTCCTTAGAACTGATCTCAACCCACTGAATTGATCATCCTCATCCTGTAGGTCCTCAGAATCGACCTACAAAACCTCTTTCCCAATGCGGATGTGGTTTTTATCATTTGACATCCTTTACTTATTCCAAGCTCGCCCGTCGAGGGGCTATCTATAGACACCCATCCTAGGAATCTCCTAGGATCCTACTAGGTCCCGAACACTCCCTCATTCATTATAAACCCTAGGTCATACCCCGAGTACTTATCTAATGTCCACCAGAAGTTCCCGGCCCCATTTAACTATGATAAACTTTCTTGTCTTAGCAAAATCTCAATGAATATTTAAAGGGTTTTGAATACCCTTTCTAACGGTCTGCCTTGGGTGCAAATCGGCCTTCTAATTTGGACGAATGACCCATTTTGCTATTGAAAACCGATCTGGAGGCCACTAGGCACTCCCAGGCCCTATTTTGACCCCAATTAACTTTTTTTCATGAGTGGAAGATTAATGGATCTTCAAAGGGCTTTGAATACCCCTTCCAAAGGTCTACCCCATGCATGAGCCGACCTTATGATTCAGACAAATAATCTATTTTACCTTAAAAACTGATCCAGAGGCCATTGAGCACTCCCGAACGTCGTTTAACTCTTGCCAACTCTCAGATGGAATGAAACTGAATGAATCCTTGAAGGAATCTGAATACCCTTCCCAACAGTCAATCACGTGCGCATTTTACTCCAAAGGTCATGGGGCGATTTCGAGCCCCATTTGACCAAGGTCAACTCTCCTAACCAAATGAAGCTGAATGAATCTCCGAAGTGATCTGAATACCCTTTCTAATGGTCCATCCTGTGCATGAATTAGACTTATGATTCAGACAAAAGATCCATTTTCCTTCGAGAATTTCCCATCCAATAACCAACAGGTGATTTTGGGTCCCTTTTTTCCTCGATCAAGTCCCAAACCCAGGAGTGGCTAAATGGATTCTTAAAAGGTGTTGAAAACCCATTCCGACAGTCTCCCCCATTCGTGGTTCTTGCTTACGTTTCGCATTTATTACCATTTTGCAAAAAACCTACCTCAAACTGCCAAATGGCAACCCCAGCACCCTGCCTATCGAAAGTATGTCTAGGGTTCCACGATGATAGGTAGGTCAAGGACCATGCCAATCGGTATCCCCTTGTCGTTATAAATAGAGGATATGATCTCACTTTCAAAGGCACCCCTGAACATCCCTCTCATCAATTCAAAGAGAATTCCCTTGAATTCAGAGTTATACTTTCCTAAAAACCCCATATCCTATATTACTTCCATCATTTTCACTCTTTTGAGTAAATCTTCACCCACCTCCTAAAACCACCATCACTTCCCCTTGAGATCAATGCATCTATAAGAAAAATCTACTTCAAGTCATCATAAGAAGGTCCATTTCTTCCTCTTTGTCCTTATATTCTCATAATTTTGCATTAGCTATTTTATTTTCTCTTTAGTACATTACTTCATTACATCACACATCTTAATATTAAGTTTCTATTATTAGTATTCACACATACTTTATTTTCATAGAAAAATTCAAAAAGAAGAAAAAGAGGGTTCACTCGTAGATTATAAAAGGGGACTTCCCATCACACTTTCTCACAATAAAATGCCTTTTCCTACGTACACATATAAATAAAGTTCTCGGTTGGATTTATGGGCTAAACCCCACCTTATTTTGTTTTTGAACTACGTGGACTTTGATGCCCTCGGTCTACGTAGGCGTCTTAGGTAAATCCCTTGACTCGAGTCCTCCCTTGTACATTTATTATTTTATTCTCATCGAATACTCATAGTACATACATTTTATATGCTTATTTGCTTCTATCTTATCCGATATTCACAATCGTTATTCCATAATGGCTTGTGAATGGACAAACACCTACATCATAGCTTTTTATCATTATTTTGGGAACACTCCTGGGGATGACCTCGCTCCGTATTTATCCATGACGGGAGTCAAGCGATTATATCCTCCATTTATATTATGCACATAAGCACACACATCACGAGTTTCTACATGAGAATATTAACATATGCCCATGAGAGACTGAAAGGGTGGGATGGGTGCCTAACACCTTCCCATTCTATAAATTAGTCCCTAGACCCTTGAACTACTTGGTTTCACAAGCATCAGTCTTGCCTTGATACTGTTCTCTCGTGGCGGTAACGTTTGTTTTTCCTTCTTTGTGCAAAATAGGCTGGGAACTCTATCTCTACATATCACCCCACATCGACGATGATCAAGCGCCACTATAAAGGATGCGATACCATCCCCATGCCGAAAAAGGAGGGGTGAAGGAAGGAGGGATCCACCTCCGGAGACCCCGACCCCTCGATATCGGTATGGCTACACTACTTTTACAAAACACCACGAGTATCCTAATTTAAGGTTTAAGTTGATATTTTTGAAAGGAAAGTGGATGATTTATAGATTTTCCAATAACACGATTGACGTAAGTTAATCGTATGAGTTAATGGATTAAAAATTATTTTTGGATTAAAATGGAAACTTAAGCATAGAAGGGTCAATGGTACTTAACCCAATTTAAAGTTAATATTTTGAGGTAAAACATATAGTAGTTGCATAATGAATTGGGTTGTAATTATATTTCTTATAATATTCCATTAGTTCTTTCCTAATTTGATTTCTATAATGTATTATGTGAGGTACCCCTGCTGGGCATTGGCTCACTCCGTTTCCTTTGTTTTGTCAATTTAGTAGATATTCCGTCTTTAAAGCATGTTTTACAAATAAGTATTTCCTTATTGGTATGCTATTAGCTCTTATTACCTAAACCCCAAGATATTACCTAATAAGTTCCACACTTGTTATTATGATGCTTAAATATCTTCAAAATTGTATTGGATGCTTACTTTATAATTTTAGTAAACTGAAATGGGCTAGATACCTTGATTAGGTTGTTTCACATCACTTAACATTTAGTGAGGACATACCAGACCGGGATGACTTGGGGGTAACCCCTAAATTCGGGTTGGGGCATCAAATCGCCTCATTTTCCCAAGTAATATGAGAAGAGGAAAGCCATAATATATGATGAGTGGTGGGAAGAAAAAAAATTGAGATGGAGATAAGGAATAAACGACGTCGTGATTCCGATAAAAATGGAACCGAGTTCCATGGAGATTTATATTACTTAAAAAATATAAATACTTGTTACAAATGTATATTACATATGTATTGTTTTTAAAGTATATATTTTTGTAATGCTTATAATTTGACTTAAGATAATATCTTAAATTAAATCTCAAAGCGCGAACACACATACACATGCACACACACTAACACACACACACACACACACACACACACACACACACACACACACACACACACACATATAACCGATGCCAATGACATGATAATAAATTTCCTTTTACGTATATATGTATGCGCGAGATGTACTAAAACATGTGGCTAAAATTCGATAACATACATATTGCTGCAAAAACTCTTCATCACCGTCGTAATGTAGTCATTTCATTAATTTTCAATGTAACTTATTAATAATTTGTATATCGATCTTTTCAATATTCCATATAAGATCTAAAACGAAAATAGTTCAATCTTGGTTTATCATTTCAAATACTTAAAAACGGAGTTAAGGGTATATAGTTATCATTTAAAAACACCTTATCAAAACTTTAGTCTCTCTCGTTGAACATCGATTCATGCTTAAATAATAAATAAACAAATTTCTTAAAGATTTTTGCTTAACTACTTGTAAGTTCAAATAAAAAAATAATTTCATTATCGGCATTAAATCAACTATCACACTTTTTCTACTGTGTTTTAAATATTTCAATAAGTGTATATTTAATTGGCATTGACTTAAAATATGTATTTTGGCACAATTATAAACTCTTTCGGATATATTTAATTATGCGACACCTTTGCATTGGGGTGTATTTAGTACTGCAGCAACATTCATCAGAGATTCAACATATTGTGTGGATCAAGAATATTGAGTGCATATACCACATTATTAATACAATATTCTTAATTTCAAAAATTGCATAGGATAAAATATAATTTATAAAATAATGACAATAAAAATAGAGTAATTCTATATGTACCCTCATTTGGTACCCTCTAATAAGACAAGGCAATAAGAGATTGTACTTGTTGCCCTGGCGAAACCCACAATAAAAAGTACAATCTCTTGTTGCCTTATCTTATTAAAGGGTAACAATGAGGGTAGCAAATAAGGGTATACATAAGTTTATTCATAAAAAAACTTTTTAAATACAGTAAGCATGTGAGGATTACATTGCCATATATTTATTTCCCATAATATCCCAAGTTTATCTTAATAAATCAATCCATAATGCATAATTTACCCCAGATGTACCTGTATATACAACAATCTGAAAACAACAATCCAACATTACCTTCAGCGAATCAAAAGCGCAAACATAAACACTCAAAAAATACTGAAATTACAACCCAATAGCATATAAAAGGCCCAAAATAGACATTATTTATCTGCCCAATTAAACCTATCTCTATGGAAATACAACAAAGTCTAAAAATATTTAAATATATTAAATATGATTACTATTAACACAACTTACTTGCCTTTCGCAAAAATATAACCCTTACCTAGTGAAGCTTTTTTTCATTGTGTTAAAGTCTTATTATATAATATTGGACCAAGATTAAAACAAAAACGTTTACTTTTTAAAGTGAAAAAATCCAAATAAAATTTTAGTTAACTATAAATTTTGAAGAACTTTGAATCAAATTACCTTAAATTTCTCATAACGAAAATTAACTCATATTTTCTATGACTTAAATGGCCTTAACTTTCAAAAAAATTGCCTTAAGTTTGCAACTCTAAAGAACTTTTAATAAAATTTCAGCTCTGAATAACTTTTATACAAATTGCCTAAAATTTTAAATAAATTGCCTTAAATTTTAAACGATCTGCAACTCTGAGGAACTTTTAATCAAATTTCCTCAACTTTTAAACAGATTGTTTGAAATTTTATCATCAAACACCACCTACAAATAACACAACACGATTTCCATCCTCCACCCATCCATTTTTTTTTATTTTTAGAAATAGTTATTGCAACACAAACCATTAAGTACAAAGATGGCTTCACAATGGCATTAACTAATAAAATAGTTATGTGAACATATAAAATGATAATATATGTGAACGTATTCTTGAGTTTATCATACATAACACAACCAACAACAATCTTTTATTTTCATGATAATGAACTAAAAGAGACAATATAGATAAATGATGAAAGCTGCAGAACTGCTAATATACAAATATGAAAATGTGTTCTAAACCTCTCATCTATACTAACTGAAATGGTGAATACTCACATAATTCACATCGTGAAAGTGGTTGTTTAAGAGAGAATTCATGTGTTGAAGGAGATGATTTGTTGGGTAAGACACCCTAGCACAACTGACCTTCTCATTACATGTTTCATATTAACTTATCATTCCTCCAAACAATATTAATCATCATGTAAGTCAAACAATAAACTTGTACAGACATCTTGCACACAAGCTTAAGAATATAGTATATTTAAGATGAATATGACATGGAGCAACAGAGAGAGAAACATGATACACCCAAGTGTAACCTCTTCCCAGACTGGGACTTTCTCGGCTCAAGACAACCTTAAAAGCACACTTTCTATGAATAATCTAGCATTAGTAGTCTCGGTCTCGTCCATCCTCACAGGATGAGACCCATCAATAACCATGTACATCTGCTGATCTCATCTCGTCTGCCATCCTAGACAACTGGTATCTTATTGGTCCATCTTTAATCCCGTCTCCGCCTAATGTCTCCTTGGATGAGACCAAAATTAGCATTCTTCAGGCCATGGTCGGACAGGGCTTTGGAGGTCTCATACTCGGCCTGGACGAGACTCTTACAGGTAGCTTCTCCACCACGTGTGATACAATTATAATGACCCCACTTTTATATGCTCATATTTAGTTTTAAATGATGTATTATTTCATAAGTGATATGGATAATGTTAATTTACTATTTTTAATCTAATCCTCCCTTAATAAATCATGAAATATCAAATTAGTTACAAACATAAAATTTTGAAGTTTTCGATAGGAATGATCATATTGAAGACTAGTTTTGACTATTATAATATCACAATTGACTTGAGGTAAAAGCTAAAAAGTTGTAGATATATGAATTAGGTATGTAACACAACAAACGGAGTGATAAATGGAGGCCCGAGCAAGAAGTTATATCGAAATTACGAAATAAGGGCAAATCTATCCATCCTTTAAGTTGTATTTTGTCTTATTACCACACCATGTGCTATATTTTGATTGGTTGGAAGGGGAGGCTGGTTCATCCGACTTAAACACTTTGAAATAACCTCATTCTTCATCAAAATGGATTAAATCAAAGTCTTATAGCATATCCTATGCTAAATGATAAGTTTTGGGGTAGAAAATGAAATTTTATGAAACTTTAGGGACTTGATTTTGAAATAATGAAAGTTTCAGGGACTAAAATAAAAATATATAAAGGAACATTGTGTAAATAAAATATTTTCAAAGACCTCTAAGAAATATTGAAAATATATGGTGTAAAATTACTAAAATACCCTTTATGTGTAAAATGTCCCTTATACCCTTAATAACTTGACACCTCGTGCTTAACACCTCGTGCTATATTCTTGCCACAACACCTTCCACATATAAATAAGGATAAAAAACATGTCATCCATTTGGAAGAAGATAAAACACATGTCGCCATTTGGTGAATGAAGATTGCAAGATAGTCCCGTTACGCGACACGTCAAACATCGACTCACCAAAATGGATGCTTAGTCATTGGGACACATGTCAACACCCTAATAACTTTGGGAAATTATAAATAGAGACCTTAGGATCAGTTCTTACATGATATTCATTCCAAAGATCATAGAGAAATAGTGAGAGAAAATACGAGAAAGTTAAGAAGAAGTTTCATCTTAAGAATTAACGAGTGATCCAAGACTCGGTATCTGTAGCTTCAAAATTATTTTCTAGGTGAATACTCTGTGACATTCCTTGCGTGTTTTGATTATATGATATTATGCAAATTATATCTATTTTGTGAAATGTTGTATCCTCAAAATACATCTGATACATATGATTCCGTCATTTGTTATATGTGTATATCTCTCAATATATAGATCTGATTTGAATTATGAAATTACTGATTTGACCGATGGAAACTCTATTACTATGTTGGCCTTGACTACCGGGTGGAAATATTTTGGTGGTACCTTCCCAGCTGGTTTATCGCTGGTGTGCCCTAAATAAGGTGTTGTTCCAGAGATCATGATTTTCTATCTGTGTTGTTGCTTGGTGGAAACATTTGGTAACACTATTTGTTTATCTGGGTATTAAAGCATACATGGCCATCAAAATAAAATTGAATAATTGACATATTGCTCAATTGTTTTATCTTTTCCATTCTGAACTCTTTATTCTGAAAATATATACTCTCAGTTTACTTTATATATTTTGTTGCAAATTCATGTCCATATATGTATATGCCTGATGTTGTAAATTGAATAGGTATCAATTTTTTGAAAAACCATGGAATGTCTGGAGATTAATTCTCACTCAGCTTTTAACTGATGTTGTATAAATAACCATTTTTCAGGAAATAAGTAGGTTCGCGGAGGGAGCGAAATAGGACTATGTTGAAGATTCAGCTTTAGAGCTCTTTTCGTTATTGTAAATAATTTTTTTTATCATTTAGAGTATGTTTGGCTCTTTTGTTGTAGTAAGCTTTAAATTTTGTCTTAAGTTGTAACTCGTTGTCACTTTTAAAATAAATGAAGTTTCCTTTAGAAAGATCTAATGACGTAATTCCTTTACTTTCAGTATTTTATGATTCATAACCATGTGATTGTATTTTCGTTGCACTTATTTAAGGAAATAATTTAAGTCAGAATATATGTTTCCTTGGTGGCATGGCAAGACACTCGCTCCCTACTACTAATTTGGGTCGGGGTCATGACAGAGGTGGTATCAGGGTATAGGTTATGAACCCGTAGACTACTGAACATATGTTTCGAACGTTATCGATTTTAAGTCTCCATACATAGGATATAGGATTAAATATCCGACTTATGTGATAACTCTCCATTTGTCTTACAATCTACATATAATTATTTATATATAATTGTTCTTCTAATTTGAAATCCTGAGTTAGTATAATACGTATTATGTTTGGCCATGACTGTAGAAAATGACCAAGCCAAGATCAACTGCGAGAACAAGTGGTTCAAGTATGGAAGGACTCGAAGGTGCATATAAGGCGATTGAGAGCTAGCAAAGATTGTGGAGCATTAGGTGAATAATTGAGCACCAAGGAATCTGGAACTAACCAGTTGTACCATTAAGCATTTCAAGAAGTTGAACCCGCCTTCTTTTAAAGGTACTCCTAACCCCATTGAAGTAGAAAGTTGGGTGATGCAGATGGAAAAGATGCTCGATGTTCTAAAGTGTACCGATGAACAAAGGGTATCATTTGCAACATTTATGTTAGAAGGTGAAGCCGAACATCGGTGGATATTGACTAAGAGAATACACGAGGAGTGAAATACTTGTATAGGTTGGAATGACTTCTTGGTGATCTTTTATGATAAATATTTCCCTAAAATCATGAAGGATGAAATGGAAGCCGAGTTCACGAGTCTAGTGCACGGGAATATGACGGTTAGTCAATACGAGGCAAATTTTACTGAGTTATCCCATTTTGCACCTTATGTTGAGATAACTCATCTGTCAAAAGCTAAAAAGTTTGAATGTGGGTTAAGTTTGAGTATTCGTAGCAGAATTTCCATCCTAAAGTTGACATCGTATAGTGACGTTGTGGCTAGGGCTATAATAGCCAAAAGGGATGGCGAGGAGTACAATCGAATTAGAGATGGTAAGAGGAAGTTTGGGGAACAAATAGGGAAGAACCTAAATAATAGAAATAATATTAGGAATACATCCAATGTTGGGGGAGCTAGGGATGACAAACAGTATAATAACAAGATATGTCAATAATGTGGAACGATGCATGGAGGACGACCTTGTTATAAGGATACGGGAGCTTGTTTTAGATGTGGACATAAAGGACATCAGATAAAAGACTTCCCAACCCCAACAAGGGTTCCGATATAGACTTTAGGTGAAAAGAAGGATCAAGGCAGACAAGGTAGAGTTTTTGAACTTTCTGATACCCAAGCTTCTAAAGCAGTAGTGTCAGGTACACTTTATATATGTGCACAACCTTTTCAAGTATTAATAGATCCTGGTTCTACCCATTCATTTATTTTTTTGCATTTTGCTAATCGCTTTCCTAATAAGCCCGAACCCTTGAATTATAACATGCATGTTTCTACTCCTTCGGGTGAGTTATTGATGGGAACCTTAGTATATAAGTCTTGCCCTATAGATGTTAGTAGTCATAAACTATTCATTGATTTGATAATTTTAGACATAAAGATTTTGAAGTCATTTTGGGTATGGATTGGTTATCATCATATCATGCTAAGGTAGATTGTTTTGAGAAGAGAGTTACTTTCCAAATACCTAACCAACCAGAATTCAGTTTTGAAGGAACATGCATCCTATCTCCCATTCGTATTATCTCTGCAATGCAAGCTTGTAGTTTTCTTAAGAAGGGATATTGAGGATTCCTTATGAGTATTATTGATTTACAAACAAAAGAGCCTAGTTTAGAATATATTATTATAGCTAAACATTTTCCAGATGTTTTTTCAGTCTTCCTCCTAGTAGAGAAATAGAGTTTACTATTGACCTTATTCCTGGAACTATACCAATATCAAAACCACCTTATCGTGTGGCACCTTTAAAATTAAGGGAATTAAAAGTTCAATTACAAGATCTGTTAGACAAGGGTTTTATTAGCCCAAGTGTATCCCCTTGGGGTGCTCCAGTGTTATTGGTTAAAAAAAAGGATGGGACGATGAGGTTATGTATAGATTATCGTAAACTAAATAAAGTGACCATTAAGAATAAATACCCCTTACCTCGTATAGAAGATTTGTTTGACCAACTTCAAGGTGCGCAAGTATTTTAAAAGATAGACCTTAGGTCAGGCTATCACCAATTAAAGATTAAGGAAGATGATATTTCAAAACCAGCTTTCTGTACTAGATATGGTCACTATGAATTTCTTGTGATTCCATTTGGACTAACTAACGACCAACCGCTTTTATAGATATGATGAATAGGGTATTTAGGAAGTATTTGGATTAGTGTGTGGTTATTTTCATTGATGACATCCTTATTTATTCCTAAAGTATTAAAGAACACGAAAAGCATTTAGAGACGGTGTTACAAATCCTTAGGAAGGAGAAATTTTATACAAAATTAAAGATGTGTGAGTTTTGGTTGCCTAGCATCTCTTTTATAGGACATGTCATTTCTAAGGAGGGAATGTATGTTGACCCTCAAAAGATTAAGGCTATACTAGGTTGGCCTAGACCATCTAATGTGGTGGATATACGCAGTTTTCTTGGATTAGCAGGATATTATCAAAGATTTGTTGACAAATTTTCTAGTATTGCCAAACCTCTATCTAGGTTAACTCGAAAGAAGGTGAAATATGAATGGTATGAGGAAGTTGAGAATAGTTTTCAAGAACTTCAGAATGGATTGGTAACTTCCCCAATTTTAACTATTCCTTCCGGGACAGGGGGATTTGTGATTTATAGTGATGCTTCTAAAAATGGTTTGGGATGTGTGCTAATGAAAAATGAAAAATGAAAAAGTAGTAGCTTATGCCTCATGACAGTTAAAAACACATGAGTAGAATTATCCAACCCATAACCTTGAATTAGCAGCTGTAATTTTTTCTCTTAAGATTTGGAGACATTATTTGTTTGGTGAGACTTGTGAGATTTATATCGATCATAAGAGTTTGAAATATATTTTTACCCCAAAAGAATTGAACATGAGACAAAGGAGGTGGTTAGAATTAATGAAGGATTATGATTTGAATATTCATTATCACCCGGGGAAAGCTAATATAGTAGCTGATGCTTTAAGTAGGAAGTTTACTCCAAATTTAGCATGTCTTATTACAAGTTAGGAATCACTGTTGAAGGATTTAAGAAGTATGGAAATAGATGTCCATATTTATTGTAAGGGAGGAACAATCACAAATTTACAAGTATAACTCAAGTTGATGGAAAGAATCAAAATTTCACAAGTAATGACCAACAACTGAAGAAGATTAGAAAAGAAGTTATTGAAGGGAAGAGGATTGAATTTTCTATTCGAGATGATATATTGAGGTTTGGAAATAGAGTGTGAGTGCAAAGTGATGCCCAATTAAAGAGGCAAATTTTAAAGGAAAGTCATTACTCGAGATTCACATTTCATCCCGGATTTACAAAGATGTATAGGGACCTTCGATATGTATTTTGGTGGAATAACATGAAAATGGAGATAGACGAATTTGTATCTCAATGTTTGGTTTGTCAATAAGTAAAAGCTGAACATAAAAACCATCAAAAATACTACAACCCCTACCTATCCCTGAATGGAAATGGGAACATATTAATATGGATTTTGTGACAGGTTTACCAAGGAGTTCAAATGGTAATGATTCTATTTGGGTAATTATTTATAGGTTAGCAAAATATGCTCATTTTCCTTCATGGGACCCCAATTCCAATTATTTCTGATCTCAACCCTAGATTTGTGTCTCGCTTTTAGAGAGGCCTATAAGCAGCCATGGGAACACAATTAAATTGCAGCACCACTTTTCATCCTCTAACAAATGGACAATCTGAGAGAACCATTGGAACCTTAAAGGATATGCTTAAGGCATGCGTACTTGATCTGAAGGGGAATTGGGATGATCATTTACCGTTAGTATAAGTTGCATATAATAATAATTATCAAATAAGTATTCAAATGGCTCCGTATGAGGCACTCTATGGAAGAAGGTGTCGTTCCCTTACACATTGGGTAGAAATTGGAGAAAGAAAATTATTGGGACCAAAGTTGATCGAGATCACAACAGAGAAAGTGAAATTGATACAAGACTGACTTCGAATAGCTCAAAGCCGTCAAAAGAGTTATGTTGACAATCGTCGATGAGAGTTGGAATTACAAAGAGGAGATTATGTGCTCTTACGAGTATCACCAGTAAAGGGAGTAATCCGATTTGGGAAGAAAGGGAAGTTGAGTCCAAGATACATAGGACCTTTTGAAATCCTTAAAAGGATAGGAGCTGTTGCGTATAGAATAACCTTAACTCCTGAACTATCTAGTGTGCATAATGTGTTTCATGTGTCAATGATGAATAAATACATCCCATATCCAACACATATCCTATGTCATGAACCTCTTCAAGTTAGAGAAGATTTAACCTGCATTGAGCATCTAGTAGAAATTTTGGACCATAAATATCAAATATTACAATCTAAGGTAATTCCACTGGTTCAAGTATTATGGCGTAATCATTCCATTGAAAAAGAAACATGGGAGCGGAAAGATGAAATAAAGGAACGATATCCCTACCTGTTTGAAAATTAATGTAAGTAAAGTTTGGGGACTAAACTTTTTATAAGGAGGTTAGGATGTAATGACCCCACTTTTATATGCTCATATATAGTTTTGAATGATGTATTATTTCATAAGTGATATGTATAATGTTAATTTATTAGTTTTAGTCTAATCCCCCCTTAATAAATTATGAAATATCAAGTTAGTTACAAACATAAAATTTTGAAGTTTTCGATAAGAATGTTCATGTTGGAGACTAGTTTTGACTATTATAATATAACAATTGACTTGAGGTAAAAACTAAAAAGTTGTATATATATGAATTAGGTATGTAACACAACAAACGGTGTGATAAACGGACGTCCGAGAAAGAAATTATACCGAAGTTACAAAATAAGGGCAAATCTGTCCATCCTTTAAGTTGTATTTTATCTTATTACCACACCATGTGTTATATTTTGATTGGTTGGAAGGGGAGGATGGTTTGGAGGACTTAAACACTTTGAAATAACCTACTTATTCATCAGAATCGATTAAATCAGAGTCTTATAGCATATCCTAAGCTAAATGATAAGTTTTGGGGTAGAAAATGAAATTTTATGAAACTTTGGGGATTTGATTTTGAAATAATGAAAGTTTCACGGACTAAAATAAAAATATATAAAGGACCATTGTGTAAATAAAATATTTTCAAGGACCTCTATAAAATATTGAAAATGTATGGTGTAAAATTACTAAAATACCCTTCATGTGTAAAATGACCCTTATACCCTTAATAACTTGACACCGCGGGCTTGACACCTCGTGTTGTATTCATGCCACCACACCTTACATGTGTCATCCATATAAATAAGGATAAAACATGTGTCATCCATTTAGAAGAATATAAAACACGTGTCTCCGTTTGGTGAATAAAGATTGCAAGATAGTTCCGTTACGCGACATGTCAAACGTCGACTCACCAAAATGGACGCTTAGTTATTGGGACAAGTGTTAAGACCCTAATAACTTTGGAAAATTATAAATAGAGGCCTTGGGATCAGTTATTACCTGAAATTCATTCCAAAGATCAGAGAGAAATAGTGAGAGAAAATACGAGAAAGTTAAGAAGTTTCGTCTTAAGAATTAACGAGTAATCCAAAACTCGGTATCTGTAGCTTCAAAATTCAGTTCTAGGTGAGTACTCCGTGACATTACTTGCATATTTTGATTATATGATATTATGAAAACTATATCTATTTTGTGAAATGTTTTATCCTCAAAATACATCTGATACCGATGATTACGTCGTTTTTTATATGTGTATATCTCTCAATATATACATCTGATTTGAATTCTGAAATTATTGATTCGGCCTATGGAATCTCTCTTACTATGTTGGCCTTGACTACCGGGTGAAAATATTCGGGTGGTACCTTCCCAGCTGGTTTATCGCTGGTGTGCCTTAAATAAGGCGTTGCTCCAGAGATCATGATTTTCTGTCTGTGTTGTTGCCGGGTGGAAACATTTGGTAACACTATCTGTTTATCTGGGTATTAGAGCGTACATGGCCATCAAAATAAAATTGAATAATTGACATATTGCTCAATTGTTTTATCTGTTCTATTTTGAACTATTTATTCTGAAAATATATACTGTCAGTTTACTTTATATATTTTACTGCAAATTCATGTCCATATAAGTATATGCCTTATGTTGTAAATTGAATAGGGTATCAATTTTCTGAAAAACTATGGAATGTATGGAGATTAATTCTCACTCGGCTTTTAGCTGATGTTGTATAAATAACTATTTTTCAGGAAAAAATTAGGTTCGCGGAGGGAATGAAAAAGGACTATGTTGTAAATAAAATGTTCATATGGCTTTTAGAGCTCTTTTCGTTATTATAAATAAAATGTTTATTTTATCATTTAGAGCATGTTTGGCTCTTTTGTAGTAATCTTTAAATTTTGTCTTAAGTTGTAACTCGTTGTCACTTTTAAAATAAATGAAGTTTCCTTTAGAACTATCTGATGACTTAATTCCTTTACTTTCAGTATTTCACGATTCATAACCGTGTGATTGTATTTTCGTTGCACTTATTTAAGGAAATAATTTAAGTGAGAATATATGTTGCCTTGGTGGCATGTCAAGACACTCGATCCCTACTACTAATTTGGGTAGGGGTCGTGACAACAATACTCCAACATGGCTAGTCCACATACACATATAGTTATAATTGAATCATATGTGCACATGGGGGGAATATTTACTTAATCATGACTTATATGTGACAAGAACATATGGCTTAATCTTATTGGATAATGTATACTGCACATACCTGTTAAATGCATGGGGGTGCATTACACCACCCAAGCGCTTTGTAAGCTGATCTTCTTCAATAATGTAAAGGATCGATAATTGAAACCCTAGCCAGAACTCTGTTGCAAACAAAGTAGAGAGAGAAAGTTTTGTGACCTATAATGCTAAGGACATTATAGCCATTTTCATAGTGAAAGGTCACACACCATTGCAGAGTGGAATAGACCAGATGGTCAAACCACTTATTTTATATTCTATTTCTCCATTGTCTCACCTCCTTCTTCATTTACTTTCTTACTAAAATGCCATTGTTGCACTTGTAAATTTGTTCAAGGTTGAACTTGAACTGTCTACTTGCTTGTACTATATTTGGTACCATCATTTTTGGCTCCATCTATGGGAAGAGGAGCTTCTTCTTCTTCTTCTTCTTCTTCTTCTTCTTCTTCTTCTTCTTCTTCTTCTTCTTCTTCTTCTTCTTCTTCTTCTTCTTCTTCTTCTTCTTTACATTTACAGCTTGATCCTCACCGAATTTTCTGGTGGTGATTCAACTCCACGTTTTTCCTTGAATCACCATTGAAAGAGATCTAGTCGAGCTATCTAAGATCTTCTCCATTTTATTTAGCTCACATGGTGCATCTATTATAGTTCTGATCATTCGCCAAAAATTATGGGTTCAGACTTATCGTATAGCACTGGCCCCAGTTCAAGCTAGGCCCCCTAGTCAGAAATGGTTGGGTCACGATGGCGAGTGATCGCTGGCTGCTAGCCAGTCAAAGATGCAGGACTAGTTGAATGATTTAAAAAAACATATTAAATAGGACCCTTAGCTAGGAAGCGAAGATGATAACTCCGGTCGCTAGGGAGGGTGGAATTGGGCGATAGGGGGACCACCATCGAGCTCGCATAAGGAAGCGCCATAATAGCAAAGACGAAGTGATGTTATTGACCCCAAACATCTATTCCTAGGGAGGTAAGGCCAAGAGTATAAAGATAATGAATGTGATGACGAGAAGTAATAAGAACCATATGAGATCTCAAGAGACACTGTACGCCCTATTCAAGCCAGTAGGGGAAAAAGTGCAAGGTCGAGATGAGAAGGTCAACCTCGTCCCTCAGGGTTTGATAGACTCAGTAGATGATCTACTTTTGATGGATTCAACCCTGTCAATAACCTCTGAGATCGATTGTCTAGGTCTCACAACAGGGAGACATCCTAGAAAAATAATGGGCGTGCTGGTTGATAGCCATTACATGGCTGAGAAGAGGAACTATTTAAAGTTTATAGTCGATAGAGGATGGCCGCTTGAGATCCTGTGTAGTGCACGATCGAAAGGGAAGGGGCCGGGGATAATGCTATAATAGTCGAGGGTGATCATTCCGCAGTGGCTACAACCGACAAATCGTGGAAAAATTATATTTAGAGAGTTGAAGATAAGATTGGCGACATTTTGAAGAGTCGAGACGCCATGCAGAGGGGTTACATGCAAGGGTAGCCGTTCATCATAAGGATAGTGAGCTACCCAATCCCAGCTAAGTTTGAGCCAATAGTGGTGACACCAAAGTACAATGGGAGCACTAACCCGATCCACCACATAGAAATGTATCAATCGATTGTAGATATATATTCAGTCTCTGATGAGATGAGGTACTAAGCCTTCTTCAACACCCTCACCAGTGCAACGCAAGTACGTATACCTCTCTTCCTAGGAACTTAAAAAAACTGGTTGAGAGGTTTATTTATAAATTTTTGCTATTGAGTAAAGCCAAGGAAGAAGACCACCCACTTGGTGTATGTTAATCAAGAAAAAATGAATCTCTGAGAGACTAAATTTCTCTCTTTAAGAAAGAGAAGTTATAGGGGGAAGATTATAATGAAAGTATAGCGATGACTGCCTTGATGGGAGTATTACAAAAAGAAAAGATCTTATGGAAATTGGCCGAGGATCCTCCAAAGTACATGGAAAAACTCCTAGCTACGCCCGAGAGAGTCATGGACATAGAGGAGGCCATGATGACCAAAGGATAAGATGAAAAATGAGCTAGTGGAAGTAAATTAAAAAAGTTTAAGGGAAAGGGAGAGAACAAGAGGTCGGCGGATGATAAGTTAGCTGAATATACCTCATTAATTGTAAGCTCGAAGATTATTCTGAATGAAATCAAGAATGATCAATCCTTGAGATGGTCGGATAAGCTGAAAGCCCCTCCTCACAAGAGAGTCAAAATCAAGTGGTGCGAATTCCACTAGGATCATGGCCACACGTTTTACAAATGCTTTGCACTCAAAGACGAGATATAAAATATGCTAAAGTAGGGAAAACTTAGAATGTATGTGGATAAGATGGTGTAAGAGGTAGCCATGATGACACCAGAATGAGGAAAGATGACAGGTGTAAACTAGATGCCCCGGTAAACAAAGACAATAATGCTTTTGATGATGATGATGATGAGGCCGACCTAGATCTTTCACTGAATATACTTGATTGCAAAGGTCAACTACATATAATCTCTCCGGGGATAAAAATGATATGTGACGGCCTACCAGGTGGTGGTAAAGACATAGTCAATTGTAAGTCCCCTATAAATGAGGCCAAGGCTCTCCCAAAGCATGAGGTGGTAAATTTGGTCGCTGTTGAATCAAATTCGGGTAAGAGGAATAAAGTCAACATGAACACTTTGGTGATAGACTTATCAAGGTTGGATTTTAAGGGGATCCTGGCACCCCTTGACAACCCTCTAGTGATCACTACAAGAGTGCACGAGTACGATGTTCCTAGAATATTGGTCGACGGTGGAAGTTTGGATGATGTAATGATCTGGGAGTGTTCCAAAAGGTTGGGATTAATCAAGAAGAGACTCATCCCATATCATCAACCTTTAATTGGTTTTAATGGAGAAAAATTCCATCCTCTTGGGATCTATGGGATGGACATCTATATGGGGGAAACTTGACCGAGAAGTCTCACAAAGAAGATAAATTTCTTTGTGATGGACAAGAATGATTATTTAACCTACAACATCATAATGGGATGAGTAGCCCTCAAAGAATTTGAAACAATGCTCTCTACCATTCACCAAATGATAAAATTCTCGACTCCTTATGGAGTAGGGGAAGTTGAAGGCAATTAGGTCGAGGTCCGTGAATGCTACTTTAACTCAATTGAGGAAAGAGAAGCCCGTAAGGGAGCCACCACCACTTACAACATCGATACTCTCAACTCTAGGGATGAGATACAACTAAAGAAGGGCAAGGCCACCGAGGAGGTAAAATCCATAATCGTTATTGAGGAAGAGTAAAAAAAAATCGTCCAAGTCGGCAAAGCCCTGAAAAAAGAAATTAAGGAAGAGTTGATCAAGTTATTGAGGGAAAGATAAAGTATTTTTGCATGGAGTCATGAAGATATGCCAGGAATTGATTGGAAGATCCTCTGCCATAAATTGAATGTAGACAAAGGAGCTAAGCTAGTCAGACAGAGGCCAAGGATCTATTCGAGGGAAAACTATGAAGTCATAATAAATGAAGTAAAAAAGCTAGAGAAAGCTGAGTTCATCAGGGAGGTTGTCTACCCGGAGTGACTGACTAATGTAGTCATTGTGCCTAAGACTAATGTCAAGTGGACAATGTATGTAGAATTCACCGATTTGAACAAAGCTTGTCCAAAAGATAACTTCCCTTTCCTAAAAATTGATTAAATTGTAGATGCCACTGCTGGGTATGAACTGATGAGCTTCATGGATGCCTACTTAGGCTATAATTAGATATTTATGGACCCATTTGATGTTGAGAAGACCTCATTCATTACTGGTAAGGGTATGTATTTCTACATTTTCCCCTCAGTTTCCACTTGAGCCGACCCATCAATGATAACATTTTTCTCCACTTCAGCATTATCGTCTTTCTCAAGATAGGATGTCTCGGTCTTATACCTAGCTAGCTCATTGTTGCCCTCATTGTTAATTATTTGGATAGTAAGCTCAGGTTGTGCCGAACCTTCAATCTCAGTCAGGGCTATCATGGCTAGTGGGTCAGAGAAGTCAAAGGCCTCAATCTGCATGGCCAATTGTGAGACATCAGGGAATTTGATAGTCTTCCAATGTAAGGCTATTTTAGCTCGTCTCTCAAGGTACTGAGGACTTGAAATCTTCAACCGACTTTTTCTTATCCTCCTTAAGGGCCATGTCACAGTAATCTTCACCTTCTTTTGTACCTTAGATGCTTGCTTATCGTATAGGACCTTGGTCACAATATCATGGTCGATATTCAATGGACGATGGATTCATTATGTTAACTCTTCAAATTATCCATGTCCTTCATGTGGTCTTCCTCCAAGGTTAGGAGATTCTGCTTCAATTGCCTCTTAGATTTATAGCCTCTCGGACAAGTCGAATCTCAGGGAGCTTTTCTCCAACCCATTGGTGGACCTTCTACAAAGATATAAGAGACTGCAAAAAATATGAAACATCAATATGTGATGATACTAAAAATTAAATAGAAATTAAATAAAGGTATAAGAGTTCACCTGAATAGCCTTGTGTAGACAAAAGTTGCTTAGGAGAGAGACATTCATAGATTCTCAAAAGCGATCATCTGTTTCTTATGTTATTGAAATCAATGACTCAAAAGCTTTCTGATTATTCCCTATTAGGGAGTCAAAGCTGATCTTAAGGTTCTGCAGACGTGCTGTCAAGGCATATTCAGATGAGATGGGGATAACATGTGTCAGAGTAATTTTGGAAAAGCTGTCCTTACGATTCTTCTGCTGATGAGAGGTGGGAAGATACCCAGGGATCTATTTACTCTTCATTTTTCCCTCAGCCTGACTGGGGTTGACGACGATGGACTTCTTTATTTGAGGTCGGGGTATAGTCTTTTTCCCTACTTACTTCATTAAACTAGCTAAATTTGGTGCAACCATTCTCCACACAACCCCCAATGTATTAGGAGGATGATCTGTAAAGTAAAGACAAGGTCAGTAACAAATATAAATAAGATATGACACAGCAGTCCAAGATAAATATACTTACATAATTCAGTTAGGGGGTTCACCCCTAAACCTGTCTGCTCCAGAAAGGAGGGGGCCATCAATTGTTTAAACTCTATGAGACCACCCTCCTTACTCTATCTCCTAAACTTTTGCACATCCTTAGAAGCATTAATGCTCAGACCCAGGTATAACTTGGCTGATATTGTAGCTTTTTCCCATCTCTAAGGAACCCTAGGCTCTGAAGCACTACATGCAACATCTGGGCCAAACTCCCATGGTCCAGATATGAAGAAGTAACTGGGCTTCCAATTATAATTTAAAGTTTGGTTTACAAGAAAGACTTTCTTTGTTGGTTTCCTGGATATGAGATGATATTATCCAAACTGAGTCTTTAAGGATGACACGTTATAACAGTCGCTAAAAATGCTAACTGGAAGGTCGATGTGATGAACCAACTTCTAAAGTGATACAAAGCCGAGGATGATCCTCCGAGCTTTGGTGATAGTTGATAGGGGAGGAGATCTAAATCGACTAAAATGGCTTGTACTATTGGGTGAATAAGCAGCTTGAAGCTGACCTTAAACATCTACTCGTGGACCGAGATCTCACTTTCTCGACTGTCAAATGCTCTCTCATCCCCAGAAGGCACCCCATGTTGATATAGGGTCCTATACCATCGAGATGTATCAAGGTCAAAAGATCTACCTTGTATCTATGCTGGGAAAAGATTAAACATAGGATGTGTCAAGTGTATCTGGGTTTTCGACCTGACCGCCACTTGGAAATCCTTGAGTGAACTTATCAGTCAGAATGGTCGATAACGGGAATGTTATGGGTGGAGGAGGAATTATAATTTCCACCCTTGACTCATACGGATCTGAGATGACTTGTAAAGATGAGTCTAACTGGCAAGAAGACTCAACATGCTAAGAAGACGAGGCTCGAGAAGAGGCCTTGTCTTCTTCGAACCCTATACAAGAGGTAGGAGAGGGACTCATTGCCTCTTTGTGAGAATCCACTCTCTCGAGTGTATAGGAGATGAAAGTATTTTCATCCACATAAGCAGACATGTATTTAGTCACTAAGATCTACCAGCTTACGCTTGGCGGCGTCCTCGACTTCTTCCTTTCGTATCACCCTAAAACATCTCTCCCTAAGGGTTGGAAACTGGTCAACTAGTTTATATAGAGTCTTTAACATTCAAAAAAGTTAAAATCTGTCTTAAGTTGACTACGGGATCAAAAGGGGGTAACTCAATTATTTTGGAGAAAAAAGAACAAGAACAGGGGAATGAATGTTGTCGGAGATGGTAACAAGATAATTACCAAAAGTTCCAAAGTTGGGATTTTTGGGGCTAAAAACACGTAAAGTTAAACCAAAAACACTTCCTACTACCTAAAGAGTCCCAGAAAATTGAAGGTACAACCTTTAAACCACCAAACTCACCATCAAAAAACGTAGCAGTTCATTGGAATTTGAAAAATAAGCAATAAATGCAGCAAATATAAATGTAAAACACAAAGAGAACTTGGTGGAAATGGGTTACGTGGATGAAGAGTAAATCTCAAGAGCAATAAATGGCTCAAAAAATGTGAGAAACAATGAGAATCAGAGGAATCTTGTGGTGATGTTAATGGATGTTTGCACAGAAAAGCTATAGGCGGGAACAAGTTTGCAAGGAGGGAAGAAAAAATGAAAAATGTGGTTTTTAAACCACTAAATAATTAGGCACAATTTTTGAGAAGAATCATCATTAGGACACAGAACCCTAAACGCCTCTGCCACACTTGTGCCTAGAAAAGATGCTAACCTATGTAAACTGGGATACATGTAATCTCAAGACTGCAAATCCATAGACTAACTGCGAAATGTAAATTCAATGACCATCATTAGCTCATATATGAAATTGGAAGGACAAGTTAGCTGTCACCCTTTGTCCTCAGATGAACTTAACCCTCAGCCTCCTACTCATATTGAAGGCTAAGGGCTAGGGGTGACTGGTATACCTAAGTGTAACCTAATCTCATAGTGAGACTTGTTCAGCTCAGGTCAACCTTACAAAGCACACTTTTTATAAAGAGGCCAATATCAGTAATCTCAGTCTCATCTAACCTCACAGGAAGAGACTCATCAATAACCATGTAAATTTGTAGGTGTCATCTCGCCTGTCATCTCGGACAACCGATATCTTATTGGTCTAGCTGCAATCCCATCTCGGCTGAGACCACATTTAGCATTCTCCAGCCCATGGTCAAATAGGTCTCTGGAGGTCTCATACTTGGCCTAGTCGATACTCTTCCAGAAAACATTTCCACAACATGTGCTATAATACTCCAGCATGGCTAGTCCACGTAGACAGACAGTTATAACCGAACATGTTCACATAGGGGGAATATTTAATTCATCATAACTTATGTGTGATAAGAATATATGGCTTAACCATATTGGCTAATATATACTACACATGCCTATTACATGCATGGGGTTACATTACACCACCCAAGCACTATATAAGCTGGTCTTATTCAATAATGTAAAGGATCGATATGTAATACCCTGTATTTTTATGGCTTTTAAATTTGGGGATTTATTAAATTTAAATTGAGATATTAATCCAAAAATTTATTTTAAATATTTACTAGGGTGATGAGAGTTAGTAATTATTGGGAATGTTGAATATTACTTAATGGGTAAAGTAATATGTATAATTGAATTTATTAAAATCGTCATGAGTGAATAATGTGACAATTATGGAAATTAAGTTGGGAAGCACTTGGGTCGTGTCGATACTAAATTATTATTATAATAAGTGAATATATTATAAGTCGCCCGTATGGTCATTTTGAGTAAGCCAATGTGTACGGAAGGGTCGAGTTAGTCAAAAAAGTGTACTCGGGGGTTTAGTTTGGGTCTCGGGACATTTTTAGGCCTAATTGGAATCCCGGGAGGGTATTATAGACATTTTGTATTTTTGGGTAATTAAACCCACGAATTTTCCTAAGATATATCAGCTATTAGAAGTTATCTTTTAGGGTTAACAATCACAGAACATATGAACAACTATTAGAGAAGAAGGTAGGAAGATTTCCAATAAAATTCAAGGCTAAGAACTCACTCGATTGCACCGCCACCACCACCAAAACATAGATCGCACGATGAGGAACGCAACCATATCTTTTTCATCAACAAATCAGACCCTTGAATCCCAGACAAGTATCTATCTTTCTTTTCTTTTAGTTAATGTTTCACCCATGTTAGAATAGGATTGTTAAACACATGTTTTATGGAAGAATTTAATGATTTGGAGAATTAAATCAGATGTTTTAGAGGAAATAAAAATATTCTGGAAATATCAATCATATGTAGAGGATTACCCACGAAATTTTATGGATTTAGAAGTAAGAAATCTGGAAAAGAATGAGAAGAATGAAAGTTTTATGAAAAATTAGGGTTCTTGATAATTATGATGTTTTACCCCATTAATTCAATAACTTTGATGAATTTTACATATTTCACGTAGGAAATCATGTATATAGGTATATATGACCAGTAGTAATGTTGTTTGGGAGTTTGTGGATCGTTAATGGAGTTTTGGTTGACGCTGGAGAAGAAAACCCGTAGTTAACAATGGTAGAATTAGGAATAACTTCTTGATTGATCGATCGACCAAGAGCATCGATCGATCGACGATAGATCGATCGATCCCTTTCCTCGATTGATCGACCCCTCTTGGAAAACTGCATATTTTTCCCCTTGTTGTTTGATCCATATAAAATATGTAGGAACCCTCGAATATCATTTAAATAGTATAATGGGTCACGAAGAGGACCAGTAAGGTCTAAGTAGACTCCGTTGAGTGAAATTTAATATGGGATGAAATTTTGGGTTAACGGGGGGGGGGGGGGGGGGGGTTAGTCACACGTTGGAAATTGTCCGTACGTTCACTAAAGGATTTAGAGACTCGTGAAAGACTTAGACCAGAAGATTAGAGAGGGCGTACCTACTGAAATTATATTTTAGTAAAAAGGATCACTTCGAGAGATGAGAAGTAAGTATGAAAAAAATTATAAGTGAGAATAAAAGAGATGAATCCGTTATGCGAGATAATTGAGTAAAACTGTGCTAAGAACGGATAATAATAATTATGGGTCGTGGGCGAACCTAATTTGGAAAATGTGAATATATATATATATATATATGATCATATGATCATGTGACTGTGTGTATATATTATTATATATCTGTGTATAATCATACCGAGCTACTTGCTATCATGGAGGTTTTTGTGCCGAGACAGTCTTATCTCGATTAGACCTTTATGGGGGATATTGACTCGTACCCTAGAAGATAGTATCCTTGATACAGGTTATTTGAGAATGATAGTCAGATGGTCCTAAGAGACGTGAGGGTATGTGCTGATCTATTAGGACTGGGAACTACGTTTCACCTCCATTTTGTGTGTATTGTGTTAATACAGTTGAAGAGTGATTCTAAACTAGTATTTCCCTTCGTACGAGAGATACGGGGGCTTGATAGCAGAGTATGCCAGCACCATAGATTTTATGTAGGGTGCCGAGACTATATATATTATATGAGTGACTAAAATATATATACTTATATATATGGAAACTTTCTACTGTGCGTATAAATATTTAAGTAATGAATAAATGCTCCAACTTTGTAATAAGTGTTCGGGAACTTTGTAATAGTACTAAGTAGTTCTAAGTAACGTAAGAAATATGGAAGAGATTGATATGTTAAAACTAATTATCATAGCCTTAGTTCTTCTCGGGATGAAACTTTACGGAAAATAAATTAAATCGACTTATGAGTTTAGTAGTACGGTAGGTGTGCACACTAGATGAGGGGTGAGAATTCTCAAAAGAGTGTCACATACAAGCAGGGTTGTCACATTAGTCAGTAAGCATTTTAAATACTTACTAAACTATTTTATAACTGTTTTACACTCGGGCTCGGGCTCTGACCCGTCTTTTGTCATTTCTCTCCCTTGTATATATATGTATGTATTACAGGTGCCCCTTTAACTATTGTCAGGATGATTTCATTTATGGTTCTTATACCTGGTTTGGATTATCTAGATGGTTTAAATTCTTGTGTGTTAATTACCATACTTAGGATTTATGTGGTTCTTAAACTGTTAGTTATTAAAAAGGTTTTCATATTGGAATTTAATAAAATGAAAAAAAAGACTTTAAATTGTTTTGACACTTAGCTTAATTATTTAGGGTGTTTAAATTGAAAATAATTATTTTGCGACAGTGATGCTAAGAATGAACCAACCGTTCACCTTGTATTTAATTAGGCGGGGTGTCACACGATAATTGAAACCCTAGCCAGAACTTTGTTGCAAACACAGTAGAGAGATAAAGTTTTGTGATCTGTAACGCTAAGGCAATTAGAGCCATTTTCATAGTGAAAGCTCACAAAACATTTCAGAGTGGAGTAACCACTTATTTTATAGTCTCTTTCTCCATTGCCTCACCTTCTTCTTCATTTAATTTCTTGATAAAACACCATTGTTGCACCTGCAAATCTGTTTAAGGTTGAGCTTGAACTATCTTACTTTCTTGTACTATATTTGGTACCATCAAGACATGTCATGGATACCCGTAGGTATTAAAAAAGAAGAAGATAACACCGATTTCAAAAGTAAAATTGAAACAAAATAATAATTTAAAATTATCTTGAAGATTATAATTAGTTAGTTTGCTTAGCAAATACATAATTCAATTTTACAATTACAATTTTGGTCCAATGACAAGACATTACAATTTTGGCTCCTTTACATTTCTCTCAAATGTATACGATATAGCCGTGGTAGTGTGGTGGTCTCTCTAACTAAGTGTGGATTTACAAGCCACTATAACTATTTTAAAAAATACCAAAATTTTTAATTCCATAAATCAAACACTATACTCATGCATGTATTCCAAATTGTTAGAAATATGCTTTAATCGCACATAGAGTGAATGGAAACCAAAATAAGACTTAAACCTTTGGCATTTTGTCAAACACCTTCCGTTCGACCTAAAAAAAAGTCAAAAGTTCAACATAAGGATCAACACAAAAAAATTTGGGTGCAGCAACATAGGAAGAGTAAAGACTGAATATAACAAATATCTTTGCTTCGAAAGATGACAAAACCTGATGGTGATGAAATGGATGATGGAGAATACGTTTACTGAATACAAAAAAAAAGTATGTAGAAGCCCAAAACCTCAAATTTGATTAAGAATTCCCTAAAAACATGAAAAACACCACACCACACACACAATCTGAATTGCAACACAATTTCCATTCTGATGGTCAACAAAGGGACACATTAAGGCAAAAAAAATTATAGGTAAAATTAGTTATATAATATGGTATTTTATCCAACAGATAAAAGTTACTACCAGATTTTTTTGTTCGAATTAAACCATAATTATGAATGTTAAATGAAAATGTAATTAACCCCTGAATTAATTTTAAATTAGCTGAATTATACTTAATATTCTTTTTAAGTTTAAAATTAATAAATTGATTTGATTTTGATGATTCCAAACAACTGTTTAATAAACTGAACCTTTATGGTGTAATACTTATATAATAATTGGTTCATTAAGATATTTTGTGCCAAAATGATATTGCACTTTATCTGGCAAAGATTGAATTCTAAAGACTTGAATTTTTTTTCGTTCAAATTATTATTTATTGCCAACATAAATTATCATTCAGTTATTATCATACATAATAAATTATTCTATGACTTTAATTTTTTTCAGAGTAACTGTGTTTTAAAATCTTGGTAAAAATTATTATCTCTCGACCACATCATATATATAAATGTATTTATTTTTTTACTTAGGGAGACGCATCTGCAGCATCTTGTACTTGTCCCATGGCACTTGATTGGGTCTTGCTTAGGCTCTACTTCATAGTCTGCACGACTGATTTTAGAGCCTTGATATTCGGAAAATCTTAAATGTGTATATCTATCAAGATTCATTTTTTTGTCCAAATATGTGGTCTTACACCACGTTGCCTCTCTTGTCCCAACAGTCCTAATGACAGCTTGAATGTATCATCACGCTACCTGCTCTCTAGCTGTGCTGACAGCTGCGTAGACATCACGTTACCATCTCTTGTGCTGGCAGCTTATGTCCAACACCACGTCACCTGCTCTCAAACAAAGAATTGACGCTGCATTACTTCATGTCATCACTTTTGTGCTGACAGCTCTCGAGCTCTCTCTCTAGTAGATAAATTTCTATATATATATATATATATATATATATAATCACATCAGCGTATTTTTTTTTGCAAAAAGTTATATTATATATACATATATATATACGTATATATCATCTGTTTCAGTGGATCAATTTGGAAACACATATGTCTTATTCTCTCAAGACTTGAGATTCGCTTTATCCTCATGAATCTTGGGAACTATTATAATATACATACTGTGTACTACTGACATTTCTCAAACAACTTGTCTTGACTTTTAGTCCCATCTGTGTACCTGTTATGCACACCAACACTGCTTCGGCAGTGACTGTCTTGAGAAAAGATAATATCAAATTTATAATATTTTCTAATATATTCTTTTGTTTCTTTAGACTGATCTTTTTCTGAAACTGCGTTGGCTACTGAACTGATATTGCATCATTTATTAGTTCACTGAATATTTCTAATTGTCTAACCTCTTTCTCTCTCTATTAGTCTACCATCTTCTCTCTAAGATAGGATATTAAAGTCTGAGATATGGAAGATCGTTTCCTATTCATTCTTGAGCATTTAATGCTCCTTCAGCATACAGATTTGTTTTTCAAGAAGAGCGTTTTTTTTCTCTCCTCTCCAACGGTCATCTGATTTATTGACATCTACAAATTGAAGATCAGTTCTTGTTGAAGATATACACTGAAAAATACTGAGACACAAAAAATAGAAAGAAGATTATTTTTTGCTCACTCAAAGTCTAAGACAGCTACATATCTCTACTGATTAAAAGCTCTAGTTGTACTTGAAGAAGAGAACAAGCACAAGAGTTACTACTTTACTGCAAAGAATTCAAGAAAAATCCTGTGCCAAATATTCAGATCTCTGTGAAGTCACATACCAGAAGAAACTCAGTCTTACATTGCAATTTTTGAGAGTTTCAAACTTCCAAATTTTGTACTCAACTTTCAGAACTGTTTGAAGCTGGATCTTTAGCTTCGGTTGTACAAGTAGCACGATTTTACTACTCGATTGTACGTTGGTGGTTTGATCCTACCTTAGTGGATCACAGTATTGAAGCGCAAGGAGACGGGAGCGGCTCTGGCGCGTGGACGTAGGCCGAATTTTTGGCCGAACCACGTTAAAAACACGGTTTCATTTATTTTTCAGCATTTAAATTTGTTTATTTAATTGTGACTGTCCATTTTATGCTTTAAGCTCTTAGACTTGAAAAATAATTAAATCTGAAATTTGATAACTTTATTTTGAAGACTTAAATAAATAAATTTTCGTAATAATTATTTAATTCTAATTATATTAAGTTTTATTAATTCTGAAAATCATTAATTTATTAAACCTAAAAATCTTTACAATATAACTTGATATATTAACTTGCTAATATTCATCTGATATTCTTAGTTTGATTCACTTCAGTTTAATTCCAAAATATTAATTCATTTTAAATACGAAAATTGATTAAAGATTTATTTGGATATTGTTTTCTGTGATTTATCTTGTTTAAATTTATTTAATTAAATTTGTTAGATATTATTAGTGTTAATCTTCTAAGATTTATTACCTCTGATATTTACACTAGATTAAAATTGAAATATTTTCTGAAATATTAATTTAACCCAAAAGTTTGCTAAACTCAATTCACCCCCCCTCTTGAGTTAATTTCTGGGCAACAATTGGTATCAGAGCCACGCTCTAATTTATTATCTTTGTTTTAAAACATGTATAGAGTTTACGATTTATGGCAAACTTTAATGTTTCATCTCTTGGTGAGGGACAATCTATTAACAGACCTCCTCTATTTTCAGGAAACAATTATAGCTATTGGAAAAATAGAATGAAAAATTTTGTTCAATCAAATGATTATGCTATTTGGAGAGTTATTATTAATGGTCCTAATATTCCCATGAAAGTTGTTAATAATGAAAATGTTCCTAAAAATGAAAATGAATGGAATGATGGTGATATTCAGAAAATACAAGTTAATGCCAAAGCAATGAATATTTTACATTGTTCTCTTGATGTTAATGAATATAACAGAATATGTTGTTGTGAAAATGCAAAAGAAATTTGGGATAGATTAGAAATTACTTATGAAGGAACTAGTCAAGTAAAAGAGGATAAGATAAGCATGCTTGTTCATAACTATGAACTTCTTAAAATGAAAACTGATGAGACTATTGCTGATATGTTTACAAGATTTACAAATATTATAAATGGTTTGAAATCTCTTGGTAAAACCTATACTGACTCTGAATTGGTGAGTAAGATACTCAGGTCACTACCATCTGCCTATATGACCAAGAAGCTAGCAATTAAAGAAGCCATACGAGAAAGGCCGATTTCTCTCGATGAATTGCTAGGATCCTTAATTACTCATGAAATGGAACTTAAAGTACTGGCTGAAGATGAGAAGCCTAAAGTAAGCAAAACCATTGCTTTCAAATCCATTGAGGAAGAGGAGGATAGTGATGAAGCTGATGAAGATGGTGATATAGCACTTCTCACTAGAAAATTCAAAAGATTTCTTGCCAAAAAGAAGGGTAATTCTGAAAAATTCAAGAAGTTCTTTTCGAAGAAGGCACATGATGGAAAGACTTCCTCCAAGTTTGAGCCAAGATGTTACAACTGCAAAGAGTTAGGCCATATCAGACCTAACTGCCCTAAAGACAAATAAGGAAAGAATGATAGAAAAGAGAAAAGAAATGAGAAACACAAAAAGGCCATGAAAGCTACCACTTGGAGTGATTCTGATGAAAGTAGCAATGATGAAGACTCAAGTGATGAAGAAATTGCAAATCTTTGCCTTATGGCAAATGATGATGAGGTATCATCTAATTTTAATTCTGATAGTGAATATGAAACTTCAAATGATCATGATGAACTTCAAAATGCTTTCGATGAACTCTATTATAACTTTGATGAACTTAAAACTAAATATATTAATCTTAAAAAGATGCATTCTTCGTTATCACATAAATATGATTCTCTCTCTGAAAATATAGATATAATAAAATCTGAAAATAAGTCCTTAAAATTAGAAATCGAAAAACTTAAAGTTAATGATTCACCTAGTTATTATCTTATTTCTGAAAATGAAAAATTAAGACTTGAAATAAAGGATTTAACTTCATGTCTTGAAAAGTTTGTAAATGGAAAGAAGAATTTAAATATGCTACTCGGAAGTCAAAGATGGATGTATGATAAGGCTGGAATTGGTTATAATAAAAATGAAAATGAGAAAAGTTTTGAAAATTATTCTAAGAATATGGGAAACTCCTTATGTACATATTGTGGAAGACACACCCATTTTTCAGATTCTTGCAAATATAGATTTTCTACTAAAGTCGCATGGATTCCTAAAGAAACTCCTGTTTTTGCTAACCCCTATGGACCCAACACATTTTGGGTACCGAAAGAAAAATTATTTAAATGTCCATTGTAGGTTTGTTTTAGAGTGGGTTCACACAAATCAAAGTGGTTCTTAGATAGCGGATGTTCAAGACACATGACGGGTGACAAAAGCAAGTTTTCAAGCTTGATTACCAAAGATGGAGGGCTAGTAACATTCGGAGACAACTCCATAGGCAAAATCATCGGCATAGGTAAAGTCGGTATGAATCTTTCCCCTTGAATTGAAAATGTTCTTCTAGTTGATGGTCTTAAGCATAATTTAATTAGTATTAGCTAATTGTGTGATAAAGGTTATGATGTTACATTTAAAGAAGATTTTTGTTTAATAACAAATGCTAAAGATAATAGTGTTTTATTTGTTGCTTCTAGACATGAAAATGTTTATACTCTTGATTTTGATAATTTATCACAACAAAATGTTAAGTGTTTAACTGCCCTAAATAATACTTGTTGGTTATGGCATAGAAGGTTAGGACATTCCAACATGGAACAACTTAATATTCTGTCCAAAAATGAGCTTGTTAGAGGGCTGCCCAAAACTAAGTTTATTAAAGATAAAAGTTGTAAAGCATGTCAATTTGGAAAACAAACCAAAACTTCTTTTAAAAAGAAAAGGGATATTTCAACTAGTAGACCTTTAGAATTATTACACTTAGATTTATTCGGACCTAATAGAGTTGCTAGTTTAGGTGGAAAATATTATGCTCTTGTCATTGTTGATGATTTTTCTCGTTTTACATGGGTTTTCTTTCTTACTCATAAAAATGATACTCACCCTATTTTTGCTAAGTTTTGTAGAAGAATTCAAAATGAAAAAGGTTGCAATATTGTCTTTATAAGAAGTGATAGAGGAAGAGAATTTGTTAACAAAGATATCGAATTATTTTGTGATGAAAATGGTTTTGAACATAACTTTTCTGCTCCTAGGACACCCCAACAAAATGGAGTAGTAGAAAGAAAAAATAGATCTTTACAAGAAATGGCTAGAACTATGTTAAATGAACATAGTTTACCCGAATATTTTTGGGCGGAAGCCGTTAATACATCCTGCTATATAATAAACAGAACTATTGTTAGAAAAGGTTTAGATAAAACTCCATATGAGATTCTGAAAAATAAAAGACCAAATGTTAGTTATTTCAAAGTCTTTGGATGTAAATGTTTTATTTTAAATGATAAAGATAAATTGGGTAAATTTGATGCTAAATCGGATGAAGGTATTTTTCTTGGGTATGCACTTCATAGTAAAGCTTATAGAGTTTTTAATAAAAGGACTTTAATAGTTCAAGAATCAATTCATGTATCTTTTGATGAATCTAATTCTTTTGTTAATAAAAACAATGATGATGATGATGTTTTAGTCCTAAATAAATCTGTGAATGAATTAAAATTAAATGAAAATGTTAATTCAAGTGTTGATGATTCCATTAATGTCGAAAAGACCCCTAATAAGGATAAAGAGGTTAATGATTCTAATTTACCTAAAAGTTGGAAATTTGTTAATAATCATCCTTTTGAAAATATTTTAGGTGAACCTTCTAGTGGTATTCTTACTAGATCTTCCTTAAAGCATGTTTGCAATAATTTAGCTTTTGTGTCACAAATTGAACCTATAGATATAAATGAAGCTGAAAAAGATGAATATTTGTTATTAGCTATGCAAGAAGAATTATTACAATTTGAACGTAATAATGTTTGGTCACTTGTACCCACACCTAAAGATAAATCTATTATTGGAACTAAATGGTTTTTTAGAAATAAAAAGGATGATGCTGGATTAATTATAAGAAATAAAGCTAGACTAGTTGCACAAGGTTATAATCAACAAGAAGGTATTGATTATGATGAAACTTATGCCCCCGTAGCCAGATTAGAAGCCATTCGCATGTTATTAGCTTATGCATGTTATAAGGACTTTAAATTATTTCAAATGGATGTCAAAAGTGCTTTCTTAAACGGTTTTATAAGTGAAGATATTTATGTTAAGTAACCTCCCGGTTTTGAAAATCACATATTTCCAAATCATGTTTATAAACTAAATAAAGCTTTATATGGATTAAAACAAGCCCCTAGGACTTGGTATGATAGATTGAGTGGTTTCTTGCTTGAAAATGATTTTGTAAGAGGAAAAATGGATTCTATTTTATTTATAAAAACTCTTAACAATGATATGCTTCTTGTACAAATTTATGTTGATGATATTATATTTGGATCCACAAATGAAAATTTGTGTAAAGAATTTTTAGAATTTATGCAAAAAGAATTCGAAATGAGTATGATGGGGGAGTTAAATTTCTTTTTAGGCTTACAAATTAAGCAAACTAAAAAGGGTGTTTTTATTAATCAATCCAAATATATTAAGGATCTTTTAGTAAAATATGGTTTAGAAAACTCTAAATCACTTGGTACACCTATGAGCACATCTATCAAGTTAGATATAGATGAGAAAGAAAAATCTGTTAATTCTACTTTATTTCGTGGCATGATTGGTAGTCTACTCTATTTAACCGCTAGTAGACCCGACATTATGTTTAGTGTATGTCTATGTGCCCGTTTTCAGGCCAATCCTAAAGAATCTCATTTATGTTCCGTAAAACGTATTTTTAGATATTTAAATGGTACCAAAGACTTAGGATTATGGTATCCTAAAACTACATCATTTGAACTCTTAAGTTATTCCGATGCGGATTTTGCGGGTTGTAAAGTTGATAGAAAAAGCACTAGTGGTACTTGTCACTTCCTAGGACACTCACTAGTTTCATGGTTTAGTAAAAAGCAAAATTCGGTAGCTCTTTCCACGGCCGAGGCAGAATATATTGCCGCCGGTAGTAGTTGTGCTCAAACTCTATATATGAAACAACAATTAGAAGACTTTAAAATATCCTTTCAAAATACTCCAATATTTTGTGACAACACGAGTGCAATGTGTCTAACTAAAAATCCAATTTTACATTCTAGAACAAAACATATTGAAATTAGACATCACTTTTTACGCGATCATGTACAAAAGGGTGATGTTAGACGAGAATTTATCTCTACGGATCTTCAATTAGCCAATATTTTCACTAAACCTCTACCCGAAGATCGTTTTACTTTTATTTGTCGCGAACTCGGTATGGCTCGTTTAAATAATCTGGAATTATAATTAAATATTTTTTATCATAAATAGTGTATTCACATTATTCCAAGATACTGTACCACTAATAGACAAACCCTCATCTCCTATTTATATGTGTGTTTCTGTTTTTTTTCTCTCTATCTTCACACTCTAAACATGCAGTCCTTCAATGTTGTCTGGGTAGGCAAACAGCCCGGGATCTACACCTCTTGGGGAGAGTGTGAGCTTCAAACCAAAAGTGTAAGAAATGCAAAATTCAAAAAATATTCTTCTTACACCGATGCTCTTAACGCCATAGCTCTCTCTCCTCCGTTTGCTCCTTGGGTCTGTCCACCTACTTGGCCTTTTGTCATACCACCTCATATGGCTACTTCATCACAAACAAATACTTCTACAAAATCTGAATCATCCTCCACCAACTCTTTCACCGGAAATACTATCAAAGAGAATGGGAAAGAAATCCTTCTTGAAGGACATCCCAATGATGTATGTCATATGATAAATAATCTGAAAATGTAATTTCCTTTTGGTATCAATAAAATCTGCATATTATCTTCTTTGGCATCTCACTTTTATATCACCCTTTTCTATTTCCTTTTTGTTTATGACAAACAGGAGGAGATTGAGTGCAAATTTTCTCCATGTATCTCTTTTGAGTGCAAATTTTCTTCATGTATAATTTTCAGTTGTTTGTCATCATCAAAAAGGGGGAGATTGTTAAATGAAAATGTAATTAACCCCTGAATTAATTTTAAATTAGCTGAATTATACTTAATATTCTTTTTAAGTTTAAAATTAATAAATTGATTTGATTTTGATGATTCCAAACAACTGTTTAATAAACTGAACCTTTATGGTGTAATACTTATATAATAATTGGTTCATTAAGATATTTTGTGCCAAAATGATATTGCACTTTATCTGGCAAAGATTGAATTCTAAAGACTTGAATTTTTTTTCGTTCAAATTATTATTTATTGCCAACATAAATTATCATTCAGTTATTATCATACATAATAAATTATTCTATGACTTTAATTTTTTTCAGAGTAACTGTGTTTTAAAATCTTGGTAAAAATTATTATCTCTCGACCACATCATATATATAAATGTATTTATTTTTTTACTTAGGGAGACGCATCTGCAGCATCTTGTACTTGTCCCATGGCACTTGATTGGGTCTTGCTTAGGCTCTACTTCATAGTCTGCACGACTGATTTTAGAGCCTTGATATTCGGAAAATCTTAAATGTGTATATCTATCAAGATTCATTTTTTTGTCCAAATATGTGGTCTTACACCACGTTGCCTCTCTTGTCCCAACAGTCCTAATGACATCTTGAATGTATCATCACGCTACCTGCTCTCTAGCTGTGCTGACAGCTGCGTAGACATCACGTTACCATCTCTTGTGCTGGCAGCTTATGTCCAACACCACGTCACCTGCTCTCAAAAAAAGAATTGACGCTGCATTACTTCATGTCATCACTTTTGTGCTGACAGCTCTCGAGCTCTCTCTCTAGTAGATAAATTGCTATATATATATATATATATATATATATATATATAATCACATCAGCGTATTTTTTTTTGCAAAAAGTTATATTATATATACATATATATATATACGTATATATCATCTGTTTCAGTGGATCAATTTGGAAACACATATGTCTTATTCTCTCAAGACTTGAGATTCGCTTTATCCTCATGAATCTTGGGAACTATTATAATATACATACTGTGTACTACTGACATTTCTCAAACAACTTGTCTTGACTTTTAGTCCCATCTGTGTACCTGTTATGCACGCCAACACTGCTTCGGCAGTGACTGTCTTGAGAAAAGATAATATCAAATTTATAATATTTTCTAATATATTCTTTTGTTTCTTTAGACTGATCTTTTTCTGAAACTGCGTTGGCTACTGAACTGATATTGCATCATTTATTAGTTCACTGAATATTTCTAATTGTCTAACCTCTTTCTCTCTCTATTAGTCTACCATCTTCTCTCTAAGACTGGATATTAAAGTTTGAGATATGGAAGATCGTTTCCTATTCATTCTTGAGCATTTAATGCTCCTTCAGCATACAGATTTGTTTTTCAAGAAGAGCGTTTTTTTTTCTCTCCTCTCCAACGGTCATCTAATTTATTGACATCTACAAATTGAAGATCAGTTCTTGTTGAAGATATACACTGAAAAATACTGAGACACAAAAAATAGAAAGAAGATTATTTTTTGCTCACTCAAAGTCTAAGACAGCTACATATCTCTACTGATTAAAAGCTCTAGCTGTACTTGAAGAAGAGAACAAGCACAAGAGTTACTACTTTACTGCAAAGAATTCAAGAAAAATCCAGTGCCAAATATTCAGATCTCTGTGAAGTCACAAACCAGAAGAAACTCAGTCTTACATTGTAATTTTTGAGAGTTTCAAACTTCCAAATTTTGTACTCAACTTTCAGAACTGTTTGAAGCTGGATCTTTAGCTTCGGTTGTACAAGTAGCACGATTTTACTACTCGATTGTACGTTGGTGGTTTGATCCTACCTTAGTGGATCACGGTATTGAAGCGCAAGGAGACGGGAGCGGCTCTGGCGCGTGGACGTAGGCCGGATTTTTGGCCGAACCACGTTAAAAACACGGTTTCATTTATTTTTCAGCATTTAAATTTGTTTATTTAATTGTGACTGTCCATTTTATGCTTTAAGCTCTTAGACTTGAAAAATAATTAAATCTGAAATTTGATAACTTTATTTTTAAGACTTAAATAAATAAATTTTCGTAATAATTATTTAATTCTAATTATATTAAGTTTTATTAATTCTGAAAATCATTAATTTATTAAACCTAAAAATCTTTACAATATAACTTGATATATTAACTTGCTAATATTCATCTGATATTCTTAGTTTGATTCACTTCAGTTTAATTCCAAAATATTAAATCATTTTAAATACGAAAATTGATTAAAGATTTATTTGGATATTGTTTTCTGTGATTTATCTTGTTTAAATTTATTTAATTAAATTTGCTAGATATTATTAGTGTTAATCTTCTAAGATTTATTACCTCTGATATTTACACTAGATTAAAATTGAAATATTTTCTGAAATATTAATTTAACCCAAAAGTTTGCTAAACTCAATTCACCCCCCCTCTTGAGTTAATTTCTGGGCAACAATGAACATCTTCTACGTGCAATTTAAAAACACAAACGGAATCAATAACACAACTAAAATTAGTTCCATAAAATGTCTAGCAACATTAAACTAATGGAATCCATTCCATAAGAATTGCTAAACTTCAATGAGAAAACAATTAACAAAATTACATTAAAAGATTGAATAAAAATATAACTTTGAGATAATTATAATATAATATATCGAGAGAGATCAAACGTATTCGAACCCAGAGCCTTCTTTCAATGTACTAGAAAATTAGAACATAAAATATTTCCAAAAGTTAAAACACATTCTTATAACCTTAGTTTTAAATTTAAAAAAAATAAAATGTATAACAATTCATGTGCGTGCGGCTTATACGATAGACTATAATGCGGAAGTAAAACAATTTGTCGAAATAAACTCCAATTACCTACAAGTTATCTCTGTTATTCAAGAGGGGACCAATTCAAACTTTTCTTGAATTGCTAACTTTGCTAAAACATGTTTTAGTTTGCCAAGTCAATTAATAATCCTAATTATTATCTTGAGTTAACTAGATGTCAAAACAGATAATATATGATTCAATTAATTAGGTGCATTTCTAGTATTAAACCTACTTTTTTGTATGAGGCGAGATATTGCAAATATGTAAAGTAAAGTACAAGGTGTTTATTTTACGTCGCGAAAACCCTTCCCAGGAAAAACAACGGTACCCTCTAGGAGTAACCTAATCTACTTCCATTAAAAGAATAAAAACAATAGGAATGAGTTACAGTCAACAAACATGACAACTAAAGAAGATAGATGTAGCTATTATCTCACACGGCCAAGACTCCTCCCTGGTTGCTTATTCTTCACTCTCTTTAAGTCTGTCCTTACGTGTTATTGCATTCTACACTTCGCAGTTTCTCCTTCTTGCTCTTCTAGCTCAATATCAGCTCAGTGCCTACTATGTTATTTTCTAGTTAAGTATTTGTGTGCGGTGTTCTATCCTAGATGACACAACCACATTTAAATGATACACACCAAATGAAATGCAACATAATATATCTCCTATATATCTTCGCAGGTCTTGTGTCAACTTAAGTCAAGTCATCTTGACTTTCAATACAGTTTTGAAAATATTTCTTTTCTTTTAAATCTTGAACACTAGACTTGTTTAGATATTCACACCACAATATGTGTCTACGTGAATAGGTGCAAGTGAGTGATTTTCGAAGTGATATGCACAATGAAGATTAGTTCCTGAAAATCATTTGAACAACCAAGAAATCATATACACAAATAACAAGACTGAAAATATCATGCAACTGCCATTAAAGAATATTTAGATTAAATCAATATTAATCTCAAATATATAAGTAAGTTAAATCCAAACAGTTCAGTAATATGATATTATTGATTTAGTCTAATCAGATCTAGGTTCTCAAATCATCAAGTATATGGTTCATGCAAGAATATAATCGAATCAGACTTTAGATTTCTATAATTTATTCTTCTATAGGTTTAAGTATCTAAACCTAATAAAATGAATATAATGAACCAAGATTTCTAAATTCAATTAAAAAAATGCTTTAATTAAGCACCGATTTAGAACATATCAAAATCATCAAAGTTATTAAAGAGATTAGATTTGTGTACACGGACTTTTTGACAGATATAGATCTAAGAAGAATGGATCAGAATTAATACCTCAAGAATGTTCTTCGTGTGTGTAGTGTTTATATACATAAAATATATTTAAAAAATACACTACAAGAAAGTAGATCTAATAGATAATTGATGAATAAATAAAACACGAACAACAATTAGAGATACTCACAACCAGATTTTTAAAAAAGAAAAATCAACATAGAGAGGAGAGGTTCTGCAAAAAAACGTCCAAGCTTGAATCCTCAAGAATTTGTTAAGACTCAACAATGGCTTTCGAAAAAAACACAAAAGATTTATCTATGAAAAATAGGTGTATAATCTCACTCTCTCTATAGAAATTTTAGCAGAGCTTACGCTTAAAAATAAATTTTCTCGATTATTTCAAAATGAGGCAGAAGGCTGCTATTTATAGAAATAGGAAGAGTTCTCTGATTGGTGAATAAAAGATTCACAAGGATTGCGCCAAAATATTTTTGATCCGTAGATAAAATAAGATCTTGTAGCTGTAGAAGAAACACAAAATACAGTGTTAAAAACGAGACACGTGTTGTGCCAGCTGGTGTATAAATGGCGTACTGAATATGCTAACAGCAATACCAACTTTGATTTTTATCAAAACCGTGGGCGAAAATACAAGGTACAAATTCAGTGGAATCCATCTATAACCCATATACATGATGTTACCGTTGCAAATAAACTACACTACGACGTTTAGACAAACACAAAGAAGTGTTGTAAATAATTGACACATGTAGGCAAGCTGTCAACAACTTAAAAATACTCGAAGGTTCCATTTTAAAATATTGGAGTCCAGATGGAGAGCACAAACAATGATACCGTTTGAAAAATAATTACACGACATCATTTGAGGAAAATCATGTATAGATTTATGGGGATCTGCGAAATGTAGTAAAACAATCACCATGTACTAAAACCCAATCCAACAAAGTATATGTACAACAGAACAAGAGTATTACCGAATAAACCATCGGCTAAAATTACAAACAACAATAGAACAACTATTAGTCTGAAACTAATATCTGAGACTGATACCGGACCATAAGCCTGTAACAACCCGCGTAATTTTTGGGCTATTTTAATTAATTTCTGGAAAATGGAAGAAAATAAAGTTTTTGATAAAATTATTTTTATTGCTCAAATATGTTGGTTATTATTTTTAAAGGCGAGAATTTCAAACGGTTTCGAAAACGGAGTTAAAACGGATTTTAAAATTATTTTTAATATTTTTAACTCTTGGAATTCTAAGTCGGCGAACATTAAGTAATTTTCAAGAGTTGTTTTGACTTCCAACTCTTCATTTCTTTGCCTTATTTAAAGGAGTCTTTTGGATCCCAACTCTTCATTTCTTTGCATTATAAAAGGAATTCGTGGGCAACCCTTTTAACCTACTTTTGGCACAAATTTTGGCAGCAAATATATTTTATATTCCTCTTCTTTTTATATACACATTGGCCCTTGAGATTTGTGAGTTCCAACCTTAGATTAGAGGTGTCCTTGGGCTATTTTGTTGTAAGTTCTTGGAGGAGATTTTGTAGATCTTTTGTGTTGATCTTGAGGATGTGATCGTTGATTTCTCATCATGGTTTGAGGTATGGGATTTTACACATTATGCTCCTTAAATCTCGTGAGTGTCATTCCCTTTTGAATTCTTGAAATTATGGAACTCATATTTGAATTGATAAATTCATTGAAGTCTGGAAATTAATTGTTGAAATTATTTTGATTCATGTGGTATCATTATATTGTTGATGAGCTCGTTGTAATGAGATTTTAATATGGCATGGATGTTGGGCACCCGCCAAAATTCCTGTTTCTCGGGCTATGGCTTGATAAAGCATATACGGATGTGGTGAGGCCTGGTGACCCGGTTAAAGTGTTGTTGAGAAATTAAATTGATAAAATGAAAATATTAAGATTTGCATTTGATTTGAATATTTGTATTCGTGTTGTTACGTTTTATTAATCGCTAACATATATTTGTTGAGCCTTTCTTGTCGTATTGTGTACTTCCCCATATTTTCTTTTAGTGTCAGGTTAGCACGGATTTTGGGGCTCTATGGAGATTGATTTTAGCGAGGATTGTTTGGGAAAGATTTGTATTATTTTGATGTATAGAGATTTGGAGATTTGTATTTTTATTTGTATTAGATAGTTGTAATTTTAATTCGAGAGACTTGTTGTAATTGACGAGATTAAGATTAGTGGATTTATATTATTGTGGGTTTATTTAGATGCTCTATACCTTGTCACTTGTGGATTTGGATTTATTTTATCGCATTAGCGCTCCGTTCGCTCTCCCCGGGCGGGCGGGGTGTTACAAAACCCATACATAGAGTAGTGTGAGATCCAGTACTAAATCTGAATGAGAGATATCGTCTAGTCAAAATCCTGTAAGCATCCACTGTGCTACAGCTTCGAGTCCCTGGGATGAAATCATACATGGCGTCCCTGTGGCTAGACACCTAAAAGGTTTTAAAAATATTTTATAGCAAGAGTTAGTACTCAAAACATTTTGAAAATATTTAACAAGCATTTATCACAATATAAAATGCGGTTATTGATTACACATGTTAGGTTCTCGTACACTCTCTTGAGTTTACTCACTCCTCATCTTTTGTGCACACCTAACGTTCTACACTTAGTTTACCTAGCCATACCTCCCAAGCTAACTAAAACTAAAGTAATCAACTGAACTTATCTGTACCTAAATTCTCGTACCGCCCATACAGTACATTCGTTTCACTAACATCTCGCGTATGTTAACTAACACTCAAGTAACATTTCCTATGTAATGTTTCAAGACTTATCATTTAGTTTCACTACTAAATTACTACAATTTTCACAATTGTTATCTTCCCACTTGTGTAATTAAGTTTCACTACTTCAATTACTAATTAGATATTCTCTATCTAAAGGTACATTTCGTAATTAAGTTTCACTACTTAACTTACCAATTTGACATGTATCATCAAACACATCATATATCCATCTACTAATACACAGCAGTAGAATACCATTAAGTGTATATATTTCACACATAATATATACTAAATATCAGTTATTACTATTATGTCCTTCTGACACGCGTAAAGGACTCTTGGTTCGAAATGATCCATCGACCCCAAGTGAGAATTGGTTCGGAATGATACATCGACCCCAATTATTTATATACACATATTTTGGTTCAGAACTCTTTCATCATGATACCAGTTCTAAGGTTTGGTTCGGCATTTTACATCGACCCCAAACATATAATAACCCTATGTTAGTTGGTAATATCTCATCGACCCTAACATAGTTAATTTAGGTATACTTATCTTAACCTAAAAGTTCATACAATTCAGTAGGTACACGCCCGACCTATCGACCATGTTCGTATGTAATATTTTATTCTCTTATATTTACCTTACAATATTCGTTTTACGATTTATCTCATTAATCGCATTTTTTTGAGTATTCACACCACTCTAAGGGCCCTAGTTACCCCTCACATATAATTTCAGTAGTTATTACTTACCCTACCAGTCTACCATTTGAATGGACTTTAACTCGCTCCGTAACTCAATTCCAAATTCCCCGATGCTCCACTGAATTAATTTATTCTCGTCGGTACACAATCCAAGTCATACTCCAAATGGTCTTACCGGACATCAATAGTATACCTACTGGTCTTATTCTCATTCCCATATAAGTATAATATAAATCCTAGGATTCCCATTTATTCCCAAAAATCAGAGAAACCTTAAACGAGGAAGGATTTGAGAAAACAGCTTACATCGATCGATCAACTCCTGGGTTCGATCGATCGACCTAGTCGATCGATCGACATTAAAGGTCGATCAATCGATTGATTGAGCAGGAACAACAACAGTTTTTCTTCTTCGTTAACTTCTTCCTCCATTAACAAATCTCCAAACTTCATTATAGTCCACCAAACTTCGACCCAATGATCCTAACATGTTCCCACATATACTAGGACAATTTCTAACGTTTCAAATACATCAAAACCTCAATTCATTTGAAGAAATTATGGATTAAACTCAGAATTTCTTAAAACCCTAATTATGGTGTTCTTCCCATACTCATTCAAAAAAACAGATTTTATTCCGAAATAATCATCAAATCAACTCTGAATATTATTTCTCTACATATGTTAAATCATTCTACATGCGATTCCTATCCCAACATGTATAAATATCATTATTTTCTTATCAACATTTTGATTTAACAAAACTATTCAAAAACCCTACACATGGGTATTATAACTTTATATTTTTTTTTTGCAATAAACAACTTGCCTTGATAGAGGGGTTATGATTTTGTGATTATTGTTGATGATTGATTGTTTTTCTCCTTCAATCTTCCTTCCCCACAAGTTTGTGGTGAAAGTCTCCTTTGAATCCTTTCCAATTCTTCCTTTTGCCTTGAGAATTGTTTCTCTCTTCTCTCTAATGGCTATGGTGTGTTTTTTCTTCTCTCTAACCCTAGCCTCCCACTCTTATAATCTGACTTAGAGTTATTAAATTCATAGGTCTTCCCACTCCTACATTTTAAAAGACTAAAATGCCCTTGAATGGTCCCGGCTTAGCCCAAAAAGTCCCGGGACCCAACTAGTACCCTTGGGTATACTATTTTGACTATTTCGACCCTTCTGGGGTTAACCGTGACCTCTAAATTGTCATTTGAGTCACTTAAAAATATATTACTCGTTCTCAACCCAAAACGGTCTACACGCGTTAAGTAACTATTTACTACTCGCATTAAGTAAATAGAATGGGGCAATATTAATCGGTATCTACCTCTCGATTAATACTCAATAATCACAATTTTTAATAAATCTCATTAAATTACTTCTCTTACGTAATTTAAATTAAGTCATTTTTCTCATTTAATTCTCCAATTTAATTAAATAGAAATATTCAAAAATACGGGGTATTACATACTTCCCCCCTTATAAAGGAATTTCGTCCTCGAAATTAGGATAAGACTGGTATTAAGACTAACGACTTTAAACATTACTGCATCCTCTAATACCCAAAAATCTAATCATATCATCCTAACGGTCATCCCAAGTACATGCATTGCTTCATTATAAACCCCTATAGCATGTTATCCATGCCTCATATATTATAATTAAGTCTCACTACTTAATTTCTCTATAGATTTTCCCAATCTAACATTAACTCTTTTGGAGATAGAAATTTTTAGAGAACGTTTCGCGTTAGGCATCTAGATTAGATGTGAGGAAATTATTTTTTTGGTGACGATATTATTTTTGGAGATTGTTGGCCTGATTTTTAAGAGTTAGGTATTCGGCGAATTTCGAGGGAGAAATTCCATTGTTAGTGGGGAAGTGTAACAACCCGCGTAATTTTAGGTTATTTTCAAAATATAGAGGAAAATAAAGTTTTTGGTAAAATTATTTTTATTGCTCAAATACGTTGGATTTTATTTTTGAAGATGATAATTTCAAATAGTTTTGAAATTGGATTTAAAATGGAGTTTTAATTGAATTTTTATTATACAGAAGAGTCCTCAAAACATAAAACTCTCTAGAAAAAAAATATTTAACAATATTGAACGGTCCAATCGAGTTGAAATTTTTTAAACAACTTCCTATTATCTTCAGCTAATTCTCTCTAAAATTTCATCTAATTCCAACGGTCCGATCGTCTGGAATAAACTTTTTAGTGTTTGTATCTGATTAGAACTCTTTTTTTTAATCAAACACTTAACCCTTTATTTATCAACAAATTCGTGTCTTGGCTTTTCAATTCACTTTTTCTCAAACTTTTCAATCAGAATACCTCTTCAAAATTACTCCCTTTCATCTCCAAACTTATTCAAGATTTCAACCTTAGATTCGAAAGCTTATTTGGTATTTTTTTCGAGTTTGGGCTAGAACGAGATTTGATTATTTTTGCGAGAGGAACGTGATGGTGTGTATAGATTTTGAGGCTGAAATTTTGTGATAATTCATGTCATGATTTTGAGGTATGGGTTTTTACACAATATGATCCTTAATCTCGTGAGTATTATTCTCGTTGTTTTCTTGTGATTATTGACTCATATTTGAATTGCTAAATTCATTGAAATCTGGAAATTTTTGTTGGAATCTAATTATGATTCATGTAGTATTATTATTGTGTTGAGCATGTTGTCATGAAGATTTTACTATGGCACGGAGGTTGGGCACCCGCCAATATTCCTTTTTTCGGATATGCTAAAAATGCATAGGTGCGGTACGGTGGTGGGGCCTGGTGACCCGGTTCATGTATTGTTGGGAAATTATATTGATATAATTGCTTATGATATTCGCATTTGATTTGAATATTCGTACTCGTATTGTTACGTTTTATTCGCCGCTAATATTTGTTGAGCATCTTTCCTGTCGTATTGTATACTTCCCCATATTTTCTTTTAGTAGCAGGTTTGCGCAGATTTTGGGTGCTTTAGATTTGATTGGGATGATTTATAGCGAAGTTTATTTTGAGAAGATTTTAATACAAGAGAGAGGACTTGTATTTATTTATCTTAATGTATAGAGTATTGGAGATTTATTTTAGTTGTTGTATTTATTCGAGAGACTTGGTTGTATTTGTATTTGAAGAGATTGAGATTAGTGGTTTCCCTTTTGTTGTTGTGGGATTTAGATGCTCTATACCTTGTTATATTGTGGATTTGTTTAGTTTTATTGACAATAGAGCTCCGCTCGCTCTCCCTGGGTGGGCGGGGTGTTACACAATGCATACTCTGATATCGTGTCCCGGTGCATCACTCGCTGCATAAAGGACAATTGGTTCGGCGTCTCTCACGAAACGTAAATCTCATAACACAAATATTGGTGGCGAGCATACTCACCATCTAAATGGGTAACACACATACCTATGCTCCGATTCAACCGTTGAAGCTATCCTACATAATAGATAGCACGTATCCAAGTTTATATGCTCTGGGTATAAGTCAAATGTCCCCCCATCGGGTCACCCAAGGTAAGACTGTCTACAGCGCAAAACCTCCGCTCGATAGCAAGCAGCGTAGGTATTCTATATACACAATAATGATAAACATATAATATTAAGCACTCCTGAAGCCTTACAACAATTTAGATATTCACCCAACCCATATTTATATTTCTTCACGTAGTATATTTCTCGTTACTACTTATGCAATTTACTCGATTATTCACTCTCTCGAAATTCCCAAGGTTAATTCATCTATTCAATACTTAAGGTTTCATTATAGAATTAGTTCCCAAGTAATTCTGCACTAAGTTTATATTGGTAAAAATGAAGTATCCCTAAACATAATTAACTGGGTAGCATGATTTGGGGAAAAATGGAGTTTCTAGGCTTTTTGGTATCCGACGTTCAAAATATTTAGCAGGTCGTTTGAACCACCCTGACTTCTCGTTCGAATGAGACTCAATCTCGTTCGAACGAGATGGGGTCTTTTTCTCCTTTGGCCAGACCTGTTACATTTTACTGTTCATACTTTGTCGTTCCCAAAATTTTAGTCCTAAAACCTCTAAATTTCTCAACCCCAGCACCAAAACATCAATACTAATTAATTTTCTAACATATATAAATGATTTCCCTTAACCTTGAACCATGAATTCATCATAAAACAATTATGAATTCCAAAATCCGCAATTTAACAATTCAAAAGCCTAGTTCATCAAATTTCCATACAAGAACATCAATTTCAATTTCGTCCATCATAAATATTCACCAGTTTGGGATTTCTAAACTATCTACATGAGGAATTTATCCTAATTAATTTTTCAGATTTCAATTCATATTCTTAAATCTGCAATTTCATCAAAACTCATAAGTCAAAAGTGAATAAAATCTACCTACACCAATATGAACATATTTATTGCTAGGAATCCCAAGTAACAAACACTTGACTTAATTTCGACAGTCTGATCCGCTGTTGATATGGGTATGATTGTGTTCCTCGTCTCGCGATCCACACTTTGGTGTGGTTTTTGGTGTGTGCTCTTGAGTTAGGCACCAAGAACACCAATAGCTTCTTCTTCCTTCCTCTGTGACTTTCTCTTTTCTCTCATATAGGTTTAGACCTAATCATTCCAAACTAACCCATGTACCTCTATCTTTTATTTACCAATTTTCCTTCGTATTATTACTCCAAAATTCCAAAGGACAAAAATGTAATACCACGTATTTTTATGCTTTCTAAATTTGGAGATTTATTAAATTTAATGTGAGTTATTAATTTAATATAAATAAGAAAATTAATTATTTTTCTTTAATAATTACTAATGTGATGTGAGTTAGTAAGTATGGTAAACTTGTTGAATATTACTAATGAGAAAATTAATATATGCTATTGGTTTTACTAAATGTCACGAGTGAATAAAATGACAATTTTGGAAATTTAAGTCGGGACGCGCCCGTGTCGTGTCAAGACTAAATGTTGATTAATAAAAGTGAATTAATTATAAGTCACCCGTATGGTCATTTTGAGTGCGCCAAAGTGTCCGGAAGGGTCAATATAGTCAGAAAAGTGTATCCGGGAGTTTAGTTTGGGTCTCCAGGCTTTTTAGGCTTAATTAGTACACTGGGAGGGCGTTTTGGACATTTTACAAATTTAGGCCTGAAAACCCACGAAAATTGTAAGGTTATATAAGATGCCTAGGGTTGTCTTCTAGGGTTAACATAACCAAAGATAAGTGATGGCATAGGAGAAGGAAAGAGAGAGCTTGCCAAAGAATTCTAGGCCAAGAACTCCTCCGTTTGCGCCGCCGTCGCCGCCAAACGATAGATCACGTCGCAAGGATCATAACCACACTGATTTCAGCACAAATCAGAGACCAAAAATCCCCAGGCAAGTATCTATCTTGCTTAATTTCGTTAATGCTTCATTCATGTTAGTTTAGGGTTGATTAGGATGAGTTCTATGAAAGAAAACCCATGTTAGAGATGAGAAAATTTCATGTTTTAGTGATATAAATGATAATCTTGAAATCCCCTTCATATGTAGAGGTTTAACAACGGATTTATGATGAATTAGAAGTAGAATTTCTGGAGAAAGAATGATTTGAATTAAGTTAAAGAAATTTTTAGGGTTCATGAGAATTCTATAAATTTGGACACTTTTAATCCATGAATCTTGATGATAACTCGCATGCTTTACGATAAATATTGTCCATTTGGGTTTAGGACGTTTGTGGTATAAATTTCTGGGAGTTTGGGAGTTAAAACTTTGGAATGATGTTGGATTATAGAACCCATAACTGGTTTTCTGCAGAATTCGTCATACCTGTTTGATCGATCGATCGAACCAGGAGTATTGATCAATCGATGCATCGTCTAAATAGTTGAATTCAATTTAAATGTGTAATAATCTTTGGACATCCTTATTAATATATTTTGGGAGGTAAAGAAGACTTGTAGGACTTATTAGAAATATGAAACCTTTAATGTAAGACGAGATTCACATTTTCGGGGATGTTTACATATAAGGGATAATGGAACTATGTATTAAAGAAGGAGACGCGTAAGATAGTTACCTTGGAAAATAAATGAGTACCTACTGAAATTACACATGGGAATATAGAAATCCATGAGTGTCACTTGATAAGTTGGAATAATCCCACAAATTAAGATAAGAGGCAAACGTTATACGTGATAACTAAATAATGAGGAAAAAGGATAAATGTCATAATTATGGGTTATGAGATGTACCTAAATTTGATATGGTAATAGTAGTACATTTATATGACTCTGTTTATGCATATACTATATACGTGTGGAAATCATGCCCGTGCTACTTGCTATCCCTGAGGTTATCGCGCTGGGACAGTCTTATCTCGATGTGACCTTTATGGGGGATATTGACTCGTACCAAAGAAGATATAAATCCTTCGGTACAGGCTATCGAATCGATAGTTCGGACGGTCCTAAGAGACGTGAGGGCATGTGCTAACCTCTTAGAGACATGGAATCTATGCTTCGCCTCAATACTGTTTGTGTTTTATTTTAATACAGTTCGAGAGGGATTTCGAACTTGTATTTCTCTTTGTACGAGTGATACTGGGATTGGATAGCAGAGTATTCTTGCACCATAATTATTATGTGGGGTGCTGTTAGAATATATATATTATATGAGTATTTAATATATATATTAAATTCTGGAATTTAAGAACTACCTACTGTGCTTGTGGTAAGTAAGAAATGAATAATTATTTCAACTTGAAAATAAGTCTTGAAAAGTATAATATGCTAGTGAGAAACTTTAATAGCAAATAAGGTTTAATTGAGAACCATGTTGTTAAATGAAATTAACCTCTTAAACAATTGAAATTTCCAGTTTAAATTTTACGAGAAACCTAAGATAAGATAAGTTAAACCGTTGGGAAGATTAGTGTGATAGGCGTGCACATTAGAAGAGAGGTGAGAATTTCTCAAGGGAGTGCTGCAGTAATATGTTGTTGCATTGGCCTGTAAATATTTGAAATACTTTCTAAACAAATTTTAAATCATTTTTACAATCGGGCTCTGACCCGTTTCCATTTTCTTTTCTCTCTTCTATATATATGTAAATATTACAGGTGCCCAGCCACAGGGGCGTCTTGCATAGGATCCTTTGAAAGGAACGCACTACAACTTAGGTGGGAGTTGCAGGCCTCTTGCTTAGACGACCTCATTTCTCTATTCCACTTCTAGCATTTATTTTATCCAATTGGGCATGTTTCGCCCTTTTCCATTATTTAGTTATTTTATAGGATATTGTGATATGTTTATTTCCAGTATTTACACTTTGGGATTTATTATTGTCAGGGTGTTTTTTCTTTAAGTTTTAATGTCAAAATTAATTAGTTGAATGTTTAATTCTTTGGATTACATGTTTCAGGATAGTTGTTGTGTGATTATTTAACTGTGAATTATGTAAGGTTTTAAATGTTAGTTATAAAATAAAATTTAGAAAGTAATGTCTAAAAATGGTTTTGACACTTAGCTTAATTGTTTAGGGTGTTTAAATTGGGAATGTTATTTTTATAACAGTAATGCTAAGAATGAACCGACCGTCACCTTGATTATAATTTAATAAAGGACTGATCACCCGATATTTAATTAGGCGGGGTGTCACAGGTGGTATCAGAGCATCAGGTTCTAGTGTCCTTAGGATCTGTACGGCGTATTTCGCTTTAAGCTTAACGTTTTTGTTATAGAGCCCTATTTTAGGATTGTTGTATTCTTACTTTTCCGATTACATCTTCAGCTATTTGAGATTTGATAATAACTGTAGACTACTAAATTTCTTCACATTTCAGATGCCTACGAGACGTGCACCAAAGGATAGGCGTGCCCAAGCCGAATAACCAGCAGATCCGGCTCAGGGAACGATGAATGCTACTGAGGTATCCACTATTGTTGCTCAGGCGGTGGATGCCGCATTACCGGTAGTACAGTAGGCTCCACCCCAGATTCAGGCAGTGGCGCCAGTACCTGCACAGCTTCCATCGGCATGGGAGCGGGTTAGGGATGCCTTCCAGAAGGCGCATCCCCCTGAGTTATCGGGTAGTTCAGATATTATCATTGTCAGCCAATGGAAAAAAGACATCCAGAGGCATCTGCGTATGTATGAGTGCATAGACGTGCATAAATAGTTGTTGGCTTCATTTAAGCTAGTGGGGGCCGCTTTGCAGTGGTGGGAGTCCACCACCACCTTAGAGGAGAGGGATACTATCCTGATTCAGTCATTCTGGGAACGGTTTGACCGCAAGTATTTTCCATCCGCCCTGCAAACTGAGATGAGGCAAAAATTACTGGACTTGAAGCAGGAAAATTCTACTGTTACTGATTATGAAGAGGAGTTCACAAGACTTCTCACTATAGTGCCAGATGAGTCACCCACTGAGGGTAAGAAGATACTATTGTTTGTGGACGGGTTAGCTTGGAGGATCCGTCAGTACCTTATAGGGAATCTGTCTCTGAGTACATTCAGAGATGTACTCAATGCTGCTTTACTACACTGCCAAGATCACCGCTTCCATCTGTAGGGAAGCAAGCGTGCAGGAGAGTCCAACCAGCAGGGCAGGACAGGGGGTAGTGGCACTAGTGGAGCACCGACATCTCAGGGGAAGACTCGTCAGCATGAGCAGAGTTCCCATCAGGGGGACCCTGCCAAGAGGTTCTGATCAGGTGATTCCAAGCAGGGATATGGGGGATTTAGGCAGGGTCAGCAGGGCCAGCCTAATCAGCAGGGCCAGCAAGGCTAACACCGCTAGTAGCAGGGTCAGTAGGAGGGACAACAGCATTTTCATCAGGGAAAACAGGGCCAGTGGCAGGGCGGTAACGGCCAACAGGGCCGTAGTCAGCAGGGTCAGAGGGGAGGGAATTTTAGAGGCCAATGTTTTGTGTGCGGCAAGCATGGACATAAGCGCTAGGATTGTCCAGAGGGTGATAGGGCCCCACAGCAGCAGGGTGCCCATAATGAGACACATAGGCCATTTTTCTAGTCGCCCTCCCAGCACCAGCTCAGGTACCAGCCCTACCAGCCATTCCATCCGCTCCAGTGCAGCCGGGGCAGTTACAGTATGGACGTGTCTATAACGTCTACCAGGCAGCAGCTCCACAGGCACCGCCCACGATTGAGGGTATGTTTCCTATCCATGGTACTACGGGTCGGGTTTTATTTGATACTAGGGAGACGCACTATTTTATAGCTACCCATTTTGCGAAGTTCTTAGGTTTATTATCCACAGCAGAGAGCACTGTGACGTGTGCAGACTCACCATTGGGAAATGGATCGCTAATTTTATTTATATGCCAAGGAGTGGGGGTAGAGATTGGTAGCTTGGTATTACCAGCAGACATGTTAGTCTTAGATATGCATGAGCACGACGTTATTATTAGTATGGATTGGCTCGCAGCTTACAGAGCCATGATAGATTATTTTGGTGGGGGTATTATTTTTTCCATTCCGGAGCAAGAGATGTTTTTAGTGGCGATGCCTCGCCCAGAGGGAGGCTCGACCGCTCATTTGTATTACATATAGGAGGATATCTCTAAGGAGGTTGTGATTCCCTTAGACTCGATCCCAGTTGTTCGTGAGTAATCCGATGTATTTCAGGAGATACCAAGCCTGCCCCACAATCGAGAGATAGATTTTGTCATAGATTTATTATCGAATACTCGACCTATAGCATGCGCTCCATACCGTATGACTCCGGAAGAGATGCAAGAGTTACGAGATCAGATAGATAATCTATTAGGTTAGGGATTCATTCGCAGTAGTACCTCACCTTGGGGTGCTCTAGTTTTGTTTGTAAAAAAGAGAGATGGTTCACTGAGACTATGTGTGGATTACCGGTAGGTGAACAAGGTCACGATATGGAACAAGTATCCATTGTCGTGAATCGATGATCTGTTCGACCAGCTGAGGGGAGCAACTTTCTTTTTGAAGATAGATCTGAGGTCGCTGTACCATCAGCTACGTATTAGGGAGCAGGATGTTTCAAAGACTGCTTTTTTGATGAGATATAGGTCCTATGAGTTCAGAGTGATGCCATTTGGTCTCACAAATGATCCAGCCATATTCATGGACTTAATGAACTGAGTGTTAAGAGAGTTATTGGATCAGTTTGTCATCATTTTCATAGATGACATTATGATATATTCACACTCCGAGCAGGAGCATGTCGAGCACTTGAGGCAGGTTCTTTAGACTCTACGAGAGCATCAGCTGTATGCTAAGTACGAGAAGTACGGGTTCTGGTTATGTGAAGTGCAGTTCTTAGGGCATGTTGTTTCTAAACAAGGGATAGCAGTTGACCCGAGTAAAGTGTCAGCAGTGAGGGAGTGGGGACAGCCCACGACACCGACGGAAGTGCGTAGTTTCTTAGGATTAGATGAATACTATAGGAGATTCATTCGGGGGTTCTCCAAAATAGCGGGTCCATTGACAAACCTGCCTCACAAAGGGGTATCATATGTTTAGGATAATGCTTATCAATTGTCCTTCGACAAGCTTAAAGACAAGCTTAATTCAGCACCAGTCCTTGCTTTACCTGAGCCGGGCATGGAGTACCTGGTTTACACCGATGCTTCTTTACGGGGACTTGGGGGAGTACTTCAGCATGAGGAACAGGCTATAGCATTTTCCTCCCGCAAGCTTAAGCCACACGAGAAGAATTACCCCACACACGACCTAGAGTTCGCAGTGATCATTTTTGCATTGAGGATATGGAGGCACTATTTATTAGGGGAGAAATTTTGCTTGTTCACAGACCACAAGTCACTGCAGTACCTGTTCACTCAGCGAGAGCTGAATATGCGTCAGCGCAGGTGGTTAGAGTTTGTGAAGGACTATCAGTTCGACATACATTACCATTCGGGGAAGGCCAACGTAGTTGCTGATGCGTATAGCCGTAGACTGGTAGACGATGTAGCGGACGTCTGGAAAGCAAAGTGGAAAGAGTTGGGTCACCAGGATGCAGTAGCCCGTTCCTTCATATCTATCATGACAGTGACACTCGAGATTATTACGAGGGTGATACAGGCATAGACCGCTGACCTATTTTTCCAGGAGCAGATTGCACGAATTTTAGTCGAGGGTGCTGAGTCCTATTCTGTTAGTTCTGATGGGGGTTTGAGGTTTAATGGGAGATTGGTGGTCCCAGAAGGGGCAGACTTACGTCATGCAGTGATGACCCAGTCTCACGGGTCCCGATTTGCTGTACATCCTGGAGGAGATAAGATGTACCAGGATGTGAGGCGGCAATACTGGTGGAGTGGGATGAAAAAGGATATTGCTGAGTTCGTGTCCAAGTGTTCTACATGCCATCTGGTAAAGGTGGACCATCAGAAATCGTCAGGATTCCTTCAGCCATGGGAAATACTCGCGTGGAAGTGGGAGAGTATTTCCATGGATTTTATTAATGGGTTGCCAACATCACAATGGGGCCACGATTCCATCTGGGTGATTGTGGACCAGTTGACCAAGGTGGCTCATTTTCTGCCAGTGCGGACAGACTATACCACTGGTCAGTATGCTCAATTGTTCATTGCTGAGATTGTTAGATTACATGGGGTGCCCCTGAATATTGTGTCAGATATAGACAAGATTTTGTGTCGCGTTTCTGGGAGAGCTTCCAGGAGGCTATGGGTACAGAGTTGAGGTTGAGTTAAGCTTATCACCCACAGGAAGATGGACAAACATAGCGTATTAATCAGATGTTAGAGGATATTCTACGCATGTGTGTCCTTAATTTTGGAGGAGGTTGGGAGCCACATCTTCCACTGGTAGAGTTCGCTTATAATAACTCTTATCAGTTCACGATTGACATGGCTCCATTCGAGGCTTTGTGTGGCACGCCTTGTCGTTCCCCAACGTGTTGGCTAGAGATGGGGGATAATAAGTTTCTCGGACCAGAGGTGATTCAGGAAACCTGAGCGAGGATTGAGATTATCAGGAGTCGCATTCGGGTAGCCCAGGACAGGTAGAAAAGCTACGCCGATGCGAAACGCTTCTTTCGGGAGTTTAATGTGGGGGACCAAGTATTATTACGTGTACCTCCTATGAAAGGAGTGATGAGGTTCGGGAAGAAAGGGAAGTTGGCCCAGAGATACGTGGGACCATTTCCCATTATCGAGAGGGTTTGGCCGGTAGCATACAGATTGGGACTGCTAGAGCATCTACATCGCATCCACGATGTATTCCACATCTTGTCGTTGAAACGATACCTTCGGGATGATATGACCCACACCCACATCGCGAGAGATGAGATAGACTTACAGTCTGGCAGCTCTTACGAGGAGAGCCCAGTGGCTATCCTAGACCATAACGAGAGGAGATTGAGTTCGAAGGTAGTTCCACTTGTACGGGTCCAGTGGGAGCATCATAATGTGGAGGAATCCACCTGGGAGCGCAAGGCAGATATGTGCGAGAGATACCCGGATTTATTTTTACCGGTATGCCTTATTTTGTGAATTTCGGGAAGAAATTCCGTTATTAGGGGGAAGTATGTAATACCCCGTATTTTTATGCTTTCTAAATTTGGGGATTTATTAAATTTAATGTGAGTTATTAATTTAATATAAATTCGGAAATTAATTATTTTTCTTTAATAATTACTAACGTGATGTGAGTTAGTAAGTATGGGAAACTTATTGAATATTACTAATGAGCAAAGTAATATATGATATTGGTTCAACTAAATGTCACAAGTGAATAAAATGGCAATATTAGAAATTTAAGTTGGGACGCGCCCGTGTCGTGTCGGGACTAAAGGTTGATTAATAAAAGTGAATAAATTATAAGTCACCTGTATGGTTATTTCGAGTGCGCCAAAGTGTCCAAAAGGGTCGAGATAGTCAGAAAAGTGTAACCGGGAGTTTAGTTTGGGTCTCGGGGCGTTTTTAGGCTTAATTAGTACCTCGGGAGGGCGTTTTGGACATTTTACTATTTTAGGCCTGAAAACCCACGAAAATTGTAAGGTTATATCAGATGTCTAGGGGTTGTCTTCTAGTGTTAACACAACCAAAGACAAGTGACGGCCATAGGAGAGGGAAAGAGACAGCTTGCCAAAGAATTCTAGGCCAAGAACTCCTCCGTTTGCGCCGCCGTCACCACCAAACGATAGATCACGTCGCAAGGATCATAACCACACTAATTTCAGCACAAATCAGAAACCAAAAATCCCCAGGCAAGTATCTATCTTGCTTAATTTCGTTACTGCTTCATTCATGTTAGTTTAGGGTTGATTAGGATGAGTTCTACGAAAGAAAACCCATGTTGGAGATGAGAAAATTTCATGTTTTAGTGATATAAATGATAATCTTGAAATCCCCTTCATATGTAGAGGTTTAACCATAGATTTATGATGAATTAGAAGTAGAATTTCTGGAGAAAGAATGATTTGAATTAAGTTAAAGAAATTTTTAGGGTTCATGAGAATTGTATAAATTTGGACACTTTTAATCCATGAATCTTGATGAGAACTCGCATGCTTTACGATAAATATTGTCCATTTGGGTTTAGGACGTTTGTGGTATAAATTTCTGGGAGTTTGGGAGTTAAAATTATGGATTTGAATGATGTTGGATGATAGAACTCGTAACTAGTTTTCTGTAGAATTAGTCACACCTGTTTGATCGATCGATCGAACTAGGAGTATCGATCAATCGACGCATCGATCGATCGTGCTCCTGCTATCGATCGATCGACCCCTCCTGGCAAACTCATATTTTCCCTTCTAAATAGTTGAATTCAATTTAAATGTGTAATAATCTTTGGACATCCTTATTATAATATTTTGGGAGGTAAAGAAGACTAGTATGACTTATTAGAAATATGAAGCCTTTAATGTAAGACGAGATTCACATTTTCGGGGATGTTTACATATAAGGGACAATGGAACTATGTATCAAAGAAGGAGACACGTAAGATAGTTACGTTGGAAAATAAATGAGTACCTACTGAAATTACACTTGGAAATATAGAAATCCACGAGTGTCACTTGATAAGTTGGAATAATCCCATAAATTAAGATAAGAGGCAAACGTTATACGTGATAACTAAATAGTGAGGAAAAAGGATAAATGTCATAATTATGGGTTATGAGATGTACCTAAATTTGATATGGTAATAGTAGTACATTTATATGACTGTGTTTATGCATATACTATATACGTGTGAAAATCATGCCCGCGCTACTTGCTATCCCTGAGATTACCACGCTGGGACAGTCTTATCTCGATGTGACCTTTATGGGGGATATTGACTCGTACCCTAGAAGATAGAAATTCTTCGGTACAGGCTATCGAATCGATAGTTCAAATGGTCCTAAGAGACGTGAAGGCATGTGCTGCCCTCTTAGAGAACTGGAATCTATGCTTCGCCTCAATATTATTTGTGTTTTGTTTTAATACAGTTTGAGAAGGATTCTGAACTTGTATTTCCCTTTGTACGAGTGATACTGGGATTGGATAGCAGAGTATGCCCGCACCATAATTATTATGTGGGGTGCTGTTAGAATATATATATTATATGAGTATTTAATATATATATATATATATTAAATTCTGGAATTTGGGAACTACCTACTGTGCTTGTGGTAAGTAAGAAATGAATAATTATTTCAACTTGGAAATAAGTGTTGAAAAGTATAATATGCTACTGAGAAACTTTAATAGCAAATAAGGTTTAATTGAGAACTATGTTGTTAAATGAAATTAACCTCTTAAACAATTGAAATTGTCAGTTTAAATCTTACGAGAAACCTAAGATAAGATAAGTTAAACCGTTGGGAAGGTTAGTGCGATAGGCGTGCACATTAGAAGAGAGGTGAGAATTTCTCAAGGGAGTGCCGCACTAATATGTTGTTGCATTGGCCTGTAAACATTTTAAATTCTTGCTAAACAAATTTTAAATCATTTTTACAATCGGGCTCTGACCCGTTTCCATTTTCTTTTCTCTCTTGTATATATATGTAAATATTACAAGTGCCCAGGCACAGGGGCGTCTTGCATAGGATCCTTTGGAAGGAATGCGCTGCAGCTTAGGTGGGAGTTGCAGGCCTCTTGCTTAGACGTCCTCATTTATTAATTCCACTTCTAGGATTTATTTTATCCAGTTGGGCATGTGTCGCCCTTTTCCATTATTCAGTTGTTTTATCAGATATTGTGATCCGTTTATTTCTAGTATTTACACTTTGGGATTTATTATTGTGAGGATGTTTTTCCTTTAAGTTTTAATGTCGGAATTAATTAGTTGAATGTTTAATTCTTTGGATTATATGTTTCAGGATAGTTGTTGTGTGATTATTTAACTGTGAATTATGTAAGGTTTTAAATGTTGGTTTATAAAATAAAATTTAGAAAGTAATGTCTAAAAATGGTTTTAACACTTAGCTTAATTATTTAGGGTATTTAAATTGGAAATGTTATTTTTATGACTGTGATGCTAAGAATGAACTGATCGTCACCTTGATTATAATTTAATAAAGGACTGATCACCCGGTATTTAATTAGGCGGGGTGTCACAAAAAATACCCATTTGGGGTGCCGGTTAGGCCTAAAATTACCCCGGAGTCCAAATAAAATACTCGGATAGAGTTTTCCTACCATCTCGACCCTTCTGGACTCAATGGCGCACTCAAAATTATTATACGAGTCATAAGAAAATAATTTTTCTTTTTATTACATTCAATTAGTCCCGACACGACTCACACGCGTGTCCTGACTTAAAATATCAAACTATCGTATTTCGCTCTCCAAAAATTTAAAAAAATTATATAATTACATATTACATATACCCACAGTAATAATCAATGATTTTCGTCAATAAATATTAACCCTTGGCACGCTAGTTAATAATTATGTTAAATTCTAATTAATTAACAATTAAATTTCCTGTCCTTTTAAATTTAATTAATCCAACAATAATAATTAATTTCATAATTATTTAATATTATAAAAATGCGGGGTATTATAGTAAGACTATTTTTTTTTTGTTATAAAAGTTTAAAAACTAGACAAGTGGTGTGATGCGGAAAAAATTGTAAGAGTAGAAACCTTTTGTAGGTAGTTGGGTATGGATTTCAATTTTAAGGTTTTAGTTTCCTAGTCCATTATGTTACATGTATCCATGTTCATTATATTACATGTTTCCATGTACATATTTGGGTTACCCATTTATCTTAGCACAAGAAAATAGCCAACTAGCCCAGCCTGTGAGAGGAGCTGCCCGACCCAAATCCACTATCCATTAAAGACTCGTGTACTTCAAATACATTCAAATACTTACGAATATATTCAAATTGGTTACAAACAATCTCAGAGGAGATATTTAGGGATACCAGAAGTTATCTACACATTAATCGAGTTACTTGAACAATTCAAACTCTAATTGTACACATCTATAAATTGTAAATCTCGACCCGAGACAAAATGATGAAAAAATCGATCATTGAGAGACACTAATAAGAACATAAAAACCAATTTTACGTAGGCTTGTTGCCAAACCACGTATATCATTATTGTGTGTGTGATCTTTAAATTATGCATTCGTTATTATTCTCATAGATCTTTATTATGATATTTCTTGTACTCACACATATGTAACTCTTCCATATATGAATGTAAAAAAAATTCTCATGTCCTCATATTTAAGGATTAAATTAACATAATGCTTACACATATTAACACTAATCCCATATTTCTAACAACTCGTAACATAGAGGTTTTACCTACTATTTCTGAACCACCCATTGTATCAATCAAACTATAAAAAACAACAAATGTTGAATACAAACCTGAAACACCTAATAGTCCACTGGATAGAACGATAAGCACAAACATATTATTTTCTAATTATTTTTCATCTTAATGTTTCAAATTCCAGAGATAACGAAATGCAGTTAATGAAGTCAGCATGCGTAGCATTTTCGAAAAGAACGATGTTATTTGTGTAAATATTAATTAATTTTGCTATTCTTGGAACTATGATTGTTTTTCATCTATATTATTTTACTATTATAAAAAAATATAGGTTTTTACGATCTAGTCTTGGACTAACAATTTTGGACAAAAAACCAGGCCCAATAAATTTTAAACGATTAGGTCCAACATATAAATACCCCGAAATTAAAAAAATCACAAACCTAATCGACTATTAGAGTTTTCTCTGCAACTAACAACTATTCTCCGAAATAAAAAATAACATCAATCTTATGCTTTTTTCGTCTGTCCTATAATCGATTACAGTGTTCTTAATCGATTCTACCTGTATCACTTGGCTCTATCATTTGTAAATTTATCTTTATCAGCACTTGGTTTTTCTATTTTCGATCGATTACAATAAGTGTATGTCCTTTGTTTTGATTCAAGAGACTCATTGTAATATTCATTCATGTGATTGAATAGCTTTTTATATGTTATATATGTATACGTTTTGATTTTGTGTTTTCTATGCATTTATGTTTGGATTCTTAATATATAAGTTATATTTATCAATATTTGTAATTGTTAGTTGAATGTACAGAATGAATATTATTGATGTTTCATTCTAATTTTAAGAGTCCTTGGTTTTGATTCGGAATTGAATCACTTATTGATATAGGTCCGCGCCAGCGGAAATAACCAGTTCGATATCAGTTTTCAAAGTACACGCAGTGTTTATAAAGTACACGTGATTATTTTTTTGAAAATATGTGTCTGCTTTATTGCTTCATGTATAGGTTTTTAAATAGTGCCTGTAATTTTATATTAATTATATATAAATATTTTGATATTTCATGCATTAAATTATTGCACACATTTTTAGAATTATTGACCTTGAAGTAAATGTTTTTCGTCTCTATTTTACTGCAGGACATTATGGTAAGTAGTGTAATAGCAAGGTGTTGTTATTTGGATAATATGGGTTGTATTGAAATATTTGAAAATAGCTCATTAGATTTCATATGCAATGAGTTGTGTATTAGGTTTACTAATTTGAGAAGTGGGAGTTTTTCATTGAGGTATTCATTTGGTGATGAATGTCGGTTCATGTTGGTTTGTGAGAACGATGTTTGTTGTATGTTGCGGTCCCAATTGATCGTGAAAGCTAATTTCATTTGGATGTATGTCATTGATTCATTACCATTTTCATGTAATACATGTCGTGAACGAGTTGAATGCTCTAATCGAATTTTCGAAGGGGTTGACTGCAGTAATACAAATTCTGAGAGGGTTGATAGTGGTGATACAAATAAACAGATGTTAGAGTCTTTATCATCAGGCACTGCAAATGATTTTAATAGTTGCATTGAAAATGACTTTTATCTTGGAGGTGTGGATCTAAGTAAGTCGAAAGTCTATCTTTTAAATGATTGGAAGACTTATATAAGTCATGAGCAACAGTTTTTTAAAGGAGGTGTAGTGGAATTTTGGGATAAATCACGAAAGTATACCGTTGAAGTTGGGTTCAAGTATGTGTATTTGAAGAATGATAAAACTCGAGTGACGGCTGAATGTTCTAAAAAGACTACTGAGAATTGCACGTGGAGAATTCATACTTCATTATCAACAATAAATGGATACTTTTACATGCGTGCAATGAATAATGAGGATACATGTAGAGGTGTATTTTGTAATACGTCAGCCAAAATGATAGCCTCGAAGTTGGTTTCAACATTAGTAGCTGATGATCTTAGAGATAACCCGCTATTGAGACTAATTGATGTAGTTAGAGATATAAAGAAAAATTATGGTCTTGATATAGCTTATCAACATGCATAGCGTGCGAAAGAGATGGTTGCTATTGATATACATGGTGATGAAAAGGTTTCTTATGCATTAATAAATAATTATTGTGACCTTCTATTACAGTATAATCCTGGGTCGCATTGCATCCTTGACGTGGAACATGAGAGTAAAAAGTTCAAGAGAATATTCGTAATGTTTAGAGGATGTATTTATGGATTTCAATACTGCAGACCTGTTTTATTTCTTAATGGTGCCTTTTTGAAGAGTCGTTACCTGGAACAATACTATCAGCTACTGCAAGGAATGGGAACAATGGTAAATTAATTGTAAATATTTTATTTTGTGTATTGCATTGACATTTTGTTTGTTCCATTCCATATCATCAAAATATAAGCATAAAAATATGAAATACCTTTGAAGGTCTTTGTTTTAGTTCACGTGTACTTTTCATTTTTCTGCGTGTATTTTCATGATATGTCTTATTATGTGTAATACTTAGTAAAATACACGCATAGTACATGTCAAGTACACGTGAATGTTTTTGTTAATTTCACGTGAACTTTTCATTTTTATGCGTGTACTTTGATGATGATGATGATGTTATGTGTAATACTAAGTAAAGTACACGCATAGTACATGTCAAGTACACGTGAATGTTTTTGTTAATTTCACGTGTACTTTTCATTTTTATGCGTGTACTTTGATGATAATGATGTTATGTGTAATACTAAGTAAAGTACACATATAGTACATGTCAAGTACATGTCAAGTACATGTGAATGTTTTTGTTAATTTCACGTGTACTTTTCATTTTTATGCGTGTATTTTGATGATGATGTTGTTATGTTGAATACAAACTAAAGTACACGCATAGTACATGTCAAGTACACGTGAATGTTTTTCTTAATTTCACATGTACTTTCATTTTTATGCATGTACTTTGATGATAGGTGTTGTTATTTAGAAATAATAAAGCCAAGTACATGTTAAAAATGTAAAGTACCTTTGAATGTTTTTGTTTAGTTCACCTGTACTTTACACTTTTATGCGTGTATGTTAATGTTAGTGTTGTTAATAATAAAGCCAAGGAAAAGATTGGAAAGTAAGCGTGCATGTCTTTTTATCTTTATCATGTGTACGGTACATTTTTATGTTTTGTCTCGTTATTTACAAACAATTTAAATTAAACACATATTATATTTCCCATGTGTTTTAAGGTCTGCGCCAGCAGCATCAATTTACAAAGTGTTGTACATGGATATGTTATTTATTTTAATTTTAATATATTTTTATATTTCAGGCCTTTTTCCTGTTGCTTATGCTATTGTTGATTCTGAAACCAAAGATAACTAGATGTGGTTTCTTGTCAATTTGCATAGTGCAGTAGTTGAGCAATATCGCAACATAACATTTATATCAGATCGAAACATTGGATTACTTGAAGTTGTTTCGAGGGTCTTCCTGTTGTCTGCACATTCCTACTGTATACATCATTTACAAGGGAATATAAAAAAGAAAATTCGTGGGAATTGTGATGGATTTTGAAAGAAAATTGTTAAAGATTTTTTGTCTTGTGCATATGTTGTCTCAGTAGATGTATTTCACAAGAATATTGTAGCATTAAAGAAGGAAGAAGAAGCTGCTATTACCGATTTCATTGATAGTTTACCTCCCGAGAATTGGTCCTGTGCATATTTCCCTCGTAAATGGTATAGTGGCATCGCATCTAATGTTGCGGAGTCATTTAATTCATGGATATTGGAGGAAAGGAATTTACCAGTAATGAATATGCTTGATAAATTGAGAGTGACGATTATGAATTTCAATGCAAACAAACTTGTTGAGTCTGACATTTGGAGAAATGAGCTATGTCCTTTTTTTCAAAAGTTACTGAATGAAAATTAGAATAAAATTCGACATTGGACTATTAGTCACTCAAGTCAAAATGTATTTGAAGTTCATTCAGAAGTACGAGCAACAGTTGACTTAAGAGAAAGGACTTGTTCTTGTAAGAGTTGGTAGATTAGATGTTTCCATGTTATCATGTTGTTTGTGTTGTGCGTAGGAAAGGGATCAGTATTTATGATTATATTGAGGAGTACTATAAGGTATCTTTCTACAGAAAATCATACTCGATAGCTATAGTTCCTCTTCCTGATTTGATTTCCTTAAATATTTCTATTCCTGAAAATCCATCTATCCTTCCACCAATGACTAAGACACCGACAGGCAGGCCAAGAAATAAGAGAATAAAGTCTTCTGGTGAGATCACAGTAAGGGAAGTTACTTGCTCGAGGTGTAGTAAAACGGGTCATTACAGGTCTACTTGTAAGGAACCCATTTGAGTATTTTTAAAATTGTTGATTTCATTCATTTTAACCATTTGATTGAATAAATTAATTAATAAATCATTTGTTTCACATAAATGAATGTAATTTATTTTTAAGTTTCATTTTTTAGTTTGTTTTTTGTTTAGTTGTATACATATTTTTCTTAAAACACACGTGATCATTTTTCCTGATGTTCACGTGTACTTTACATTTGTATACGCATGTTATGTACAGTACACACGCATTTTGATGTCCAAAGAAATTTTATCAATGCGTGTACTTGATGAAATATGTGTGTACTTTATTAAGTACGCATAGAATACATAAAGTACACGCATTTAAAAATTGATTTGGTCAGTTCAATATGCGTGTACTTTATAAAAGCATGCGTGTTCTTTATTAATGACATTTAATTTAGATTAACTTGATGAAATATGTGTGTACTCTATGATGTACATGCATGAAGTATACGCATAATATAAATATAATATGCATGTACTTGATGAAATGTGCATGTACTTTATGAAGTACATGCATTGATAATGAAAGTACACGCATATTGATATGACAAAAATCTAATTCAATATACATGTACTTTATGTATTCTGCATGTAATTTTATCAAGTAGACATATATAAATGCATGTAGTATTTGGAAAATGGGTTTAGAAATTACAATGTGCTTGTACTTTATAAAAGATACTTGGGTCACTCATATTCTTAAACTCCTATGTGTATTATGGTCCACGCCAGCGGCATTATTATACAAGTATTTCCATAGGCGTCTACTTTATAGACTATGCATGTACTTTATATAGTACACGTATAATATATAGAGTACATGCATTTATATAATGTTTTGGGACAATATCTTGTTTGTGCTTTATAAAAATTTGCGTGTATTATAATTTATAATACACGCAATCATATTTTGACATATCAGTTTTTTTACATGAAATGATATTAATGTTTACATTTTTTACAATACACGTGATCATTTTTATAAGGGTTCACGTGTACTTTACTATATTTGGTGTATGACATAAGTGAGAATACATGCATGAAAGAAATAAAATATTTATTAAAAATAAAAAAAATAAAGTACACTTTTTTCAAATAACGAAAACTGAAAAAACTAAAGAAGGTTTCTATTAGGGATGTTTATCAAAGGCATCTAGGGTGTCAGGGAGAGAGTCAATTAAATTCGACCAGTGTCAAATTTCTTCTTCCATGACAGCTACAAGGCCTTCATGGAGAGCCTTCTTCTCCTTCAGCTTGGCGATTTTTATGGGAACTTCATGTGTTTGAGGAGGGTCCTCATCCACATCAAATAAATCTATGGGATTGGATGGAAGTCCATAATTGCCTTCCCTCACATATGTTTGAAACTACTCAAAGGCATTTTCATATGAGAAAATATTTTCCTCAATTTGCCTTATTTTTGTTTTATTTCTTTCATCTCTCTCAAGAGTTTCTCACAAGTTTTCTGCTGGAATAGCCATTATGTTATCTTTACCCTAGATGTAATGGTTAAGAAAGGAACAAATATTACTCTTTTATAGGAAAAGTTAAAGCTATTTATTTCTCGAGCAGAAGTAGTTGGGAAGTGAGTAGTTGAGCTTAATAAATTGATTTTGGTTATTGTGTCCTGAATGAATTCTTCAAAGTAGTTTTCAATTAAAATAATAAAAAATTATTATATTAACCGGTGCGTGTACTTTAGTAAAAATGCGTGTACTTTGAAGAATTCATTGGTGTACTTTAATATTATGCGTGTACTTTGAAACAATTTTTGCATTTCCTTGTTTCTGCTTATTTGTTCAAAGTTGTACATGAAGAACACCCCATAGTCAACCCTGAAATTAAAATAAAACAAATATACAAATTAGTATGATGTGAATGAAATTTTTTGAAAAGTTACAAATTAGTAATTTTTAGAATTGATGTTTTTCTTACCCATTATATTGTTTAGGGCATTCATGATCTCTTATTAGGTCAAATTTGAGATTACTTTCCAGCAAGAAATCTATTGTCCTTTTTTCTTGCTCTGTCAATGGATCATCATCCAATATAAACTCATTTGGTGTACCTTCATCAAACTTCCCCTGAATTTTGAAACCATTATTTTTCATTGTTTCTGCTTCAGTCTTCAATAGGCACAGTATTTTTTGGAAGACAGAAAACTGTTAAGAAGACAAATATTTAGTGTATAAAAATAAATGAGTATATGAAGATTAAAGAGTGAAAAGTACACGTATTATATTAACGTAAACGTATATTTTATTTTTTTCATATCACGGGTATTTTAAAATATGATGCGTGTACTTTGCCTAATGAGTTAAAAGTACACGCATAATATTAAAGTACACGCATATTTTATTTTTTCAAATCACATGTATTTTAAAATATGATGCGTGTATTTTACCTAAAGAGTTGAAAGTACACGCATAATATTAAAGTACACGTAACTTGTATTGGTTCATTTCACGTGTATTTTAAAATATGATGCACGTACTTTGATAATCTGGGTAATTATGTACAACTAATACAAAGTACAAGCATTATATTATACACATGTACACGTGTATAATATAAGTACAGGTAACATTACAAATTAAGTTTAGGCACTAACCAATTTTTTTGCATCATCGAAGAATATTTTGTTTTTTTCCTTGTCGTTCAGCCAAAGGGAATCCACGTGGACAACTTTATTTTCTTTTTTGTATATCACAAGTAATGTGAAATGTCCTACACTATGTCTTAGTACAATGAACAAATTATTACAAGTGCCTAAGTATTCAAATAAATCTCTATATAACTCCCCTTTCTTATTGACTTCATTTGTGCTACAAGCTTCTATCTGAATAAAAATTATAGACATTGTGTTAGTAAAAAAAAACTAAAATTTTGTTTCTCAAAACTTTTTAGTTTAATTGTACTTACCCAACAATAATCAGAAAAAGTGTGTGAGTAGGAGAGCCCTTCCTCTGACAATTTTAACCTCAATACTTCACTAAAGGCAAGTATTATCTGTTTCACACAATATAAAATGGCGAGGAAATAATAATGTTGAAATTTAATGGATGTCTAATATTTTGACTACATGCTTGGCTTGAAATTTCATGATTGTTGAGGACTTCAACAAAATCTTTCCATGGGACATATGAAACCAGCCCTTGGAAAATAAATTCCCTGCATTTTATATAATAAATAAGAATTGTATAATAATAATAATAATCTTATTCTTTTGCCCCAAAAAAATATAAATTAGCGAAGTGTTAAATCATAAAACAGTAAACTTTACCCTGGCTCAGCCTTTTGAATAAACTCTTCAATATTTTTCTTCGAAGATTCATCAGGATATTTGTATACTTTGATTGCTTCAAGCTTGAAGTGAGTTTCTTTCATTTGTTGAGTTATTGTTAGACGGACTTTTCTCAGTTTTGACTCTTTTTGTTTCTTAATTGGCTCATGCTTTTCGGTTTCGCTGTCAGCTTTTCTTTTCTTCTGCCCTCTAGTAAGAGGTCCTTTTATTTTGGATATTTTGGGGGTGCCCTGAACTATCTTTGAGGCTAGTTCAATCTTCAAACTCGAAATTTCATACATGAGTTGTTTATTAATGTTTTCCTGATATATTTAACAAGGAATATTGGATTGTAAGCATTTTTTGAAACAATGATTCATTTTCTCTTATGCGTATTTTATATAGTACACGCCTGTATTTTAATACATGCGTGTGTTTTATAATATACACGCATGTATTATAAAATATGTGTACTTTATAAAATTTATAATATACACGTGTACTTTCAACATAATTTGCGTTTACTTTAGAAAGTAAAGCGTGTACTATATATCTATTGTATTTTATATATACCTGATCAGTTTTTTTCAATTCTGATTCTTCAAGCATTTTCTTCATCTCCGAAATTTTGTCATTAAGGATTTTATTATTGTTTTCTTGTTATACAAAAAGAATGTTACATTATAAGCAATACTTGAATAAAACTGCATTATTTTTAATCAAATAATGCATGTACTCTGCATTATTTCTAATATCAAATAAAACTGCATTAAAAATACTATGAAATAAAACTGCGTGTACTTTAGGAAAACTGCGTGTACTTTATGGAAACTACGTGTACATTAGGAAAAATGCGTGTACTTTAGGAAAACTGCGTGTACTCTTAATTCAAAAGTACCTGTTGAGTTCTTTTCAATTCCGACTCCTCAAGATTCTGCCTCAATGTCATCTTTTCAATGTCAGCATCTTTCCAATTTTTCAATGTATCATTATACTTTTTTTTGAGATCTTCATTACTCAGAGACAGATATCCATTTTTTTGTTCCAAAATTCGTGTTGATTTTGCCTGTTTTTTCAATGATTCATCCAATTCTTTAATTCTATCAAAATCACTCATTGTGACTTGAGCTTTTCTTTTAAAGAATTGTTTAACTCAACTAGTTGGGTATTTTCTACCTCCAACTTATTTAGTAACTCTTTTTCCTTCAAAAGGTTGGAATTCTCCACCTTTAACTTCTTCATTTCCTCATGGGCTTCAAAAAGTGAATCACAATCTACCTTCAACTGTACATTCAAAATGGCACTCTCCACCTCCAAAGAGGTCACCATCTCAAGTGCATCATTAATGTCTTCAGCTGCTTTAGATAGTTGGTTATTTTTTTCGAATAGTTCCCTTTTCAAAACAGCAATTTGTTCCTCCAAATTAACCTTTGGTTGATCTTTTTCCTTCTTTTTCTTTGGAGTCACAATGTTTTTAAGGGGAATATTCGAACCATGTGAAAACTCATTGTCATCATTATCTTCAGCAACTTTTTCTGATGATGAATCATCATGTATAGTACTTTCTGTAGAAATGTTCAAAGAGTAACTTGGCCCTTCAAATTGAGATTCCTTTTGTACAGAACTGTCCTTACAAGCTAGTTTATTTGTAGCCTGCTTTAAAGTTGCTATTGCGATGTCATTCTTCACAAACCATTGTTTCAAAGACGATAATTTCCACTTCAGGAATTTTGGAGTATTTTCTTTAAATTCTTCAACTGGAGAAATAATTTCAAATTTCTCACATGCCTAATACTGTGATCATACAAAAAACAAAATGAATTTAATACTTGTATTACCTAGGTATTCATAATGGAAAGTACAAGTGATTTGCTCAAAATACACGCAAAATTAAACTTGTACTTTACAAATTTTACAATTTTATATTGAAAGTACACGTGATTTTTACAAATTTAACATGTACTTTGTCAATATAAGTTCACGTGTTCTTTCTAATATACATTTATAACATTGACAGAAAATATAACAAGAGTATTTTGAAAGTACATTGGTTATATTTACAAAACATAGTATACGTATACTTTGTAAGATACAAGTGTACTTTCACGTGATATAAGACGTGTATTTTCAAAATACACGTGATATAAAACGTGTATTTTCAAAATACACGTTAAATATCAAGTGTATTTTGAAAGAACAAGAGAAAATATCACGTTTTTTTTAAAATATACTTAATATTTTCAAAGTACAGGTAAGTATTGGTATGTAAATTTTGAAATATCAGGAATATCAAGTGTATTTCGAAAATACACGTGAAAATATACGTGTATTTTCAAAATACAAGTGAAAATATCACGTGTGTTTTCAAAATACACGTGAGTATTGGTATGTAAATTTTGAAATATCAGGATCTTTTTTTGCTCACCAGTAGGAAAATAACACATCCAGTAACTGTGCTAGGTTTTGAACTTGCTGATTTGTCAAGTGAATGGATGAAAAACTCATGCACAATAGATGCCCAATAATACTCATTCATTTCATCAATATTGTCGATGTATTTCAACCAAAATTCTCCAAGGGTGAAGTTTGATTTGGAGAAAACAACGTGTTCAAGAAGTGGAGACACACAATTTTAACAAAATCAGCAATTCCTTCACCTGTCTCCAATTCAACTGATTTCTTCAAACCATTCAATAGTTCTGACTTTCCTATTCTTTTTGCGAAGTATCATGCTTGTAATACAGATTTTTGAGCAGTATCCGGTCGCTTTTTAAGTTCTATTGATTTTAAACCCTCAACCAGGGGTATCCCAAATATTTCACTTATATCTATTGGCATTATTGGAATCCTACTCTTCATACGGAAACTTTTGGTTTCCGTATTGTACAGCTCGATAATTAATAAAATATTTTTATCCGTATTCTTGTGGCCCACTTCTACTACTTTCTTACTTTAGTAGGAATTGAAAAGCTCCCAAAATGGAGTCTTCTTGAGAAGTTCAATATGGCTATTGTTTATTTTATCTTTAATCTGATGCAAATCATGGAGAAAACTAACAATATTTGATCGATATTGGTCATTCTTCTTTGCAGGACGTTTAGATTTCAATGTCACACTAGAACTAGAACTGGAACTGGATAAAGAACTATCATCAGAACTGCTCTTTTTTTGTTTCTTTCCTCTTCTTACTTTCATCTTCATCTCTATTATATTGATCTATAAACAAAATTTAAATTACTAACCTATAATGATATGTACAAAAAATAAAATACATGCGAATTAGAATAAAACATAGACTAAAACAATAAAATACAAGCGTATTTAACAAAAGTACATGCAATATTCTAACATACAAGTCTCAAAAAAATACATGCTAAAGGAGATAATATATATCGTTAGTTTCATGGTAATACCTAACAGAGGTTGTTCAACAAGTCAAAAACCAAGATTCTCTACTCCTAACATATTCAGTAAAGAAGTGATACAATAAATGAATGCTAAAAGCTCCAACATTATCAAAACCCCTTAAGCAATACTGCTCAATTCGTTTAGCTAAATCCTTCGCTTTCAATTCAGTTACTTGAAGTTGTTGCACATCAAAAGTGCAGTAAATGTCTTCATAGTAGTAATAGAAACCATGTAACCTTTTACCTCTATCATTGATGCGAAGGAGAAAATGAATTTCGTCATCATTAGTACTATTGACTGTCAATGTGAAAGGTTTTGTATTGTTAAGATCTTCGAACGTGCAAGCAGCAATTTTGTAGTTGAACATGCTTGATCATATGATTATTAAACAATAACAAAACAATATAAAATAATACACTCATAATACACATTAGTACATGGATATTGGATTGAACAAATTAAATTTCAATGTGCGTGTACTTTCTGAATTTTTTGCGTGTACTTTCAACAAACTACACACAGAAAATGAAAAAGTAAATGCAATAATACTGATTATTAGCTAATAACATATCATTCAAATGCAGCTGGTGCGGACCAAAAACACTCCTAAATAGTTACAAAATAATAATACTTCTCACAAACTCATGGAATATCATTCAAATCCCGCTGGCGCGGACCAAAATAACAAAGGATTGATCAAATATGGATTTGAAATAAATATTTTATAGAGTCACGTATAAAACATAAAAGTACACGCATAAAGAATTAAGAAATTCAATTTCAATGTGCGTGTACTCTGTGTATTTTGGGTGTACTTTTTGATAGTACACGCAAATACACATAATACACACAAAATAGGGCTTGTACATGTACATATTCCAATCATGTATATATTCCTAGTCCTTGATAAATCCTCGATAAATGATGTATACAGGAGGAAAAGTACAATGATGAAATGCATATATCTAACATGCAAAAAGTGTCTTTTTCAATTAAAATGAGGGAAACAAATATATTTTTTCATATCATGAAGAAGAAGAATGAGATTTCATCAGGTCATGTGTCTACAAATTTATACATACGAGAACATAAAATATAGAAGGACAAAAAGGTGATAAGAGAATGTATACATACTTGTTAGTGGGGTTTGGAAGAATTTGATTTAGAATGTAAAATGTAGAGCTTCAACGATTAGGGTTTGATAAAAGAGAGCTAGGGTTTTGATCGAAGAGAGTTAGGGTTTTGATCGAAGAGAGTTTTTAGAGCTTCGATCAGGAGTATTTATATGTTGTTGGTGACCAAAATTTGATTGAGAAATAGATTTGTTTGGGGGTTTTGATCGAAGAGATAGTATGATTAATGTTTTGATTCAAGAGAGAATACAGTGTTTTGGGCACTTCGATTTCGGAATAGTGCGTGTTTGTTTTAATTCCGGGGTATTTATATGTTGGACCTAATCGTTTAAAATTTTTTGGGCCTGGTTTTTTTGTCCAAAATTGTTAGTCCAAGGACTAGATCGTAAAATCCCCTAAAATAATTCCAAGAGTCCTTTACAAATTAAGTAATACAAAGTCCTTTAAAATTATTGTAAGAGTCCTTTAGAGCTATTTTTCATCTATACTCTGTAACTCGAATACGGATTCATTGAGGTTATGTTTACTGAGAATGGGAACCAGAAAGAATATCTGCACTCTCCACCATCAAACCAGAAGAAAAATTATGTAGCTTCAACGAAAGAATATATAGCACGAAGAAAATGTTTATTTTTTGCTTACGTTGCAAATTTCTTTTTCTCTCTTTAAGAATTGCATTGTCGATAGACGAGGCAGATAGATTTTGACACGGTTATCGTGTTAAATGAAATTATACATAATCTTGATTTAATCAATTATTTTTTGTATTCCGCTTTGTGAGGACATAAATTTCCAATGGAGTCCCTGTATTTGTGACACCCCGCCTAATAAAATACCGGGTGATCAGTCCTATACCAAATTAAAACAGGAATCTCAGCTGGATCATCCTTAGCATCACTGTCGAAATTTTTTTAACACTTACTAACCACTTAGTATTCCAAAAACTGGTGCCAATTTTAACTTTTTTAATTAAACAAAACAGTACATGGGGAAATAAATATAAACCATTCACACAACTGAATAAAAATCAACTGAAATAATTAATTACACAACTTGCCGAATAAACCATCGGCCACCCAAGTGAAATAATCCAATACAATATTCAACATAGGAATAAAACAAATCTGAAAAACTGAACTGAAAGTCTGGGCGACATGCCCTAAATAAAACTGGAACTGATGAGTGATTCCTACTCTAGAAATGAATGAATGATGCGTCTAATCCAAACTCCTGCTAGCATCCACATATGCCACAACTCCATGTCCCTGGAATAGAATATCAATCCTGGCGTCCCTGTAGCTGGACACCTAAAAGGTTTTGAAAATAGTTTTATAGCAAGGGTTAGAACCCAAAACATTTTGAAAATATTTAGCAAGTGAATTAACTGCAGTAATTTAAAATGCATGAATGCGCTTCATATTTAAGTTAGTGTCGCACTCTCTTGTGGACATTCTCACTCCTCCACTATTGTGCACACCTACCGGTTACCTTAACCCCACCTAGTTGTGCTACCCCATCCAACTAGTCCTAGTATAACCTTCCTTTGCCATACTACTCTAACCCGGGTATAATGATTCTTGAATTATAAGTTATATCATAATTAACATAATTAATTCCTCTTTAATAGTAGCATATAACCGTGTTACAAGTTATATAAATTAAATACATCACTCATTGTATTATTACCCGTGTATAATATTTACTATCATTATATACGTACCTTTACCACAATATCCACACATATAACATACGTATATCCATCCCTTCAAGTATACCCTCGCCGGATGATTCCCTCTAAAATGCTATCTCACTAGGTGTGCTCACAAAACCTAGTTTCCCAGAGTTGGAATCGCTCACCAACTTGGCCAAAAATATAAACGTAGTGAAGGCGGTCATATTCCTTCCCTGAAAGTGAGATAAATCCCTCACCCATATATACCGGACGCTATGACCTGGGGATATACTCGCCCTACTCCTCGAGCTAGGGGATTCACCCACATTGCGCAACCTCCCTTGATAGCCTTAGAGTATAAAGATTGAATAAATATCTAGTCACCGATATCTAATATCACACACAATATATACACGTATATATATACTATCACTACACCGTATATATATAATATAAACACCGGCTTTACCATGTACTCAAAATCCCGTACACTGCCTGTAATTTAATATCACGCACAATATATACACGTATATATATATATATATATAGAGAGAGAGAGAGGCAGGCTCCTGTGCACACTAAGTTTGCACATTACCTTTTATATATAGTAAAAAAAATATTTTTGAGTTGATTTTTTTTGTGTGATATTTAAACATTTCAAGGAACCCATATAAAAAAAATCAGCTCAAAAAAACTTTTTTTGCTATTTTTAAAAAATCGGTCAAACTTTCGCAGTTTTTAAGCCCTTTAAAAACTGCGAAAGTTTGACCGATTTTTTAAAAATAGAAAAAAAAGTTTTTTTGAGCTAATTTTTTTTATGTGAGTCCGTTGAAATGTTAAAATATCACATAAAAAAATTGGTGTGCGCCAGCACTAAGTTTGCACACTTTTAAAAGGTAATGTGCAAACTTAGTGTGCACAGGAGCCTGCCTCTCTCTCTCTCTCTCTCTCTCTCTCTCTCTCTCTCTCTCTCTATATATATATATATATATATATATATATATATATATATATATATATATATATATATATATATATATATTATAAACCCTTGATTTACCGTGTATTAAAAATCCCGTACACTGCCTGTAATTTCCTGAGTCTGTGGCCCGACTCAACGTAACTAATTTCCTCACTTAATAATTTATCGTCTTCCCGAGTCTATGGTCTGACTCTAATATATTTAACTCACACTTCAATGTATATAATACTTTCCCTAAGTCTATGGTCCGACTCCAATTAAATTAATTAACACACCTATTAATTTAATATCTCCCTGAGTCTATCACCCAACTCTAATTAAATTAACTAACACACTTATTAACTTAATACCACCCCGAGTCTCTCGTCCGACTCTAATTAAATTAATTAACACACCCATTAATTTAATACCACCCCGAGCCTATCGTCCGACTCTAATTAAATTAATTAACACATCCATTAATTTGATACCTACCCGAGTCTACAATCGACTCTTTATTTAATTAATTTACATATTAATTAATCAACACAAATTTGAGTCTGCGGTGCGACTCTGAAATAATTAATTTGCACCTTAATTACTTTACACCAATCTGAGTCTGTGGTCTGACTCTAATAAAATTAGTTAACACACTTATTAATTCAATACATTCCCGAGTCTATAATCCGACTCTGATTAAATTAATTATCACACTTATTAATTTAATAACCTGGTGTCACCCAGCCATTATTCCCGGACTCGCTCACTTGGCCCATACCTTAATATTTTTTGAGTCTATATTCCGACTCCAAATTAATTACTCTCTCTCAATAATTAATTAAATACTTTGGTGTCACTTAACCATCATATCCGGACTCGCTCATTTGGTCCGTTTTACTTCTCATAATTTCATTCCCACATCTTCACCCACAATGTGTCACACATGCATCTCCATAAACTCCCCAATTATATTTACCTATAATTATCAACGTACCCGGACTCGCCCACTTGGTCCATAATTAAATATTTTTCCGCAATTCCTTTAATAATATAGAGTCACCCAACTACAATACCCGAATATTATTCCTCGGCCTAATATCAATAATTATGAATTATTTCTCCAAATTCGTTTATGTCATGACATACTGTTCACACCCTCCTAAACCCAATTATATCACCCTATAATTGTCAAGGAAATATGTGTCCCATATAAATTTATCACCAATTAAAAGTAAGGGATTAAAATTTAAATAAAATCCTCATTATAAACAAACTGGTCGAACTGTCAAGTTTCTGGGACCGTCGATCGATCGATGGCCCCCGATCGATCGATCGATCCTTCCTGGGCAGCTCTTCTTCCCCACAACATTACACTATTAACGGAAATTCAAGGTTTGTAAACCTTAATTTCAACCACTGATCAAGTCATCCCATCACATAAACATATGAACTTTGATCCTATGCATCATATACACCCTCTAGTATATAAATTTCTCAACTTATCTCACAATTTCTGAAATGGGTTTTCCATTAAAATTCATCAATCTTGTTCTACGAACCAAATTCCAAATCTATATTTTCCCCTATTTATATTCCGAATTCTTATTCCAATTAAACATATATACTCAGATATGTTCAACACAACAATTTCTACTATGAATCTCATTCAATAGTTTCATGAACAAAAACCTCATTTTGTACCTAGTTATCCCCAAAACAAATTTTGGTTTACACATCACTATGATATGAATTGATTATCATAAATTTAGACATCGCAACAGCTAACCACTTGCCTGTAAGTGTTCGTAGTGTCTGATCCATTGGCGTAGTCCCTCAATTTGGCTCCAAAATCCCCAAATTGTCTTTTGCTAAGCTTTCCCCCAATTTTCCTCTCAAGCCCTAGGCTTAGAATTGTGTTGGATGCTGATTTTCCTAATCCCTCACTTAGGTTAAAACCCTCAATCCCGTTTTTCACCAAATGGACTTAATTAAAGTGGCCTAACTCACTCCGTGTGGGCCCGGCTATGCCCAAAAATATCCCGAGACCCAATTACTACCCCCGGGTACTCTTTTCTGACTATATCGACCCATTCAGACTCAACTGTGCACTCAGAATTGACATTCGAATTAATTTATAAAAATCTTTATCTCACACCCAATTTAGTCTATACAGACTCCCGACTGGGATAAGTGTATACCTCGTCATTAATACTCGAAATGACATAATTAAATTATTACTATTCACTTAGTAAATAAATTTCCCTAAACATTAACCATTCACTCCCCGATTAATATTTAAATATATATATATTGACATAATTAATTCAATTAAATTTACAACACACAAGTAATTTAAAATTCTCGAATTAATTAAATATTACATGTACAAAAATACGGGGTGTTACAGTATTGTTTTGACTTAATTTCATGAGCAAAACAGTGTTTGTAATATGTCATACGGAGATTTTTATTTCGTCATGATCCCACTTGATCTATGATGTATTGAAGAAATTGAAGATGTTGCGACAAAACTTCAAAGAATTAATCATGCCGAAGTTTTAATTGGTGCAAGTTTATTCGTCTTCAAGTTAATTGCATTACGAGATCACACAGGTATGAATGCATATAATTAATGGAGCTCGGAATAATTTTAATAAAAGGATAAGGATGAATTTTTATAAGGAAAATATTTTTAAATGTTTTTAAAAGTGTTTTAAATGTTTTATACTTCGTTTTATTCAGATAAACACGAAAAAGAGTTTGACTTAATTGGATCTCTTTTGAAAAGACGTTTTAAAGAAAAAGTCAAACTGACACGCGCGTTGTTCAAACGACAGAAAAGCTCGTTCAAGCGAGATTGCAATGTCGCGCGAACGACTGTCAATCTCGTTCGAGTGACATATTTTTCGAGGCGGTCAATTTTTCGTATTTAAAGTGTGGTTTCATCATAATTAAAAGGTGTGCATTTTGGAAAAACAGTTAACGATCCAGAAACCTGTTTGCACATGTTTTTCTAAGGTTTCAAAGCTTAAACATATCCTTAGAGTTTGCAAAGATCCGAGTTATCATTACTATATGTTTATGCGA